>JAZKJV010004651.1:0-1376012 GCA_037367405.1 Ottelia alismoides | reverse complement strand
TCTCAATACCGATTGAAGGAGACACGCTCCTCCAGTTTCCGATCGAGATAACACAAGAAGGAAGAAGGATTTGGAGTTGGGAAGGGATTCTCAATGAGCGAGGTTCAAATTGAGTTGTACATTTCCCCTCTCGATGGAAGGTTTATATAGGACGTGAACCATCACATCATCTACCCCTTCCCCCCACACACCGACAGTTAGGTCTCCCTTGAGGCTCGACCTCAAACAACCGTCGACCTTGAGCGAAGAGCATCGATGGGTCTTAACCACAGGGTCAGCATGATTGAACTGTTAAAAAGATGCTTGACATGTCACCTAAGTCGATTAGTTCCATCACATTGACATCAGTCAATAAATGTTTTATGTTATCCCTTATTGTTAAAATGAAATCCATTAAAATTTTATTGAATTTCGTTGCAATTTCTTGTTCACATTCTTTGTTTAGGTCTTTTTTCTTAAATTGTATCGACCATTGTTTTCATACATCTTCTTGTTTAAATTTCTTATTATTAAAAAATATAAACACTTTTAATTTTTAAGGTTTATTATATAATCTTATACAAATCTTACATATATTTAATTAGATCAAAATAACAAGCTAAACTACTACTACTGAGGTTGGGAAAATTAAGTACCTTAATTGTATGAATTACGAATTGTGGAGTGGAAAAATCAACATTGCCCTGATACATGATATCATACTCTCCATTGCAGCAAAACCCAATACTACTATATCTAAAAATGGAACAATGGAGAAAATTAGGTCTCATGAATCAATTGGAGAAAGGAGATAATAGGGTTAGGAGTTGACGATGACACAAATGGAGTTGAATTTGATAAATGTTTTTGAAACTTGAGAATATGCTTAGAGGACAAGTATTACTCGAAATCTGTGGTGAGTGCACAACTTCTTCCACACAAGTATAGTGCGTGCAGAATGAAGGAACTTGAAAGCTTCTTCAAGCACACATATAAGATGTTTGTAACAACTAAAGATCCAACAACTTCTAGATGTACGATTTCGAAGAGGATTCAAACTCATGCAAAGCCTCCCCACATCTTTCAACATGGTCAACGTATCTTTAAAGATGAATGGCACCATTAAGAGTGTGACAGACCAACCTCCTAATTGGTGATTGAGAAAGATCTCTCGAAGAAAAGATTATAAGTCACGATCTTTAAGGTTGAGGAAATGAAGAAATAAATGTAATACACATTAAGAAAAGACTTGAACCCTCTAAGACAAACATCAATAGAAAAAGTGGTAAAAAACTCTCGCAATTCCTTCTATGGTTTGTGAGAAATATGACTACTTCAAGGTCAATTAATAAAACAAGCATAAGGTGGGAAATTCTAAAGTGTATGAGGATAATGGCAAGAATAAGGCAGAATTTTGCAATTATCATTGAATATAACTATACAGTCACAAATTTTAATAGGTGGTGTATTGACTCTGGTGCACACCACCACCTTACCATCACAAAGGAATGACTAATTTACTTGAAGGAGTCCAAGAAAGGAGAACATGCAATCTTGGGGGACAACCCCTAATTGGATATCGAAGGTGTTATACATGTGAGCCCCTGGAAAATTATTTCTATAATAAATGTTATTGTTAAATAAGATTAATTAATTTACTCATCCCTCTTTGAGATTAAATGATGTATGCACTTATTAGGTCCCTTTATAAAATTAAGGTTATGTACCTTGTGAAGGATATGGCATGATCCTCAAGCGCATCACGGAAGCGTGTGCGTCGTATCGAATACGACAAGGAGTGACTAGTCGGACTAGTTGCTCGATGCAGCGGAATTTAAAAATTTTATACGACGAAACCACATGATCCAAGAACACTTCTCGAATCGTTTCGTCTAAACCACAAACAAGTAATAGGATTACCTCTTGAAGCGTGGTTGCGATCGAGTATCTAAACGAAGAGACCTCCTGTCTCAAGTCCGATCCGACGGAGGAGACGCTTGCGAGCGCGGGGATGAACCGCGTGCTTCTCGCAATCCATGTTGATGATCCAAGCGGCGGATCTCCTGATCTCGACACACGAGCGGACGATCGGGCAGCATAACGACGATACTGCGGCGACAGAGAACCTCTCCATGGTATCCATGGTGGACGGCCATGAGAGGGAGAGAGAGGGCTGACGTCTAGAGAGAAAGAGAGAGAGAGAGATGCTTCTCAAGCATTATGTGTAAAGAAGAGCAATGGGGTGCCTCTCCTTTTATAGGGTTTTGGGATCCATGGATCTCAATCCATGGGACAACACAAATCCAATGGCTCTCATTGATTGTGCTTCTTTTAATGGCTAAGATTTGTGTTGGTAAAACCAACAACAATTAATTTAATTTAAATTAAATATATTTTGATAAATCAACACAATTTAATCACAAAATTAAATCATCAATACATGAAGATAATGAAAGGAGAGAAAGCCTCCTTCCATGTGGAGAGGGGGGACGGCCTCCCTTTCCTAATGGGAGTGGTGGCCGTCCACCCTCCTCCATTAGGAAGGTGGCTTTTCATCTTTTATGTAATCTCCATTATTTGCAACAACTTATGTTGCAAATTATTATACAAAAAATAATTCACAATTATTTTGTAGACATTGCAATCTTGCCATTGAAAAATTTGTGAATCATATTCACAACCCAAAATAAAATGTAAATTACATTTTCAATTCAATGTCCAATGTGAATCCAATTCACATTAACATTTAATTAACAAATGTAAATTACAAATAGCTCTCTCTTATATATTATAAATCATATTTATAATATATATGACTAATATGGATATTGCTATCCACATTATTCATATCCATGATAATTAAATCACATTTAATCATCTTGGATCTTTATTCTCTTGTTCTCAAATAACATGAATCATATTCACATTATTTACATCTTTGATAATCAAATCATATTTAATTATCTAAGACAACTTTCTTTATAATATGAATCGAATTCATATTAATCATGATAATTAAATCACATTTAATTATCCATTTCCTCAATGCTCGGATACATAAATCAACAATAGAATTATCCATGAACTCCTTCAAGGATAATACGCTTTCTCCGCAGATACTTGGAGATAAGGACAGGGCGATTGTATTGTTCCACGTATAGTGACATGGATATTGAGATCATATCTCAAATCCAGATCGCGGGCCTCCCATAGATCCTTGATTAAATCAAGACCGTAAATCTAATCTTCTCATTGCATCTGAATCATATTCAGATCAATGTCCAATAATTGGACTAAGATAAGATTACTTCTCTACTGAGAGGAGTCACTAAAATCCAGACCCGTTTCATCACTCCCTAGGAATGGAAGCATCATGGTTATACAATTGTTTATGATCACATTACCCTCAGGTATTCCTAATACCTGTACATCCTGCATACTGGAAGACTCAGATTAAACCTTGAAGTATTGGATCAACTTTATACTGTCTACTTCATGGTTTTATCAGTAAGTTTCTCATTCGATCATTGGGAGTCGGTATTGATCATATACTTTACAAAAGCATATATCATACCTAGGTTTTGATCATATACTTTCCAAAAGTATATATCAAACCAACAAATTTAGTCAAGCTTCCAAAGCGAGACGACCGTGCGCACGGAATTTGATTCTTCCCTATATCTCATGAGTGAGCTCATGTCTTCCGGTTCAGTAGTGAACCTGTATGATCCATTTGAGAGATCGTATTACTCATATGCCCTTATATGCACACCAGCGCGCCGGTGTATAGATCTTGATTAGGTCATTAACCTATTGGTCTGCCAAATGTACATACTCAGACATATAGTAACACATCTGTCTCCGGTCAGAGGATGTGTGCATATACCATGACAACATATGATATAGGACCTTGGTTATCTCGATCTCGTTAAGTCAACTCTTTGACCTAACTAATCTGACATCTTCGAATCTCTATTCCTATGCAGAGGACCTGCATCAAGAGGTCGGTCAGATATCAGCCTTTAGAGAAAGGATTGCCATCTCCTTCTCAGGCTGGAGATCATCTCTTAACAATCATTTGATGGTGCTTGATGAGTCCTTAATCCAACTCTTTAGATATTCATCCAAGCACTAGCCTCTATGATTCAATACTTGAATTAACAGCTGTATGATCATCAAGATGGCCATGGTACATAACCCTAATTATACTAAGGGACCTATTATGCAAATTATGTACTCTTTATTTCAGATTAAGGAGTGAATTGCAATAACATTTATTGCATAATGGCTCACCGTGGGCTCGCATGTCCAACAATCTCCCACTAGCCCAAAGAGCCATTAATGGGCTAATCATTTAAACCCACACTCATGTGACAATCATAGGCTATTTAGAAAATAGCTAGGTAAGCTGATCAGTCACTCCGTTCCCAAGAGACTACGCCAAGTCTTTTTATGGCACTTGCATATCTCCTAGTAACAGTGCTCGCATCCAATGCGAATGTTGCATCTCATGCAACCGATACTCAATTTTGTTGGTTATAGTGTCCTTGACACTACATCTTATTAATTATCATAACCAGTATTCCCATAATCCTTATTAAAATACTTTCATTCCTGGAGATCTCTATCTCCTAAGGTATCTACAGTTAAGACCCTTATAGATCACTATCTACAAGGTATTAAACCTTTGAAGATAAGACTTTGAGATCACTATCTCTAAGTTTCATCATCTTTGAAGATATTGTTATTACTGCAACCAAGTGTTTTATTTCCAGAGTAGGATTAGTAACAGTTTACTATTCCCACTGCATGGCAGACATATGGCTTTTGTACACATCTAGCATACACTTCAGCTTTGCGTAACTGATGCACAAGTGCAAGCAGTTCTGGCTTTTACTTTCTCAACTCTTTGAGGTGCTATCCCTTTAGACAGGTCACTACCACATCTTAAGGGAAGGAAGCCTCTCTTGGAATTTTCCAGAAAATGGAATAAGTCCAAGGTGTATTACTAATGTGATGGTCCCAATATCCTCTTCTCTTTGCTTCTGAGCTACTTCAGAACTAAGATCTAAGAGGTATCCTCGAGATCGTATCTCAAGGTATGGAACAACCAAATTATCAAACACTTGCCATTTATTCTTATATCATTCTAAATGATTAGAATAATATCTACATTAAGCACGATGAACACAATGGCACTCCCACTAAGCTTCACATGATTTATCAAGATTTTATCTGAAATCATAACATTATAATTTCATTAAATCTTATGTTCCAACTACAAGAAACTTATTGGAGTCCAAAGATGGAGTTCTCCAGCTAGCACACCTTGCATTCCTCAACCATGAAGCCCTGGAGCTACTTCATATGAATATCCTCAGAGAGGTATTCATAGAGGAATGCAATCTTGACTCACACCATGAAGATGTCATAGACAAGTTGTGTAGCTATAGTTAGCAATATTCTGATGGGTTAAAGCAAGGTCACTGGAGAGCAAGTCTTATCGCAAGCGATGCCTTCTCTTCGGTGTGTAGCTCATGGCTACGAACCGTGCTTTGAAGGTCTATACCTTCTCATCAGGTTCCCTCGTTCTCTTGAAGATCCATTTACACCTTAATGGGTCCGACCCATATAGGTGGATCCTCGAGGGTCCATATACAACACTTGTATATGAAGTCTACATTAGACTTTTATTGCTAACATCCATCTTTCCATGTCATGATCCTCAGGAGCTTCATCACATGAAGTCCGATCATTTTCAGATTTAACTGACACATGGAATCCATCCTCAAACTTATTTGAAGAGTTATTAATGTTTCATCTTTAATTATCTATTTTAGTTTCCGATTTCAAGTGCCTCATTATCTTTTCAAGATTAAATGAGTTCCTTTACTTCATTTTCATCTTGATTCTCAAGAGAGTCATCCTATAAGAGTCATATTCTCAAAGATGAGATCTTTTAAGAATCTCAAGGTCATAAAGTAGGTATCTAATACCATCCTTTATTTTCCTAATGAAGAAGCACTCTCTGGTGCTAGATTCCAGCTTACCAGCTTGGGACCTTATTAAGTGTATAATGTAGTCTCTACCACATATACCTGGAAACTAAGAGATAATTATGCTAAGATTAATCATTGATCAAATCATGTCACACATGATCAATTTCATCTCCCTACAACTCTATTGAGTTAAGGCTCATTAGGAGGGATGAGATAGAAATGATATTCACATCTCCATAAGGTATTCCTTGAATTCATCTAATAGGTACAAGCTACCTTGATTAGATCAAATTCATTTCATCTTCCTTCAAACTTTGGTTCTAAATCAAAATTGTGAAATCTTTGAACATTTCAAAGTTTTCTAAGTGAAGAGAAGAAATTTCATATCACAAATAATCATTAATAGATATCACATATCCATAATGTTTATTCTGATATAGATGATTCACATACATCAATATGTATGAGATCTTGAATACCTTAACAACTTACACCATTCCAAACGAAGGGTGTATTGGACATTTTACTTTGAATACAATATTCATAAGTATGCAAGTTTTGAAATTTTAGACATTCTAAAGTTTCATCTCTTACTTGTCCATTGATCTCATCAACAGACATATGTCCAAAACATTATGTCAGATCATTGTCAAATGATCTTTATCCTCCTATTGATCTTTAAAGGTTTAATTTTCAATATTAGAAATCTTAATGAACCATTCATTAATTTTCTAATTTAGTGGAGTCTACTAGATGTAAGATTACTATCTGAAATATCTCCATCATAACTCTTTATGATAGGTTTATTCCAGATTTCATGTTTATTCCCAACATTTAGAAATAAACAATGAGTGTATTCTAATATCTAGGTCATAGAGACATTCTCTAAGACTAAGGGCTCCCACTGAAAATATGAAGTCTATTCATCCGGTGGAAATTATTGCAACAATTGCATCAATTCCAAAATGGATGACCATTAAACCTTAGGGTGTGTTCGGCTAGAAGGTTAAACCACCCCCGGGGTGGTTTAACTCCCCAAACCCATGTTTTCTCCCTCCATGTGGGCCCTACTTTATTCCCTTTTAAAAAAAAAATAAATAAATTTTACATCATCAATCCTATCAAAAAATAATATATTATACCATCATCTCATATAAAAAATATAAACTACTCCACTTCTACTCACTTTTTCAAACTCCAATACAATCACATCACAATAACTACTCACTTTTTCAAACTCCAATACAATCATATCATAATAAACCCACTTCTAACCCACTCCCAGTTTAACCCTCTATCCAAACACCAAAACCCAAAAATGGGTTACCTCCAACCAGTTTAACCCACCTAAACCCACTATCCAAACACCCCCTTAAGATCAAATTTCTAATATTCTAATATATATGCAACCAATTGCAAGTGTCATTAGAAGATTGAGATACAATTATTAGACTTTATCTTATCAAATAAGTAAGTCAATTTCAATGATTATATGTATTTTTTTTGATGTACTATCCGATTCCTTTTCTAAGGATTCTAGATAGATTTGATAGTCATACTATCAACACATTAATTTATTGCAGTATTGGCATTCATCCAACTCTTTGGTTGTCATATGGAAGTCACAGAAGTACAATCAACTCTTTGACTATACCTCTTACGTGGGTCCAACCCATGCTTCCACTGCGCTCCCTTTGTCTATAAGCAACTATTGCTCAAGACCAAGGATCTCTTATCTTAAAATCAAAAATTTCAATATAAGAGTATTTCAACATTTATACAAGCTTCATTTAAGTTCATATAAAATGAATATTATGAAGCTTCATGAATGACTAGAGTATAGATAGTAGAATGATGACACTCATCGTATCTACATCCGTCTAGACTCTTAAAATATTGGTTCAGGTAGGTACTCAAATAATTTGAATACATCATCTCTTATAGAGCCACCATTCTGCATGATGCAGAGAACCACACCATTCATGATTAAATGTCGAGAGCACATATGTATGCCTGAACATCTTCTTAGAATTTTATAAGGATTATTTGATAATTACGATCAATAACGATATGTCACTTCGAAAGTACATTCGATAAGATCAAGACTTATAGAGACATACAAACCCTAGGGTTTCAGTCCTATTGTCTTATTTAATCATTATTCCTCATTATTATGAGGAAACTTGCACATTGCAACCACATACATTATGTGTCCAACTGCAAGTACAATATCTGGATCATGAGTCCAATCCATGATATTTTACTGGTTATTATTGAGTATAACATTGAGTGGGTTTAATGAAGGATTATCTGAAATAAGAAATTTACATAAGGGTATATAATATATATATACATGTTTTACTTTGAATTAGGAATTTTATATCAAAGTTATCTTGCCATGTCAACAATGAAAGTTCATTCCCTTAATCACTTTCAATGTAAGAGATATACTTACCATTATATCTCAAGCAAGATCTGGGATCTCCTTCCTTATCTTTGTTGCATTCCAATTATATGAGAACCTACAACTCGGATAAAAAGAGGCGGGAACACATTCCGTCTTGCAAGTCCAACTTGCATCTCCCAATTCGGTCTTTAATACCCGGGCCCACCACCCCTAAGGTGATGTTGACCCGTCATTAATTGAACCAACCGTCGATAGGAATACAACTCGCTATGCGCAATCCAATATCGCCCCAATAATATGAGGACCCGATATTGGGGTTACTACGTATACGTCCTTACTCTTTCGAGAAGCGACGAGCCCGATCCAAATGGATCATATGCAGGAGCTGTCACTTCGGACAGGCGTCTCCTACATATAATATCTGGCGACGAAACTCTTCGCCTTGACGGGAGACCATGGATGTCACTTATGCGATCCTCCATATCATATTCAAATTCTAATTAATTATCATGAATCATATTCACATAACTAATTCTTCCAAGGGAAATAATAACTCTATTCATAATAGAGTGGTTTAATTGGATATAATTAATTCAATCATATTAAATTAATTATCAATCCAATTTAATCAATCAAACTTGATTGCTATACTTGAATATATATAGTATTATTCTCAATGTACGTATTAATTCGTATTTTAATAATTAGAAAAATACATATTAATCCCTCGGACATTATCCCGGCCCTACCCGCTGTCATGGCCAGTACCGGCGGGAGTGGAACGGACCGCATACGTTGCAACCTGCTACCCCAGCGATCCCCGACTAGACACCATATCCGCCTCGGGAAAGGATAATGCCAAATTGATTAATTTGTACTTGAGATGATCATCGGTTCTTCAACCGAAATTATACCATATAGTAATCAAAACAATTTTGATTATAAGGAAATTTGCTAGACAAATTCCCAATCTTATTCAAGCAAGGAGTTTGATGATTGTGTTTCCAATTAAGATCTAGATCAAATCTAATCAATTAATTGGTTGAGGTCAAGTTAATTAAGGAAATAATCATATTCCAATATTTCTCAAATATTTTCCATAAATATTTCATGAAATTAACAATTAATTTCACTAATTGACAATCACATGGTTCTTGATTAGGAAAGTAATTTCAGCAGTGGCCCATACTTACTAAAATTAGCATATCTCAATCAATTTAAATCAAAATTAAGCAAAGTACGTTTCCATAGTTTGCTAACTTGATTTATAATAGAACCTATGTAATTTGCACGCATTTTGAGGCGTCTCTAAATAGTAATTAACTCCTTAATTATGTTAAGATTCGCAGTTCCCGTAACAGTGAATACATGTTCATTAAAACAACCATATCTAGAGCAAACGAAATCCGATTTACGCAAACTCAGATCCTACGGTTTCCTTATTTAACGGGGAACAAAATCCAAGTAAATAATTCGTGCTTAAACATTTTAAACATGGCCGAAATTATTTACCAAACAGATCTGTGAAATCAAATGCGATAAAACTTTCGCGACCATAACGAACCCAAGTCGTCCTCGGTTGGTGAATCATATTCGAAACCGTCGACCTAAGGCTCTGATACCACTTGAAGGATATGGCATGATCCTCAAGCGCATCACGGAAGCGTGTGCGTCGTATCGAATACGACAAGTAGAGACTAGTCGGACTAGTTGCTCGATGCAACGGAATTTAAAAAATTTTATACGACGAAACCACATGATCCAAGAACACTTCTCGAATCGTTTCGTCTAAAACACAAACAAGTAATAGGATTACCTCTTGAAGCGTGGTTGCGATCGAGTCTCTAAACGAAGAGACCTCCTATCTCAAGTCCGATCCGACGGAGGAGACGCTTGCGAGCGCGGGGATGAACCGCGTGCTTCTCGCAATCCATGTTGATGATCCAAGCGGCGGATCTCCTGATCTCGACACACAAGATCCGTCGTCTTCTTCACGAGCGAGGCGCACCGAAGGAGACAGAGATCCACGAGCAGACGATCAGGCAGCATAACAACGATGCTGCGATGACGGAGAACCTCTCCATGGTATCCATGGTGGACGGCCATGAGAGGGAGAGAGAGGGCTGACGTCTAGAGTGAAAGAGAGAGAGAGAGATGCTTCTCAAGCATTTTGTGTAAAGAAGAGCAATGGGGTGCCTCTCCTTTTATAGGGTTTTGGGATCCATGGATCTCAATCCATGCGACAACACAAATCCAATGGCTCTCATTGATTGTGTTTCTTTTAATGGCTAAGATTTGTGTTGGTAAAACCAACAACAATTAATTTAATTTAAATTAAATATATGTTGATAAATCAACACAATTTAATCACAAAATAAATCACCAGTACATGGAGATAATGAAAGGAGAGAAAGCCTCCTTCCATGTGGAGAGGGGGGACGGCCTCCCTTTCCTAATGGGAGTGGTGGCCGTCCACCCTCCTCCATTAGGAAGGTGGCTTTTCATCTTTTATGTAATCTCCATTATTTGCAACAATTTATGTTGCAAATTATTCTACAAAAATAATTCACAATTATTTTGTAGACATTGCAATCTTGCCATTGAAAAATTTGTGAATCATATTCACAACCCAAAATAAAATGTAAATTACATTTTCAATTCAATGTCCAATGTGAATCCAATTCACATTAACATTTAATTAACAAATGTAAATTACAGATAGCTCTCTCTTATATATTATAAATCATATTTATAATATATATGACCAATATATCCACATTATTCATATCCATGATAATTAAATCACATTTAATCATCTTGGATCTCTATTCTCTTATTCTCAAATAACATGAATCATATTCACATTATTTACATCTTTGATAATCAAATCATATTTAGTTATCTAAGACAACTCTCTTTATAATATGAATCGAATTCATATTAATCATGATAGTTAAATCACATTTAATTATCCATTTCCTTAATGCTCGGATACATAAATCAACAATAGAATTATCCATGAACTCCTTCAAGGATAATGTGCTTTCTCCGCAGATACTTGGAGATAAGGACAGGGCGATTGTATTGTTCCACGAATAGTGACATGGATATTGAGATCATATCTCAAATCCAGATCGCGGGCCTCCCATAGATGCTTGATTAAATCAAGACCGTAAATCTAATCTTCTCATTGCATCTGAATCATATTCAGATCAATGTCCAATAATTGGACTAAGATAAGATTACTTCTCTACTGAGAGGAGTCACTAAAATCCTGACCCGTTTCATCACTCCCTAGGAATGGAAGCGTCATGGTTATACAATCGTTTATGATCACATCACCCTCAGGTATTCCTAATACCTATACATCCTGCATACTGGAAGACTCAGATTAAACCTTGAAGTATTGGATCAACTTTATACTGTCTACTTCATGGTTTTATCAGTAAGTTTCTCATTCAATCATTGGGAGTCAGTATTGATCATATACTTTCCAAAAGCATATATCATATCTAGGTTTTGATCATATACTTTCCAAAAGTATATATCAAACCAACAAATTCAGTCAAGCTTCCAAAGCGAGACGACCGTGCGCACGGAATTTGATTCTTCCCAATATCTCATGAGTGAGCTCATGTCTTCCGGTTCAGTAGTGAACCTGTATGATCCCTTTGAGAGATCGTATTACTCATATGCCCTTATATGCACACCAGCGCGCCGGTGTATAGACCTTGATTAGGTCATCAACCTATTGGTCTGCCAAATGTACATACTCAGACATATAGTAACACATCTGTCTCCGGTCAGAGGATGTGTGCCTATACCATGACAGCATATGATATAGGACCTTGGTTATCTCGATCTCGTTAAGTCAACTCTTTGACCTAACTAATCTGACACCTCTGAATCTCTATTCCTATGCAGAGGACCTGCATCAAGAGGTCGGTCAGATATCAGCCTTTAGAGAAAGGATTGCCATCTCCTTCTCAGGCTGGAGATCATCTCTTAACAATCATTTGATGGTGCTTGATGAGTCCTCAATCCAACTCTTTAGATATTCATCCAAGCACCAGCCTCTATGATTCAATACTTGAATTAACAGCTGTATGATCATCAAGATGGCCATGGTACATAACCCTAATTATACTAAGAGACCTATTATGCAAATTATGTACTCTTTATTTCAGATTAAGGAGTGAATTGCAATAACATTTATTGCATAATGGCTCACCGTGGGCTCGCATGTCCAAAACCTTGGTCATCTTGATATCATACAGTTGTTGATCCAATTATTGGATCATAGAGGCTAGTGGTGGGTTGAATATCTGAAGTGTTAGATTAAGGACTCAAATGCACCGTCAAATGATTATCAAGAAGATATCTTCAGCCAAAGAACAGATGTCAATCCTTACTCAAAAAGTTGTCATCCAACCAACCTCTTGATGCAGGCTCTTGTTGAAATTGGGATATCTGGGGTTTTAATTAAGTGAAATTAATGTAGTGTCGTTACAACCGTAAAAATCCTTCAATTTTTTTATTTATTTCTCAAGCCAAAAAGAACAAAGAAATGCAAGCAAGAGACTTTTGCTATTTATTTACATGTATATCGTATAGGATTTAAACTCAGGGAGGCTATAAAAATACCGAGGGTTATTAATACAATGAAAAATCAATGAAATAAAAGGAGCTCTATGCACACTACTCTAGATTTTTGTGGAATTTTTATCCTTTTTAATTTATTACGAATATCTAATTTTTCTATTTTTTTGCTTTTCTAATTATATATTTTTAGTGATTTTTTTAAATTATGCATTTTTTTACATTTTTTTTAAATAAAAGAAAACAAAAACAAAAAATGGAATAAGAGAAAATTAAGAAACACAAGTTTTTTGTATTTTAAAAATATAGCAAAAATGCATAGAAAATTCAAATAAAAATCTTTTTGAACTTTTATATTTCTTTACAAAATTTATGAGTTTTTGAAGAGTTTTTGAACTTTTTATAGTTTTCAAATAAATTTAAAATAAGGAAAAATATAAACAGAAAATAGTGTGAATCTTTTTGGGTTTTTAAAATATGAAATAAAATCAAAAATTATGGAAATAAGCACAAAGAGAAAGAGATTTTTAAATATTCCAGAAATCATTTTTATGAATTAATTTTGATTTTCAATAATTTTCTATGAATTCTTAAGTGTTTTTGGAGTTTTTCTATTTTTTGGATTTTAGTAGGAATTAGAAAATGAAATTTGGTCAGATAATAAAACAAATAAAACACATGCATACTATTTTTTCAGATTTTTCAAAATGTTTTTCTAATTTGTATTGATTTTTTTGCAAACAGGAGATATATTTAGGCCTTTTGATTTATTAAAAATAAGAGAAATGAATAAAATGCAAAATAAAAATTCATTATGAAAGAATGTATTAACAGAAACGTAAAATGATTTTTGTGGATTTTTAGTAAGGGCATTCTATTTATTAAATGCAATTAGAAAGCAAAATAAAATGTAGACTGAAAGGGACCAAAATGAAACAAAAGTTATTTTAAAACTAAATAATAACAAATAAGAAAGGCATGTCAGTTATGCAATTTATTTAGAAAACCTGTGTACCAGCGCAGGTGCGGTGCGTTGGACAGGACCTTTTTGTAATGATTCTATTTCATAGGGCCAGATAACAACAAAATCATACGAGGCTTTTATTGCAATTAGACCAGACAACACATGCGATGCATGCTCTTCAGTTCAGAAAGGACTCAAATGCAAATAACATAAACAACACGGGCTAACATGCAAATATTCAGGCACAAAAGTTCTGACACGTGTCCAAACAAGGACTTATTTGCAAAACAAAAATGAGTAGGAGTTGGAGCACAAATATACCATTGAGTGGATGCATGTCATGTACATGATGGATGGATTCTGTTGCTTTGATCGTGCGGCTGCAATTTGGGCGCACTTGGACGATGTCTATTGGATTTGGTAGACGTGTTCTTGATCAGACGCCTCTCGATTTTGCTGGAAGAACAAGTAAAAAGCTCAACTCCTACGACCTTGAATCGAGTAGAACTCGCTCGATCTGTGTGAATAACCTCATGAAGGATGATACAACTTCCTGCAACGATCCTCTAGCGACAAGCTATGGCGAGGGTGCTCGGTGATGTCTCGGTATGGATCTGGAGCTTTGAAGGACGACACTACAGCTGGGGCTCTAGATCTCAAGTCACTGCTCCAAGTGCATTTTTCAGCCTTGCAAGCGATGCTCTTTTCCAGCCACACTATTAGCCATGAAGGAATGAGGTGTATGTGCATCTCCGATGGCGGATGGTCAGAGGGAAGCTGGAATCCAAATCCAAGGAGGATCTAGGGGTACAAGTTGTGGGAATAAGGATGGAGAAGATGAGGCGAACAAAGTCGGAGTGGATGGAAATGAATTAGATGATCGAGGCACCATCGATTAGGCAGAATGTAGACAAATATGAAGATATGATTTGAACTAGTTATAGAAGATGAAATACGAAATTAAATATGAAATGAAAACAAATTTCCTAGATCTACATACTGATGGAAAGAGAAGGGCCGCGGTCTCGATTCACTGTGAATGGTAAATAAGCTCAGACGTCGCTATGGAGGGTTCCAACGACGTAATGGATCTCGCCTCCAATGATCCCTAATGCACTACCAATCAAAAGGAACACTGCTCAATCACACCAGCTTTCTCATGGACTCAATCTCGGATGAGAAGGAAGGTAGAAAATGGACCAGTCATGAATGATGGTTGTTTGGAAGTATAAATAGGTGATAGGTCTAGAAGAATTTGAAAACTAAAATGCTCGTGAACCAAGGTGTGATCAATGGAGATAATGATCTGGCAATGAATAGGGATGTTAGGGATAACAAATCAGAGAAGAAGGCATGAGAAGTTACCGACTGATGCGTGTGGGAAAATTGGGAAAAGAGGCATCGGTGAGCGGGAAATGCAGGAGAAGGCCTTGGAATGGGGAGTTAACATGGGTCAACAGACCCATGCTCAATGATGAATCCCTATCGGATCACCATAATTCTCTCTTTTTATTCTAGAAAAATAAGAACCTCATGAGAAATCTTCATTAATTCTGCATCTTTGTCAAATAATTTTAACACTTATAACTAACACTATCCTTAATTTATTGTATTTAATATTAACACTTTTTCTTATTTTCTTTATTATTGGAAATTCCTAAAAAATAGATTAAATATTGTATATATTTATCTTGGCTTTTAAAAGAAATTAAAATACAAAAAAATCACAAAAACCTTTAAAATACTCATAAAAATATACCTTTATACAATGACCTCTTTTGACTTGTTGTTCAACATAAAACTTGTAGATTTTATCGAGATCCACAACTTTCATGTTTTGACTTTTTGTTGATTCATCTCCTACTATTTCTTTTCAAATTTTCTTTGCTTTCTTAATTTTGTTTTTTTATTGGGCCACGTGGCGCCCTTTGAGCCGTCGACGTGGTTGCAATACCTTGCGCCACCCGCCAAGCTTCCGGGCCGCCCGATCTAGACTTCCTCGCCTCCATCTCTCCTGTTGATTCCCACTTGATCTTCAGTGGTCTAATCTCTTCCCATATCATATCCTCACCACTCACTCCCGCTCTTCCCTCCATCGTCAGATCACTGAGCCCATGCCTCATTACAACCGTCCCTTAATCGTCTCTTAATCAACCGCTTGATCAGATCCTTGATCTGATCCTCCTCTCTACTTCACTCTCCAATCATAGGCGTTGGATCTCAGATCCAATGACCATCCCCTCGTCGCCTCCCCACACACCATGCACCCCTCCTCAGCCGCTAGATCACTTCCACCCACTCCCATCTAGACCGCACATCCCCACCTGCTTCCTAGCTGCTGGATCAGATCTCCAGATCTGATCCTCACTGCCCCTCATACCCTCTTCATGATTGTTGGATTGTCAGATCCAACGACGTTCGACCCATCGTCAACCTCCAATGCCTCCCGCTCCAAGCATTATGCCTGATGAAATCCTCTCCCCCTTTAGATTTCGCCACCCACTCTGATCACCTCTCCACCTCCTCTCACTGCCTCCACATTGTTCTAGCTTCCGTAATCATTGCGACCCTTAAATAGCCCCCTCCATCACTCCTCGCCATCACCACAACCATTGCAAACCTCCCCTACAACCTTCATAATGCTCGAACTTCACCGTCTATAAAACGACCCCCTCTGCCTCAATTATTCCCCATCCACCAACCACGGGGTTGAGGCCCAGCTTCCTCCGCCCTCCGGTGATAGCGGAGGGCGGTTGTCGAGGAAATGACGACCCCGACACCTCAGGTGAGATACATGGTGTCAACCATGTGAGCTCCGCCTCTCTGGCAGCAGCTAAGCTCCTCGCATTGGCTGCGCAGGTCTGAGCGACGACTAGAGGTTCCAACGGAACCTCATCCCAAGCCTCCCCCGTCTCCGTTATCACCTCTAATCTCCAGGTTTTTCTTCCCCCTTATTTTTCTTTCATTTTCATCGATTTAATCCATTGCACACAACGCCTTTCACCCTCACCTGACAATCCCTCGAGCTTCACAACTCCACTATCACATTCGTCAACCTCTATGTTCGCCCCCTTCCCTTTACCAAGACCTCGTCCACCACCCACCTTCATCTCTGGTTCGTAGGAGATGAAGACATCGGTCCTCTTCTCCTCCACCTCCACGGACCACCATTTCATTCACAAACCCACTCGCACAATTTGCTTCAACTATTACTAACCTTGCAGGTACTTCTCATCTTCAATGGCCGGAGTTATATCACCAACTCCATTCAAGAACTTGAACACAGGCAAAGGTCCATCACTGACCTCTTCCTGGACCTCATGCACCTTCTCCTCCGTCGCCTCTTCATCTCCAACATTCCAGGCAACTTCTTGGATCTTTACCATGCATGGAGGAAGGAGGCGGAGCTCCAGGACCTTTGCCGGAGCACAACCCTCCCCAGCAGGAGGGGCGGAGCTAGACGCTATATTACTGTCCGATCATCTGGATCAGACGACCCTGATGCATTCCGATCCTCTTCACCGAACATGCAGGCTTAGAGGACCAAGCTAATCACCAAATCACCTAGGATATTCCACGTCATCCACCGAAACTTCCTTCTACTGAGCCTAGTGCGTTCCCCTTACGCGACAAGCTATGCAAATTGTAGAAGAGACCCGTCGGTTCGCCAAAATTGCATCTAGGTCCCCAAGTGTGTGCCTCACGTGCATATCTAGGGTACATTACATGGAGGACATGTCGATCTTTTGAAATTACAGAAATACCCTTGTGCTTCATGGAGAATTTATAGAGAAGCCCCTCCGCATTTTGATTATTGCAATTAGGTCCCTCAAGGGACCAATTTGTAATACTTATTTTTCTTTTCATGCATTTTTACTACATCTATGCCCTTGCATTCCAATTAGCATATCTCGAGCTTATGAACTCCATTTTCCATGATTTTCAATTTCATTGTGTTGCAAATTTTATCCTCTATCTAATGACATCATTTATTTATGATTTGACATTTAATTCAGTGCACTAATTTTTAAAGATCATTAGTGTCTCCTACTTATTATTTATAATGCCATTATTTATCCATTGAACTTATTTGCCTCTGAAATTGAACCTTAATTTTTTGCTCATTGATTTGACAATTTTAGGGCATATTTGTAATTTTAAATAATTGACAACGTTACATAGCATTTTTGCATATTCTTCACCACGCATCTAATCTTTTCGCATAAAAATCAAACAAAATACATGCATCATTTCTAGTGATTTTATCTGCATTAATTGTATCATTCCTTGCATCATTTTATTTGCATACCTTTTTGCATATCACATTTGCATGAAGACCTAGGTTTTTAAAGTAATTACTCATTAATTAAGCAATAATTTCGATTAATAGATGAAGAAGCTCGTGTCCCTGTGTTCGACCTTGGTATAATTGCCAAGTAAAATAACTTCCACATATTCAAATGTGTGGTTTTTGATCGACCGAATATCGTCCTCTATGCTACACTTATCAACAATTAAAGAGGCGATTTTTGAGCTCATCAAATGGCATCGCTGCCAGGGACACGACTCATCTTTATTTGTTTGTTTAATTTTATTGTATTATTTTTATGTGGATATTTTCAAAATTTCAGGTCTTCTCATCACATTATTTTTGCATCATTTGCTTATTATTTACTTGATAATTTATCTTACTATTTCTTTTATGGTAGGGCCCATGGAGAGCGAGGACACTTGATCTACATGGAGGTGTGGTGTTGGGAGCTCTCGCTACAAGGAGCCACAAAAGAAAACAGGAAGGATTCAAGGAAGATTTGTCAACATTTTATTCATGCATTTTGTTGTACACAAAAATTAAATATGTACCATGTGCATTTCTAGCAGTCCTCCTTTGAGGGCTCGCACGTGTAAAAAAAAGAAAAAAGAAGTAGATCACTCGATGATCTACAACCCCCTCTGCACCTCCAAACACACATCCATGTCTGTATATTCACTTACCCCTCCCCCCCACAACTCCATCATATTCATCTGTAAAAATTCACCACCCCTCCCCTCCCCCATCTCCAAGCAACCAGATATCTGTATAAATGCCCCATCTAACTGTAACCAACACGGGTCCCCCAGCCAAATTCCACATCAGATACTTAGGCTATTTTTAGCCTAAGTATATGGGGGCACCCGACTCAATCGACCTTCCCTCTACTTGTCTTCTTATACTTAGGTCATTTTTAACCTATGTATAGGACGTCCTCCGAGTCAGTTCCACTATATCACCTTATATTTAACTGGAGTTATGGCTTCATATCACTTATTCTATGAGTACATAGCAAAATGTAAGTATAAGGGGTATACCATATATTATTGTATATGTACTTTAGCCATAGCTCGTATGTTAATTTTTTTTAAAACTTTTTTGGGCTAGGGTTAGGCATACTAGTGAACTAGTATTTGTTAAATTTTTGTAAAAAAAACTTTTTAAAAATTGAGGGGTTCGCTTTTTGTAAATAAAATATTAACTTTAGTTAAAAACTCCATAAAATATAAAAAATTAAAAAATCCCTTTGGTAGATGCTCTAACTATTAGGCTTAAAAATGAGTAGCTATTCTTTAGTGAGGGAACTACGATCTTAATTAGCAGCGTAGGTGGTTTAGAGGGCACTGTGTATGGCTCCATCCTCAAGTAACACGGGTAGCCGACTAACGGTCCCTACTTACACCCATATTGGTTGAAAGTAGAGGCAACTCTTCATATGAGCTTGCGCCAGTCATTATCTCTCTGAGGAATTAAAAAAATTGTAAAAATTAAAAATCACAAAAATTCATTAACTAAGGAGTTGGTATATTCCTAACATATTCACTATCACTCAAGGCTTGAGGATTTTAAGAAACTTGATTTATGAGATCTTGAGTGTCTGAATTAACATGCCTTAGTCATGAGGATTTTTGAAACATAATAATCCTCACTTCCCTAATTTGAAAGATTTGAGTGCTATATTTCACTTTTCATCTCTACCTTCTAAAGAATATGATCAACACATCACTTTCACAACTGCATGATTGATGAGAAGAGTTAAGTTATAATTTGAGGAACTAGGACTGGAGATTTAAGGTTGGACCCGAATTAATGAGGCTCGAGAATGGGATAAAGTTAATGAAGGCTTCTATAAACCCAAGTGTCAGCAAAACCCTGGCCAGTTTGTGAACAAGTTTGCATGATATTGTTTGATATCTACCTATGTGCCAGGGTGTGATGAAACCTAAATAAATAGATGATCAGTGTGCGCCAACTCTTGGTAAAAGCAGCGTAGCTAGCCAAACAGAAAAGAAAAGAATGAAATTCAAGAGAAGTTCTCTCATACCAAAAAAAGATCTATCATTACAAATACAAACACAAAAGAGCTTCCACCACAAGCAAGCACTCCTAATCATTTCAAAGTGTCCACTTGGACCAAATGCTATTAGGACCAAAGAGTCGGGCTAGCACTAAAAAAGGGCTCTACATCGTATAGTGATACAAGTCTGGGTGTCCAAGGTATATTAGATACTCAAAAGAGACACACCTTGGTGTACTCTCAAGAAAACAAGTGCAGACGACTCTGAATCCTCTTGATGGACACATTGATCATCAAACCAAAAATATATGTGTTTAATAACAAGGCACGTGAGAGGCACCTTGTTCCAATGTGAGGAAGAGAAAAATATACACAATCCCATTCCCTCCATCATCTGTCCATCCATCTACACTTTCAAGTCTGACAAATGAATGAGATGATTGATTGAAGCAAGAACCGACTTATTCCCAAGTATTGAGGATTAGGTCTAGAGTAGAGTCTCCTGGACTAGAACCTTGGGTGACTTCTCGACAGGACTCTCATGATTGCAGCACACTAATGATCATATCCTTATATTTTATTTACAAACAGAGAGTGATTATTAAAGAAATTGGATTCCTTTTGACTAGACTATGTAACCCAGAATTTTAGGATCAATCAAACTGGGGGTCTTCGATAAGTTGAGCCTTGAAATTTTACATGCACTGTAAGGAATTAATCCGACTCCTTCGTTCTTTAGATGCTCGAGGATGGGCATAGCTTGAATATAGGGGGTATAATGAATCCTTGCTGGATCATCATAAAACTCTCTTTTATCGTCGAAAAATAAGACCTCAAGAGAAATCTCCATTAATTCCGCATCTTTGTCAAATAATTCAAACACCTATAACTAAAACTGTCCTTATTTATTATATTTAATACTAACACTTTTCCATATTTCTTTATTATTAAAATTCCTAAAACTTAGATTAAATATTGTATATATTAGCTTAAAACACATTGTTTTTACCTATTAAAAATACTCCCAAAAATATACATTTGTATAAATGACCTCTTTTGACTTTTTGTTTAACATGAAACTTGTAGATCTCATCGAGATCTACAAATTTCATGTTTTAACTTTTTGTTGATTCGTTTCCTACTATTTCTTTTCAAAATTTCTTTTTTTTCTTAATTTTTGATTTTTTGATTGGGTCACGTGGCGTCCTTTGGGCTGCCCACGTGGCAGCACCACCTTGCGCCACCCTCCAAGCTTCCTGGCTGCCTGATGTAGCCTTCCCCACCTCCATCTCACACGTTGATTCCCTCTTGATCTTCAGACATCTGATCTCTTCCCAGATCAGATCCTCACCACTCACTCCTGCTCTTCCCTCTACCGTCAGATCATTGAGCCCAGACCTCATCATAGCCGTCCCTTAAGTGTCGCTCCATCAACCACTTGATTAGATCCCTTATCTGATCCCCCCTCGCTTCATGCTCCAATCATAGCCGTTGAATCTGAGACCAACATCCACCACCTAATCACCTCCTAGCACACCACACACCCCTCCTCAACTGCTAGATCATTTCCACCCATACCCAACTAGACCGCACATCCCAGCCCGCTTCCATGCCGCTGGATAGATCTCCAGATCTGATCCTCACCGCCCTCACGCACCCTCTTCATGACCGTTGGATTGCGAGATACAACAGTGTTCGACCAATCATTGATGAATCCATGATTCATTAACATTCTATCTTCATTTTATCTTAAAACCCTTAACATATACATGTAAATATCCATTAAATTCCACTTTTTAACAAAACCATAGTCATAATTAAAAATGCACTTTTATGCATTAAAATCATGTAAATAAATAAAAGAATAAAAATAAAGAAAATAAAAATAAAGGCAAATTGTAGATTTTTATATATGAACAATATGATTTGAAAAAAATAAATATAGCTGAAAGATATATTTATAACCTAATCCCCGAGACCAAGTCGGCATGGATTGGTCAACAAATAAATAAGTAGGGAGAGTTAAGGAAAAACAAATAAAAATAATTAATTTCCACACTTCATACACTCTCCATTAATAACAAAACTTCAAAGATTTTTAATTAATTCATACTAATATATTTTTCGCCAAACTTTTCTCCTAATTATTTCAAAAAAATGTATAGAAAAATATAAAAATAAGTTAAAAATATTAACTTGTATATTTACCAAGAAATCCAACCTGTAAATTATCAAAATCCCAACTTCCGAACATCATAACTTCTAATATAAACTCCAATTTCACTTTCAACTTTAAACTTCATAAAATAATATTCTCTAATTAATTAAGGCGATTTCACTAAAATTGGAGTCCATTTGCAAAAAGTCGATTTTGGGACCTAACCACAATTAGGTTTCTGAGCTATTTATTTTATCTAGAATCAATTATTTATTATTTTAATAATTTTATAATTTCTAATTATTTTCTTGATCTTGTATTTCGACCTTAATTTATTTCATAATTTTTGGAGATTATTTATTATTTTAAATAAATAAAAAACACTAATTTATAAGTATAAATAAACTGTATAACTTATACTTGTATTTATCAAAATACTTATATTAATTTATTAAAATCCACAAAAATTCGTACATGCTCTACCTATTTACCTAATAATTAATAAAATATAAAACCAATATAATATTTAGTAATTCATTAAGTTAAAAATCCAAAACCTACTCATTAAGTATTATTTATACTTATTTAGTAATATAATATGTATTTCTTAAAATAATTATTAATTATTAAAACTAATTTTACTATAATTTAGATAATTTAATTATCTAATTTTTTATATCTATTTAAAATAAGGCTATTTACTATTTAATTCGTAATTAATAAGGTATTTAACTTATCTGGCCAACTAGGTGCTGACACGTGTCAGCACCTGGGACCTTCTTCTTCAAGAAGGCTAGTCAGAGTTTGTTCTAACCTCCTAGCTTTGCCTTTTTCTACATGCCACCTCCATGACTCTAAATCTATTCTAAACCCTTGGTCCTCTTCCTCTAACAATCATCTTTCATGCCAGCCCTTGATCCTCTAACTAACCTCCTCCGATCATCTATAAAAAAAATCTCAAAGATCTCCATTCCAAACTAACAAATCCTAAGCTAACCACTTCCAGGACACCTGGCCGACTACCCCACCTTCATCGCCGCTTTCCGGCCTCCTCCGGTCATGACAAAGCATTGTGGCCATCGAGCATGGACGAGGGGACGTCGGAGGAGACGTTCCAAGGTAGAGCAGCCTTATATCGACGCCATCGCGCCATGTCGAGCTTTGATTTTCCGCACCATTGAGCCATAACCAAGAGGTCACACACCTCCAATTCACATGTACCTCCATCATTCTTTGAATCTTAAATTGTTGATATACGTGCCTAATTAACCTAGCTAAATACAGAATTAGGTTCTTTATACAACGTAATTAGCTGCGCCCTATTAAGATAGCTAGTAAAGAGCTATGCCATTGATCATAGAGTAGCTTCTCCTTACCACCCGCAGACGAATGGCATGGCTGCAGTTTCAAATAGGGAGGTGAAATCCATTCTTCAGAAACTAGTACGACCGGATAGGAAGAACTGGTCACAGCTTCTAGACTAAGTTCTTTGGACATATCGTACTGCATATAAGATTCCCATAGGTACTTCACCGTTAAGATTAGTTTACGGAAAGCCATGTCATTTTCCGTAGAGATCATGCACAAATTTGAATGGGCTATTTGAGAAATTTCATTTGAACTATAGAAAGCAGGAACCAAGAGGAAGTTAGATCTAAATAAGATGGTAGAGATTCGAAATCAGGCATACAAGAACACCGTCATTTACAAGTACAAAGTGAAGCGATGGCTTGATAGACATATCCGACATAAGATCTTTATTCCTAGGCAGAAAGTTTGGTTGTTCAATGCACGGGTGAGAATTTTTCCTGGAAATTAAGGAGAAAGTGGGAAGGACTGTACATAGTCCGAATGTTGCACGACAGTAGTAGTATTGCTATATCAGATGTGTCACCTAGTGCAGAACCATTTACATAGAATGGGCAGATGCTGTAGAACTTTGTGGAGACTACTGATCATCTAGTCCGAGTTGAAGTGATCTACTTTGTATAGGATGCATGACTAATTTCCACTTCATTTCATCATGTATAGAGATCTGTGAAGCCATTCGATTTTCTGGAGTACACACCTGTATATTCTCAATAGATCACAATCGTCCCCATTTGTTTTCGTCTTCTATGCTTAGGATACCATATCCTAAGTATAGGGGGACCGATTGCCGTTGATTCTCGTTTTCGATTTTTGTTCTTTTTACTTTTCTTTTGTATATCCTTTCTTTTACTCTAATCACTGGTCCCTAATTTTGTCCACACTTTTTTCTACACTTAGGATGCCTTATCCTAAGTATAGAGGGGACCGAGTGATTTCGATGATTTCATTTTTCTTTCTCCTTTTGTTGTTTTGGTTGTATATTCTTTTCCCTCAGTCACCTCGTTTTTTGTTCCATTAAACTTATGATGACCTGATCGTAAGCATAGGGGGTCGACTAACTTCACATCACTTATTCTTTTTCACCCACGTTTACTTAGCACGAGTTATGTCCTCCTTTTTCTCTTTTGACACTATGAGGACATATCACAAGCTAAGTATAGGGAGTGCATATATATTTATATATACTTTTGTCCATAACTCGTACTTTTATGTATTTTCTATATCTATAAAATCCATAAAAAGTGGGTGAGGGTAAGTTAAAATCCACCTATTTAATTAAATTATTTGTAAAATCCTTGTAA
Source organism: Ottelia alismoides (assembly GCA_037367405.1). Taxonomy (NCBI): domain Eukaryota; kingdom Viridiplantae; phylum Streptophyta; class Magnoliopsida; order Alismatales; family Hydrocharitaceae; genus Ottelia; species Ottelia alismoides. The sequence continues at coordinate 1,350,905 of JAZKJV010004651.1, read as the reverse complement.
AGAAGTAAAATATGTTAAAATTCTTATTTAAAATCCATAATTTAAAATGTGTATTTAAAAAATATATAAAACTTATTTAAAATCCTATATATATATATATATTAGAATATGTGTTAAATTCATGTAATCCTTGTAAAATACCGTGTATATAAAATTTGTAAAATCCATTAGTTATTTAATCAAAATAAAATATGGGTAATTTATCTTGTAAAATTCTTGTATATAAACTTGTTCATAAAAATCACAAAATCCATAAAAATGTAAAGTCTAAAATTCATAAAATTCATAAAAATTATATAATCCATAAAATGCGTTAAATACAGAAAATATACTTCACAAAAATATGGTTGCATTTGCATTAGCATTTTTCAGAATAAGTTTGATTTCTAGAACTAAAGATTGGGAAAAGTCTGAAGGATGGAGGTTGATTACAGCTTTTAACTTTCCTTGTAACTAGTTTAAAATTGGAATTTGGACTCTTCAGGTCTTTGACTTAAATCTTTAGGTTACATGATACCATGTTCGGGAAGTCAACTCAAAAAGTGCCTAAGTATAACACTTGGTGTCATCCATTTAACTCTTCATTAATGAACCAATTTTGAACACATGCACTTTGCACTTAGCTAAACTTGCATGGGGCTGCGAAGGGCAATCCATCTTGGTAGCACGTTTCTACCCTTGTCTTGCGGCATTGACATCTAAAGACGGGAGAGATTGGGGTTGCGATAGTCGCTTTGGATGAGGGAAGGATCTGCTGACACAAAATTTCCAAGACCTCAAAAAATGGATGGAATGAAAAGATGCTATATACGTTGAGGCACAAAGAGATGAATGTAGTGCAAGCAACATTACAAAGCCAACTCAAAGAAGAAGCCACCAAATACAAATACGACCACAATGGTCCGATCTTCTACCAAATAGCATGCAGATCTTAGTGGAGAATTAGCTACACCAGTTGGTCTTCACAAGGAGACGCGTCTACACTGGTCACACTTCAGTTCTTTTCTCATTCTTCTAGTTCCTCTCTATATTCGATTGCGGACATAGCACGAACTGACCTCAGAAGGGAATACCTCCCTCTCCTAGGAAAGAGTAGTTGGATGAGGAACCAATAGCAGTGTATGGCTGGGATGGGCGGTTTCTTCGCTTCTTTCGAAGCAAGAAGAGCTAAAACAATTCACACACCGTACAGATTGATTTCGAGGTTGATAGAGTTTGCGATATGAATGAGTAGATCTGAACTAACTGTTGAGGTGAACTTAAACAAGGATTTGGCGAACTTGAGGACTGTTCAGGTTGAAGTCATAATCCTAGTTAAGGCTCTGACAAAATGCTTGTTTCAGACCCGATTGAGCTCTGTCCTTTATCTATTCCCATGAATTGGTTTAGGAAAACAAATTTGTTCTAACTTTCTTTCTTTTTACTTATTTATCAAATACGTGTTTGCTAAGGGACTAGAAAAGTTTGAGTATAGGTGGTTGATGAATCCACGATTCATTAACATTCTATCTGCATTTTGTCTTAAAACCCTTAACAAATTCATGTAAAAATATCCATTAAATTTCACTTTTTCACAAAATCATTGTCATGAATAAAAATATACTTTTATGCATTAAAATCATGTAAATTAATAAATTAATAAAAATAAAGAAAATAAAAATAAAGGTAAATTGTAGATATGTATATATGTACAATATGACTTGTAAAAATAAATACAGTTGAAAGATATATTTATAACCTAATCCACGAGACCAAGTCAGCATGGATTGGTCGACAAATAAATAAGTAGGGGGAGATAAGGAAGAAAATAAAAAAAATAATTAATTTCCACACTTAATACACTCTTCATTAATAGCAAAACTTCAAAGATTTTTAATTAATTCATACTAACATATTTTTCACCAAAATTTTCTCCTAATTATTTCTAAAAATGTATATAAAAATATAAAAATAAGTTAAAAATATTACCTTTATATATACCAAGAAATCCAACCTGTATAACTTTCTCATATGAACTCCAATTTCACTTTACTCACCTTTAAAGTTCATAAAATAATATTCTCTAATTAATGTAGGTGATTTCACTAAAATCGGAGTCCGTTTGGAAAAAGTCAGTTTTGGGACCTATCCACAATTGGGTTTCTGGGCTATTTATTTTATCTAGAATCCATTATTTATTCTTTAATAATTTTATAATTCCAATTATTTTCTTGATCTTGTATTTCAACCCTAATTTATTTCATAATTTTTGGAGCTTATTTATTATTTTAAATAAATAAAAAAACACTAATTTATAGGTGTAAATGAACTATATAACTTGTACCAGTATTTATTAAAATACTTAAATTAATTTATTAAAATCCATAAAATTTCATACAAACTCTATCTGGTAACCTATTACTTAATAAAATATAAAACTAATATATTATTTAGTAATTTATTAAGTTGAAAATCCAAAACCTATTTATTAGGTATTATTTATACTTATTTATTAATATAATATCTATATTTTGTAAAATAATTATTATTTATTAAAATTAATTATACTATGGTTTAGATAATATAATTATCTTTATTTTTCTTTTTTATATCTATTTAAAATAAGGCTATTTACTATTTAATTTGTATTTAATAAGGTATTTAACTTATCGTGGCCAACAAGGTGCTGACACGTGTCAGCACCTGGTAACTTCTTCTTCAAGAAGGCCTGCCAATGTTTGTTATAACCTCCTAGCTTTGCCTTTTTCTACACACCACCTCCTTGACCCTAACTCCGTTCTAAAGCCTTGTTCCTCTTCCTCTAACAACCATCTTCCGTGCCTGCCCTTGATCCTCTAACTAACTTCCTCCGATCATCTATAAACAAACCTCAAAGATCTCGATTCCAAACTAACGAATACTTAGATAACCACTTCTAGACCTTGTGCATAACTTGTACTAAGCTAACCACTTCCAGACCTTATACATAACTTGTACTAAGTATAGAAAAGCCTATACTTTCGATTTCTTCATGTGATTTCTTCACCTACTTCTGATCTCTCACACGAATCAAGAGTTGGCACCAGTCAACCCTCACTTCAATCAAAAACCATAGGTGAAGATGCCATCTCAGTTAACCTTGTATAAAGTATCACCTCCGTCATTTTTGAAATTCAATACTTCCAATCCAAATTTTCTCCCCCAAAATCATTCCTAAAGCTTGCCCTTCGTGATAGGAAGTGGATTCTCCTGAATGGTAGTGCTGAGGAAGGGCCAAGGAGGCGATTCAACCATTGCTAGAGACTCTCCTTGTGGTTCTGCTCCCAGCCTTCCCAGGCGGCTGAACTTCTTATTTCTTCACTTTTCAATTCATAGGAGTATCAATAACTTAGCCTCCCATTTTATTTCACTTGATTTATTCTATTTTAGTGTAAAATCTAAGATCATGATTCATTAGAGCTCCGAGATCCAGCCTTTGTTCCTACTATTTCTGACTATTTACCGACCTGCTGACCACCTCCACACCTTCACCATGTAATTCTCTATCACCTCAACTCATCATCCACCTCGGATCTTGAACAGATCAGGGAGATCCATGCTCCTTATTCACCCATTGTCAGAGCTAATTCACCCTCCATTTTAGCCCATGTTTTTGCTCACCAATGAGTTGAGTAGCTTCTCCCTCGAGCCCTGAATCTTCTAGTGTAAGCCTATGTGCGAAAAGACTCCATTTGGGAGTTAGATAAACTCAGCTTGGAGCTTTAGGTGCTCGAGAATTCTCTGACTTCCTAGTCCTCCTCAGATGAGGTCTGGACCTTTTTGAAGCATCCACCAGTTGAGGAACACTTTCAGGATCATCTAGAGCATTTCTGCAGCTCGGGGGACTCCCAGGATGTACCTGGATGCTAAATCGAAGCTCAGCTAGGAGAGGCTTCTTCCAAGTTCTTCCAGGCGCTCTCTTGGTTGTTGGATCAAGAATAAGCTCTTGGTGGACCAATGGCCATCCGATGAAGCGCCAATCGACCACTAGATCAGAGGGCGATATCTAATCTTCGCATTCCATCCATGATCCGTCATCGGTCGTTCATCTTGCAGTAGTGTGCTAGGGGTATTTTGCACAATTTCCCTTACATCGTTTTGTATTTAATATTTAGTTTATAATCTTTCATATATAGTTATAAATTTTCCTATAATATTTACATTAAGTACCTTGAGCTTGTTTGTATTTGCATTTTAGTCCATTCCACATCACCTCACGCGCATGTGCGGATGAGGTGGCAGGAATTTTACTTGTGCCCCCTCTTGGTACTGTGTTATTATTTGGTCTAGAAAGTTTAAATATCAGTTTAATATATTCTGGTAAATTTACTATCTTGATCCTATTATTCTGTTCATTTGCATTTATACCCCTACTTGCGTGGATTAAATTTATATTATGTGAAAATTTCATGATACCCATGGATTTTACTAAAGGGTTATTAAATGCTCTAAAACTTCTTAAATTAAATATTACAACAAGGTCCTATATTGAGGATTTAATTTTGTACTTATATTTCAATTATTAGAAATAGTATTCTACATCTAAAAATTACAGGAAAATTATCTTAAGTGCATGGAATCATATTATCTGATATATAATTTTTTTAGGCAATTAAAATTATTTTTTAATTTACAAAAATAAAAAAATTTCATTTTCTCATTTTTAGCATTTAAAACTCCATAAAAAATACAAATTCTTTTGAAAAATTCCAAAAATGTTCATATCTATTTATTTAGAAATATTTTATTTTCTAACCTAATATATTTGCAAAAAATTAATAAAAAAGTTATAGAAATCACAAAACTCATAAAATGTTGTAAAATCCTAGATAAATAAAAAAATATGTTTTAAGTTTCTGATTTTTTTCAAATAGGAAAATTAAATTTGACTAAGTCATATTTGATAGATATTTATTAAGCCTATTTCAAGCTCCTATATTTTCTATTTTATTTTTCCTATGTATTTCCTTCTTTGAAAACTATAAAAATTCTAAAAAATTATGCAAAAATCACCAAAAATAGAGAAAATTTATAAAACCCCAAAACACCTTGTTTTTAAATTTTGGAGTTTATATACTATATTAAAAATCCAAAAACATATCTTTTACATTATTCTTTGATAACTCGCTAAGTGCATGTATTAATATGTATCCGTTGTAGCACTGTTACTCAACGAATCATACCGATCTAGGCCGAGTGTCTCTATGAAGAGGACCTAGCTTGAATTTATGCACTTGGGAAGTCCAACGTTGAACATAGGGACACGAGCAATTCGATAAATCAATTTAAAGACCTCATAGAGCAATTTATGTGATGATCAATGTGAGCGGATACACAATACACAAAAAGAGATTTTTTTAAAACATTTTTATGTAAATATTTTAAATGAAGATAACAATGCACAAACAACACGCATGAATTCACAACACAACAAAGCTCCTTAACGTTATTGATTAATTTTTTAATCAATGATAAGAAATCCAAAAATAAAGATAAAGAGGTCTCAATTCATCAAGTTTAGTCAAAAATTGATTTATAAGTGTTCCATAGAGAGATGACTCCTAATTAATCAATCAGGGATAAACTAATTAGGAACCAAGTGATTAATCTGTACATCAATGATCCTAGTCTGTTAGTTAAGAAATTTAGGGATTCAAGTACTCGAATAATGCATGATCTACCAATTTCTATTCATGTAAGGAGTCGAATAAATCAATAAAATCCCTAATATTGAATGCGTGAAATAAGTGTCAAAATATTCATTCAAGCACGCAAACACATAAAGAATTAGACCAGATTTCAAACAAGACTAAAATTACTTCATTTGGATTTATATATGAAAAGTTATTAAAGGTTAAATCAAAGGGAATTTTCGCAATAAAAACAACAAGTTTTTATTACAAACAAGGACAAAATTGGACCAAAGTGTAATAAGAGTAAGTCGTAAGGTTAACATGCATTTATACAAAAGACAGAAGGTTTTATCTATAATTCTGACAAAGATGAGGGTCGATGTTGTAATTTGTCCACTTCACAAGCGCGATGCACATGACTCGGCTACACTCAAAAGAGGAGGGCCAGTCCACACAACAAATGCTAGTGCTTCATATCTAGTTAGGTTAACCAAACCTAAAAGTCGAAGCGATGACTCGAATGCAGAGGACATGGAGTCAATAGAACAGTTTGATCGTGCCTAAATCAGGTGCTTTCAACGGTAATTGTAGTATACGCTCCTCTTCTCCGTCGAGCAAGGGGGCAGTGACTTTGGGACTCTGATGAGAGCCTTAAAGCCCCGTCGCAGTGCTACTCTACTGTTGGTGCTCGAGGTAGATGGCTGAAGGGTCCGCGATGGTACATGTGATGCGAAGAAAGTGCAAGGGATTCCATAACAACACCTCAGGGCTAGCAACTCGAAGAAGAAATGGATGAACGGAGCCATCTCCAGTTCTCTGACCAATGAAGCCTAATGACCTGCAGGGTTAGTGCAAACAAAAGACAAAGCCTATGCAGATGATTTGAAGGGGTTGCGAGGCGAGATGGAGGGTTCTAATAAGGTGAAGGATGTGAACCCTATATGGGTTCCAGGTTCATAGTATCTTCTGCAAAGGATTGCGATGTTCATAGAGATGGAGAAGCGGAATAAGTACAAAGTAGAAAATGCGTGAAAGATGGATAGGAGGCGATGAGATCCAAGTGATTAAATCCAAGTTTAAGAAATAAATGGATCCTAGAAAAATGAGAGAGTATTGAAAGAAAATAAGATCAGATGAAAATCTTACATGGAAGATGAAGTTTGGATTGAGAAATTGAAGAAGGTTCACTTGCCAAATTGAAGCTTCAGGGTTTTGGGTTGTCACTTAACCAATTTGATGAAGGTTGGAAGCTTGATCAACCAAGGTAATGAGTGAAACACATCCTGTTTTGGCCGAGGATCTCACCCATGATACACCTCTGTCGTTGCTCTCAGTTTTGATGTTCCACTGTCACTGGAAGGAAGACGAAGCTAGGAAGGATCACAGGGAGTGGAAAATAGTAGTTGATGATGGGCAAAGGAGAAGTTTTTAGGAGGTGATGGTATGGTGGTTGTCGATCGAAGATGGTGGTTTTAGCCACCACCCACAGGGAGAGGGGAGAGAGTGATGGGTAGTAAGGGAGCTGGTGTGGATAAGGGAGGAACACTGAACCAATAGGTGGTGGAAGTTGGTGGAACGGTTGTAGGCGGAGATCGGAAGAAATCGTAGAAGTTGGTGAAGAACGAAGCAACGCATCGTTTGGAGAAGATGGGGCGGGAGGTTAAAGGCGATGTGATGACTGTGTGATCAAGATCAGAGGGCCCTAGATCAGATGGAGTGGGGCAAATTGAGCCACGAGATGCAGCCACGTCGGCGGCAATGTAGGAGCTACATGGACTTGTAGGAATTAAGATATCTGAAAAAATACAAGATAATTAGAAATAAAATAATTAGAGGTAGAAATAGGACAAACAAAAAAGTTGTAGATCTTTATGAGATCTACAACTTTTATGAAGATGTCAAAGAGATCAGAGGCCATCTATACTTACATAAAAATTAAACAAGTAATTAAAACAATAAAATCATATTTATGTGCTTTTTTGGGGTTTTTATTTTTTATGTTACTTTATTTATTTACAAAATCATACTAATCTTTATTTAATTTTTAATAAGAAATAAATACATAAAATAATATCGCAATATATTATATAATATAGTGTAATTATGGTTACTTATTTATAACACATAAAAACACAATTAATGTTAATTGTCATTGAATCTTAGTGATAATCTTAAGCATGAGAGATAATATTAAAGAATAATGCTGATAAATATGAGATTTATCAGTCCCCTATACTTAAGCTAAGCTCGTCCTCGAGCTAATAAATAAAGAATAAATTAGAGAGTTAGCTTAATTAGTGAGATCTCTAGCATGTGCCTGTGAGTAGACAAGGCTTGATTGGACCTAGAACACTAAGTTTTAGAACTCTTTGACTCTAAGTTGATCCAAATATTAATCAAAAGGAATTCAACTTCTCCAATTGTCGGACTCTCAAAGTACAATAATATAAGAAGTATGACTTACTGTTGATTGCATCCACAAGAGTAGAGTCGAAATTTCACCAAAAGTTCCAATCTCAAAAGCTCTCATAAGGACCCGACACTTTACTCTTAGGAATAAATCTAGTCTTGTTTCACTCCACCTCCTCTTTAGTTTGTTAGACTTCAAAGGTATAGATGGAAGGCCAGATTATGGAGGATATAGGATTGTGTACTTATTTTCACTCCTCTCAATGGAGCATGATTCTCTCAACTGCAAATACTCAACGCAATTGTCATTATTTATTTTGCCGATCAATGTGTCCCTCAAAGAGAAATTTGAGTCGTCTGCACTTGTTTTCCTAGGAGTACACCAGGGTATGTCTTCTTTAACCATCTAATATACTTGTACCCAGACTAGTATCGCTAACGATGCAGGACCTTTTTGAGGTACTAGCCGGACTCATACAAGCCTAATGATTTGGTCCAATCCGACAATTAAAGGTGGGGAGAGCTCACCTTGAATATAAGCTCATACAATGTAGCTTTGTAATGTAATGAGCTTTTTATTATCATTCATTCATTTTTTGTGTGGAAACTTCCCTTCTTTTTGATTATCTCCATTGCTTTTACTAAGGACTGGCACACACTGATCAACTTATTCATTTTTATTTCATCATACCCTATCACTATAGGTCAAAGTCATAAGATAATATGAGAACATATCCCGTATTGGCTAAATTGCTGATACTTAGGTTTCATGGAGCCGTCATTAATCTTATCCCATCCTCTAGCATCATATATATCAAGTCCAAATTCAAGCCTCAAATCCCAGTCCCTCAAGTGATACCTCAACTCATCTCAATCATGAATGTAGTCATGCATGTGATGTGATAGTCAGAATCTCAAGGGAGATTAAGCATGCAATATAGCACACATATCTCTTAAGTCCAAGACCCTAATTACCAAGACAATATGACTCTAAGTTTATGGACTCCTTAAACTCGGTGTTAAAGACCATCTCAATCCTTGAGTGCATAGTGAAAATGGTAGAGAAAAAATACCAATTAATTAGTTAGTGAGTTGGTTATTCTCAAAAGAATTAAAGAAATTATTAGTTTTATCAAGACAGAGACAAAAGAATGTGTAACCCTGACAAAACAACACAAAAAACAACACTAGGATACCCAACACAACACTACAACCTTCAGCTGCTTAAAAATCTAGACTGAATATTCGAGGTTTGAAATTGCAGGTTGCCTTATGTGTTATATGTTTCTTCCACATAGAGAATACTTCAGAATCTAAATAGTAAACATCCTAATCGACTTGAAATATGAAGTTCCTAGAATAATGCCATTCTTCCTCAAAAGTATTGTCCATGTCTAAATGGGAAAACTAAAAAATTTTCTAAATCACGAGAAGAAAAATCAAACCCTTGGATCGTAGAATAGACTTTTGGGTTTTCCTTAAAAGAGAAAACCTAGACACACAAGGATGACCCAACTTACAAGAAGGATTATAATTCAAGAACTGAATATCCTCAAGAAAAAATCTTGGTACCTCCATATCTAATTCCTCTATCAATAAATCATCTTCCTTGATTGGCATCACTCTTTTGAACAAACTTTTAAACGACTTGATCTTCCAAAGTAAGGAATTTAAATCCAATTTTTCCTTTATGTTGAACTCTAAAAGACTCTAAATGAAGACAACCTTTTATAGACTAAGGACAAGATGGTTCAGTAAACGCTGACAACCTCTCGAGAACATAATACTCAAAGAGACTCAAGAGACAAAACAAATTTAATACTTCTTCTTTTTCTTTTTTCTCATTTATTTTAAAGATTAATCACAAGAGTTAGGTTAATTCCAACACCCTTAGCTTTTGGAAAGAGTTTTGAAAACTTTTTTCAAACATTATCACATAAATATATGTTTTCAAACATTTTACAAAAAAATTTCAAACCATGTCAACCCGTATTTTCACAAACCACATAAAACATTTTAAAACCATGTTAAATATGTATATAATTTTCAAAACATGTTGTACATAAATCAGTTCCAAGAAAATAATACGATACCCGTAACCTCAAATGATTGAAAGAATTTAAAAATATGAGCTATGGACAATGTATATATGTAATATATAGTTTAGATCCCCCTATACTTAGGTTTTGCTATTTCCTCATAGCATAAAGTGAAATGATGATATAGCTCAACGAGGTATAAAAGAATTCTAGAACTGATGACCAAAATGATACAAGTGTGGGAAAGAATAAGTTATAATGAATCAACAGGTTAAGAAAAATACATAGAAGAGACCAAAGAATAAACACAAGAATAAATAATGAAGAGTGATAGGAAGGAATTCCCTCCTATACTTAAGCTGAAAATAGTCTATGTGTAGGTTGGAAAAAGAATAAAGAAAGAAATAATAGGAATCTTAGGATGTTGAATCTTCTGATATGAATCTTCTCTGCTGAATCATGCCTTATTTGAAAACTCTCAAAATCAATCACTAGACATGAAATCAATCATCTCAACGGGAGTTAACCTTTCCTTTAGTTTTACAAAATGCTTAAGTAACTACCTGTTTACCAAAAAGGAAGGTGCATTCTCTGAAAGTTCTGAAATCTCAACACTGTCATTTCCATGCACTTCCTTAACTATATAAGGACCCGTCCACCTTGATTTAAGTTTCCCGTGGAGAATCTTCATCTTTTCATCAAACAACCATACATTTTGTTCCAGGATAAAGTTCTTGCATTTGATATGCGAATCATGTCACTTCTTCACTTTGTCCTTATATATCAAGCTGTTGTCATATGCGCGATTACGGATTTCCACTAACTGGTTCAAGTCAAGGTCTCTATAAAACTTCCCTAAGTGATAGCTCTAGTTAATCTTCTTTATTTCCCACTCAGATTTGTGAATTAATTCAGCGGGAAAATAACATGGTGAAGGATATGAAAAAATCCTTAAGCACATCACAAAAGCGTGAGGATCACATCATATACGATCAAGAGCGACTAGTCACACTAGTCGCTCGGAGTAGATGAATTTAAAAAATTAAAATGATAAAATCATATGATCCAAGAACACTTCTAGAATCATTTCATCTAAACCACAAACATGTATTAGGTCTACCTCTTGAAATGTGGTTGTGATTGAGTCTCTAAACGAAGTGAACTCCTGTCTCAAGTCCAAATTAGCAGAGGAGACACTTGCGAGCGCGTAGATGAAATGCATGCTCCTCTCAATCCATGTTGATTATCCAAGCGGTGAATCTCCTTACCCCAGCATATGAGATCCGATGTCTTCTTCACGAACGAAGCACATCGAAGGAGATAGACATCCATGAGCAATCAAAGTTACAACATGATGGCATAGCGGCAATGACAGTGATCGTCCTTAGGTCATCATGTGGACGACTACATGTTGAGAGAGAGAGAGAGAGAGGATGTGTAGAGAATGAGAGAGAGAGAGAGTTGTTGCCTTTTTATACAAAAGAAGACCTATTGTTGCCTCTCCTTTTATAATATTTCGGGAATCCACGGATCCCTACTCATGGACAGCACAAATCCAATGGTAGATTGATTTGTATTTCTTTCAATGGCCACGATTTTATTGCAAAAATATTTGCAACAATAGATAATTTAAATTAAATTAAATATATTGAATGATCATAAATATATTCCAATTTAACCAAATCAATCATCCTTGAAGAAATAGGAAGGAGGCAAGCCTCCTTCCACATGAAGAGGGGACGACCACCAATTCTATATAGTATTAGGTGGTCGTCCACATTCCTCTTTACGAAGGTGGCATGCCACTCTTATTTCATGAGATTGCATTATCTAATGATTCTCTCCAAAATTTGAAACAACATTTGTTGTAATTTATTTTATAAACATTGCAATCATGTCATTGGAAATTTATGAATTACATTCACAACCCAAATATAATGTAATTTACATTTTTCAATTAATTGTCCAATGTAAATCTAATTCACAACAACATTTAAATTGCAAATGTTATTTACAAATAGCTCTCTCTTATATATTATAAATCACATTTACAATATATATATATATATATATGATTAATATGGATAGTGATATCTATATTTTTCGTATGCATGATAATTAAATCATATTTAATCATCTTGGATCTCTGTTCTCATGTACCAAATAATATGAATCACATTCACATTATTCACATCTTTGATAACTAAATCACATTCAATTATCTTAGATAACTCTTCTTATATGTCCAAATAATATGAATCAAATTTATATTATTCATGATAATTATACCATATTTAATTATCCATTTCTCAATGCTCAGATACATTATCGACAATGGAAATTATCCTTGAACTCTTTCATGGATAATTCGCTTTCTCCGCGAGTACTTGGAGATAAGGACAAGGCGATTGTACGTTACACATATAGTGACTTGGATATTGAGATGACATCTCAAATCTAGATATCGAGGACCACCCACAGATGCTTTATAAAATCAAGGTTGTAGATCTAATCTTCTCATTGCATCTAAATCTCATTTAGATCAATGTCCATCATTTGGGCTAAGATTAGAACAATTCTCTACTAAGAGGAGTCACTAAAATCTAGACCTATTTCATCACTCCATCAGAATGGAAGAGTCATGGTTATACAGTCGTTTATGATCACATCACCCTTAGGCAATCCTAATACTCGTACATCCTGCAAACTGGAATACCTTGAATAAACCCAAAGTTTTAGACCTGTTTAGACTACCTCCTTCAGGGTTTTATCATTAAGTTTCTCATTTGATCATTGGGAGTCAATATTGATCATATACTTTCCAAAAACATATATCATACCTAGCTATTGATCATATACTTTCCAAAGCACATATCAAACATATAAATTCAGTCAAGCTTCCAAAGCGAGATGATCGTGCAAAGAATTTGATTTCCAATATCTCATGAGCGTGCTCATGTCTTCCAGTTCACTAGATTAACTTGTATGATCCATTTTAGATATCATATAACTCATATGCCCTTGTATACACACCAACACGCTGGTGTATAGACCTTATTTAGGCCATCAACCTATTGATCTGCCAAATATACTTACTCAAACATATAGTAACACATCTATCTCCGGTCAGAGGATGTGTGCCTATATCCTGACAGTATAAGACATATGACTTTTGTCATCTCAGTCTTGTTAAGTCATCTCTTTGACCTAACTTATCTAACACCTCTGAATCTCTATTCATATGCATAAAACCTACATCAAGAGGTCGGTCAGATATCAACACATTAGAGAAAGGATTGCCATCTCCTTCTCAAGCTTGACATCATCTCTTAATGATCATTTGATAGTGCTTGATGAGTCCTTAATCTAACTCTTTAGATATTCATCGAAGCACCAACCTCTATGATTCAACAATTTAATCAATAGCTGTATGGTCATTAAGATGGCCATGGTACATAACCCTACTTGTACTAAGGGACCTATTATGTAAATTAATAACTCTTCATTTTGAATTAGGGAATGGTATTTGCAATAATAATTATTACAAAATGGCTCGCCGTGGGCTCGCATGTCCAACAATTTCCTACTAGCCTAAAGATCTATTAATGGGCTAATCTTTAAACCCACACTCATATGACAATCACATGCTATTTCGAAAAATAGCTAGGTAAGCTGATCTGTCACTATGTTCTTGAGAGACAACGCCAAGTCCTTTTATGATACTTGCATCTTTCCTTGGAACAGTGCTCGCATCCAATGCGAATATTGCATCTTATGCAACCATGTTGAATCTCAAAATTACCACTCTAAAAATAATTAATTATCCTTAGTTCCCTAAAATTCATCTACATTTTATCTATTTTTTTTCATAATTAGCATCCTTGACTGGTAAAATAAGCTAACTTCCTTGATTTTTAATTAACTCATGCTAATTCTAAATTACCTTAAACCACCTCCATTGCGTACCTATGACTAACAAGAATAAATGAAAATACCAAAAATCACAAACTGAAATAATTGAGAAATAAACCCAAACCCTCATTTCAAGATTTCTGGACTAAAACACTGATATCTATCTCATACGATGTCCAATTTAATCCTACTCATTTTTGAACTAATGAACACTAAATTACCTTCAAAACAAGACCAAGTTCAAGTGAATCGTAGCTCATATGTGAAGTTGGGTTTTGGGCCTCTTTTGTACATTGTGTATTTTATCCGATTTTGACCTATTATTTTATGTACATTGATGGGCGTGTTGATGTCTAGGGTTAAGTATCAAAATAAACAAAGGTCGTTGTGACCCCAATCAATTGGCTGAAGCAATGAGAAAAATAACTACTAATTAGATCAAGCAATCAAATGTGAGCGGTTTGCTATTTCTATTTAGCTGGTATAGCTATCGGGTCGAACCCAAGGAGCACGAAAAAGAACGAAGTTATCAAGTTTCAAAAATAAAACATTTTTTTAGTTGTTTTTAATTTTTAATTAAGGGCGAACTAGCCCCAAATATAAAACACACACAACACATTTTTTGATTTCCAAATAATAAAAAATGCTCAGCAAATAAAACTAAAAATATTTTCAGGTTTTCTGGGTTGTAAAGTGTTTTTATTATTTTTTCTAGGTTTTTCAAATGTTTTTGTGATTTTATAAAAATAAAACAATGCTCAAAATGTAAAATAATTCACAACTAGGACCAAATTACAAGTTAAAAACACTTAATATGCCCCAAGATCTTGGATAGTAATTTTGTGATAAAATATAAATAAAAACCTACAAATAAGAACTGAAAATGCATTTTTTTGATTTTTATTTGATTTTATAAGATTTTTATGAGTTTTTGGTTGTTTTGTGATTTTTAAGGTTTTTATAATGAATTTTAAACAAAATGTTTATTGAAGCTAAAACACAACACCCCTAGGAATTTTTGTGGATTTTAACATTTTATTCGAATTTTTATGATTTTTCTTACTTAGATAGAACACTTTTTAGGGGTTTTACAATTTTTAAAAATACAAATGCAATCAAATCAATCCACCAAAATTACCATAAATAATACACTCTAACAGGAGCTATATGTATTTTTTAGGTAATATTTAGAATTAATTTATTATTGATTATGTCCAATGAAGGATATGTAATCAAACACTACTCATAGGCACCAAAACACATTTAGTTTAAGTTTCAGGACAAAATGATCAACATGATATAATAGTATAGGGTCAAGTCTGCAAAAAGCCCAGCCAATTCACGCACATGCTCAATATTTAACGCACAGGAGTATAAATGTAAATTCTAACAACATATCATTCATTCATTAACAACATAAAAGCTCAAGGCAGAAAGTGCAAATAACCCACATAACACGTGAGGACAAACATGCTTCAGATTTAAAAGGTCTAAAATGCAAATATCAAAAGTGCGAGGTCCAAATTATAAAATTTTTTAACTACACTTTTTATTTAACGGACTAAATCTAAAAGTAGAAACATGCAAGCGCACAAGTGAAATATACCCAATGGGGAACGTGGCGCACATGGGGAGGCAACATAAGTTGACGACTTTGATATTCTTCTGAAAAGATCTGACAGATCTGATCTTGTTGCGTACATGCGTGTTAGATGTCTCCTGCGAAGCTGATCCACCAGATGAGTGCTGGCGCAGATGGGCGGTCAAATCTGACACGAGGTCAGATCTAATGGCCTGTAGACTATGATGGTCGGTGGTACATATGATGGGTCCAGACTCGATCCGAGCATCAAAATGAATCGTGAAACAAGGGCTAGGATAGAATCTGGAGCAGAACACCAGATCGAGCGGCTACAAAGGGTGCTGGAGGAATTCGTGCACTACGAACTTCAACAGAGTAATTTTGGAGCTCCAGCGAACCGATGAGGCTGTCGAGGCATCCAATACGATCGTGGAAGCGTTCCATGTCTATAGGACAAGGTTGATGTGGTAAATGGAAGGCGGATGAGCGAGGCGAGGGTGGTCCAGCTAGAGCTACTCCGCCAGAGTAATTGGGGGTCCAAATGATGCTCCAGGTGTGCGTTAGTACGTGCAAGGGGTAGTCGGACTCGGGGGCAAGCCTCCGGTCGGGTTATTGCTTGGGAAATATTAGGAAGAGACGGGAGGCAGATCTTTGGGTCTCCGACGAAGGTGGGGGATGGAGACCCAACCTAATCTCGACTCGATGGTCGAGCCTCAGAGTAGTAGGCTTCGTAAGAAGGTGCGGGTCTAGTAGATGAGTCGATCTGAATGGATGAAGGGGTGCTACGGAGCTCTGACCAGTTGGTCGGAGCAAGGGAACATGCGGCGATGACAAAAGGGAAGATGGGTTAGAATAGGGAAATGCGTTTGTAAGAAGAGATACCTGAGGCTACAAATGAACTCGGGAGCCCAGACGAAGATGGCCGATGGGGTCCTCGCCTCAACAGAGCTGCGGCTGGATGGGAGGCTGCTCGTGGCAGTTCTCCGACTACGAAGTGAGCTACGAGCCTCCAGGCATCTCTGGACGATCCTTAGCTACTCCTCTGGTAGCTGTTACTTTAAGTAAGGGAGCTAGGGGTCTGTGGTGGTGCGAGGGAAGAACTGAGAGGCGCTGGAGGCGGGAGGAGATGCTTTAAAGGATGCCTAGGGTCTAAAAAGATCGATGCACAATGTGGAACCCTAGGGTAATTCGACTGTGCCTAGGGATCTGCGAGGATCATGGATGTGAGTGCTACAATCAGGTGCAAGAATCCAGTAAAGAGGTGGTCAGGTTTGGGCACAATATTCAGAGAAGGAGCTCCGACGAGACAAGGTGTGACCCGTCTCGAATGGAAGGGACCGGTGACCGGGGTCAACAATCCGATGTGGACCAATGAGAATTCAGAATTAAATTAAACATGGTAAATGAATTTAAAATACAATGTGTATAAAATAAAAAATGTTTATTATTTTATAGAGTATTTTCTATAAAATATAGTATATATATTATAGTATTATATACATGTATAATATACATCTATATTATGTACAAGTATTTTTTATTATTTTTACAAAAAAGTTATTATTTTATATTTTAATTATTTACACAATAATTTAAGGAATACCATATGATTTTTATTTTTATTTTTTATTTAATTAAAGGTGTAAAATATATAGTTAATGTATTATATACATATGTATTTTATACAAATGTTTGATGATTTTAATTTTTATTTTATTTTGTTTTTATAATTTTTTATTTTGTATTATTTCTAAGGCTATATACAAGTGTGTAAAAGAATGAAATATTTTTATTTTATCTAAAATAAATAAATAAATAAATAATATGTGCAATATATAGTGAACGCTTATCTCTTCCTACTTAATCTCTTTGCAACCAGATCAAGGCTTGACTTTCTCTTAGGGTTTGGGTCACTCTGTATTTATTCTAAATACCTTCTTCTCTTTCTTTTCCCTTTATTCTTTTATTTTTGCAAAATAAATGCTAAATATGAGATATTAATCATGACATGCAAAATGCTAAGTTATTATATTTATAGGTATTTACAGATGGCTTTGCTAAAAACATGGGCTAAAATAAAAGAAGAGTGAGAATCGTAGATTCATCATACATATTTAACTCTTTTTATTTTATTTCTTTTTCATTTGTTTTCTTTGACTAAAGTTTTAAAATGCATAAAAATCCAAGCCAAAAATAAAACAAAAATCAAAGAAATTGACTGAGTCTGAGTGTTCACTAACAATCTGTACAAATGTTGTATTTTTCGCACTTTATTTTATTTCTTCATATTCTTAATTAATAAAAATCCAAAAAGATGATTAATGTGTAAATAAATGTCTTTGATTTTATCGTATTTTTTCTTTATTTTTATCTTGTTAAAAAAATAAAGGAAAATATAAAACCAAAAAAAATCAAGGTATTCTTTGTATATGGAGTACCCACAAAAATACCACTTTGCAAATGACCTATTTTTGTTTTATTCCTTTCATAAAAGTTGTAGATCTTATTGAGACGAGCAAACTTTCATGATGAAAATTTTTCGATCCGAGGTCGTTTGCTATTTATTTCCTTTTTATCTTTATCTTGTATTTTTCAAATTTTCTAGACCTGACACATGGTCGCTCCTGAAACTGTCACATATCTCTCATTTTTCTACTTTTTCATTTCATTTATTATTAAAAAATTAAACAAAAACAATCTTTGCCACATGCTAGTCACGTGCCTCTATCGCACGTGCTCAACACATGCCTACTTCACCGCGACATCGTCTTCCCCGCTTTCCTCTTTTGGGCGATGCCACCACCTCCTCAATTCCCAGTCGCCTTACTTCTTGTAGCCGACCACTGCCTCTCCTCCACATCCATCTCCTGCCACCTTCCCAATCTACGCTGCATTTGATCACCTTCCTTCTTCTATCTCCCTCATCGATTAATCCCAGATCCTCCCCGATCATCTCCTACGTTAATGAGCTCGTGTGATTTTGCCTCCCATCTTCTCCGCTGCGGCGATCACTAGATCTCATCGTCGATCTCCTTCCTATTCTGCCCCCTCATCCAATCCCATCTCCCCCTTGTCTCATCGCAGCCACATGCCTCTAAATGAAACCCACTTTCCAACTTGACCTAATTACCATCGAACCCAATCTGGTCACCTGCAACTTCCATAGCTGGCTCCGCCCTCGCTTCCTATTTAACTCCACCGACCCTCGTGTTCATCTTCATCTGTCGACTCCCATTGCACGAGGAAGAAGCTTCATGACCAAGGTAGTGACAACACATCTAGTTCTGATGCTCAAACCCTCCGCTTGGTGTGATCCAAGGTTCCACACCTTGTTGCAGTGCATTTATGAAGAGCAGCTGCTTGCTCCAGCTTCTCCGCGCACCGTCGAGCCACCCCCCATGTATCACCTTTCCCCCAGTTCATCTTTTTCTTCCACCTTTACCTCTTCTATCTACTCCACCCTCTTTGATTCGTTGCCACCTGAATCACCTTCCACCCCTCACATCTAATTTCGATCATCACCTTTGCTTCATGCGATCTCTACCATCATACCTTTGTTGTTGCCTTTCATCTCCAAGAACCTCGATCCACCTCGCCATAGACCTCGATGTAAGAGACACCTCCATCTTCATCGGCGAGGCTTCAGGCCCCGCTTAGGCCTATCCAGTGA
This sequence comes from Ottelia alismoides, assembly GCA_037367405.1. Classification (NCBI taxonomy): domain Eukaryota; kingdom Viridiplantae; phylum Streptophyta; class Magnoliopsida; order Alismatales; family Hydrocharitaceae; genus Ottelia; species Ottelia alismoides. Next base: position 1,331,642 of record JAZKJV010004651.1, on the reverse strand, counting down.
CGCTCCACCACCAAGCTTCATTGCAAGTGTTGCTCTAGTCGCCGTTACGACCGTCTCACCTTCACCTCATCTTCTACCACGGCTACGCTACCGCATGAGGGTTTCCCCCCAACATGCTCCAAACCCTTAGTTCCAACTCTAGATGTGCCTCGACACAACTCCAGTCTTCATGCTCCATCGGCATTACTGGTCAGAGACTTCACCACTACGCCTGCAAGGGCCTTCTACTTCACCACCATCAACTTCAGCCACAATAATCACCTCCGCCTCGTCTTCCTCGCCATATGGAGGCGGTGCGGTCCCTTCAGTTGCTGGACCTCCTCCTCTAGTCCATCTTCGACAGGAGACCCTCCTAAGGATAAAATGCGATTGATGAATCCCCTCCCCTTCCTCACATGATCAACACTTATGGGGGATGGGATATTTGGGCCACAACTCCTGGAGGTCACCTGATTTCCCAAAATGTCCCCGCCAATGAAGGGTCACGTCCGCGCATATGACCACTTGAAAATTTTGCGAGAACCCCCTTAAGGGTTTGGTAATTCTCCTTTCATCCCTATCTGCATTTTTTGTATTTCAGTTAAATTTTTTATTTTGCAATTAGAAGCCTAATTTCTCTTATAATTTTGAACATCTATTTGCATCATATTTATTAATAAAAAAATAGCATTGTGTTCTTCTATATTTTATGGCACTTGATTTATATTTTTGAGGTCTTTAGTTATTTAGCAATTAATATTTGAGTGGAATATTGCATATTTTGCCCAAACTTGGATTACAAATTCATAGATAGTTCACCATTGCTTAAAAATTTACCGAAAAATCAAGCATAATAGAATTAATTGTATTCCACATTGTTCCCAAAAAGAATTACATTTTCATGCATCATTTTCTATATAAAAATAATTTTATGTATTTAACTAATTGATTTTTAATAGATATTAAACTCAACATTTTGAGGGTTTAGGATTTTTCTCAAATAGTTCATTTATTTACCTATCCTGGATATTTTTATTTTCTAAAAATAAAGATATCTAATATTTATTATAATTAATTTCTTTAATTCACCTTGTTTACATTCATTAATTCATTAAATATTCATATTGCATCATAAAATTCAAAAAATTACAGTATGTTCATTTCATCATAATTAACATCTTGGCCAAGTTTCGTATTTTTTTGACATCGTTTGGTTTATATTAATTTTCTAGTCCTTAAACTTGGTTTGCATTTCATTTGCATTCAACAATTGCATTAAAAAACACCAAAAATATCCTGCCTCGAAAATCATGCATGAAATTTGATAGACAATAATCTAGGTTGTTCCTTTGCCTCCTCAAGTTCGACCTTGGGACTTGCCTAGGCTAAATAACCGTAAAAATGCTTCGATTAAAATTGTTTAAATAATTTAATGGTTATTTCTTGATTGATTCTGATTACTCGCCTACAACGAAACGCCACCATTGATATTTTAGCGCATCTAATTTCCACAAATTACAAGAAGGTTTCTCGAACACATCCGATGGCGTCGTTGCTGGGGAGGCAAACAACTTAGGTTTTTGTATAGAAAATTAGTGTTAGTTTTTACATACGTTCGGGTAGTCTGACTCCCAAACCTCATCATTGTACACTTTCCATATTTTTTTTTATTATTTTTTTATTTCTACATTTAATTTTTTATTTTCAGCATTTATTTTCTTATTTTACTTTTGATAATTTTTGTGTTACTCTATTACACACTCTCTCTCTCTCTTATTTTTCATGCAAGGTACCCGATGTACATGACGCGGTTTTCATGAAACCGACGCATCTTCAACGGCCGCCAAGCCGCATTAAATTAAAGAGCATAGAGTCTAGAATTATTTTCTGAAATTTTATTTATTTGTAATTAATCACTTATTTACAGTGGTGTCCATTTAGACTCTCTCTTGTGTAACAAGACTTGAACTTTTTATGTGGTGTGTCGTGGCTTATTTCACTATCCAGTGAGGGTGAGGCCCAACTTGAGTGATTGTAGGTTATACTTGCACTACAACTATTAGAGCTTCTGGGATTTGGTTACATGTGCTTGTAGAACCTTGGACCACAGTTTACTTTAATTGAGATGCACATTAGATCGTTCAACTTAGTCAAAATTCAAATCAATTCTTCCTGGCTAATAGAATTTTCTGATAGGTGTAATTTTTGTCGGTTTGCATTCATATAGAATAATTTTAAATTCTTGTATTGCATCCCACTTGGAGATTGCGAGGAATCACTATAAGTCTTCTAATTGAGCATACATCATTGTTTTCCGTATGCATCGACTTTTCCCGAATTTCTCCCACTTGTTTTGTCACTTAAGATTTAAAGGAAATTGGGACTGGAAAGTAGACATGAATTTATGCTCATATAAATTTTCCATGATCACATAACTAAAGTTAGGACTGCTAAACAAGACAGACTTTAATTAAACTATAAAATTGAGAATTGTTGTGAAAGAAGATCCCATCCTTGTATTCATTTATCTTGCTGAGAGGTGAGAGACGTACCCTTAAGGATAGAGCCAAGCTCCGAGATTTTCATTCAGACTACTGATTCTATAAAAATGATTAGCTACTTCTCAGTGAGGAAACACAGGTAGCTGTTTATGGTCTGTATTTTCTTAGAAAAGCAGATTGTTTAAAGGAGACTGTGTAAGGCTCTGTCCTTAAGTAACGAGTAGTCGTTTTACAGCCCGCATTTATGCACATACCGGCTGAAAGTAGATGCAACTAGTTATAACAATTCAGGCCAGTCTTCAGGGAAAAACCGGCACTTAATAGCTCACTTTAACGTATGTAATATTTGAATTATCACTAACTAAAATTGACAAGATAATTGACCGAACTCTTACGACCATTACTATGTGAGTTGGTAAAACTAGGGTTTGGATTGTGTTTGTTTTTTGCGTAGATTCAGGTTAATCATCAAATACCACATCCTTATGCCAATAGCATGAATCTTAGTCCTCTTCCAAACAGTTTGAAATCACGAATGGAGGATTGTGGTGAATTTTATTCAGACTTCACGAACCTTTCACTGACCACCACAAACTTACCATTCTCAAGGGTTCGGAGACACTCTTGCTTCGGACCACCATGGGTTCACGGACACTCTTCTCACGAATCCTCATCCTATGATTCTTTCATCTTCCTTGAGGGAGGACAAATCTAGGCTCTCTCTTACTCTCCTCATCACATCGAGGAAGACTCTTACCTCAATGATTCTTGTTCTGATTCTTTCCACTCTATTGATTCTGATTTTTCACATTCTGAAGGAGAAGAAGAAGAAGAGAATTTGAAGAAGATGTCTCACAAGAAAATAGATCATGAAGACGAACGGAATGAAGGCCCTATACAGATGATACTAGCATGATTGGTTGCATCTGAGCTGCAACACCTTTTGCTGAGGGAACAACTCAACCAATTCGATCTGGGGGGGTGAACCACCAATGGAAGAATCTTATAACTCTGTCTACTACAGAGTAAGGAATTATCTACAGCCACCAGAGCTAGAGGTAGATTAAGAACTAAAGCCACCCTTCTTGAACCAGCTTCCTCAATTACATGGAAATACTACTGAATAAATATATGAATTCTTATAGGATTTGTAACTCGTATGTTCAAATCTGAGACACCCCAAGGTAACCTCGACTACATTCATCTCATTGAGCTTACATTCTCCTTGAAGGGCAAAGAAGACTATTATGTTAAGAATCTAGAGTAACAATCACCACATATGATCAATTCAAGAACCGGTTCTTAAAGTTCTACCCTTTGAGTAGGACTAATTAGATGAGGACACACATCACCAGCTTCTCTCAGACGCCTCATGAACCATTCTGTGAGGCATGGGATAGATTCGAAGACTTTTTACAAAAATGTCTATGTCATGCTTTGGATGAACATATCTTAGTCCAGTCACTCTATTCTGGTCTAAGCTACGAGACACAAGGATTCGTAAGCACTATTTGTGGAGGAAACTACACAACACGAGGTGCAGATACCATGGGGAATAGAAAAGCCGCTCACAAATCACGAGCAGGGCCTATACTGACTCCCTCAATTCACTCCAATCTAAAGGAGGGAAACAGAATGTTGCTAAAATAATTGAGGATCCGATTTCGAACATGGGCATCATCACTGACAAGCTAATGATAGTAGACCAGATTCACAAGAGGATAAATGACATCGCCAATAGGATCTCCCAGTTTTCAAAGCAGATGGAAGAGCTAATTGAGAAGGTATCCAAGATCAGGATACCTACCACAACTACATCTGATATTCCCATTTATCAAGTACATCAGGTCCAAGAATAGCTGATGTCAAGGCCACCTCAACAATGGGTTCATGACCACTCCTATGCCCAATCTCTCCAACAATCACTATCACTAGTCGATATCATCGAAGAAGTACCACCTCCGATGTTTGAGTTGAATGACATTTGGTATACTCAAGACCCTGCCTGGCAGGGTAATACGGGGGACCGTCCACCCTACTAATGTCCCCTGACCTTCTATAATGCTGCATTTCCACCCATCCTATCCTAATATAAGAAGTTGCATTAGTCATACAGTCGGCAGGGCCAATACCAAGCGAACTAGCAGGGTTCGGTACCGATAGAAACCTCAACAATATAGACAACAATATCAAGCTCCACAAGGCCAATCTTTTAAGCAATCCTCACAACATTCTAATGAAGGATATGAGGAGATCCTTAAGCGCATCACGGAAGCATGAGAATCGCATCATATGCGATCGAGAGCGACTAGTCGCACTAGTTGCTCGAGGCAGCATAAATTAAATTTTTTTCATGCGATGAAATCACATGATCCAAGAACACTTCTCAGATCGTTTCATTTAAACTACAAACAAGTATTAGGGTTACCTCTTGAAGCGTGGTTGCGATCGAGTCTTTAAATGAAGAGACCTCCTATCTCAAGTCCAATCCGATGGAGGAGACGCTTGCGAGCGTGTTGATGAAACACGTGCTCCTCGCAATCCATGTTGGTGATCCAAGCTGCGAATCTACTGATCTCGACACACGAGATCGGACGTCTTCTTCACAAGCAAGACGCATCGAAGGAGACAGAGATCCACGAGGAAATGATCCGGTAACATAATGATGACGCTGCGGCGTTGGAGATTCTCTCTAAGGTATCCATGGTGGACAGCCACAAGAGAGAGAGAGGGCGTGCAGAGAATGAGAGAGTGAGAGAGAGCCTTATGTTCTCATTAGCATTTGAAGAGCAAGGGGTGCCTTTCTATTTATAATATTTTGGGATCCATGGATCTCAATCCATGGACAACACAAATCCAATGGCTCACATTGATTTGTGTTTCTTTTAATGGTCAAGATTTTGTTGGTAAAAAACCAATAACAATTAATTTAATTTAGATTAAAATATATTAATAAATCAATATGATTTAATCCCAAATTAAATCAATCAAGCATGGAGATTATGGAATGAAGATTGCCTCCTTCCATAATATGGGATTTGGTGGCAATCTCATGTAATCTCATGATATCTCATGAGATTATATTATTAAATGGAAATCTCCATGATTTAGAACCACACTTGTTGTAAATTATTCCATAAAAATAATTCATAATTATTTTATGAATATTGCAATCTTGCTATTGGAAAATTGTGAATCACATTCACAACCCAAAATAAAGTGTAAATTACATTTTCAGTTATTTCCAATGTGAATCCAATTCACGTCAACATTTAATTAACAAATGTAAGTTACAAATAGCTCTCTCTTATATATTATAAATCACATTTATATTATATATGATTAATATGGATATTTCTATCCACATTATTCATATCACATTTAATCATCTCGGATCTTTGTTCTCATGTGCCCAAATAATGTGAATCAGATTCACATTATTTGCATCTTTGATAATTAAATCACATTTAATTATCTAAGATAATTCTCCTTATAATATGAATAAAATTCATATTATTCATGATAATTAAATCTGATTTAATTATCCATTTTCTCAATACTGGGATACATATATCAATAATGTAATTATCCATGAACTCTTTCAAGGATAATGCGCTTTCTCCACGAATATTTGGAGATAAGGACAAGGCGATTGTATTGTTCCACATATAGTGACTTGGATATTGAGATCGCATCTCAAATCAAGATCCTACGTACCTCTCATAGATGCATGATTAAATCAAGACCACAAATCTAATCTTGTCATTGCATCTGAATCACATTCAGATAAATATCCAACATTTGGACCAAGATCATATTACTTCTCAACTGAGAGGAGTCACTAAAATCCAGACCTGTTTCATCACTCCCTAGGAATGGAAGCGTCATGGTTATACAATCGTTTATGATCACATCAAACTCAGGTACTCCTAAATACTTGTACATCATGCACACTGGAAGATCCAAATTAAACCTGAAGTATAAGATTAATTTTACACTGTCTACTTCGGGGATTTATCATTAAGTTTCTCATTTGACTATTGGGATCGATCATATAATTTCCAAAAGCATATATTATACCCATGTGTTGATCATATACTTTCTATATATATATATATATAACCTACAAATTCAGTCAAGCTTCCAAAGCGAGATGATCGTGCATGAAATTTGATTCCTCCCAATATCTTATGAGTGAGCTCATGTCTTCCAATTCAATAATGAACCTGTATGATCCCATTGAGAGATCGTATTACTCATATACCCTTTCATGCACACCAGCGCGTCGGTGTATAGACCTTGGTTAGGTCATCAACCTATTGGCCTGCCAAATGTACATACTCAGACATATAGTAACACATCTGTCTCGAGTCAGAGGATGCGTGCCTATATCGTGACAGCATGTGTCATAGGACTTTGGTTATCTCAATCTCATTATGTCAACTCTTTGACCTAACTTATCTAACACCTCTGAATCTGTATTCCTATGCAGAGGACCAGCACCAAGAGGCCAGTTAGATATCAGCTTATCGAGAAAGGATTGCCATCTCTTTCTCAAGCTGGAGATCTTCTCTTAATAATCATTCAACTTTGCTTGATGAGTCCTCAATCTAACTGTTTAGATATTCATACAAACACGAGCCTCTATGATTCAATAATTGAATCAACAACTGTATGATCATTAAGATGGCCATGATACATAACCCTAATTGTACTAAGGGACCTATTATGCAAATTAATTATTCTTCGTTTCAGATCAGGGAATGATATTTGCAATAACATTGATTGCATAATGGCTCATCGCGGGCACACATGTCCAACAATCTCCCACTAGCCCAAAGAGCCCTATCCAGATGCGCTTGCATACAGGAGCTGTCACTTTGGACAAGCATCTCCTACATACAATCCTTGGTGACGGAACCCTTCGCCTTGACGGGAGACCATGTATGTCACTTATGTGATCCTCCATATCATGTTCAAATTCAAATTAATCATTATGAATCGCATTCATTGAGATTAATTCTTCCAAGGGATATAACAACTCTATTCATAATAGAGTGTTTTAATTTTAATTGGATTCCAATTAGTCTAATCATATTAATTTAATGATCCAATTAATATCCAACAAACATTCTTAATTGTTACTTGAATTATGGTATTATCTCAAATACGTATTATTTTGAGTTTTAATAATTAGAAATACATCATGATTTCTTAAGCATTATACCAACCTTATCCGTTATCATGGCCAGTACCGAGGAGAGTGGGACATACCGCACATGGTGCAACCTGCTACCCCAATGCTCCCCGACTAGACACCATATTTTTAAGGCATGTCGAATTTTATAGAGGATTTATTCATGATTTTTCAAAGATCGCCTGCCCACTAAATGAGCTCTTAGGGAAAGACACTGAGTTCATTATAAATCATAAGTGTCTAGAGTCCTTTGATCTCCTGAAAAAGAAAATATGTGATCTCCAAATTTACAAGATCCCGACTTGTCTCTTCCATTTGAGATCATGACTGATGCATGTGATTTCGCTTTTGGGGCTATGCTTGGACAAAGAGGTGATGGGATAGTCTATGCATTCACTATACAAGTAAAGTTTTGGATCATGCATAGAGAAATTATACGATAACTGAAAAGGAAATGCTCATAGTAGTTTGGGCCTGTGAAAAATTCAAATCATATATATTGGGCTCAAAGGTGACGATTTTTACTGATCATACAACAATCATTTACCTAATGGAAAAGAAGGATGTGAAGGCACGTCTTCTGAGATAGATCATATTAATCCAGGAATTGATTTTGAAATTAAAAATAAACCTGGAATAAAGAATGTTGTGGCTGATAATGTTTCCCGAATTGAGCAACATGATAATCCTCTATTGGACCTATTCAAAAGACCTTCCCAGACGAGTCAGTTTGTGCCACTGACTCACTCCCGTGGTATGCCGACATAGTGAACTATCTTGTCTCCAAGCACGTTCCCCTAGGTCGGTCCAAGAGCAGGATTGATCGACTGAAGTCGAACATGAGAAAATACCATTGGGACGATCCATTCCTTTTCGTTGAGGGACTGTATTACGTCTGGCAAAGATGTATTCCTCAGGAGGAATACCAGAGTGTCCTCACACACAGTCATTCACTTGAAGCTGGAGGACACCATTCGGGACTGAGAACCACATACAAGGTACTCCAATGTGAATTTCTCTAGTCGTATGTATTTAGGGATGCCAATGATTTTGTATGGTCATGCCCGATTTGTCAAAGAATGAGAGGGATTGTGGGATATAGATATGAAATGCCCATGCAACTGATGATTTTCTTTGATGTTTTTGATGCATGGGGAATTTATTTTATGGGTCCCATTCCCAACAGTTATGGACATGAATACATCTTTTTATCAATTGATTATTTATCAAGATGGGTGGTCCATCCCAACCCAAACCACAAATAGCAAGACTATTTGTAAGTTTATCAAGGATAATATCATTGTCAGGTTCGGGGTCCCTAAGGTTTTGATTTCTGATGGCGGTAGCCACTTTGTGAATAGAGAAATGAGATCATTGACTAAAGACTATAAATTCGAGTATAGAATAACCGATCCTTATTACCCACAATCTAATGGCATGTAGAGGTTTCTAACAGAGAGGTGAAGAGCATTCTTCAGATGTTGGTTCGTCCCAATAGAAAGAAGTGGTCCCAGCTTTTGGACCATGTTTTATGGCCTATAGGACAACCTATAAGACTCAACTCCGTACTTCACCTTTTAGGATGATCTATGGCAAGCCATGCCATTTACCCACTGAATTAATTCACAAATCTGGGTGGGAGATTAAGAAAATTAATTGGAGTTGTCATCTTGGGATGTTATACTATGACTTGAATCTGAATGAGATAATAGAAATTTGAAACTGGGCATATGACAACAGTGTGATATATAAGGACAAGGTCAGGAAATGGCATGATAGACATATTAGGCATAAGACGTTCGTCCCTTGGCAGCACTATGGTTGTTCAATGCTCAATTGAAATGTTTTTCACGAGAAACTTAATTCAAAATGGATGGGTCCCTACATTGTCATAAATGTGCACAATAATAGAAGTGTTGATATTGTTGAGCTTAGAGATGGTGCACAATATTTTTCAGTGAATGGGCAATTGTTAAAACCATATATAGATTCTAAAGAACAATTAGCCTAAGTCAAGGTCATCAACATCATGCAGAGCGAGCATAGTGAAGACTTATCAGAATACTGATGAATCTCCATTTCACCACCTTTATTCTTTCATTTTGTCTTTATACACTAACTAAAAGCATGAATATATATTTAATTTGTCAAAATAAACGTTCATTAATTGTATAAAATACGTTATAAAATACAATACATTTATTGCATTCGTTGCAAAAAAAATTAAGGAAAGAAAAGGAAAAGAGCGAAGTGTAAAGGACACTGAGGTGACCCTAGCTCCCAAGACTTAGTCATCATACCGGCTTAGTCGACAAGAAATAATAGTATGGGGAGATAGAGCGGCTGATAGTATAGAAACCACATTCGGATCATTCTACAAAACATGCTAATAATTATTTCTTGGGACCTATTGTATTCTCTATTGTTTACACCTAAAATAAAGAAACATTGTACACTAAAATTATAGATAAAAATATATAGAAAAATACAAAGTTTATTTCATATAAAAATAATGTATAATGTACATTTTATACACAGAATAATATCCTCAAATCCAAACTTAACAGACCCATATCTCCCAATTAAAAACTCAAAATGTATCAAAATTACTTTAATAGTATATAATTTCTAATAAGCTATTTAATGAAGGTGGTTTCAAATTTTTTGGAGTTAGTATGTGAAAGTTAGGTTTTGGATCCCTATTGTACAATATACCCGAATAAATTAATTATTTTATTTATTCTTTAATTTTTTCATCATTTTATAATTTTATAATTTGTAAATACTATTTATAACATATGTACATATTAAAACTAGAATAAAACCATCAAGAAAGCATAAAAATAAAATATGTATCTGAAATACATAGATGAATATCTAATAGCTATATCTATAAAATAAATACATCTATTTATGTAAGTAAATATTACATAAAAAAAATATATTTATGTGTATAAAATAAGTTGCAAATACACCAAATAAGAAAATAAAATAATAAAATCAAAATAAAAAAATAAAATGAAAAAACTCAAAATACATGCAAATAAACCTACGAAAAAGCCCTAAAAAGTATCTATGATAAAACACCTCAAAAAGATAAACAAAAATAAGTATAAAATACTAAAGAAAATTATAAACACTTTTATTTTATAAACTAAAAATAATAAAATCTATTACTATTTATTATTCATTATCCAAGGCATTTTGCCTTGGAATTTCTTAGTAGGTCCACATGGACCAACCAGGTGTCTCCATTTGTTGACCGCGGTCAACTGTACCTCATTCCTTTGACTTCTGTCAGAAGTCACGAGGAGCCTACTTTACCGATTTATCAAGCCCCCATTCTTCAACTATTTCCCTCAAGAATTCCACCTTCCTGTAGCCATCTCTTTCTTCATCCATAGCCTTCCTAGAATCCCCACCAACTTCCGCTCGATCTCACGCAAAACCCCCTCGAAACTCGCTCAAAAACTATCTATAAATAAGCCCCTCGGATCTATTTTTGATTTTGTATCGTTCCTTGGCATGTTTTAGCCTCTCAAATACTTCCATACATATCCATCTCGGTGACAAGAAGCTCTAGATGTGGATTTGCAGCGAGAAGGATGACCTGAGTGGCGCATCCACCTACCGCCAGAGCTTCTCTGCCCAGTTTTTCTTTGGAGTCCCCAGGCTCTGTCGATCCCATTTCCTTCGTATTTTAGGTAATATTGTTAACGCAGTTTCCATTTCCGCTTTTAATTTAGGATTTAATTTGCAGTTGTAGGCCGTAATCCGATCTGTTCAACGACCTAGAGCTCGAGTGGTTTCTTTCATCATAAAATACCCTTTGTTTTGACTCACTTAATATCTCGTATAAACCCTCATCGCATTCTCCACCAATTCCCCACAAAAACCCCTTGAATCACTCTTTGATTCTAGGATTTGAAGCTCCTTTCTGTCGTGTCGCTGGAGCTGCATCCATTCACGTATCCACGAGGTCCTAGACCTCTTCTTTTGGACCGAGGCACTCAGCCTCGAGTTGAGGGTTCTTCTCATGCACGTACAATAGAGGAAGGAGGCCATCTAATCCCTCTTCAATATCCAGGAGGAGCTCCAGGCGGAGGAGTGTCCAGGTCCCCATTGTTGGGACATGGAGTGATTTGTAAAGCGCCAATCGATGAGGAGGACCAATAAGAATGAAACGTACCACATATTGAGGAGACTGAATGTAGGAGCTGAACGATATCAACGATCGAAGTTCTCCCTAATAGGTTCTCTTCATGTTCTTTGAGGAGCTCCAGACATTGTCAGATTAAAGATTATCTCCAGATCTAATGTAGACCGTAGCTTCCAAGTGAAACGGCGCGGGTGCTATGTTGCACGATCAGACACGTGGCACCCCGTGGACGGCTGGATCCCATGCGTTAGGTGGGTAATTTTCACGAACCTTCTCTGCCCTTTTTATAATTTCTAAGAAGTCCTGTAAATATTTTGTGGTTGAAAAAGTAGTGGACAAATTGCATAGGCCCCCTTGATCTTATTTAATATTGTAGTTTAGTCCTTGTTGGAGTCATGTGCATGCACACGTTTTGTGTTGTAAATACTACATGAAAAACCCTCGAGGGTTTTTTTAATTATCATTTGGTATATAAAGTTTGAATATTAGTGCTAATGTTTGGGTGAAAATGCACTGAGCCCCTCGCTTTTAAGTTTATTGGCAATTATACCCTTGCCAGGTTAACTATTTTTGTGATTTGTTTCCTATTTATTAAAAATGGAATTCGTGGCCGAATAATTATCAAAAAATAGGCATAGGTACCTGGATGCATGCTTGTTCACGTTGTACGATTATATTTGCATTTTATACCTTTCCTATTTTATAAAAATCGAAAAGTCCACGGTTAGTACCTGTTTGTCTTAGAAAACAAAAAAAATATAAAATGGTGTTTAAAAATTTCCAGAAAAATAGTGTATAATACTTTTAGACCAAAAATCTCAAAAAATAATATAAGGAAACTTCCTGAAAATAAAAAAGCTCCAAAATTCTCTAAAAATTATAAAAACTATTTTAAAAATCCAAATATACTTTTCCCCGCTCTGTATATTTACTTATATGTATTATATTATAGTAAAAATAGTTTTGAGAAAGTTTGGACTTATTATGTTTTTTAAATCTCAAAACAATTCGACCAAATAAAATTATTCCTAATTTTATGTATTTTTGATATTAAGAATATATAAAAATAAACAAATTTTCCAAAAAAATCATAAAATAGTAGAAAAATATTTAAAACCCAAAAAATTCTATTATATGTGTTTTAAGTATTTATTAGTTTTTATGATTGCATCATCTATTATTGTCTATATAAGTCTTATATAACCTCTATTGTATATTTAATAGAAAAAGAAATTAAAATAATATATATATATATAAACAAAATATAAAAATATAAAACAAAAAAAAATAAAATAACAATAATAATATAAAACCAAATACCCACATCCTTAGGTTAATATTGTGCATATCTTTATACATCTGAATATTACTTATTCATTATTTATTTATAAATAATATTGAGTGCTACATCATGTGTTCCCTGTGTTAAACACCCTACTCTGCTTGTCGCTATACACAATTATTTATATGGTTTATAATAAATTTTGATTGACACCTGCTTATTCATTGATTGATTTATATTGTGTGGGTTGATTGTTGTATGGCTCACCTAGGGCCCTGTGAGGGGTCGACTCAACTACACGGCTCCCACCTTGTGTGGAGCATACGAATCCCTCCTTCGTATATCTTAGGCGGTCAAACAAATGGTACCGTTGCCGGGAAGCAACAGATTGTAGCACATCTTTGTATATATAGTTGTTCATTATTTACCTGCATTTTTCTACTATTTGTTCTTTGATAATCATTTGATTGTTCTAATCCATTTTTCTTGTTAATCTTTCTTGCAAGGGACTGCATGGCGAAGGCTATCTCTTAGGAGGTGGGCGCACCCGAGGCAAGCGGAGGTCGACCTCCTCTTTGTGAGCTAACCATGAGAGAGCAGGAGAGAAAAATAGGGAAGGGGAAGGGAGCAGACTTAGCCTAGCATTTTCTATTTTTGTGTAAGAGAGATTTAATTTTCACAAAGTAATAATTAACTTGGACACTACTCTCTACACCACACGTGGTCCAGTGCCGGGGTGTCTCTTCACCTGGGGGCCTCGTACCCGATTTTTCATGTTTTATCGACTTTATTTTATTTTGTTTCACATGATTTGAGCATTCCGAATTTGTTTATATTTATTTTCTGTGAGTTAGCCCTTAGACAGTAGATTCCTTGACTTGGTAGCTACGTCTAAATACCTAATAATATTGTATGCACCTATAGTGAAATGCACTTGGACTTAGTCAAAATTAATTGTTGGTAATTTAGACTTGAGATTGAGAGCTAAGAGAAGTGCTATATAGAGCTTGCAGGATCTGCTGAGGCGGACACCGATGCACTTCAGAGACCAAAATTTTGTATCTCATTTCTGAGTTATTAGCATTTGGTTCTTTCCGATAATAGCAGCTATTATTTAGGACGTTTTCTTTCTTTTGCATCTCGCCATATAGTGTAATTATTTCTTATTTGCATTGCATCACGCATGAAGATAGTGTTGGGAAGCACTGTAAGTAATTCTATCTTTGCATTCATCATTAGTCATTAAGGCGATATTTTCATCTTAGTGACGACATGCATGACTTTTCTGTCCTCTCCTCCCTGTGTTTATGTCACTTAGGACATAAAAGAAAAATACAAAAAAATCATTAGGTGTCTTTCTCTGAAAAATATTCAAAAAAGAGAGTGAAAACCCAAAAATTTAAAACGAGATTGCTAATAAACTTGGCCTTAAACGAATCATTCATTGTTTGAGGTTCGTAAAGCCCACATTATTTTCAGGTACATTCAAAAGAGTGAGGCGTGACCCACTAAGGATAAGAGCCAAAATCTCGATCTATGGCGCTTTGATTATCACATGGGTTGGCGAAGTATTGACGCTTCTATCGTACAAGACTAAGTAGGGCCTTGTCGAGCATGGTGCTCCCACATTGTGTGGAGCATCCAGCTTGGTCTGAAGTAGTGAGCTTAGGTCACACTCTCATGGGTTTGTCTATCTCATCAGTTTGCGTCTGAGTAAGTCCTTGCAAGCTCGCGGGTGATTTCATTGCGAGCAAGGTCTGAAGTATTAGGTTCACCTATCAGCTTCCCCTCTCTATTTCTTTGGCTGAGTAGCCGCCAAGGCACGAGATCAATGACCTTTAAGCGCGCAGATCACATGTTACAAAGGAGTTGTAAGAAGTACATGGCTCTTGCTTGGTAGTACACACGCTCCTTTAGGGTTAGCATACTTAAGGACTTGTGTTTAATATTGCATGAAAATAACAACAAAATTTAAAAGATAAAAATAGTCGAATTTCCATGGCTTCACATGTGTTGAGTTGGTGAACCTACCCTTGTTTTGTGTTTGTTTGAATTAGATTAAGGTTCAAAGATCATTCCTATACAGTGAGTGCATTTTTCACTTTCTTCTATTAGGATCCTCCTTTGACCTGCTGCTCATTTAAATCCTTCTATTGTTTTACACACCCATTATTCCTTGTTTGACCTCGGTATCATTCTTCCATTCTCGATCTCCTCTTGACCATTGAGATGGCGACCCATGGATGGCTTAGTAGGGACCTCGCCGACACCAACATCGATTCCATATGCTTGTCACCTCCAATAATTCAAGATGATTCATGAGAACCTGATTCAGACTCCGTAAACTTATCTCCAGACTCCCCGTCTTCTCCAATAAACTAGGATCATTCTTATCCCAAAATCTACAAATTTAGGATGGCAATAGATTTCACTCCTTACACATCACCATCCTTAATGAAGTTCCGTGTTAACCTTAACACATACCGATTTGTTACATATGGTTCCTCCGTACTAACTAATCGGGGCATTATTCCATTTGCAGATCAAGAGCCCAATTTGGAGCCAGAAATTGTGATAGAATCAAATTAGGATCATAAAAAGAGATGGTTCGCAGAGGAAAAGGGAAAGGATCATAGCAACCATCTCAGCCCGATACGAGCCAGCAACCTGATCAGAATGTTGTGAACGCCTAGATCCTAGCCTCTATTCAGGAAATCTAGCAACAACTCATGGACCAGACTTTAGCACAAATCACTTTCTAGGACATGCTCAATGAGTTGAGGAGAAGGAGAGAAAATCTGGGAGGAGGATTTGAAGAGGACCCCGAAGGTGGATGCGGTATAGGTCCATCGGACGAGCCTAGAGTAGAGCGGCACAAGCCGACTCTCAAAGAGACATACAATCTCAGGGCAGGAAAAATCATTGAATGTGTCCAGATTCCCGCAATCTATGCCTATTTGGAATTGAAACCTCAACTACTAGTGCTCCTACCCACCTTCTGTGGGAATGACAACGAATAACCTTATATTCATCAACAACAATTCATGTTCATCTATGGTACAACTCACTACCCTGGTATACCACTAGACATAGTCAAGATGACAAAATTTCCCTTCAGCCTTCAGGATATGGCCCTTCATTGGATCAACCACTAGGGGAAGGTCATCACGACATGGGAAGAATTAAAGTCAGCCTTACTGCATAAGTATTATCCTTTGAGGCGACTCAATTAGATGCACTCCCACATAGCAAACTTCACTCAAGCCACGCACGAGTCCATTCATGAGGATTGGGAGAGGTTTACTATGCTACAAGAGAATTGTCCCCATCATGACATTCCATGGATCAGCATGGTCCAACACTTTTTGGGGGACTTAAAATAGAAAGTCAGAAGCTCGTGGA
The DNA here is from genome assembly GCA_037367405.1 of Ottelia alismoides. Taxonomy (NCBI): domain Eukaryota; kingdom Viridiplantae; phylum Streptophyta; class Magnoliopsida; order Alismatales; family Hydrocharitaceae; genus Ottelia; species Ottelia alismoides. The sequence goes on along the minus strand of JAZKJV010004651.1, from coordinate 1,315,122 downwards.
TGCCACGTGTAGTGGCTCGCATTTCAACAAAGATTACAATGCCATCTGGCAAATATTTGAGGAGATGGTCGAAGGAGAGGCTGCCTTATCGTTGTCCTGTGCCAATCAACACCAGCCCTAGAGTATTCAGAAGCATGTACATATGGCATCATCCCACAAGACAGCCAGGGATGAGAACTCCAATCTGAGCATTATTGGGAGTCACTTATCCAAAGTAGACATAATCGAGAAGCGATCACGGGACCTGAAAAAACTTGATATGATCGAATAGAGGACGTAAAACCTGGATAAACTAGATCAAATCTACAAGCAGCTGGAGCAGGTGGTGAGCACAATCATCTCTTGAACTCTGTGTCCGCATGAGCTCCCACTCCAACTGAGACGAAGGAACAAGCACCATCACAACATCCTCAGCCGATTCAGCCCCAGCCAACGGTTCAACACAACTACTACATTGCACGTCCTAGAGCCATCCACTCCGTACAGTCACAATAGCAAATGGTCGTCTACCAGTCGAAGCCTCAGTACATTCCAAATCAATTCTCCCCTCCACCACCTCTCATTCAGGAGGTTAACGGGGTATGGTTAAATGATGCGCAACCGACCCATCCAGGAAAACCTCAGTAGGGTTAGGCTGCCAACTCCCACCAGTTCCCTCATCATCAAGAGGGTGGTTTGTCCTGAACATCCAGCCTAAACGCCAGCAACACCAGCAGTCTCCATAATTCCATGGTAATTGGAGATAAAACTAGTACCAACAATCGTAGTAGTGACAGTACCAGCAAAACAAACAGTATGTAGTTGTACCATATCAGCAGCAACACCCTCAGCAGTACCAACAACATCAGCCTTCTCCTCAGTATCATTCTAAGTACCTCAACAAACAGTCTCAACACCATTAGCAATATCAGTGTGGCCAATACACCGATGTATCTGAGGCTGCATCTCATGTGAACCCCTGCCTTGGATTGCTTGGCCTAGCTTGTCAAGGGCCTTACAGATCTCAACCCAAAGTTGGATGATTTCACCGTAGCCAAGACCTCCATTCCCGCACAAGCAGTGGCAAACCCAAATAAATTTTAAAAGAAAGAGAAGGTAGTCTGTGAAGTTCCCTCCAATCTTAAAGAGTTAGATATGAATGATTTGATTTTATCTAATGTTGCTACTCTCAAGAGTTGTAGGACCTTGCAGCCGTCATCAGCATGGAAGGGGAAGAATAAAGAAACCGCAAACGAGTAGTCATTTACTTCTACATCATCTGAACCTGTAGTCGGGCCACGTGAGGAAGAATAAGGCGAAGTACCACCAACAAAAATCCAAAAAATTAGAAAATAAAATGCCAAAAAGATAACACCAATAGTAGCAACCAAAGCACCAGCTAGCCACCCTTGGAGGATACCTCACACGTAGTTGATCCAACACCAGCCGATGGAGACTCGCTTGAAGATTTTGGATGCCCACCTTTCCTGAATGACCCTGCTCATTTTAGTCATCCAAATGTACATCCTGATGTGGGCACAGATTTTGTTGTAAATAAGAACACTATTCCTATTGCTGCTTTTGATTCTATACATATTCTATTTCTCGACGCAATAAGAAAATCCAAAAAATTTAAAATTTAAAATATACCTTGTCTGACCCTGATGTGATGGAAATAATCCAAAATCTTGTTCTTGAAATGCCACTTTTGAAGGCCATCAAGTACATGCCTAATATTAAGAAAGGTCTAAAGGAGGCATATACCTAAAAGAGACAGCCGTGCAAACCTCGTGAAAGAAATTTGAAGCATATCCTCACTATGGCTACAATATATGCAATCAACAATCTCCCGATGAAAAAGAAGGACATGGGAGATCCTCTAATTTTGTGTTGTACATGGATTATGATACATGGACTCCTAGAATATTATAAAAGAAGAGGAAACCTTAGCTCTTGTTTAACATAGTATTATTGCAAGCCTCTGATTCTCTCTCATTTTAATCATACATGCCCTACCTCTCTCTCTCTCTCAAGAGTGATCGTCGACCTCTTGACCTAGAGAATATTGTCGTCATCGCTACACCATCGTATTGCTGCTTAGATCGCTCGTGTATATTCATCTTCCTCGGTGCTCATTGCACATGAAAAAGATCTTGAATTTTTTGTGATGAAATCAGGAGATCTATTGTTTGGATCTACATCTTGGATTGCGAGGACACATCTTATCAACATGCTCGCAAGCGTCTCTTCCATCAGGTCGGACGTGAGAAAGGTGGTCTCCTGCTTTAGAAACATCGATCAAAACCAAACTTCAAGAGGTATTCCTATATCATTTTTATGGTCGAGATGAAATGATTTAAGAAGTGTTCCTAGATCATCTGGTTTTATTGCTTTAAATTTTTTAAATTTCATTGCCCCGATCAACTAGTATGAATAGTTGCTCTCGATCGCATATGATTCCATCTTTATGCTTCCGTGATGAGATTAAGATTTTTCCATAATCTTCAAGCTATAGTAGATCCAATTTGAGGTCTTGGATATGATCCAAAACCCTAGGTGAACAAGGTTTATATTTCAGATGCGCCGGGGCTAGCTAATTTTTGCATATGATGCACGGCTCGAATTGGCTTTTTGATTAAATTAAACCTACTATTTATTCAATGTTTATATGTGTCTTGGTTATTTAAATGTATTTAGAATGTCTAAGTATGTCCCAAAAATAGTATCCTATCATTGGCACTGAAAGTGCTTAACTAAAATTCGAAGAGTTCTCGCTATGAAATTGTTTTTGTGTATATTCGTGGATCTGTAAGAAAATGTTTTTTTCTTACTATTTTTCCATCATGAAATGTGAAATAAAAGCTTGAGTTAAGTATAGAATCAAACTAGAAAATAACTTGAATTTATTTCGTGTGATTCCGACTCTGTTTGGCCTATATATTCCACATTTAGTGGAGATGGGTTGGATGACGATTGGATCATGAATTCACTTTGCTTAATATGTTTATCATTTAATGGAAATCATGGAAATTAAGAATTTACCTTGATTAATTTGATGCTTAATATTTATAAAAATAATTGATTAAACATCATTGACCATTGAATGTATGTTTCATGAAAACCCTAGTTTATCCTATAATAGTTATATGTCAACTTTTACATGTAAAACATGGTTGCTTGATATGCTTAGAAATTTTAGGATCTCAAAATTATTTTAAGATGCCGAATATTTCTGATTGATTATTGTATAGTATAATGTGAAGGATATGGTAAGATCCTTAAGCGCATCATGGAAGCGTGAGGATCGCATCGTATGCGATCGGGAGCGATTAGTCGCACTAGTTGGTCGATGCAACGAAATTTAAAAAATCATGCGATGAAACCACATGATCCAAGAAAACTTCTCAGATCGTTTCATCTAAACCACAAATAAGTATTATAGTTACCTCTTGAAGCGTGGTTGCGGTCGAGTCTCTAAACAAAGAGACCTCCTGTCTAAAGTCCGATCCGACGGAGGAGACGCTTCCGAGCGCATTGATAAAACGCATGCTCCTCGCAATCCATGTTGATGATTGATTAACGGGCTTCTTAGCGGTTTTAAAAGGTGAAATTAAGTGATTTTAGTGTCGTTGTAACCGCAATTCAACCAATTAAAACATTAACTAATTTCAAAATTTTACTTGTGTAATGATGAGCACAAGGTCGAACCACAGGGACACGGTAAAATTTCAATGATCCAAACTCAACATGAATGATAATGCTCAACTTCAAATACCACTTATTGTAATTTTTTTATCAAGCATTTTTTTATGTTTTCTAATTTTGGATTTTTTTTAAACACTATGCTAATCTATTTTTTTTAAGACAAAACACTTAATCACCTAGTTAACCACCATAAAAAAACTATTTCATCTCAAAAGATCATCACTTAGTTCAATAAGGGAAGATGGTTACTTCAGGTGATTCACAACTTGTAGATATGAGCATAGTGGATTTTTTACAAACAAACATAAAGACTTTTTTTAAGCAAAAGAGAAAGAACCTATGATCAAAGACAACGGTGGCCATAAGCCTTCTTGAATCAAAAGAACAACTTTCACAACATAATTAAATAGTTCACTATGAAATGTAAACAACACACAAAAAAAAATAAGGGACAAGATGTCGTCACCACATAGAAGCTTCCTGATGTAGATGGCTATCACCCGAACACGAGCGCAACGAGAATAGCTGGGTGTAGTGACGACGGTGGCTGGGATAAAACGGACATATCGATGTCCGTTAATGTCCAGAATGATGGCGCTCCCGGGCACTGTCACTGCCCGCACGCACAACCGATGGTGAATGCTATGCCGAGGTGAGGATGTCGCAGCTCCAGAAGAAGAACTCGCTGGTTCTCGACTCCTTCGCGCGCGAGAGCCCGCTCCAGGCTCGGTCCACGTTCAGCCTATCTCCTTCTCTTCTTCGTTGCCCTATGCGCGGCTCAAACCGTCGGTGCTCCTACGAAGGTAGAAGAATATGGAGTTAGGGATCGGACCTCTTTCCATGGGAAGGGTATGCTGTCTTTATAGAAGAAAACACGAGTCTGATGGAAGGCCAAAAACTCCCAGCCGTTGCTACTGGAAATGTGAGGGCAGTTTCGAAGATGCAACCCACATTTGAGGAATTAGTGCGCATTCGTCAGCAGTTACAAGAAGGGAACCGTCGATGAGATAAAATGGGAGAGGAGAGAAGTAGTAACTGATATTGCAAGGGTGTACATTTGCTTCTCGCACATGGGAGACGTGGAAATGTCGACTCCTGGAACATAGTCCATGCAAAAAGAATAAGAGTGCAGACGGACCAATAGGAATGGGGGAAAATGGAATTGGTTTCTTTGCATGATATATGGTGGCGAGGCCTCCAAGGTCATTAAATGTAAAAGGGAGAATTAAAATATGGGATCACATAAGGTTGCAAAGAGAATAATTGTTGGATGCTTTCCAACGTTAGGAAATCAAAAAGGTACACAATATTTAATAATTGATTTGAATTTGGGTGTACCTATAGTCTTTAAGTTATTAACATAAACTCCAGACTCTAATAGATGAATATGTAAGAAATTATTTTGTATTGTATAATCAAGCCTTTGATTGTCTTGTATTTGGATGATAATGCATTTTAAACAAAAATTATGATAGCTTTGTCAGTTATTATAATGATGAAGTCAAGTCTCATCATACCCCCATGCTTAAATCATGCTAGTCCCTAGCAAGACAATCTAAGGAAGAATCCTACATGGAAGTTGGGACCAAGTTTTGTACGAAGAATAAGAGACAAGCTTGATTTGACCTTTGGATTCATAATGTGTTCGAGACTCGCATAGGCTCAAAATTTCAGATGCAACAGTCTCCAAGTTCCATGAACCTTTAAGCAGGTTTGACTCCTTAGTCAATTCAGCTCATTCGATCATAATCACATCCTCTTATGACATATGAGTCGGACTTGAACTTGTGAGTGTGAATAGGTAGCTCTTCCCACTTAGAAAGATAAAAACTTATGCAACCATGCCCAGCACCCTTGGATTCCCTTTCTAGCTACTCTTTCCTCGCGGAGCGGGGTATTTCCTTCTAAGTTCGGGTAAGTTGGCCGAAGAAGTTGATAGGAAGAAGTAGTTATTTGGAGTATGACCAGTGTAGTCACATCTCTCAATTTGAGCTTGGCCAGTGTAGCCAAGTCTCACAGACAAGAAATGCCGGCTTCTTCTTCTCTTTTTTTTTTTGCACGGCTTCATACGGGTATAAAATCTTTTTCCTGCTCTTTTTTGAAAATTTTTTTATGTGGACAAGATATGAGCATTGTGCTCTATTTGGTGGAGGAGAAGAAGATTTTTGCCAACTGACCGTTCCTCATACGAAGCTTTATTCCAACCCACACTCTCCGGTCTTTAGACGTCCATGCCACCAGATAGGGATCCATATAGATGCCATTCATAATCGCAATAGCTTTCGCACATCCTATATGAGTCGAGCTACGTGCATGTGAATTAAGTTCACGTAGATCAATCATCAAAGAGTATGTTATTCTCCTCAAAAAATGAACAACTTAGACACGGGGTGTCAAAATCTGCGTAAAGATTGCGGACTCGGAAAATTAAGTCAAGAAGACCTGAAGGATCCGAATTCTCAAACCTATTGAGTCTCTATGGATATTAGGTAGATTAAAGTCAAGATCAAACTCAATCTCCTTAAGCTTTGCCTCAAATCCTGGTCCAAACTCTCACAAGGAAGAGGAGATATGTACAAAGAAGAAGATTTTTTTTTTGAATTTTTAGAGATTTTTTTTTAAGAAAACATAGTGATACATATATATATAAAAGTCCACCCCCCATGCTTAAATGAAACCATGTCCTCATGGTAGAAAACCTGACCTCCTCAGAGAGATTTTTTTTGTTTTTTTTTGTTTTTTTTTTGGTATGATTTAAGGAGAAGTGGAAAGAGGAATACCCCCATGCTTACCTGATACTAATTCACAAGAGAATGTAGTTAGCATGGAAGTAAAGAAAAATAGAAAAGAGAATATACAAAATATACAAGAAAGATAAAGATGGGGTGCCTCCCATAAGCGCTTGTTTTACGCCTCAGCTTGGCGTTCAGGTTCAGAGATCCTGAAGAACTAAGGATTCGGCAGCCGGAAGGGGGCCGTCAGGTTCAATGACAGGCTTGAGTCTTTGCCCATTGACCCGAAAAGAAGATGAAGTAGAGGGGTCAAAGATGTCAATAGATCCATTATCATAGATATTCAAGATGGTGTAAGGACCTTTCCACTTGGAACAGAGTTTTCCAGGGAAGAGTTTGAGCTTGGAATCAAATAACCAAACCTTTTGATTGACACTAAAAGATTTGCGTGAGATGTGAGTATCATGCCATTGTTTGATTTTGGCTTTATATATCAAATCATTGGAATATGCCTTTGCTCGCAACTCTTCAAGCTCATTCAAATCCAAAAGCCTTTTCTTGCCAGCTTCATCATGATCCAAGTTACATTTTCGAATAGCCCATTCAGATTTATGGTGAATCTCTACTGGAAGATGACATGGTTTCCCATACACTATACGAAATGGGCTCATACCAAGAGGTGTACTAAAAGCTGTACGGTATGCCCAGAGTGCGGTGGGAAGATGTTGAGACCAATCTTTTCGATCAGATCGGACTATCTTCATCAAAATGGTCTTTATTTCTCTGTTGGAGAGCTCAGCCATGCCATTCGACTGGGGATGGTATGGTGTAGCGACTCTATGTTCAACTCCATTATTATACAGGAGTCGTCGCACCGAGGCATTCAGAAAGTGAGTACCACCATCACTAATGACCACTTTTGGCAAACCAAAACGTGAGAATATGTCATTGAGGAACTTAGTGACAATCGCGCTGTCAGCAGCGCGGGTGGGAATTGCCTCTACCCAGCGAGAGACGTAGTCTACTGCCAATAAGATGTACTGAAATCCCTGAGAAACCGTGAAAGGGCCCATAAAATCTATTCCCCAAGCATCAAAAACCTCAACCACATGCACATGAGTAAGGGGCATCATATCTCGTCTAGACATTCCTCCAGTGGTCTGACAAACAGGGCATCTCTTCACAAAATTGTGGGCATCACGGAATAGGGTCGGCCAAAAGAAACCAGACTGTAAGATCTTAGCTGCAGTACGCTTTCCAGAGTGATGTCCTCCACACCCAAAGGTGTGGCAGTGGGTAAGGACACTAAGTATCTCAGACTCTGGAATACAACGTCTCCAAATGCAATCAGCCCCTTCCTTAAAAAGGATGGGGTCCTCCCAGTGGTACCAACGTGAATCAGATCGAAATTTTTCTTTCTTGGTCTTGGGCTAATGATCGGGAAGTCGAGAAGTGACAAGGAAATTCACCATATCAGCATACCAAGGTAACTGACTGATGGTGAGAATGGACTTATCAGGAAATTGGGCAGTGATAGGAGTGGGGGTGGCATCAATTAAAGACTCATATGATATGAGAGAAGGAAGCCGAGATAGATGATCCGCCACCACATTTTTTACTCCTGGCTTATCTTTTATTTCAATATCAAATTCCTGCAGGAGCAGGATCCATCTCAGAAGTCTCGGCTTAGAGTCTTTCTTTGTTAACAAGTACTTGAGGGCTGAATGATCAGAAAAAATGATAACATGAGCTCCTAACAAGTACGATCAAAATTTCTCCAAAGAGAAGACTACAGCCAGCAGTTCCTTTTCAGTAACGGTATAATTACGTTGGGCCTCATCCAATGTCTTGCTGGCGTAGTGAATAGCAAATGGTTTGCCATCCTTCCTTTGTCCAAGAACCGCCCCTACTGCATATTCAGATGCATCACACATGATCTCAAATTCTAAAGTCCAATCGGGGGGTTGTAAAATCGGGGCTTCAGTGATGGCCTGCTTCAAAATCTCAAAGGACCGAAGTGCTTCTTTAGACATCTCAAATTCACGGTCCTTTTCCAACAACTGAGTCAAGGGACGGGCATTCTTTGCAAAATCTAATATAAATCGTCGATAAAAGCCAACGTGCCCTAAGAAGGAACTGATTCCCTTGACGTTCCTAGGCGGAGATAAGTGTGTAATGGTATCTACCTTGGATGGGTCAACCTCCATGCCTCTTTCTGACACAATGTGTCCCAGCACTATCCCTTGCTTAACCATAAAATGTGATTTCTCCCAAGACAACACCAGATTAACATCAATGCATTTCTTTAAAACCCTCTCCAAAAACTCTAGGGTCTCATCAAACGAGTCGCCGAAGACGGAAAAATCATCCATAAAAATTTCCATAAAATCCCCCACCATGTCTGAAAAAATAGCCAACATACATCTCTGGAATGTAGCTAGTGTGTTGCATAAGCCAAAAGGCATTCGCCGGAAGGAAAATGTCCCGAATGGACATGTGAAGGTCGTATTCTCTTGGTCCTTAGGAGCGACCGCGACCTGATTATAACCCGAATATCCATCAAGAAAACAAAAGTATTTCTTTCCTGCCAATCTTTCGACAATCTGGTCGATGAAAGGAAGAGGAAAGTGATATTTTCGGGTTGCTTTATTCAACTTCCTGTAATCTACACATACCCGCCAAGATGTTGCAACACGGGTAGAGATATCCTCCCCTCGGTCATTCTGGACCACAGTGAGGCCAGCCTTCTTGGGAACCACATGAAGGGGACTAACCCACTTACTATCTGAGATGGGGAAAACGATCCCTGCACTCATCCATTTGCAGATTTCTGTCTTAACAACTTCTCGCAAATTTGGATTCAATCGTCTCTGAGGCTCTCGAGAAGTTTTGGCATCATCTTCCAGGAAGATATGGTGTGTACAGTAAGAAGGGCTAATTCCTCGTAGATCAGAGATAGTCCATCCAATAGCCCTCTAATTTCTCTTAAGAACCTCAACGAGTCTAGATTCCTGTGTATCATCTAAATGTGCATTGATTATCACAGGAAGTGTCTGATCTGAGCCAAGAAAGACATACTTTAGGTCCTTTGGGAGAGGTTTAAGTTCCACTTGGGGAGTAGTGCTGGGCTTATCAAACAGATCCGAGAAATCCAATTTTTCAGAAATGGGGTGATTGGAATACATAGCTTCTATGAGAGAGACAGGGGAAACAAGGGAAGAGGCATTAGGGATCATGCACTACAGTTCTCGAATCTCATCGGCCATGATCTCTATGCAACGCTTCACTAGGTCCATATCAAGTTTCTGATTAATCAATAGTGAGGCTAGTGAAGGGTCAACCTGGACTGACGAAGTCGATGGTGAAGGCTCATGGTGACCTGAGTGTGAAGATAACTGATTCTGTCTGTAATACTCCATCAAAGTAAACATATCAGCTACCTTCCTTGCAATGTCAGGAAGGTCACTATCAGAAAGGAATTGAGATAATGAATACCCCCCAGAAGGGCTTATTATCTCAAAGGGTGGACTCATCATGGGCATGATCATAGACGAAAGAGCACACGACTCTGCATCTAAATCATCCCAAGCCATATCTAAATTGCAGAAAATCTCATCGTGAGAGATGGGAGTTGAGTCCAAACACTCAGACCAGTACTGTATGTTTCTACATGTCCAATTGTGTCAGCCAGAGAAATGGTGGCATCGAGTGGGTCAGATGCCACATGAGCAAGAACAATCTCAGTGTCCAAATAGGAACACTCCTCTATCCATCCACATTCATCATCTTCAGTCTCATGACCAGTGGGGACAACAAGATCGACAGGAACGATCTCGCCATTGACCTTGAATTCAACTTTTCCCAACTCAAAGTCGAAGTGGGCTTTGGCCGTAGAGAGAAAGGGACGACCCAAAATTATGGGTGTCTGGGCCAAGGTTTTAGTGGGGTCCATCTCCATAACTACAAAATCAACAGGAAACTGCTTCCCTTGGACCGTCACTATAACATCCTCCAAAAGTCCTTGTGGTCTCCTAACAGATCGATCTGCCATCTCTAAATCATTGAGACCGGCTTTAGCTTTCCAAAATCAAATTGCCGCAAAATGGTAGCAGGGAGGAGGTTGATTGAGGCACCATTATCCAGGAGAGTGCGCTCGAAGGTCATATTACCAATGGTACATCGTACCAAAGGTGCCCCAGGGTCCTTCATCTTATGGGGAAGGAGTGAGGAGATAACATTGGATGTAGCTCTGGGAAGCACATGCCGTTCCTCTTCTTGCTCATTATGTTTCTTCTTCTTAGATCGCCTCCGACGCATGCATTTTTCTTTTAAAAATTTTGAGTAGGCGGGAACCTGCTCAAGCGCCTTCAGAAGAGGGATCTCAATCACAATATTGGAGAACAGTTTCTCCAATTCTGGGTCGGTGGTGGATGATTTGGAAGCTTTCCGTAAGCGAAGGGCCTCCGGAAAGGGGACGGAGATGAGAGTGGGTGAAGGGGATTGTGGAGAAGTTGAGACCACTTGAGGTGGAGTGGAAGTGGTCCTGCCAGAAAAGGGGTGAAAGTCATTCTCTCCATCAGATTTCTCTTCATCACTTGTCTCGAAATTACAAGGTTGAGTTGTGGGTGTAGACATGGACGGAGATGAGTCAACCACTTTTTTTCCCTCTCCTGGTCAAGACTGCATGGGCAGACTCGTTACTGAAATTACCAGGGGTCTTGAATGTCACAGGACCTTTTTGTGGATGATGTAAGGTCCCTTGGGAAGTGCCCGCTACAGAATTGGGATTCTGAAGGGCTTGTGGTGATAGCGTAGGCAAATAAGATCGGATATCTGCAAATTGCCTAGCATTCTCTTGATTATTCTTCTCCATATTATTCTTCAACTCTTGCATCATTTTCATGAGAGCACCAATGTCATTTGAAAGTGGTTGGTTGCTCACAGGAGAAGTTGGTTGTGTACTAGATGAGGCTGGAGCCTGTGGCAAGTACAACGGTTGTGCTTGTGGTGGTGCAGTGATGTATCGACCTTGTTGATTGACCTGGATAGGTTGTTGCGGGTTTGAAGTTCGCCATGCAAAATTTTGATGGTTACGCCATCCAGGATTGTAAGTGGGTGGCACTGTGCTTCCTGAAGTCCCCGATCCCATGGCAACCGCATTGACATCAGGAGTAGGTTCTGTGACCCAAAATACCTGCTCTGGTTCTTGAACTTGGTCCAAATGTGTAGGAATGGCAAACATCCTACTGACATTCTGTGTCACTTCTTTGGTCATATTCGTACTCATGTCATCAACCTTCTTGTTAAGAATTTCTAAATTATCCAACTTTTGAGCAATGAGTTGGAGGTCAATCACCGTACTATCCGATCGGGTTTTGGTATCTTCGATTTGCTCAACAGGTTTCTTATGGCGGCTATATTGATTAAGGGATGCCTTATTCAATGAAGTCTCTGCCATCTCTTCGTATAGTTTCCACACAAATGTTTCTGATTTGAGGAGGAAACCACCTCTGCAAGTGCTATCCACAGCCACCTTAAAATTCTCATGCATGCCCTCATAAAAAATCTGGACTAATTTCCATCTATCCATGTCATTATTTGGGCATTTACGCAATAGCTCCTGAAACCTATCCCAAGCCTCATGAAAAGGCTCATTTGGGCGCATTGAAAAGGAGGAGATTGCGTAGCGGAGTGCATTAGCTTTTCCAATCGGGAAGTACTTCTTAAGGAAGGCTGAATTCAATGCAGCCCATGTGGTGATTGGTTTCCCATAGCTCCGGAGCCAATTTCTCGCCTTGTCCTTCAAGGAGAATGGGAATGCCTTAAGATACACAAGGTCTGGATTATTATTTTCAATATGCATGGTGTCACACACCGCAAGAAAATCATGAATGTGTTGGTAAGGGTCCTCTGCACTCTCCCCATGAAACTTGGGAAGCAGAGAAACTATAGACGACTTTATATTGATCTGGCGTGCCGCAGCAGGCAACTGAATCCATGGAACTAAGATTTGTTGGGCAGGATTGTGTCTTTCCCCCATAGGTTGAGGGTTTTCCTCTTCATCCTCAACAATGCCCATTTGAGCTTCAATTCGAATTTGGCGATCATTGATTCTTTCAAGTTGGGCCATGATGATCGCCAAAGGGTCTGGATTTTCACCTTGTTCAGCCATGATGGAAGATGAAGAAGATAGCGGAATAGAAGAGAATGATCTGAGTGATGTCGGAGAAGAGGGAGGTGAAGAAGGTAGTGATGTGGCAAGTGGAGGAATGTCAAGAGAAGAAAGGGAATGAGAAGAGTTGGGTCTTCTTCTCGAGAAGAAAGGATTTGAATTTAAAGGAACATCAAGAGAAGGATTGAGAGATCGTCTCCCTTGCATGCACCTCCTAATCTATGCAATCAAAACACAAAGCAAGGTCACTTTGATACGCACACTGGTGAAGCCCTTTGTGGCTTTATCTTTTCAATTTTAGTCTTATAAACACGAAGTTGAACATCCAACGTTTACACTCGTCCTTCCCTCAGGTCATCCAATGTACCTTGAGAGAGTCACAAGGCACACCGATGGGGATTTTTGGCTCTAGTGACCTTAAGGGGCGTTGTGCAACAAACAACCAAGTGTGCAATCCCACAAGTGCAAATACAAGTAATTAATTCAAACAATGGTGAGATTAATCAATTTTAACCTTATGTGACCACTTGATTAGAAAAATTGATTTTAATATCTACGTCCAATTGCTTTAAGTGATATTCAATCAAATCGAGTGAGGTGAATTTACTTTTTTTCTAAAAAAAAGTTTTCAAGGGGAAGAAGACCATGGAGAATGATGCATGCAAGAAGGTTAGAATCGTGTACCTTTCGCCAGCAATCTACGTGCAAGAATGCAGTGCGAAAATATAAACCTATTCTAAATGCTCCTAGCAGGCAACTTCTAAAGAACTCCTTTTTTGTGATTTTAAATTTTTCAAATTTTTAATTTTTGAAAACCGAGCACAAACAAATTACACTAAGGAAATTAAACCTAATGCAATCTAATGCAATGCAGAAATCTAGTAAAATTATTACAATAATGAAAGTCCAGTCTCTAGGCCACAACTCGGCCCGAAATGAATATAAAACAAGAAATGATAAACTAAAGAGAATGAATCTCTCAGATGGGAATTAACCGAGCTCCTCGTCCACGGGTTTGCTTTCTCCTTCGCCTCACCGGCTCGAGATTCGAGTTGAGAGAAGAATCTCTCGAGCTTCCCGCGCAACAGAATGTGTGCGGTCTCCTGCGAAAAGTGAAAGCCAGTCAACTGGAACAAGATGGTAACATGTAATAACAACAAGTGTGCATAGAAAAAGTGAATCAATCAAAAATTCAAGCCGTGTCCCCGGCAACGGCGCCAAATGATTAACGGGCTTCTTAGCGGTTTTAAAAGGTGAAATTAAGTTATTTTAGTGTCGTTGTAACCGCAATTCAACCAATTAAAACATTAACTAATTTCAAAATTTTACTTGTGTAATGATGAGCACAAGGTCGAACCACAGGGACACGGTAAAATTTCAATGATCCAAACTCAACATGAATGATAATGCTCAACTTCAAATACCACTTATTGCAATTTTTTTATCAAGCATTTTTTTATGTTTTCTAATTTTGGATTTTTTTTAAACACTATGCTAATCTATTTTTTTAAGACAAAACACTTAATCACCTAGTTAACGACCATAAAAAAACTATTTCATCTCAAAAGATCATCACTTAGTTCAATACGGGAAGATGGTTACTTCAGGTGATTCACAACTTGTAGATATGAGCATAGTGGATTTTTTACAAACAAACATAAAGACTTTTTTTAAGCAAAAGAGAAAGAACCTATGATCAAAGACAACGGTGGCCATAAGCCTTCTTGAATCAAAAGAACAACTTTCACAACATAATTAAATAGTTCACTATGAAATGTAAACAACACACAAAAAAAATAAGGGACAAGATGTCGTCACCACATAGAAGCTTCCTGATGTAGATGGCTATCACCCGAACACGAGCGCAACGAGAATAGCTGGGTGTAGTGACGACGGTGGCTGGGATAAAGCGGACATATCGATGTCCGTTAATGTCCAGAATGATGGCGCTATCGGGCACTGTCACTGCCCGCACGCACAACCGATGGTGAATGCTATGCCGAGGTGAGGATGTCGCAGCTCCAGAAGAAGAACTCGCCGGTTCTCGACTCCTTCGCGCGCAAGAGCCCGCTCCAGGCTCGGTCCACGTTCAGCCTATCTCCTTCTCTTCTTCGTTGCCCTATGCGCGGCTCAAACCGTCGGTGCTCCTGCGAAGGTAGAAGAATATGGAGTTAGGGATCGGACCTCTTTCCATGGGAAGGGTATGCTGTCTTTATAGAAGAAAACACGAGTCTGATGGAAGGCCAAAAACTCCCAGCCGTTGCTACTGGAAATGTGAGGGCAGTTTCGAAGATGCAGCCCACATTTGAGGAATTAGTGCGCATTCGTCAGCAGTTACAAGAAGGGAACCGTCGATGAGATAAAATGGGAGAGGAGAGAAGTAGTAACCGATATTGCAAGGGTGTACATTTGCTTCTCGCACATGGGAGACGTGGAAATGTCGACTCCTGGAACATAGTCCATGCAAAAAGAATAAGAGTGCAGACGGACCAATAGGAATGGGGGAAAATGGAATTGGTTTCTTTGCATGAGATATGATGGGAGGCCTCCAAGGTCATTAAATGTAAAAGAGAGAATTAAAATATGGGACCACGTAAGGTTGCAAAGAGAATAATTGTTGGATGCTTTCCAACGTTAGGAAATCAAAAAGGTACACAATATTTAATAATTGATTTGACTTTGGGTGTACCTATAGTCTTTAAGTTATCAACATAAACTCCAGACTCTAATAGATGAATATGTAAGAAATTATTTTGTATTGTATAATCAAGCCTTCGATTGTCTTGTATTTGGATGATAATGCATTTTAAACAAAAATTATGATAGCTTTGTCAGTTATTATATTGATGAAGTCAAGTCTCATCAATGATCCAAGCAATGAATCTCCAGATCTCGTCACTCTAGATACGATGGCCACAATGAGAGAGAGAGAGATGGTGTGTAGAGAATGAGAGAGAGAGAGATCTTATGTTGTTTTCTTGTTGTGTTGTTGTAACCAAGAAGAGCAAGGGGTGCCTCTCATCCATGTATCTCAATCCATGGACAACACAAATCCAGTGGCTCACACTGATTTCTGTTTCTTTTAATGGTCATGATTTTGTTGGTAAAAACCAACAACAATTAATTTAAATTAGATTAAATATAAATTGATAAATCAAATCATAATCCCAAATTAAATCAATCAAGTTTGGAGATTATGGAATGAAGATTGCCTCCTTCCATAATATGGAATTTGGTGGCAATCTCATGTCAACTCATGATATCTCATGAGATTACATTATTCCATGGAAATCTCCATGATTTGCAATAACACTTGTTGTAAATAATTCTACAAAAATAATTCATAATTATTTTATGAATATTGTAATCTTGCCATTGAAAAATTGCGAATCACATTCACAATTCAAAATAAAATGTAAATTACATTTTCAATTAATTGTCCAATGTGATCCAATTCACATCAACATTTAATTAACAAATGTAAGTTACAAATAGATCTCTCTAATATATCATAAATCACCATTATAATATATATATGATTAATATGGATAGTGCTATCCACATTATTTATATCCATGATAATTAAATCACGTTTAATCATCTTGGATCTCTATTCTCATGTGCCCAAATAATATGAATCACATTCACGTTATTCAAATCTTTGATAATCAAATCACTTTTAATTATCTAAGATAACTCTCTTTATAATATGAATTAAATTCATATTATTCATGATAATTAAATCACATTTAATTATCCAAGATAACTCTCCTTATAATATGAATCAATTTCATATTATACATGACAATTAAATCACATTTAATTATCCATTTTCTCAATGCTGAGATACATGTATCAACTATGAAATTATCCTGAACTCATTTATGGATAATGTGCTTTCTCCGTGGATACTTGGAGATAAGGACATGGCGATTGTATTGTTCCACGTATAGTGACTTGGATATTGAGATCACGTCTCAAATCCAGATCTTGCGGACCTCCCATAGATGCTTGATTAAATCAAAGCCGTAGATCTAATCTTCTCATTACATCTAAATCATATTCAGATCAATGTCCAATATTTGGACCAAGATCAAATCACTTCTCTAGTGAGAGGAGTCACTAAAATCCAGATCCGTTTCATCACTCTGTAGGAATGGAAGCGTCATGGTTATACAACCGTTTATGATCACATCACCCTTAGGTATTCCTAATACATGTACATCCTGCATACTGGATGACCCAGAATAAACCCGATGTATAAGATCAATTTTACAATGTCTGCTTTAGGATTTTATCATTAAGTTTCTCATTTGACTATTGGGAGTTTGTATTGATCATATACTTTCCAAAAGCATATATCATACCCAGGTGTTGATCATATACATTCCAAAATCATATACAAAACCTACAAATTCAGTCAAGCTTCCAAAGCAGGATGACTGTACGTGGAATTTGATTTTTCCCAATATCTCATGAGTGAGCTCATATCTTCCGGTTCAGTAATGAACTTGTCCGATTCTTCGAGAGATCGTATTACTCATATGCCCTTATATGTGCACCAGCACGCCATTGTATAGACCTTGATTAGGTCATCAACCTATTGGTCTACCAAATGTACTCAGACATATAATAAGACATCTGTCTCCGATCAGAGGATGAGTGCCTATATCGTGACAACATGCAACATAGGACTTTGGTTACTCGATCTTTTTAAGTCAACTCTTTGACCTAGCTTATCTAACACCTCCGAATCTCTATTCCTGTGCAAAGGACCTACATCAAGAGGCCTGTTAGATATAAGACTTATGAGAAAGGATTGCCATCTCCTACTCAGGATGGAGATCATCTCTTACTAATCATTTGACAGTGCTTGATGGATCCCTTATTCTAAATCTTTAGATATTCATCATTGCACCAGCCTCTATGATTCAATAATTGAATCAACAACTGTATGATCATCAAGATGGCCATGGTACATAACCCTAATTAAACTAAGGGACCTATTATGTAAATTATTTATTCTATTTAAGATCAAGGAATGATATTCTCAATAACATTTATTGCATAATGGCTCGCCGTGGGATCGCATGTCCAACAATCTTCCACTAGCCCAAAGAGCCATTAATGGGATAATCATTTAAACCCACACTTATGTGATAATCTTAGGCTATTTAAAAAAATAGCCAGGTAAGCTGATCAATCAGTCTTTTCCCAAGAGACTACGCCAAGTGACAGTGTTCGCATGCAATGCGAATGTTGCATCTTATGCAACCAATACTCAATCATGTCAGTCATAGTGTCCTTGACACTACACCTCAATAATTATTATAACCAGTGTGTAATTTCTGTTATCCTTATCAGAATACCCTTATTCATGGAGAACTCTATCTCCTAAGGTATTCGTAGTTAAGACCTTTTAGATCTCCATATATAAAGTCTAATTTCTTGAAGATAAGACTTGGAGATCACTATCTCTAAAGTCTTGTCATCTTTGAAGATATTGTTATTACTGCAATCAAGTGTTTTATCTCCATAGAAGGATTAGTAACAGTTTACTACTCCCACTGCATGGTAGACATCTGGTTTTTGTACACATCTTGCATATTCTCGGCAATTCATAACTGATGCATAAGGGCAACCAGTTTTAGCATTCACATCCTCAACCCTTTGAGGTGCTATCCCTTTAGATAGGTCAGTACCATGTCTTAATGGAAAGAAGCCTTTCTTGGAATTCTCCAGAAAATGGAATATGTCCAAGGTATACCACTAATGCGATGATCCCAATACCCTCTTTCTTTGCTTTCGAACAATGTCAAAACTAAGATCTAAGAGGTATTCTTGAGATCATATCTCAAGGTATGGAACAACCAGATTATAAAACACTTATTATTACCCTTATATCATTCCAAATTATTAGGATATTATCTATATTTAGCACGATGAACACAATGGCACTCCCACTGAGCTTCACATGGTTTATCAAGATTCTATCTGAAATTATAACATTTATAATTTCTTTAAATCTGATGTTCCAACTACAAGAAGCTTATTTGAGTCCATAGATGGAGTTTCTTCAGCTTGCACATCTTGATTTCCTCAACCATGAAGACCTTGGGCTACTTCATGTGAATATCCTTAGAGAGGTATTCCTAGAAGAATGTCATCTTGACACACATCTTGAAGATGTCGTAGTCGAGTTGTGTAGCTAAAGTTAGCAATATCACGATAGTTTTAAGCATGGCCATTAAAGAGCAAGTCTCATCGCAAGCGATGTCTTCTCTTCAGTGTGTAGCTCATAGCTACGAACCGTGCTTTGAAGGTCTCTACCTTCTCATCAGGTTCTCTCTTTCTCTTGAATATCCATTTACACCTAACTGGTATTACCCATATAGGTGGATCCTCGAGGGTCTATATACAACACTTTTATATGAAATCTACTTTAAACTTTATTGCTAACATCCATCTTTCCATGTCATGATCTTTAGAAGCTTCATCATATGAAGTTCGATCATTGTCATATTTATCTGACACATGGAATCTATCCTCAAACTCATTTGAAGATGTATGAGTGTTTGATCTTTAATTGTTCTTTTAGTTTTTGATTTCAGGAGCCTCATTATCTTCTCAAGATTAAATGAGTCCCTTCACTTTCATGTTCATCTTGATTCTCAAGAGAGCCATCATCTAAGAATCATATCCTTAGAGATGAAATCATTTAAGAATCTCAAGGTCATAAAGTAGGTATCTAATACCGTCCTTTATTTTCCTAATGAAGTAGCACTCTGTGGTGCTAGATTCCATCCTACTAGCATGGGACCTTATGAAGGATATATATTGTAGTCTCTACTACATCTATACCTTGGAAATTAATAGATAATTATGCAAAGATTCATATTGATCATATCATGTCACACATGATCCAATTGTATCTCCCTACAACTCTATCGAGTTAAGGTGCATTAGGAGGATTGAGTTAGGAATTATATTCATATATCCATAAGGTATTCTTTGAATTCATATAATAGGAGCAAGCTACCTAGATTAGAAAAAACTCATTTTCATCTTCCTTCAAACTTTGATTAAAAACCAAAATTATGAAATCTTTGAGCATTTCAAAGCTTTCTAAGGTGAAGGTCAGAAATCTCTTATCACAAATAATCATTAATGGATATCACATATCCATTATGTTTATTATAATATAGATGATCCACATACATCAATACGTATGAGATCTTGAATACCTCAACATCTTACACCATTCCTAGAGAAGGTTGCTTTGGACATTTTCTACTTTGAATACAATTATTCACAATTATGTAAGATTTGAAATTTCAGACAATCTAAAGTTTCATCTCTTACTAGTCTATTCATCAAAAGACAAATGTCCAAGGCTTCATGCCACATCATTGTCATAATGATCTTCATCCTTTTGAACTTTTAAAGTTTAATTTTAGTGTTAGAAATGTTAATGAACCATTCATTAATTTTCTAATTTAGTAGAGTCCACTAGATGTTAGATTACTATATGAAATATATCCATCATAACTATTTATGATAGGTATATTCTAGAATTCATGTTTATTCCCAACATTTAGAAATAAACAATGAGTATATTCTAATATCTAGGTCATAGAGACATTCTCTAAGACTAAGGGCTCTCCCACTGAAAATATGAAGTTTTCTATCTATATGAGATCGTTGCAACATTTGCATCAATATCATTATGGATGACCTTTAAATCAGAAGATGAAATTTTAGTCTTCTAATAAATATGCAACCAACTGCAAGTGTTATTAGAAGAATGATATATAATTATTAGACTTTGATCTTATCGAATAATAAAGTCAATTTCAATGATTATATGTAGATGTAGATTATTCTGATGCATCATCTGGATCCTTCTCTAAGGATCCTAGATAGACAAGATAGTCAGACTATCAGTACATCAGCTTATTGTAATATTGGAATTCATCCAACTATTTGGAGGCCATATGGAAGTCACAGAAGTACAATCAACTCTTTGACTTTCCTTCTTACTTGGGTCCAACCCATGCTTCCATTTTGCTCTCTTCATTTGTAAACAAATATTGCTTAAGACAAAGGATCTCTTATGTTGAAAGCAAAAGATTTCAATATAAGAGCATTTCAACATTTATACATGCTTCATTCAATTCAAACAATATGAATATTATGAAGCTTCATGAATGACTTGAGTATAGACAGTAGAATGATGACACTCATCGTATCAACATCCATCTAAACTCTAACGACAAAGGTTCAGGTAGGTACTTAAACAATTAGAATATATCATCTCTTAAAGAGCCACCATTCTGCATGATGCACTGAACCATGTCATTCATGATCAAGTGTTGAGAGTAGATATGTATGCCAGAAAAATCTTCTTAGATTTATAAAGATTGTTTGACAATTACGATCATCATCGACATGTCACTTACAAAGTACATTCCATGAGAGATCAAGACTGTAGAGACAAACAAACATAGGGTTGTAGTCCTATTGTCTATTTAATTGTCATTCCTCATTATTATATGGAAGACTTGCACATTGCAACCAAATACATTATGTGTCCAACTGCAAGTACAATATATTGATCATGAATCCAATCCATCATAATTTACTGGTTATTATTGAGTATAACATTGAGTGGGCTTAATGAAGGATTATCTGAAATAAGAAATTTACATAAAGAAACATAAATATATATATATATATTAATTTGATTTAGGAATTTTATATCAAAGTTGTCTTGCCTTGTCTACATTGAAAGTTCATTCTCTTAATCACTTTCCATGTATGAGATATACTTACCATCATATCTCAAGCAAGATCTGGGATCTCCTTCCTTATCTTTGTTACATCCCAATAATATGAGAACCTCCAACTCAGATAAAAAGAAGCGGGAACATATTCCGCATTGCAAGTCCAACTGGCATTCCCAATTCAGTCTTTAACACCTGGGCCCACCACCAGTAAGGTGATGTTGACCCATAATTAATTGAACCAACCGTCAACAGGAATACAATTCGCTATGTGCAATCCAATATCGCCCCAATAATATGAGGACCCAATATTAGGGTCACTATGCATACGTCATTACTCTTTCGAGAAGAGAAAAACCCGATCCAAATGCGCTTGCATACATGAGCTATCACATCAGACAAGAGTCTCCTACATACAATCCCTGGTGACGGAACCCTTCGCCTTAACGGGAGACCATGGATGTTACTTTTGTAATCCTCCATATCATATTCAAATTCTAATTAATTATCATGAATCATATTCACATAATAAATTCTTCCAAGAGAAATAACACATCTATTTATAATAGAGTTTCTTAATTTTAATTCGATTCCAATTAATCTCATCATATTATATCAATGATCCAATTAATATCCAACAAACATTCTTTATTGTTTCTTGAATTATGATATTATCTCAAATACGTATTATTTCAGATTTTAATAATTAGAAAAATACACCGTGTTCTCTCCTACATTATCGAGTCCCTACCCACTGTCATGGTCAATACCGACGGGAGTGGGACAGAACGCACACAGTGCAACCAGCTATCCCAACGCTCCCCGACTAGACACCATATCTACCCCGTGAAAGGATAATATCCAAATTGATCATTGTGTACTTGAGATTATAATCGGTTCTTCAACCAAAGTTATACTATATATAATAATAATCAAAACATTTTTTATTAACATTATAAGAAGATTTGCTAAACAAGTCCCCAATCTTATTCGAGCAACTTTGTTTGTTGGAAAGTAGATTGTGTAATCAATTGTGATCTAGATCATATCTAATCAATTCTTGATTAAGGCAATGCCATTTAAGGAAATATCATCAAATATTTCACAAATATTTATCCATAATTATTCCAAGAAATTAAACTATTTAATTTCACTAATTGATTAAATGACAATCACAAGGTTCTTGATTAGACAAGTAATTTACAACAATGACCCTCACTTACTAAAATTAGCATATCTCAATCAATTTAAATTCAAATTAAGCAAAATAAGTATTCAAAGTTTGCTAATTTGATTTACGACAGAACTTATATGATTTTCACGTATTTTTAAGCGTTTCAAAACCGTAATTAACTTCTTAATTACGTCAAGATTCGTAGTCCCTGAAACAGAGGATACATGCTCACTAATTTGATCATAACTTGAGCAAACGGATTAGAAATCATGCAAACTTAGATCCTAAGGTTTCCTTATTTAATGGGGAACAAAATCCAAGTCTTACTTAGCGTTTAAACAATGTAAGTAGTGCTGAAAATAATAAAAAATAGAGATTCGAAAATGTAATGCAAGAAAATTTTCGCAAACCCTAACGAACCCAAGTCTTCCTAGGTTTATGGATCGCATACAAAACCTCCAACCTAAGATTCTGATACCACATGAAGGATATGGTAAGATCCTTAAATGCATCGCGGAAGCGTGAGGATCACATCGTATGCGATGGGAGCGACTAATCACTCTAGTTGCTCGATGCATCGGAATTTAAAAAAAAATCATGCGATGAAACCACATGATCTAACAATACTTCTCGGATCGTTTCATCAAGATCACAAACAAGTATTAGGGTTACCTCTTGAAGCATAGTTGCGATCGAGTATCTAAACGAAGAGACCTCATGTCTCAAGTCCGCTCCAACGGAGGAGACGCTTGCAAGCGTGTTGATGAGACACGTGCTCCTCGCAATCCATGTTGATGATCCAAGCGATGAATCTCCTGATATAGTTACACGATATACAATGTCTTCTTTACAAGGTATATGCACTGAAGGAGATGGAGATCCACGAGAAAAACAATCTGACAGCATAACGATGATGCTGCGATGATGGAGACTCTCTCTAGGGCTCCATGGTGGATGGCCACAATGAGAGAGAGATGGCATGTAGAGAATGAGAGAGAGAGAGAGCTTATGATGTTTTCTTGTTGTGTTGTTGTAACCAAGAAAAGAAAGGGGTGCCTCTCCTTTTATAATATCTTGGGATCCATGGATGTCAATCCATGGACAACACAAATCCAATGGCTCACATTGATTTCTGTTTCTTTTAGTGGCCATGATTTTGTAGGTAAAAAACAACAACAATTAATTTAATTTAGATTAGATATATATTAATAAATCAAAATGATTTAATCCTAAAGTAATTCAATTAGGCCTGGAGATTATGGAATGAAGATTGCCTCCTTCCATAATATGGAATTTGGTGGCAATCTCATGTTATCTCATGATATCTCATGATATTACATTATTCCATGAAAATCTCCAATATTTACAACAATACTTGTTGTAAATAATTCAACAAAAAATAATTCATAATTATTTTGTGAATATTGCAATCTTGCCATTAAAAATTGTGAATCACATTCACAACCCAAAATAAAATGTAAATTACATTTACATATAATTGTCCTAGGTGAATCTAATTCACATCAACATTTAATTAACAAATGTAAGTAACAAATAGCTCTCTCTTATATATCATAAATCACATTTATAATATATATGATTAATATCTATAATGCTATCCACATTAATCATATCCATTATAATTAAATCACATTTAATCATCTTGGATCTCTATTCGCATGTGCCCAAATAATATGAATCACATTCACATTATTCACATCTTTGATAATCAAATCACATTTAATTATCTAAGATAACTCTCTTTATAATATGAATTAAATTCATATTATTCATGATATTTAAATCGTATTCAATTATCCAAGATGGCTCTCCTTATAATATGAATCAATTTCATATTATTCATGACATTTAAATCACATTTAATTATCCATTTTCTCAATGCTCCGATACATATATCAACTATGAAAATATCCTGAACTCTTTCAAGAATATCCTGAACTCTTTCAAGGATAATACGCTTTCTCCGCGGATACTTGGTGATAAGTACATGACGATTGTATTTCTCCACGTTAGTGACTTGGATATTGAGATCACATTTCAAATCCAGATCTTGAAGACCTCCCATAGATGCTTGATTAAATCAAAGCTGTAGATCTAATCTTCTCATTGCATCTGAATCACATTCAGATCAATGTCCAATATTTGGATCAATATCAGATCACTTATCTACTTAGAGGAGTCACTAAAATACAAACCCATTTTATCACTCCCTAGAAATGGCAGCATCATGGTTATACAACCGTTTATGATCACATCACCCTCAGGTATTCCTAATACCTGTACATACCGCATACTGGAAGACCCAGAATAAACCCAAAGTATAAGATCAATTTTACACCATCTACTTCAGGGTTTTATCATTAAGTTTCTCATTTAACTATTGGGAGTTGGTATTGATCGTATACTTTCCAAAAGCATATATCATACCCAGGTGTTGATCATATACTTTCCAAAATCAAATATCAATCCTACAAATTCAGTAAAGCTTCCAAAGCGAGATGACCGTGCATGGAATTTGATTCTTCTCAATATCTCATGAGTGAGCTCATGTCTTCTGGTTCAGTAATGAACATGTATGATCCCTTTGAGAGATCGTATTACTCATATTCACTTATATGCATACCAACGTATCAGTGTATAGACCTTGATTAGGTCATCAACCTATTGGTATGCCAAATGTACACATTCAGACATATAGTAACACATCTGTCTCCAGTTAGAGGATGCGTGCATATATTGTGATAGCATACGACATAGGACTTTGGTTATCTCGATCTCATTAAGTCAACTCTTTGACCTTACTTATCTAACACATCTGAATCTCTATTCCTATGCAAAAGACCTGCATCAAGAGGTCTGTTAGATATCAACCTTATGAGAAAGGATTTCCATCTCCTACTCAGGCTGGAGATACTCTCTTAATAATCATTTGACGGTGCTTGATGAGTCCTCAATCTAAATCTTTAGATATTCATCATAGCACCAAACTCTATGATTCAATAATTGAATCAATTATTGTAAGATCATCAAGATGGCCACGGTACATAACCCTAATTGTACTAAGGGACCTATTATACAAATTATTTATTCTTTATTTTAAATCAGGGAATGGTATTCGCAATAACATTTATTGCATAATGGCTCGTCATGGGCTCGTATGTCCAACATAATGTAGGTCATCAAAGGTTATTGATAAAACCGCAAGTACATTAGCATTATTTTGTGTTGTTCTTAATTGAAATGGTGAAGGTGTCAAGTCTAGGTAAACTTGCTTGATTTACTAATTAGTGCCTCACATGTCAAGGAAATGCTCCCTCCCAGCATAACTCGAGTATACTGGCCAGATCCATTTTTGAGGAAAGAATAATATGAGTAAGTCAAGTTGTACTCTAATTATCTAAATACAAAATAATACTTAATTTTGATGGTGTATAATATATAGCATTATAAAGCAAACCCTTAATGCTTGTTGGTTGATTGAATTAGATTGATAATTAATTTAATATGATTAAATTAATAGATCCAATAAAATAAATACTCTAATATGAATAGAGTTGTAATTACCTTTGATGAATTAATTATGCGAATATGATTCATAATAATTAATTAAAATTGGATGTGATATGGAGGATCATATAAATGACATCCATGGTCTCCCATCAAGGTGAAGGGTTCCATCACCATGGATTGTATGTAGGGGATGCTTGTCCAAAGTGATAGCTCTTTCATACAAGCATATATGGATCGAGCAGTTTTCTACACCAAAGTGTAAGGTTGTATGTATATCGGTTCCTCATATTATCAACGTGATATCAGATTATGCATAGTGATTTCTAATCATGTTGACTGTTGGTTGAATTAATAATGGCTCTACATTGCCTTAGTGTTGGTGGGCCCGATATTAAAGTTCAAATTGGAAAATGCAAGTTAAACTTACAGGGGATAATGAGTTCCTTATTCTTTTTTATCAGAGTTATATTTTCTCATATTATCGAGATGTAACAAAGTTAGGAAAGGAGATCCCGGATCTTGTTAGAGATATAACAATAAGTATATTTCTTGCTTTGAAAGTGAATAAGGGAATGGAGTTTTAAAGTTGAAAAGGCAAGATTAATTTGATGAAAAATTCTTAATCAAATATTTAAATTTTGAATATATAATTATTTATATGTTCTAATATAGTGCATTATAAGTTTCAGATAATAAAATCCTTGAACCCACTCAGTAGGCTCCTGGAGGTCAACAAGTTGACCAGGCCAAATTACTCAGATTGGATCCTTAATTTGAATATTGACCTTTTTGTAGATCACAATTCTTATGCACTCTCCAAGGACAAGTACACAAACCCTGATACACTAGGAGAAACCAACTTCAATGAAAAATATGATGAAGATCATACGTTGGCCCGGTGTTATATTCTATCTTTTTCCAATGTGCTCAAGAAGAAGCATGTGGATATGAACTACTACCAGGATATAATGCATACTCTAAAGGAGATATTCAGTGATGTAAACAACCTCACATAACGTTATAATATAATGAAAGGACTTATTCACTGCAAGATACATGAAGAGACTTCAATCCAAGAACATGTGATCAAAATGTTTAGTTACATCTCAGAGCTAAAGACTCTCGGGATTGAGATGGACGCAGAAGTGCAGTCTGACTTCATTCTACTGTCTTCCCCACGTATTTCAACAATTATGTGGTAACATACCACATGAAGCGTGGGTCGTAGAATGGTGCGGCCTAGAAGAAGAAGAGTCAAGTTGTTGACTCTTCTTCTAATGCTCCCACACTCATGGCATCGAAGAAAATTGATGTCTGTTATCACTACAAGAAGTCGGGGCACTTGAAGAATAACTGCTCAGAGTACCTTAAATCTATAAAAAAGGTAAAACCCCAACATGTACGAATTATACTTTCATCATTGAAACCAATTTTCATAGGATGAGAAGGTAGTTCGATCATCGATTCTAGTGTGTTTGTTCATGTATGCAATTTGTTGCATCTATTTCAGGAAATTGGGAATCTTGATGAAGGGAAGATAATCATCCAGATGGGATCTTATGCAATTGTAACATCAATTACCATTGGGACCTACAGGCTATATCTATTGGAAGAGTCCTAATACTTAAATAGTATCTTTATGTTCCAGATGTTACACGGAACCTTATATTTATATCTAAGTTAATTAGAAATGGATATTCATTTCTATTATGTAATAAACTTGTCATAAGTCATTATGATAAATATATTGTAGAAGATGTTCTAACTTTTGGTGGACTTTATCAATTGTGCATTGATGAATTTGTCATGAATGTAACTACTACTAATAAAACCCCTAAAAGAACAAGAGGATGAAAATCATTATAACATGATTTGGCATCAAAGGCTTGATCATTTGTCTATTGATAGTATATATTGAATGATAAAAGATGGACCTTAGATTTTATACAGGTCCAAACTTTGCCTACCTGTGAACACTGTATTTGAGGTAAAATGACTAGGACACCTTTTCGTAACAAGGTTACACGATGCAAAGGTATTCTTGACATAATACATACCGATGTATGTGGTCCCTTCAGTACTGTGTCCTAAAATGGATATCGATATTATTTGGTGTTTATTGATGACCATTCATGATATGAGTTTATCTTCTTATTATGTCATTAATCTGAAGCCTTTGAAAAGTTCAAAGAATTCACATATTTGGTTGAGAATCAAATCGATAAGAAGATTAAACAGATTCAATATGAATGAGTTGGTGAGTACCTCTCAGATGAATTTAAGGTATATATCAAAGAGAAATGAGTTGTCTCCAATCTCACTCCTCTTAGAACTCCCCAACTTAATGTGTTGTTGAAAGATGCAATAGGACCATCAAGGACATGATCCATTCGGTTGTGAGTAAATCACATTTACCACTTAGTGTCCGAGGATATTCAATAGAGATTGCAATATGTATCCTAAACACGATTCCTAGTAAATCTGTACCTAAAGCTCCTCATGAGATTTGGTATGGTTCGAAACCAAGTGTAAGACACGTAAGGATTTGGGGTTGCTTGGTCCATACGAAGAACGTGGATGCAAGTAAGCTAAAATCTCACACTAGAGAGTGATACTTCATTAGGTATGTAAAGGTCAGTATTGGATACAAACTTTAGGACTCTAAGACTCAGAAAGTCTATGTCTTTATAGATGTAAAATTTCCGGAGGATGACTTCCTTAAGACTCGGGAAAAAATGAAGTAAATGAACTCGGTTAATACCCTGGGGATACTAAGCTTCTTGAACCATAAAGTGAAGATGTAAAAGAAAATGTAACACCCATACCTCTTCGAAGGAGTTTGTGGGTGGTTGCACCACCTAAAAGGTATGGATTCCATGTGTCAGTTGAAATTTACAATGATCCATCTTTATTTGACGAAGCACTCGCTAATCATGATATGGATAGATGGATGCTAGTAATAAAGTATGAAATAGATGCCATGCATAATAATGGTGTATGGAACCTAGAGGATCCACCTAGAAGGGTAAGAACCATTGGGTGTAAATGGATCTTCAAGATAAAGAGATGACCTGATGGGAAAGTAGAGACTTTCAAAGCATGGCTCGTAGCCAAGACGGACGTCAATACGGCTTTACTAAATGAATACCTCAAGGAGGGTATCTATATGGAGCAACCCTAGGGCTTCATAATCGAGGAAGGGAAAGTATCCAGCTAAAGAAATACATCTATGGTCTCAAACAAGCTTCTCGTATTTGGAACATCACATTCGATGAAGCTTTAAAGTGCTGTGATTTTATTCAGAATCCTGATGAACCATGTGTGTGCAAGGAAGCTTAGTGGGAGTGCCATTGTGTTCATTATGCTTTACATAGATAACATCGTTGTCATTTGGAATGTTCTAGGAAAGATAACCAATTTTAAGATTTTGTTGTCCCATTTCTTCGAGATGAAAAATCTTGGAGAAGACTCTTATATTGTGGGTATGAAGCTGTTCAGGAATAGAGAAAAGATTATTTTGGTATTGTCACAACATGGGAACATTAAGAAGATCGTGGAACATTTCCATATGGAGAATTCCAAGAAAGGCTTCCTTCCCTTAGGACATGGTATCCACTTATCTAAAGGGAATGCTCCTCAAGTTGTTGAGGATGAGAAAGCAATGGCTGGATGCCCCTATGCATCAGTTGTAGGAAGTGTAATGTTTATCGTGATGTGCATAAGGCTAGATATCTGCCTTGCAGTGGGAGGGGTAAGCCATTACCAATCCTGTTATGGAGAGCAACATTGAAATGCAGTGAAGAGCATCTTTAAGTATGTAAGACGGACACAAGATCACATCTTGGTCAATGGATATGGTGACCACCATTATTTAGGATACATAGATGTTGACTTCCAGTCAGATATTGATGATCGAAATTCGACATTAGGGTTTGTATTCCTATTGAACAAGGGTGTTGTGAGCTGGCGAAGTAAGAAGAAGGACACTACAACCAATTTAACAACATAAGCCGAGTACATTGCCACACCGGATGCTGCAAAGGAGCTGGTGTGGTTGCACAAGTTCATCTTGGAACTTGTTGTAGTTTCCCTTGATACTCACACCCTGCTACAATGCGATAACATTGGATCCATAACTTAGGAGAAGGATCACAAATGGCATCAAAAGGAAAAGCACATGGAAATGTAATACCACATCATTCGGAATATTCAAAGACATGCTGACATCATCACTAAGGTGGTTTCTACCATCAGCGTTGTTGATTCCCTTACGAAACCTTTGACACAAAAGGTTTTCGACCATCATGTTATAAGTATGGGTTTAAAGATTGTACCTGAATGGTTCTGAGAGCTAGTGGGATATTATTAGCCATGTGAGACCGAGGTGAACCATTTCTACAATAAATGTTATTGTAATCTTTGATGTATCAATAAAAATTATTGATTTATTTCACTCCCTATCTGATATTAATTGAATGAATGAACTATAAGGACCTTTGGTACAAATAGGGTTATGTACCACGACAATCTTAATGATAATAGAACTGTTGATTTAATGGTTGAATCATAGAGGCCAGTGCATGGATGAGATCTAAAGAGTTAGATTGAAGATTCGTCAAGCACCATCAAATGATTATTAAGAAATGATCTCTAGCTTGAGACGAAGATGTCAATCCTTCTCTAAAGGCTGATATCTGACCGACCTCTTGATGTAGCTGCATAGGAATAGAGATTTGAAGGTGTCAGATAAGTTATGTCTAAGAGTTGATTTAATGAGAATGAGATAACTGAGACATATGTTGTATACTATCATGATATAGGCATGCATCCTATGACCAGAGATAGATGTATTACATTATTTATTAGTATATACATTTGGCAGACCAATATGTTGATTATCTAATTAAGGTCTACACACCGCTGGTTTACATATAAGGGCATATGAGTAATACGATCTCTTAAAGGGATCATATAGGTCCACTTGTGAATCGGAAGACATGAGCTCGCTCATGAGGTATTGGGACCAATCAAATTCAATGCTTGGTTTTCTTGATTTCGAAGCATGAGCAGAATTTGTAGGTATGTTATATGCTTTTGGAAAGCATATGATCGATACTAACTCCCAATAACTGAATGAGAATATTAATGAAGAGGACAATATAAAAGAGATCTAAAACTTTTGGTTTATTCTAGGTATTCCAAAATGCTTGATGTACGGATAATAAAAATACTCGAGGGTGATGCGATCATAAACGATTGTATGACCATGATACTTTCATTCTAAAGGAGTGATGAAAAAAAGTTTCGATTTTAATGACTGCTCTCAATAGAAAAGTAACCTAATCTTTGGCCAAGTGTTGGACATTGATCTAAATGTGATTCAGATGCAATTAGAAGGTTGGATTTACGACTATGATTTAAACAAGCATTTTTCAGAGGTTCTTCCCAAGATCTGGATTTGAGATATGATCTCAATATCCAAATCACTATACGTGGAACATAAGATCACCCTATCCTTATCTCCATGTATCCGTGAAGAAAGCACATTATTATTGAAAGAGTTCAAAAATAATTCCATTGTTGAATTTTATATCTGAGTATTGAGAAATTGATAATTAAACATGACTTAATTGTCATGAATAATGTGAATGTTATTCATATTATTTATATGCATGATAATGATGATCCAAGACAACTAAACATTATTTAGTTATCATGGATATGAATAATGTGGATAGTACTATCTATATCAATCATATATATTAGAAATGTGATTTATAATATATAAGAGACAGATATTTGTAAATAGTATTTATAAATTAAATGTTCATGTGAATTAGATTCGCATTGGACAATTAATTGAAAATACAATTTATAGTTTGTTTTGGGTGTGTGAATAAGATTCACAATTTTCAACGGCAATATTGAAATTGCCAAAAAATAATTTTGAATTATTTTTTGTGAAATAATATGCTATAAAAGTTGTTGCATATAATGAAGGATTATATAAGATATGCTATCTCATATAATAGGAAGAAGGAGAGCCCTTCCATATGGGGAGGATGGATGACTACACATAAATCAGGACTCAATGAAATACAATATAAAAATATAATACTTAAATTATTGGTATATAAATTTATATATGTACATGTAAAAATTAACACCTAATAAATAATGTTGTAAAAACAAATAAAAATCACCATAAATTAGCTAATACATGTTTTATGTTTTATTTAATAAAATAATTTTACTAATTTATTTTCAATTTTCTTTTAATTTATTTCTCTTTTGTCTTTACTTGGTCCACATGGACCAATCATGACTCAGTGGTTGTTGACCCTCCTGGTCAACACCATTTTTATGGTCCTGGAGCCCACCCTTTACACCACCTCACGCAAATCACTCTTCTTTATTCTTCCACTCCTTATCCACTCTTCTTTTCACATGGAGACTTTCATCAACTCTGATCCTCTCATCACCCTCTATCTTATCGTGCATGTAGGTCTCACTAACCACCTTCACCTTGCACACAATCCATCTCCCTATATACACAACCACCATGTCTATAAGTAAATCCCTTCTTCTTCCTTTCACATTTTGATACTTCTTTAGCCATTGTAACCTGTGAATCCTTAGTTGGCATTGACTCTAGTGACATGAGAAAGTCCTTGACGATTCTACAATGTGGATAAGGCAGCTGGAGGCTGATCCACCATCGTCAAAACTTGTTCCCAGTGGTTATCTGCTCCTTGTTGCCTTAGAATAGGTACGAGCTACTTTAATTTGGTTTTGGCATCGCATTTTTGTTCTTAGCATAGTCTCTCATTTATTTTCAATCATATTATCTTAGTTTTTGTTAAATTTTAATTTCGAAGTTCACCAGAGCTTACAGCTCCGAGCATCTGATAACACGTAATTGCATTTTATATAATTAATAATTGCTCCTTGTTGCCTTAAATAACATTCATGAATATATAATTAATAATTGCATTTTATCATTCATAATTGCAAGAAATAAGAAACCAAACGTCTCAGCCCAAATGACATGTAAAATAAACCAACTTCCCTTATTTTTAATCAATTAATGCTAACTCCAAATCACTTTAAACTACCTCCATTGTGTAGATATTACTAACATAAATAAATGAAAAATACAAAAAAATCACTAACTGAAATAATTGAGAAATAAATCCAAACTCATATTTCAAGATAATAAGACTAAAATGCCGATATCTTCCTCATATAGTGTCCTATTTGATCCTACTCACTTTTTAACTAATATACATTCAATTACCTTCAAAACAAGACCAAGTTCAAGTGAATCAGAGCTCATATGTGAAAGTTGGATTTTGGACCTCTTTTGTATATTGTGTATTTTACCCTATTTTGAATTGTTAGTTTATGTACATATTCAACCCTTTTTTATTTAATTTTTTTTCATTTATTTTCTTAGACAGAAGTTTTTTTAAATGCATAAAAATCCTAATCCAAAATAAGCTTGAAAGCAAAGAAACTGAGTCTGAGTCTTCATTAATAGTCTATATAAAGTCATCTTTTTCATACTTTATTTTATGTCTTTGTTTTCTTAATTAATAAAAAGCCAAAAAAATAGATTACTATGTAAATATTTGTCTTTGATTTTATCATATTTTTCTCGATTTTTTTATCTTTTTTAAAAATAAGAAAAAAATTACAAAACTCAAAAGTCAAGGATTTTTATACACATAGTACCCCCAAAATACCACTTTGTGCAAATAACTAAAACTGATGTCGTTGCCGGGGAAGCAAACAGCTTATATTTTTTTGTCTAGAAAATTAGTATTAGGTTTTACATATATTCGTGCAATCTGACCCCAGAATCTCATCACAGTACATTTTCCATATATATTTTTATTTTTTCACTACATTTATTTTATTTTTTTTGACATTTATTTTCTTATTTTATTTTTTAATTATTTATGTGTCACTCTCTTACACACTCACTCTCTTGGTTTTTCGTGTGAGGTACCTGGTGTATGTGGAGCAGTTTCTTCCAAAACCGACACATCTTTACCAACTTCTGAAAGACCACATAAAATTAAGATTGAGTCGACTCATTAGAGAGCATAGATTCTAGGATTTAATTTCTGCTATTTTAATTACTTGTAATTAATTGCTCACTTGCAGCGGTGTCTATTTGAACTATGGTGTGTGTAACAAGACTTGCACTTTTTCTGCAGTGTGCCATGGCCTATTTCACTCTCCGGTGAGAGTGGGGCCTAACATGAGTGGTTCGTAGGTTACACTTGCACTACAACTATAAGAGTTTCTAGGATGTTATTTCTTGTGCTAATGGAACCGAGCATCAGACTTCACTTTAATTGAGACACACATTAGATCATTCAACTTAGTCAAAAATTCAAATCAATTCTTCCCGACCAATAGAACTTTCTGATAGGTGCAGTTTTTATCGGCTTGCATTCATATAGACTAATATTCAATTCTTGTATTGCATACCACATGGAGATTGCGAGGAATCACTGTAAGTCTTTAACTGAGCATACATCATCGTTTTCCGTGTGCATCGACTTTTCCTGAATTTTTCCCTCCTAATTTTTCAATCAAAATTTAAAAGAAAATTGGGACTGGACGGTAGATGTGAATTTCTTCTCACCTAATTTTTCAGTGATCAGCTGATTAAAATTAGGACTGCTAAACAAGAACGGTTAAATTAAACCATAAAATATTATATTTTTTTTGGAAGAACAACCCCATACTCGTATTAAATTATCTATCTAAATGAGCGAGAGACGCCACTTAAGGATAGAGACAAACTCTGGGATTTTCATTCAGGCTACTAATTCTATAAAAATTATTAGCTACTTCTCAGTGAGGAAACAAGGGTAGTCATTTACATTCTGTCTTTCCATAGTAGAGTTAGTGGTTTAAAGGACACTGCATAAGGCTCTGTCCTTAAATAACGAGTAGATGTTTTACGGTTCGTACTTACACCCATACTAGCTAAAAGTAGATGCAACTAGTTGTAAGAATTCAGACAATTCTGTATGAAAATTTCCGACACCTAACATCTCGCTAATTGTATTCCAATATTTAATTTAGTACCAATTAAAATTGAAAATATAATTTGTCGAACTCTTGCAGCCTTCATTGTGTGAGTTGGTGAACTTGGGATTTGAATTGTATTTGTATGGGTGTGTGTCAACCGACACGAATATCAAAAACTGCACACTTGTGACATCACTCTCCTTGATTTTAAAAATAGGGTTTCTTCTGTTGTGTATCACATGCACGTGAACTTTTTAATAATGGTCCATTCTGTCAGCTCATCAACCACCTTTGAAATTGATGGGGGCATTGGTCTCTGTATCTACTAGATTATTTCTTTTCCATCAAACCCAAATCCTCAAAACCCCTTCTACAAAACATCCTCCAACATTTGCGGGAGACTCCGACTCTCGGATAAATCCAGCCTACTCTGTAAATTCCAATCCATGTTACTCTGATCATCTGATCGAATTCTCCCATTCTTCATATTTCACACCTCACCGGCCCTTATATACATATGATCAAACTTCATATTGGGCTAACCCATCTTATTCCCGAGTTCTCGCCAAATCATTTGAAGGTCAAACCACTTTTGAGACCAATGACCGATCGAGACAACAATTCCAACCGACTACATTCTCTCCTCATCATAATGCTGGGACTTGTCAACACTTTACAGATACATATCCAGACTGGACCTTAGGGAATAACATGATGGATCGATCAAACCAAATGGAGAGACCCACACATCCTGATCTTACATACTAGATTGACCCTATTGATCATACTCTTTATGACAATCACACATATCATTCCTTTGGAAAGGACACTCATACATGACACTAGACTGATGATATCAACACACATGAACCTTGTATGACAACTTCATTGTATGAGGGATCAATCAACTATCACGAAAACATGTTCTACTCAAACCAACTGTACATACCTGAGTCACAACATGTTGAGTATGAGTCCTATAGATTTCCAACAACTGAGCAGACTCCTTCTATGATATTTCAGGAGAAAATTTCGGAGGATAACAAATCAACACATATACTATATATTCCAAGAGGATCTTCTCCTAGCTCATACATGAAAATGGAAGACGAAATGATTGGATCTCAATTTGAAAGACTTGAGGACACGAGGAATCCCACAAACTCTGAACATCCTAGGGACATTTCTGACAACAACATCTCTGCACATCACTCCCTTAGGAATGACTCTAACTCTGACTCGGCACATCGAAACCCCTCCTCTGTTGTGGAAATAGACACATCTACACAACACACGTAAAAGACCAAAAAGTTTTGAAAAATTCAAAAACACCCAAAAAAAATGAAAAATCAGAAAAGCCCATAAAAATTGAAAACAGAGAACATGTGAAGAATTTGGAGCCCACTTTAAGGGAAGCACCAGATAAAAGATTGATTTCTGAACTTCCTTAGATTCAGGCCATTGAATAATTCCCCAACCGGAAAACTTTTGTAAGGTGTAAATTAATGTTGAAAAGGTCAGGCAGGATGAGAATAAAAATCGAAAGACATATATTGTCAATGACCATTTCTTTGGTGATGAGAAGAAAGACTAAGAGTTACAGAGTGAAGTGGTTACCTCAATTTGACTGTGGAATCAAAGACACAATTTGTTGGACATGCGAGCCTACAACGAGCCATTATGCAATAAATATTATTGCAAATATCATTCCCTAATCTGAAATAAAGAATAATTAATTTACATAAAATCCCTTAGTACAGTTAGGGTTATGTACAATCTCCATATTAATGATCATATAACTATTTATTCAATTGTTGAATCATAGAGGATGGTGCTTGGATGAAAATGTAAAGAGTTAGATTGAGGACTAATCAAGTATCGTCAAATGATTATTAAGAGATGATCTCCATCCTGAGAAGGAGATGGCAATATTTTCTCTGAAGACTGATATCTAATCGACCTCTTGATGCAGGTCCTTTACATAGGAATCGAGATTTGGAGGTGTTAGATAAGTTAGGTTAAAGAGTTGACTTAACGAGATCGAGATAACTGAAGGCCTATATCATATGCTGTGACGATATAGGCATGCATCCTCTGACTATACATAGAAGAGTTACTGTATGTATGAGTATGAACATTTGGCAGACCAATAGGTTGATGACCTAATCAAGGTCTATACACTGGCGCACAGGTGTGCATACAAGGGCATATGAGTAATACGAGCTCTCAAAGGAAACATACAGGTTCATTTACTTAACCGAAAGACACGAGCTCACTCATGAGAAATTGGGAAGAATCAAATTCTGTACACGGTCGTCTCGCTTTGGAAGCTTGATTGAATTTGTAAGTTTAATAATGTATTTCGGAAAGTATATGATAAATATCTGAGTATGATGTATGCATTCGGAGAGTAAATGATCGATACCAACTCCCAATGATCTAATGAGAACCAATGATAAAACCTGAAGCAGACTGTCTAAATAGATCTAAAACTTTGAGTTTGTTCTTGGTCTTCTAGTATGCATAATGTACAGGTATTAGGAATACCTAAGGGCGATGTGATCATAAATGATTGTATAAGCATGACGCTTCCATTCCTAGGGAGTGATTAAATGGGTTTGGATTTTAGTGACTCCTCTCAGTATAGAAGTGATCTGACCTTGTTCCAAACATTGGACATTGATCTGAATGTGATTGAGATGCAATGAGAAGATTAGATTTGCGGTCTTGATTTAATCAAGCGTCTATGAGAAGTCTGCAAGATCTGGATTTCAGATGTGATCTCATATCCAAGTCACTATATGTGGAACAATACAATCGACCTATCCTTACCTCCAAGTAGCTACAGAGAAAGCGCATTATTCTTGAAAGAGTTCTAGAATAATTCCATTGTTAAATTATATCTAAGCATCGAGCAATGGATAATTAAATGTGATTTAATTATCATGAATAATGTGAATTATTTTCATATTATTTGAATGCATGAGAATGATGATCCAATATAATTAAATGTGTTTTAATTATTATGGATATGAATAATGTGGATAGCACTATCCAATTATTCACATATAAATATATTATAAATGTGATTTATAATGTATTAGAGAGAGACTATTGTGACTTAGATTTGTTGATTAATTATTGATGTGAATAGGATTCACATTGGATAATTAATTGAAAATATAATTTACATTTTGTGTTTGGGGTATGAAGGTGATTCACATATTTCTAACGGTATGATTGCAATATCCACAAGATAATTATGGATTATTTTTGTGAGATAATTTACAACAAGTGTTGTTGTAATCTTGGAGATTTCATGAGATAATGTAATATCATGAGATAATAAGGAAATTGTTACCTTCCATTGTAATATATTGGACATCCACCAACTTCCATTAGGAGTGAGTGGTCGTCCGTCCCTTTTTTGCGATGAGGGCAATCTCCTCCCCCTTTATCTCCAAGATTAGTTGATTTAATTTGGAATTAATTTATATTGATTTATCAATATATATATATTGATTTAAATAAATCAATTGTTGTATTGTTTTTACAACAAAATCATGGTCATTGAAAGAAACACAAATCAATCTCTTCCATTGATTTTGTGTTGTCCATGGATTGATATCCATGGACTCGTAAAACCCTATATAAGAAGAGGCAATCCTTGATAGTTAGGTTAAAACTTCAATAGCTTTCTCTCTCTCTCTCATTCTCACTCCACCTCTCTCTCTCTCTCCCTTGAGTGGTCGTCCAATCCATCCCTAGAGAGAAGGTCGCCACCGTCATCGCATCGTCGTTGTGCTGCTGCTTAGACAACTCTTGGATCTCTGTCTTCTTTGGTGCGACTCACTCGTGAAGAAGATGTTCGATCTCATGAGATGAGATTAGATGATCCATTGCCTGGATCAACGACTTGGATTGCGAGAAGCACACGACTTATCTCCACGCTCGCAAGCGTCTCCTCCGACATATCAAACTTGAGACAAGAGGTCTCTTCTTTTAGAGACTCAATCGCAACCATGCTTCAAGAGGTAAACCTAATACTTGTTGTTGGTTTAGATAAAATGATCTGATATGTGTTCTTAGATCACGTGGTTTCATCATTAAGATTTTTAAATTCCACTGCCTCGAGCGACTAGTATGACTAATCGCTCTCGATCGCATACGATGTGATCCTCAAGCTTCCGTGATGCGCTTAAGGATCATCCCATATCATTCAAGTGGTATTAAAGCTATAGATTGGAGGTTTTGGATATGATCCATAAACCTAAGATGACTTGGGCATTTTTGTTTGTGCGATGTTTCATCGCATTTCATTCACGTAACCCTATTTAGTGCATGGAAGTGTTTAAACACGTGATTATCGCATGGATATTGTTCTCCATTAAATAAGAAAGCTGTGGGATTTGAGTTTGTGTGATTTGGAATCTAATTGCTCAAGTAATGATCTTTTTAATGAACATGTATCCACTGTTTCAGGGATGGTGAATCTTGACGTACTTAAAAAGTTAATTACAGTATTTAATTGACTAGAAATGCGTCAATATTACTTGAATTCTGTTGTAAATCAAATTAGCAAACTACGTAAACTTATTTTTCTTGATTTGGATCTAAATAGATTAAGCTATGCTAGTTTTAGTAAGTAGGGGTCACTGCTGGAAATTACAAACTTGATCATGAACGTTGTGATTGTCATTCAATCAATTTAATGGAAATTAACGGTTAATTTCCTGAAATAATTATTGATTAATATTTGTGAAATATTTAAAATATGATAATTATTTCTTTGAATGGCATTGACAATAATCAAATTTTATTAGATACAATATAGATCACAATTGGTTACATGAACCTTCCAACAAACATTAATGTTTGAATATGATTCGAGATTTGTTTATCAAATCTCCTTATAATGTTAATAAAAAATGTTTTGATTATTATTATATGGTATACCTTCTATTGAAAGATCGATTATCATCTCAAGTACAAAGTGATCAATTGACATTATGCTGAGCTAAAGCGGATATGGTGTCTAGTCGGTGAGCGTTTGGTAGCAGGTTGCCCCGTGAGCGGTCTGTCCTACTCCTGTTGGTACTGGCATGACGATGGGTAAGGAAGGGATAATGTTTGAAGGGATCATAATGTATTTTTCTAATTATTAAAATTCGAAAAATACACATTTAAGATAATACCATATTTCAAGAAATAATAAATAATGTTTGTTGGATATTAATTAAATCATTAATTTAATATAATTTTATTTATTGGAATCCAATTAAAATTAAAGCACTCTATTATGAATAGAGTTGTAATTCCATGGGAGTAGTAATTGTAGTTAATCATAAAGACTAATTAAATATTCAACATGATATGGAGGATCACATAAGTGACATCCACAGTCTTCCATCAAGGTGAAGGGCTCCATCACTAGGGATTGTATGTAGGAGACACCTGTCCGAAGTTACAGCTTCTGCATACAAGTGCAACTGGATCAGGCTCTTTGCTTCTTGAAAGAGTAAGGTCGTATGCGTAGTGACCTCAATATCGGGTCCTCATATTATTGGAACAATATTTGATTGTTCATACCGAGTTCTAATCATGTTGATGGTTGGTTCAATTAATGACGGGTCAATATCACCTTAGGAGTGGTGGGCTCGGGTGTTAAAGACCGAATTGAGAATGCATGTTGGAATTGCATGGCGGAATGTGTTGTAGTTTGTCGTATTATTGGGATGTAACAAAGATAAGAAAGGAGATCTTGGATCTTGCTTGAGATATAATGGTAAGAATATCTCTTACATTGAAAGTTATTAAGGGAATGAACTTTTAGAATTGACAAGGCCAGACAACTTTGATATAAAATTCCTAAATCAAAGTAAAACATGTATATATATAAG
The DNA here is from genome assembly GCA_037367405.1 of Ottelia alismoides. Taxonomy (NCBI): domain Eukaryota; kingdom Viridiplantae; phylum Streptophyta; class Magnoliopsida; order Alismatales; family Hydrocharitaceae; genus Ottelia; species Ottelia alismoides. The sequence continues at coordinate 1,274,098 of JAZKJV010004651.1, read as the reverse complement.
CAAATTTCTTATTTCAGGCAATCCTCATTAAACCCACTCAATACTATACTCTATAATAACTAGTAAATATCATGGATTGGATCCATGATCAAGATATTGTACTTGCAGTAGGACAAATAATGTATGTGATTGCAATGTGCAAGTAACGAGGAATGACAATTAAATAGACAATATGACTACAACCCTAGGATATGTATGTCTCTATAGTCATGATCTCTCATCGAATGTACTTTGGAAGTGACATGTCGATGATGATCACAATTGTCAAATAATCCTTATAAAAACCGAAGAAGATGTTGTGGCAACCATCTGTGGTATCGACATTTGACCATGAATGACATGGTTCACTGCATCATACAGAATGGTAGCTCTAAAAGATATGATGTATTCAAAATATTTGAGTACCTACCTGAACAAAAGTCTTTTAAAGAGTTAAGATGCATGTAGATACGATGAGTGTCATCATTCTACTATCTATACTTGAGTCATTCATGAAGCTTCATAATATTCATACTGTATGAATTGAATGAAGCATGTATAAATGATGAAATACTCTTATATTGAAATCTTTTGAATTCAACATAAGAGATCCTTTGTCTTAAGCAGTGGTTGTCTATAGATGAATGGAGCACAGTGGAAGCATGGGTTCGACCCAATTAAGAAGGAAAGTCAAGGAGTTGACTGTACTTCTGTAATTTCCATATGACATCCAAAGAGTTGGATGAATGCCAATACTGCAATAAGCCGATGTAATGATAGTGTGACTATCTTGACTATCTCGATCCTTAGAGAAGGACACATATAATACATTGGAATAATCTATATCTACATATCATCATTAAAATTGACTTACTTATTGTATACGATTAGAACTCTAATAATTTTATCTCATTCTTCTAATAACACTTGCAATTGGTTGCATATGTATTAGAAGACTAGAAAATTTGATCATAATGTTTAATAGTCATCCACATAGATATTGATGCAATTGTTGCAAAAATCTCTATTGGATGGATATACTTCATATTTTCAGTGGGAGAGCTCTTAGTCTTAGAGAATGTCTCTATGACCTAGATATTAGAATACACTCATAGTTTATTTCTAAAAGTTGGAAATAAACAAGAATTCTGATATAAATCTATCATAAAGTGTTATGATGGATTTATTTTAGAAAGTAATCTTACATCTAGAGGACTATTAAATTAGAAAATTATTAAATGCTTCATTAGCATTTCTAATACTGAAAAGTAAATTTTAGAAAGATCAATAAGAGGATGAACATCATTTGACAATAATCTAGCATCAAGCTTTGGACATATGTATGTTTATGAGATCAATAGACAAGTAAGAATGAAACTTTAGAGTGTTTGGAATTTCAAATCTTACGTACTAGTGAATATTGTATTCAAAGTAGAAAATGTCCAATGCACCAATTTCTGGGAGTGGTGTTTGATGACAAGGTATTCAAGATCTCATAAATATTGATGTATGTAGATTATCTGTATCATTATAAACATTGATGATGTATGATATCATTCGATGATTATTTGTGATATGAGATTTCTCCCCTTCACCCTAGAAACCTTTGAAATGTTCAAAGATTTCATAATTTTGGTTTACAACCAAAGTTTGAAGGAAGATGAAATGAATTTGATCTAATCAAGGTAGCTTGTTCCTATTAGATGAATTCAAGGAATACCTTATGGATATAGGAATATCATTCCTATCTCACTCCTTCTGATACACCTAAACCTAATAGAGTTGTAGGGTGATACAATTGATCATGTGTGACATGATTTGATAAATGATGAATCTTAACATAATTACCTCGTAGTTTCCATGTATATATATAGTAGAGTCTGCAATTTATATCCTTAATAATATTCCAAGAAAATCTAAACTCGAACATCCTCATAAGCTATGCTTTGGAACCTAGCATAGTGTTGGACACTTGAAGATTTACGGTTGCTTGGTCCATAACTTTGTTATGGATGCAAGTAAGCTGGAATCTAGCACCACGGAGTGTTACTTCATTGGGGATATAAAGGATGGTATTGGATAGCTACTTTATGACCTTGAGATTCTTAAAAAAATTTATATCTAAGAATGTAATTCTTAAAGGATGACTCTTGATTATCAAGATGAAAATAAAGTGAAGGAACTCATTTAATCTTAAGAAGATAATGAGGCTCCTAAAATAGGAAACTAAAAGGATAATTAAAGATGAAACACTCATACCTCTTCAAATGAGTTTGAGGATGTATTCCGCATGTCAGTTAAGTTTGACAATGATTTAACTTCATGTGATGAAGCTTCCGACAATCATGACATGGAAAGATGCATCTTTGCAGTAAAGTCTAAAGTTGATTTCATATACAAGTGTTGTATAAGGATCCTTGAGGATCCACCTATATGGGTAAGACCCGTTAAGGTGTAAATGGATCTTTAAGAGAAAGAGGGAACCTGATGAGAATGTAGGAACCTTCAAAGCACATCTCATATCCTCAAGATACACACAAAGAGAAGACAATGCTTGCGACAAGACATGCTCTTCAATGGCCATGCTTAAATCCATAAGAATATTGCTAACTATAGCTACACAACTTGACTTAGACATCTTCCAGATGTGAGTAAAAATTGCATTCCTCTATAAATACCTCTCCAAGGTTATTCATATGAAGTAACCACGTGGATTCATGGTTGAGTAAAGCAAGTTGCGCAAGCTGAAGAACTCCATCTATGCACTCAAATAAGCTTCTTGTAGTTGGAACATTAGATTTGATGAAATTATAAATGTTATGATTTCAGATAGAATCTTGATGAACCATGTGAAGCTTAGAGGGAGTGCTATTGTGTTCATCATTCTAAATGTAGATGATATCATATTCATTTCGAATGATATAAGGATGATAATAAGTGTTTCATAATCCGATTATTCCATACCTTGAGATATGATCTCAAGGACACCTCTTATATCTTAGTTCTGAAGTTATTCAAAAGCGAAGAGAAGAGGGTATTGGAACTGTCGCATTAGTGCTACACCTTGGACATGTTCCATTTTTGGAAAAAATCTCAACAAAGGCTTCCTTCCCTTAAGATATGGTACTGACCTATCTAAAGGAATATCACCTCAAAGAGTTGAGAAAGTGAATGCTAAAACTACTTACCCTTGTGCATCAGTTGTGAAAAGACGGGTGTATGCTAGATGTGTACAAAAGCCATATGTCTGCCATGCAATGAGAGTAGTAAATTATTGCTAATCCTACTATGGAGATAAAACACTTAGTTGCAGCAATAACAATATCTTCAAAGATGAAACACTTTTTGAGATAGTGATCTCAAAGTCTTGTTTTCAATAACTTAAAACTTTATAGGTACTGATCTAAAAGGTCTTAACTACAGATACCTTAGGAGATAGAGATCTCCAGGAATAAGGATATTCTGATAAGGATAATGTAAATAATAGTTATACTAATTATTGAGCTGTAGTGTCAAGGACACTAGAACTGACAATATTGAGTATTGGATGCATAAGATGCAACATTCACATTTAATGTGAGCACGGTTACTAGGAGATATGCAAGTGTCGTAAAAGGACTTGGCGTTGTCTCACAGGAACAGAGTGATTGATCAACTTACCTAGCTATTTTTATAAATAGCCTATGATTGACACATGAGTGTGGGTTTAAAGATTAGCCCAGTAACGGCTCTTTGGGTTAGTAGGAGATTGATGGAGATGTGAGCCCACAATGAGCCATTATGCATTACATGTAATTGCAAATATCATTCCAATATCTAAAATGAAGAATAATTAATTTGCATAATAGGTCCCTTAGTACAATTACGGTTATGTACCATGGCCATATTAATGATCATACAGATGTTGATTCAATTGTTGAATCATAGAGGTTGGTGCTTGGATGAGTATCTAAAGAGTTAGATTGATGATTCATCAAGCACTGTCAAATGATTATTAAGACATGATCTCCAGCCTGAGAAGGAGATGTCCATCTTTTCTCTAAAGATTAACATCTAACCGACCTTTTGATACAAGTCCTCTACATAGGAATAAAGATTAGGAGGTGTTAGATAAGTAATGTCAAAGAGTTGACTTAAGAGATCGAGATAGCCAAAGACGTATGTTGTATGTTGTCACGATATAGGCACACATCCTTTGATCGGAGATAGATGCGTTACTGTATGTTTGAGTTTGTACATTTCACAGACCAATAAGTTTATGACCTAATTAAGGTCTATACACTAGCACACTGGTGTGTATATAAGGGCAAATGAGTAATACGATATCTCAAAAGGAACATACAAGTTCATTTACTGAACCAAAAGACATGAGCTCACTATTGAGATTTTGGGAAGAATCAATTTCCATGCACAGTCGTCTCTCTTTGGAAGCTTGACTGAATTTGTAGGTTTGATATATGTGTTTAAAAGTATATGATCAATATCTGGGGATGATATATGCTTTTTGATTGATACTAACTCCTAATGATCAAATGAGAACCTTAAAGATAAAACCCTGGAGGAGAAAGTTCATAAATCCAAGATTTATCAGCTTAATTGACTATATTTATATCTCTTACTTAAGTTAATAACAAGATTCATTGCCTAATTGATACTAATTACTAATTATTGTGTTGTAAGTAAATACCACTAATTACTATATATTAATATTTCCCTATTATGGTGTAATAATTTATGTACTTACTTTTTATTAAAAGTCAAGTAAAACTTAGAATAAAATTGTTTATAAACAAATTGTTTTATATGAGTTTCAATAGTATTTATTTCGTAACTATGTATAGATGACCTCTGATCTCTTTCACTTCTACATGAAAGTTTTGATCTCATCGAGATCTACAACTTTCATGTTCGAGATCCACAAATTTCATTTTCATAAATTTTTGATTCACCTTCTATATATTTCTTTCTGATCATTCTTTATTTTATCTATTTTCTTAAGTTCTGATTGGGCCACGTGGCACCTTCAGATCTTGCCACGTTGCCCGATCCTATGTTGCCACTGGCTTTGATCTAAGCCGTATGATTGCATAATGATCAGGTGTATCTAGTCCACTTGATCGTGCTGTGGTTCTAGCCCTTGGATCATATCAGTTGATTTGATCCCATCTGTCGTTTCGTGCCTCGATCATCCGCTTGATCAGGATCTGATCAAATGATTCTCAATCACTTTACATCGCCTCAACCCTAACCATCGGATCTGATGATCGGATGGTTGAGGTTCATATTTGACCTCCAGTCAGTTGTTCTCTTCACCAATCGACCCCTCTTCACCTAATTATTCCAACCTACTCCAACCAACTTCCGACCAACTGCCACCGCCCTCGCACTTTTCTAAGCTCCGCCTCCTTTACGTCAACCACCATAACTGCCGGAAGCCAAAATCGCACTCTTGTGTGGTGGTTGAAACCACCTTGAATCCTTCATAATCCACCTCCCATATCCTCTTCAAATACCCCACTACCGCCTTGTGCGACAGTTGTCCGCCATTAACGGGTACCTCCTAGCCCTCCCCTTCATGTCATGATAGGATGATCGAAGGGTAGAGGCACGATAATGGAGTTCAACTCCGGTGATGACCCTTGCTCGAAGGATAGAATGCCCAAGGCCTTTCCACGGCCGACGAGCTTCCCAGCATTGCTGCCCGGGTGTGAAGCGAAGACCAAGCGATTCAATCGCTGCCCCCAAGCCGCCTCCATCATCTCAGTGACCTGTTAGAAATCCGGTGAAGCAGGTCTTGTGTAGCTTCCACTTGATTTTTGATCACATGTATGAACTTATCCATCCTCTTTCTGTCATTATTTCGTCCTCTCCGATGATCACTGATCTTTGCGAGAAGCTTTGTTCTCTGTAATCCTAGTTCTATCATGACCTTTTCTCCATGGATTATCTTCTTCTCCAATCTGGAGAAAGACCCACCAGGTCCTCATCTTCCTCACTTATCCCGAACCTTCACTCCACTTACATTCACAATACGCATGTATTCACTTCCAATTGCTTCAGCTATTCTTCTTCTAACATATGCATGTGTCAATCCCATCAATGGTTGGAGTTCGTGAAGGAGCTCTGATTTGAAGCTTTGTTCCCGATATACCTTCACCGCATACCGTTGGATCGTCCTAATTTGAGGATGATCATACGGGCCAATTGCAACCATGTCTTCAGAACGAGCTTGCTACTGAGCTTGCAGCCTCGGAGCATCTTTACCTAAAGCCGAACCATCAGATGACGCCACATGTCCCAAGCCACAGGAAGCCAACCGAACCTAGGACCGCATGTGCTCCAAACATGTGAACCAGGGTTAATTACTTTATCACTCCATCGGTTTTACTTAATTGAAACAATACACCCACGCTGGGGGGTATTCAATATTTTTGCCAGCCAGTTTCTAGTATTTACATTTTAGTCCCTCTAGGGAACTTTATGCAAGTATTTATTCATGTTTTTATCACGTTTAAGCCCTTGGATTCAATCTTAATAACTTGATCATATGATCTCCAAACAAAGCGATTTCAGTGGCATTTTGATCCATGTTTTATTATCTTTCTTATAATTTCATTTAATCTTTATTTTTTATGCTCGTTATTTGATTAATTAATTGGAGATATTATCTATGCCATTTGTTACATTAAATGAATCTTAGCTTTTAATTAAGTGCTTAAATGGATTTCGATCTGAATTGCAAAATTGCTCAATATTTAATAATCATTCTAGGGCATATACATGAGTTTATTGGCATACGTTTGTGTTTTGTCATTTTGTCATCACATAAGTATTTTCTAACATGCATTAATGTATTAAATCACTTTTTATCCATGCATGCATTAGTAATGAGCATTTTATCATGATTTGCTTGCATGCATTGATTGTTTGTTTTGACCTACATAATTTATTAATCACTGAACCTATATATTTGAACATCTAAATGATCGTATTATGGCTCGTGTCCTTGCATTCGACCCTGGACTTCCCTTGTTATAAATTAAAGCCGAGAACCTCATCATTGACATTCATCATCGGTTTTGTATGAGAAGGTAAGCGTTCGTGGTACAACGGATCGATTTTAATACATGCTTTTAGCGATTCATCAGATGACACTATTGCAGGGCCACGTCTTCATTGAGTAATTATTTACGTTATCATATTGTGGTTAAGTTTATTTTATTTTATCTAGGTCATTCCCATGATGTAATGTTTTCTGTGTTGATAATCTTTGAAATATCTAATATTTTCTCTTCTACGGTAGGGCCCATTCTTCGAGGATGCTCGTGGAGAATGGAGGCCGGAAGCTCAAGTTGGAATTTCCACTGAGAAGCACCTTAGAAGATGTCATCATGTTTCTTAATGATTATTTTTATTGATATTCTTGATGTATAATTATGTACTTTATTATTCGTTTTATGTGTTGAGTTTGTTTCACCCATGTTGGGTGGGACTCAACTTGAGTGCTCGATTTAGGATCCAAGCAAACGGCTCAGATCTATTTTTGATGTATTATCTTAAGTGCTTGTTTTTGTAAGTTAGGGCATAATAACTTCATCATATGAGATTCAATCATCTCTAAGATTCATGAGACACACTTAATCTACGTTGAACCTAACTCAAATTAAATTTATTATCTTCCCGCTAATAGACGCTTGATTAGGTGTGGATTTCCATTGACTCATGCATTCAGCTAAATTTTATATCCAGTCTAGCATATGCAAGAAGAAAGTTGGAGCCACTTTAAGTAGTTCTATTGAGCATGATATCATGATTTTACGTCTACATGATTTTCCCCTTTCATGATTTGTTATTTAGGATATTATAAAAAAGGGACTGGACTGTAGACTTTGACTTATGTATTCAGAGATTTATTACAAGTGATAACCTAATATCTAAAAATGGGACTAAATGCAAGTTGATGTAAATAAAATGGAGCTAAAATTGACCTTGTTTTTGAGAGAGAAAACCTCGCTTTACATGCAGATATATGCATTTGTTGAAAGGTGAGGAAGAAACCTTAAGGATGGAGCCCAAATCCTAATTCATCCTATTCGTAATGAACACAAATTTGTATTATCAACAATAATAGCGATAATACAATTAGACCATATTTATGATCTTCACTAGATGTGTTGGTGAAATAATCGGGTTTGTTTTGATCTTTCTTGACTCTTCTGCCTCCGAAAAACCTAGGCTCCATTATATTTCATAAGATTCACCATATAAAGATTCAACTAGACATTGATCCCATTTTCTCTTAGCTTCCTATTTTGTATATCGTTCTGATTGTTCCCCTTGGGCCACCTACCTTTAATTCTTATCTTTATACTTAAGATATTTCTCATCTTTAGTATTGGGGGACCCGAGAACCTATTTGACTTTAACTTATTCTTTTTATTCAATTTTGCACCTGTGATTATATCATCAGTTCTCGTATATTCTTTTATACTTAGCACGAGTTACGTCTTCATATCACTGTGTGATATGAGGACATAGTAAAAGCTAAGTATATGGGGGTCTACCATATACATTACATATACTTTAGCCATAACTCATATTTTAAATTTTTTTCAAACTCTTGGGTTTAGGTTATCATATTAAATCTTTGAATTGATTTTGTACATAATGTTTTGAAAAATATTTTTGAAAATTATAGACATATTTGAAATGGTTTTCAAAATTTTTTTACATGGTTTGCAAATATACGGCATGACATGTTTGAAAAATTATTTGTAAAATGTTTTGAAATCCTACATATTCATGTGACATTATTTTGAAAAATGTTTTACTTTGGTTTGAAAAAATGGGGTTTTACTTGTTTTGTAAAATTTTTGGAAAAATTATACATATTTGTAAATATTTGCAAAAAGTTTTCAAAAATCTTTTTCAAAGCTAAAGGTATAAATGAGTCTAATCAATTAACCCTCTAACCTAAAAAAATAAAAAAATAAAAATTCCAAAAAGATTAACTTATTAATTAGTGATTCTTCTCTAACACTTTCACACTCAAAACTTGAGATGATCTTTCACACTTGATTTAAGGAGTCCCTAATTATGGGGGACTTGAAACTACATATTCACACTCTCCTAGTTCAAAGATATGCATGCTTTATTACTTGCCAAATCTCCCTTAAAAGAATTTGACTTTCACATCCCTGAGTGTCGGCATCTTAGACAGTATGGGACATGTTCTCATGCTATCACTTGAATCTAACCTAAAATGCCAGGGTGTGATGACATTAAATTAATAAGTCAATTAGTGTGCACCGATCTTTTTGTAAAAGCAGTGGAACTAGACAAAAAAATAAAGAAAAGAAAGAAATAATGAAAGAAATGCTCTCATCCTATAAAGCCAAATATCAAAAGAGCATCCACCAAAGGCAAGCACTCCCAACCATTTTCAAAGTGTCCACTTGGACCACCGCTATTAGGAGCAAAATTCAGGCCAGCACCCAAAAAGGGATATGCATCGTAAATGCTACAAGTCTGGGTGTAGAAGGTATATTAGATACTCAAAAAAGGCACATCCCGGTGTATTCCAAAGAAAACAAGTGCAAACGAATCCAACTTCTCTTGACAGACACACTGTTTGCAAAAATCAAAATGGAAATTGTGTTGAGTTTTGGCACTTGAGAGAACCTTGTTCCAATGAGAGGAAGAGAAAATAAGTACACAATCCTATATATTCCATAATCTGGCCTTACATCTATTCCTTTGAATTCTGACAAACTAAAGAGACGGTGGATTGAGGCAATATTAGATTTGTTCCCTAAAGTTGAGGGTTGGGTCCATAGGAAAGCTCCCAAGATTGGAATTCATGGTGATATATTGACTCTATTCTTATGATGAAGTCGACAGTAAGGCATACTTCTTATCTATATGTATACATTGAGAGTCTGACAATTAGAGAAGTTGATTTCCTTTTGATTAATACTTCAATCAACATAGAGTTTTAGGATTCCTAAAACCTAGGGTTCTAGGTCAAAATCAAGCCTTGTATTTTCACTTGCACATGTCAGGGATCTCACTAATTAAATTAAAGGTTTTTATTAGTTGTGCCCTTCTGAGATATTGTAATTTAAGTTATGCCCCTTCTTTTCTTGAAATATCAGTTGTACCCCTATCTTCTTGCAAAATTCATAGTTCTGCCCTTTTGTAATATCAGTTATGCCCCTACTTTATCTTAACAGAAGGGCATAATTGTGAATTTTTCAAGAAGGTAGGGACACAATTAATATTCCGAAAAAGGGAGGGGCATAACTGAAATTGCAATAACTCAGAGGGGTACAACTAATAAAAACCCTTAAATTAACTCTCTAACTAGTTTTTTCTTTATTATCTCGAGGACGAGCTTAGATTAAGTATAGAGGGGTGATAAATCCCAGATTTATCAGTTTAGTTGACTATATTTTTCTCTCTTAGTTATGTTAATCACAAGATCATTTCCTAATTGATACTAATTACTAATTACCGTGTTGTAAATAATTACTACTATTTTTTTACTAATACTTCCCTATTATAGTGCAATATTTTATATATTTATTTCTTTCTAAAAGTTAAATAAAACTTGGAATAAAATTGTGTATAAATATATTAACATACAAGAAAATAAAAATACAAAAAAATAAGTAAAAGAAAAATAAAGAAAATTGTTTTAATTTGTTTTTAATAGTATTTAATTTTTAACTATGTGTAGATGACCTCTGATCTCTTTGACTTCTACATGAAAGTTGTAGATCTCATCGAGATCTACAACTTTCATGTTCATAACTTTCTATGACTCACCTTTTTATCTATTTCTTTCTGATTTTTCTTTATTTTATCTATTTTCTTAAATTCTGATTGGGCAACATGGCACCTTACGATCGCATCATGTGGCATGCTCATGTGTTACCACCAGCCTTGATCTAAGCCATCTGATTGCATTCTGATCAGGCATATCTCATCCACTCGATCGCATTGCAATTCTAGCCCTTTGATCAAATCAGTTGATATGATCACATCTGTCCTTAATGCCTCGATCATGACTGCTTGATCAGGATCCGATCAAACAGTTATCAATTGCCTTTCATCAACTCAACCCGACCGTCTGATTTGATGATCGGACGGTTGAGGTTCATCTTCAACCTCCAGTCAATTGTGCACTTCACCAATCAACCCCTCTTCACCTAATTATTCCAACCAACTTCTGATGAACCGCCACCGCCCTCGCACTCTTCTGACCTCCCCTCCATTGTGTCAACCACCATACCCACTGAAAGCCACTGTGGTGCTCTTGCGTGGTAGTTGAAACCACCTTGAAACCTCTGTAAACCACCACCATCTCCTCCTCAAATACCCCACCGCCACCTTGTATGATGATTGTCCACCATTAGCCGGTATCTCCTAGCCCTCCCCTTCACGTCGTGACAGGATGATTGACGGGTAGAGGCACGATAATTGAATTTAACTTCAGAGATGAACCTTTCTCAAATGTGAGCGTGCCTAAGGCCATTCCATGGCCGACGAGCTTCCCGGTGTTGTTTCCCGGGTGTGAAGCAAAGACCAGGAAATTCAATCGCCGCCTCCGAGCCACCACCGTCATCTTGGTGATCGATTAGAAATCTGTGCAAGCAGGTATAGTGTAGCTTCCCCTTGGTTTTTGCTCACATGTATGTACTTATTCACCCTCTTTTTGTCATTTTTTCATCCTCTCTGATGATCACTGATCTTCGTGAGAAGCTTTGATTTCTGTAATCCTAGTTTTATCACAAGCTTTTTACCACATATTATCGTCTTCTCCAGTCTGGATAAAGACCCACCAGGTGCTCATCTTCCTCACTTATCACAGACCTTCACTCCACTCACATTGACAATGCACATGTATTCACTTCCAATTGCTTTGGTTATTCTTATTCTAACATCTACTGGTGTCGTGCCCTTCAATGGCCAGAGTTCATGAAGAAGCTCCTATCTGGAGATTCTTTCCCGATATACTTTCATTGCCATCATCTTCCGACCACTTGGAGACATTCACCAACCTCGATTCATCTTCACAGGACATGGATGTATGTTAATAAAGTTTTAAAGACCTTCCAAGGGCTCGGCAGAGGAAGTAGAGGCTCGCTGGAGCCCCGTCTTGTACCCACCATGCACGACGGTGTTCTTCTGGAGAGGACGCATAGTAACCATCGGATCGTCCCAATTGGGGAATGATCTGACGGCCCAATTGCAGCCACATCTTCAGACAGAGCCTACTACCAAGCCTGCAGCCTTTGAGTGATCCAAACCTAAAGCCGAAGCAGCATACGTCACCATGAGGCTCGAGCCACGAGAAGTCAACTGAACATAGGACTGCACACGCTCCGTACATGCGAACCTGGGATAATTACATATTCACCCTACTAATTTTACTTATTTGTAAAAATACCCCCGCCTGGGGGGTATTCAATAATTTTTCCAGCTGAGAGTATTAACATTTTACTCCATCCAAGGACATGTATCCCCGTATTTCTTCATGTTGTTATCGCATTTATTCCCCTGGATTCAAATTGAATAACTTGAGCATATGATCTCCAAATGAAGCGATTTCAGTGTCATTTAGTCATTGTTTTATTATTTTTCTTATGGTTTCATTTAATCTTTAATTTGATGCTCATTGTTTGATTAATTTATTAGATATATTGTTAATGCCATTTGTCACATGAAATGAATCTTAGCTTTTAATTAAGTGCTTAAATGGATTGCGATCTGAATTGCATAATTGCTTAAGATTTAATAATCATTCTAGGGCATATATGTGAGTTTATTGGCATGTGTTTGTGTTTTGTCATTTTGTCATCACATCAGTATTTTCTAACATGCATTAATGTATTAAATCACATTTCATCCATGCATGCATTAGTAATGGGCACTTCACCATGATTTGCTTGCCAGCATTGTTTATTTGTTTTGACCTACATAATTTATTAATCACTTAACCTAGATATTCTAACACCTAAATGATCGTATTATGGCTCGTGTCCTTGTGTTCAACCATGGAATTCCTCAGGTTATAAATAAAAAATGATAACCACGTCTCTATGAAAAGCTAAGTGCCCATGTAACAACAGATCGATTTTAATACATGCATTTAGTGATTCGTCAACAGTCTAAATAGATCGAAAACTTCGGGTTTGTTCTTGGTCTTTCAGTATGCAGGACGACCTGTATTAGGAATACTTGAGGGTTATGTGATCATAAACAATTGTATAAGCATTACGCTTCCATTCCTAGGGATGATGAAACGGGTCTGTATTTCAGTGACTCCTCTCAGAAAAGAAGTGATATGATCTTGGTCCAAATGTTGGACATTGATCTGAATATGATTCATATGCAATGAGAAGATTATTTGCGATCTTGATTTAATCAAGCATCTATGAGAGGTCCGCAAGATATGAATTTGAGATGTGATCTCGATATCCAAGTCACTATACATGGAACAATACAATCACCATGTCCTTATCTCCAAGTATCTGTAGAGAAAGCGCATTATTCTTGAAGGTATAAAAAAATATTTCTATTGTTGAATTATATCTAAGCATTACAAAATGGATAAATAATTCGATTTAATTATCATGAATAATGTAAATTTATTCATATTATTTGAATGTCAGAGAATGATGATCAAATATAATTAAATGTGATTTAATTATTATGGATATGAATAATGTGGATAGCACTAGACAATTAGTCATATATATATAAATATATTATAAACATGATTTATAATGCAATAGAGAGAGACTATTGTGATTTATATTTGTTGATTAATTATTTATGTGAATTGGATTCACTTTGGATAATTAATTGGAAATATAATTTACATTTTGTTTTTGAGGTGTGAATGTGATTCACATATTTCTGATGACATTATTGCCACGATAATTATGAGTTTTTTGTGAGATAATTTTTAACAACTGTTGTTGTAAATCTTGGAGGTTTCATGATATAATGTAATGTCATGAGATAATAATGAGATTGCCACCTTCCATTCTAAGATGTTGGATGCCCACCAACATCCATTAGGAGTGTGTGGTCGTCCCCCCCTTTTTTTAGGGATGAGGGCAATCTCCTCCCCCTTTATCTCCTTGATTAGTTGATTTAATTTGGAATTATATTATATTGATTTATCAATATATATACATATTGAATTAAATTAATTATTTTTGTGTTTCTACAACAAAATCAAAGCCATTGAAAGAAACACAAATCAATCTCATCCATTCATTTTGTGTTGTCCATGAATTGATATCCAAGGACTCCCAAAACCCTATATAAGAAGTGGAAACCCTTGCTCTTTAGGTTACAACTTCAATAGATCTCTCTCTCTCTCATTCTCACGCCACCTATTTCTCTCCCTTTAGTGGCCGTCCACTCCATCCCTAGAGAGAAGGTCACCGTCGTCGTCGCATCATCGTTGTGTTGTGCTTAGACAACTCTTAGATCTCTGTCTTTTTTGGGGTGCCTCGCTCGTGAAGAAGACGTTCGATCTCTAGAGATAAGATCTCGAGATCCATTGCTTGGATCAACAAATTGGATTGCAAGAAGCATGTGACTTATCTCCGCTTTCGCAAGTGTCTCCTCCGATGTATCAGACTTGAGAGAGGAGGTCTCTTCTATTAGAGACTCAATCGCAACCATGGTTCAAGAGATAAAAGTAATAGTTGTTTGTGGATTCATCGTTGAAACTTTTAATTTCTACTGCCTCGAGCAACTAGTATGACTAGTCTCTTGAGATCATATACGATGCGATCCTCACGCTTCGGTTATACATTTAAGGATCTTCCCATATCCTTCAACATTCACCCATGCTCGAATCGATGATGAGTCACCAATCAAAATTCTCATGACCTTTGTATTTGTCATGCTCAAACTAGGACCAATCAAGAAATCAAGAGAGATCGTTCGACTGTCTAATTTATCTATAACATGGTCGAGAGGAACAATTTCAGTCATCGTTACATTCCAAGGTGCTCTTCTCAAAGTGGAATTCACAATCATTGATATTGATCATCATGGACGATTCAACCAGTCTCCAATCATTCTCGGAATGACATTCTTAGCCTTAGCTAAGGCAACTATTGAGTGCGAGACAAGGGAAATCAATTTTACAGCATTGGGAGAACTTCGATCTCATGCTCTCCTTGAGGTAACAAGATGTTCCAAGGAAACCAACAAATCCATCAACAACCGTGACCATCAAGCGGTAGAAGAGCCCTACTCTACTACTACAACTGAGATAACGTCTATTGAGCAGACCATTGGTTCATAGACTCATACCATCCTCCCATTCCCTACTGCTTGTACCTCATCCATTATCATGACAAATCCTATGGAAGAACATCTGATGTAGGATTTAACCATATATATGGTGATTATGATGAGGAAATACACGCATGGGCTCACCCTGAGTTGATCTGACGCAAGAATGAACCAACGTCAAGTTAATTGAGAATAAATATGCGAGACATGTGCTGACCAGGGAGGAATATTTCAATAGTTATTCATATGAAGAATTGATTGTCAACACCTTACTCACAGGACCTGCACCTTCATAGACAACACAGACAAAAATTCCCATTCTGACTGCTCCTTCATTCTGTCATCTCTTTGGTGAATAGACTACGAAAGTCGCATTTGACATGCTAGAAAAGGAATATTCATCTTATTCCTCATCAGGTCCGAATAAAGTGGTCTTTATTTTGCGAGCTCAGTTCGGTAGCCCTGGCATCCTATATAAGTAAGCAACCGAATATCAACTCCTGTTGGACGACTCCTACCCCTCATTACTATTACTCAAGAGCTGACTCTCTTGGTCTCATTAAAAATACCGGAATAATCTCTTATGGCCAAACTGAGACTGGTGCTTCAGAGTATTCATCATCCGAGGACGAGGTAATTGACTACAAAAATGAGAACATCTTGATAAAGCGGCTTAAGAAGAAAGAATATCTGGAGTGCCTTCACCTTCCAATACTATTCTTCTAAAGATAACTTCGACGATGATTGGGATTCATCTGATTCATATGCTTCATCTTCTTACTATCAAAACACTCTCCAGCGTGATTCTTCTGAGGATAACACTTATGATAGCTGGGACTCATCTGTTTCATCTTATTTCAATCATTATGACCTCTCACCACAAGCTCACAAAAAGATCTGTCGAAAACCTCCTTAATCATCAACAACCCTCCCTCTCGACCCTTTCTCTACTCAGTCCATGGGCTAAGAATAGGGGGGATTGATGCCATCTGTATATACCTTTCTCCTCATCCACTCCTCTCGATCGCCCCATTTCTACCCTTCTTCCGAACATAGGCTGGCCAGAGCCTAAGTATAGGGGGACCCATTGCCCACAGTATATACTCTCTTCATCCACTTCTCTCATTATATGCCTCATTTTTCCTCTTCTTCTACACTTAGACTGTTCACAACCTATGTATAGGGGGGATCTCTATTTTTCTTTTTCTTTTTCACTCTCTCACGCTTAGCCCGAGATATGTCTTTAATGTACTTGTTATGCTTTGAGGACATAGCACTAGCTAAGTATAGGGGGGTATGTATATATTCTATATATATTTTACCCATAGATCGTACTTTCACGCAAGTCTATATTCTTATTTATGTGGTGGGAAACTAACTTATAATTTCTAAAAAAAACTAACTACCTTTGTCTTTTGTGCAACTAACAATTTATGTGTAACAAAATTTTTTGAAAAATGGCTTCTTATTCATTTTCATTGCATAGAAAAACGAACAAAAATAAAAGAATCTCGCAAAAAAACTCAAAAAATTTTCTGCATTCCATAGTTTTGCACAGCATCTAGCATTTCATGCATTTCTGAAAAGCCCTTGGGTTCTGAACCAAGTTATGAGCAGAAATCGAGAGTGGACTGGACTTGACAATAATCCACATAATTTCTAGAGGAACTTCACCGAGAAAGAGGATTTTAGAAGCTTCAGGTCTAGGACTTAATTCTTCGAGTTTCGCATGACAATGTGTAGAGTTTGACTCTTAGTATCTAACCTGTTCACCTCATTCTTGGTATGACTCATGAATAGGGAATTAATCTATACTCCCGCACTATGCACTTAGCTCAACTCAAACAGGGTGAAAACCGTGTGAGTTTCTTTTCTGGTATCATGGACATCTAAAGATCGGAGTACATGTTGAAATAAAGCTTCGGAAAAGGGATTGATGGATGGGCACAATATTTTCTAAGATCCCAAAACATGTATGGAAAAAAAGATTCCATATCCGTAGGAGCACAATAAGATCCACGTAGAGCTACCAAATTTCCAAACAAAAAGATGCTAACTACCAAATAAATATTTGACCAAAAATGTCCAAGCTTCAAGAAAACCTGCAAATCTTGGTGGGGACTTGGCTTAACTAGCCTTCTTCACAAGGAAAGGTGACTACACTGGTCACCCTCTAATTCTTTTGTCGATCTTATTATTTCTACCTCTTTTCAATTGTGAACACAACGCGATAGACCTTAGAAGGAAATACCCGACTCCCCGAGGATGAGTTATTGGAGGAGAGGTTTGCTTGGTAGCCCGACATTCTTGATGGGAAGAGCTAAAACATTTCACACACATGAGTCAATTGTTCAATGTTTATGGGGCATGCTTTGTGAAGAGGATTCATCTAAGATGACCTCTGAGCAGAAATTGTGACAATGATGTGTAAAACTTGGTGGTTGTTGTTTTTAAAACCCTAATTCTCATAGGATTTTTGCCAAATTAATAATCCAAAGGTTGGGTCTAGCTTAATTTTCACATTTTTCACATGGTCTTGGTATGGAACCCAATGTCATTTCACCTCATTATATTTTCTATATGCTCAGGGACGAGCATGGTTTAAGTATAGGGGGTAAGCTCAGATCCCCAAAATCCATCTGCATTTCATCATTGATATTGCATAATTAACCTTCATGTATGTATAATTAATAATTGCATTTTCTCATGCATAATTGCATAAAATAAGAAGCTGAAAATCTCAGTCCAATTGACATATAAAATAAGAAAACTTCACTGATTTTTAATCAATTCATTCTAACTCCAAATCACCTGAAACCATCATCACTGTATGAATAAATGAAAAATACAAAAAATCACTAACTGAAATAATTGAGAAATAAACCCAAACCCTTTTGTCAGGATAATGGAACTAAAATGCCGAAATCTTCCTAATATAGTGTCTGATTTGATCTACTCACTTTTAAGCTAATATACATTCAATTACATTCAGAACAAGAGTGAATCAGAGCTCATATGTGAAAGTTGGTTTTTGGGCCTCTTTTGTAAATTAAACATTTTACCCGATTTTGACCTATTATTTTATATACATATTTAACTCTTTTTATTTTATTTCTTATTCATTTATTTTCTTTGACAAAATTTTAATTAAAATGCGCAAAAATACAATTCTAAATCCAAAATAAGCTTGACATCGAAGAAACTAACTAAGTTTAAGTCTTCATTAACAATTTATATAAAAGTAATCTTTTCGTACTTTATTATATTTCTTTATTTTCTTAACTAATAAAAAAACCAAAAAAATCAGATTAATGTATAAATATTTGTCTTCGATTTTATCATATTTTTCCTGATTTTTTATCCTACTTAAAACTAACAACAAAATTACAAAACTAAAAAATCAGGGTATTGTATATGCATAAAGTACCCCAAAAATACCACTTTGTGCAAATGACCTATTTTGGTTATGGTTTCCTCAAGAAAGTTGTAGACGCATCGAGACGAGCAACTTTTGTGAAGAAAATTTTTCAATCTGAGGTTGTTTCCTATTTCATTTGTATTTATCTTTTCTTTTTTATTTTCAATTTACTGGAGCTGACACATGGCAGCTCCTGAAGCCGCCATGTGTCACTCAGTTTTGGCTTTTATATCATCGATTTTTATTAATTTTTTAAATTATAGAAAATATAATAATAATAAATAAATTTGATTTGACACATGTCATTTTGTGGACCGTCCGATCTCGGCTGACTGAACAACCCACACACGTGATGCTCTTCCTCCATTCGACCAACCTCTTTCCTTTTGGTGGCGGCGACACCATTGCTCGCGATTTTTGTTGCCATCTGCATCCTTCTTGATTCCTTCCATATGTGTCTAATCTCCCCCTTTCCTCTTTGGGTGCCACCATCATCCTTCACATCTTAATCAAATCCAATTCCCCCAACCACCTTTCTATCATCGACGACATCCTTACTCATTTAGAGCCTCACCGCGAGAGGACCCTCTATCTCTGTCGCGCACCTCCTCTCCTATTAAACCATGCCAATGCCAACTTCATCTCCCATACACCATTATACATCAATGCCAGACACACGGTGGTGACAACGTCGTCGTGCTTCTATTCCCGAGTGAGGTCCGAGGTTCAACACCTCGTTGCAGTATCGCTCCACCTCCTCAGCGTATGCCTTTGCTCCGGCCATCGTCCGCCATGGAGTTGTGCTTCGGCCCACGCCATCGAGCCCTCACTTATGACTTTCACTTTCCACCAACATCAACCTCTGTAGGAACCTCCCGCTGCTCCAAAGCTTCATTAACAACCGCTGAGCCTCGCCATTCGCAACAACCATTCATGCGTCGATCGACCCACTCGCCTTCAACTTCGGATGCAACACGACAGTCGCCTCGCCTCCATCTCCTCAGGCATGCCGACTCCACCACACCAACCACTTCTCGACCACCTCATTCACCCCCTGAATCTGGCGGCTCCTCCGCATCTTAGGTGCTTCGTCGACAACACCCCTTCCACTCCAAGGTCGGAGCCCAATCGAAGATTCTGTCCCCTCTCCGTCGGGCAAACAATCAAATGAGGTCAAGTGACCCGCATGTGCCTACTTGGGACATTTGCTGATATATTCCTCCAGTTCCCCGAATTCCAAGAAGCATCCAACTAACTCCAAAGCATGTGCTTAGCACGTGCCACTTGGAATCTTTGCATCAAGCCTCGTTCCACTTTCGCCATTTTACAGAGTCAACCTGAACATCCCAGGGACACGTGAGGAGCACGTGATCCATGGAAATTTTGTACAAAGCCCCTCCATGGGCTCGGTAATTACATTATAGTCCTTCTACTGTATTTTCTATTTTATTAAGTTATTGTAATTTTGCAAAGAGAACCCTATGTTCTCACTATATTTTGACAAATTTTATTGCATCATTTTATTTGTTAAAAATATGTGTTTCGTTCTTCAATTTATTCTTTACTTTGTCGCATGCTCATGATATTTTTATATTCTAAGTTTAATTAACAATTAATGTTTTTGTAGAAAATTTCATATTTTGCCCATTATGTGCTTAAAAATTCATATTAAATTCACCGTAGCACCATTACTTGTCAAAAAAACTGTGGATTATTGGATTAATTATGATTTACATTGTGCCCAAAAAAGAATTGCATTTGCTTTAGGATAGCTCTTTTATTGGTTTATATTTGAGAATTGTATTTCCTGAAAAAAAGAGAGATTTAATATTTATTATAATTAATTATTGGAATTTACCTTGTTGGCATTCATAAATTAATTGCATATTCGTATTGCATTAGAAAATTCCAAAACATTACTAAAATGCCCCACCTCGACAGTAACACATTTAATCACCCATTCTCAAGACTTACCCAACAACACTCATAAACAACCTGCATGATATACCATTTCATTCTTATAGATCACTTAAAGAAGTAGTCATTAATTATTAGTACAAGGCATAGTTTTAGACCATTATCTTATTAAGGGACCTGGGGGTCAGGTGTTTGTTGTCCATCGGGTGCTTCCCGATTGCCAGTTTATATTGGAGGTTATATGCTCGAGGCCGACTTGCTGCTCATTCAGATGGAGGATTTTGATGTTATTCTTGGCATGGATTGGTTAAAGAATCATCATGCTCATTCAGATGGAGGATTTTGATGTTATTCTTGGAATGGATTGGTTAGAGAATCACCATGCATATTTAGACTATTTTCAGAAATAGATTATCTTCAGGATACCTGAGCTACAAGAATTTGTATTTGATGGAAGCACCTCATCAAGAGGCGTAACCTGCATATCAAAATTGCAAGCTCATCGTCTGTTATCTCAAGGGTACGAAGGATTTATTGGTCATGTCATTGGGAATCAAACTTCCATGGAAGGAATAGAGGTTATTGAAATAGTAAAGAACTTTCCAGATGCATTTCCTGTAGATCTGCCTGGGCTTCCCATACCTCGTGAGGTGGAGTTTGAGGTTTCTATCATTCCGGGAACTCAGCCAATATCTATGGCACACTATAGGATGGCACCTGTTAACTGAAGGAACACAAGGTGCAATTACAAAAACTGTTGGAGAAGGGTTTCATACGCCCTAGTACATGTCCATGGGAAGCACATGTCCTTTTTGTTAAGAAGAAGGATGGATCTACGCGCATGTGTATAGATTATCGAAAGTTGAATAAAGTTATAATCAAGAATCATTACACTTTACCGCGCATTGACGATCTCTTTGTTCAGCTACAAGGGTCATCCATCTTCTTCAAGATTGATCTACGGTTTGGTTATCACCAGCTACGTATTCGGGATGTGGATATACCTATGTCTGCATTTGAAACCAGATATGGTCACTACGAGTTCTTGGTGATGCCCTTTGGCTTGACAAATACCCCAACAGCATTCATGGACATGATGAATCGGGTGTTTCAGCCATTCCTCAATATCTTCCCACTTACAGACAGTGCTAGAGACCTTGCGGAGGCACAAGCTATCTGCGAAGTTTAGTAAGTGTGAGTTCTGGCTTCAAGAAGTATCATTCTTAAGTCATGTTATCTCAGGTGCGAGAGTGTCAGTCGATCCTTCAAAAATCAAAGCAATCCTTAGATGGTAACGAACGAAGAATGTGTTTGAGATCTGAAGCTTTCTTGGCTTAGTCGATTATTACAGACGTTTTGTGAAGGGATTTTCTAATATTGCCCTTCCCCTCACCCAGTTGACCAAGAAGGAGATGCCATATACTTGTTCAGAAAAGTGTGAGAATAGCTTCGAGACACTGAAGGAGAGGCTCACTATAGCTCCCATCTTTACTATCCCCTTGGGTATAGACGGATTCACAATTTACACTGATGCTTCAAAGGAGAGGTAGGTGCATTTTTAATGCAACATGGTAAGGTTGTTGCATATGGATCTCGACAGTTGAAGCCGCATGAGAAAAATTACCCCACCCAGGATATAGAATTGGCAGCAGTTGTCTTCGCTCTTAAAATGTGGAGACACTATCTTTATGGGGTTGTTTTTGAAATCTTTATAGACCACAAGAGTCTCAAGCATCTTCTTGATCAGAAGGATCTCAATATGAGGCAAAGGAGATGGATGGAGCTATTAAAGGATTATGAGTGGACCATCTCTTACCATCCTGGTAAGGAGAATGTGGTTGCTGATGCACTCAGTCATAGGCCACAGTCAAATGAATCACATCCTCAGCTTAAAGCATGGGATCTCCTTGCAGCTTTCAGCGATTGGCATCCATTTCAGAGTAGTCGAGAAACAATCGTAGTTCCATCCCCTTCACGTCCAGAGTTAGTTGAGCGAATCATCCAGGGGCAGCATGCAGACCTGAGTATGCAGAAACTCAAAGAGAAGGCTATTGCAGGAACCTTAGTTGGCTTTTCTTATCAAGATGGTGTGCTACGAAATGGGAATAGATTGTGTGTCTCAGCAGATGCACAATTGAGGGAAGAGATCATGCATGAGGCACAAAGTTCACGTTTATCGATACATCCTGGTGGCACCAAGATGTATAAGGATTTGAAAAAGAATTTTTGGTGGAAGCAAATGAGAAGAGATGTAGCCAAATTTGTGGCAAGATGCTTGACATGTCAACAAATTAAGGCTGAAAATAAGAGGCCACCTGGACTTTTGCAATCCCTTCCTATTCCTAAGTGGAAGTGGGAGGGTATATCTATGGACTTTGTGACGGGACTTCCTAAGACCACTATTAGTCATGATGCCATCTAGTTCATGGTTGATAGGCTTACTAAGTCAGCACATTTCATACCTGGGAATATGACATGTACTCCCTTACAGCTTGTAGTGATCTTTATTAAGGAGATTGTCATACTAAATGGGTTGCCGAAGTAGATTGTATCTGATCGTAATCCAAGGTTCACGTCTCACTACTAGAGAGAATTCATGAGTTCTTTAGAAGTGCAACTATGCCTCAGTTCTGCTTACCATCCACGGACCGACGGACAATTCAAGAGGATGATTCAAACACTAGAGGATCTTCTTCAGGCATGTGTGTTGGAGTGAAAAGGGTCGTGGAAGGATCATTTGCCGTTAGCAGAGTTTACGTACAATAACAATTACCATGCCAGCATAGGCATGGCCCCTTCTGAAGCGGTGTATGGAAGGCGGTGTTCTACACCTCTGAGTTGGCAGGAGATTGGACATAACCATTTACATATGGTAGAGTACTTGGAGGAGACCGCTAAGGTAGTCAAGATAGCTCGGGAGAAATTGCTTACTGCATAGAGTAGGCAAAAGAGCTATAGCGATAGATGGTGTGCTAATCTTAGCTTTGAAGTTGCAGATTTTGTCTTCTTGAGAGTTTCTCCCATGAAGGGAGCTCAGTGGTTTGGAGTGAAGGGAAAATTATCACCATGATTTGTCGGACCTTTTTAAATTCTTGAAAAGATTGGTAAAGTTGCATACAGGATTGCACTTCCTCCTCACCTTGCTAGTGTGCATGATGTTTTTCATATCTCCAACTTGAGAAAATACGTGCATGATCCATCACATGTGATTAATTATGATGATCTTCATGTGGACACCGACCTGAGTTATCCAGAGGAACCAGTCCGGATCATCAATCATTCAGTGAAGAAGTTGGGGCATAAGGAGATACCTTTGGTAAAGGTCCTTTGGCAACGACACAACTCCGAGGAGGCCACCTGGCAACCTGAGTGTATATGCGATGTGACTATCTACACCTTTTTGAAGGTAACCTATAATCTATACTTTCATCTTTTTAAGGTTCATCTTCGCCAAGTTTTGTAATTTTTGGACAACGTTTGATTGACATTGGTTTTCTAGTCCTTAAAATTGGCATGCATTTTCATTTGCATCTAAAGATTTCACTAAAAATAACAAAAACATTCTACCTCAAAAACTGAACACAAAAATTTGATATACATTAACCTAGGTTGTTCCTTTACCTCTCGAGTTCGACCTTGGGACATGCCCGAGCTAAATAAACATAAAACCTCACGAATTTAATTTATTTAATTAATTAAGTGGTTATTTCTTGTTCGATTCCGATTACCTGCCAACAATGAAATGATAGTATTTTCACGCATTTACTTCACACTAATTAATGAAGGGTTTATCAGACTCGTCAGATACATGGAGCACCCGGAGGCATTCATCGGAGTCGCAAGCACAAGTCACACACCTCCAATGGTATATTGTACTAATACACTATGTGCATTTTGTATTTCAATTAGGTATTGCAAATATAATAATAAGTGTAAAATTGTTAGTATATTTTCCAGCTGGACCCTGAGCTTTCTTGTTATTACTTTTTTGTCCTTTCGCCTCACGTGTAGTCCCACATAAGGAACTGTAAATTTTCAGTGTATGTCCCTTAAATTCCAAGACTTGTTATTAAAATCACACTTAGTTTATTTTACATCTGAGTCTGTATGAACTATATATTTTTATTTCTTGTATTTTGTTCATATTAAAAATTCTCTTTGTGCTAAAAATTATGGGAAATTACGATAGATGTTAGGAACCGTACTTGTTCATGCTTAAATTTTTATTTAACATTTTTTATAACTTTCCTATTTTTAAAATAAAAAACATATATTTATTCACTTTTGAGCATATAAAAACCCATAATTAGAAAACACTTCAAAATTACCAAAAACATCAAGGGAAAATGAGGATACCCCTAGGGGGAGCAAATTTGGCCCCCCCTGCCCCATTTTCTCTATATTTTTTATTTAATTTTGAAAAATGAATTAGAAATTCATCACTATACCCATATATTATGTCATTCAAATTTTGCAAGAAACGGGTAATCTTATGGCCTCCATCTAGACTATTATTTTTAATAAGCACATAATTGTTGAAATAGACCTCGTCTGGATGAAGGCTGTAGGAGTCTCTATTTCGCACGAAATTTGAATGACATAACATAGGGATATAGTAATGAAATCCTCAAAAATATTTTTCAAAAACTTAAAAAATATGGGGAAAATAGGGTAGAGAGAGTCAAGTTAGCTCCCTTAAGGGACATCTACATTTTACGCAAACATTATATTAACTATATTATACTATATTCTACCATATATCCAAAAACCACTAAAAAATAAAAATATAAAACATAAAAATGAGAAAACCCTAAAAACCTTATAAAAAATAAAAAATTCAATAAAATCCCAAAATATATCTTTCTCCCTGTTAACTTTTGACATTAAATATACTATATATAAAAAATAATTTTGGGTTAATTTTGGACGTATTAATATTTATTGAACCTTAAATAAGTTCGGATAACTAATATTTTCATTTTTTGACTTATTTATTACTTTAAAAATCCATAAAAAGGGACAAATCATATAAAATTAGCAAAAATAGAGAAAAAATGATGAACACAAAAAATATTTTATTTCCCTTATTTTGATTATATTTTTATTTGAATAAAAATCCATACAACTATATTATATATAGTGTATATTACTTTTATAAGATATAATATCTGTATTATTATGTATAATTAATTATTTTACTTTAAAAATTCAAAAGAAATAAAAATTTTGAAAAATGAAAACAAAATATAAAATTAAAAAATAAATTAAAAAATAAAATAACTAAAAATCCAAAAAAATAATATAATTTAAAACCCACAAAGAAATATAGGGTCAATTAGTATCTTTGATACTTCCTTCATTTTTCTTTTCTTTTCTTCATTCTATTATTCATTTTAAAACATGAATTTACGACTAATTACATATCAATGTTAGATATTTCTTTATGCATGTTATTAATATTTACATGTATTTTACTAGAGATTTAAAGCCAAAATAGAAGAATAAAGGTGAATGAATGGCTATTCATCACCCCATATACTTACCTTTGCTAGTCCCTAGCAAACACATATTGGGAGAAAACTGATGCAAAAGATAAAATAAAAAAAGCAAATTAAAGAACATAGAATGATTGTGATTTTTAAACTTATCTTCATAAAATCCATGGTTTGAGCTTAATAAGACTTTGGAATTGTTACTTATCTAAACCTTATTGAGAATAGGATCTAAAACTTAATAGACCTCAAGTTCCACAATCCTCTGTTTAGTTTCCATTAATAGCCAGGTTAGAATAGGTTTTTATATACATAAACTCTTACGAATATGAGTCTCATGTGTACATAGTATGTGAAATGTATATCTTTTCATTAAAAAGAGCAAGAAATAGTGTTCCTCTGCAAGGTAACCCTAAATCCCCAATCTAGTTACACTCTCCTAAAGGAGCAGGGTATTTCCTTCTAAGTTCAAGTAAAACTAGCTCAAAGAAGATGGGGGTAGAGAAAGAAGAATGGTATGTGACCAATGTAGCCACATGCCCTTTGGAGCTTGGCCAGTGTAGACAAGTCTCATGCCTTGTAACTTTGAGTTTGAAGCATAATTCCTTGCTTATTGACACATAACTCCGACATGAGTGATTTTTCATTGAATTTTTTATTGTGTATTTTTTGGAGTCTTTATTTCATACACTTTTTTAGCAAATACGAGCAACATCATGTACATAAAGAGATTTTCTTCTTGAACCAGTAGACTATCCCTCTTTTGAAGCTTTATTGCAACCCACAAGTTCTTGTCTTCAGACATCCGTGCCACTAGATTGGGATGGGGTGCACTGGCCTCCTATTGGTGTGGTGTATGTTTCCTTACAAGTGCTTTTCAAGCTAAAGAATTATGCCCTCAACAGCTCATCTGAGTTGACCTAAGTGTAGTAAGGTCATTGCCAACAAGCGTCATGCATGTGTCACGAAATATTCTACTTCAGATAATCAAGATGACATGTGAACATAGTCTTGTAAACTCAAAGAATTAAGTCTTGTTGCCTTGAAAGGTCTTAATTCCAATTCTTATAAAGTTCATGTGAATTTAAGTCGATTAAGGTCTAAATTAAGCTCCAATCGTCATATTTTCTTCGAGATTTGTTTAATAGTCAAATAATTCTGAAAAACACAAATGAAAAGATATTTTTGTGAGGTATATTTTCTAGTTTTGATATTTTATGACATTTTTCAAAAAGTTTGCAAACCTTTATGGGGTTTAAAATTTTTAAATTTTTTGTATTTTTGAAAAAGGGCTAATGAATTACAAATATTCACAAGGATTATACATTTTTACAAAGGATTTTATGCAAGTATATAAGTTATATACAAAGGTTTTATTTGAATATTTATGTAATATCATTATTTACAGAATGGTCAAAACATTTGAAAACATGTTTGCAGACATTTTACAAATATTTTGAAAAACTTATTTTCCAAATAATTTTACAATCAATATTCAAACATTTTGAAAAATAAATTTTACAAACATTTACAAAGGAATATTTTTCAAAGGTTTGAAAAATATTTTATAAGTTTTTTTGAGGATTTTTCAAATCATTTCGCAAAAATTTTTCCAATCAATTTTTGCAAATATTTTTCATACATTTACACATAGTTACAAGTGTTTTCCATCTTTTATTATTTTATGCCCCTACCCAATATATTATAGCCATATTATTAAAAATATAAGAAAGTACGATTTGTAGCTAATGTATATACACAATAAGTATGACCCCTCCTCCCCCTATACTTAGCTCGAACTATGTCCTCATAGTGACCAAGGAGAAACAAAGGAAAACATAACTTGTACTAAGTATAGTATACCATGACAAATTAATAAAAGGATAAGAAGTCGATTGCTCCCCATACATAGGATCAACTAATCCTAAGTGTAGCAGACTATACATAGAGTAGTGATGATCAAGGATTAGAATTTACAAAATAAATGACTCAGCTTGTCTCCCCCTATACTTAGTGTAAAATGTCCTTGAGTATAGAAAAGATAATTAACATGTTAGAAGACAAGTGAGAGAACGAAAAAGGAACAATCAAGGCACTCATCCCCCTCATATTCAGGATATAGTTATCCTAAGTATAACACTGATGAAAGGGATTAATGAATTATAATGTAAGAACGCAAAATTTGAAAAGAATGAAAAAGAATAATCTATAGAAAATTTTTTTGGTTAGCTCATTGTCTGAATCTTCTATTGATGTAGGGAGATCATCTTCAAATGCCACCTCAATAGAATCGACAACAGATATGATTGTATTATGATTGGTTTCGGCAACTATCCATCGACTACGAACGGTTGTGTGCTAGATGATAATTTATATATCAGAATGTTACCATTGTCATGCACAGTCTTAACTATGAATGGCCCATGCCACTTACTCTTTAATTTACCCAAGAATATCTTCCACTTTGCATCAAATAACCAAAACCTTTTGATCACGTTTGAAAGTCTTACATCCGATATGCATGTCGTCCCATCTCCTGACTTTATTCATGTACAGTAGTTTGTTATTATATGCATAGCCTCTAAATTCCAAGAGTTCATTCAGATCGATCTTCCAGTTCTGACCACTTTCTTCAAAGTCCAAATTATAAATATTTATTGATAAAAGAGGTTTGTGAATTAATTCAATCGGTATATGGCAAGGCTTTACATATACAAGGTGATAGTGAGACATACCTAATGAAGTCTTGTAGGCAGTTCAAATAAGCCCATAGAACAGAATCAAGAAGTTAAGACAAGTTCTTCATATCCCGTCATACAACTTTATGTAGAATTGTCTTGATCTTAGTATTGGATAACTTGGCCAAGCCATTCTATTGTGGGTAGTAAGGACATGTAACACGATGATCAATGCCGTCCTCCTTCACAAGCTTTTTGACTTCTCTATTATTGAAATGGATATCCCCATCTGAAGTGAGAATCTTAGGAATTCTAAATTGTGAGATAATGTTGTTCTTGAAAAAGTGATAAACGGTAAGGCTATCTGTGGATATGGCGGGAATAACCTCCACCCAATGACACACATGATAAAAGACAAGAATGTGTTGGAAATGCGAGCCCACGACGAGACATTATGCAATAAATGTTATTGCAAATATCGTTCCCCAATTTGAAATGAAGAATAATTTATTTGCAGAACAGGTCCCTTAGTACAATTAGGGTTATGTACAATGGTCACCTTAATAATCATACAATTGTTGATTCAATTGTTGAATCATAGAGGCTGGTGCTTGGATGAATATCTAAATAGTTAGACTAAAGACTCACTAAGCACCTTCAAATAATTATTAAGAGATGATCTCCTTCCTGAGAAGGAGATGGAAATCCTTTCTCTAAAGGTTGATATCTAAGCGACCACTTGATGCAAGTCCTCTGCATGGAAATAGAGATTCGAGGGTGTTAGATAAGTTAGGTCGAAGAGTTGACTAAACGAGATCGAGATAACCAAAGACCTATGTCGTATGCTGACATGATATAGGCACACATCCTCTCACCAGAGGTAGAGTTACTATATGTCTGAGTATGTACATTTGGCAGACCAATAGGTTGATGACATAATCAAGGTCTATACACCCACGTGCTGGTGTGCATATAAGGGCATATGAATAATATGATCTCTCAAAGGAATCATACAGGTTTGATTAACGAATAGGAAGACATGAGTTCACTAATGACATATTGGGAAGAATCAAATTCCGCACACGGCCGTCTTGCTTTGGAAGCTTGACTGAATTTGTAGGTTTTATATGTGCCTTTGGAAAGCATATAATCAACATCTAGGTGTGATATATGCTTTTCGAAAGTATATGATCAATACCAACTCTCAATAGTCAAATGAGAAACTTAATGATAATACCCTAAAGGAGATATCTCAAAGATATCTAAAACTTCGAGTTTGATCTAGGTCTTCCAGTATGTAGGATGAACATGTATTAGGAATGCCTAAGGGGGATGTGAACAGATTGTATAATCATGACGCTTCCATTCTAAGGGAGTGAAGAAATAAGTCTCGATTTTAGTGACTCCTCTCATAGAGAAGTAATCTAATCTAAGTCCAAATGTTGGACCTTGATCTGAATGTGATTCAGATACAATGCGAAGATTATATTCGTAGTCTTGATTTGATCAAGCATCTATGAGAGATCCACATGATCTGTATTTGAGATGTGATCTCAATATCGAAGTCACTATACGTGGAATAATACAATCGCCCTGTCCTTATTTCTAACTATTTGTGGACAAAGCACATTGTTCTTGAAAAGGTTCAAGGATAATTTCACTGTTGATATATGTATTTGCTCATTGAGAAATGGATAATTTAATGTGATTTAATTATCAAAGATATGAATAATGTGAATGTGATTCCGGTTATTTGGAAAAATGAGAAAAGAGGTACAAGATGATTAAATATAATTTAATTGTCAAGGATATGATTAATGCGGATATATCTATTAATGATAATCAAGGATATTATTAATATGATTTATAATATGATGGAGAGATTTAGTTGTAAATAGAATTTACAAATTAGATGTTGTTGTGAATTGGATTCACAATAAACAATTAATTGTCAATCTAATTTACATATTATGTTTGCTATATGTATATGATTCATATTTGCCAATGGCATGATTAAATTTTTCACAAATTTAATTTGGAATTATTTTTATGAAGATAAATCCAATAATTATTATTGCATATTAATTAATTTATATATGTAGATAAAGGAAGACTTAATCCCTTTTATGGAGGTCGTCCACCTTGACTTGTTCAAGAGGGGGGACGTCGAGCTTGTTTATAGTAAAGGGACTTGGTCTTCACATTATCTAGGTATAGTTATTGATTTTAAAATGAATTAATTATTATCTTGAAAATAATATAGTTAATTTATTTTTAACTGATTGTTGTTGCATTTTTGGAGCAACAAATCATGGCCATTGATTAATAAACATTTAATCTACAACGTTGATTAAGAGAGCACATAGATTGAGATCCATATGCATCCAACTAGTATAAAAGAAAGGGTAGCCCTTACCTTTATGATACAAATAATTCAAAGTGGAAAACAACTCTCTCCCTCTCTCTCTCTCTACATGCCAACTCTCTCTCTCTAATTGTGGCCGTCCACGATGGAGCCCTAGAGAGAGTCGTCATCACTGCAGCATCGTCGTTATGCTACCGGATTGTTTACTCGTGGATATCCATCTCCTTCAGTGCACCTCGCTCGTGAAGAAGACGTCGGATCTCGTGAGACAAGATCAAGAAATTCGCCGCTTGTATTATCAACATGGATTGTGAGGAGCACGCATCTCATCAGCTCGCTCGCAAGCATCTCCTCCATCAGATCAGACTGGAGACAAGAGATCTCTTCGTTTAGAGACTCGATCACAACCACGCTTGAAGAGGTAAATCTAATACTTGTTTGAAATTTATATGAAATAATCCGAGAAGTGTTATTGGATCATGTGCTTTCATCGTTGAAATCTTTTTAAATTCCACTACCTCGAGTAACTAATATGACTAGTCGCTCCTGATCGCATACGATGCGATCCTCACGCTTCCATGATGAGCTTAAGGATCTTCCAATTTCCTTCAAGTTGTATAAGAGCCAGGTTAGAGGTTTAGGATTTGATCCTTAAGCCTATGATGACTTGGGCATTTTGGTTGTGTGATTTTTATCGCATTTTGTTCATGCAGCCATGTACTCTGTGATTTTTCACCCTTTTTGAAATTATTTAAAATCAAAATTATCATTTCGATTATTTTTCCCCATTAAATAAGGAAACCTTGGGATTTGAGGTTGCATGATTTGGAATCTGATTGCTCAAGTTATGATCACTTTAATGGACATGTATCCACTGTTTTGGGGATGGAGAATCTTGACGTAATTAAAGAGGTAATTACGATTCTGAAATGCTTAAAATGCATGCAAATTACTTGGGATATGTTTTAAATAAAATTAGCAAACTATATAAACTTATTTTTCTTGGTTTGGATTTAAATTGATTAAGATGTGCTAATTTTAGTGAGTGTGGGTCACTACAGAAAATTATTTTCCTAATCAAGAACCTTGTGATTGTCTTTCAATTATAGTAATGGAAATTAATTGTTAATTTTGTGAAATAATTCTTGATGAATATCTGTGAAATATTTAAAGATGATGATTGTTTCCTTGAATGACATAGATGATAACCAAAACTTTATTAGATATGATATATATCACAATTGGTTACATGAACCCTTCAACAAACATTAATGCTTGAATAGGATTGGATATTTATTTAGCAGATTTGCTTACGATGTTAATAAAAAATCTTTTGATTATTATGATTATATGGTATAACTTAAGTTGAAAGACAGATTATCATCTCTAGTGCAAAGTGATCAATTGACATTATCCTAACCTGAGGGGGATACGGTGTCTAGTCGGGGAACATTGGGATAGTGGGTTGCTCCGTAACCGGTATGTCCCACTCTCGTCGGTACTGGCCATGACAACGAGTAAGGAAGGGATAACGTTTGAAGGGATCATGATGTATTTTTATAATAATTAAAATTCAGATAATACGTATTTTGAGATATTACCATCCTTCAAGTAACAATCAAGTTTATTGGTAGAATGAATTGGATTGATAATTGATTTAATATGATTAAATTAATTATATCCAATTAAAACACTCTATTATGAATAGAAGTGTATCTCCCAAGGAAGAATTAATTATGTGAATATGATTCATAATAATTAATTAGAATTTAAACATTATATGGAGGATCATATAAGTGACATCCATGGTCCCCTGCCAAGGCGAAGGGTACCATCACCAAGGATTGTATGTAGGAGACACATATCCAAAGTGACAGCTCCTGCATACAAGCGCATCTGGATCGGGCTCTTTGTTTCTCGAAAGAGTAAAGTCCTATGCATAGTGATCCCAATATTGGCTCCTCGTATTATTGGGATGATATTGGATTGCGCATACAGAGTTAAAATAATGTTTACAGTTGGTTCAATTAATGACGGGTCAACGTCACCATAGGGGTGGTGGGCCCATTTGCTAAAGATCGAATTGGGAATGCAAGCTGGACTTGCAAGGCGAATGTATTCTCGCTTCTTTTTATCCGAGTTACAGGTTCTCATATTATTTAGATTTGACAAATATAAGAAAGGAGAACCCAGATCTTGCTTGAGATACAATGGTAAGTATATCTCTTACATTGAAAGTGATTAAGGGAATGAGCTTTCAGTGTTGACATGGCAAGACAACTTTGATATAAAAAATTCCTAAATCAAAGTAAATATATATATATATATATTCATATATTTATATGTATTTATGCAGATTTCCGATTTCAGGTAATCCTCATTAAACCCACTCAATACTATACTCAATAACATCCAGTAAAATATCGTAGAATGGATCTATCATCAAGATATTGTATTTGCAGTTGGACACAAAATGTATGTGGTTTCAGTGATCAAGTTTCCTCATAATAATAAGGAATGACAATTAAATAGACAATAGGACAACAACTAAGGGTTTGTGTGTCTCTATAGTCTTGATCTCTCATCGAATGTACTTTGGAAGTGACATGTCGATGATAATCGTAAATGTCGAACAATCCTTAAAAAATCTAAGAAGATGTTCTGGCATACATATGTGCTCTCAACATTTAATCATGTATGACATGGTTCACGGTATCATGCAAAATGGTGGCTCTAAAAGAGATGATGTATTCAAAATATTTGAGTACCTACCTGAATCAAAGTATTTTAGAGTTTAGATGGATGCAGATACGATGAGTGTCATTATTCTACTATTTGTACTTAAGTCATTCATGAAGCTTTATAATATTCATATTGTATGAATTGAATGAAGCATGTATAAATGTTGAAATACACTTATATTGAAATATTTTGAATTCAATATAAGAACCCTTTGTCTTAAGCAATGATTATTTATAGATGGAGGGATTGTAGTAGAAGCATGGGTCTGACCCAAGTAAGAAGGAAAGTTAAAGTCTTGATTGTACTTCCATAACTTCCATACGACATACATGGAGTTGGATAAATGTCAATACTGCAATAAGCTGATGTATTGATAGTATGACTATCTTGACTATCTAAAATCTTTAGAGAAGGACTCAGATAGTGCATCGGAATAATCTACAAATAATCATTGAAATTGGCTTTCTTATTTGATAAGATCAATGTATGATAATTGTATCTCATTCCTCTCATAACACTTGCAATTGGTTTCATATGTTTTAGAAGACTCTCACTCCTCCTAATATACCTAAACTCAATAGAGTTGTAAGTAGATACAATTGGATCATGTGTGACATGATTTGATAAATGATGAATATTAGCATAATTACCTCTTAGTTTCCAAGGTATATATGTAGTAGAGACTACAATTTATATCCTTAATGAGTTTCCATGCAAGTAAGCTGGAATCTAGCACTAGAGAGTACTGCTTCATTAGGAAAATAAAGGATGGTATTATATACGAACTTTATGACCTTGTGATTCTTAAAAGATTTCATCTCTAAGGATATGATTCTTAGAAGTTGAGACTCTTGAGAATCAAGATGAAAATGAAGTGAAGGAACTCATTGATTCTTGAGAAGATAATGAGGCTCCTGAAATCAGAAACTAAAAGGTCAATTAAATATGAGACACTAATACCTCTTGAAATGAGTTTGAGGATGGATTCCATGTGTTAGAAAAATCTTACAATGATCTGACTTCATGTGATGAAGCTTCTGAAGAAAATGACATAGAAAGATGGATGTTAGCAATAAAGTCTAAAGCAGGCTTCATATACAAGTGTTGTATATTCACCCTCGAGTATCCACCTATAAGGGTAAGATACGTTAGGTGTAAATGAATCTTTAAGAGAAAGAGGGAACCATATGAGAATGTAGAGACATTCAGAGAACGATTTGTATCCTCAAGATAAACATAGAAATAAGACATCGCTTGTGATGAGACTTGCTTTCTAGTGACCATGCTACAACCCATCAGAATATTGCTAACTATAGCTACACAACTTGACTATGACATCTTCAAGATGAAGTCAATATTGCTTTCCACCAAGAATAAATCTCCAAGATATTCACATAAAGTAGCCCCAGGGCTTAACGGTTGAGGAAAACAAGGTGTGGAAGTTGAATAACTCCATCTATGAACATAAATAAGCATCTTGTAGTCGGAACATCAGATTTGATGAAATTATAAATGTTATGATTTCAGATAGAATCTTGATGACCATGTGAAGCTTAGTGGGAGTACCATTGTGTTCATCATGCTAAATGTAGATATCCTAATCATTTGAATGATATAAGCATAATAATAAGTATTTTATAGACTGGATATTCCATATCTTGAGATGTGATCTCAAGGATACCTTTGAAATCAGTTGTTCAGAAGCAAAGAAAAGAGGGTATTGGGACCGTTACATTTGTGGTAAACCTTAAACATTTCCATTTTCTGGAAAATTCCAAGAAAGGCATCTTTTCCTTAATATAAGGTATTGACCTATCTGAAGGGATAACATCTCAAAATAGTTGACGATGTGAATACCAAAGCTATATGCCTATTGACACGAGATCTCGAGGATTGATTTAATTGATATATGGAATTGTCGTCGTTATCCCGAAAAATCCCGCGACAAACAAACAAATAATTTTGTTTTCTTTCTCTTGCTGTAGAAAAATTATAAAGAATAAATAATGCGAGCAAGAGAAATTTTTTCTACTTATTTACCTATATGGCGGACAAGATCAAACTCAGGGAGGCTACAATTCCCGAGGGTTATTCAATTAATCAAAAAATCAATTAAAAGAAAAAGAAGGATTAGCAAAGGAAAACTATCATTGGTTTTTTGTGGAATTTTTCTCTTTTTTAATTTTTATTTTTTCATTTCTATTTTGTATTTTATGATTTTCAAATTTTTAGTGATTTTAATTTTTCATTTTTTTAACATAAAAAATAATATGCACAAGATAAGAAAGACGCGCACCAAACTCTTTTTACATTTTTCAATTATATAAAAAATAGCCAGAAAAATCCTGAGAAAATATTTTTGTGTTTTAAAGTTTTTGAAATTTTTTTGGGAATTTTTTGTTGAATTTTTAGGTATTTTTGTATTTTTCTAAAAATCAAACAGTGACGAAATTGGGAAACATTGCATAGACTTGAGTAATTTACAATTTCAAAATATTTTAAGTGCTCAAAATCCTGGCAATTATTTCTATGAAGATATATATGTAAATATCTACAAAAAGAAACTGAAATCACGATTTATGGATTTTTATAGAATTTTTTATGATTTTTATAATTTTTTGTATTTTTTTTATTTTTGGGGTTTTGTAAATAGTTAATACATGAAATTTGGTTAGAACTAATTTTTTAAAATTTTTTGAGTAATATTTAAATTTTTATGAATTTTTGAATTTCATGAAGAGAAAAAGACACTATATTTATTTTTTTAATAATAAGAAATGATGACAAAATGCAATGCAAAAATTACTTCAGAGAGATCAACCAAATAAGAGATAACATGAATTTTTGCAGAATTTATTAAGCACAAATGCTATTTATTAAAAAAACAAGAATATAAAGTCTGGAATAAAAGGACTGGAATGAAAACATACAATGTTTTGCATGAAATGATAACCAAAAATAAATAGAGAGAAGTTTTCGCAATTTTACCCAAAAACACGTGAGTTGCACGTGACTTGCTGGTAGGGGCCGTTTGTAATTATGGAGACTTCTAGGGGTGAAGCTGCATTTTTTTCCAAAATATATATCTTTTAACCTCTATGTTTTTTTTTATTTTTAATCTCAAAGCCAACGGGAGGGCGATGAGGAACCACCGCCGCCAAGGACAAAGATGGGAGGGGAGACACTCAAGACAGTCATTGGCACGGTGGTCGCACGGTCAAAAATTACATACAGAGATCGCATGACGGCGAGGGCACGGTGCGCTTCACAGAGGATCGATGGTGGCAAGAGCACGCCCCGGCAGCGTGACGGTGAATAATGTGCAGGCGAGAGGCGGAGGTTGGCAGACTTCCACGGCGAGGGCGCTGTGGCTTCAGGCGATGGATCTCCTGCAGGAGTTGTGTGTTCGTAGTACCGCCAAAGACCGCTCTGAGGAGGCGGAGGGGATCTGTAGGCGATCATCGTGGGAGGGAGGCGTTTCCGACTAGGTGGAGGTCGGCAGATGTCACGCGCGGTGGAGTTCACGGCAGGGGCCGATTCACGCGCGGGTTGAGATGGTGGTGGAGGCCACGCAGGCGAGTTAGGCGGTAGGCCTGGAAGAGCGGCATTGGAAGGTCCATGAGGTGCAGGTGGTCGTAGTGGAGGGGCTTGGCTTCCACTACTGCTACAGATATTTTTTAATTTTTTTTATTTTTTATATGTAAACAGTAATAAAAAACCTTTTTTATTTTGATTTTTTTGTAAATCCAAATTAGTGAAATTAAAAACAAAAAATAAAAAATGTTTTTTTAATTTTTTTTAAATAGAATGGCAAATTTTTTTCCCTTTTTATTTTTTTATTTTTAATTTATTTTTTAGATAATCTTGCAAGACAAATGTTGGAGAGAAATTAAACAAATATTTTTTTGTTTTTTTAATAATTTTTTTATTTATCAACAACTTAGGACGCAAGCATAATGACTCTATCCTAAAATCAAACGGAAGATGTGAACAAATGTGGTTCCGCTGAAGATGGCGAATGGAATCGGATCTCCAACCACTGTGCGTGGTCAAAGGTGAGAGATCCTGTGAGGAAGAAACGAACGTGGAGAGATCGAGATATGAGATGAAAAATCGAGTCGGTGGCGGATCAAATCATGATGGATTTTTAGATCTAGAAAAAAATGACAACGAAATAAAGAAGCGAAAAATAAAACTAAGATTAATCTAGGATAAAAAATAAGAGAAAAATGTGGATCTCACCATAGTAGCGAAAAAGACCGACGAAGGCCGACTCGTTGTCATCAGATGGCTCGGAGGCTAGGCACCCTTCCGTGACTAGAAGACTCTCAGAGATCGGGATCCTCTCACAAAAGATTGATCAAATTAAAATGATGGAGAAGGAGCGATATAAATATAAAAGATAATGGAGTTTGAAATTTTTTTTTGAATTTTTGGAAGAAGATAAGATATAAGAGATAAGAAAAATTGAAATGAGATAAATTAGCAAGATAAATATTTAGAAAAATTAACTATTTTTTTGTATTTTCGCCACTTTATTTATTTGAAAAATAAATGTTAATTTTTTTATTTTTTGTGGTAGTTAGTTAAGAAAATTAACTATATACAGATGTTATATACACATATGACATTATATACATGGGTAAATAAGCAAATTAGTTTTTTTTGTTTTAAAATTTTTATTTTTATTTTTTATTTTAAATAATTAGTAAAAATATTTACAAATACACTATGTATAAATACATGGGAAAATTGCACAAACTACCCCAGAAAATCGAATTTTCAACCATAACTCCAAAAATTATGAAATCATAGCCACTTTTAAAGATAATTTTATTTAGAATACAATGGAAATGAGTTTGGTTCAATTTGACTTCATATGGAGCCGGAATTGGTCATTCAATTATCACTTAGTTGTTTTTTCCACGTGTGGTTGCTTTTCTTCTTTACAAGATTTCATTGTGCAATTATTTTTATTATTTAGGACACATTTTTATTTACAACTTTGGTTTTGAAAGTTATTTAGTTTGAGGTCAATTTATGTACAAATAAAATAGTGAAGTATACAAATATACACAACACACAACTTTTTTAAATATTCTGAATAAAGACCCAATCTCCCCCTACTTTATTCCTGGCCGATCAGGTCAAGTCTTGACCTTCTCTCGGGGTTTGGGTCAGGCTGTATCTATTACATATATACAGTCTTCCTTTTTTATTTTATTTTCTTTATTTTTCCTTTATTTATTTATTTAATTATTTTAGGTTAAAATAATATACAATATACAATATTTACACACAGATGCAAGTTAGTAAGAGCATGGAGTTATTGTTATATACATGTGTTTTATAAGGGATTTTAAGCTAAAATAAATGAATAAAGATGACAAATCGCAGATTCATCATCCCCCTATGCTTTACCTTTGCTAGTCCCTTAGAAAAACACTTTGAAAGAATAAGTGAATAAAAGAAAAAAGAAAGGAAAAATAAATAAGATAGGATAATATTGAGTATTAAACTTTTCTTCATAAAATTGTAGTTTGGAGCTCTATCAGACCTCTGGATTATTAGTGTGTTGGAACATTAATGGAAAATAGATTTAAAACCCAAGAACCTCTAAGATCCATAAGGCTCCTATTCTGGTCTCCTCATCAGTCAGGTCAAAACAAGTCTACATACACCAATTCTTATGACTATGAACCTTTACTTTTATAGTGTAAGTAAAGTATAGCTCCCCATCTCAAAAGTAGCAAAGAAACAACCCCCTCAACAAGGTAACTCTAATTCCCCGGTCTACCAACTCTTTCCTCGAGGAGAAGAGTAATTCCCTTCTAAGTTCATGTACAACCAGATCAAGAAGAAAGGATGGAGAAAAGAATGGATGGTAACTAGTGCAGCTACCTATCCTTGGATGCATAACCAGTGTAGCCAAGTCATCCGCTGCAAGCTTACAAATATTTGTCTTTGAAGCTCTTATTGTAATTTTTTTTCCTTGTATATACACTCCAGCAGACATTTAACTTTTCAATTAGGCATGTCCACTTTTGGAGATTCTGCATTTTTTTCCTTACTCTTTTTTTTGAAAGCATATACAAGGAGCAGCATGTACATAAGGAGTTTTTCCTCCCGAGCCAGTAGACTATCCCTTTTTTGAAGCATTATTTCAACCCCACAACATCCTGTCTGTAGACCTCAACATCGCTAGACTAGGTTGAGACACACTTTCTTCCCTAGAGGAAGATGACAGGTTCCGCCTAGATGTACAACCCTCATATGCTACCCCAAACCAAAAGATTCTGCCTCCTCACTACCTCATCCATGAAGAGATACGTGTAGAGCGCTTGTCCAAGATAAGCCACGGTCTGAAAGAATCATGTCTGTGTTGTTAAATGTTCTACTTAGACTAATCAAGATGACATGTGAACATAGTCTTATGGACTCAAATAATTAAGTCACTAGGACCTAAAAAGTCTTAACTCCATTTCTTATAAGGTTCCTCTGAAATTAAATGGATTAAGGCCCAACTAAGCTCCATTCTTCAATTTTATTCCAGACTTAGTTAAATGTCAATACTATCGTGAAAAATGCACATGAAAATGCAAGAAAATATGAACAACGCAAATAAGCTCTTTTTTTTTGAAAAAATGATGCACATGTGAAAAGAACATTTTTTAAAACAATTTTCTAATTTTGAAATTTATATGGATTTTTGGACGAAAATTCTTATGTAAAAGAAAGTTTTTTAAAAAAATTATGCAAGTTTTTATAGATTTTTGGTTTTGTATTTTTTAAAAGGAAAAAGGGTTAGTAAATTATATACAAGTATATACAAGAATTTTGTTTGTTTGTTTTTGTTTGTTTTTGTTTTTTTATTATTTTTTTGTTTTGTTTTTGTTTTTTGTTTGTTTTTGTTTTTTTGGATTTTGGTTTTGTTTTCCATTTTTTTACACACATGGAT
The DNA here is from genome assembly GCA_037367405.1 of Ottelia alismoides. Lineage (NCBI taxonomy): Eukaryota > Viridiplantae > Streptophyta > Magnoliopsida > Alismatales > Hydrocharitaceae > Ottelia > Ottelia alismoides. The sequence goes on along the minus strand of JAZKJV010004651.1, from coordinate 1,233,225 downwards.
TTTCCAAAATTATATGCATATCCCCAAAATAATAATCTTAAAAAGTACGAGTTATGTCTAAAGTATATATACAATATATAAAACACCCCCGTATACTTAGCTCGAACTATGTCCTCATAGTGATCAGAGAGCGACAAAGGAAGACATAACTCGTGCTAAGTATAGAAAAGTAAAAAGACTCCTATGCTACAATGACTCAAAGAAAAGTTAAAAAGAAGAAAAGTTGGTGATCCCCCTATACTTAGGATCAAGTAATCCTAAGTATAGTAGACTATACAAAAGGGGAAAATCGATGCAGAGAATGTACAGACTCAAAAACAAAAAAAGACGATATGAACAACATCACCCCACTATACTTAGCGTAAAGTATTCCTAAGTATAGGCAACAACATGAGTGATGAACAAGATGAATATAAACAACACAAATCATATCACCCCCTATACTTACGATAAAGCACATCGTAAGTATAACATACACACACACACACACGTAAAAAGGGGTGAACGGTAAAACGGAAGAAGAAAGAGTGAAACGAAAGGATATACAAAAGGAATGGATGTACAAAGGTTAAGAAGGTCGAAAACGAACCTTCTTGAGGGACCGCTGAGGAATGGATCTAACAATGGGTAGGTCGATATTGGGGTTATCATTAGATATGAACTGATCAGAATCGACCATGGATGTATCCCTCATTAGTCTCAGAGTGTCCAGGTAAGAATATGTTATTGGAAGTAGTGTGGTCACGTCCTGCCTGGGAAGTCTTGCAGACATCAAAGTAAAAATGCTCAAAATCATTATCATAAAAATTAGGATCAATTTTAGCATGGCGAGCCTCTACTTAATCATCATCTTTATCAAAAGGCCAAAATTCCTTTAAAAAAGCAATCAAATCAAATTTAGCATGATGGGTCTCGTCTGAATCAAGGTGAATAGGAACAGACTCATCAGTAAAAGTAGTCAAATCATGTCCGTCCTGTCTAGTCTTAGAGTCTGCCTTCCACTCTAGGTTGTCTATTGTGTAAATCCCGAGGATGTCATCAATGAATCTCAACATACCAGAAAGGGGAACTCCAATGTCTATGCTTTCCGAGTCTTCCTCGTTGAAGAGGAATTATTGGGTTTCATTATCATCCATCATATAACAAGAATCTCTGATATTATCATCAAGGTCAAATTCCTTGGGGTTAGCTAACACGGGCGGGCTCTCATGGGATGCAGGTCTCCGGTCAGTAGTGGGTGTAGTGATCAACACATCGCTCCCTACATCAGAACGGAAGTGAATCTCTCCTAAACCATAATCAATAATGGCTCCTGTAGATGCAAGGAAAGGCCGTCACAGGATGATTGGAGGGTGTTCCGTAGGGGTGGAGGTCTCCATTGGCAATACGACAAAATCCGGAATGAATTTCATACCCTGAATAAGAATGACAAAATTTTATAGAATATCCTTCGGCCTCTTAATAGACCCATCATCAAATTGAACTATCATCCTTGTTTTCTTGAGAGGCCCAAGATTAAGAGTCTATACTATAGAGAAGGGCATTATATTAATTGAAGAACCATTGTCAAGGGGAGTGTTATCACAAGAATATTCAGATATGGAGCAACTCACAAGAGGTGTGGCAGTGTTCCCTTTCTTAAAATATGGTTGGTGAGAGATGGCGTAGGAAAAGGCCATGGTCAAGATGTGATGCTCAGATCTTCTCCTTCGCTTTCTCTTCTTGTGTTTAGGAGTAGATAAATCTGTCATGGCCTGTTGAAGTGGGGCTTTAATGATCTCATGAATATTGGCCAACACTTCGGGTTTAGTCAACATTTTGTGAATTTTTAGACCTCCTCCATACAAGGGAGGAGATCGGAATCATCATATACTCGAGAATTGTCGAGAGCAGTCTGTATAGTGGCATCCTCGGGGTCAAGGTTGGGACATGATGTGAATAGATGTGTGGGTAAATGATCAGGCATTTGGGTCATCTCCTCACAAAATGAATCAATAACGTGTCTCCTAGAACATTTTTGGATTTTTAAAATTCTCATTTTTTTGTATTTTGGGCTATTGTAAGTTCTCATGATTATCCTCAGGTGAATCCATATCCTCAAATAGTGGAGCAGCATTTTGGCACTCATTTATGATAAATAGATTGCTAATCCACGAATTCATGTGCTCTATCACTGGTTCAGTGTCTCAAGTGTGGAAATAATGAAAGGTTAATCCAAAATCCCAAGATCAGGTGGGTTGAATGAGGATGGGTAAGAATCAGAGTCTGTCTCCTGAAATAATGGGTTAGGTGGATATGCACAAAAATCAGGAGGAAAGTCATCCTAGAAAAAGGAAGGTGGATCATCTGGAGAGTGTTAGAAGTCCATGAAGATAGGATTTAAATAACTCCAGTCGGCCATCTTCGAAACAAAAGACAGGATCAGGAGAGCACAAGGGTCAAGTCAAAAGATATGGAGAAAAAGGCGCAAATGCACATAAGGATCGAGTATGCACACAAGCAATCAAACACAATACAAACCCCCAATTCATCGACTCAACTCAATGTGAGGACCGTGAAGGTTCAGACAATTATCTTGTCAATTTTAGAGTTTGGTGAGCATACAATCTATTAGAGCGATTCGAGTGAGCTGTTAGGAATCCAATGTTACAGGAGACTTGCCTAATCCCAAAGTTAGATCTTTCCCAGTTAGTATGAATTGTAGACAGTTTACCGGTTACCCAATCAATTCAAGCTGTCAAGGACATCGCGGGCTGCATTACCGGCTACCGGAGAGATTCTCACTAGACAACGACTAACCCAAGTTAGTAGTCTGAAAAGAGTTCAGGCGTGGTTCTATACTAGTGTGTGGGTCGCTCTCTCGCTACATACAAACCAAACAATAAGGGGTTTACTCTCCCAAAATAATGATTCTTCCTTGTGTTTATTTTAGGGTCGAGTTTTCTTTGCCAATCCGTATTTTAGGCAGATGTCACTTGGTTAAAATATTTTCAATGAATCGCTACCAAATGTCCAATTTCCTTTTTAATTTATGTGAGTGAAAACAAGCAAGGAGATCGGAAATGTCAATACGTGATTAAAAATAATAATGATGCATGCAGGGGTTAGAGATGCATACCTTGTGGCCAACACTCTACATGCAAGTGATCCACGCAGAATTGAAATGCAGAAAAATAAAATATCCTATATGATGCAAGTGAACCGTCCTAGATGATAGCTTCTATTAACAGACATAACAAGTTAATTTGACTATCCAAATTACGCTCTACTCTATAGGTACAAAAAATTCTTGTTTAGGATGTTTGGACCTAATTAATTAACTGGATCAAGCAAATTAATTAAAGAAATTAATAGGTAGCTCATGAACTCTACGTGAAACAAAGAAAAAATAAAGGTGATGAAAACAAATCCGGTGGGGTACCCCAAGTGCATCGGTACTTGGCAAAACAAACCCCGCAACAAATGAATGTCCTTTTTACGTAGTTTAAATGCTAGAAAAATAAATGAGAAAAAGATTTTTTGGTCGCCTTCAATTCTTCTTCTCCTCCTCTCACGCTATCCTGCGACTTGGTGAAGAATCAAGCTGCCTCCGCTTCGCTTTGGTGCTTCGGCTCTCCTAGGATCGCCTCGTTCGCTCTGCGGGCCCTCGCAAGAAAAAGAGGAGAGAATGCGTAAGAAACACAATTATCAAATATAAGCAGAAAAAAATGAAATGAAATATTGAAATGAACAATGAAGTAAATGGAAAAATGTAAACAAATATTTAAAACCAAGAATAGCATGTCAAAAGAGAAACCTAACTACCCTCGCCATGCCTCCCCAGCAACATCGCCATTTCATTGCTACAGGATCTTCGAAGATTGGTTAATGGACTATATGATAAAGTCGTTGTTATCCCCAAAAATCTCGTGGTAGTTAAACATTTTTTTCTCTGCAGAATAATTACAAAGAATAAATAATGCGAGCAAAAGAAATTTTTGCTACTTATTTACATGTATAGTGGCCAGTATCAAAATTAGGGAGGCTACAATTCCCGAGGGTTATTCAATTAATCAAAAAATCAATTAAAAGAAAAAGAAGGAATCTCAAAGGCAAACTATCCTTTGTTTTTGGGGAATTTTTCTCTTTTTGTTTTTTTATTTTTTTTATTTCTATTTTTATTTTTTGTTTTTCAAATTTTTAGTGATTTTAATTTTGTAATTTTTTAATATAAAAAACAATATGCATAAGATAAGAAAGGCACATACTAAACTCTTTTTGTATTTTTCAATTAAATAAAAATTGACCAGAAAAATCCAGAGAAAATATTTTTGTATTTTAATGTTTTTGAAATGTTTTTGGGTATTTTTTGTGTAATTTTTAGATATTTTTGTATTTTTCTAAAAATCGAACAGTGAAAAAAATGAGAAACAGTGCACAACGTGGATTAATTTGCAACTTAAAAATATTTTAAGTGAGCAAGACTCCTGGCAATTATTTTTATGATGAAATATATGCAAATATCTAGAAACAGAAACTGAAATCATGATTTTTTGATTTTTGTAGAATTTTTTATGATTTTTATAAGATTTTTAGTATTTTTAATTTTTTAGATTATATAAATAGTTAATGCACGAAATTTATATAGAAATTAAAAGACAATGAAATACAACTACTCTAATGTTTTTAGAATTTTAGGAGCAATATTCATTTTTTATGAATTTTTGAATTTTAGGAAGAGAAAAAGACACTATTTTTAATATTTTAATAAAAAGAAATGATGACAAAATGTAATGCAAAAATTACTGCAGAGAGATCAACCAAACAGGAGATAACAAAAATTTTTGCAGAAATTATTAAGCACAAATGCTATTTATTGAAAAAAGTAAAAATATAAAGTCCGGAATAAAAGGACTAAAATGCAAATAGTCAATGTTTTTGCATGAAATGATAACTTGAAATAAATTGAGGGATGTTTTCGTAATTTTACCCAAAAAACATGTGAGCTGCACGTGACTTGCCAGTAGGGGGAGTTGTGCAATTATGGAGACTTCCAGGGGTGAAGGTGTAATTTTTTCCAAAATATATAATTTTTTAACCTCTAGGGTTTTCTTCGATCTTCAATCTCAAAGCCAAGGGGAAGGCGATGGGGAACCACCACTGCCTATGCCAAAGATGGGAGGGGCAGCGCTGAAGGTAGTCGTTGGTGTGGTGGAGACGCGCGGTCGAAGATTGCACGCGGCGACAGCGTGACGGTGAGGGCGTGATGCGCCTCACGGAGGAGCGATGGTAGCGAGAGCACGTCCCGATAGCAAGATGGTGAAGAATGTGCAGGCGAGAGGTAGAGCATGGCGGGCTTCCACGACATGGGTGATGTGTCTTTAGGTGGTGGATCTCGTACAGGAGCTGGGTGTTCGCGGAACCGTCGAAGACCGCTCCGAGGAGGCAGAGGGAATCTGTAGACGATCGTTGTGGGAGGGCGACGTTTTCGACTGAGCAGAGGTCGGCGGATGTTGTGTGTGGTGGAGTTCGCGACAGGGGCTGGTTCACGCGTGGGCTGAGATGGTGGTGGTGGCCACGCAGGCGAGTCGGGTGGCAGGCCTGGCGGAGCGGCGTTGGAAGGTCCAGGAGGCACGGGCAGTCACGGTGGAGGGGCTTGGCTGCCATTGCCGCTACAGATTTTTTTTGTTTTTTTAATTTATATATGTAAACAATAATAAAAAAACTTTTTTATTTTTATTTTTTTGTAAATATGAAATTGAGAAATTAAAAATAAAAAATAAAAAAATTATTTTTTTTAAAAAATGGCAAATTTTTTCCTTTTATTTTTTATTTTTAATTTATTTTTTAGATGATCTTTCAAAATAAATGTTAGAGAGAAAGAAAACAAATTCTTTTTTTGTTTTTTTAATTTAATTTTTTTATTTATCAACAACTTAGGACGCAAGCATGATGGCTCTATCCTAAAATCAAGCGGAAGATGTGAACAAATGCGGTTCCACTGAAGATGGCGAATGGAACCGGATCTCCGACCACCGTGTGCGGAGGTGAGAGATAGTGTGAGGTAGAAACGAACGTGGAGAGATCAAGATATGAGATGAGAAATCGACTCGGTGGCGGATCAAATCGTGATGAATTTTAAGATCTAGAAAAAATTGTCAACGAAATAAAGAAGCAAAAAATAAAACAAAGACTAATCTAGGATAAAAAATAAGAGAAAAATGTGCATCTCACAATAAGAGTAGAAAAGACCTTGATCACCTCGATGAAAGCCTACTCGCTATCACCGGATGGCTCGGAGGCTAGGTACCCTTCTACGACAAGAAGACTCTCAAAGATCGGGCTCCACTCACCAAAGATTTATCAAATTAAAATGATGGAGAAGGAGACATATAAAAAGAAAAGATAATGGAGTTTGAAATTTGATTTTTTTTGAATTTTTGGAAGAAGATAAGACATAAGAGATAAGAAAAATTAAAATAAGATAAATTAGCAATATAAATATTTGCAAAAATTAACTATTTTTTTGTATTTTTCGTCACTTTATTTATTTGAAAAATAAATGTTTATTTTTTTATTTTTTGTGGTAGTTAGTTAAGAAAATTAACTATATACAAATGTTATATACACATATGACATTATATACATGGTGAAATAAGCCAATAAGTTTTTTGTTTTAAATTTTTTAAATTTTTTATTTTTATTTTAAATAATTAGTAAAAATATTTACAAATATTTACAAATACAATATGGACAAATACATGGGAAAATTACAAAAACCACCCCAAAAACCGACTTTTCAACCGTAACTACAAAAATTATGAAATCACAACCACTTTAAAGATAATTTTATTTAAAATACAATTGATGTGAGTCTGGATAAATTTAAGTTCTTATGGAGCCGGAATTGGTCACTCCATTATCTCTTAGTGGTCTTTTTCCAACTGTGGTTGCTTTTATTCTGTACAAGATTTTAATGAGCAGTTATTTTTATTATTTTGGACACATTTTTATTTACAAATTTGATTTTGAAAGTTTTTTGAGGTCAATTTATGTACAAATAAAATAATGAAGTATACAAATATACACATCACACATTTTTTTTGGATTTTCTGAATAAAGACCCTATCTCCCCCTACTTTATTCCTGGTCGATTAGGTCAAGTCTGGACCTTCCCTCAGGGTTCGGGTCAGCCTGTATCTATTATATATATACAGTTTCCTTTTTTATTTTCTTTTCTTTAGTTTTCCTTTATTTATTTATTTTAGGTTAAAATAATAAATAAACATATAATATTTACACACAGATGCAAGTTAGTAAGAGCTTGGAGTTAGTATTATATACTTGTGTTTTATAAGGGATTTTAAGATAAAATAAATGAATAAAGACGACGAATCGCAGATTCATCAATGCCCTATAGCATCAACTTTGGGAAGCTCAGTGTATGCAGGATATGTACAAAAGGCAGATGTCTGCCATGAAGTGGGAGTAGTAAACCATTACTATTCCTAGTAAGGATATAAAACACTTTATTGCTGTAATAACAATATCTTCAAAGAGGACAAGACTTTCGAGATAGTGATCTCTAAGTCTTATCTTCAAGAACTTAAGACTTTTTAGATAGTGATCTAAAAGGTCTTAACTAGAGATACCTTATAAGACATAAGACTAGGTCTTAGTCTTGGGAGATAGAGATCTCTTGGGCATTCTAATTAGGGTGATAGAAATTACATACTGGTTAAGATGATTATTGAGTTATAGTGTCATACACACTCGAATTGCTTTAACAAGATTGAGTATTGGTTGCATAAGATGAAACATTTGCATTGGATGCGAGCACTGTTACTGGGGGATATGCAAATGCCGTAAAAGGACTTGGTGTAGTTTCTTTAAAATAGAGTGACTGATCAGCTTACCTAGATATTTTTCAAAATAGCCTATGATTGTCACATGAGCGAGGGTTTAAAATTAGCCCATTAATGGCTCCTTGGGCTAGTGGGAGATTGTTGGACAAGCGAGCCCATGACGAGCCATTACGCAATAAATGTTATTGCAAATATCATTCCTTGACCTGAAATGAAGAATAATTCATTTGCATAATAGGTCCCTTAGTACAATTAGGGTTGTGTACCATGGCCACCTTAATGATCATAAAACTGTCGATGCAATTGATGAATCATAGGATGGTGCATAGATAAATATCTAAGGAGTTATATTGAGAACTCATCAAGCACCGTCAAATGATTATTTAGAGATGATCTCAATCCTTAGAAGGAGATGGAAATCTTTTCTCTAAAGGTTGATATCTAACCAACCTCTTGTTGCAGGTCCTCTACATAGGAATAGAGATTCAGGGGTGTTACATAAGCTAGTTCAAAGAGTAGACTTAAAGTGATCGAGATAACAAAAGACCTATGTTGTATGCTATCATGATATGGGCACGCATCCTCTGACCGGAGACAGATGTGATTCTATATGTCTGAGTATGTACATTTGGCAGACCAATAGGTTGATGACCTAATCAAAGTCCATACACCCGCACGCTGGTGTGCATACATGGCATATGAGTAATATGATCTCTCAAAGGAATCATAGAGGTTCATTTAATGAACGGGAAGACATGAGTTCACTCATGAGATATTGGGAAGAATCAAATTCCACATACGGTCATCTTTCTTTGGAAGCTTGACTGAATTTGTATGTTTGATATGTGCCTTTGGAAAGCATATAATCAACATCTGGGTATGATATATGCTTTTTGGAAAGTATATAATCAATACCAACTCTTAATAGTCACATAAGAAACTTAATGATAATACCCTAAAGGAGATAGTCTCAAAGAGATCTAAAACATCGAGTTTGATCTAGGTCTTACGGTATGTAGGATGTACATGTATTAGGAATACCTAAGGGAATATGATCATAAACAATTGTATAATCATGATGCGTCCATTCTGAGGGAGTGAAGAAACAAGTCTGGATTTTAGTGACTCCTCTCATAGTGAAGTAATCTGATCTTAGTCCAAATGTTGGACCTTGATCTAAATGTGATTCAGATACAATGAGAAGATTAGATTTGCAATCTTCATTTGATTAAGCTTCTATGAGAAATCTGCAAGTCTGAAAATGATATATGATCTCAATATCCACGTCACTTTACATGGAACAATACAATCACCCTGTCCTTATCTCCAAGTATCCGTGGAGAAAGCACATTGTTTTTGAAAGGGTCCAAGGATAATTTCAGTGTTGATATATGTATCCGAGCATTGAGAAATGGATAACTAATGTGATTTAATTATCAAAGATATGAATAATGTGAATGTGATTCATGTTATTTGGGCAAATAAGAATAGAGATCCAAGATGATTAAATATGATTTAATTGTCAATGATTGTTTAATGTTGATATCACTATCCACGATAATCAAGCATGTTATAAACATGATTTATAATATGATGGGGAGATTTAATTGTAAACAGAATTTACAAATTATATCTTGTTTTGAATAGCATTCACAAGAAACAATTAACTGTAAATCTAATTTACATATTATGTTGGATATATGAATATGATTCATATTTATCAATATCATAATTGAAGTTTTCAAAAATTTAATTTGTATTTATTTCTGTGAAGATAAATGCAATAAGTGTTATTGCATATTAATAAATTTATATATGTAGATAAAGGAAGACTTAATCCCTTTATGGACACCGTCCACCTTGACTTGTTCAAGAGGAGGGATGGACACCCTATTTAGAGTAAAGGGACTTGCTCTTCACATTATCTATGTATGTTAACTTAATTTAAAATGAATGAATTATTATCTTGAAAATGATATAGTTAATTTATTTTAAACAAATTGTTGTTGAATTTTAGAGTAACAACTCATGGTAATAGATTAATAAACTTTTAATCTACACTGTATATTAAGGGAGCACATGGATTGAGATCCATATGCATCCAACTAGTATAAAAGGAAGGGCTTCAATTACCTTTGATGATACATATAATTCCAAGAGGAAAAAATTCTCTTCATATCTCTCTCTCTACACGCCATTTCTCCCTCTCTCTCATTGTGGCCGTCCACCATGGAGCCCTAGAGAGAGTCTCCATCGTCTCAACATTATCGTCATGATACCTGATTATTTGCTCATATATCTCCATCTCCTTGGGTGTGCCTTGCACATGAAGATGACATCAGATCTCATGGGATGAGATCAGGAAATTTACTGCTTGGATTGTGAGGAGAACGCATCTCGTCAACTCGTTCGCAAGTATCTCCTCTGTCAGATCGGACTTGAGAGAAGAGATCTCTTCATTTAGAGACTCTATTGCAACCACGCTTGAAGAGTAAACCTTATACTTGCTTGTGGTTTAGATGAAACGATTCGAGAAGTGTTCTTGGATCATGTGGTTTCATCGTTGAAAATTTTTTAAATTCTGCTGCCTCGAGCAACCAGTACGACTAGTCGCTCCCGATTGCATACAATGCGATCCTCACGCTTCCACGATGCGCTTAAGGATCTTCCCTTATCCTTCACTAAGATGTTTTAATATCCTTGACTATTAGGAAGTGGGTCCATACTGTCAATGGCCCAAGAATTAAATACATCCTAATATTTGTATGAATTTGAATGGTATTTAATCTTTACAATTGATGGTTCCTCTAATTTTTTGATAGTCAATGTAACCTTTCACATAAGTTGCAACATCGTTGAATAGTGAAGGCCATCAGAGGCCACATTGTAATATTATAACTATTGTTGCGCTACCTTCAAGCTTACAATAGTGCTCAAGGACACTAGTGTACTCCTCTTTAGGAATGCACCAATGCCAAATGCAATCCACATCGTCCCTTAAAAGATATGGATCTTCCTACTGGTAGAAATGAATATCAGTCAAAAACTAGTCCTTTATTCAAATCTAATCTTATGAAACATACCCAGAGACGAGATATTTTACAATACCAACAGATCAATGAAGCAATGCAACAATGAGAATTGACTCATCGAGAAGGGTTTCTATAATCGGCACACTGCTCACTGGAATTTATTAACATTCAGTTCTAGATAAATGATGTGCTACCACATTCTTGACTCCATGTTTTTTTCTTATTTCGAAAATAAATTCCTTGAGCAAAAGGATCCAATGGAGCAGACGTGACTTGGCATCCTTCTTTTGTTATAGGTACCTAATAGAAGAGTAGTTAGTATAAATAATCACTTTTGAACCAAGAAGATGAGAATGAAACTTTTCGACGGTGAAAGCCACTACCAACCACTCTTTCTCTGTTATTGTGTAATTCTTTTGGGCCTCATCTAATGTTCCGCTGGCATAATGAAATGCAAACTGTAATCCAACCCTTATCTTTCCCAACACAACCCCAATAGCGAAAATCTTATGCACCCATCATGATCTTGAATGAGAGTGATTAATCAGATGGTTGTAGGACTATCACTTGAGTAACTAAATCTTTCAACCAAGGCTTCTAGGTCATTATCAACAATAATGAAATCGTTCTCCATGTCTAACAGCTCTTTGAGTGGTCAGGTAATACTACTAAAGTCATGGATGAATCTTCTGTAGAAACCAACTTGCCCCAGAAAAGATCTCACATGCTTGACTGTTATTGGTGTCTCTAGTTTTGAAATCACATCCACCATTACCAGTTTGACCTCCATACCTCATTTGGAGAGGACATGGCCCAACACAATGCCTTCGATCATCATGAAGTGACTCTTCTCCCATGATAGCACATGATTCACTTCATGACATCTCTGTAGTAGTGCGTCTAGATGGACAAGTCAGGCATCAAAACTATTACTATAAATTGAAAAGGAATCCATAAAAACCTCAAGAAAACTACCCACCATGCTGATGAAAACGACAGACATACACCTTTAGATTGTAGCTGGTGCATTACACTATTTAAACGACATCTTCTTAAAGGCATAGATGCCAATCGAACAAGTGAAAATGGTCTTCTCTTTATCTTCTGGGATGATTGCCACTTGGTTGTACCTAGAATACCCATCCAAGAAGCAAAATAACACTTTCCCTGCCAACCATTCAAGAACTTGATCAATAAAAGACAGGGGAAAATGATCCTTCTTGGTAATTGAATTCATGCACTGGTAATCTACGTAGACGTGCCATGATGTACACAGTTAGGTCAAGATCTCCTCTCCTTGGTCATTAGTAACCATAGTAATTCTGGATTTCTTCAGAACTATGTGCAATGAGTTTACCCATTTTGAATCTGAGATGGATAAATAAAGCCTGCCTCGCACCACATTGTTATGCTTTCATGACAACATCCGAGATATTAGGATTCAACCTGCACTGAAACTTGTGGGATTGCTTATTGTAATCCTCTTAGTAGATGTCAACACATGGCAAGATTTTTCCCTCAAAGATCAGAAATATTCGAACCAAGAGCCTTGCCATTTTTCTTTAGAATCTTTAGCAAGCGAGATTATTGATATGTGATTAATTCCGAACTGGTGATTATAATATACTGGTTCATCTCTGAAACTGTACTAGTTTTTGGCGAAGAATCTGCTAATAATAAGGTTATGTCCAACTTTGTCATTCTTGGCTCGGACAATAAATTACCGACCATATCTGCAATGGTTTCCTCTTATTTGGTTTGGTACGAATTTTCATCAAATAGGTCAATCAACTCTTCCTCAATCTCCCAATTGCATACAAACAATAATTGATAGTGCTTTCCAAGCCTTTATCGGGGGAATAATATTTCCTCTGTCAAAATGTCATTCGACAATAATTCAAGATCTTTGATGTCCTCAACAATGTCACATTCTTTAGCATTCATTCTTGGATCACATTAGTCAGTTGTTCTCTCGTTGTCTTTAGGCTTAGAGATCATATCCATATGTACATTGTTTCTGAGAGAGCGAAAGGTAATATTTCCTAACACATAGCGAACTATCGCCTCATCTGTTCAAAGGAGTGGCTGATAAAGTATGATAGACGTATGGAGTAACAGTGTAGTGGATTCCATGTACATGATAAATAAGTCCTCTAGGAATTGCAAGCCATGCACTATTACGATAACATCCTTTAACAAATCCCGAGATCACATAAAGGATCAATAAACAAACTGAAAAATCATTCTTCTTGGTTCGAGAGGACACGATCCAAATCGGTTGAGTAGAGTTGTGGGCATGAATTTGATATAAGAGACACTATAAATAAGAGTATGATTGAACACTTGGCTAAAGATTTCACAACTGATATAAGGTGCTCCCAAATCCTTTTTCTTTGATTGAATACTAATGATCACATTCATAGTAGTTGTGGTCAAGATATATTTTCGGTTATGTTGGGTCTTATTCTTGTGGGGCTGATGCTTTGATATGTTTGCCTTCTTAACACTAGGCATGTATTCCATGGCTTTTTGTAGTGGAATTTTCAATGGCAGGATCAGACAATGTTGTTTTTAATTTTTTTGATTTTTTTGGAATTTTTCATTGTATCATGAAATGGAATATTTACATCAAGAAAATTAACGTTCTTTTTTGCATGAAAATCATCTTTTACAAATGAATGGCCAGAAGGAGTACAATCATTCATCATAGGAGATGAATAAAAATATGGGAATTCTGTTTTTTGCAGGTACTGGATTCTGTTTTTCCTTGGCTTGTACTGCTCGGCCTTGGATGTTATTCTATTTTTGGTGTTTTTTATTTTCTTCATTTTTTGGTCTTTTTAATTTTATGTGGATCCTCTCTCTTTTTCATCATCACTCCCACTTGATGCGAGATCAGTTGCTCTAGATGATGACAGTTGGCCTTTATTCTATCCCTCATCATTGCATATGGTTGGATGGTCCTACTTCTCACGAGAGTCATAACATTAGATAACATAAATGAATTATTCATGCAAGACTCTATGGAGGATGGATCATGACACGATACATGCTCCTTATGACATAATTTTTTTGGGTTGGCTTCTACTTGGGTAGGAATGATTGTCTTCGCGACTGTAAGGTCATCCAATTTCTGGCTTATCTCCATCGTGTTGTTGAGAAGATGAGCCAAATAGTCAAATGTTGGATTTTTAAGTGCATCCTCAGATGATTTGGCATGATGAGCATGTTGAGACTGATAATGGTGCGAAGGCTGCGATTGGTAATTTGAAGAAAAATGATGAGGAGGGAATTGCTAGTATTGTGGAGGAGGGGGATACTAGTTCTATTATGAATCAACTAGCTGATGTTTTTGTTGCCGGCTTATGCTGGTTATTGATAGATTTGTCTCCATGTGTGTGCTTGTGGTGGAGATTGGTGTTGTTGAGGTTGATGCTGGACGGGTCTCCCACCATGAGGTTGGTGGTACAGATGAATGGATGATGACTAACCCTGTTGATGTAGGATGGGTCAGATCAGATTCATTGTTCCAAATGTCTTTCACCTCCTGAATTTAAGGTGGAGGTTAAAAAAACAACTCAACAAAAGGAGGTTGGGTCTTGCGATGATAGGCAACCATCTGTGTCTGATGTGACTGTTGTGATGGTGCCTGGTCGGGTGCCTGCACATAGTACATGTGGTAGACGGATGATGATTGACATGGACTCTACTCCTATTGTTGCGGTTCTACAGCAGACATCTCGGCTAGTAGGCTTGCAGATTGACATGAATTGATTGAGCACAAATAGAGCTTTAGCTACTTCGTGATATGGTCAAGCTTGTCCAGATTCTTCAACCACTATTCGATCACAATGAGTTTCTCAAGGTCCTGTGATCATTTCTTAATGATGACCACTTTGGATAAGTAGTTATTGATTATGCTCAGGTTAGAACTCTCGTTCCTATCCTTATCATGTGATGACATCATGTTGACGATCTTGTGATGGATCTATGGGGTGTTCTGATAATTTTGTGACGAAGATAATGCGGCCTCTCCTTCAGCCATTTCTTTAAATATCTGTCAGACAACATCTTCATCTTTATTGAAATGGAATCCACCACATGAAGTTTTGGACCAGACTCATCCTCAGAGTATCATGATGGGGGCACTTCTCTTAGAAATTTTTGAATATGACCCACAGTTTGTGAATGCTCTTGTGGTGTTGTCGGGAGAAGTTTGAAATACGAGCACTCATCTGGAATAGATGACCTAGGGGGTAAAAATTATAGAGAAAAGCAAACTTCAGCCCCTCCTAGGTCATTACAACTTTACCTAAATGATTTATCCAGTATTAAGCATTCTTTTGAATATTGAATGGGAAAGCGATCATCTTAACAACCCCCAATAGAATGTTGGGGTAGTGAGTGGTTTCCTAGATGCAACCAAATTGTTGTAGATAGATATATGGTTCTTTGTTTGTGTTTTTGTGAAAAGAGGGAAGAAGGTCTAAGAGTGCAGCTTCAGCTCGGAGTGCCTGTGGATCAGAGGTATCTGGATCTGCTCTATCATCTGGCTAGTTACCAGGATTGTACGTTTCTTTAAGTGTGGCCTTTGGAGCCTCTCTTATCTCTTCACCCCCACCATGGCTCTATCTGAATGGTGTTCTTCTTCTCCTCCTCTCTGTTCTTTATGTCCTCATCTCCATTAGCATTTCTTGGAAGGTGACTTGTGTATGGACTTATGCGGTGGGCTATTGATGAATTATCTGAATCGAGGTGAGCATCTATGCATTGACCTCATTCTTCTCTACTTAGTGTTCCTTTCCTATTTGTGAGAATCTATGACTAGTTCATAATCGGGTGGAGTGAGATCCAAATCAGGTTATTGGTCTTGAATGGGAAACATGCACCAATCAATCTTAAAAATTGCATCTAATGATTTGAAATGTTCAAGAAGTGGAATGAGCCTAAACTTTATTTATGGTAGAGTGGTGAATGGATATTGGTCGATCTTCATTCTAAAGGAAGAGAATTCAGAAAGAGTGTAATCCCGGATCCTAGGAAAATGAAGTTGGTAGTCTCGGGAGTAATTTGTAATGTCCGAAATAGTCTCTAAAGTATTGCCCAAACTATTGGAGATGTCATAATCGGGGAGTCGATGTGGGTGTTTTAAAATCTTGAACAAAACCATCTGTGATCCACAACCTTGAAAACAAAAGGATTAAGATGAGGAATTATGAACAATAAGATTAATAAGGAACACAATGAAGAGAAAAAGGAATCAAGGCCCAAAGTGCGCAATGTGAAAAAGAAGTGATAAAAAGAAATGTAAACAAAAGGCATAAGTGCACGATTTTGTTTGATCTTTGACCTAACTAAAATCAATCAAACCACAAAACGACGGTGAATTTTCCATTACAGCGCATGAACCCCTAAGAGTTCGACTTTTTATCTTTGTCATTTTCATTGTTGTTTTCAGGCAATCTTTTCAAACTTAGCTAACACTAACAATATAGGAGAGTAAGTACTACCAAACAAGTGTCATGTACTTCCCATTTCCTTTGTGACCTGTAGCTTGTACTTTTGAGGTCCTTGATATCAGATCTAGGCATGCTACTTAGCCAAAAAAAGAGAGTAAGCTGATGTAGTGAATCGGAAACTTCCTTCGAAAGGTACACAGATGTGGCATGTTGAGACAAGGACTCGCCATCATAACCCCCTTATGCTCAAGTAACTAATATCAAATCCCGCAAGCAGATATGGCCCTACTCACCCACGCACCGATACACAAGGCAGTACTCAGGCTTTTTGGCTCTAATCCTTAAGGGTAGTGCCTCACTTAGTTTGGAAAATACCTGAACAATGTGGGCTTTATGAACCCAAAATAATTATGTTCATTATTTGATTTAATTAGGGTCAAAGTTTTTAGAACATCCCCTTTTTTGGTTTTCTGTTTTTACTTTTGTGAATATTTTATAATATATATGCCTAACGCATTTTCTTACTTCCTTTTGTTTCTAAGTTCAAGAAAATAGAGGAAGACATAGAAGCTAATGTGCATGAAATCTATGAATGCATGTAGTCGATAGAGATATGTACCTTGATCCAACATTCTACATGCAATATGATCCATGCATAAAATTAAAACTATTCTATATGTACATGTAATCGATGAAACCACAGTAGAATAAGAAATGCTATTATTGTGAAGCACTGATTGATTTGACTAAGTCCAAGCATGATAGACATTACGAACATGAGTATATTAGGGATGTGGACCTAGTTTACCGAGCAAGCACTCCAAGAATCGACGGGCTAAATCAACAAATACGTATACATAAAAATAAAGTAGAAAACATAAAACACAAGAAACAAAACAAAATAAACGTAAAATAGAGAGAATTAAAATTAGAAAGTGATGAAAACGCAAAAGAAAGTGAACAGTTCTCAAAGTGAACAATTATTGGTAAAATAGGCACGTGAATATTTAAGGTCTTGAGAATATTCAATTATTATACTTATTTATGAATCACTCTCTTAGCAAAATAAAATAAAAACTAAACTATTCTAAGCTACTGCTCTTCTCATCTCTATACTCTCCTTTTGTTTCTCTCTCCCGCTGGTGTGTCAAGAACCGCCCATCACCGATTTGCTTGGGTGCTTCGGGTCTCCAAGAAGATCCTCCCTTTCTCTGAGGGCCCTTGTAACAAAGTCAAACAAAAGTGTGATTAGAACAGTTAAGTAAAATATGAAATAAAATAAGAATCGAAAAATAACATACAACACGATAGACAACTATATGAAATCTACCCTTAAAACTATGCTCCCTAGAAATGGAATCATTTGTTATTTAGGAGACCAATCCATCTAACGAGGCTAGAACAATAATCGTTTGGTGACGAATACCTAAATAAATCAACAATCGACCTACAATTATATTAATCAATCAAAATGTGTGTGAGTCAAATTTTATTATAACTCTACATAATTATGTATAAGCGTAAGTATGTAGAGTGTTGAACACACAAAAATGCAAGAGGGTTGCGAATTATTAGCGATTAATGAGATTAATAATAATTAGCATTTTGTATTTTCAACTTTTCTTATTTTTATGTGGGTTTTAATTATATTTAATTTTTACTATTTTTAAATTGGTTTAGATTTATTAATTTTATTTTAAACTTTTAGTTTTATATTTTTTGTCAAACTTTAATTTTTTTGTTAGTTTTTAATAAAATACAATTTTAATATAGATAATATGGATATTATTTCTTATATAAGTAATATAATATATATAGAAACCATATATACTTAGATTTTAAAATAATTCAAATTCAAGAAAATAGATTTTTTTGTGTTTTTATATTTTTCTCTATTTTTTGTATTATTCTAGTATTTTTCTATTTTTTGTG
This sequence comes from Ottelia alismoides, assembly GCA_037367405.1. Classification (NCBI taxonomy): domain Eukaryota; kingdom Viridiplantae; phylum Streptophyta; class Magnoliopsida; order Alismatales; family Hydrocharitaceae; genus Ottelia; species Ottelia alismoides. The sequence continues at coordinate 1,214,958 of JAZKJV010004651.1, read as the reverse complement.
GATTTTTTTAAGTTTAAAATATATCAAAAAATGAATATTATAAATATGTGATATAGTTTATTCTATAATAAATTTCTAAAAGTCCAAAATTAACCTTAAAGTATTATGTATATAATCTATATAATAAAGAAAATTTGGAAATAGAACGATATATTTATGGATTTTTATAGAACTTTTATTAATTTTTATAAGGTTGTTTGGGTTTTGTTATTTTTAATTTTTATTTTAAATTTTTGTGTTTTTTAGATATGCGATAGAATATACAACAATATAGCTAATATTTTTTATTTTTTAGAGTTACTAATTTTTTATGGATTTTTAAGTCACAAACTTGAGAAAATAACAAGCCTTTTGATTTTTAATAAATAGGGAATTTAATTCAAATGCTAAAACATAATTATATGAGATGTAACTCAGTTCCAAGTACCTATAATCAATTCCCTATGATTTAAGCATAATCCTAGACATTTAATAAAATAAATAAATAAAAATAGAATGTACAGTAGAACAAGGGCTCAATGTAATTTTCATAAACTCGAAATGAAGATAGCAATGCCTTAAACACGCTCAAGGGCATACATGCATATAACCAGAGTGCCTCATGTGGTGGGCCACGTGAGGAGACCAAGGGTAGGACCTACATGTAAAAATATGCGGGGTTTGAATGAAAATAAACCTATTTATTTTAAATGTTATCTTTAATTTAGAAGATTATAAGGTAAATACAAAAAGCGGGAGGGTGCAGATGAAGTTTACCCTCCATGCATGTTATTTGATGGTCAAGGAAGCTCCACATAAGTTGATCAACGGCTTGAGTCATATGCTGGTTCGCTTCTGAACAGAAGATTCAGATTAAAACTGGTGGAGGCAGATGATCTGACGGCTCAGAGGTCCTCACGAAGAACGGGAAAGAACATCCACTTTCTCGACTTTCAATCTGGTATAGTCCTCTAGTTGTTGGTCGTCTTGTCGTCAATCTCAACACCTTCCTTGATGTGTCTAGAACTGTCTAGGGTCGCTCCAAAGATCCAAGCCTCGATGGGAGAGGCATGGACGTTAACCTTGCTCAGGTAACCTAGAGAAACCTTGTAGGTCTTCAATCCTTCGCCAAAAAAGGATCTTTCAGCCCTTGTACGTGGTTAAAACATGTCTAGGGTAGAGAGGAACATTCTTGACTATCAAAATGGGAAACAAAGTAGAGGGGGTGAGATAGGTGTGCATCTCCGAAGATGGGTGATGGATGGAGGTGGTGGTCCTGATATGTGCAAGATCAGGGTGTCGGGGTGGATCGACAGAAGGTGATGAGGGAGATAATGTGGTTGTTAGATGCATCAGAATTAGGGTGTAGCACAAAGAAAAGGTGGATGGATCTAAAGCTCTGATGTACTTTAAAGATCGTGGAAAGAAGAGCAAACTACAACTAAATCTTGGGAATAAAAGCTATAACTACATTAATTACTGTAAAACAATGCTAAAATGACAAACAAACCTATGCCTCAACCTGGTAAGGCCTAAGAGATGATACTCCTGCCTTGAGAAAAACTCCAGCATTGGGGAGTCTCAATTTATGTTCCTTCTCTTCAGTGACGCTTGGAGGGACCGCCTACTGTCACTAGGGATCTGGCTCACTAATGAGTTTGAGGCTACATGTAAAAACTGAGCTCAAAATTGGAGTTGAAGGTGAGGGGCTCTTTTTATAGAAGGGACGAGGAGTTGACTTTGATAAAGAATGGCATACAAACTAATGGCAGTTGGTGGGAGGTATGTACATAGCAAGATGGAGGGTTGTGTTGTGCACAAGATAGATGAAGGGCTCTAGGTGAAAAGAGTTGAGGAGGAGACATGAAAAATCGGTGAAGAAAAGGGGTCCAACAGGTCGAAGGGGCATAGGCCATGCGGGGGAGGTGTTGACAAGGGAGTCAACACTCCCTACGCTACTATTAGTCCTTATGACGCACCATGATAAAATAGAAATAAAAAAGAAATGAAATTCAAAGGAAAAATAAATGATTTTATTCAAAAATAATTAAAACATGAAAAATTTTCTTATTTTATAAACTATTTCATCATTGTTTTTATTTATTTTTACAACCTTATTTATTAGGTATTAATATTTACATATCAATATATAGGTATATATACATGTATTTTGTATATCCATACTTTATTTTGGTATTTATATATAATACTATATTTACAACATTATTAAATACATATTTTCATAATTTTAAGATATTTTTATAATTATTTTATATCTATAAATAAATATGTATGTATAATATAGTCATATTATACCTATGTATTTACTTTATTCTTTTTGGTGTCTTTCAAATGTTTTTGTTTGTATTTATATTTTTAATATGTATTGTATATTATACATAATAATTAAAAAATATAGGAGTATTAAAAATGGAAATAATAAAATATTTGGTTTTATATACAGATGCCCTGGTGTAGTAGTACCCCAAAAGGAAGCTTTTGCATCTTAGCTCCATTTATAATGGAACCATATTCATTTGATGGATAATTTGATTCGAAATGTAATGGAGGTCAGTTTGGTTCAATTTGAGTTCATATGGAGTATATATTTATCAATGAAGTTCAGTTTGCAGCTTTTTTCATCTCTGTGTACCAAGTGTAATGTGCATTATTTATTATGGCTAATATTTTTCTAATTTTCTATACATTATTAAGTGAATGTTTTATGGTGAAAACTTTGTTCTTTGAAGTGTGTATAATTTTGAATAAAGTAGTGTATGTGTGATCTATTTATAGAATATTTGCGTATTAAAAGAAATAGGGGTTCTTTGTATTTTGTACAGTAGGTGGCCTTTATCTCCTTCTACTTTATTCCTGGTTGACCTAGTCAATATTTGACGTTCTTGGGGTTCAGGGAGAGTAAGTATCTTTGATAGTTACAATATTTTTCTTTTCTTTTCTTTATTCTTTATTTTTGGATTTAATATCCATATTTATAAACTAACTATTCAATGTTAGGTGTTAATTTATGCAAGTCAGTTGTATTTACAAGTACTATACTATGGATTTAAAGCCAAAATGGAAGAATAAAGGTGAACGAATGGCTATTCATCAGCTAGGACTATACTTCACTTAAGTAACACAATAGAAGGATTTCAACTCAGCCAAATCGTATCGATTGTTTCACTTTCTAATAGAAATTCATGTTCTTTGTGTAGTTTCCTTTACATGAATTAGAAATATCTATTCTACAGAACATTAATATTCTATTTTGCTTCCCTTGTGGAGAATGTGAGGAAGCAATATAAGTATCTATAACTCATTATACATCACCATGTTTCTATTGCATGGCTTTTCTGATTCTCCCTTAGTTTTCCTTTATTTAGGAAGTAAAGGAATTGATGTCCCCAAGTAGACAATATCTGAAAGTACTCAAAACAAGTGACAACCAAATTAAAAAAGGGGTACTGCTAATTCTTTCTACCAGTAAAATATAATTAATTGATTAAAATGTTTAAGAGAGAGCAACACCAACATTGTCCACACATGGCTTCCACACTTGAGAGGGTGAAGACGTACTCGTTAAGGATAGATCCCAAATCCCTAGACTTGCACCCCATGTCTTCAAATCTGACTCTTGTGAGTTTGGGAGCTGCAAGCAATTTCGTACAACCTTAAAGAGACGTTTTGGGTATATTTGCCTACTACATCTTAAAGGATTGATATAATCTGGTAGCCCCTACAGATAATCCTTATATTGGGGTGTAGTAGAAATGTAACTGGGCGTAAGGAAAATTCACCATGCGTGCATGTCTAAAACTATTACTTGAAAGCCACCAACTAAAATTGAAAAAAAAAATCGGCCAGACTTTGTGGCCCTCATCATGTTGAGTTGGTGAATTTGGGGTATTGCTTTGTGTTTGGGTTGTGTGAGTTTTTATCAATGAACTTGCACATATTTAGCCTTGATTTACTTATGTTCTTCATGAATCTCAGATTCATCACTCCAAAAATGATTAATTAAGCTCAAATACCTAAAATTCATTGGCATTTCTCCAGTTATTATGCATAATTAGCATTCATGCATGTATTTATAAGAATTGCATTTTATCACTCATTATTGCATAAAATAAGAAGCCAAAAATCTCAGCCAAAATGACCTATAAAATAGCCTAACTTCCCTAATTTTTAACTAATTCATGCTAACTCCAAATGACTCGAAACCACCTCCACTATGTACATATTACTAACAAGAATAAATGAAAAATATAAAAAAATTACTAACTGAAATAAATGGACCAAAAACCCAAAAACTAGTTTTAGGATTTCTGGACTAAAACGTCGATATCTTTCTCATCTAGTGTCTGATTTGATCCTACTCACTTTTAGACTAATGTACATTCAATTATTTTCAAAACAAGACAAAGTTCAAGTGAATCGGAGCTCGCATGTGAAAGTTGGGTTTCGGGCCTCTTTTATACAATTTGTATTATAGTGGTATTTGTCGTATTATTTTATGTATATAATTAACTCATTTTATTTTTTTTCTTTTTCATTTATTTTCTTCGATAAAATTTTTATTAAAATGCACAAAAATCCAAATCCAAAATGAGATTGAAATCAAAGAAACTAAATGAGTCCGAGTCTTTACTAATTATCTGTACAAAAGTTGTTATTTTCGTATTTTATTTTATTTCTTCTTTTTCTTACTTAATAAAAATCACAAAAAAATTAGATTAATGTGTAAATATTTATCTTTGCTTTTATCGTAATTTTCTGATTTTTATCTGGTTTAAAAATAACAAAAATTAGAAAACCCAAAAATCAAGGTATTCTATGTACATGGGATACCCCAAAAATATCACTTTGTGCAAATGATCGATTTTGATTTTGATCTCTTCATGAAAGTTGTAGATCTTGTCGAGACGACAACTTTCATGAATAAACTTTTTCAATCCGAGGTTGTTTGATATTTCTTGTCTATTTATCTTTGTATGTATTTTCCGATTTTTCTGGGGCTGACACGTGGCCCCTCCTCGAGCCGTCAAGTATCACCCATTTTGACATTATTATACTTCATTTTTATATAAAAAAATAAAAATTTAATCCATGCATGTGCAGCATACGTGCCTCCAGTGCACGTGCCCTGCACATGCTCCACCCGCCTTCCCTCGATGCCACGTGGCAGCACTAGGGTCGTCCGATCTCAGCCGATCGGACGGCACCTGTGCGCCACCCCCTTCCTCTGTCTCTTTCGGCTTTCCCCATTGAGAATGGGCAGGCCCGCTCCATCCCCGATTCCATAACTTATCCACTTGCCATCTCCATCGCTCCCCGCAAATGTCGTCGCCACCCTACTCGCACCGCTTTCAATCTACGACCAGCCAATCCTCATCAAATCTTCCCCACGATTTCATCTCCTTGTCAATAGATCTTCGATCAACTTTCCCTTCCACGACCGTCATGATGACTCGACATCAAACCTTCACCGCTGGCCCCCCTTCGCCTCGCCCTATTTAACACCACCTCCCCTCTGTCTCATCCTCATCCGCTGACAGAATCCATAGCAGAGGAAGACCGATGGTGACAGCCCGACCCTCCTCCTCCAAGGAGATCGTCGCATTGGGGCCTCTGTGCCTGTTGCTCCAGCTCCAGTCATCCCATCGAGCCAACGCCTTCGATTCCACCATCCACATGAACATCCAACATTCCACCATCAACGACGACACACCAAACGCTACCCCCTCCCGAACCACCCCAACCCACTATCAGCCCATACGGCTGCACCTAGAGTCCACCAACGCTCAGCATCGACGATTCTCACTTCCACCATCTACTTTCCTTCATTGCCTTCAACACCAACGATGATGCCCTACGCCACCAGCGACAATGCTCCACCATTCCCCGATGTTCCTCCAGCACATCCACTTCAAAGACATATGGGGATAGTTCAGCCGCCATGTGCTTCATCAACAGCATCCCCAGCTTCGCAGGTGGCAACTCCACTCCTTCCAGCAATCTTTGATGATACCACTAAGGTTCATCTCCACCGGCACCCTCCGATTTCGTGGTTCTCCTTCGGACGACCTCGCCACAAGCCACCGTATCCAGGTTCGCGCCCTCTGCCATGGGCCGTCACTTTCACCAGAACTACATCTCTCAGCTCGCGCCAGTCACCATGCCAGCACCTTGTGGAACTTAAATGTTGTTGAGTATTAAATTCAATTTCCAATAAGGTTCTGCCAAACTATAAATCCAAAGGTTGAGTCAAGCTCCATTTTCACCTTTTATTCAAGACCTTTGCATGGAACCCAAAATCATTTCACTCTCGCATTTCATTTTAGTTGCTCAGGGACGAGCAAGGTTTAAGTGTAGGGGTTGATGAATCTGTGATTCATCACTCTAAAAGTTGAAAATAAAGCTTTGTTCCTAAGAAATTAGCCACGTATTTCCATCTATTATGAATTATTCGCATTCGTGCATTTAGGATTAATGTTTGCATTTTAGCATTCATATTTGCATAAATAAGGAGACAAATTCACTTGTATATATTTACCTGTATATTAGCTAAAATCATCTATTTGTCTTTTATACTAACTCCAAATCCAATAAAATCAACTCTATAGTGTATATATTACTAACACTAATAAATGATAAATATCAAAAAAAATACTAACTTGTAAAATTGTCCCATAAAATCCCGAGCCCTAGTTTGAGATTAAGAACCTTAAAATGCACTTATCTCTCTCATATAGTGTCCGATTTAGTCCGCTACTTTTAAAGTAATATATATTCAAATACCTTCAAAACAAGACTAATTTCATAAAAATCGGAGATTGTATGTGAAACTTGGGTTTTGAGCCTCTACCGTATATTGTACATATTGACCAGAATACCCTTTATTTTATCTTTTTATTTTCTTATTTATTAAAAAACAAAAGAATAGATTAAATTGTAAATGGTGCATTGTCGGGGAGGCAAACAGCTTAGATTTTGTCTAACCAATTTTTTTGTTCGATTTTCTTTATTCGGGTAGTCTGACCCCCAAATCTTCACTGTATAAATTACTTTTTTTTTCTTTCTACATTTTTTCCTACTTTATTTTTTTATTTATTTTTGAGTCACTCTCTTACATTATCTCTCTTATTTTTCTTGCGAGGTACCTGACGAACGTGGAGCGGTTTCTAACAAAACCAACGCATCTTCATCGACACCTGGAAAACTGCATTAAAATTAAGATCGAGTCGAGTCGTGAGAGAGTGTAGAGTCTAGGATTTATTTCTGTAATTTTATTTTTGTAATTAATTTCTCATTTGTAGCGGTGTCCGTTTTGAATATCGCGTATATAAAGAAGACCTTTAACTTTTTTCTGTAGTGTGTCGTGGCCTGTTTAAATCTCCGATGAGGGTGGGGCCTGACTTGAATGGTGCTTAGGATAGACCTACACATACGGATATTAGAGTTTTTAAATTTGTGATTGTGCTCGTAGAACCTAGGAACCCACTCTACTTTAATCAAGACGCACAATAGATCATTCAATTTAGTCTAAAATTTAACTCATTTCTTCCTGGCTAATAGAACTTTCTGCAAGGTGCGATTTTATCGGCTTGCATTCATATAGATTAAATTTTCAATTCTTGTATTGCATCCCACATGGAGATTGCGAGGAATCACTATAAGTCTTCTAACTGAGCATACATCATTGTTTTTCGCGTGCATCGACTTTTCTCGAATTCCCCCCTCCTGTTTTGTCACATAATATTAAAAGGAAATTGTGACTGGATGGTAGACGTACATTTGTGCTCACCTTAAATTTTCAGTGATCGCCTAATTAAAATTGGGACTGCTAAATATAGCTGATTTTAAATAACCCATAAATCAAAATTTTTTGTGGGAGAGAAACCCTGGCCTTGGATTCTTTTATTTGTCTGAGTGAGCGAGAGACGACACTTAAGGATAGAACCCAAATCTGGATTTTCATATTTGACTGCTGATTCTATAAGAACGATTAGCTTCTTCTCACTGAGGATCTACGGGTAGCCAGTAAACGGTCCAGATTTCCTTAGCAGAGTGGGTGGTTTAAAGGACACAACGTAAGGCTCCGTCCTTAAGTAACACAGGTAGCCGTTTTACGGTCCGTACTTACACCCATATTGGCTGAAAGTAGGTGTAACTAGTCGTAAGAATTCGAGCCAGTCATTAAGAAATATTCCGGCACGTAACAGCTCGCTAATTATTTCCAATATTGATTTATCACTAACTAAAATTGAAAAGATAATTGCCGAACTCTTACAGCCTCATTGTGTGAGTTGATGAACCTGGGGTTTGATTTGTGTTTGCGTAAACCGATTTCGAATATCAAAAACTGCACACTTGTTCCATCACTCTCCTTTCTTGATTTGAAACAGATCCATTATGTCAATCAATAAACCTCCTTCAAAAATTATGGAACTTTTATCCAAGTACCCTCCTGATCCGTATCATGAAAATAAGTTCATCTCGGTCAAACCCAAATCATCATCCATTATGTCAGCTTTTTCAAAAGCGAAACATTTGTTCGAGTATCCATCAGAGCTATACTATGAAAATGAATTTGTATCGGTTAGACCCAAAGCTTCAAAACCTCCTCCAACTAGGCATCATACAACTTCCATAAGAGACCCTGCCCCACAAATAGATACAACCCTCTCTACAAATCTGATCAACTTCATGAATGACAATCCTTTGTATTTGGATCATACAAAAAATAACCGACTGAAGTCTCCACTTTTTCGTATGTCAATCCTCTATATTCAGATCATATGATCCATCCTTCATATTCTGTAAATATCAATCCATCATTCATGGGAGATTCTAACCACATGATCGAATTTAACACTTCTTCGCATCTTCCACCTTCCCCACCCTTTAACACAAATGAGCAACTATCATATTGGATTGACCATGATAACTCCATCTTTTGACATGACACTCATACATAGGACTGGATTGATGATATCGAAACACATAAACCCTGTATGTTGACTCTGTAATATAGGGTCCAACCAATCATGATCAAAGGAATGAACTCTACTTAGACCAACTCCACATGCCTGAATCACACCATAAAACATATGGTTTCTATCCTATTGAGCAGACTCCTTCTATGATTTTAGAGGAGAAATTTTTAGAGGACAATATATCAAGACATGTTTTGAGAGGATCTTCTCCTAGGTCATACATGTAAATGGAAGATGTAATAATTTAATCTCAAATTCAAAAATGAGAAACTACACAAACTGCTCCTGAAAATTCTTTGGAGGATGATATTTCGAGGATCACTCAGAGATATGAATTAATGGAGAAAAAATCAGAAATTTTACTGACTGACTCAATTTATTTTATCAAAGCTCGGGTACGAAAGTGGAGGATGAAATAATTGGTTTTAATATTGAGAACCTCGAGGATATTCAGAAACCCATGGATTATGCTTACCCTAGGGACGATTGTGGTAGCGACACCTCTGCATTTTACTCCCCTAGAAATATCTCTGACTCTGATTCTCACTCAGCAAATCAAAGCCCTGCTCTTCTATGGAAAACACCACATCACCACACCACACAAAAAATACCAAAAAATGAAATATTAAAAAACCAAAAAATCGAAAATCCAGAAAAATTCATAAAAATTGAGACTGAAGAAAATATGAAGAATTTGGATCCTGCTTTATAGGAAGCACTAGAGAAAAGACTCATTTGTACTTCCCTTTATACAGACCATTGAACACTTTCCCGACCTGAAAGGATTCGTAATGAACAAATTATTGATAAAAAAATGGGCAAGATAAGAACAAAGACTGAAAGACATATATTGTCAATGGACAAGATTTTTGAACTTGTCAATGAACTCCTCCTTGGTGTTGAGGAGAAAAACCAAGGGCTGCATAGTGAAGCGGTTGCCCAGATTTGACTGTGAAATCAAAGACATCATATTTTCCCATGCTCGAATTGATGACGACTCACCAATTAATATCCTCCCGACCTTTGTATTTAACGAGCTCGAACTCGAACATATCAGGAAGATATGAGAGATCGTTCAACTGGCTGATCGATCGATAAATCGGCCGAGAGGAATAATTTCAGTCATGATTACATTCCAAGGTGCCCTGCTCAAAGTAGACTTCATGGTCATTGATATTGAGCATAAAGGAGAATTCACCCAGTCTCCCATTATTCTCGGAAAGCCATTCTTAGCATTGGCTAAGGCAATTATTGAGTGTGAGACTCAGGAAATCAATTTTATAGCATTGGAAGCACTTCGATCTCACCCAGTCTTTGAGGAACCATGATTTTTGAGGCAACCCACGAAGTCCTCGACAACCACAACCATCAAGCAGTAGAAGAGCCCTACCCCATTGCTACACCTGAGCTAGCGATTGTCGATGAGACTCTTGGTTTTGAGACTCTCCCCATTGTTCCATTTCCCGTAGATCTCACCATAGAAAAGTGTTTCTTATATGACCTTGAGAAATATGCATGGGCTCACCCTGAGTCAACCTTCTCTGACTATCTTGAACAAATCAATCCAACTCAGGAGTGCACCAACAATAAGAAAACTAAGAACAAACATGCATGACGAACACCGACCAAGGAGAAAAATTTGAATGGTTATTCATCTGGAGACTCAAGTGTCAACACCTCCATCCTAGGACCAACACTGACTGCTCCTTCATCTAAAAAGAAAGTCACCTTTGACCTTCCAGAAAAGGAATCGTCTGATGATTCCTCATCAAGTCCGGAAATGGTAATCTACATGAGTGAGGTTTGTTCGGCAGTTCTTAAATCCTTCCTTCGCAAGGATCCAAACTTTAATTCCCATTGGACGTCCCCCGTTCCTCACTATTATGCATCCAAAGCCAATTCTCCTGGTCTCATTAAATATACTGGAATAATTTCTTATGAGATGACTAAGACTGGTGCTTCAAAGTATTCATCTGAGGACAAACCGCTTGATCACAAGAAGGAACGAATTCTGAGAAAACAACTGAAGAAACTAAAAGAAAAGAATATTTGGAGTGCGCCCACTTTCAAATACTATTCCTCTAAGGATAACTCTAATGATGATTATCTTTCATCTAACTCATACGTATCATCTACTATCCAGTATGATTTCTTTGTGGATAACACTGATAATGGTTGGGAATCATATGCTTCATCTCCTTCTTATCATTACGATCTCCCACCACAGGATCACAAAAAGATCGGTCGGAAACCGCCTTAATAATCAGCTACCCACCCTCCCTCCAGTTCACATCGGTCTCCTTGTACATCTTCTTCCTCTACTTAGGCCAAAGCCTAAGTATGGGGGGGGGAGATGCCTTCTTTATATACCATTCCCCTCATCAAACTCCTTCTCATGATCGCCTCAGTTCCACTCTTCTTCCGTACTTTGGCTGACCAGAGCCTAAGTATAGGGGGAACTGATACCCATATGTATATACTCTCCTCATTCACATATCCCAACCGCCTCATTTTTGCTCTTCTTCTATACTTCGACTTTTCACAGCCTAAGTATAGGGGGGGTGGATCGATCTATCTTGTTCTTTTATATTTTTTTTTACTCTCTTACGCTTAGCCCGAGCTATGTCTTCTTTACGCTTCTTGTGCTCTGAGGACACAACACTCGCTAAGTATAGGGGGTGTGTATATATATTGTATATATATTTTACCCATATCTCATACTTTCACGTAAGTCTTTATGTATTTACGTGGTGGTTAACTAACTTGAAAAAAACAAAAGAAAAAAATAATAATAAAAAGAAAAAGAAAAAGAGTTATGCTACTAACACTGACTGTGTCCAACCAAAAATTTTGGAAAAATGGCTTCTTATTTGCAAAAAAAACTCTTTAAAAAAATTTCAAAAAAATCACAAAAAAAAACTTGTGTCTACATTTCACACACCTGCACTTCATCAAGCATTACATTCATTTGCATTTGTGAAAACCCTTGGGGTTTGAACCGAGTTATGAGCAGAAATCGAGAATGGTCTTGACTTTATCTTAATCCACATAATTTAAGGGGAACTTCACTGAGAAATAGGATTTTAGAAGCTTCGGGTCTATGACTTAATTCTTCGAGTTCAACGTGACCATGTGCAGTGTCTAACCTGGTCTCTTCATTCTGGGTCCGATTCTGGAATAGGGAATTAATTGGTACTCTCGCACTATGCACTTAGCTAAACTTAGATGGGGTGTTGGAAGACTGTGTGAGTTTCTTTTCTAGTAGCGTAGAAATCTAAAGACTGGAGTACGGTTGAAATAAAGCTTTGGAAAAGGGATGGATGACTGGGCACAATTTTTTTTCTAAGACCCCAAAACATGTACGAAAAAAAAGATTCTATATCCATAGGGTCATAATAAGATCCAAGCATAGCTACCAAAAATCCAAATACAAATAAGCCACTACCAAATAAATATCTGACCAAAAAGGTCCAAGCTTCAAGAAAACCTACAGATTTGGTGGAGACTTGGCTAAACTGGCCGGCATCACAAGGAGAGGTGACTACACTGACCACCCTCCAATTCTTTTCTCCTTCTTCTAACTTCTCCCCCATTTCGATTGTGAACACAACACGACAGACCATAGAAGGAAATACCTGACTTTCCGAGGACGAGTTACTAGAGAGGAGGTTTGCATGGTAGTCCGACATTCTAGATGGGAAGAGCTAAAACCTTTCACACACATGACTCAATTGTTCAATGTTCATAGGGTATGCTTTGGGAGGAGGATTCGTCTAAGATGACTTGTGAGCCGAAACTGTGACAATGATGTGTCGAACTTGAAGGCTGTTGATTTTTAAAAATTCTAAGTCTCACAGAAGTTCTGCCACACTAATAATCCAAAGGTTAGGTCTAGCTCTATTTTCACCTTCTTCTCATGGTCTTGGTATGGAACCTGTTAAACAGGATTTTTCACAGGTCTAAAGTAATCCACACAAGGTGGGATCACAATGTCGCTGAGGCGACCCGCGAGAAATCCTAGTTCAAACAACAATTAACCCACGACAATCAAGTAAAGCAGTGAAAGTGTGTGGAGTTAAAATTTATTATAACTCTACAACAAGATGTGTATAGTGCAAGTATGTGTAGAGGTCGAACACAGGGAGCAGAAAGGCTAGATCGGGGCAAAAATGCTCAAAATGAGTGTGTATGTGATCAAGTGTCTACTGTGCTATTTTTTTGTGGGTTTTTTATTTTATATTTTTTTATTTAATTTTTTATTTTGTATTTTTGTATTTTGATTTTCAATTTATTGATTTTTATTTTCTTTTTATATTTTATATTTTTTTCTTTTCTTTTTCAATATTGGAATGTATAAGCTATATAATAAAAGAAGGGTTAGAGTATTTATAAAAATAACTAAAAATAACTAAAATTCAGAAAATCAAATGTTTTTGTGGTTTTTATAATTTTATAATGTTTTTGTGATTTTTCTAGATTTTTCCTAATTTTTTTTGGTATTTTTAAAGTCAAAAATACTGAAAACGGTGGATAAAAGACAAGGCTGAAACTTAAAATGGAGAAATAAAATGGAAAACAGTAGCAAAAATACTCCAATTTAATTTTCACTTAAAGACAATGAAACAAAGAAAATTTAGAGATAAGGCTTGTATTTTTAGTATTTTTAAAGAATTTTTAGGATTTTCTGGAAGCTTTTTAGGGTTTTAATATTTTTAGGAGTTTTCTTTAATAATTTTTAGTGAATTTTAGAATGAAGTTAGAACACACTAAAAGAAACAAAATATATTTTTTTTGGGATTTTTCTGGAAAGTTTTAATATTTTTTTATGGATTTTATAAGCTAGATAGTGCATAAAATTGCTATTTTTGATTTTTAGTAAATATTAAAATGCATTAAATATGCAAAATAAAAATATGATGATGAACTACTATGCAACAAAGATCTAAACTGATTTTTGGGGATTTTTTGTGTTTTTATAGATGCATGCAGAAATTACTAGAAGCAAAAAGAAAATGCACTCTTGAAGGGGTGTTTTTGTAATTTTCAAGAAATGCGAGGGCCCGCGTGTAATATGTCCACAAATATTATACTGGATTACAAACTTCGTAGACTAAATGTAAATGGCTAAAGCTGAGAGGTTATGGTCGCAAAACGGCCAACTTCATGTGCGTGTGTGCGTGACTGTCAAAGACCAACTTGTAGTTTCAATCAAGACCAAGGGCTGAAGTTTAAAATTACCAAAAGTAATACAACATTACAACAGCATTTTAGGACTGGTTAGAAATATAAGAAATCACAAGCCCTTTTCCCGCAAAATAGCCAAGCGCACGCGCTCGCGCACGTGCGCCTCGCTGGCAAGGGCACGAGTGAAATTTCACAAAAGTAGCAGGGTGCGTTACGCAAATTGTCCAACAGTTTCTAACAGCAAAGGCAAGCTTGGAAATCAATTATTAAATACAAAAATAATCGGGGAGTATCGTGCAAAATACCCAAAGGTGCAAATCGGACGGTTGGGCATCGTTTACTTAAGACATGTGGCGCAAGCTCAGGGCCCGATACCCCTTCATCTGTGCGGCCCTGACTAGATTGGAGATGGGCGATCGGACGGCTCAGGGCGCACTCATCCAACGGCAGCTGTACACCCGGCTGGGTATTCTTGATCCTACGGCGTGGGAAGCGACTGGAAGATCCGATGAAGAACTCGGTCGTGCCGAGTTTTGTTCACGCGCAGGGGCCTCCTCCGACCACCAAAGCCACAGCCGAAGGGTGTATTCGCCTCCAGCTGCTCCTCCCCGATTCCCAGGCTGCTCAGATCGGTCCGAAGGCCAATGGATGGCCCTTGGCTTGTTCGATGAAGCTCCAGCCGACCTGGGGGTTTTCTTTTGACGAAATCCGAGGTTGAGCACCACCTTCAGGTCCTGCAAAAAAGAATAACAACGTAACAGCACCAACGCGCAAGGCACCTAGCTTTTATTGGCGGAAAACGGCGGCGTGGAGTGGTGGAGATAGTCGCCGGAGCTCAAGAGCTCCGGCACGGCGTAAGGTTGCGAAGGGGGCGGAGCAATCGATTAACCACAAATTAAAAAAAACACTAAACTATTCCTAGGCTAGAAGCTATCTAAGAAAAGAGAAATAAGGAAGAAAGACGACCTCAAGCAGTGGCTCACTGCGAGATAGGAACTCACGGCTCCTCGCTGGAGATGGGGTTGATGGAGCACTCTCCGGCCCTCGCCTGGGCTCCTCTGACTTGCTGGAGGAGGCCTGTCACGCCTCCAGTCCTGAGCAGCGCAAAGAAAGTCCAAACAAGGGTCCAAAAGAGGTTCAAACTCGAAGAGGAAGAAGTGGGTGGTTTTTGAAGATGGTGAACAGGTCGCGAAGATCGAGGAAAATAGCGCGCCTCGTTGATCCATTCCCCTAGAAAATCCTAGGGCGTGAAAGACCATTAGTAGGGGAGAAAAAGTCCTTAAGAGAGCGAGGCCATTTGGTGAAAGCACGAGCTTCGAAAAAGCCACAAATCGGGGCAAAAACCAACATCCTGACGTGAACAGGAGGCGGTTCAGAGAGTTGACCCGCGGTCAACTCTCAGACCCTCCTGGTTGGTCCACGTGGACCAACCAGGAAAAATCCTGAAAAAATGATTTAAAAAATCATTAAAAAATAGAAAATGAATTAATTAGCTTTTAGTTATAAAATAAAATATGTTTATTTTTTTATAAATTATTTTATAGTGATTTTTATTTATTTTTATGGGGTGTATAATTACAAGTTTACATTTATACCCTTTATAGGTATATTACCTATATATTTGATTATTTGATTTTTAATTTGTGATTTTAATTTTATTATTTTTATTTATTATTTTATAAAATTATAAAATACTTTTATATACACAAATATATTTTTATTTTAATTTTCTGATATATTTGGTATAGTTAATAAAATAGAAGTATGTATGGTATAGGTATGTATATAGGTATTGTATCAATGTGTTTTATGTAGGTATTTTTATTTTGTATTTTATTTAGGCTTTTATTCTAATTTTAAAATACATAAATATTATAAGTAATATTTACAAGATTATAAAAATATAAAATACAAAAATAATGAATAAAGAATAAATTGAATATTTTAATCAGTACAACTATATAATGGGGGTCCAAAACTCAACTTTCACACCGTAGCTCCACCAAATGCGAAACCACCGCCATTAAATAGCTTATTTTATTCTATATACAATTAAAGGAGAGTATGCTGCATTTGGAGTTTTCAGTTGTGAGATACAGGTCTGGGAAGTTGGGATTCTGGATTTTTATTCAGACCACAACTTTTATCTGTATATTATTTTTCAGTGAAATCAATTTTGTATTTTTATTTAATTAAATTATCTACAACTTTCATGTACAAAGTTTATTTATTTGATGAATGATAAGTGGAACCAAAAATAGGTCCCAAAATGAATAAAGAATGAATAAAAGGAATAGGTATTTTTGTTGTGTTCTGGCCCTTATCTCCCCCTACTTTATTCCTTGTCGCCCTAGTCATCGAGATGCCTAGGTCTCGGGGTTTCGGGTCATAAAATATTTACAATATCTTATTCTTTTTCTTTTCTTTTATTTATTCTATAATTTTGGCTTTAATTACAGTATTTTATACACTACTTATGTGCACATGCATGAATGCTAAGATGCTATAATTACTGCTATTTACAGGCATTTGCTAGGGTTTTTGATGCCAAAATGATAGAATAAAGATGATGAAATGTGGATTCATCATCCCCCTATACTTTACCTTTGCTAGTCCCTAGCAAACGCTTATGCAATAAGTGCAGAAAAGAAAAAGAAAGAAAAGAAAAAGAAGAACTTGGATTTAATTTGATTATCAAACTTGTCTTCACAAAATCAAAGTTTGGAGCTTAAGTCGGACCTTTGGAATTTTAGTGTGGGCGGAACCTTAGTGAGAACCGAATTTGAAATCCAACAGTCCTTGAGAATCCTGAAACTATGTCCAAGTCTCCTCAATAGCCAGGTCAGAAATATCTCAATTCATACGCAAACTCTTACGACTATGAATCTGACTCGTACAGTGTAAGTGATGGTGGCTCTCCCCAACTAGAATGACAAAGAAACTGACTTCTCCAGTACGACAACCCAATGATTCTCCAATCCAACAACTCCATCCTCGAGGAGAGGGTATTCCCTTCTAAGTTCAAGTGGCAACCAACTCAAGAGGAGGGGGTGAAGAGAAGAATGGACGGTAGCCAGTGTAGCTACCTATCCTGGGATGCAAGACCAGTGTAGTCAAGTCATCCTGCTGCAGGCTCACATGATATGACTTTGGAACTCAAGCTTGCTTATTGGCTTTACAACATTTGTACATACTTGCAGGCTTTTTATTTTTGTACATGCCTGAACATTTTTTTTGAAATACTATTCACAGCAGCATTTACATAAGGAGTTTTTCCTCTTGAGCAAGTAGACTATCCCTCTTTTGAAGCTTTATTGCAACCCACAACCTCCTATCTTTAGACTTCCTAATCACTAGACGGGTTGGGGTGCACTTCCTTCCCTAGAGGAGGACAAGTGTTTCCACTTGTGTGCGTCTCATACCAGCAAATCCAATCTCCTCACCACTCCAACTGAGTTGAGCCATGTGAAAGGTGCAGGTGTCCAAGTTAGGTCATTATCAACAAGAGTCGTGTGTGTGCTCCGAAATACTCTACTTAAGCAGTCAAGAATTCATTGAACCAAGTCCCGTGATCCTCAAAGAATTAAGTCAACTAGACCTGAAGTGCCTCAAACCCAGTTCCTATAAGGTCCCTGTTATTAGGTATATTTTTAAGGTCCAATAAAGCTCCAATCTTCAGATTTTACTTAGACTCGTTCAACTATCAAACTCAATCTGAAAAAAAATGCGAATGCTATGCAAATGATATGCAGAGTGCAGAAAATATTTTTGTGATGCAATTTTCAATGGTTTTGAACTTTTTATGGATTTTTGAAAAGATGATGATGATGCATATGCATATGCATTTTTTTATTTTTCAAAAAGATTTTTCAAGTGTTTTTGGATTTTAAATTTTGCAAATATTTTTGGGATTTTTGAAAACAAAAAGATTTTGGCTGAAAACTAGGTGAAAACTATGTACACAGGAGTGCTTCTTATATTTACAAGAAGTGGATTTTAAGAATTTACAAGGGTAAGTGATCAATTTTATACACATATATGTATAGTGGATTTTGGTGAGATGTAAGTATTCCTCAAACTTATTTGACACAAGCTTTTTCACACAATTTTTGAAAACTATAGTCCAAAATAGTTTTTACAAACATTTTACAAACATGTACACACATTTGAAAATCATTTTGCAAAGGCTTTCAAAACAATATAGATAGATTTTTCAAAATATTTTTGCAACCATTTTTCAAACCATTTGCAAATCATTTTTCAAACATTTTATTTCACACAAAGAAAATAAATTTTTACAAACCACACATTTTTACACAGGTTGAAAACATGTAACAAAACATTTTCAAAATAGCTTTCAATAGATGTTCACAAAGATTTTCAAACTATCTTTCAAACATTTTGCAAAAAACATTTTCACCTGATTTATTAATCAGTATATACAAAAAGAATTTGAGGAATAATCAACATCTTTTTATTAAGGATTTTAATGAATTTTAAAGAATTATTAGCCATATTATTAAGAAAATACGAAAGTACGAGTTATGGCTAAAGTATATACGCAGTATATACGACCCACCTATACTGAGCTTGAGATATGTCCTCATAGATCGGAGAGAAAAGAGAAGACATAACTCGTACTAAGTATAGGCAAGTCTAAAGAATGAAATGAACGAAGAAACAAATGAACGAATGAGAAGTTGACCGTCCCCCCTATACTTAGGATCAAATAATCCTAAGTATAGCAGACTGTACACAAAGAAGGGAGGGTCAAGGGTGGGAATGAACAGATCGTACTCGGATTGTCTCCCCTTATACTTAGGGTAAGATATCCCTAAGTATAGACAAGAAGAGGAGACAATGGAGAGGATCGAAAAAGAATAGAACAACTCGGAGTGCACGCCCCCCTATACTTTACATGGTACGTCCTAAGTATGGAAAACTGTCTACAAGGGCGGCACCTTTTTGATGGATAAATAAAATAGAAAAGGAAAATAAGAAAAGAAGCAAAGAAATGAAAAGAGATATGAAGATGGAATAAGAGATCGTGAGAATGTACACGTCACACCCCCTATACTTAGGGTAAAAGAAGCCCTAAGTATAGGCAACAACCGGAGTGATGACACGGAACGAAGAATGAACACTCGGCTCGTCCACCCCCCTATACTTAGGACAAAGTACGTCCTAAGTAAGGCAAACACAAGAATGGGTGGACGAGCAATACGGGAGAGACAAAGATGAACAAAGGAGAAATTATAACAGAGGTGGATGTACATATGATCAAAAAGGCTGAAAGCTAACCTTCTTGCGAGACCGCTGAGGGATAGATCTGGTGTGGTGTATGTCGACATCGGGGTCCACAGTGGAAGTAAGCCGATCAGGGTCGACACGGTGAAGACCCTCAGTGGAATCAAAACGGAAAGGGACGAACTGATCAATGGAAGCAGTATGGCTAGGTTCTCCCTTGATGGTCCTATGGTGTGAAGGCACAGACGGGTGAGTGGAAGAAGTACGACTAGGTTCGGCCTTGGAAGTCTCGCAGATGTCAAAGTGGAATGGGACAAACTCATCATCCTCGGAAGAAGTGTAATCGGAGTCGTCCTGCGAGGGCTCGTCCACGTCAAAGTCAAAAGGCACGAAATCATCAGTGGAAGTATACGAACTCTGTTTGTCCTCAAGACTCTCACCTGAATCATTGTCTTCAACAAGAGGTCTAAATTTATCAAAATAAATGGCAGCATCATAACCGACCTCAATCATCTTTACTTGTGAAGGACCAGTATTGGAATTATCAGTGGAAGTAGTCAAACCAGGTCCGTCATGTCTAGTCTTACCTAGGTCATTTGTTTCCTTATAAGGTCTGTCAAAATAATGGGCAACATCATAAACGTCCTCAATAGTCTTGGTATCTGCCCCCCGCTCAAATGGATCAATCACATAAATGCTTTGGATTTCATCAACACATCGCCACACACCAGGAGGAGGAACTGCGAGGTCTATGCTTTCCGACTTCCTCCCCTTTCGGGGGATCCGTAGGGTCTCATCAACGGTCGCTAAGGAAGTATCTCTAGTATCATCAGATCGGTCACAGGCCTCGGAGTCAGCTATGATCGGTGAAGGTGCATCAGGTGCGGGTCTCTGGTCAACTGTGGGTGCGGTGATCAACACTTCGCTCTCGTCAACAGGACGGAAGCGAACCTCTCCTGATCTGTAATCAATAACGACCCTCGCAGAGGCGAGGAATGGTCGTCCCAGGATGATTGGAGACGGCTCCCCTGTGGAGCTCTCCATGGGCAACACGACAAAATCAACATGGTGGTTCGTGTCCTGAATAGAAATGACGACGTTTTCAAGGATACCCTTCGGCATCTTGATAGATCCATCAGCAAACTGAACGATCATCCTGGTTTTCTTTAGAGGCCCTAAGTGAAGAGACTGTACCAGTGAGAAGGGTAATATGCTAATAGATGCGCCGCTGTCCAGGAGAGTGTGATCACAAGTATAGTCAGAGATGGTGCAAGTGATGAAAGGTGTAGTTGTGTTCTTCTTCTTGGGAATAGGACGGTGTGTGATGGCGAGGGCAGTGGCCACGGTCAGAATGTGACGCTCAGATCTGCTCCTCCGCTTTCTCTTCTTGGGAGGAGGAGCAGACATATGGGTCATGGCCTGCTGAAATGGGGCACGGATAATCTCATGAATAGTAGCCACCACTTCGGGTTCAGATAACAATTTTTTGAATTTTTGGACTTCCTCCATACAAGGGAGGAAGTCGGAATCAGCGTATACACGAGGCACGCCAAGAGCAGTCTGTACAACGACATCCTCGGGGTCAAAGGTGGGACTAAGTGTGAATGGATGTGTGGTCAAGGGTCTGGCAAGTGGACTTTCTCCTCAACATATTGATCAACCAAATGTCTCCCGAAATCTTTTTTGATTTTTAAATTTTTCTCATTTTTTTGTATTTTGGGCGATTGCAAGCTCCCATGACCACCTACAAGTAAATACGAATCCCCGACGGAAGGAGCATTAATCTGATTATTCCTCAAGATAGCAATTATCATTCAACAAATCAATGCGCTTTGTCATCCGATTCAAGATATCACTCATAGAGATCGAGGGAGGTGACTCCATCAGGTCAGACTCGGGTGGATGTGGCGGTGGAGATGGATAATACACAGGTGGGGGTGGATGTGGGTAAAAGTCCGAGTCGTGATACTGTGGCTGAGGCGGGTATGTACAAAAATCAGAAAAGGTAGGAGGAGGATCCTCCTGATAAAAGGGAGGTGGACCGACTGGAGGGTACGAGGAATCCGCAAAATCCGGATAAAAATCGCTCCAGGGATCCATCTCGAAAACAAAAGGAAAATGATTCGGGGGAGCACGGCGATCAAGTCAAGAGAATGAAGAAGAAAGGCGCAAATGCGCAGAGAAGGTCTAGGACACACACAAAACAATCACAGACAAAAATGAAAAGAATACAAACCCTCAATTCACCTACTCAACTCGGTAGAGACCGAAAAGTCGGTCTTTTTATCTTGTCTGTTTTAGAGTTAGGTGAGAAGTCCAAAATTGCACAAACACTTAGGGGGTTGAATGGGATTTTGGGCTCTAACCTTAGTGTGTGCGTGAGCAATGTAAAACGAAGAAAATGAGGGGGATTACTCGCCCCAATACAAGATTTTTCTTTTGATCGTTTTAGGGTCAAGTAAAATTAGCAGTCCCAATTTTATGGATTTTCACTTTTTTTGGATTTCTAGTGAGTAATGCACGTGTCTAACGAGGAGTCAATTTCACTTAGCACCTAGGTGATCAAAATCAGAGGGAGAGTCGGAAAAGCAATGCAAGCGGCAAAAACGATGATGAATGCTAAAGCGTAAATGCTCACCTTGCCTCCAGCACTCTACATGCAAGGATGCTCAGCAGAATTGAAACCTATCTATATGCAAATGCAAGCCGATGAAATCGCCCTAAGTTTCAGAAATTGCTTATATCGTGAAGAAGCACAAGATGACCACCAATCCTCAACCCTAGAGTCTGGTCTAGGCTCACCCCTCCTATGCTCAACACACTTGAGTTTAGGAGAAAGCGCTTTGCGGGATGCGCTCGCGGCACGACGGATTGAAGGTGATGATCAACTGTTTAAATTTTGACTAAGTCCAAACGAGACTATAGGTGCATGCAAAATATTAAGTGTTTGTCCTTAGTCTATCGCAAGCAATCCTAAAACTAGGGGCTCAATCACACAAAATAAATAAAATCTAAAAAACAAAACAAAATAAAAAGAATGCGAAGGAAAACGTGAGAAAAGTCGCGGCAAGCCCCCAAGTGAACAATCACTTGGAAATTAGGCTCGCAAGAGTCCAAATGTCCGGGAGTACCTATATTATTACAAAACTTGGAGTCTCTCTCTCACTTAAATTATAAAATAAATACAATGCAGGAAAATGAGTGCTAAGGAGTTGTCTTGCAAAATCCTCCAAGTCATTCTTCGTGCTAGGTTAAAGCCGCTTCACGTGGGTGCGCAGGGGCTCCTGGAAGAGAGCTCCTCCCTCAATCCGCGTACCTCGCAAGAAGTCAAACAAGAGAGTGATTAGACAATTCAAATAAGAAATATCAAAAATGAAGAAACTACAACAGGCAGAAATAAAAACCGCGAAATGCAGACAAATGATCACAACACAACAAAAATAAGACCTACGCGCTGTTGCTCCCCGGCAACGGAGCCATTTGTTGAACAGGATTTTTCACAGGTCTAAAGTAATCCACACAAGGCAGGAACACAATGTCGCTGAGGTGACCCGCGAGAAATCCCGGTTCAAACAACAATTAACCCACGACAATCAAGTAAAGCAGTGAAAGTGTGTGGAGTTAAAATTTATTATAACTCTACAACAAGATGTGTATAGTGCAAGTATGTGTAGAGGTCGAACACAGGGAACAGAAAGGCTAGAACGAGGAAAAAATGCTCAAAATGAGTGTGTATGTGATCAAGTGTCTATTGTGCTATTTTTTTGTGGGTTTTTAATTTCATATTTTTTTATTTAGTTTTTAATTTTGTATTTTTGTATTTTAATTTTCAATTTATTGATTTTTATTTTCTTTTTATATTTTATATTTTTTTCTTTTCTTTTTCAATATTGGAATGTATAAGCTATATAATAAAAGAAGGGTTAGAGTATTTATATAAATAACTAAAAATAACTAAAATTCTGAAAATCAAATGTTTTCGTGGTTTTTATAATTTTATAATGTTTTTGTGATTTTTCTAGATTTTTCCTAATTTTGTTTGGTATTTTTAAAGTCAAAAGTACTGAAAACAGTGGATAAAAGACAAGGCTGAAACTTAAAATGGAGAAATAAAATGGAAAACAGTAGTAAAAATACTCCAATTTAATTTTCACTTGAAACAAAGAAAATTTAGAGACAAAGTTTGTATTTTTAGGATTTTTATGGAATTTTTAGAATTTTTTGGAATCTTTTTAGAGTTTAATATTTTTAGGAGTTTTCTTTTATAATTTTTAGTGAATTTTGGATTGAAGTTAGAACACACTAAAATAAACAAAATATATTTTTTTGGGATTTTTCTAGAGTGTTTTAATATTTTTTATGGATTTTATAAGCTAGACAGTGCACAAAATGGCTATTTTTTATTTTTAATAAATAATAAAATGCATTAAATATGCAAAATAAAAATATGATGATGAACTACTATGCAACAGAGATCTAAACTGATTTTTGGGAATTTTTTGTGTTTTTATAGATGCACGCAAAAATTACTAGAAGCAAAAAGAAAATGCACTCTGGTAGGGGCATTTTTGTAATTATCAAGAAATGCGAGGGCCCGCGTGCAATATGTCCACAAATATTATACTGAATTATAAACTTCGTAGACTAAATGTAAATGGCTAAAGCTGAGAGGTTATGGTCGCAAAAAGGCCAACTTCGCGTGCGTGCGCACGTGACTGTCAAAGACCAACTTGTAGTTTCAATCAAGACCAAGGGCTGAAGTTTAAAATTACCAAAAGTAATCCAACATTACAACAGCATTTTAGGAATGGTTAGAAATATAAGAAATCACAAGCCCTTTTCTCGCAAAATAGCCAAGCGCACGTACTCGCGCTCGTGCGCCTCGCTGGCAAGGGCACGAGTGCAATTTCACAAAAGTAGAAGGGTGTGTTACGCAAATTGTCCAACAGTTTCTAATAGCAAAGGAAAGCTTGGAAATCAATTATTAAATATAAAAATAATCGGGGCGTATCGTGCAAAATTCCCAGAGGTGCGAATTGGACGGCTGGGCGCCGTTTACTTAAGACACGTGGCGCAAGCTCAGGGCCCGATACCCCTTCATCTGTGCGGCCCGATTAGATTGGAGATGGGTGATCGGACGGCTCAGGGCGCACTCATCCAACGGCAGCTGTACACTCGGCTGGGTGTTCTTGATCCTACGGCGTGGGAATCAGCTGGAAGATCCGATGAAGTACTCGGTCGTGCCGAGTTTTGTTCACGTGCAGGGGCCTCCTCCGACCACCAAAGCCACAGCCGAAGGGTGTATTCGCCTCCAGCTGCTCCTCCCCGACGCCCAGGCTGCTCAGATCGGTCCGAAGGCTAATGGATGGCCCTTGGCTTGTTCGATGAAGCTCCAGCCGACCTGGGGGTTTTCTTTTGATGAAATCTGAGGTTGAGCACCTCGGTCCTACGAAAAAGAATGGCAACGTAACAGCACCAACGCGCAAGGCACCTGGCTTTTATTAGCGGAAAACGGTGGCGTGGAGTGGTGGAGATTGTCGGCGGAGCTCAAGAGCTCCGGCACGGCGTAAGGTTGTGAAGGGGGGCGGAGCAATCGATTAACCACAAATTAAAAAAAACACTAAACTATTCCTAGGCTAGCAGCTATCTAAGCAAAGAGAAATAAGGAAGAAAGACGACCTCAAGCAGTGGCTCACTGCGAGATAGGACCTCACGGCTCCTCGCCGGAGATGGGGTTGATGGAGCGCTCTCCGGCCCTCGCCTGGGCTCCTCCGACTTGCTGGAGGAGGCCTGTCACGCCTCCAGTCCTGAGCAGCGTGAAGAAAGTCCAAACAAGGGTCCAAAAGAGGTTGAAACTCGAAGAGGAAGAAGTGGGTGGTTTTTGATGATGGTGAACAGGTCGCGAAGATCGAGGAAAATAGCGCGCCTTGTTGATCCATTCCCCTAGAAAATCCTAGGGCGTGAAAGACCATTGGTAGGGGAGAAAGAGTCCTTAAGAGAGCGAGGCCATTTGGTGAAAGCACGAGCTTAGAAAAAGCCATGAATCGGGGCAAAAACCAACATCCTGACGTGAACAGGAGGCGGGTCAGAGAGTTGACCCGCGGTCAACTCTCAGACCCTCCTGGTTGGTCTACGTGGACCAACCAGGAAAAATCCTGAAACAATGATTTAAAAAAATCATTAAAAAATAGAAAATGAATTAATTAGCTTTTAGTTATAGAATAAAATATGTTTATTTTTTGCAAATTATTTTATAGTGATTTTTATTTATTTTTATGGGGTGTATAATTACAAGTTTACATTTATACCCTTTATAGGTATATTACCTATATATTTGATTATTTGATTTTTAATTTGTGATTTTAATTTTATTATTTTTATTTATTATTTTCTAAAATTATAAAACACTTTTATATACACAAATATATTTTTATTTTAATTTTCTGATATATTTTGTATATTTAATAAAAAAGAAGTATGTATGGTACATGTATGTATATAGGTATTGTATCTATGTGTTTTATGTAGGTATTTTTATTTTGTATTTTATTTAGGCTTTTATTCTAATTTTAATATACATAAATATTATAAGTAATATTTACAAGATTATAAAAAATATAAAAGTACAAAAATAATGAATAAAGAATAAATTGAATATTTTAATCAGTACAACTATAAAATGGGGGTCCAAAACTCAACTTTCCCACCGTAGCTCTGCCAAATGCGAAACCACTGCCATTAAATAGCTTATTTTATTCTATATACAATTAAAGGAGAGTATGTTGCATTTGGAGTTTTCAGTTGTGAGATACAGGTCTGGGAAGTTGGGATTCTGGATTTTTATTCAGACCACAACTTTTATCTGTATATTATTTTTCAGTGAAATCAATTTTGTATTTTTATTTAATTAAATTATCTACAACTTTCATGTACAAAGTTTCTTTATTTGATGAATGAAAAGTGGAACCAAAAATAGGTCCCAAAATGAATAAAGAATGAATAAAAGGTATAGGTATTTTTATTGTGTTCTGGCCCTTATCTCCCCCTACTTTATTCCTTGTCGCCCTAGTCATCGAGATGCCTAGGTCTCGGGGTTTCGGGTCATAAAATATTTACAATATCTTATTCTTTTTCTTTTCTTTTATTTATTCTATAATTTTGGCTTTAATTACAGTATTTTATACACTACTTATGTGCACATGCATGAATGCTAAGATGCTATAATTACTGCTATTTACAGGCATTTGCTAGGGTTTTTGGTGCCAAAATGATAGAATAAAGATGATGAAATGTGGATTCATCAGAACCCAATCCCATTTCACATCCTTGCATTTCTTTTGATGCTCAGGGACAATCATGGTTTAAGTATAGGGGGATGATGAATCTCATATTCATCACTCTAAAATTGATGAATTAAGCTCTAATCCCTAAAAATCATTGGCATTTCTTTATTTATTCTGCATAATTAACATTCATGCATGTTTTCATAAGAATTGCATTTTAT
Source organism: Ottelia alismoides (assembly GCA_037367405.1). Lineage (NCBI taxonomy): Eukaryota > Viridiplantae > Streptophyta > Magnoliopsida > Alismatales > Hydrocharitaceae > Ottelia > Ottelia alismoides. The sequence continues at coordinate 1,188,045 of JAZKJV010004651.1, read as the reverse complement.
CACTTTTTTTCTCATAAAATAAGAAGCGAGAAATCACAGCCAAAATAACCTGCAAAATAGCCTAACTTCCCTTATTTTTAACTAATTCATGCTAACTCCAATTGACCTGAAATCACCTCCACTGTGTACATATCAATAACAAGAATAAATGAAAAAAATACAAAAAATTCACTAACCTAAATAAGTGGATCAAAAACCCAAACCCTAGTTCTAGCATTTTCGGACTAAAACCTTAACATCTTCCCCATCCAGCATCTGATCGAATCCTACTCACTTTTGAACTAATGTATATTCAATTACCTTCAAAACAAGTGAATCGGAGCTCATATATGAAAGTTGGGTTTGGGCCTCTTTTGTACATTTTGTATTCTAACGGTTTTTGACCTATTATTTTATGTACATAATTGACTCATTTTATTTTATTTCTTTTTCATTTGTCTTCTTTGATAAAAGTTTTATTAAAATACGCAAAAATTTATATCCAAACTTAGCTTGAAATCAAAGAAACTAAGTGAGTCCGAGTCCTCACTAACTATTTGTCCAAAAATTGTCATTTTCGTGTTTCTTCTATTTCTTAATCAATAAAAGTCCAAAAAAATAGATTAATGTGTAAATATTTATCTTTGACGTTATCATATTTTTCGGGATATTTATCTCGTTTAAAATTTATAAAAAAAATTATAAAACCCAAAAAATCAAGGTATTCTATGTACATGGGATACCCCAAAAATATCACTTTGCACAAATGATCGATTTTGATCTCTTCATGGAAGTTGTAGAGCTCATCGAGACTATCAACTTTTGTGAAGAAAGTTTTTCGATCCGAGGTCATTTACTATTTTCTACGTATTTATCAATGTATTTATTTTTCGATTTTTGTGTGGCTGACACGTGGCGGCTCCTGGAGGCGCCACGTGTATCCCATTTTTGAGGTTTTCAAAATTATCTTTATTTAAATAATTTAAAAAAATAAAAAAAATTGAAAAAATATAATACGCCACGTGGCATCTCCGGGGCCATCCAATCTTGGCTGATCGACCTCCAAGAGATCGCCCTCTTCCTCTGGCCCTTTCTTAATTGGGAGCGGTGCCACCTCCCAAATTTCGCCGCCCTCTGCCCGTGAATCTCGCGCATGATCGCCCTCCAATCTCGTCAAATCCCCATAAATCTCTATCTCCGATCTCCTCCTCTCCGATATCCCCATCGAATCTCCCCCTCCTTGTGCGATTAACTGCCGCCTCGCACCTCCTTATTTGGCTGACCCCCATCTTTCTATAAAACTGATATCGCCGCCCTCGTTCTTCATCCACCGATTCAACGCCAAAAGGAGGGGTCTCCACCAGCAGGTGGTGATAGCTCTGCGTTCCAGCTCTTGTTCTCGAAGGTGCGACGAGATCTGGTGGCTTATCCACCGTTGCAGCGCAGCGCTCCACCGCTACTACCCTTGATTCGGTCTTTTGGTCGTAGAGCCACAACTTAAATACCCCCGCTGATATCCCCCTCCGTCGCGTCTTCTCCGACTAGGCAACCACATCTACCCTCCACCTGATTGCCTGCATCACCCAACGCTCAATCCAGGAACCACCATCAACGTTGACAACACACCCTAGTCGCACCTCTGAGCTTCATCGACTTCATCAACGCATCTGCTCCTCAGTCGTCCTGCGGTTGTGAGTCTGTTGCCTCGTCATCGCCGTGGAGCCCGCAACTTCATCGACACATCAGTAGTCTCACATCAGCAGCCAACGACCGTGCTACCTCACCGCCCAATGCCTCCGCCTTCGTCACTCCTCCACCGGCCACCATAAAGCATGGCTCTGCCACAGAAGGAGCATCGCAACCAGAGCATCGTCCACCGCCGTGACTCGCATCTCTCCGCCAGCGAGCCACCAGGCACAGGTCCCAAGACCCCACATACGTGAGGAGCTTGTGCGTTGGGGGAACATTTGCAAGGCCCCCTGCTCTCTTTGTTGTTTGCATAGAAGTCCACCAGCCAGAGGTCATGTATTACGTACGTGACACTCTGGAAATTTTGCAGTCGACCCCCCATTTGAATCGGTATTTACATTTAAATCCATTCTTTGCATGTTTTTATTTTATTTATTTATTTATTTTATTATTGCATATATACCCCAGAATTTCTCCTTATTTTGAACCTATATATCAAATATAGTCATTTTGTTATACAACTAATTCTCTACATCCTAGCATATGTTTGACATTTTTCTGATTTATGGTTAATTAATAATTAATTGTTTTGTAGAAAATTGCATATTTTACCCACTCTGTGCTTGGAAATTCATAACTAATTAACATTGCTCTGAAAATTGCTGAAAATTCAGGGATTGAAGGATTAGTTGTATGTTACATCGTATCCAAAAAGATTTGCATTTGCATGCATAATTTGCCTTATAAAAATCATTTTGTATATTTCAATATTTAATTTTTAGTAGGTATTAAATCTAGTATTTTTGAGGTTTAGGATTTTTCTGAGATCAATCACATAGTGATAGATTTTGGATAATTTTATCTCTTGAAAATATTAGGTTTAATATTTATTATAATTAGTTATCGAAATTCATTGTGTTTGCATTCATAAATTATTTATTTTGCATCCAAAAATTCCAAAAAAATTAAAGTGAATTAATTTCGTCATAATTGTCATCTTGGCCAAGTTTCATATTTTTTGGACATCATTTGATTGATATTCATTTTATAGTCCTTAAAATCAGCCAAAGTTGCATTTTGCATCCCAAACTTGCATTAAAAATACAAAAAAAGAACCGTCTCGAAAACTGTGCATGAACTTTTATAGAAAAATTTCTAGGTTGTTCCTTTGCCTCCTTGAGTTTGACCTTGGTACTTGCCCAAGTAAAATAAGAATTAAACCACTTCGAATAAAATCGATTAATTTATTGTGGTTAATTTCTTGATAGATTTTGATTACTTGCCTACAACAAAAGGATACATAATTAAATGTACAATAATTCAACAAAATTTTGCAGGGCATATTTAGGACTCATCAACCACCCTATATTTAAACCATATCCTTGCATGCAGAAGCAATAGAATAATATTCTGAAGGTTGCCCTACTGAATATCGCTGTCAAGAATGTCAACAGTTTTGTGTCGCTCTTTTTAGTTGCCTTGGCACCCAACAATCTAAAGATAATGATCATGTTATCCTTACAATGGAAACTGCTTCAGAAACTTATCTTCTCTTTGTAGAATATGTTGGTACACTCTTAATGTGCATGTTCCTGTTCACACACATTTATCTTCTTATTGCTTTCATATAAATTTATTTGCACTCCCACTCAGTATTTCTGTTTACATATCATCTGCATACATAGGGGTTTCTCAAACTTCTATAATAGTATTATCTTATACGTTAGCATATTAATCATATTACCATAGCATAATAGTATGCAATATTTGTCAATTACATTAAACATGTCATGATAATTTAATATCGTATTGGTTATGATATGTGGGTCAGTGATTATATTTAACTAACCTAATACCTCGACTTTGGGACGAGATTAAATGCATCTTTGTTACCATCTTTGTATTATACAATACAATGGCAATGGATCAGACATATCTATACATTTTTCAGTGGGAGTGGATCCACAAATCTATTTCAGTCAGGTTGATAGCTTCTTCGTATCTGACATCTTTTTAATCTGCAACATCACCGGCAAGTCCACATAATACTACAACAAGATGGAATATGGACAACAATATTCAAGCATCGCCAGGATGACATTAGTTACGTACGTATGAAGAACGATTTTAATTTTGGGATATTATATGTCAATCTATATCTTTGGTTTATATTTCATTACTGACTTCTCATTGTCTATGTAAGGTTCGAATGAACTGTAAAATTAGTGGAGAACAATGGAAAGAAATATAACTTTTTTAAAAAAATATCTTCTCCTACAGAGCACGGGATCTCTAGTCTCTACTAGTATTTATTTCACCATTATCATATTGAAATAAAACCTGACAAAGAAACAAGACAATAAAGATCATTATTTCTTAGGGATTTTTACCCGACATAGTTTATAATCTTTGCCAATTACCTCCATGATCTTTGAAACAACCTGATCCTTCCTTGATCTCATAAACTTGCCAACCCTTACCCTACAGACCCTGTGGTTAACCTCCATCCATTTGCCTGTTAGATATAACCGGATTGTGTTAAAAAGAGACGTGAATTGACCTCTTTGTTTCATAAATTTACAAAAATGGCTCTTCCTCCCCTCCTCCCTCCCATGTTCCTCCGCCCCGTCCACCACCTCCTCCCCTCATGTTGCTCCGCCCAACCTTGAGCCGCCGCCTCCCCCCTTTCTCCTCCACCCCAGCCCTCCACCACCTCCTCCCCTCTCGTTGTTCCGCCCCGAGACACTGCCTCCCATTCAGTTGCTCTGCCCCAAGTCTACGCCGCCTCCTCCTCATTATCTCTGTCGCCCTTTCCATCCTTCTCGACACCTCACCCCTCCTCTCCGGTCCCTCCATCCCCACCTCCTTCCTCTCACCTCCCCTCCCCCTCACCATCACCCTCCTCGACATCTGCAACACCGCCTCTACCCTCATCCATCACCTCCTATGCCGCCTTGAAGGGCTCCTCAGCATATCTTTAGCGACAACCTCCCTAGCCTTGCTAAGGAAGTAAACAATGTTGTCACTTGACATCTCGGATTCTTCCGAGTCATTTGTTTTCTGGATGTGAATGTCATCTTCCCATCGACCGTTCGTGGAATCGTAGATTTTAGAACAAGATTTGGGAACTCACCTAAGACCACAACTGGCTTATACGAGCATCCATCTTTTGAGCTTGCATTCATGGCAATGGCATGTATGGGCTGGCTTTCAATAGATTCACTAAGTGGGGGAAGCTCATGATAGTTGCCACTTATGGTGTTAGAGATGATGAACTTGCCATATGATGCATGGAAGCAGATAAGTCCACCAGAGGATGCAACCGTGATTGGTTTTGGGTGATCGAATTGCTGGAGAAAAGCCATGTGCTTGAGGTTTCTCCAGTTCCATTCACTGGAGTCGAAGACAATGGATTGATCTTGCTTGGAGCCAACCATGTTGAACCACGGCTCCCAGAAGGGGAGATGAGCAGGCGATGCGGAATGTTGCAGAGGTTGCAACTGAACTCCAACTTTTGCACATTGTGCGATAGCGAAAGAAGCTCGAGGCAGGGAGCCAAGAAAGCACCCTCTCAAGCAGATCCTGGTTGAGTTCGTTAAAGGAAATAAAAGAGTTTGTGAAGAAGGGGATAGAAGAAGGAATGAGGGAGAGAGAGGAAGAAATCCAACTGTTAGATTTCATGTGGTTTGATTAACACAGTTTTAACCCAAGCAAGTTAGCCTAAGATTTGTCAATTTAACGATAAGATTCATAGGGTAAGACGAAACAAGTTTACGGGGTTGAGGGAGGAATTAGGTTGTTTCAAAGGTCGTGGAGTGATGAAACCATGTTTCATGCTGGTAACTCACTGAAATTAACCCCTAACTTGGACTAAGTGTCAATAAGAACCAGACAAACCCCTGTAAATATCAGAGTCCTTGAATAAATTAAAAATACAAAAAATAGCAAAATTAAAATTCATAGTGTTTTTACCCTTAAAAAACGCTTTTAAAAATTTTTTCTGCCTTTGTTTGATCTCTTCTCCATTTTTGTCAACATAAAACTTGTAGATCTCATCGAGATCTACAATTTTCAAGTTTTGAATTTTTCCAAATTTGGTCATCTCCCCGCTTCTTTCATAAATTCTTTATCATAATAATGTGATTGGGCCATGTGGTGCTTGTTGGTTGCACCACGTGGCCTGCTCCTTTACACGCCATGCAGCTGCACTGCCTGTTGTTCGATCATTTCCTTCTCACCAGATCTCATCCGTCTATCCTCGCTCTTCTCCATAACCCTCCGACCAATTCTTCTATTACATCTCAGTCATTCGTCTCCACCTAATTCTTAGCTCGCCACATGATGTCACACACACCGCACGATCATCCCCAGAAAGCCTCCATCCCAGCCGCCCGCCCGCACTTTGAACTCCATCGACCGATCAAGGCCTGGACTTCATCACTGCCCTCCGTTAGCGCCTCCTTCTCCTCCCTCCATGTGGCCACCGAAACCATAGCCCGATCCTCTTCAGATCTCTTTATCTCTACCGTTCTTTCCGCCTTCGCTATTAACCATCTGATCACCCTTCAAAATCCATCTAGACCATTGGCCAGCGCCTCGCCCTCAGCGTGCCACGTGGCGATTCCTACACCCTTCGATCATGCAGCTCCATTCTAATCCTGGCCTTTCCCCAGCGCTCTGATTTTGGCTGTTGGATTACAAGATCTAACTGCAAAAACTCCGTCGTCAACCTCCAGACGGTCTCTCTACCATGATCTCCAGCTCGCACAACCATCTTCCCTTTCCTATTCTTCCCACCTCGTACACTAACCTCACAACCTCCCGACTACTCCATGATCAAGCCCACTCATCCACGACCCCGCGAGCGTCGTCTCTCCCATGACTCCCCTCCACTCGCTCCATATTCTCCATCAAAACACCCACCAGAACCACCACCGTCGCACCTTAAAAACTTTGCCTCCGTCCCAATTGAAGGCTGACCACCTTTACGTGGGGAGTCACCCAGCGAGCCTCTGCCCTCGCTGATAGTGAGGGGGCAGCATGGAGCGCGAAGTAGACGAGCTCCTTCGATGAGACCCACCGCCTTCCAGGGCCGTGTCGCGGAGCTATGCTTCCTCTTGAGCTGCCCCACCTGGCTGAGGGGGTCCAGCGAAGACCCGGGGTTTACATCGAACCCCAAGCCCAAGCCTCCAAACACCATTATTTCCCAGGTAAGTTCCCTCGAACTCCCTTGTTTATTCTTCATCCTTCTTTTAATTAATTAGCTCTCTACACACACCTTCGCTCTCCATTGATCACTTCATCAGCTTCACCACACCACCCCCATTCAGGCACTCATCTCTGATCACTCTTCTTGCCTTCCATAACCTCGAACCACTCCGACCCCCCTTCTCCGAGCTCGCCGGAGAAGATCGACAGCTGCCACCTTCTTCATCCCCCTCACGGCTGACCATCTCACGCACTTCACCCTCGGTACGAAGCTTCGGCTATTGTTTCACTAGCAATTGCAGGACACCCTTCAATGGTCGGAGATCTCACCGGCATAACTTCACGATCTCCATCTCCGGTATCTCAGCATCGAAGTTCCACTCCAGGCAACTTGGAAGCTCGCTCGATCCTCCAACTCCATCGATGATCATTCAGGAGGCTTCAGGGAGGTCTGTATAGTCCAAGCAAGAGAGGAGGAGCTCCAGTGGTTGCGCCGGAGACTAGAACGCATCTCCAGCCCCAGCGGCGGAGAAGAACCTGTACGTACATGTACCGTTCGATTACCAGATCGAACGGCTGTCACCAAGCCACATCGACACCATTCACACCTTCCAGCTACCGCCCGATCTTGATGATCGGACATCTTTTGATCGTCCACGTGTCTTCAACGATGCAGGTCCGAGCCAGAGTACTGATCTATAAGCTCAGGAATCTCGAGCCTTCTCCGAAGCACATCCGAAGTCGAGGCTACTCCCGAGCCAGCGCCGAATCTCCAGCGACACCTGAAACTAGAGCCCACATGCTTGACATGTGCACTCTGGGTAATTTGCACGGAGGCCCTGTCGATTTTGCCAAATTGCAAATAGGTCCAGATCACGTGTAGACCATGTGTGCCTGGGGTATTTTGCACTTATACCCTCATGGGTTTTAATAATTGCAAAAATACCCCCACGCATGTGGGTTATTTACAAGTAAGTCCCATACTTTATTTAATTTGCATTTTAGTCCCTTCCAAGGACATGCTTCCTATTTATCTTTGGGATTTTATCACTTGTGCCCCTCCGAGATGTTGCAATATCAGTTATGCCCCTATCTTTTTGGTAATATCAGTTGTGCCCCTCAAAACTTGCTATTTTATCACTTGTGCCCCTCGGGTTAGTGACCGTCCATGTACAGTGCAAACGGACGTTAACTTTGAGGACATAAGCGGAATTATTTTTTTTAAAGGTTATATGGTCATTTCCTCCTCCTCTTTCCCAACATCTTCTTCTTCCTCCTCTTCCCATCTTCCTCCTCCTCCTCCGACCTCCTCCTCCTCCCTCTCCGCCCCGAGCTCCTCGCAGCCCCTCCCCTCCCCGGCGCCGCACCTCCTCCCCTCCCACGGCGCGCAAGAAGCCCACCGCCTCCGCCCCATCGTCCAAACCCAAATCCACCGAACCCCTCCCCGCCATCAAGAAGGACAAACCCCAACCCTCCAACAAACCCAAACCCCCACCCTCCTCCGCCGCCTCCACCTCCCGCAAGCCCAAGCCCAAACCCAAAGCCGACTCCTACTTCGATGGCGTCGACCTTCCACCGTCCGATGAAGACGAACCCGAGATCGATGCCGCTGACGAAGAGGACGTCGTCCGATCCCGAGCCTCCAAGCAGCCCCAGCACGAGCTCTCCGTGGGGCTCTCCTCAAGCACAAAGCCCTCAAGGACGATCGCGATGCCTTCTCTGTTGTCATCGCCGCCCGTGCCTCCGGCCTCGATGATGTTTGCGAGGGTGACGCGTCGCCAACGGGAAGGGCAAGTCCACGCTGCTGAAGCTCCTTGCTTAATTGTAATTGCCAAAGTGTTATTGCAATGGCCAAAGGTGCACCCCTAGTGGCCCGCTCCACCGCCGCTACTGTCCCACCGGCCCCCCTCGCTCCTGCCCCGTGCGCCTGCTCCAGACTGACCTCCTCCTCGTGTCGCCTCCGCCCCTCCCACCTCCCCCCACCGCCCCGCCTCCAGGTCGCCCCGCCGCCCTTGCCCCCAGGTCGCTCCGCCGCCCCCACCGCCTATGCCTCCCCCTTGGCCCCCTTCCGCCCTCCTCCTCCGCCTGTGCTATGGGTGGAACTGGAGTTAGGTTTTTTTGTTAAATTTTGATAAATTTTTGACAATTTGATTCATAAAAAATCATCAAAAAATTCAATAAATTTGCCGTTTGATCCGTCATGAATGATATATCCGTGAAAATGCAAAAATTTTAGAGATTCCATGGATGTATGACGGTGTCACTAAGAGAGAGAAACTATGAAGAAAAAGAAAGAAGAACAAATGGAGGAAGAAGATGAAGAAGAGGACTGGACAATAATATCCCTCTTAACTGCACCAAGGTTTGAAAAAACCATGGTTAAGTCAACTCATAGACGGTCAATCTGACGGAAGGGCACAACTGATGACGGAGCAAGTTTTGAGGGGCACAAATGATATTACCAAAAAGATAGGGGAATAACTGATATTGCAACATCTCGGAGGGGCACAAGTGATAAAATCCCTTTATCTTTCTTGTTTTCTTCCATTTATGCCCCTGGCTTCACTCGTGCAAATCGTGGGCATCCTAGATCCGATTGAGTCGATTTCAATAGCGTTTTGAAGCTCGTTTCATTGTCTTCTTGATGGCATGCTTGCATTTCTCATCTGACACTATGAGTTTTGATGTATTATTTTATTGGTTGTATGTCTTTTGTGTAATGCTCCGCATGATTGATTTTTACATAAATGAAGATAGCTTCATTGTTTGACCCTGCTTTGACTTCTGATTAAATGACTCAAGTTTGTCGATGATTAGTGCATATTTTGTTTTATTTGCATTGCATTTCATCGCATCCTTTTGCATGATAGAAATCAAATAAAAATGCATGTTTCATGTTTACTTAATGCGCATTGTTGCCTTTTCTTAATATGTGTCTTTGACCTATGATTCTTTAATCCAACACTTAATATCATTAATAAGAGTCTAAATATTACGAAAGAGGCTCGTGTCTCTGAGTTCGACCTTGGGCTTTCCCAAGTAAAATATAAATGGACCATTTAATTTAGTTGATTATATTAATTAAATGGTTCTTTGATGAATCCGATCTGGCCAACTACAACGTATTAACAAGGCTTATTAAGAGGCCGGATTTACGGTTCGTCAAATGGCGCCATTGCCGGGGACACGGCTCATCTTTTGACTTTTTTGGATTTTTATTTATGTAATTAAGTGTTTTCTATACGTAGGTCAATTTGTTCATTTGTCTTGCATCACAAAAAAATTTCTTTTCGATGGATATCTAACCTATGCTTTTGTGGTAGGGCCCCCGATGTTCAAGGAGGCAAGGAGAATGTACTTCCCCGCTGCAAGGAGCTGCAGAGCAATTTTGGAGATGGTTCGGAAAAAAAATTTATGTGCCTCGCATTTTATTTCATTTCATATGCATGTAATAATCGTCTTTACAGAGGTCTTCGATCGAAGACTCACGCTTGTAAATGAACGAACTATATGTGGTTGTGCGGGGATTGTCCCCACTTGAGTGTCGACCTAGGACCAGGCGCGCAGCTCTTCGAGCTTCTTTCACCGTTTCATTTTTTACGTGCTTGCTCGTAGGTAGGACACACTTTAAATAAAGACGCACATAACATCACTTCACTTAGCCAAATTTACAAGATGTTCTTCCCCGCTAATAGAAGCATGTTAGGTGCGTTTTTTTTTCATCGACTTGCATACATATTATTTTGGTTTTCAAAACAGTCCAAGTTTTCACGTTTTTTGCTAAAGGCATTGCATGTTTTCTCATTTATCCTAGATCATGGTTTTTATGGATTGTATGGCTTTTCTCGACTCCTCCTTCTAGCTTGATGGCCTAGGTTAATGGAAAATGGGAATGAGCGGTAGACGATGACTGCTTGGTTTATGTGTTCGCCTTAATTCAATGATGACCTTAAGCAAAGTAAATTGGGACTGTTAATTGCAAGTCAACCTAAAAAATGGAGTAAAATCTTGTTTTGGGAGAGCAATACCCATGTTTACGTAGTTTGTCTTATTTGACATTTTTCCCGTATAAACTAGAATGTTTTTACTCACAATAAAACCGACAAGATAATCAACCAACATTTGTTGGTTTCACGTGTTAGTTGGTGAAATAAAAGGGTATGGCATGCTTGTTTAAGCCATGATTGCTCTGAAACCCTCCCTTAGACCCTAGGTACTCCATCTATCTCAGAAGATTCATCTGCTCATCTGTATATCCATCCGACTTCTTCGTTCACCTCAGGTCTCTCCCAGCATCAAATCTCAATCTTTATACTTAGGCTATTCTCAGCCTAAGTATAGGGGGACCTGAGTCCCCATGATTATTCTGCTCATCTTTCCTTGCCTCGATACTTAGGTTATTTCTAACCTAAGTTTATGGGGAGCCTACCTCAGTTCCCGTATATTTTTCTATATTTAAATGGACCTATGGACTTGTATCATTTAGTGTTATGAGGACATAACAAAGTTTAAGTATATGGGAGTATATCGTATATAGAGTATATGAACTTTAGCTTATCTTGAAATTTTGAAAAATTAAAAACTTTTTGGCTAAAGTAATATCTTTTGAACTAAGTGGGCAACATTTATTTCAAACTTTTATATATTATGTTACACTATTTTTAAGAAAAATATTTTCGAAAATGATTTGAAAAATGAGTTTTTCTTGTTTTAAAAAATTCTTTTGAAAATGTTTTGAAAATCTTTATTTGTGTGACATGGTGTTGAAAATTCTTTTTGATTTCAAGGAAAGTTGAGTCTAACCTGTGTTCTAACCTTTAATCAAAACTCCATAAAATGAAAAAAAATTCAAAAACCTTTTAGAGTCAAATTAATGACTAAACCCAAATAAGTAGTCGCGTTCAGTGAGGGTTCGCCCTTAGCAGAGTGGGTGGTTTAGAGGACATCACGTAAGGCTCCGTCCTCAAGCAACGGGCTCTGGCCTGTACTTACACCCATACTGGCTGAATGCAGATGCATCTACTTAATTGAGTGTAGGCAATCATGATGTCTGTCAAAGTTTTCAAAAATTATATAATAAAATAAATAAAAAAATAAAAATTGTTGAAGGAGTTTGATTAAATCCCCTACTTTTTCACTTCCATCCATGAGCAGAAATGTTCAAGGAAACTTCATTTATGAGGTCTTGATATTTTAGGTTAACCAGCCTTAACCATCGGGGTCTTAAAAGACTCAATCATCCACATTTCCCTAGGTTTCTAGATTTGCGTGCCATATTGCAGGCTTAGTCTCTGACCATAAGAATATGATCAGCACATCACATGCACGACTGCGATTTCGATGAGATGAGTTGACTCTACACTTGAGAGATTGGGATGAGAGGTTTGAGTCTTGACTTGATCTAATGATGCTCGAGGATGGGATAAAATATTTGAAGGATTCATGAAACCTAAGTGTCAACATCTTTAGCCAGTATGAGAACTTAGTTCTTATACTAATCTCTTGACATTGACCTACGTGCCAGGGTGTGAAGTAAATAAAAATGTTGATCAGTGTGTGCCAACTTTTGGTAAAAGCAGTGGAGCTGTCCACAAATATTACAAAGCAAATAAATGTCAAAGAAAAGCCCTCATTCCATACAAAGTCAATTTTCAACAAGAGCTTCCACCAAAGGCAAGCGCTCCCAACCATTTTCAAAGTGTCCACTTGGACCACCGCTATTAGGACCAGGAGTCGGGCTTGCACCAAAAAAGGGCTCTGCATTTTAAATGATACAAGTCTGGGTGTAGAAGGTATGATAGGTACTCAAAAAAGACACATCCCTGTGTATTCCCAGAAAAACAAGTGTAGATGGCTCCAACTTCTATTGACGGACGCACTGATCAACACCAAAAATATGTGTTGCGTAATAAGGCACTAGAGAGAATCCTTGTTCCGATATGAGGGAGCGAAGAAATGACACAATCCCAAAACTCTCCATTAGATGGCCTGCTACCTACACTTTCAAGTCTGACAACTAAAGAGACGAAGGACTGGACGCAAGATATGATTTATTCCCTAGTGTTGAGGATTGGGTCCTTAGGAGAGTTTCTTGGACCAAGACCTTGGGTGACGTTTTGACTCTACTCTCGTGAATGCAATCAACACTAAATGTCACACCCTTAGCTTATATGTATATCAGAGAGAGTCTGGGAAAACTAGAGGAATTGGATGTCTCTTGATTAAGGCTAGGTTGAGCTCTAAGATTTTGGATCTCTAAATTTGATGAGGACTTGAACAGATTAGATCATGTACACACATGCACAAGGGGGTTAATCCAGCCCATTCATTTTCTTTGATGCTCGGGGACTAGCAAAGTTTAAATATAGGGGGTTGATGAAACCATGTTTCATGCTTGTAGTTCACTGAAATTAACCCCCTAAGTTGGACTAAGTGTCAATAAGAACCAGACAAATCCCTGTAAATATCAGAGTTTTTGAATAAATTAAAAATACAAAAAATAGCAAAATCAAAATTCATAGTGTTTGTACCCTTAAAAACACTCTTAAAATATTTTTGTGCCTTTGTTTGATCTCTTCTCCATTTTTGGTCAACATGAAACTTGTAGATCTCATCGAGATCTACAATTTTCATGTTTTGAGTTTTTCCGATTCGGTCATCTTCCCCCTTCTTTCTTAAATTCTTTATTGCAATAATGGGATTGGGCCACATGGCGCTTGCTGGTTACACCACGTGGCCCGCTCCTTCACACGCCACGCACCTGGACTGCTTGTCATTCGATCATTTGCATCTCACCAGATCTCATCCGTCTATCCTCGCTCTTCTCCATAACCCTCCGATCGATTCTTCTATTACATCTCAACCACCTGTCTCCGCCTAATTCTAAGCTCACCACTTGGTCTCACACACCGCACGATCATCCCCAGAGAGCCTTCATCCTAGCCGCCCGCCCGCACTTTGATCTCTATCGACCGATCAAGGCCTGGACTTCATCACCACCCTCCGTTAGAGCCTCCTTCTCCTCCCTCTACGTGGCTGCCGTAACCATCTCCCGATCCTCTCTAGATCTCTTTATTTCTACCGTTCTTTCAGCTTCTGCTATCAACCACCCAATTACCCTTCAAAATCCATATGGACCGTTAGCCAGCACCTCGCCCTCAACGTGCCACATGGCGATTCCTATACCCTTCGATCACACATCTCAAATCTCATCATGGCCTTTCCCCAGCGCCCCACGATCTCCAGCTCGCGCAGCCACATCCCCTATCCTATTCTTCCCACCTCGTCCACTAACCTCACAACCTCCCGACTACTCCATGATCAAGCCCACTCATCCATGACCCTCACGAGCGTCATATCTCCGATGACTCCCCTCCACTCGCTCCATATTCTCCACCGAAACACCCACCAGAACCACCATTGTCGCTCCTTAAAAACTTCACCTCCGCTCCTCGATGACAGCGAGGGGGCGATATGGAGTGCGAAGACGACAAGATCCTCCGATGAGACATGTCGCCTTCCAGGGCCACGTCGCGGAGCTATGCTTCCGCTCGAGCTGCCCTACCTGGCTGAGGGGGTCCAACGAAGACCTGGGGTTCACATCGAACCCCAAGCCTAAGCCTTCGACCGCCATTATTTCCCAGGTAAGTTCCCTCGATCTCCCTTGTTTATTCTTCATCCTTCTCTTAACTTAATTAATTAGCTCTCTACACACACCTTCGCTCTCCATTGATCACTTCGTCAGCTCCACCACACTACCCCCATTCATGCGCTGATCTCCGATCACTCTTCTTGCCTTCCATAACCTCGAACCACTCCGACCCCCCTTCTCCGAGCTCGCCGGAGAAGATCTCTGGTCGCCGCCTTCTTCATCCCCCTCACAGTCGACCATCTCACACACTTCATCCCTCCCTCGCACGAAGCTTCGACTATTGTTTTACTAACAATTGCAGGACACCCTTCAATGGTCGGAGATCTCACCAGCATAACTTCATGATCTCCATCTCCGGTATCTCAGCATCAAAGTTCCGCTCCAGGAATCATGGCAGCTCGCCCGAACCTCCAGCTCCATAGATGATCACTCAGGAGGCTTCGGGGAGGTTTGTATGGTCCAAGCAAGAGAGGAAGAGCTCCAATGGTTGCCCCGAAGACTAGAACGTGCTGCCAGCCCCAATGGCGGAGATGAAGAACCTAGACGTGCAGGTATCGTTCAATTACCAGATTGAACGGCTATCACCAAGCCACGTCGACGCCATTCACACCTTCCATCTACCGCCCGATCTTGATGATAGGGCGGCTTTTGATCATCCACATGTCTTCATCGACGCAGGTCCGAGCTAGAGCACCGATCTATAGGCTTGGGAATCTCGAGACTTCTCTAAAGCACATCCGAAGCCGAGGCTACTCCTGAGCCAGCGCCAAACCTCCAGCGACACCCGAACCTAGAGCCCACGTGCTTGACCCGTGCACTCTGGGTAATTTGCACGGAGGCCTCGACGGTTTCGCCAAATTGGAAATAGGTCCAGATCATGTGTAGCGCACGTGTGCCTGGGGTATTTTGCACTTATACCCTCGCGGGTTTTAATAATTGCAAAAAGACCCCTGTGCATGTGGGTTATTTACAGGGAAGGTCCCGCACTTTATTTTATTTGCATTTTAGTCGCTATCAGGGACCTGTTTGCTATTTATCTTTCATGTTTACTTGCATTTATGCCATGGATTCACTCGTCCATATCTTGAGCATCCTAGCTCTGATTGAGTTGATTTCAGTGGCGTTTTGAAGCTCGTTTCATTGTCTTCTTGATGGCATGCTTGCATTTCATATTTGATACTATGAATTTTGATGTATTATTTTATTGGCTAAGTGTCTTTTGTGTAATGCTTTGTATGACTGATTTTTACATAAATGAAGATAGCTTCATTGTTTGACCCGCATTGATTTCTGATTAAATGACTCAAGTTTGTCGATGATTAGGGCATATTTTGTTTTATTTGCATTACATTTCATTGCATCCATTTGCATGATAAAAATCAAATTAAAAAATGCATGTTTCATGTTTACTTAATGCGTATTGTTGTGTTGTCTTCATATGTGTCTTTGACCTATGATTCTTTAATCCAACACTTATTATCATTAATAAGAGTCTAAATATTATGAAAGAGGCTCATGTCCCTCAGTTCGACCTTGGGCTTTCTCAAGTAAAATATAAATGGACCATTTGATTTAGTTGATTATATTAATTAAATGGTTCTTTGATGAATCCGATCTGGCCAACTACAACGCATTAAAAAGGCTTATTAAGAGGCCGGATTTGCGGTTCGTCATGGAGGTAATTGGCAAAGATTATAGAATCTGCCATGTAAAAATCCCTATTTCGTATTCCGCCTTTTTATTCAAGGATGTGTTAGGTGTGATTCTTTTGCATAATAATTTTGGTAGAATAATGTGATAAAACAAGCAATATGGAGTTTATTCTAAATTATTGTTACTTGGGATTTTTACCCAAGGACCCCTAAAAATTTTCTTATTGTACCTTTATCATTACATTTTTTATTCTTTGTATTTCACCATGACCCATATAATCATACTCCAATTAACACACATGCCCCACATCTAAGGGATATGCACTATGAGTAGGGATGAGCTTCAGGCCCCTTTGGGTCCAAGATGACTTGGCACAAGGCCCAATAAAATTAATAGCCCATAGGTTGGGCCGATAGCCAAAAGTTTGCTCCAGATCAGCCCACAGTCTGATCCAATTAACATGGGCTTAGGTTCGGGTTAAATGGTCCCATTAAACATTGGGTGGAAGCATGGAGCCGAGGTTATTGAATTATTGTTATTAATGGAGTAACAAGAATTATTGGGTATAAAAGAGTTAGTGATATATGAAGTATTGATTCAAAACTAACTATTCACAAATAAAGTCGGTCTTTTTCCAAGTTCTACTTAAGAAGTTTGTATCCTTTTCCAAGGAGAAGGGCGCAATGTAAAAGGTTAGACTTCTTACCAACATTACTTATCAGGACCGCATGTGCTTTGATATGTGGAATGATCCTATTTAGTATGCTGTCCTTTCTATATTGAAGTGGGTTCCATTGGCCGTTTAGAAATGATTGTGTTGTGCTATGTGCATATTTTGAGGATGAAATGTTTTTTGATCCATTAATTGGTTGGTGGGATTTGTTTTTTTTAGAAAGTCAAGGGGATGAGTCGGAGTTATTGATTATTCTACAATGATATTTTAAGCTAGATAATGAACTTTAATTATGTGTACCTGAACAAGGCCTTGGTAATCTATATTGCATAACTATCCACGTTTATACTTTTTAAAAGGTAATCTAATGACATGACGATATGAATAACACCAACGAGTAATTTGTATTTGTGTGGTAATGATGATGACGTGGTCTAGTTTTCTGCGTAAGTAGATTGGGTACTTATTTCTTTAAAATTCGTATGCATGTGTTCCCTATTGCAATATATTAGCCCACAATAAAAATTGTAGAAATTCTGTGGTATGCAGTAAATACTTCAATAATTGTAGAATTGTGGGGGTAGGCAAACAAATAGGATTTTCAATAGTGTAGGAATATGTCTACCTTTTTAATTACTATATATATATGATTTTTATCCAATGAGCCTTGTGCTCATTAAAGATGAAATTAGTCCGCTTCATCTCCAACAACTCCAGTAATAAAAATACAAGCTCTAGTAAGAGCCTACTCCATCTCCAATAATAGAAATACAAGCTCCAGTAACTAATATATATCCATGCTTTAGTAATATATATCGAAGCTTCAATCAGTGCTATCATAGCTCTAGTAACTTATATAAAGTTACAAGTAATTGCAAACCAAAGTTACTGACTAAATTACTTCATTTACTTACATTTGATTCAAAGATACTGATTCCAATACGAAAGTTACTGGTGCATTTAGTATTACTGAGTTCAGTTACTAATGGCAATACAAAAGTTACTGGAGTTACTGATCGTCGGATTAAGATGAAATGACTGGGATTAGGGGCTCATCTCATCTCTAATGGGCATAGGGCCCACTGGATAAGTCATATATATATATATATATGTATGAGGGGCGATCCTGTGAGAGCTAAAATTTGTGAGAGCATGAGAGGAGTGATTCTGGACCACAAGATCTTGTCTTCTCTCTCCTGGTCTTCTCTCTCCTGGTTGAATCTTGTGGTCCAGAATCACTCTTATGCTCTCACCAATTTTGGCTCTCACAAGATCGCCCCTCCTCTCTCTCTCTCTCTCTCTCTCTATATATATATATATATATATATGGAGCACTTGAATTGAGGTGACACATTTCCTTGATTATGAAAACGTGTCATCTTAAGCCGTTAGATGATGAGTGTACGAATGAGATTGAAATCACTAAGTGGTTTTCGTGCCAACTAACATTCTTAATATGGTGGTGGAAAATTACTGCTAATTTGATAAATTACACGCCATTGCTCATTCTATATTTAGATATATATCGAGTGATGTACATAAATTTTCAGAAATATTCGATGACATAAATGTTCACGTTTTGAAATAACCGTTAATAATTTACAAACGATTGAGATATTTTACAATTCCATGTTATAAATTACAAATGTGTAACCACTGATATTAGAAAAAATCTCAAATCTGACGAAAATTTGTATTTTTTTAGATGTGTTTCTTAAAATATATGGTTTTGATCAAGCGCTAATAAATTGATATACACGTAACAAAAAAATTCATAAAATGATGGGATTTTTGTTACAACTATATTTCGTAATATACAGAGATTTTTGTGTAGTTGCATTTCTAAAAAATAAGATGCTCTGATCAAGTTAATCAATTAATATACGCAGTGAACATTCCTTTTGTAAATTACATTTGATTTATTTTGAAAATAATCATCTAACATTCTATGGAATCAATGTTTGTAAAATGTAACATTTTTTTGTAAATTTCATATTCTTTTTTCTAAACTACATTTGATTTATTTTTAAAAATTTTATAGTCTCTTTTGAGAACATTCTATTAGAGAAATATTTGTAAATTATGATACATTTCCGTAAAATTTTTTACTTTTTTTGTAAAATTCATTTGATTTTTGTAAAATAGATTGATTATTATTAATGTGTAAATTATTTTTATGTCCATCCATTGTGTTTCCCATTATTGTGGATCCATCGAAATTCATCATCCATTGTAAATTTTGTGTATATTTTGTAAAATCCACGCTCTCATTGTAAAATCTATATGTTGATCTGTAAAATAAAAAGTCAATCGATAATATTCATTGGATACATAGAAATAACTATAGGAAAATGTAAAAAAATTATACAATAACTGAGTTAAATGTAAAACATACTTACAATTGTAAAATATGTTAATGAAATGATGCTGCTATGTACTAAGAGTCTTCATTTTGGGCGAGTGTTGGTCATGGATTTGAATGAACGTAAAACTTTGTGAAAAAAATGTAAAATAAAGTAAATGAAAGTAAAATAAGTACTATTTGTTTAACATGGATAGCACAAAACATAAAATATTGTGAAAGAATGTAACATAGATATTTAGATTTAGTCCAAAAAATACATATATCAGGAACACGTATAGCACAAATGAAAGATTAAAAGTAGCATAAATGAAACTAAAAATAACATAATTTTTAAATGCAATACATATCTAGACATCAAATCATAAACGAATAAGAAGAATGCATTCATTTTGATCTTGATATCTGCATTCGTTCATTAATATCTAAACATAAATACATTATGCAACATATTAATGAATGACAAAAGCGAATCATATCATTTAAAATGAATCAGAATTGAATCAGAGTGATTTTTTAATAAAAACATGATAGAAACAAAAAAAATATGAATGATTTCATAAAAAAATGATATGTACCTCTATAATATCAAGATCAAGCGGGGATGTTGAACGTGTCATCGATGCTTGAACAATGAAACGAGAACATCACTTGAAAATCATTAGAAGAATGGAGACATATATTTCGAGAAAAGAATAACCTCGATTGTGAGAGTTGCTATTTTTAGTATGATTGTTTTTGGTTATTAATTGAATGAGCTATTATACAGTGTGAAATCCAAGATTCAAATTGAAAGAGAGATTCTGATAAGATAATTATACAACTAGTTTCTAAATATAGAATTATGATGTTATCTCGAATGGTGGTTTTAATGACCACCGTAGACGACCATCAAATGGTTGTTATGTGATGTAGCACGGTGAATGAGGAAATGTGCCACCACAATTCAACTTTTTCCTATATATATATATATAAAGACATCTATAAATAGAAAGAGTTTAATGGGGCTGCCACTACGTCATTTTCGGCGTTTTTTTTTTTTAATTTTTGAAAAAATGTATATTCATCTATATATCCCTGCTACATGTCATTTCAATTTCATCAGAAATAGAGACTCTTATGCCCTCCAACTAGAACAGGTCGATTACAATAATTTTAAAACCGTTAAAATTACCTGTTCTAGATGGAGGGCATAATAGTCTCTGTTTCTAACGAAATTGGAATGACATGTAGGAGAGATATATAAATGAAAATAGATGTTTTATTTTTCAAAAAAAATAAAAAATGCCGAAAATAGGGGGCGAGCCAGCCATGTTGGGGCAGCCCCATTAAATCCATACACACACTTATATATATATATAGTAGAGACAGAGAGAGAACGGATCCTACTCCATGTAGTAGGTAACTTACCTACTCCACTTTTATTTTTTCCACTTTTTTTATTTTTTTAAAAAATATTTTCATGGATTTTCATAACTATATCCCTCCAATATGTCATTTAAATTTCGTCAGAAACAGAGACTCCTAAGCCCTCTATCCAGAACAAGTAAATTACAGCAAATCTAAGACCGTTAAAATTACCTGTTCTGGACGAAGGACATATGAGTCTCTATTTCTAATGAAATTTGAATGACATTCCCTTTCCTCACACACACACACACAGATATATATATATATATATATATATATATATATATGTGTGTGTGTGTGTGTGTGTGTGTGTGTGTGTGTGTGTGTGTGTGTGTGTGAGAGAGAGAGAGGAAAGGGATCCTACTACATGGAGTAGGTAACTTGCCTACTCCACTTTCATTTTTTCAAAGTTTTTTATTTGTTTTTAAAAATGCTTGCATGGATTTCTAAAACTATATCCCTCTAACATGTCATTCAAATTTCGTCAGAAATAGAGACTCCTATGCCCTCCATCCAGAACAAGGAAATTACAGAAAATTTAAGACTGTTAAAATTACATGTCATGGAAGGAGGGAATAGGAGTCTCTGTTTCTGGTGAAATTTGAATGACATATTAGAGGGATATAGTTATGAAAATCCATTAAAGCATTTTTCAAAAAAAAAACAAAATAAAGCTGAAAAAAATGAAAGTGGACTAGGTAAGTTACCTACTCCATGGAGTAGGATCCTTTCTCTCTCTCTCTCTCTGTATATATATATGGGAAAAATGGGGCTGTCCCCTGAGGTCAGCCAACATGGCTTCCCCCACCCCATTTTTCGCAAAATTGTTTTAGTTTTATGGAAAAATATCACCATGTATATTCATCCCTATATCCCTCCTACATGCCACTCGAATTTTGTCAGAAACAGAGACTCCTACGGCCTCCATCCAGACGTCCTTTTTGCAATGGTCGCAGGATTTTTAAATCGACCATATCTGTATGGAGGCCGTAGGAGTCTCTGTTTCTGACGAAATTCGAATGGCATATAGAAGGGAAATATGGATGAATATACATGGCTATATTTTTCAAAAAAATAAAAAGTTTGCCAAAAAATGGGGTGGGGCAGCCATGTTGGCTGCCCCCAAGGGGCATCCCCTTCAAACTATATATATATATATATATATATATATATATAATTTACCTGTTCTAGATGGAGGGCAAAGGAGTCTCTGTTTCTGACGAAATTTGAATGACATATTACAGGGATATAGTTATGAAAATCCATGGAAGCATTTTTCAAAAAAAATAAAAAAGTGGAAAAAATGAAGGTGGAGTAGATAAGTTACCTACTCCATGGAATAGGATCCCTTACCTTATATATATACATATATATATATATGTATGTGTGTGTATGGCTTATCCAGGGAGCCCCTTGCCCATTTAAGTTGTATTGAGTACCAAACGTGGGCTTGCCACGTGATGAATCCTCATTCATCACTCTTTATTCTTTTATTTTAGCTAAAAACCTTTGCAAAACACCATGTATATGTTTGTATGAAATAATTTATCAAAGAGCATGCATTGTGTAAATACTAATAATTAGCATGTTTTTATGCAAAAATAAAAGAATAAATAAATAAAGAAAAAGAGGAAAATATTTAGAATAAATATTAATAGACCTGAACCCAAGGGAAGGCTCCACAAGGTCCTGACCATAAAATAAAATAAGTAGCGAGAGATAGGATAACTCAACATTGTGTAAAACCCCCTCTTAGTGTACATATTTTTTTTCTAAAATTAAAAATATTTATGTGTTGCCTTTATTTTGCATATATTTATGAAAAAAGAATAAAAATGGGAAAAATAAAAGAAGAATGAAAATAAATAAATTCTCTCTCTTCAGTGTATATATACCATGTATATAAAATAAATGATGTATTTATTTCACCTTTGTATGTAATTAATAAAAATCCAATAAAAATCTTTTTATATTCCAAATTTTATGATATAAATAAATAAAATATAAAATTGGAATAACTGTACATAAATAAAATAATAAACATAAAATCCAAAAATACATAGGTATATATACATGTATATTATATGAATATAATGTAAATACGTAATTTATTTTTCAAAAAAATTAAATAAAAATCACTAAAAAATACTTTGAAAATAAATAAACATTTTTTGTTTTGTAAATATTTTGAAATAAAATCTTTTTCTATTTTATTTTGAATCTTCAAATCTTTTTCCAATGCCTTTTTCCTATTGGTCCACGGGGGATTGTTGACACACGGTCAACTGCCCCCCCCCCGGACCACTTCACCCGGATCTGCACCCCGACCCGATCTTCTCCCATTTTTCCAAACGCGATCCTACCATCATTAACCCAAACCCCGGGCTCCGAATATCGACAATACATCCCTAATCAATGCTCGGGAATCTTCTTAGGGATCCGTGCACCAAAATTGCCTGCCCGACCCCATCTTTGTCGGATCCCTGCCAGTATATAGCTTCATCTTCCTCCGCCATTTCCCGTACCTTCGATCACCGTTTTAGACTCCGAGGACCTCCATCTTCTAGCCTTGAGTGATAGCAAGATCTAGGAGGCGTTGCGACGAGGTTTGGAGCACTCTAGCCCCTTGTCTGGTGGTTCTCACCGCTATGCTCCGTCCGACGGAGCTCGAGCCTCTGGAGATGTCGCTCCATTGAGGCAAAGACCCCACGAGGTCACCCATTTCCAGCACAGACGTCCGCGATAATCTGGTAGCCTCGATATCATTTAGATTAGCTTCCATTTCCATTTTGCGATTTTGCACCGCCGGCCTTCGCCGACCGTTTCACTCCGCTCCGATCAACCATCTATCCATCCGACCCTCGTATCATCTTCATGAGAACTCGCCCCATCTTCTATGCCCCTCCGATCATCTTGGTTCGCCCCGAAACCAAGAAGTAGGTCTCCTCCGCCGTCGCCTCACCAGAGACCCCCGCTCCGCCTCATCAGACCACCCACTTCGCCCATAACCGGGTCGAGGCACTCTGCCCTCGACCCAGCATTCTTTCTGTGCAGGTTTCATTGAAGAAGGACCCCATATGGGGGTCCAACCGTTCAGGAACAGCTGCTCCTGCTCCCCTCCGTCGCCGAAGCTTCTCCGACTTCTCCGACCCCATCTGAAGCACACCACCAGCTGCGGACGAGCTCCCTCGCAATTCGCCCACCTCCGCAGCATCTGAGGAGGTCCCCCGCGCACGTACTGGGCAGGCGAAACTCGTCGGCGACCTGTTCATGGAGGATCTCCAGGAGCCGTTAGATCGAGCACCTCGTCCCAGGTCTATCACCGCCGTCCATCTTTGGAGCGTACTCAGCCGTCCGATCACCTGAGGGGCTCATCTCGAGCGTCCAGCGCGAAAGGGTAGCCACGTACCAGAGCCATCCGATCTTCCATGTGGCACGCCTTCGACCGTGGAACACAAAAATGGGGTAATATCACTTAGGCCCCCTGTTCTCTTTGCTTTATAGTTTAGTCCTGTATATTCGTAGAATAGTTGTTTTTATTTTTGAAAATTTGCACTGAGGACCTTATACTTTCGCATGTTTGTGATTTATTCCTTGTTTGTGTGGAACACATGCTTCGACACATGAGTTTTGGGTAAATTGCATATAAAGGACATGTGTTTCTGGATGTTATGATTTGAACCTTTTTAAATAGGAATGACAGTTTCATCCTTCTGAATGTGAACCACGTGCTAGGAACGTGATATCTTGGGCTTTTAACATTATTTGGGCTGGGGTTTTCTGACTGTTCTGGAATGATGTTTATGTTTTGAATATTACACTTATACCCCTGTGTGTACTGGAATTGGAACATGTGCAAATTTTGTATGAATTTTGTGGTTTATCCCCTGTACTTCTAGCATGTGTTTCAGTTTAGCCCCTGAAAGTTACTTTTATTGTGTTTAGGTCCCTGTGTGCTGTGGCTTTTGCATTGGTTGAATAAAATATCAAATTAAACCCAAATCGTGTGAAATTTGGATATGTGGCTCCTGCCACTGTGTATAAATTTCACAAAGTTTTTGGGACATTTTTGTTGCTTCTTGCTATTTTTAAAAAATAAAAACCTTCATTTTTGCTACTGTTTGAAATAGAAAATCAACTAAAAATATAAAAACTAATCTAAAAATTACAAAAAATAGGACTTGTTTGTTTTAGTGGTTTCTTGCTTCTGTTTAATTTTCGTCTTGTTTGGATTTATAAAACCCATAAAAATATAAAACACCAAAAACCTTATAAAAATTATTAAAAATTATATAATAATAAAAAATGCAATTTTGGTTTCCTTAGTTTAGTTTTTATTTCTATGTTTCATAAAAATTACCTTCAGATTTTTATAGGCTAATTATTTATTTTTAATCAGCCTTTCAAATCTGATTGCACATTTATTCACTGTTTTTTCCTTTTCCGATTTTTATAAAATCAATAAAAAATTATAAAATTCTGAAAAAATCACCAAAAACACTTAAAAAATAAAAAACACAAAAATATTTTTATGTGAATTTTCTGAGCATTTTTAGTATTTAATAAATTGTTGAATTTGATTCTTTTAGCCCTTTTCTTACATTTTCTTTATAATTAAAAACATAAAAAATTAAAAATATACAAAAATCCATCAAAAATACCCTTTTTTATTTTATTTTATTTTCGACTACTTCGTAGGTCGATCCGGCCAACCCGTGCTCCTTGAGTTTGATCCTGATCGCTATACCAGGTTAAATAAATAACGAGAAAGCTATTCGTGTTTTATTGATTTATTTTCTTATTTGGTGGTCTTATCTTCTTGTTGACTGGGTCTCTCTATTTGGGTCGCAACGACCCGTGTTTTTTGTACCTTGGCTCGATATTGAGAGCTGATTTCTCGGTCATCAGAATGGCACTGTTGCCGAGGAGCACGGCTTAGTAGTCGTTTTATTTTCATTTTTATTCAGTTTTCAGTTCTACGGCTTTTCTTGAGGCTTTTTGTTTTCTTTCGCGGCTTTCCGTGGCTTTTTCTGTTTCTTTTATTTTGTTTTTGTTTTTGTTTGTTTTATTTTATTTGTCTGTATTTTCATTTTTTGCATATAGTTGCCATTTTATTTTATCTTGCTTAGTTTTATAATAATTGTTTCTGACCCAATCTTGTTTGACTTCTTGCGAGGGCCCGAGGATCGAGTCAGCTTTCTTTGGAAAGCCAAAGCAATCGTGGAAGCTGGAGGTGGCTCCCTTCTTTACGAAGTTGCTGGAGAGAGCGAGAAGTTGAGCAGGAATGGAGAGGATTTAGGATAGTTTTTTAGAATTATTTAATTATTGTAATAATACAGGTACCAGGACTCTCAGACTTGTAGACTTTTCAGGGTCTGTTTCGCCGAGCACCGGTGTGCTCGGGGGACCCCACCGTGGTTTTGGTTTTCTCGCTTTTCTTTTCTTTGATTTCACGTGGATTTCTATGCTTGAGCCCTTAGATCTAGGCTTTTATCTCGTTGAGCCAGGTAGCATTACGTCCACAACCCTAATAATAATATTTGTTCCTATAGATCACGCTTGGACTTAGGCAAATAAACCGGTACTTCACGATAATAGGAGCTTCTGTTTAGGATGGTTCTCGTCTTTGCATCCATATAGGTAGTTTAAATTTATACGTGGATCACAATTGTATGTAGACTGTTGGAGTCAGGTATGCCTTCTATCTCGTGCATGCATCATTGATTTCCTCGTGCATCGGCTTCTCCATCTTCCTCCCCCTGTTTTCTAGACTTAGGAATAAAAAGGAAAATGGAAAATTCGTTAGACGATTTTTGAAAATTACCTAAAAACTTAAACATTAAAATCGGGACTGCTAATCACACTTGACCCTAAAAGACACATCACTTAAAAATCTATCTTGGGGAGAGTAACCCCCTCCTTGTTTGATTTGGATGAGCGAGAGAGTGACCCACATCCTAGGCTAGAGCCATATCCAATTTCTTGACAGACTGCCGGCCTTTTATTCAGGACAGTCGATTAAGAGTATTGGATTCCTATCATCTCACGTAATCGCTCTGAAAGACTGACTTGATCACCTAAATAAAATTGACAAGATAATTGACCGATCCCTTACGGTCTTCAGCTCAGTGTTGAGTAGGTGAATCGGGGGTTTATTTTCTCATCTTGTATGTTTTCAGATCCCTTCTGCTTTCTCCCCATCTATCTTCTCCTCTATCTATTCATCTGTCTTTCTCCCTCCTACCCTCCCTTCAGTCTTCTACTTCTTCCTCTTCTTTATCCCTGGATGATGGACCCCCTCACTTCTTGCTGACTCTTGCGGCTTCTTCACCTTCTTCCTATCAGTCCAGTCCTCCCTCGAGGGAGGTCGGATCTCCGACCAACCTCCCGTTCCCTCCCTTGCTTTCATTACTCTGGGCATGCTGTACTACACGTCTGCAGAGATCAGATTGAGTAGATGCGAGACCCGGACGATGCCATTGCTGAGTTGAGAGTGCACTCTGTTCGTGATCATAGAGAGCAGATGCGAGTATCAGATGTCTCCTATGCCAGCTTGATGGAAGAGGAGATAGGACAGGGAGCTCAGTCAGCTTCTACATTAGGTCCATTCATTCTGGATTTAGAGCTTATTCAGAGACTGCCGATATTTTCAGGGGAGGTGCATGAGGAGCCCTATCTTCACCTGTCCGAGTTTGAGGAGTTTTGCAGGACACATATCTATTCAGATATTACTGCAGAGGATCTGATGCTGAAGACCTTCCTGTTTACACTTCAGGATAGAGCCATGAGATGGCACCACCAATTGGGGAGGAGATTCGTTACGTGGGGAGAGCTACGCCAAGAGTTTCTACATCGATACTTTCCCCAACATAGAGCAGATATGATGTGGTCTATTATCACAGAGTTCTTATTAGACCCCCAGGAGCCACTGTAGAAGGAATGGTTGAGGTTTCTTGACCTCTTGAGGAGATTTCCTAAGCACGGACTTCCACCGACCGACCTTATCAAGATCTCCATACGGGGGATGACTGCAGATCAGATAACACTGGTGATTACCTCGTGTGGCGGTTCACACCGCAATTCCGACATTGACTTACTAGATACCATCTCGAGGTTACTTTCACAGAGACCATCGTCACGAGATGTCGTAGTCGAGACAACACATGAGGATGTCACAATACCAATAGGGTGTGTCGCACTACATGAGGATACAGTTTATACACATCATCCCGAGGACTTGGATTCTGCAGCACCACACAGTACAGAGGAGATGACTCCGAAAGTGGAGGTTCTGACCTAGAGCCTACTCAAGTTTCAGTTGGTATTCCAGCTGGAGTTCGAGTCAGCCCTAGAGTTTTTCTGTTGACGATTCTTGGATATCAGATCTTCTGATACTCTAGGAGACGGAGGAGCCCCCACTACTACAGCCATCGATCCAGCCATTACAGATTCCAGTCTCAGATGATTCAGCTTCCTTTCTGCAGAGACACTTCTCAGAGTCAGACAGATATCATGACTCGTCCCAGCAGCCACAGCTCGATATGGGATACCACTCTGAGAGACCAGACATAGATAGTCCCGTATTTGAGCCTTTTGTCCTCCACTTTGATGAGACAGATATCTTGTTGAGGACCAGATGACAGCCAGCATTGCCGCAGAGCGAGGATCCGTTTCAGCCACATTGCTAGCCTCTGCGATGTTGACCAGTACCTTCTCCTGCTTCCAGATTGCCGAGAGCCAGACCTCAGATGATGATGCATCCTGGTGCACAGAGTGGGTGCTTGACAGCATCGTAGATGCCCTTTTAGATTCCGATCTTCTCATCACTGATGATCTTGCATTCCTCCCCGAGGGTTATCTGCGGGAGAATGCCATACACGATGAGTACTCGGTTTCACCTTCTGAGAGTGTATCCGATCTGGCGGAGCCCGAAACCGAGTCTTTTGATCCTTATGATTCTGAGTCATCTCACCTCGAGAGCCCTCGTGAGGATGAGCCGATCCTTGAGATATTCGATGATCTGTCTGATTTGTCTCCATTATATGCATCAGATATCATTCTTCTTAGAGAGTCTCCTGATCTTGATTTTCCACACCTTTTTGAGACATTGATCAACGTGGAGGATTCTATGACTGATCCATCCTTCTCCACGTTTGATTTCTTCATTTCTACACTTCCACTCCAGTCTGATCCTGAGACAACGATTTCTTTTGTGCTACCAGATCCTGATTACATCTTCCCATATCCTTGGCAGGTAGCAGACACCCGCCTGATTGAATACCTGGGTGTCATTCTTTACACTGTTGATTCCGTCGATGTTCTCATACCGAGATTGCGACGACAGTACGGCATTCTCCTTACAGATGTCGTCCTGAACCTTGACACAACGTTATCCTAGCCTTTGTGCCCAGCTAGGGGCGTAAAATCTAGCGCTTGTTGAGAGGCACCTCAACATTGTACCCTTTTGTATATACATGTTTCGTCGTGATTTGATCTTTCTTTCTTCCGTGCCTGTTTTCACCCCAGGTCTCGCTTAGGATTATCTTTGCTATACTTAGGATATACCTCATCCTAAGTATAGGGGGTGGAAACATCGAGTTGTTCCTTCATTCAGTTTCATTACTCCTATCGTTGCCTATACTTAAGGATTCTTCACCTTAAGTATAGGGGGAGTAATGCCCCTCCATCTTGTAGATATTTGTCTTTTTTTCTGTTATTTCATCTCGTTATCTATCTCTGTTTTGCTGCCTATACTTAGGGATATTTTACCCTAAGTATAGGGGAGGTAGACCCTGTACATTCTCACTCGGATTTCCCTTCGTGTACAACCTTCTATACTTAGGATTATTTGATCCTAAGTATAGGGGAAACCCCTCAAGATCATCTCTTTGTCTTTGTATATAGCCGTCCTTTTCACTTCCCTATACTAAGCACGAGTTATGTCTTCTTCATCGCTCTTGACTCTGAGGACATCGTTCGAGCTAAGTATAGGCGGTGTCGTATATATTCCATATATACTTAAGCCATAACTCGTACTTTGTGTGAGTGTGTTAATAAATAAAAATGGCTAAAACCCAAAAACCCATAAAAATTAAAAAATTTTCCTTGTAAATAAAATTCTTTTATTGCATATACATAGTTAGTTGTACAAACTATTTTTTGTAAAAATGTTTGTAAAAATCTTTTGTGTAAATAGCTTGTAAATATTTTGATATCAAAATTATGTATATAGTACAAAGTTTTTGTAAAATGTTTTGAAAATCAAAAGTTTGTAAAAACCTTGTGTAAATTTGTGTAAATATTTTTTCAAAACTTGCATTCATGCATACATCCATGTTTTAAAAACATTTTTCAAAAATTTTATACATGTGTAAATATTTTGTAAATTGCATCTTTGTAAATACTTGTATAGTGTTTCCTAGATCATAGTTGACATTTAAACACTCCTAGAATTAAATTGAAAAATGGAGATTGGTTAAGATCTTAATCCACCCAATTCTAAGAGGAACCTTATAGGGCTCAGGGTTGAGACTTTTCAGGTCCATGGTGACTTAATTCTTTGAGTCCTCTAGGCTATAATCATATGTCATCTCGATGAGCCTAAGTAGAGCACTTAACAACACACACATGACTCATATAGACAATGGCTTTACTTGGACCCGCACTTTACACCGAGATCTCTACGGATGAGGTGGTGAGGAGGCAGTCTTCCTTGACTTGGGGTAGCATATGAGGGTAGTACTTATAGGCGGAACCTCTCTTCTTCTTATAGTGAAGGAAGTGCATCTCAACTTGGTCTGCTTGCCATGAGGTCTAACGACAGGAGTTGTGTGTTGAAATAATGCTTCAAAAGAGGGATAGTCTATTGGCTCAAGAGGAAAAACTCCTTATGTATATATGCTGGACTTTGTAGATATGTTGTATATATGCACACAAAAAAATGCAAAAAGAAAAGAACTCCAAAAAAGTGGTGGGTCTGATAGAAAATGATAATCCCACCGGAGTGTATATAGTGCAATAAGCAAAGCTTGGTATCCATGTTCCATCTTATGAAGCTTGCAGCAGGGAGACTTAGTACACTAGTTGAGGTCCCAAGGATACATGGCTACACTAGCCATGGTCCATCCTCTTCTTCCCCCTCTTCTTGAGCCGGTTGAACTTGAACTTAGAAGGGAATACCTCGCTCCTCGAGGAAAGAGTAGCCAGATTAGGGTCTTAGAGTTACCTTGTTGGGGAGGGTTATCATTTTGCTACTTCTGAGGTGGAGAGCTATACCTCACTAAGACAGTACAAAGGAAGATTCATGGTCTTCAGGGTTTGTGTATTTAGATTTGTTCTGATCTGGATTATTGAGGAGTCTTGACTATAGATTAGTGGAACTTAGAGGTTGTTAAGTTTTAAACCTAAGTCCAAATAAGGTTTTGACACATTAACAATCCAAAGATCTGACTGAGCTCCATACTTCAATTTAATGAAGGCAAGTTTAATATTCAGCATTGATTCATTCATTTTTCCCCTCTTTTTCTTTTTCTTTTCTTTTTCACTTCTTTTTTAAATAAGTGTTTGCTAAGGGACTAGCAAAGTTAAGTATAGGGAGGGTGATGAATCCTCATTCATCACTCTTTATTCTTTTATTTTAGCTAAAAACCTTTGCAAAACACCATGTATATGTTTGTAAATAGAATAATTTATAAAATAGCATGCATTGTGTAAATACTAATAACTAGCATGTTTTTGTATAAAAATAAAAGAGTAAAGAAATAAAGAAAAAGAGGGAAATATTTAGAATAAATATTGAGTGACATGAACCCAAGGAAAGGCTCCACAAGGGCCTGACCGCAAAATAAAATAGGTAGTGAGAGATAGGGTAACTCAACATTGTGTAAAACCCCCTCTTAATGTACATATTTTATTTTCTAAAAATAAAAATATTTATGTATTCCCGTTATTTTACATATATTTATGAAAATAGAATAAAAATGGGGAAAATAAAAGAAGAATAAAAATAAATAAATTCTCTCTCTTCAGTGTATATATACCATGTACATAAAATAAAAGATGTATTTATTTCACCTTTGTAAATAATTAATAAAAATCCAATAAAAATCTTTTTATATTCCAAATTTTATGTATAAGTAAATAAAATATAAAATTGGAATAATTGTACATAAATAAAATAATAAAAATAAAATCCAAAAATACATAGGTATATATACTCGTATATTATAATAATATAATGTAAATACGTAATTTATTTTTCAAAAACAAATAAAAAAATCACTAAAAAATACTTTGAAAATAAATAAACATTTTTCATTTTGTAAATGTGATCCGACCATCGTTAACCCAAACCTCGGGCTCCGAATATCGACGATACATCCCTAATCCACGCCCGGGAATCTTCTTAGGGATCCGTTCACCAAAATTGCTTGCCCGACTCCATCTTTGATGGATCCCTGCCAGTATATAGCTTCGTCTTCCTCCGCCATTTCCCGTACCTTCGGCCACCGTTTCAGACTCCCAGGACCTCCGTCTTCTAGCCTTGAGTGACAGCAAGCCCTAGGAGGCGTTGCAGCGAGGATTGGAGTGCTCTAGCCCTTGGTCTGGTGGGTCTCGCCGACGTGCTCTGCCTGACGGAGCTCGAGCCTCTGGAGACGTCGCTCCATTGAGGCAAAGACCCCAGGAGGTCACCCACCTCTAGCACAGACGTCCGCGATCATCAGGTAGCCTCGATATCATTTAGATTAGCTTCCATTTACATTTTGCGATTTTGCGCCGCCGGCCTTTGTCGGCCATTTCGCTCCGCTCCGATCAACCATCTATCCATCCGACCCTCATATCATCTTCATGAGACCTCACCCCATCGTCTAAGCCCCTCCGATCATCTTGGTTTGCCCTGGAACCAAGAAGTAGGTCTCCTCTGCCGTCGCCTCGCCGGAGACCCCCGCTCCGCCTCATCAGACCACCCACTTCGCCCATAACTGGGTCGAGGCACTTTGCCCTCGACCCAGCGTTCTTTCTGTGCAGGTTTCATCGAAGAAGGACCCCATCTGAGGGTCAAACCATTCAGGCACAGCTGCTCCTGCTCCCCTCCGTCGCAGGAGCTTCTCTAACGTCTCCAGCCCCATCTGAGCATACCACCAGCTGCGGATGAGCTCAATTGTCGATTCGCCCACCTCCGCAGCATCTAAGGAGATCCCCTGCGCACGTACTGGGCCGGTGAAAATCGCCGGCGACCTGTTCTTAGAGGATCTCCAGGAGCCGTTAGATCGAGCACCTCGCTCCAGGTCTATCACCGCCGTCCATCTTTGGAGCGTACTCAGCCGTCCGATCACATGAGGGGCTCATCTCGAGCGTCCAGCACGAAAGGATAGCCATGCACCAGAGCCATCCGATCTTCCACGTGGCACGCCTTTGACCATGGATCACAATAATGGGGTAATATCACTTATGCCCCCTGTTCTTTTTGCTTTATAGTTTACTACTGTAAATTCGTAGAATAGTTGTTTTTATTTTTGAAATTTTGCACTGAGGATCATATACTTTCTCCTATTTATGATTTAGCCCCTGTTTGTGTGGAACATGTGTTTCGACACGTGAGTTTTGGGTAAATTGCATGTAAAGGACATGTGCTTCTGGATGTTATGATTTGAACCTTTTTAAATAGGAATGACAGTTTCATCCTTCTGAATGTGAACCACGTGCTAGGCACGTGATATCTTGGGCTTTTTACATTATTTGGGCTGGGGTGTTCTGACTGTTCTGGAATGAAGTTTATGTTTTGAATATTACACTTATACCCTTGTGTGTACTAGAGTTGGAACATGTGCAAATTTTGTGGTTTATCCCTTGTACTTATAGCACATGTTTCAGTTTAGCCCTTAAAATTACTTTTATTGCGTTTAGGTCCCTATGTGTTATGGCTTTTGCATTGGTTGAATAAAATATCAAATTAAACCCAAATCGTGTGAAATTTAGAAACATGGCTCCTACCACTGTATAAAAATTTCACAAAATTATTGGGACATTTTTGTTGCTTTTTGCTATTTTTAAAAAATAAAAAACCTTTGTTTTTTCTACTGTTTGAAATAGAAAATCAAGTAAAAATATAAAAACTAATCAAAAAATTACAAAAAAATTAAGAATTTTTTGTTTTAGTGTTTTCTTGCTTCTCTTCAGTTTTCATCTTGTTTGGATTTATAAAACCCTTAAAAATTATAAAACTCTAAAAACCTTATAAAAATTGTTAAAAATTATATAAAAAAATGCAATTTTGGTTTCCTTAGTTTAGTTTTTATTTCTACTTTTCATAAAAATTGCCTTCAGATTTTTATAGACTAATTATTTATTTTTAATTAGCCTTTCAAATCTGATTGCACATTTATTCACTTTTTTGCCTTTTCTGATTTTTATAAAATCAATAAAAAATTATAAAATTCTGAAAAAATCACCAAAAACACTTAAAAAACACAAAAATAATTTTATTTGAATTTTCTGAGTATTTTTTAGTATTTAATAAATTGTTGAACTTGTCCCTTTTAGCCCTTTTCTTACATTTTCTTTATAATTAAAACACAAAAAATTAAAAATATATAAAAATCCACCAAAATACCCTTTTTTAATATTTTATTTTATTTTCGGCTACTTCGTAGGCCGATCCGGCCAACCCGTGCTTCTTGAGTTCGACCCTGGTCGCTATATCAGGTTAAATAAATAGCGAGACCGTTCGTGTTTTATTGATTTATTTTCTGATTTTGTGGTCTTATCTTCTTGTTGACCGATTCTCTCTATTCGGGTCGCAACGACCCGTGTTTTTTTATACCTTGGCCCAATATTGAGAGCTGATTTCTCAGTCATCACCACGTGTATAGGTTGGTTCTATTTGGTAGGAGACAGTTTTAGCAATAACAACGTGCTTTGCATTATTAACATAATAAGAATTCAAGTTAAATGATTTCTTTAAAAAAGGTGGTCAGTTTTAGTAAGATAAAAAATTCACATATAACTTATTGCTGGCATACAGTTTATTTATGAAATAATCATTCCACATATAGATTAGAAAAGGTAAATTACTGATATAAATCAATTTACTGATTACGTAAATTACTAATGTTCATACAAAAATTATCTATTACAAATATCCGTATTACTGAACGCATTATGATTGTTACTTAAATTATAGTTATTTAGTACTTCTGAATATGTACTAGACAATTGAATAGATAAAATACTTATATTTATATGAACAATTATTGAATATTCATGTCCATATTACTGACTCAATGTTATTAATTACTGAAATTATATTTACAGAATGATTAGTTACTGAAGTTATACTTAATATTATTCATATAGCAATTATTAATTACGAATGTCCATATTACTGAACTCATTGTAATTGTTACTGAAGATATGGTTATTAATATCCATACATCAACTACTGATTATGTAATTACTAGTGTCCTTATAATGATTACTGATTACAATGTCCATATTACTGAACTAATTATAATTGTTACTGAAGATATAGTTACTAAGTACTTCTCAATAATTACTTGATAATTGAGTAGAAATATTACTGATGTTATTCGGAGAATTACTGAATATTCATGTCCATATTACCGAGTCATTGTGATTAGTTACTGAAATTATGGTTACACATCAATATATTCATTTGATAACTGTATTTGTTATTACCTCTTGTATTAGTTACAGAATGATTGGTTCTCAATTATATTGTCAGAAATATTTTTCTCGCCTCTTTAATCAGGAATTATACAACAATCATCTATGTTCCATTTTTTATTTTTTTCATCCACGAATCATGTTACGAGTTGTAACACATCAGTAGTATTCGGGCATCTGGCATACCTAAAATAAAACTGAATTAGTAAACCAGTAGTTGCGAGTTGTAAGAATTAAAGAGGAAAAAGCAACAATTATGTAGGCAATAGTAAATAAAAATATTTTCTCTGTAAATAATGTAAATACATTAGTAACTCAGTATATTTTCAAAGTAATGCATGAAAAGTAACAATTGTGCTAGCGATAGTAAGATAAAATATCTTATAGGTAAATTAAGTAAATGCATTAGTGACTCAGCATATTTTAAAAGTAACACATAAAAAGTAACAATTGTGTTATCAATAGTAACATAAAAAAACTTATAAGTAAAATAAGTAAATACATTAGTAACTAAATATATTTTCGAAGTAACGCATGTTGTGCTTACTGTAACTTTTTATTATATGAAATCAAATTATATTCGCTAAAAATTAATTAGGACTACATATCATGTATCAAATAAAAAAATTGACATTATGAACGCCACTTTCTCATATTTTAATCATACTCATCGAATAAATATTGCTTATGATCAAAATGAAATGATCATCCATCGCTATTTCTTCTGATATAAACTTCTCACGATCCATATCCAAACATGATCCAAAATAATCACTAGATACAATCAATTAGATCCAAATCAAAATGACTAAAAGAAACAAATTCTTTCTACCTTGCATTGGAGAAAAAACAATCGCCTCTCTTTGCAAATCGCTAGATCAAAAATCGCCAAATGATCTATCGCCTCTCATTGCAGTACAAGTTTCCATACATGTATACTAATTTTAGAATTGCTTAACATTTCCAATTTAGTATTCTTTCCATTCTAATTACGGTTCCTTTTTTTAGGGGTTGTGAGATGTAAATCGTACGGCTGAAATTAGAGGCTCTCCAAAACTCAAATGGACATAGAGCCCATTGGATAAAAATCCTATATATATATATATGAAAAGGCATTCTACTCCATGGAGTAGGTAACTTACCTACTCCATTTTCATTTTTTTACATTTTTTTTTTATGAAAAATGCTTCCATGGATTTTCATAACTATATCCCTCTAATATGTCATTCAAATTTCATTAGAAACATAGACTCCTATACCCTACATCCAGAACAGGCCGATTACAACAAATCTAAGACCGTTAAAATGAATTGTTCTGGATGGAGGGCATATGAGTCTCTGTTTCTGACGAATTTTTATTGACATATTAGAGGTATATAGTTATGAAAATCTATGGAAGCGGCTATCACATTTCAATGGTCTCAGAATTGCTGAAATTGTCTATATCTGAATGGATATGTTAGGAATTTTTTGTTTTGCATGAAATTTGAAACATATATTCTACTTAGTAAATTAAGTAAATTCCCATAGATTTTCTTAAAAACAATCAAACCAATAAGAAAAATAACCAGGTGTAGTTAGTTGGCTGCACCCCCTGGTATAGCTTTCCTTTTCCCTATATATATAGGGATGATCCTGTGAGAGCAAGAAACTGTGAGAGCAGTGAATCTGAACCACTAGATTCTGCTTTTCTCTCTCCTTGGTGCAATTAATGATAAGAGAAATGATCGAGTTCCCCGAAATCATTGCTCTCATGCTCTCATGCTCTCACAGATTTTGGATCTCACAGGATCAACCGTATATATTTATATAGAAAAAATTGGGGCTGCCTCCACCCCATTTTACCGCAATTTTTTTTATTTTCTTCGAAAAATATCACCATATATATTCATCTATATATCCCTCCAATATGCCATTCAAATTTTATCTGAAACAGAGACTCCGATACCCTCCATCTAAAACATGTAATTTAACGATCTAAGGATTATTGTAGTCGGCTTGTTCTAGATGGAAGGCATATGAGTCTGTTTCTGATGAAATTCGAATGGTATATAGGAGGGATATATAGATGAATACACGTGGTGATATTTTTCAAATAAAATAAAAAAACACCGAAAACGGGATAGAGGCAGCCCATTGAACTTGTATATATATATATAGAAAAAATGGGGTTGCTTCCTAGGAGCAACAAACATGGCTGCCCCATACCTATTTTTCCGTAATTTTTTATTTTTTTAAAATATCACAATATACAATCATCTATAAACCCCTCCAATATGCCATTCGAATTTCGTCAAAAATAGAGACTCCTATGTCCTCCATCTAGAACATGTAATTTTAACGGTTAAACATTATTGTAATCGATTTGTCTAGATGGATGGCATAGGAGTCTCTGTTTCTAATGAATTTCGAATGACATATAGGAGGGATATATAAATGAATATACATAGTGATATTTTTGAAAAAAAATACAAAAAATAAGGTGGGGGCAACCTTGTTGGTTGCCTGAGGGAGCAGCCCCAATGAACCTCCCCCCCCCCACACACACACACACAGACACACACACAAACAAACACACACGGCTGATGCTGTGAGAGCAAAAAAACTATGAGAGCAGTGAATCTGGACCACTAGATTCTGCTATTCTCTCACCTCCTGCAATCAATCTGGATTGAGATGACATAAATTAGTGGTCCAGAATCATTGCTCTCATGCTATCACAGTTTTTAGCTCTCACAGGATAACCCCCCCTTATATATATATATAGAGAGAGAGAGAGGAGTGATCATGTGAGAGCAAAAAACTGTGAGAGCATGAGAGCAGTGATTCTGGACCACTAGATTATGTCTTCTCTCTCCTGGCAGAATCTAATAGTTCAGAATCACTGCTCTCACAAGTTTTGGCTCTCACAGGATCAACCCTCTCTCTCTCTCTATATATATATAAGGTTGATCCTGTGAGAGCCAAAATCTGTGAGAGCATGAGTGCAGTGAGTTTGGACCACTAGATTATGATATTCTCTCTCCTCTTGCAATCAATCAGGAGAAATATGTCAGAAACGAAGACTCCTCTTCCCTCGATCTAGAACAAGTAGATTACAACAATGTTTAGACCATTGAAATTACTTGTTCTAGATGGTGGACATAGGAGTCTCTTTTCTTACAAAATTCTAATGACATATTGGAGGGATATATAGATGAATATACATGGTGAAATTTTTAAAAAATAAAAAAAATGCAGAAACATGGGGTGGGGGCAGCCCCATTTTATCCATATAGGCACATATATATAGGGAAAACCTTATATAATATGTTCCTTTCCTAGATGTATGGAAAGCCAACCATCTTATCCATTTGTAATCAATTTGATGGTTATGATAAATGACTCGTTATCTATATTTATTTAGTGTTGAAAAATCACACGGTCATTTTGACATATTTTATATTTAGAAGGAAACAAATATCTCCTCAATAATCTCTCTCTCTCTCTCTTGACGGCGGCATACAGGGGAGAAGGTTATTGCATGTTGGTGATGGCATACAATGATGACAGAGGGTCAGAGAACATTGACGGTGCATGCGACGTGCTGCTCTGTGGTGGTCGATGATGGCATGCTGCTCTATGAACATACAATGGCTTCTTCCCACGACGGTGTGATGTTTCTTTGGCATTCAAATCATGAAGAAAGAAGATGGATTCTCTAAGGTTCTTTTCTTATAGGCAATGGAGGCGGCGTCACGTGGAGGCAGTGGTTGTGTGTGGAGGAGGTGGATCGTACAGGAGAAGGGTAAAGGAGAGTATGGATGGATGAGGGGTGTGGGCGGAGGAGGGTGCACGTGGAGGAGGTGTGTCGTGGAGGAGAAGGGCGGAGGAGGTACGAGTGGATGAGGGATCATGGAGAAGGCAGGAACGATCAGTTTTTATAATATGAGACCATTTTTTACATTCTCATATTTTTTTACAAGGGTTTTTATCAGTTATACTCCATTGAGATTTTGCAATATCAGTTATGCCCCTTCCTTTTTTGAAATATCAGTTGTGCCCCTACCTTCTTGCAAAATTCACAGTTCTGCCCTTTTGTAATATTAGTTATACCCCTACTTTATCTTAACAGAAGGGTAGAACTATTAATTTTGCATTAAGATAGGGGCATAACTGATATTACAAAAAAAGTGAGGGGCATAACTGAAATTGCAATATCTCAGAGGTGCACAACTGATAAAAACCCTTTTTACAATATCAAATCTTTTTTTTACAAATCACAAATTCTTTTTACAATCTCAGATTTTTTTACATTTACTGTTTTTTCTATAATCTTCTAACAATCTACGATCTTTTTTTATAATCTCATATTTTTTACAATATCATATCATTTCTTGTAAATCTCAAATCATTTTTACAATATCAGATTATTTTTTCAGGTTATTACTTCTTTTATCAATTTTTAACAATCTTAGATCATTTCTTTTACAATTTTAGATCGTTTTTTTACAATCTCAGATCGTTTTTTAGAAATTCTAAGTCATTTCATGCAATTTCATATTTTTTATATTTATTGTTTCTTTCTATTTCTAATAATGTACTTTTTATTACAGAGCACAATACAATTTTTACAATCGACCATGAAATTTTACAAATGTGGCATTAGTATTACAGACCTTGTTTTTTACATTTTTCTCCTTCCGCTTAATAATTGATGAGTTGCTAATTATCTATTTTTTGCAAATCTTCACATGAAAAATACAAAGCAAGCACGGAGTTTTATGAAAGCATTAACTAAATTACAATTACAATAATAAAAGTAATACTAACTATGATTTTATTCACAAAGCAGGATTCATAATGTCAATGTGTATTTTACAAAGAGATTTACCATTCTACATAGTGCGAAAATGCTGCCACGTTGGCAAAACATTATTATATTAATAGCAACAAAAATGCCAAATTAGACGGGCTAAAATGGTAAAATAAAAGGATTAAATGAACTTTAAATTCAAATTCAAAACAAAAATACATTGACTAAAATACTCTTTTGGATAAAGAACTATTACATTGAGATCTAACATATGAGATTGTTGGCTTTCCACGCATACAGGAAAGACCCATCTCATTGGAAGGGTCCTGTATATACATGCATGCATGCATACCTACACACACATACAAACATACA
Source organism: Ottelia alismoides (assembly GCA_037367405.1). Classification (NCBI taxonomy): domain Eukaryota; kingdom Viridiplantae; phylum Streptophyta; class Magnoliopsida; order Alismatales; family Hydrocharitaceae; genus Ottelia; species Ottelia alismoides. The sequence continues at coordinate 1,147,565 of JAZKJV010004651.1, read as the reverse complement.
TACACACACACACACACACACACACACACACACACACACACACATATATATATATATATATATGTGTGTGTGTGTGTGTGTGTGTGTGTGTGCGCGCGCGCGCGCGCATGCGTGCGCATGTGTTTTATCCAATGAACCCTATGCCCATTTGAGGTGAGATGAGCCCCTAGTCTCATTTCAATCCCTACATATTAAGAACCATAATCTCAATGGAAAGAAAGATAATTTGGAATGATTTGATTTTTAAAGAATTTCTAAAAATAGTATCCGTGTGATGGTAATGTATTGTATTGTAACGTGAGGTGATTGATCTGGCAATTTGCAAGGCGATAGATCTTGTAAACTGAGGCGGTCGATTTTTTCTAATGCAAGGAATTGTTTTTGAAGATTAGACATTTTAATATATTTATCGTTCTTGGTAGAACCTAACCGTTTGTTTTTTTATTTTTTGATTTACGTTTCAAATGCAATGGATGATTTGTGAAGGAAATTGACCATGATTTCTCATAAACAATGATGAATGATCCTTCCTGATTAGATTTGGATCGTGAGAAGATCATATCCAGAAGGAGCGGTGATGGATGACTTACAATTGGATTTGATGATGATAACATTATTTTAGAAGGATCAGGTTCAAATTATATTTCTTTTGAATCCTTAAAAGTTATTTTTATCGTATTATGTCACTTATTCAAATTAACAAAAAAATTATACCAAGTTAATTATGGCATTTGCTAAGTTACTGATAATATGGCATGTATTACTTTTCTATATATTATTTTCACTAATTCCATTTTATTCATAAGTTACTTATGTATCTTAAGAAAATATTTGTGTTACTTGTCAGTCTATCATTCTTACTGAATCATTCATATTCTCTTCATTACTTACATATCTTAATAAAGTACTTAAGCTTTTGTAAATTGTTACCAGTTTAAAAACAACAGTTACTTGTTACTTTATTACTTCAGTACCTTAACAAATTAGTTATGTATATTAGTAAAATACTTATACTTTGCAATGTGTTACTACTTCCTGAATAATTATATTCACTTCATTACTGAAATACTGATGTATTTTTTTTTACTGACAAGACCTTATAGTCTACTACTGATTATGGAACAGTTACTGACCATGTGTTTAATTTGAAATAGCTTTGTGTTACTTACGTTTCAACTTAATGTACTAGAAGTGTCTTTTTGTTACTGCTTACTATTAAATTCTTACAACTCACACCTAATGGTTTGCTAATTCAATTTTATTCAGGTATGTCAGATGTCTAAACACTTCTTATGTTTCTTAGATGAAGATGTGAAAATATGAAGCATTGATGATCATTACATTGCTTCGGAAGTAGAGATGCGAGGAGAAAATCTTTGACAATATTATTAAGAAATAGTCATCAGTAACTCATAAACTTCAAATAAGAACTAATCTATAACTAGTACAAAAAGTAATTAACAAATTCAAACACCAAATAAATAATATCAGTAACACGTAAACTCACAACAGTAACTCATCATAATTCTAATAAACCGCTTCAGTGAGTACTATATAGTACTTATTAATCATTATATCAGTAATAGTCAAAACAAGAACAATAATACGAATATAAGTAATCAGTATTTTGTTGTATGCACATTAGTAATTTACATTCTAATAGTAATTCAAAAGTACTAAGTAACTATAATATCAATAGCCAATCACAGTGAGTTTAGTAATATGGACATTGATATTTAGTACTTGCTCGAATACATATAATCTCACAATACCGATCTCACACTAATAACTACTTGAGAGCTGAATATGTAGTACTTGAGTAATCTGTATGAATTACTGATCACATTAATTTTTAATGCACGTTTGAATATCGATAATAAATCACATTAGAATATAATTTTAAAGCACGTTTGAATATAATGCTGGTCTCACAATAGTTATTACTTGAGAATTTAATATGTATTACTAGAGTAGTGTGCATGAATTACTAATCTCTATACAATATAATACTACAGATGTAAATTACTGACCATTGTTTCAGTATTACCGATTTTGCAACAAATAATTACTTGAATACAATATCGACATTACTGATCAGATGTACAATGAAGGAAATAAGAGATTCTTAAGGGTTTATTTTGGAAAGAACAGTACAACAATTATTGAATACGTAATTTCATCTCAAAAAAGGAATTGAATTACAAGTAACATGCGAGAAGTGGTTATGGCCACTCATTCTTAGCACTAAAATTAGAAATTAACCAATTTACTCACACAAGATCATCATCGCTCGGATGATTACACATGCTTAAAAAACTCAAATGGGAATGTGGCACATTGAATAAGCCCCCATCTATATATAAGAGTGATCCTATGAGATGGACTATAAATGAGATGATTAGTGATTAATCTAAATCACAAGAAACACAATCTGCTTTACTACCAAATCATGATCATCAGCCTCTAAGGTGTCTTGTGCCATGAGTGCGCTCTCCGAAATCTCATCAAATGTCATCTGTGGCTCTGCAGTCTCTGATGGTGTGACAAGAGCTTGTTAAATCGGGTCTGTCCAAATAGCTTCATTATCTGTAATCACAAAATCACACTCCTGGTGGATGTATAACTCTGAAGCTATCATCTGCTTGGAACTATACTCGGAGCAAGATGAATCTCTGGCTCCGATCTCCTCAATCATCTTTATTTGTATACTCTCGCCTTCAATGTGAAAGTATACTTCCCGCTATCATGATCAGATATCGCCTTGGCTGTGGCCAAGAAAGGTCATCCAAAAATGATGGGGGTATCAGTCACACATTAAGGGATCTCCATGTCCAAGACAATGAAGTCCACGGGGAATTGCATGCCCAGAATTGTGACTACAACATCCTTTAGTAACCCCTTCAGCCTCTTGACAGATCGATCTGCAAACTGAAGAATTGTCCTACTCTGTTGAAGAAGGTCAAACTTGATCAATCGAGTAAGGCAGCCGGGAGGAGGTTAATCGAGGATCTGCTATTTAATAGAGTCTGATCAAACCGCTGCTCCTGAATATGGCATCTGACATATGGAGTTCCTGCATTGGGTCTCTTGGCTGGAAATTCTTTTTGTATGGCGAAGAAAGTGGCATGAGTGAGTATATGGATTTCTACATTGTGATTTCCCTCCTCTTCCTATGGATGGTGGTCTTCTCTCTTATGTTCTTCTGAAATAGAGAGATGTGCTCAAGTGCCTCCTGAAGAGTCAGCTGGATATGGAATGTGTCTATCATCTGCTCATTGAACTCTATTTGATGTCTCTTTTTGGGATTTTCTGATTTTTGGCCCTTCCCTAAGCGAAGTGCTTGAGGGAAGGGGATATAGTGACCCTCCTCAAAAGAATGAGGGTAGGGAGTAGGTTTCTTAGCATGTAAAATGCTGGAATCCCTGCAAGCATCATCAATCACCACATATGGATCCAAAAGAGATATGGAAACCTCTCCTTTATTCATATTTTTGATTTTTGGAGTTTTTTTCATTTTTTTGTATTTCTCTAAAAACATCCTCAGGTACAGGAGAGGACAACACAACAGACAGACTCTTGGTGGCATTAGTATCACCAACAATATCTGATGTTGCTGCATCAGTACCGCGCTCTGGCCTATCTAATAAATTGGTGGCATCAGCACCACCGTCTGCAACTAAGGATACGATAGCATCAGCACCGTCGTCTAGATCATCATCCTTGGTGGCATCAGTACAACCGTCATCATCTTGGTTAGCGACATCAGCACCGCTCTTGACTCCATCTGGCACCTTAGAATCTGCATCGTGGTGTCGCCTAGATGAGTCGCTATCGACTGGCTTCCTACTGCTCCTAAGTGTCACAAAATCATCATCAAATAAATAATGAATGCCATCTAAAATATCACTAGGAGAGGTGATCTTTGTCGACTGTACCTGCTCAAACTTTCTCTTCAGATTGTTTGGGTTAGGTTCAATCTACACAGGTTTGGTTGCCTTGCCCTTAATTATTTCCCTCATTTCCTGCCAGAACTCGTCCATCTCTTGCCGGAAGGTAGCTTGCTGCTCGAAAAGCATACAGGAGAGATCATCAAGGGTTGGGTTCTCATACGAGTGTGAATGAGAATCGGATGTGTTGCCTCACTGAAAATGTGGTTGTTGTTGGTATGATTGTGGAGGAGGAGGATGTGGGTATTGCTTATGAGGTTGTTGCTACCTCCACTATTGACCCTGATACTGGGGTCGAGGACCGTGTCGTGGCTGCTGCTGGGAGTACTGGCGCTGCTACTGCTATTGGACGCCCTGCCCTGCATGTGCTAGAGGATACTGCTGGGATAAAGAACCTCTAGTCGACCATCTGAACCTGGGTGATCACGATGGATCTCAAGTTGCTACTAGTATTGGGAGTATGTTGAGCGAGATTTTTCAGGCTTTGATTAAATTATATTAAATAAATGCATGCGATTGTCATTTCAACCCAAATAATCCCGTAAAAAAAATATTTTTTTATTCTCAAGCTGATCTAATTACAAAAGAATAATGTAAGAGAGAGAAATTTTTTCCATTTAATTAAACTGTATAGCAACATGATCGAACTCAGGGAGGCTACAATCTCGAGGGTTATTTGAAAAATAAAAAAACATTCAATTAAGAGAGAAAGGGAATATCAAATGCTAACTATCTTGGTTTTTGTAAAATTTTATCTTTTAAATTTTTTTAATTTTATTTTTTAATTATCTGATTTTTAGTTTTTATTATTTTAATTTTTGCATTTTTTAATTTTCAAAAATATGATTTTCGAAACAAATTCATGCACAAAAGAAATGCAATTTTTTTTCTTTTTAGATTTTTTAAATATAAAAAATGTTGATAAATGTCTAAAGAAAATCTTTTTGTGTTTTTATGATTTTTTACAATATTTGTATTTTTTCAGAGATATTTTGATTTTTTTATGATGATTAAAATGAATAAAAATTGGAGAAAATGCAAACAATGAGCAAACATGATTACTTTTCAATTAAAAATACCAAATAAAAGCTAAAATTATGAAAATCATTTTTCCTATAAACTAAAGGAAATTATCTACAAACAGAAACTGAAATCACAATTTGTGGACTTTTCTTCAATTTTTCAATGACATTTTTTTATAATTTTTTGTATTTTAGATTTTTTTGGGTTTTAAAAATAACTGATGCGTGAAATTTACAAAGAAATTAAAACACAACAAAAGAAAATTAATTTTTTTAGAACTTTTGATGCAATATTCGAATTTTATTGTTGTTTTAAAGGCAAACATGATATTTTTTTGGTAGTTTTTGAATTATTAATAATAACAAGTCAAAATATTTTTGCAATAAAAAATTATAGCATGTAGGTCAATCATAAATCCTTAATTCTCATGCTTTATTCTTTTATTTTAACTATTTATCATGGCAAAACATCATGTAAATAGGTGTAAATACGATAACATAGCAATCATCATGCATGTGTTAATATTGCATAATTAGCATATATTTGAGCAAAAATAAAATAATAAAAGAAAAGAAAAAGGATTAGGTATTTAGAATAAATACATAGTGACTCGAAACCCAAGAGAAGGTCAAGCCTTGACCTGGTCGTCAAATAAAATAACTAGAGAGAGATAGGGTTTGCTTTGTGTTGTACATATTACCTATGTACATAAATTATTATTTTTAAAAAATAAAAATAAAAATATTCTTTTTACCTCCCTATATATAACCCTAGAAATAAAACAAAAGCAAAATAAAAATCATAAAAATAAAATAAAAATAAAAATAAATTCCTTCCTACTTGTACAAAATACATGTATATATGTCACATCCTCTAATTTTTTTATACCTATAAATAATCCATAAAAATAAAACAAAAATTATTTTAAACTCCTAAAAATATGTTGAAAATAAATAAAATACAAAATTATGGTATTTATGTAAAAATAATAAAATTAAAATTAATGTACATAATACATAGGTATATTATACCTGTATATAATACTATATAGTGTATATACACTATTTTGTTTTTCATAAAAGTAATTAAAAATCACAGAAAAATCATTTGAAGAATAACAAACATTTTTTTATTTTATACACTTTTCATTTTAAATTTATTTACTATTTTTTATTGAATTTATAAATATTTTGTAAATTCTAATTTCCTGACTGGTCCAGCTCGTTTCGTCGGCCCAGGTCAGCACCCTCTTCTTGGGCTGACCTGACCCGATTCCTTCCGTCGGAGCATTTTCTCCCATTTTCCCAGGTTAGGTCAGGACTCCTTTTGATCCGATCTTGTGCTCGAGCCTTCCCCGACGATCCATCACCTTCACGGATCCCTAGGAAGGCACGGATCTTCCTAGGGTTACGCGTTCTCGCTCGATCCTTCCAGCCTCCTGGGAAGCCTATAAATCGTCTCTTCCGCCTCCATTGTAGCTCAGCTCATGCCTCTCTCCTTATTCCACCCCTAGACACCTTTGGTTGAGTGGCAGCTGTCGGAGAACGTCTTCAGAGTGGAGTTTGGTGGCGTGAATCTCGCAGCTCAGCTATTTGGCCAGACCTCCTCCGCGTCTAGCCTCCCGGCATTCCGCAGCTGGGTTGAGGCCATCAACTCGATGCTCCCCTCCACGTAAAGCTTAGGAGCTTCTTTGACCCTTCAGGTATCCATCCTATCCCTCGCATTTCCCTTTTTGATTCCATCCATTCCATCTAGCACTGTCACACATCCACCTTCTCTGACCAGCCGATCGGAGCCTCGTTACCGACCTCCATCTGTTCAGCTTGACCCCTTGTTCCATTGCTCATCTTGCACCGCAACCTGATTATCCTTAGACTTGACTACCGGATCGAGATTAAGGCCACGACTCCTTTCCTCCACTGTCGTCGGGAGTTGACCTCCATATCCCTCTGCTTCTCTAGCCCTTATCAAGCAATAACCCGACCGGAGCAAAACCCCCGAGTCACTCTACCATTTGCAGGTTTCCTCGCGTGCAAGGGACCCATTCCGAGCTGTCAGTTGCTCAGGTGGAGCACCTCCAGGTGTCCGTCCATCGCCACGACCATCCACTCGTCATATCTCCCATCAAACCCCTCAGGCCGACATGATGCGCCTTCATGAAGCTGGTGGACCTCCTCGCGCTTTAATCAGACCGACGGATCACCTCCCTAGTTCGATCGAAGTCTGATAGAGAGGCGTTCTTCCAGATACACTTCCAGCCGTCGAGTGGATTTCCTCAGGCCGACATGATGCGCCTTCATGAAGCTGGTGGACCTCCTCGCTCTTTAATCAGACTGACGTATCACCTCCCTAGTTCGATCGAAGTCTGATAGAGAGGTGTTCTTCCAGATACTCTTCCAGCCGTCGAATGGATTTCCTCACGCAAGATAGCATCCCAGCTGCCGACCATTGCAGCTTTTTCAGCCCTCAAATCTGACGCCCCTTGGTGTATCTGATCGCACGTAGTGGGCATTCTCTGGGCCGTTAGATCTGAGGTTGTCGGTGATCCGGACCGTACGCCTGCGCCACCTCTAGAGACCGCCACATGTCCTCACGTGGCCTGCGCGTGACCACAAGGGGTATACTGCTCTTTTACCCCCCCCCCCCCCCCCCCGCCTTTTTATGTTTTATTATATAGTTTTGTAAATAAATCGGTAGTTTAAAGATTTTGCAGTTTGTACCTTATAGTTTCAGTATTTGCATTTTAGTCCCTCCAATCCTGAGACGCGTGCATGCTCACGTGTTTTTGTGGGTTATTTGCATGTTTTATCCCGAACTTCCTGATGTTATGTTTTTTACAGAACTTATCTGGTAATTGCAAGTATACCCTAAGCGTGAGTTTCTGAGAATGTGCGTCAATATATTAGATAAATTGAAAGATTAGACCTGAGCTTTATATAGATGTTATCTTTTAACCTCGAAACTTTTGTATAATTGCATGTAGGTCCCTACTTGCTGTGTGTGTTGTTTTTAATCAAATAAATACCTAATTAACTCCAAAAATTCCACAAAAATTACGGTTAGCTCTTGCTAACACGTACTATTTTTAATAATTTTTATAAATTAATTTAGTTTTATTTGATATTTTCTAAAAATAAAAAACACATAAAAACTATTTTTCTATTTTCTAAAATACCAAAAAATTGTAAAAATTGTTTTAAAAATTACGAAAAATTTGAATGTGCTTGTTTCTGTGTGTAGCATTTTTGTTTTAAAAATCATTATAAAAACCTTAAAAATCTAAAAACTCTAAAAAACTTATAAAAATCATAAAAAAGTCTAAAAAATTAAAAATAATAGAATTTTAGTTTCTGCAGTTAGGTATTTTCATTTATTTATCTTAAAGATCTTAATCAGTGCATTAGGGCATTTTTAATATTTTAAATTTGCCTTTTTGTCTAGGCTGTATATTGTTTTCCCTGTTTGGCTTTGTTTGATTTTTATAAAATCATATAAAAAATAGAAAAATCCCATAAAAGTACCAAAAACATCTGAATATTTGAAAGACATAAAAATACTTTTGTTTCTGATTTTTGAATATTTTAGTCTTTAATAAAAATTGTGGAAGCTTGCTTGTGCCCTGTTTTTCTTACTTGTTTTATTTTGTTTTGTTTTCCTACTTTAAAAATATAAAAAATTTGCAAAACAAAAATTATAAAAATTTGTTTTTTTTTTTCCGATTAAGACTACTTCATAGTTTTTACTCGCGCTCCTTATGTTCGACCTCGATCGCTATACCAGGTTAAATAAATAGTGAAAACCACTTACATTGATTTTGAGCTTTGATTGTCTAATTTGTGTGGTCTTGGTTTTTCTTGTTGAGTCTGATTTGTTGATTGGGGTCAAACAACCCTTGCTTATTTTTCATACATAACCCCAGTCAGATGATCGCTCATCAGTCAACCAAGTAGAAGCCAATATAAAATTTTGTAGAGTTTTCAGAGCAAGAATACTATTTATTTCAGGCTAAATAAAAAAGGATTTCAAGTGTAGTAAATGAAGGATTGAAATGTAATTTCTCTCAATGTATTAAGAAATGATAACAAAATGACAATCCAGGGAATAATGTGCAGTTTTCATAGAATACTCACATGCAAATCACGTGGTAGCAACTATTAGTGGATCAGTTTGCATTAATAATAAATGCGGGGGATTTTTAAACATTTACCCAAAATATCTATGCTTAAATTAGGAGGCAGAGGTCTCTATGTAATATGCAGCTCTTCAGGAGTGGCCACACAACTTTTCCAATAAAATAAGCCTTCAATTAGGGTTCTTTGCTTCTTACGTTTCATTCTGTTCAAGACCAAGGGGCACCACCATCCCTTCCTTCTTCTCGCCCAAGATCGCGGCGGTTGCGGTAGGGTGCTGAAGTTAGAGGATGTATGAGCTTTGCGTATTGTGCTGGCAGATGCGGTCGATGGAGGAAGTCGAAGGAGATGGACGGTGCGCACGAGCCGACGACTGGATGGTGTAGGGGCGACACACGCCCCCAGCGACGATGCAGTCGGCTGGGACTCCTGGATGCACTCGGGGTTGGCGGCAACAATGCTCGCGGCTCCGCAGTGGCGTGCGGTCGGGTCAGCAGACAGAAGAGCTAAGGAGCGACACACGCCCACCTCCCTGGATCTGTGTTTGCGCGGGGATGGTGGGTTGCTGGAGCGGGTGGAGCTTCCTCCACATGGGGGCTCAGCAATCATCTGGCGGCAAAGATGGAATCCAGGAGGCGGCTGGTGGCCGGTAGAGGAGCGACACGCATCTTCTACGGGTGGAAGGGCAACACCTACTGCGTTTGCTTCCTCTTTTAATTTTTTTATTTTGCTTTTTTAACACAGAAACTGTAATTTTTTATTCCTTTTTTTGTATTTTTTTTAAAAAGCCACAACTATTTTTTTGTAATTAACTTTTTTATTCACCAAATAAAATAGAGATAAAAAACTATGCAAGCACGATGGCTCGATCCACAAATAATCAAATAGAGACTTAGTGGGCGAAGAGTTCTGTCATAGGTGCTGGATTGGAACCAAATATCCGGCCACCGTACGTGGTCGGAGTTGGAAGATTGCGTGAGGGAGGACATGAAGTAATGAGATTGAGAAAAAATGCCATGAAGTCGATAATCAGAGATGGATCGATTAGTGATGAAAAATAAGTAATGAAGATCTAAGATCTAGAATTTAAAATGAACAAGATGAAAATTAAACCTAAAATTATCTAGAGAAAAAATACGAGAAAATGGATCTCACTGTGGGAGCGCAAAATGACGTGATGGCCTCGACGAAGGTCGACTCGCTGTCACCGTAAGGTTCGGAGGGTATGCACCTTTCTACTACAAGAAGCTCTTGGAGATTAGGCTCCTCTCACTAAAGATTGATCAAAAAAGAATGAGGGAAGAGGAGCCAATTAAATAGAAAAATAATTGAATTTGAATTTTGAAAATTGGATGAAGATAAATATAAGGGAATTTTGAATGGAGATAAAGATAATAAAGGAAGCTAAAATTATTTAGACAATTAATTAAATTTTTTTTATTTATTTTAGTCACTTTCTTAATTAAATAGTAAATGTTTACTATTTAATTTTTTGGTGTGGTTATTTAAGGGAAACGATTATATGCATATATTATATACATATGGTACAATATATGCATAGTTAAATAAGGAAATTCATTTTTTGTTTTTAAATTTTTATTTTTTATTTTTATTTAAAAATATTTACAAATACAATATATATAAAAATAAATATGGATATATACAATAAATTATAAAATTGCATAAGCCACCCCAGAAAACCATCTTTCAACCCGTAACTCCAAAAATTATGAAACCATAACCATTTTAAAGATAATGTAATTTATAATACAATGGAAGTGAGTTTGGTTAAATTTGAATTCATATGGAGACGGAATTTGTCTTCTAATTATCACTTTATGGCTTTTTCCGGATGTGGTTACTTTTATTTTGTACATGATTTTATTTTGCAAACAATTTTATTATTTAGGAAACATTTTTATTTACAACTTTTGTTTTGAAAATTATTTAATTTGAGGTCAATTTCTATACAAATAAATAGTGTAAGTTTTATACAAATATACACAGAAAAGTATTTGTAAAACATTTTTTGGGGATTTTCTGATTAAGGACCTTATCTCCCCCTACTTTATTTCTGGTCGATCAGGTCAAGTCTTGACCTTCTCTCGGGGTTCGGGTCAACCTGTATCTATTACATATATACAATCTCTTTTTTTTATTTTCTTTTCTTTATTTTCCCTTTATTTATTTATTTTTAGGTTAAAATAACAATATATGTACAAATTTACACACAGATGCAAGTTAGTAAGAATAAGGAGTTAGTATTATATACATGTGTTTTATAAGGGATTTTAAGCTAAAATAAATGAATAAAGATGATGAAATGTAGATTCATCATCCCCCTATGCTTTACCTTTGCTAGTCCCTTAGCAAACATATTTGAAAGAATAAGTGAATAAAAGAAAAAGAAAGGAAAAATAAAGAAGGTAGGACAATATTGAGTATTAAACTTTTCTTCATAAAATTGTATTATGGAGCTCTGTCAGACCTTTGGATTATTAATGTGGCGGAAACTTAATGGGAAATGGTTTTCAAACCTAACAGCCTCTAAGTTCAACAAGAATCCTATTCAGGTCTCCTCAACAATCAGGTCAGAACAAGTTTACATACACAATTCTTATGACCATGAATCTTTACTTGTACAGTGTAAGTGAAATATAGCTCCACATCTCAAAAGTAGTAAAGAAACAACCTCTCTCAACAAGGTAACTCTAGTTCCCCGGTCTTGCAACTCTTTCCTTGAGGAGCAGGGATATTCCCTTCTAAGTTCAGGTACAACCAGCTCAAGAAGAGGAGATGGAGAAAAGAATGGACGATCACCAGTGTATCTACCTATCCTTGGATGCATGACCAGTGTAGTCAAGTCATCCAGCTGCCAGCTTACAAAAATTTAATTTTGAAGCTCTTATTATTTTTTCCCACTTGTATATACACTATGGCATGCATTTTACTTTTCAATCAGACCTGTCCACTTTTGGAGATTCTGCATTTTTTCTCTTCTTTTATTTTTTTTGAAAATATATAAAAGGTGCAACATTTACATAAAGAGTTTTTCCTACTGAGCTAATATACTATCCCTCTTTTGAAGCATCATTGTAACCCCACAACATCCTGTCTTTAGACCTCAATATTACTGGATCAGGTTGAGATGCACAACCCTCCCTAGAGGAAGATAAGAGGTTCCATCCAGATGTACTACCCTCGTATGCTACTCCAAGTCAAAAGATTCTGCCTCCTCACTGCCTCCTCCATGAAGAGCTATATGTAGATGAAGGATATGATTAGATCCTCAAGCGCATCACGGAAGCGTGAGCGTCGTATCGAATACGACGAGGAGCGACTAGTCGGACTAGTTGCTCGATGCAGCGGAATTTAAAAAATTTTCTCACGACGAAACCACATGATCCAAGAACACTTCTCGGATCGTTTCGTCTAAACCACAAACAAGTAATAGGATTACCTCTTGAAGCGTGGTTGCGATCAAGTCTCTAAACGAAGAGACCTTCTGTCTCAAGTCCGATCCGACGGAGGAGACGCTTGCGAGCGCGGGGATGAACCGCGTGCTTCTCGCAATCCAAGTTGATGATCCAAGCGGCGGATCTCCTGATCTCGACACACGAGATCCAACATCTTCTTCACAAGCGAGGCGCATCGAAGGAGACAGAGATCCACGAGCAGAAGAACGGGCAGCATAACGACGATGCCGCGGCGATAGAGAACCTCTCCATGGCATCCATGGTGGACGGCCATGAGAGGGAGAGAGAGGGCTGACCTCTAAAGAGAGAGGGAGAGAGAGATGCTTCTCAAGCATTATGTGTAAAGAGAGAGCATGGGTATGCCTCTCTATTTATAGGGTTTTGGGATCCATGGATCTCAATCCATGTGTCATATAAAATCAATGGTTGAGATTGATTTATGACAATCCAATGGTCAAGATTGTTGTTGGTAAAAGCCAACAACTTGTGATTTAATTTTGATTAAATATATTTGATAAATCAAATATATATTAATACCAAATTAAACCAACTAAATAAGGAGTGAAAAAACAAATGAGAGCTTCCTTCCCTATTGGGAGGAGTGGACGGCCACCAATTCCATAAAGGAATTGGTGCCGCCCCCCTCTTCCCATATGGGGAGGGCAATCCCATGGATTCCCATGGGATTGCATATCTCCTTGTTTTTCTCTCAACTTATTTTCCAACAATTATTCACCAAAAAATAATTCTCAATTAATTTTGGGAATAATGCAATCTTGACATTGGAATATTGTGAATCACATTCACAACCCAAAACAAAATGTAATTTACATTTTCAATTAATTAAACAATGTGTATCCAATACACATTAATAATTAATCTACTAATATAAATTATATTTAACTCTCTCTAATACATTATAAATCACATTTATAATATATTATGAATAATTGGATATTACTATCCACATTATTCTTATCCTTGATAATTAAATCATATTTAATCATCTTGGATCTCTTTATCTCATGTGTTCAAATAATATGAATCACATTCACATTATTCACATCTTTGATAATTAAATCACATTTAATTATCTAAGATAACTCTCCTTATAATATGAATCAAATTCATATTATTCATGATAATTAAATCACATTTAATTATCCATTTTCTCAATGCTCGGATACATATATCAACAATAGAATTATCCATGAACTCTTTCAAGGACAATGCGCTTTCTCCGCGAATACTTGGAGATAAGGACAGGGCGATTGTATTGTTCCACGTATAGTGACATGGATATTGAGATCACATCTCAAATCCAGATCTCGAGCCTCCCATAGATGCTCGATTAAATCAAGACCGCAAATCTAATCTTCTCATTGAATCTTAATCACATTCAGATTAATGTCCAACATTTGGACTAAGATCAGATTACTTCTCTACTAAGAGGAGTCACTAAAATCCAGACCCGTTTCATCACTCCTTAGGAATGGAAGCGTCATGGTTATACAACCGTTTATGATCACATCACCCTCAGGCATTCCCAATACCTGTACATCCTGCATACTGGAAGACTCAGAATAAACCCGAAGTATTAGATCAACTTTACACTGTCTACTTCAGGGTTACATCAGTAAGTTTCTCATTCGATCATTGGGAGTTGGTATCGATCATATACTTTCCAAAAGCATATATCATACCTAGGTCTTGATCATATACTTTCCAAAAGTATATATCAAACCTACAAATTCAGTCAAGCTTCCAAAGCGAGACGACCGTGCGCACGGAATTTGATTCTTCCCAATATCTCATGAGTGAGTTCATGTCTTCCGGTTCAGTAGTGAACCTGTATGATCTCTTCGAGAGATCGTATTACTCATATGCCCTTATATGCACACCAGCGCGCCGGTGTATAGACCTTGATTAGGTCATCAACCTATTGGTCTGCCAAATGTACATACTCAGACATATAGTAACACATCTGTCTCTGGTCAGAGGATGTGTGCCTATATCATGACAGCATATGATATAGGACTTTGGTTATCTCGATCTCGTTAAGTCAACTCTTTGACCTAACTTATCCGACACCTCCGAATCTCTATTCCTATGCAGAGGACCTGCATCAAGAGGTCGGTCAGATATCAACCTAAATGAGATAGGATTGCCATCTCCTACTCAGGCTGGAGATCATCTCTTAATAATCATTTGACGGTGCTTGATGAGTCCTCAATCTAACTCATTAGATATTCATCTAAGCACCAGCCTCTATGATTCAATAATTGAATCAACAGCTATATGATCATTAAGATGGCCATGGTACATAACCCTAATTGTACTAAGGGACCTATTATGCAAATTATGTACTCTTTATTTCAGATTAAGGAGTGAATTGCAATAACATTTATTGCATAATGGCTCGCCGTGGGCTCACATGTCCAACAATCTCCCACTAGCCCAAAGAGCCATTAATGGGCTAATCATTTAAACCCACACTCATGGGACAATCATAGGCTATTTAGAAAATAGCTAGGTAAGCTGATCAGTCACTCCGTTCTCAAGAGACTACGCCAAGTCCTTTTACGGCACTTGCATATCTCCTAGTAACAGTGCTCGCATCCAATGCGAATGTTGCATCCTATGCAACCAATACTCAATTTTGTCGGTTATAGTGTCATTGACACTACATCTTATTAATTATCATAACCAGTATTCCCATAATCCTTTTAGAATACCTTCATTCCTGGAGATCTCTATCTCCTAAGGTTTCTGCAGTCAAGACCCTTATTGATCACTATCTACAAGGTCTTAAACCTTTGAAGATAAGACTTTTTTGAGATCACTATCTCTAAGTTTCATCATCTTTGAAGATATTGTTATTACTGCAACTAAGTGTTTTATTTCCAGAGTAGGATTAGTAACAGTTTACTACTCCCACTGCATGGTAGACATCTGGTTCTTGTACACATCTAGCATACATTCAGCTTCTCATAACTGATGCACAAGTGCAAGCAGTTCTAGCATTCTCTTCCTCAACTCTTTGAGGTGCTATCCCTTTAGACAGGTCACTACCACATCTTAAGGGAAGGAAGCCTTTCTTGGAATTTTCCAAAATTGGAATAAGTCCAAGGTGTATTACTAATGTGACGGTCCCAATACCCTCTTCTCTTTGCTTCTGAACGACTTCAGAATTAAGATCTAAGAGGTATCCTTGAGATCGTATCTCTAGGTATGAAACAACAAAATTTTTAAAACACTTATTATTTATTCTTATATCATTCTAAATGATTAGAATAATATCTACATTAAGCACGATGAACATAATGGAACTCCCACTAAGCTTCACATGGTTCATCAAGATTTTATCTGAAATCATAACATTTATAATTTCATCAAATCTTATGTTCCATCTATAAGAAACTTATTGGAGTCCAAATATGGAGTTCTTCAGCTAGCACACCTTGCTTTCCTCAACCATGAAGCCCTGGGGCTACTTCATATGAATATCCTCAGAGAGGTATTCATAGAGGAATGCAATCTTGACTCACATCATGAAGATGCCATAGTCAAGTTGTGCAGCTATAGTTAGCAATATTCTGATGGGTAAAGCAAGGTCACTGGAGAGCAAGTCTCATCGTGAGCGATGTCTTCTCTTCGGTGTGTAGCTCATGACTACGAACCGTGCTTTGAAGGTCTCTACCTTATCATCAGGTTCCCTCTTTCTCTTGAAGATCCATTTACATCTTAATGGGTCTGACCCATATAGGTGGATCCTCGAGGGTCCATATACAAACACTTGTATATGAAGTCTACATTAGACTTTTATTGCTAACATCCATCTTTCCATGTCATGATCCTCAGGAGCTTCATCACATGAAGTCCGATCATTTTCAGATTTAACTGACACATGGAATTCATCTTCAAATTTATTTGAAGAGGTAATAATGTTTCATCTTTAATTATCTATTTTAGTTTCCGATTTCAGGAGCTTCATTATCTTTTCAAGATTAAATGAGTTCCTTTACTTCATTTTCATCTTGATTCTCAAGAGAGTCATCCTATAAGAATCATATTCTCAAAGATTAGATCTTTTAAGAATCTCAAGGTCATAAAGTAGGTATCCAATACCATCCTTTATTTTCCTAATGAAGTAGCACTCTCTAGTGCCAGATTCCAGCTTAATCACATGGAACCTTATTAAGGATATATAATGTAGTCTCTACCACATATATATACCTGGAAACTAAGAGATAATTATGCTATGATTAATCATTGATCAAATCATGTCACACATGATCAATTGTATCTCCCTACAACTCTATTGAGTTAAGGTTCATCAGGAGGATTGAGATAGGAATGATATTCACATCTCCATAAGGTATTCCTTGAATTCATCTAATAGGTACATGCTACCTTGGTTAGATCAAATTCATTTCATCTTCCTTCAAACTTTGGTTCTAAACCAAAATTGTGAAATCTTTGAACATTTCAAAGTTTTCTAAGTGAAGAGAAGAAATCTCATATCACAAATAATCACTAATAGATATCACATATCCATAATGTTTATTCTGATATAGATGATTTACATACATCAATATGTATGAGATTTTGAATACCTTAACATCTTACACCTATCACAAAGAAGGGTGTATTGGACATTTTTACTTTTGAATACAATATTCACAAGCATGTGAGATTTGAATCTTTAGACAATCTAAAGTTTCATGTCTTACTAGTCCATTGATCTCATCAACAGACATATGTCCAAAACATGATGCCAGATCATTGTCAAATGATCTTTATCCTCCTATTGATCTTTAAAGGTTTAATTTTCAGTATCAGAAATCTTAATGAACCATTAATTTTCTAATTTAATAGAGTCCACTAGATTTTAGATTACTATCTGAAATATCTCCATCATAACTCTTTATGATAGATTTATTACAGAATTCATGTTTATATCCAACAATTAGAATAAACAATGAGTGTATTCTAATATCTAGGTCATAGAGACATTCTCTAAGACTAAGGGCTCCCACTGAAAATATGAAGTCTATTGATCTCATGGAAATTGTTGCAACACTTGCATCACTTTCAACATGGATGACCAATAAACCTTAAGATCAAATTTCTAATACATATGCAACCAATTTCAAGTGTCATTAGAAAATTGAGATACAATTATTAGACCTTATCTTATCAAATAAGTAAGTCAATATCAATGATTATATGTAGATTAATCTGATGCACTATCTGATTCCTTCTCTAAGGATTCTAGATAGATTTGATAGTCATACTATCAACGCATCAACTTATTGCAGTATTGGCATTCATTCAATTCTTTGAATGTCATATGGAAGTTACAGAAATACAGTCAACCTTTTGACTATATTTCTTACTTGGGTCCAACCCATGCTTCCACTGTGCTCCCTTTATCTATAAGCAACCATTACTCAAGACTAAGGATCTCTTATGTTAAATTCAAAAGAATTTAATATAAGAGTATTTCAACATTTATACATGCTTCACCCAATTCATATAATATGAATATTATGAAGCTTCATGAATGACTAGAGTATAGAGAGTAGAATGATGACACTCATCATCTACATCCATCTAAACTCTTAAAACATAGGTTCAGGTAGGTACTCAAACAATTTGAATACATTATCTCTAATAGAGCTACCATTCTACATGATGTAGAGAACCATGTCATTCATGATTAAATATCAAGAGCACATATGTATGCCAGAATATCTTTATTGATTTTATAAGGATTAATTTGATAATTACGATCATCATTGACATGTCACTTCAAAAGTACATTCGATAAGATCAAGACTTATAAAGACATACAAACCCTAGGGTTTTAGTCCTATTGTCTATTTAATTATCACTTCTCATTGTTATGAGGAAACTTGCATATTGCAACCACATACATTATGTGTCCAACTGCAATTACAATATCTGGATCGAGGGTCCAATCCATGATATTCTACTGGTTATTATTGAGTATAACATTGAGTGGGTTTAATGAAGGATTATCTGAAATAAGAAATTTGCATAAACTTATATAAATATATAATTTACTTTGATTTAGGAATTTTTTTATATCAAAGTTGTCTTGCCATGTCAACAATGAAAGTTCATTCCCTTAATCACTTTCAATGTAAGAGATATACTTACCATTATATCTCAGCAAGATCTGGGATCTCCTCTTTATCTTTGTTACATCCCAATAATATGAGAAACTGCAACTCCAATAAAGAGAAGCGGGAACACATTCCGCCTTGCAAGTCCAACTTGCATTTCCCAATTCGGTCTTTAACACCCGGGCCCACCACCCCTAAGGTGATGTTGACCCGTCGTTAATTGAACCAACCATCAACAGGAATAGAACTCGCTATGCGCAATCCAATATCGCCCCAATAATATGAGGATCCGATATTGGGGTCACTACGCATACGGCCTTACTCTTTCGAGAAGCAAAGAGTCCGATCCAGATGCGCTTGTATATAGGAGCTGTCACTACGTACATGCGTCTCCTATATACAATCCCTGGCGACGGAAACCCTTCGCCTTGACGGGAGACCATGGATGTCACTTATGTGATCCTCCACCTCTTATTCAAATTTAATTAATTACTATGAATCACATTCATATAATTAATTCTTCCAAGGGAATTATTAACTCTAATCATATTAGAGTATTCTTAATTGGACATAATTAACTTAATCATATTAAATTAATTATCAATCCAATTCAATCAATCAAACTTAATTTTATGCTTGAATATATATGATATTATTCTCAAAGTACGTATTAATTCGTATTTTAATAATTAGAAAAATACATCATAATCCCTCGGACATTATCCCGGCCCTACCCGCTGTCATGGCCAGTACCGACGGGAGTGGGGCGGACCACATACGTTGCAACCCGCTGACCAGCGATCCCCGACTAGACACCATATCCACCTCGGGAAAGGATAATGCCAAATTGATTATTTTGTACTTGAGATGATCATCGGTTCTTCAACCGAAATTATACCATATAGTAATCAAAACAATTTTGATTTTAAGGAAATTTGCTAGGCAAATTCCCAAGTCCTATTCAAGCAAAAAGTTTGATGATTGTAATTCCAATTGTGGTTTAGATCAAATCTAATCAACTAATTGGTTGGGGCCAAGTCAATTAAGGAAATAATCATTCTCTAATATTTCACAAATATTTTTCATAATTATTTCTCGAAATTAACAATTAATTTCATTAATTGACAATCACATGGTTCTTGATTAGGAAAGCAATTTCAGCAGTGACCCCTACTTACTAAAATTGGCATATCTCAATCATATTAAATCCAAATTAAGCAAAGTCAATTTCTAAAGTTTGCTAATTTGATTTAAGACAGAACTTAAGTGATGTTTCACGTATTTCGAGGCAAGTCTAAACAGTAATTAACATTTTAATCACGTTCAGATTCACAGTTCCCGCAACAATGCATACATGTTCATTAAAACGACCATATCTCGAGCATACGAAATCCGATTTACGCAAACTCAGATCCTATGGTTTCCTTATTTAATGGGGAACAAAATACAAGTATAAAATTCGTGTTTAAACCATTTAAACAGTGCCGAATTTATTTACTAAACAGATCCGCGAAATCAAATGCGAAGAAAACTTTCACGACCTTAGCGAACCCAAGTCGTCCTTGGTTAACGAAACACTATTCGAAACCGTCGACCTAAGGCTCTGATACCACTTGAAGGATATGGTTAGATCCTCAAGCGCATCACGGAAGCGTGAGCGTCGTATCGAATACGACGAGGAGCGACTAGTCGGACTAGTTGCTCGATGCAGCGGAATTTAAAAAATTTTCTCACGACGAAACCACATGATCCAAGAACACTTCTCGGATTGTTTAGTCTAAACCACAAACAAGTAATAGGATTACCTCTTGAAGCGTGGTTGCGATCAAGTCTCTAAACGAAGAGACCTCCTGTCTCAAGTCCGATCCGACGGAGGAGACGCTTGCGAGCGCGGGGATGAACCGCGTGCTTCTCGCAATCCAAGTTGATGATCCAAGCGGCGGATCTCCTGATCTCGACACACGAGATCCAACATCTTCTTCACGAGCGAGGCGCACCGAAGGAGACAGAGATCCACGAGCAGAAGAACGGGCAGCATAACGACGATGCCGCGGCGATGGAGAACCTCTCCATGGCATCCATGGTGGACGGCCATGAGAGGGAGAGAGAGGGCTGACCTCTAAAGAGAGAGGGAGAGAGAGATGCTTCTCAAGCATTATGTGTAAAGAGAGAGCATGGGTATGCCTCTCTATTTATAGGGTTTTGGGATCCATGGATCTCAATCCATGTGTCATATAAAATCAATGGTTGAGATTGATTTATGACAATCCAATGGTCAAGATTGTTGTTGGTAAAAGCCAACAACTTGTGATTTAATTTTGATTAAATATATTTGATAAATCAAATATATATTAATACCAAATTAAACCAACTAAATAAGGAGTGAAAAAACAAATGAGAGCTTCCTTCCCTATTGGGAGGAGTGGACGGCCACCAATTCCATAAAGGAATTGGTGCCGCCCCCCTCTTCCCATATGGGGAGGGCAATCCCATGGATTCCCATGGGATTGCATATCTCCTTGTTTTTCTCTCAACTTATTTTCCAACAATTATTCACCAAAAAATAATTCTCAATTAATTTTGGGAATATTGCAATCTTGACATTGGAATATTGTGAATCACATTCACAACCCAAAACAAAATGTAATTTACATTTTCAATTAATTAAACAATGTGTATCCAATACACATTAATAATTAATCTACTAATATAAATTATATTTAACTCTCTCTAATACATTATAAATCACATTTATAATATATTATGAATAATTGGATATTACTATCCACATTATTCTTATCTTTGATAATTAAATCATATTTAATCATCTTGGATCTCTTTATCTCATGTGTTCAAATAATATGAATCACATTCACATTATTCACATCTTTGATAATTAAATCACATTTAATTATCTAAGATAACTCTCCTTATAATATGAATCAAATTCATATTATTCATGATAATTAAATCACATTTAATTATCCATTTTCTCAATGCTCGGATACATATATCAACAATAGAATTATCCATGAACTCTTTCAAGGACAATGCGCTTTCTCCGTGAATACTTGGAGATAAGGACAGGGCGATTGTATTGTTCCACGTATAGTGACATGGATATTGAGATCACATCTCAAATCCAGATCTCGAGCCTCCCATAGATGCTCGATTAAATCAAGACCGCAAATCTAATCTTCTCATTGAATCTGAATCACATTCAGATTAATGTCCAACATTTGGACTAAGATCAGATTACTTCTCTACTAAGAGGAGTCACTAAAATCCAGACCCGTTTCATCACTCCCTAGGAATGGAAGCGTCATGGTTATACAACCGTTTATGATCACATCACCCTCAGGCATTCCCAATACCTGTACATCCTGCATACTGGAAGACTCAGAATAAACCCGAAGTATTAGATCAACTTTACACTGTCTACTTCAGGGTTACATCAGTAAGTTTCTCATTCGACCATTGGGAGTTGGTATCGATCATATACTTTCCAAAAGCATATATCATACCTAGGTCTTGATCATATACTTTCCAAAAGTATATATCAAACCTACAAATTCAGTCAAGCTTCCAAAGCGAGACGACCGTGCGCACGGAATTTGATTCTTCCCAATATCTCATGAGTGAGCTCATGTCTTCCGGTTCAGTAGTGAACCTGTATGATCTCTTCGAGAGATCGTATTACTCATATGCCCTTATATGCAGACCAGCGCGCCGGTGTATAGACCTTGATTAGGTCATCAACCTATTGGTCTGCCAAATGTACATACTCAGACATATAGTAACACATCTGTCTCTGGTCAGAGGATGTGTGCCTATATCATGACAGCATATGATATAGGACTTTGGTTATCTCGATCTCGTTAAGTCAACTCTTTGACCTAACTTATCCGACACCTCCAAATGTCTATTCCTATGCAGAGGACCTGCATCAAGAGGTCGGTCAGATATCAACCTAAATGAGATAGGATTGCCATCTCCTACTCAGGCTGGAGATCATCTCTTAATAATCATTTGACGGTGCTTGATGAGTCCTCAATCTAACTCATTAGATATTCATCTAAGCACCAGCCTCTATGATTCAATAATTGAATCAACAGCTATATGATCATTAAGATGGCCATGGTACATAACCCTAATTGTACTAAGGGACCTATTATGCAAATTATGTACTCTTTATTTCAGATTAAGGAGTGAATTGCAATAACATTTATTGCATAATGGCTCGCCGTGGGCTCACATGTCCAACAGTAGAGTGCGTGTCCAAGATAAGCCACGGTCTGAAAGAATTATGTGTGTGTTGTTAAATATTCTACTTAGACTAATAAAGACGACATATAAACATAGCCTTATGGAATCAAAGAATTAAGTCAGTAGGACCTGAAAAATCTTAAATCCGGTTCTTATAAGGTTGCTCTGAAATTAAGTGGATTAAGGTCCAACTAAGATCCATTCTACAATTTTATTCCAGACTTAGTTTAAATGTCAATACTATCCTTAAAAATTGTACGTGTAAATGCAATAAAATATGTACAATGCAAAAAGAAAATAAAATCTTTTTTTAAACAATTTTCTAATTTTGAACTTTTTATGGATTTTTGTAAAGAAAGAAAAAAAATGATGCACATGTAAAAAGAGATTTTTTTAAATTTTAATTATATAAACTTTTTATAGACTTTTAGTTTTGTCTTTTTAGGGATTTTTTAAAGGGAAAAGGGTTAGTAAAATATATACAAGTATATACAAGGGAATTATATATATGGGGAATTTTTTCTTATTTTTTTGTTTTTTTTAATAAAAGATGACCAAAGTCTATATACGTGGAGTTTACGAATTTATATACATATCCAAAAAATAATCATATTTAAAAGTATGAGTTATGTCTAAAGTATATATATATAATATATACGACACCCCCTTATACTTAGCTCGAACTATGTTCTCATAGTAATTAGAGAGCGGCAAAGGAAGACATAACTCGTGCTCTGTATAGAAAAGTGAAAAGACTACTATGCTACAACAACTCAAAGAAAAGATGAAAAGAATAGAAGTCGGTAATCCTCCCTATATTTAGGATCAAATAATCCTAAGTATAGAAGACTGTACAAAAGGGAAAAATTGATGAAGATAATGTACAGAATCAATGTCTCAACTTGCTTCCATATACTTAGTGTAGAATAGCCCTAACTATAGAATATCAACAAGTTAGTGGACAATCGAGAGACCAGAAGAATAAAGCACAAAAGAGATGATGTGAACAGCATCACTCCCTCTATACTTAGGGTAGAGTATCCCTAAGTATAAGCAACAACAGGAGTGATGAACGAGACGAATATGAACAACATAAATCATTCACCCTCTATACTTAGGATAAAGCACATCCTAAGTATAACATATACACAAAAAAGGGGTGAATGATAAAACATGAGAAGAAAGAATGAAACGAAAGGATATACAAGAGGTTGTCATCTCATGTATCAGACGTAGAAGATGGAATCAAAGGATCATCGTCTGATACCACAAATATAGAATCAACGACTCACAGGAATGTATCATGATCTAGATATGGCTTCAACAACTGTCCGTTCACAACAAGTGGTTATGGGTTAGATGACAACCCATATATGACAATACTCCCATTGTCACGCACAAATCTCACAATGAACGGTCCTGACCATTTGCTTTTCAATTTTCCTGGAAACAACTTCAACTTAGCATCGAATAACCAAATCTTCTGATCATGAGAGATAGTCTTCCTTCGAATGTGTTTATCATGCCAACGCTTGACTCTTTCCTTATACATGAGTGAGTTATCATATTCAAAGTCTTGGAATTCTTGTAATCTATTCAAATCCAACTTCCTATTCTTTCCTGCCTTCTCATAATCAAGATTGCATACACAGAGTGCCCACAAAGATTTATGAATTAATTCCACTAGCAGGTGGCAAGGCTTTCTATACACCAATCTATAAGGAGAATACCCAAAGGAGACTTGTACGCCATACGATAAGCCCATAGAATCGAATCAAGCATCTAGGACCAGTTCTTCCTATCTGGACATACAAGTTTCTACAATATTTTCTTGATCTCACTATTTGAAATTTATACCAAGCCATTAGTCTAAGGGTGGTAAGGAGACACAACTCTGTGCTCAATGGCGTACTCTTTCACAAGATTCTTTACTTCCCTATTAATGAAATGGCTTCCCCCATCTGCAATTAGTATTTTGGGAATCCCGAACCGTACAATAATGTGGTCCTTGAGAAAGGATCACACTGTATGACTATCTACAGCTCGGGTGGGGATAGCCTCCACCCATCGACTAACATAATCCACGGCGAACATGATGCACTGAAATCCCTGATTGACAAGAAATGGGCCCATGAAGTCTATGCCCCAAGCATCCAAAACATTAGAAATCTGTATGTATCTTAGGGGCATGGTATCTTTAGAACCAACGGTTCCCCCCATTTTCTGACAGTCAATACAACCTCGAACATACTCTGTAGCATCCTTAAACATTGTGGGACACCATAGACCACTCTGTAAAACCTTTACTGCTGTGCATTTCCCCGAATGATGCCCACTGGATTCTAGTTTGTGACAGTGCTCAAGTACACTGGTGTGTCCCTCATGAGGTATGCACCTTTTCCAGATACAATCCACACCCTCATGAAATAGGTATGGATCCTCCCAATGGTAATAATGAATCTTTGATAGAAATCCGTCTACCTTGTACTTCAGCCAAACTCATGGAACTTTCTTGGAGACAAGATAGTTCACAATATCAACATACCATGGGAGTGAGTCCACATACAAAATGGACTCATCTAGAAAGGTTTTGGAAATAGGGATCATGTTCTGCTCAGAGATCTCCGCATCCGTGATATGAGAAAGGTGATCGGCCACAACATTTTTCACTCCAGGTTTATCTCGAATATTTAAATCAAATTCCTAGAGAAGAAGGATCCATCTGATAAGGTGTGGTTTGGAATCCTTCTTTGCATGTTAGTATTGCATGGCAGTGTGATCTGTGCAAACAATAACGTGGGAAATGATGATGTAAGATATGAACTTCTCTAGTCCAAACACAACTACTAACATCTCCTTCTCTGTAACTGTGTAATTTTGTTGTGCTTCATCCAGAGTCTTGCTAGCATAGTATATAGCAAATGGTATCCCATTCCTTCTCTATCCTAAAACAGCTCCAACTGCGAAATCTAAGGCGTCCGTCACGATCTCGAAAGGAAGGGACCAATCAGGTGGATGTAGGACAGGAGCACTAGTAACCATATCTTTCATCTGATTGAATGCAATGAATACTTCCTCATCGACAACAAACTCACTCTCCTTACATAGAAGCTTAGTCAAAGGTCTGGCGATCTTGCTGAAGTCCTTTATGAATCACCTATAGAATCCTACGTGCCCCAGAAATGTCCTCAACTGCTTCAAATTCTGTAGTGGATCTAACTTGGAAATAACGTCAATCTTAGCCAGGTTAATCTCCATACCATATTTGGAGATGACATAGCCCAATACAATCCCATTAGTCACCATTAAGTGACTCTTCTCCCACGAGAGCACTAGGTTTACCTCGCAACAACATTGAAGAACTCGGTCGAAATAAGCATGACATGTGTCAAAACTATCCCCGTAGACTAAGAAATCGTCCATAAAGACCTCAAGGAAACTACCCACCATGTCGGCAAAAATGACCATCATACACCTTTGGAATGTAGCGGGGGAGTTACACAATCCAAAGGGCATCCGTCTAAAGGCGTAGGTGCCAAACATACAAGTGAATGTAGTTTTCTCCTGATCCTCAGGAGCGATAGCAACTTGGTTGTATCTCGAATACCCATCCAAGAAGCAAAAGAGCTCTTTCCCTGCCAGCATCTCAATAATCTGATCAATAAAGGGTAACGTAAAGTGATCCTTCTTGGTAGCTGATTTCACGCGTCAGTAATCTACACAGAGATGCCATGAAGTAGGTACCAGGGTCGGAATATCCTCAAAAAGGTCATTCTTTACGATAGTAATCCGGGATTTCTTAGGGCCACATGTAAAGGGCTGACCCACTTGGAATCTGAAATGGGATATATAAAGCCAACATCACATCATTTTCTGATATCTTTCATGACAACCTCCCTTAGATTTGGATTTAGACGGTGCTGATATTCACCAGAGGGTTTAAAGTCATCCTCTAGGTAGATATGATGTGAGGACAAAGCTGAGTTAATGCCACAGAGATCCGAGAAATTCCATCCTATGGCCTTGAGGTTTCTCTCAAGAACCTCTAGCACGCGAGATTCTTGTTCAGCAGCCAACTCTGAGCTGAGGATGACCGGAAACATTTGGGGTGGACCCACAAGGAAGGCATATTTCAACGTTGATGGTAAAACCTTGAGGTCAGGTGGGGTCTAAATCGTCTCCACAATAACCTCTGCTATTGTATTGGTAGATAGTATGTGATCTGTACTCAATGGACTATCCACCTTGGCTATTAACGGCCCAGCAAGTAAAATATCTGATAGATCTACAATGAATGATCTCTACTCCAAAAGTAGGGGCACATCAGGATGTTCAACATTTTTATCAATTAACGGCTCAGATATCTCTTCAATAATATCAGAAAGATGTCTCTCATCTGTGCATAAATCAGGAAATTCAACTAATGACTCAGATATCTGTACCTCAGAACTCTCAGAATGAGGCCTATTAGTAATATCAGAAAAGTGTGTCAAAGGAATATCAGAAGATGCCTCTAAAGACTCAAATTGATCCTCAGAAATAAGCTCAAACTACCCATCAGAACCTAGCTCAATTGGACCACCAAGGAAACTCATGTCGACTATGCTTTCCATAGAGTCCTTTTGGGAAAAGAACTCATGGGTATCTATGAAATCAGTGAAAAGATCTATCTCTTGGAATTGAGAAGGAAAATCACAGTCCTTTGGCTCTGATATAACTTTCTCTATATCATCTGCTGTTGTGGCGGTGATGGTCTAGGATTATAGATCATCTTAATTTTCACCTTGTCACTACGAGAGTGAAAGATAATCTCTCCAGTACCATAATCAACTACTGCTTCGGCCGTTCGGAGGAACATTCTACCTAGTATGATTGGGGTATAGAGTAAAAGTGCAGGTGTGTCCATATTTATGACAACAAAATCAACAGGGAATTTCATTCCCTGCACTATTACAATAACATCCTCTAAAATACCTTTTGGCATCTTAATCGAATTATCAGCAAACTAAAGGATCATCCTGGTTGTTTTAAGAGACCCTAATCGAAATTCAATTAGTAAAGAGGAAGGTATGAGATTAATGGAGGAACCGCTATCGAGAAGAGTACGATCAAATTCTTGATCAAAGATATGGCAACGGATGTGAGGTGCTCCCTTGTCTTTCTTTTTATGCGGGAGGTTACTGATGGCATGAACTGTGACCATGGTCAATATGTGTTTCTCTATTTCCTTTCGTATGCTCTACCTTGGCTGACGCTTTTGTGTACATGCCTCTTTCATTCCCTTTTTTTACTATAGGTATGTATTCCATGGTCTTAAGGAGTGGCATCTTTAAAAAGATGTAAGATCTCAACCACTCCAGGATCAGATAGGGCTATTTTTAATTTTTGTCTTCTCTAGATTAAAGAGCAGAAGGAAATGGCATGAAATCAGAATAAACATTCAAATATTCATTTCCATTATTCAAAGTAGAATCCTCATCTACAAAAGGACAACTAGAACCAATCTATACAGTGTTGCCCAAATTAGGTAAAGGAAAAACTGAATTCAAAATAGAACGGGATATTGCTGCTGGTGAAGAGGAATAATCTACGACTGGTATATTCTCCCATGCTGATGGTGATCTACATCTGCCCAGTGAAGGTGGTGGTGAAGGCGGTGAAACTCCAAACTTGGGTGCTGCTACACTAGGCCTCTCGACTGTCGGTGAAGGAGATGATGTGGAAGATGATGCTCTCTCAATGGTTCGATCTCCAAACCCCAACCGGTGCATAGGCGGTTGCAATCTCCTATCGCTCCTGAGATGAATAAAGTCAGATAAACATGTAAACTCAAGGGACATACCTGTCTCGGGGGTGGGTAGGCTCTTGGATACCTGCTCCTTGCGTTTGAAGTTGTTGGGGTTGGATTCGACCTATGCTGAAATTAGTGTCTTAGTGGTGGTTAGGTCATCGGTCTGCCGAGTCAGTTCGTTCATGTTCTTCACGAGCAATGCAAGTTGGTTTAGTGTTGGGTTGACTGAAGGGCCTCAGGGTGTTCGCTGACTGGCTATTGCTGAGACTAATAGTGTGGAGGCTGTTGGTATCCGTACGGATTCTCATAAGGAGGAGGAGGAGGATACTATCCATAATATGCAGTCTGTTATTAGTTTGGATGAGGAAAATACATACACTGTTGTTGTGGCTGGCCTTATCTACAGTTTTGGAACTGTGGTGGAGACTGATAGTGAGGCTGGAACTACTGATGCTGGTATTGCTGATGTCTGCCTCCCTAAAACTGGTGGGTGGGTCTCTGACTATGCTATGAACCAGCGTTGCCCTAACTGACAGGGCTGGTTTCGCTCACGGTCGAACCAGATACCGTTCACCTGTTGAATGGTAGATGGAGGTGGAGACTGCTGCTCAGGAATATAGGCTACTTCCTATTGGTACGAAACTATTTGATGTGAATGCTGCTGAACCTGATCAGGTGGCTGCATGTAGTAGGCATGCTAAACTGTGGTTGGTCCTCTGCTACTCTACTGGGTGGAAGAAGTCTGCTCCCTAGTAGAGGTATTGGCTGTTGCACTCGCATTGTGAACTGCACTGATCGAACTCACAAGAAGCTCCAGGTGCTTTGTTATCTCATCCAGTTTATCTAGGTTCTTCGTCCTCTATTTGATCACTTGAAGCTTCTCAAGCTCCTTGGATTGTTTCTCAATAATGTCCACTTTGGATAGGTGGTTCCCAATGATGGTCAGGTCAGAGCTGTCCACCCTATCCACTTCATGTGATGTCGTCATATTGACAACCTTATGAGGTACTGCAGGGGATGTGACAGGGTGCTTTTGAAAAGCACATGAAGAAGAAAGAGCTGTTGAACTCTCCACCATCTCCTCAAAAATTTGATAAAGAACATCCTCGACCATGTTGAAGTGGCTCCCCCCACAAGCGGCATCTACCAGCTTCTGATTCTCTACGCTTAAGCCCCCAAGGAAATTTTGCAAATGGTTTTGTCATTGGAATATCATGATGGGGGTACTTCTCCGTCAGATCTTTGAATCTTTCCCACGTCTTGTGAATAGGCTCATGGGACATCTGAGAGAAATTAGCAGCTAAGAATCGTATTTGATTGAGTTGTCCGAGCAGGTAATATTTATTCAGCAATGTGGACCTCAACTGTTCCCAAGTAGTAACAACATCCCCAAGTGATTTAACCAATATAAAGCTTTATCCATCAGACTGAATGAGAAGATGGTCATCTTCATTACCTCTAATGGGACATTGGGTAGTGTACTGTTCCATATATGCGATCGAACTGCTGGAGGTGCACATAAGGTTCTTCATTAATATTTCCATGGGAATATTGGCTGAAGAGGTAAAATAGTGGGCTTAAGCTCAAAATGCCCATGAATCGTAGGGATTTGTATCCAAGAATTTGTCTGTCCTGCCCCTGGATTATAAGCATCCTTTAATGTAAGCTTAGCCACTAGTTTTGTACCTGAGTCTTCTCCCCCATTCCCATCTCCACCATTATTTCTATCCTCCTCTCTCCTATCTCGTCTATCCTACCTCAGCTCGAGAATCATGTCTCTCAATGCGTTCTGAAAACTAGCCTGCTCTGTTATGTGGGCTTGAATTGACTGAATGGAGGCTAAAATGGTGTTGTTGATATCACTCTTCTCTGACATGGTTCCCTTTCCCTTTGGTAGAATCAAGTATCAAATGTCTGACTCTGAAAATATGCATGACACTCAATTAGTGCTCAGAAATGATGGAGTCTCATATACTAATTCGAGATTAAAGCCAATCTCAAATAGTGGGTGGATGGATGTTGTGAAGGGTGAAGTAGAGAAAGAGGAATATCCGGGAAGTGTCTCTGAATAGAAGGTGAACGAGTCGGAGTATAGAATGAGTTCGCAAAGTCCGAACGACAAATACTTCGGTCCAACATCTTTGAAATCAATAGACAAGATGCGAGAGCACAGAGGTCAATAAAAGAGTGAAATGAGTGAAGGCGTAAATTGCACAGAAGGATCTCTATCACTCGAAATCAAACACAATTCAAACCCCCAGTTCACCAACTCAACTCAACATGAAGATTGTGAAGGTTTGGTCAATTATCTTGTCAAAATTTATTTTAGGTGATAAA
This sequence comes from Ottelia alismoides, assembly GCA_037367405.1. Taxonomy (NCBI): domain Eukaryota; kingdom Viridiplantae; phylum Streptophyta; class Magnoliopsida; order Alismatales; family Hydrocharitaceae; genus Ottelia; species Ottelia alismoides. The sequence continues at coordinate 1,116,443 of JAZKJV010004651.1, read as the reverse complement.
TCAATCTATCAGAGCGGTTAACCGAGCTGTTAGGAGCCCAACGCTCCCTGGAGACTGTCCCAATCTCACAACTAGTTTTTCCTAAATAGTATGGGTTGAGGACCATTTCCTCGCTACTCGATCTACCCACTCTGCTAAAGAAGTCCCGGACCGATTACCGACTACCTGGTGAGGTCCTCACTAGAGAACAACTAATCACAAGATCAATAGTCTGAAGAGAGTTCGGGTGTGGTTCTATCCTAGTGTGTGGGTCGCTCTCTCGCTGCAGATAAGTCAAATAAGGAGGGAATGACTCTCCCCAAAACAATGATTTTTCCTTACGTTTATTTTAAGGTCAAGTTTTCTTAGCAGTCCCGAATTTTAGGTAGTTGTCACTTGGTTTGAATATTTTCAATGAATCGCATACCAAGTGTCCAATTTCATTTTTAACTTATGTGACTGAAAATAAGGAAGGAGATCGGAAATGCCAATACACGATTAAACACAATGATGCATGCAGGGGTTAGAGATGCGTACCTTGTCGTCAACACTCTACATGTTGGATGATCCGTGCAGAATTTAAATACAGAAAATAAACTAACTTATATGATGCAAGTGAACCATCCTAACAATAGATCTATTAATGGGCAAGAAATAATTAAATTTTACTAAGTCAAATTACGCTCTATTCTATAGGTGTAGAAATTCTTGTTTAGGGTGTTTGGACCTAATTAATTACCTGGCTCAAGCAAGTTAATTAAAGTAGTCAATAGATAGCTCACGAAATCTGCGTAAAACAAAGAAAAAATAAGGCGATGAAAACAAAATTGGTGAGGTCCCCCAAGTGCATCGGCACTTGGCGAAACATACCCCACAACAAATGAATGTTCCTTTTACAAAAGTCGAAATGCTAGAAATAAATAAAAGAAAGTCTCTATATATATATTTTTAAATGCTTGGTCTCATTCAAATCTTCTTCTCCTCCTCTCACGCTCTCCTGTGACTTTGAGATGAATCAAGGCGCCTCCACTTCTTGGGTGCTTTGGCTCTCCTAGGATCGCCTCCTTTGCCAAAATATCTATGCTTGAATCTGGAGGTAGAGGTCTCTTTGTAATATGTAGATCTTTGGAGTGGCCATGCAATTTTTCTAATAAAATATGGCTTCAATTAGGGTTCTTGGCTTCCTGCATTTCGTTTTGTTAAAGACCAAGGGGCATCACCGTTCCTCCTTCTTCTCGTCCAAGATCACGGAGATTGCGGCAGGGCACTGAAGGCGGAGGATAGACGAGCTTCGCGCATTACACTGGCAGTTGTGGTCGGTGAAGGAAATCAGCGGAGATGGCCGGTGCGCGTGAGCTGACGGCAGGATGACACGGGGGAGACACACGCCCCCAACGACGGCGTGGTCGGCTGGGACTCATGGCTGCGCTCGCGGGTTGGCGACGATAGTACTCGCGGCTCCGAGATGGCGTGCGGTTAGGTCAACGGACGGAAGAGCTGAGGGGAGACACACGCTCCCCCTGGATCTGTGTTCGAGCGGGGATGGTGGGTTCCTGGAGCGGGGGGAGATTTCTCCACGTGGGGAGTCTGCGATCGTCTGGCGACAAAGATGGGCTCAAGGAGGCGGCTGGCAGCCGATGGAGGAGCGGGAGGCATCGTCTATGGGTGGAAGGGCGGCGCCTGCTGTGTTTGCTTCTTTTTTTCATTTTTTGTTTTTTTGTGAACACAGAAACTGTACTTTTTTATTCTTTTTTTTATATTTTTATTTTTTTTGAAAATAACAACAACTATTTTTTTTTGAAATTAAATTTTTTATTCAACAAATAAAATAAAGATAAAAAACTAAGCAAGCAAGATGGCTCGATCCACAAATAATCAAATAGAGACTTAGTGAGCGAAGGGTTCCATTGTAGGTGATAGATTGGAACCGAATATCCAGCCACCGAACGCGACCGGAGTTGGAAGATTGCGTGAGGTAGAACATGAAGTGATGAGATCGAGAAAAAATGGCGTGAAGTCGATAATCGGAGATGGATAGATTCGTGATGAAAAATTAGGAATGAAAATCTAAGATCTTGAATAAAAAATGAACAATTAAATAAAGATGAAAATTAAACCTAAAATTATCTATAGAATAAAACAAGAGAAAATGGATCTCACCATGGGAGCAGAAAATACCTTGATGGCCTCAACGAAGGCCGACTCGCTGTCACCATCAGGCTTGGATGCTAGGCACCTTTCTACTAAAAGAAGCTCTTGGAGATTAGGCTACTTTCACAAAAGATTGATCAAAATAGAATGAGGGAGGAGGAGCCAATTAAATAGAAAAATAGTTGAATTTGAATTTAAATTTAAAAAATTGGATGGAGATAAAGATAAGGGAAATTTGAATGGAGATAAAGATAAGAAAGAAAGTTAATATTATTTACATAATTAATTAATTTTTTTATTTATTTTCATCACTTTATTGAATTAAATAGTAAATGTTAATTATTTAATTTTTTTGGTGTGGTTATTTAAGGGAAATGATTATATACATATACTATATACATTTGGTACATTATTTACATAGTTAAATAAGGAAATTGTTTTTTTTAATTTTTATAATTTAATTTAGAATGCAATGGAAGTGAGTTTGGTTCAATTTGAGTTCATATGGAGAAGGAATTGGTCTTTCAATTATTGATTTGTGGCTTTTTCCGTATGTGGTTACCTTTATATTGTACATGATTTTATTTTGCAAACTTTTTATTATTTAGAAAACATTTTTATTTACAACTTTTGTTTTGAAAATTATTTAATTTAAGGTTAATTTATGTACAAAAAAGTAAAAGTTTTATACAAATATACACAAAAAAGTATTTACAAAACATTTTTTTGGATTTTTTGATTAAGGACCTTATCTCCCCCCTACTTCATTCTTGGTCGATGATGTCATGTCTTGACCTTCTCTTGGGGTTCGGGTCAGTTTGTATCTATTACATATATACAGTCTCTTTTTTTTATTTTCTTTTTTTTATTTTTCCTTTCTTTCTTATTTATTTATTTTAGGTTAAAATAATAATATTTGTACAATATTTACACACAGATGCACGTTAGTAAGAATAAGGTGTTAATATTATATATATGTGTTTTATAAGGGATTTCATGCTAAAATAAATGAATAAAGATGATGAAATGCATTTTCATCAGAGTACCGAATCCCGTTGACTTCCATCAACGGCTCCTGCTGATCGTGGACTAGTGGGGGGAGGGATGCCAAGGGCTAATTCAGATGATACACCCTCAACTAAGTGTTTGAGGAAGGTGGTGGTGGCAACTGGTATTGCGAAAGTGGTTAGATCGGCTCTTCCTGAATGTGGTGAACCTGATGATACGAGGTGGAGGGCTGAGAAGAACTGCTCCCTGGATCAGCTCGTGACTCAGAATGTGGCTGAGAAGCCGTCTGTGCCTCTTGGAGATACATGATTTGGGTCTTCAGGTCACTCAATGTATGGGCAAACTCATCAATCCTATTGAGCTTGTCAAGGCACTACATGCCTTTTTCTCAATGATCTCTATCTGATTTAACTTCTGGCCTATGATACCAATATCGGCAGCTGAAGACTCTGCTAATGCTGTTATCGTAGAAGAGGTAGAAGGACTGGCCTCAATGCGTGCTATTCTAAAAGATATGAAATCTCTTGAGGGGGAGGCTTCCCCTAAGTGTAGACCTGAGTTTGGGACATCACAGTGTAGTTTTTGGCCATCTGCTCATAAATGGCCCAGACTTGGTCTTCATCCTTGACGAAGTAGGAACCTCCACACGAGGCATTCATTAGCCCTACAGCTCAAGTGTCAGCCCATAGAAGAAACTCTGGACGAGGTCAGGCTTGCTAATCTCATGGTGGGGACACTTGTCGATGAGCTCTCGGAATCGATCCCATGCTTCATGAAATTGCTCATTAGGAATCATAGTGAAATTGCTAATCATGGATCTGGCTGCATTGGTCTGGCCGAGTTGATAGTACTTGCTCAAGTACTCAGTTTGGAGATGCTCCCAAGTGGTGACCACCCTCCCCAAGTGATTCAGCCAGTAGGTTGCTCGATCAACCAAAGAGAATGGGAAGGCGATCAATTTGATGATGTCCTCGTACATTATTCTGTCGTGGATGGTGCTACAGATCATCTCAACATCTTACAGATGGGAGGTGCGACTCCTTGGTGGTGTGCCCATGGAACTTGGGCAGTAGCTGGATCGTCTGAGGGCAAAGCTCGAAGTCACCAAGGATGGGAGGCAGCTGGATCCAACGGTGGGTGAGGGTCGCACTAGGATTGTGTAACTGCCTCATGGTGCAGACTGGTCTGGCTGGATCGTGCAGCTCATCCTGGCGTCTGTCGTCTACTCGGCCCTCCTAGCATGGTATCTCTCTACCACCGGCTGGTCTGTCTAGCTCTGCTCTCTCAGCTCGCATCTGCGTGATTTCCCTCCTCACTTCTGCCATGAATACCCCTTGGCCCCTAATCCGTCATTGCATTGTCTCCAAGGAAGCTAGTAGCGTGTTGTTGATGGCCGCCTGATCCAATACAAACGATAAAGTCTGAGGCTGGTCATTTGTTTGGTCATCACTGTCCATCTCTTCGATCTCTACAAGGTAAAAAGACCCTTGCTCGGGTGCTGTCAAATGAATGTATAGTTGTGCTGGCCTTTCAGTCTGTACCACTGGAGGGGAAGAAGGATGGTCAAGGGGGAATAGGGTGGAGGCAAATTCGGGTTCAGAGAGCTGGTCTAAGCTCTTTGAAGCTACCCTAGATGAACGGGGAGGAGTGCTAGAAAGCGGTTTTGCAAGAGGTAGCCTAAGAGACCTCCTTCCCATCATTTTGATCTGGGGATTTATGAGGATTTGATCTGGGCTGAAAGCAAGATGAGAAAAAAACCCCGGTTCACCTACTCAACACAATGTGATGACCATGAAAGCTCGGTCGTGTATCTTGTCAAATTTATTTGGTGATAATCCAATCTTACAAAGCGAGTTAGCGAGCTATTTGGAGCCCGATTCTCCCTGGAGACTGGTCTGGATTCTTACGACTATTTGCACCTTTTTCTAGCCAGTATGGGTGTAAGTACGAATCATTTACGATTTACTTAAGGATGAAGCCTTACGTATGCTAAGGATGTCCTAACGTTTACTGGCTACCTGAAAATCTCACTGGAAAATAACTAATCATTTTTGTTAGAACTAGTAGTCTGGAGAAAGTTCAAGCATGGATCTATCTTAGTGTGTGTGTCGCTGATGAATCTCAGATTCATCACTCTAAATCTCATTAATTAAGCTCAGACACCTCAAAATCAACAGCATTTCTGCATTTATTCTACATAATTAGCATTCATGCATGTTTTCATAAGAATTGCATTTTAGCATTAATTTCTGCACAAAATAAGAAGCCAAAAATCCAAGCCAGAAATGACCTGTAAATAGCCTAATTTCACGGATTATTAACTCCTTCATGATAACTCCAAATGACACAAAACTACCTCCACTGTGTACACATCACTAACAAGAATAAATAAAAAATGCAAAAAAATCACTAACCCTGTTAAGTGGACCAAAAACCCAAACCCTAGTTTCAGGATTTTCGGACTAAAAGCCCCTTATCTTCCCCATCCAGTGTCCGATTTGATCCTACTCACTTTTGAACTAATAAACATTCAATTACCTTCAAAACAAGACCAAGTTCAAGTGAATCGGAGCTCGTATGTGAAAGTTGGGATTTGGGCCTCGTTTGTACATTGTATATTTTAACGGTTTTTGACCTGTATTTTATGGACATACTTTCTTAATCAATAAAAATAAAAAAAAATAGATTTAGACGTCTTTATTTATCTTTGATTTTTGTATATTTTTTCCCGATTATTATCTTGTTTAAAAATGACAAAAAAATTACAAAAACCAAAAATCATGGTATTCTATGTACATGGGATACCCTAAAAATTCACTTTTTACATTTGATCGATTTTGGTTTTGATATCATCATGAAAGTTGTAGATCTCATCGAGATGAGCATTTTCATGAAGGAACTTTTTCGATCCGAGGTCGTTTACCATTTCTTTTTGATTTTACAAAATCTTTTATTTTCGTTTTTTCTAGTGTTGACATGTGGCAGCACCTGATGCCGCCACGTGTCAGCATTTTTTGGGCATTTTATACTGTCATTTTTATAAAAAATTAAAGCGGCCGCACGTGCGACGCACGTGCCCCATCCTCCACTCACGCCCCCTCCGCATGTCATGATCCGGCCGTCCGATCTCGACCGATCGGACGGCCCTTGACCATCTCCTTCCCCAGTCGCTCCCCCTCACAACTTCTCCCACGATTCCTCTGCCTCCCCCTTCGCAACCGACCACCGATCCTAACAACCGCTGTTGACCTCCGTAACCTCCGCCTAATCCCTCGCAGTCAACCACAACCCCGCAGCCTCCTCCGCTCATCGCGCAACAACCTTCCCCTATTTAAGAACAAACCCCCTCCGACATTCAATTCATCCGATGTCAGCACTAAATCCAAGGAGGAGGTTGGTGGTGACAGCCCGACCCCCTCCTCTTCAACCTCGGCGAGATTCGAGGACCTCCCCGGCCCTCGTTGCAGGAGCAGCTCCACCGCCGCCTTGCTGCCAGGCTCCGACCTTTGTCGCCGTTGAGCCCACTACTCATCGCCTCATCTTCTCCAACTACGATATTTCCACCGTCATCGTCAGCACCTCCGCCCAGCCGTCTTCGATCGACAACGCCACTAGCTCACCTCCGACTGGCTTCACCACCTCCACAGCTCGCCGGATTCTGCCCCTCCACCGACGTCCGTCGGTCGTGTGTCGGCCGTCTGCAGTCGTCCAATCATCGGGGCTCAAGATCTGACCGTCCAAGACTAAAGAAATCTCTAGCGTTGGATCATCTTCGACAACGACCCTGATCTGCATCCGAGCCTATCCCAGAGCCACCGCCCGCACCAGGAGCCTCGGGCGGCCCGAGGCGAGCAGAGAACGACATGTGGAGGCTCGTGCTAGGCCTCCGCCCATGCCAACAAGCGCCCCTGGTCACGTGCTCCGCACGTGACCTTGGGGGTAAATTGCAGACGCCTCCCCCAGACCTCCTATATTTGCGCCTTAGTCCAACCCTTCCACGCACGTGCCCCTTGGAGAATTTGTAGAAAACCCTCCTTCTGTTTCGATAATTACAATTAGATCCTCCCCAATACATTTTTATATTTGCTTATTCCATTTAATTACAAAAATACCCCTGTATTTCTCCTCTGTTTTGAACCTCTTTTCTACATTATTTTATTAATCCAAAAAATAGCATGATGTTTGTTAATCAATTTTCTACACTTTGACATATTGTGGATATTTTTGTGATTGCAGGTTAATTAATAAATAATTATTTTGTGGAAATTTACATATTTTGCCCACTTTGTGCTCTAAAATTCGTAGTTGATTAACCGTTTCTCTAAAAATTCTCGAAAAATCACATATTGTAGAGTTAATTGTGCCTAAAAAGAATTATATTTGCATGCATAAATTGCTCTATAAAAATCATTTTGCATATTTTAGTATTTAATTTTTAATAGGTATTAAACCCAACATTTTTGAGGTTTAGGATTTTTCTAATATCCATCACCTAGTGAAGATCTTAGATACTTTTATCCCTTGAAAACAAGTTGGTTAATATTTATTATAATTAAATATTAAAAATCATTCTGTTCGCATTTAAAAATTCACAAAAAATCCATTTTGCATCTAAAAATTCCAAAAAAATTACATTGCATTTATTTCATCATATTTTTCATTGCGGCCAAGTTTCATATTTTTCGGACATGGTTTGGATGCAATTTACATTTTAATCCCTAAAATAGGCCAAAAGTGCATTTTGCATCCCTTTATTACATTGAAAATTCCAAAAAAAGACCGCCTCAAAAACCGTGCTTGAATTTTGATAGACATAATTCTAAGTTGTTCCTTTGCCTCCTTGTGATCGACCTTGGGACTTGCTCAAGTAAAATAAACATAAAACCACTTAATTAAAAATTGGATAATATTTGTGGTTATTTCTTGACCGATTCCGATCGCCGCCTACAACGAACGACATTATTATTTTCACGCAAAAAAAATTAAAAACAGATCTTAACATCGCGGATATCAGAACCGTCAATCGCTCAACTCTCAGTTGGTAAAATCAGACAAGGAGGGGGTTACTCTACCCAAAACAAAATTTTTGAGTGAAGTTCAGTTTTAGGTCAAGTATGCTTCAACAATCCTGATTTTATTGGTTTTCTCTTTTTAGGTATTTTTCTGGATAAAAGCAACATCCAACGATATTTCTGATTTCATTTTTATTTAAGTCTAATAAAACAGGTGGAGGAATGCGGAAAAGCCGATGCACGATGAAATCAAAGATGCATGCATAGTAAGAAATGCATACCTTGCTCCATCAGTCTACAAGCAAAATGATCCACACATAAATTAAAGATAGAAATAAAACTAATCTAAATGATGCATGAGGAAATCGTCCTTAGGTGATAGCTTCTATTACAAGAAGAACTGGTGCTAATTAATCAGAAAAGAGACCCAAGTCTCGTCTTAGATGATGATTGGTGCCCACCATAGTGGGTCGTGCAAGCGTTGTATACATCCTCTCTCGGCACATGGTATATAATCCAATTAAGTTTGCTTTTTATTTGACTAAGTCCAAAGCATGATCTATACGAACAAATATTATATTATGGTGTTTGGACCTTAGTTGATACCGAGCTCAATCAGAATAAAACCTAAGTCTAGGGTCTAAAACCTCGTGAAATAAATAAAAATAAAAATAAAAAGGTGAAAAATCGCAAAAAACACAGTGAGGTCCCTCGATGGCACCGATACTCTGAAGATCAAACCGTGAATAACATTCAAGTCCAAGAGTGTCCAAATATCTAAATTATTACAAGATTCTATACAAAAATAAAACTAAGTCTAATTTCTATATAATATAACTGCTTCTTCTGCTCCGCTGCTTCTCCTCAGGTGCGGATCCCTCCAAAGTAATCCGAGTCGTCCTCAAATCGGTACCTCACACAAAGCAAAATAAAAGATAGTCGGAAACAATTATATAAAAAATAGAAGCAAAAATAAACAAAAATGAAATCTAACTCCTTAGCCGTTTTCCCCGACTACGATGCCATTCTGATGAGCGAGAGATCGGCTAGGGTTAAGTTATTAATTAAGCAAGTGTCGTTGTGAACCTAATTAATCAAGCGATCAATGAGAAGATAAACCAATAAGAGATCAAGCAAATGAAACAAGCGATTTTGTTGCATTTATTAACCCGGTAGAGACCAAGGTCGAACTCTTGGAGCACAATTATACGCTAAGTAGCTGATTTCAGAACTCAAGGGATTTTTATGATTTTTAGTGATTTTTTATTTTTCAAATTTTTAATTTTCAATATAAAAGAAATCAACACAAGGGGGTAAAAATACACATACACAAACTTTTTGGATTTTTCAAATAAGCTAAAATGATTATAAAATCAAAATAAAAATATTATTTGATTTTATATATTTTATAATGTTTTTTGGAAATTTTATGTATTTTTCATAAATTTTTGTAATTTTCTAAAAATAAAACACTAAGAAAATAAAAAATAGTGGGCAACCAGAAATGTTTCATAATTTAAAAATAAGTAAAAGGCTCAAAATTCCTAGAGGTTATTTTTAAGATTAACTAAAGAAAAATAGCTACGAATAAGAATTAAAATCACTGTTTTTGGATTTTTTTCTGTGATTTTATATTATTTTTTTAAAATTTTAGATATTTTGAAAATTTTTAGGTTTTTATAAGTTATTTTCAACAAAATTTCTATAGGAGATAAAAGATAACAAAACGCGAGTACATTACTTTTTGTAGGGTGTTTTTGAATTTTTAATAATAGAAAATGCAAGAAAATCAGCAAGCAAAAATTATAAAAAAAATACTGCATGCAATCTAGAACCACATGTAATTTTTAGGCAAAATTTTGGAAGTAATTTGTTATTTTGCATCAAATAAAAGATAAGTAATTAAAAATAGTGTACATGGACCAATTTGCAATTATATTAAGTTCTAGGGCCTAGTAGATAACAAAGTCAGAAATTATGAGGGCCCATATGCAATCTATCCACACAAAAAATATGAGGGCCCAATACATAAAAAAGTATCCATTATTATACTATATATAGTATATCTAGCATTTTTTAAAAAAATAAAAATATTTTCTATTTTTAATAATTCAAAAACTAAATAAAAAATATACAAACTTATTAAACACAAAAAATATAAAAATACCTCTAAGAATCTATAAAAATTACCTACAATATATTTTACTGTATTTTACATATTAAGTCAAAAATAAAATAAAAATAAATATTAATAATCAAATAAAAAATCAAAATACCTAAAATCTTGTTAAAATCATAACTAATTCTACAAAAATTAGAAAAATAAATACTTTTTGATAAAAAAATAAAAATATTATCTTACTGATTAGTATTTTTAAAATTCAAAATACCTCAATGTTCAATAAAAACCTTATTTCTACTTTGAACCCTAATAAAAATTACAAATCACTTTCTAAAATTATATAAAAATTACAAAATACTCAAAACACATAAAAACTTCAAAATATAAAATCAAATATGAAAATATAAAACCTATATCTATATTTTTATATAGTATATCAAAATCACAAAAAAAAATAAAATTCATAAAATCAAATAAAAATCTAGAAAAATCCTTTAAAATAAATAAAAATTATGAAACCCATTTATCTTAGTTATTCTATTATTTTACCTTAATTTTCCACAGTTTGCCAGCCTGAGTTCGACACTCCTGTACTATCACTATATATATAAAATTTCTTCTAACTGATACAACGATGATACTTTCTTCTTCTAGAGCAATCATGTTGGGTAATTTTTAGTCCGCTTCATCTCCAGCTACTTCGATAATAAAAATACAAGCTTCGGTAAGTAATATATATCGAAGCTTCAATAATATATATATCGAAGCTTCAGTAAATAATATCATAGCTCTATTAACTTATATGAAGTTATAAGTAAGTGCGAACCAATGTTACTGGATAAATTACTTCCTTTACTTTCAATTGATTCAAAGTTACTTATGGCAATAAGAAAGTTACCGATGTGCTTAGTATTACTGATATAAAGTTTTATTGATGGCAGTATGGAAGTTACTGATGCATTCAATAATATTAATATAAAGTGTTACTAATGGCAATACGGAAGTTATTGATGTGTTTAGTTACTGATGACAATACGAAAGTTATTGAAGCTACTGGTCGTCGTTTTAAGATCAAATGGCTGATATTAAGGGTCCATCTCATTTCTAATGGCACATAGCCCATTGGATAAGCCCTCTAAATATAGGGTACAATAGGGTTGCCCTAAGGGGAGCTAACTTGAATCACCCGCCTCATTTTTCGCATTTTTTAAAAATAAAACCATGAAGATTCATCACTATATCCCTATATTACGCCATTCAAGTTTCGTGTGAAACAAAGATATAGGGATATAGGGGTCATTCAAGTTCCATCCAGGCGGGGTCGATTTCAACAATTCTGCGACCATTAGAAAATGATTATATGGATGGCAGTCGTAGGAATCTATGTTTCATGGGAAACTTGAATGAGATAATATAGGGATATAGTAATGAATTTTCAAGGTTTATTTTTATAAAAAAATAAAAAAATAGGAAAAATGGGACGGGGGAGCTAACTTGGCTCGTAGCCCCATTTTCTCCTTTTTTTTTTAAAATAAATCATGGATTTTCATCAATATATCCCTATATTAAGTCCTTCAAGTTTCATGCGAAATAGAGACTCCTACAGCCTCCATCCAGACATGGACAATTTCAAAAGTTCTAAGACCGTTAAAAAATGATTGTCTGGATGGAGACTGTAGGAGTCTCTATTTCACACAAAACTTTAATGACATAATATAGGGATATAGTAATGAATTTTCACGATAAATTTTCACGATAAATTTTTAAAAAAATGAAAAAAATGGGTCGGGGGAGCCAAGTTAGCTCCCTCGTCTCAGTTTTTTATTTTTTTAAATATAAAATCGTGAAAAACAGATATTCCTACAACCTCCATCCAGACATGGTCAATTTCAACAACTCTGTGACTGTTAAAATCAGACCGGGGGAGCCAAGTGTGCTCTCATCATGGGGTAGCCACATTTTACCCATATACATACATACACGCATATGTACATATGAAAAAAGAAGGATGCTCCCTGGGAGCATGTAACTTACATGCTCCCACCCTTTATTACTAGTATTTTTTTCATTTTTCTGAAATGAAATCTAGTGGAATTTAGATCACAATGTATAAGAACAGTGTTATTCAAAATTTGACTTAGTTCGAGACTTCTATATCCTCCATCAAGACTGTCAAATTGTAACAGTCTCAAAATTGTTGAAATTGACGTCCTCCAGATGGAAATGTTAGGAACACCCGTTTTAAATGAAATTTGAAACACACATTCCACTTATTATTCTAAGTAAATCTCCTATGTTTCATTTCAAATAAAAAAATAAAAAATTTGTGGACAAAATATGAGAGCATACTCTTATATGCTCCAAGGGAACATACTCATTTAGCTCATATATATAGGGACCCTTTCAAATGAGGTGTGGGCTCACCAATATTCTGGTGAGCCATCAATCGAATCCTTAACATCTCAATCTAACGGTTGCATCAAAAACTTATCCAAAAGGGTATTACCGTCACCTCGATTTTACTAAATTCGAATTTCATTTGATAGCCTTGATTTACTATTCTAAGTTATTTTGATCTGAAATTCCTCATTGATACCTTTAATAATTAATTTTAAATTTTTCTCTGAAGGAATTGGGTTTAACCATATCTTTATAAAATTCTGTGTGTTTTTTTGAAAATATATTTCTTCTTTGTAACTTTGTGATTTTTTTTAAAATACCTCTAAATATTTTTCAATAAAAAGAGTATATTAATATATTTATTTGATTCTTTGTAAAGTTTACATTCTTTTTGTATGTATTTGATTGTAAACCAAACAAATAATTTTTTCATTAATGGGTATGTTCCTTTTGTAAGATTGCAAAGATCTTTATAAGTTCTTCATGTCGCTCCTTCATGTCCTTGAGATTTGTAATATTACCGCTAGAATTGTAAAAACTCATGATAATTTTACATATTTCATGCGGAGCTCTGCAAAAATAAGAAATCGGTAATGAGATTTTTAAAAAGCGAATCAATATATAAAACTGAATGTTAATTATGTAAAAAGGTAAACCACAGTGCAAATTTGCACCCCTTCCACCATTCCTCCCTTGTCTTTTTCAGACTCATTGTCCTCGAAGAGGATTTGATGCCCTCGGATAGGCATTGGGTTGTCACCACTGACAATGTTGTCACGTAACTGCTCCACATCACGCGCCGCTGTCGAACGAAGGGTGGGATCTGCCATCTTCGTCGACGCACTCTGCGTGCAAACCTGCACCGCCATGTGCCACCACACTGTGTCTCCTTCCTCTACACATTCCTCCTCTGGTCACCTCATTCGCTGTCGAGAAACTTTACATGGAGGAGGATGTTAGTGTTGTTGCAAGTCGATCATGTGTGAGAGAGAGAATGCTGATGCTGGTCGATTGTGGGAGAGAGAGGGTGTCAACATTTATCTATTGAGAGAGAGAGAGAAATTAGGTCATAATAGCTATCGCGTTCTATATTTAGAATGTGATGAAAAAAACCTAAATGGACTTTCAACCATTTATGTAATATACTTCATACATCATTAATTCCAGTCATGTGATCAAAAATAGGGGGATGAGATGGATGACTCACCACAAAAGTGGTGAGACACCACCTCATTTGAAGTTTCTCTTATATATATGGGTAAAAATGGGATTCATGTTGAGGACGGATCAGATCAAGCATTTGAAGTTTCTCTTATATATATGGGTAAAAATGGGATTCATGTTGAGGACGGATCAGATCAAGCACCACATCACTAGAATCATGATCGAAGAAGAAAGCACGCACAATCTCACAAGACGAGGACTTATAGTGGTTCGGCAATGTGCCTATTCCAATTTCTCACACCAGACTCTCTCTACTATTGTTTGAATGATGATGGATACAATATATGGTATCACAGGGCTCCTTTTATACTACAATAAAAGAATACCAATTATTCAGTAGTCCCCACAACCAACTATCAACTAATCAGATGTAGGAGCTAGATTAAGTATCTCAGCAATCCAATTCAACATCTCTCGACCAATCAGGATGCAGGAGGTGGATCAGACACCTCAACAATCCAACGCAACAACTCTAAGCCAACTAGAAGGTAAGAGGGAGATCAGACACATCAACAATGCTCTCTACTAGTATTCAACCAATCAGTCTTCACATGATAAATCTCAATAATATCCCACTTGAAAGGTGATTTGTAATACACATCACATCTTCAATAGTCCTAGTATGAGATTTTCTTTGTCTTCTATTCTTGAAGACCAATAGAAGATGATCATACCTTCAGTTTCTCCATTGTTACAGATTTTTTGAACATATCAGCGGGATTTTCTAATGTGTGGATCTTCTTCAGCTTAAATTGTCCATCTTCTAATTATGTTCGAATGAAGTGATACTTCACATCAATTCATCCTTTTATAAGGAAGACTCGTTAAATATGACATCAATGCTTTTGACTGCCTTCTTGTTCTCTAAATCCCACTATCTATATCCGTAGTTATATATACCATAGCCTATAAAGTTACACTTCCTTGCTTTGAGGTCAAGCTTTCCTCTATCTTCCTACTCAATGTGAACATAAGCTATGCATCCAAAGACATGTAAATGAGAAAGTGTTACCTCCTTTCCTGTTCATGCATCTTCTAGAATATCCCCATCTAATGCAATAGATGGACCTCAATTTATTAGGTATGCTGTTGTATTCACTACATCATCCCAATGTCTCTTTGGAAGACCTGCATGTAACCTCATGCTTCTCACATGATATATAAGAGTCATGTTCATGCGTTCAACAACACCATTCTGTCTGGGCTTTCTTTGGATCATTTTCAATCTCTGATTCCATTCTTGGTACAAAAGGATTCAAACTCCTCACTGCAGTATTCTCTCCCATTGTCTGACTTGAGACATTTCAACTTTGAACCTGTCTCAATCTCAATTAAGGCCTTCACATTATCAAGGTCTCAAACACATTGGATTTATATTTTATAAAGTAAACCCATAGTTTTCTAGTTGCATCATTAATAATTATAATAAAATAGGAGATCCGCCAAGGGATGGTATCTGAGATGGATCACATATGTCTCTATGAACCAGCTCTGGTCTTTCAGTCTTTCGTACTCTTGCAGTCTTTGTGAAGCTGACTTTCTTCTGCTTTCCCAAGAGACAATCCTTTTAGAAGTATAGATCAACGGTTTACAATCCTACCAACTTTCCCTTCTTCTGCATGATCTTCATTCCCTTTTGGTTATGTGATCAAGTCGTTTAAGCCAAGTATTAGCGTTACAACCAGATGATGCAATATTTATCTTGTCGTATGAGCCTGATGCAATATTTAGGGTTCCTTCTTTCTTACCAGGAGCAAGGATCAATGATCCTTTAGGCATCTTCCACGATTCTGAATCGAATGATGTCACCACACCACTTTTTGATAGTTATCCAACAGATATGAGATTCCTTGTTAGACTGGGTACTTTTTTAACATTATTTAATCTCAAGAAGCCACCATTGGGTTGGGATATGTCAATGTCTCACTTTCCAATTATGCTACAACATTCATCGTCTCCTATATACACCTTTCCAAAATAACCTTTCACATAATTTTGAGGATATCCTTTTGTGGAGTAGTAAGAAATGAAGCACCTGAGTACACAATCAAGGACTCACTTTGAGCATATGCAACATATATTAAGGCATCACTATCCTCATCATCAGTAATATTTAAATTGTTCTTACCTTTGTCATTTTTTATTTTCTTCTTTCTTGGGAGCTTGCATTCTGTCTTGTAATGCCCCTTTTGATTGCAATTTCAGCAGATCACGGACTTTAGATCCTTGGATTTGGATCTTCCTCTTGTTGACTTTCCCTGGAATGCTTTTGATTCATGTAGTTCTTCCTGCTTCTTCCTTCAGTATTCAAGTAAGAACTTGACGATTGTTCTTCTCCAGATGTCTTTCGCCGTGCCTCTTCTCCAAGAAGAAGACCAACAACATCCTCTAACTTCAACTTCGCATAACCAGAGGAGTTGCTAACTGCTACAACTAATGCATTCCAACTGTCAGGTAAACTAGAAAGGAGCATAATAGTTTTTCCCTCATCATCAAACATAATTTTCACAGACCCCAACTGATTGATGATATTGTTCAGATCATTCAAGTGTAAAGCCATTGCGTAGTTCTCACTTATATTTAAATTGAAAAGCTTCTTCATCTAATACACCTTATTTGATGTGGATGACTTCTCGTACATCTTTTCAAGAGCTTTGAAAAGATTCATCGACGTCATCTCCTTTGCAATATTTGAATCCACCTATGGAGCAAGGCTGATCCTTACCGTTCCTAGAGTTTTTCGGTCTAGAACCTTCCACTCCTCATCCTTCATGGATTCGGACTTCCTCCCTTCGATCGAAGATAGAGATCCTTCTGATATAGAACATCTTCAATCTGCATCTTCCAAAACATGAAGTTCGATCCATTGAACTTCTCAATCTTGACATTCGATTCTTCCAACATCTATGTACAAGTTGATCTCCAAACCTTGATCTGATACCAATTTTTGGGGATGGTCCAATCAAGCATCACACGTCTAGAATCACGATCGAAGAAGAAAGCATACACAATCGCACAAGATGAGGATTTATAGTGGTTCGGCAATGTGCCTAGTTCACTTGCTCATACTAGACTCTCTCTACTATTGTTTGAATGATTACGAGTACAATATGTGGTGCCGCAAGGTTCCTTTTATACTACAACAAAAGAATACCAAGTATTCAGTAATCCCCACCACTAGCTCTCATCCGATAAAAATGTAGGAGGTGGATTAAGCATCTCAGCAATCCAACCCAACAGCTCTCGACCAATTAGGATGCAGGAGGTGGATCAGATACATCAACAATTCAACCTAATAGCTCTAAGCCAATCAGAAGCCAGGAGGGAGATCAACCACATCAGCAATGCTCTCTACTCGTATTCAACCACTCCACATGATAAATCTCAACAATGACCCCTAGGGAGAGATAACTTCCCACTCCATTTTCCTTTTTTTTAAATGATTCCATGGAAATTCATCACTATATCCCTACATTATGTCGTTCAAATTCCATGCAAAATATAGACTCTTACGGCCTCCATCCAGACTATTATTTTTTAATGGTCGCAGAATAGTTGAGATCGACCCGGTTTTGATGGAGGCCGTAGAAGTCTCTATTTTGCACAAATTTTGAATGACATAATATAGGGATATATTTATGAAAATCGATAGAAGCATTTAAGAAAAATAAAAGTATTAGAGAAAATGGGGTAGGGGGAGTTAAGTTATCTCCCCCTAGGGGCAGCCACAATTTTCCCTATATATAGGGTTGATCCCGTGAGAGCCAAACACTGTGAGAGCATGAGAGGAGTGAGTCTAGACCATTAGATTCTGTTCATCTCTCTCCTCCTCCAATCAATCAGTATGTGATGAGCTGAATCTAATGGTTTAGACTCACTGCTCTCATGCTCTCAAAGTTTTTGGCTCTCATAGGATTAGCCCTTATTTATTATAGTTTTATCCAATGAGCCATGTTCCTATTAGCGTTTCGGTGAGCATCATTTGTAGGCCACACACGTGTATTACCAATTGAGTGGTTACCTATTTGGAAGGATGTTATTTTTGGAAGGATATTAAAATGCAAAGCGATTTAACAATAAGTGGTATTCCAATTATATCGTGTCCTAAAAAAAGGAAGATCGTTTTTGAAAGAAACATTCGAATCAATGATTTTTTACAGAAAATTGAGATCCAAATATTCAGGTTAGTAATATATATATATATACAATAGTCAAGTAAATGGTTGTTGCGACATCCGTAATATCCAAACAATGGTTAGTAATTTACATTCATTTTATTATATGGTACAAAATTCAGTAATATATATATACACTGGTCAAGTCAGTGCTTGTTGCGAAGTCAGTAAAACTATAATAAATGGTCTGTAATTTTCATATGTATTATTACTTTGAACAGAATTCGGTAATTTAGAGACTATACTCAAGTAATATATATATATATATATACAGTTCTCAAGTAAATTTTTGTTGTGTGTTCAGTAATGTATATATCTATGTCTTATATCACATGTTCAATAATATATATTCAATTCTCAAATAATGACTACTATGAGATCAGTAATAAAAAAATAAATGGTTAGTAAGTCACGGATATTGCTCAAGTAAAAAAGTAACATATAATCATTAATATATTCACCTTATATACGATTAATATGGAAATATTACTTTGAAAAAGAAGTTATAAAATACATGCACATAAGGAAAAACAAATTAGTGAAATAAATGGAATACTTCATTGACGAAAAAGGAAAAAATATTATAGAAATGAATGCAATGCACAATACATACACAGTGGTATTACTAATCATTTGTTATATTATTACTGATCTCGCAACACACATTTATTTGACCGTTATATACATATTACTAAATTCTGTACAAGGAAACTATTTGGATGCAAATTACTGATCATTGTCTTGATATTACCGATCTCACAACAAGTATTTACTTGACCAAAGTATATTTATTACTTCTTGTCGTTTGTATCTTAATCATTCGCACAAAATCATTTATTTGAATCTTTTCTTTCCAAAACCATCTTCCCTTTTTTTAAGGACATTATATAATTGGAAACATAGTAATTGTTAAATATATGTTAGCCTATAATTAGAAATATAGTTATTGCTAATACACATGTATGGCTCATAATGAGTGCTCACCAAGACGCTAATAGGCACATGGCCCATTGGATAAGCCCTATATATATAAATAATATTGGGCCCTTCCAATAGGACACGCCTGGCGAATTTTGAATGAACCACGGATTATATAAAAAACATATAATCATTACAAAAGGAACCACAGATTATACAAAAAACATATGAGGATACAAATATCTACCCAATGTAATGTCGACCAAAACAAAATTGGATATTATGTAAGTAAGGTATTGTGAAAAAATACCAAAACTAGATCTGGATAAATTTAGTATTTCAAAATATTAAATGGTATGCATAATTAATGTAAAAGATGATGACCAAAATACCCTTTTGAGCAAACAAATTGATGATGTCACTAGATTTAAATCTAAGCCCTATATATATAATAATATTGGGCCCTTCCAATAGGACATGCAATGTATAATCTGGTTCTTTTGTTGATTACAATTCATATTAGCAATATATTAGTTTTTTTTTATGTTTTGGTGATTTATGAGAAATCTACAATCCTTTTTATAAATATATAATACATATTTTCAATATGTATAATAAACATCTAAAATCTATAATACACCTCCAAATTGTGTAATGTATATCTAAAATGTGTAATACACATCAAATATAAAAGATATATAAAAACTACAATTGTCATTCGCATCAAATTGATATGTCAAACTACACATCAAATATGTATATTACACAATAACATTGTATAATACACATCAAAATTGTATAATATACATGAAATATGTAAGATACAATAGTTGCATAGACTTCTTGCATTGCCATCACCATGTTACACCCGTCGTCATTCGATATACATGTTGCCGTCATCGACTGCGTAAAGAACTTCCCGAAGAGTCGTGATGTCATCCTTCAGCAACTATGCGTGCCACCCACTTCTGCCTTGTCGATGAGGTCACACATGATGTTGGGAACCGCCCCAAGAAGCATCTAATGGCGTGAATGTATCGACATGTGGCAAATAGAACTGAACATAATAAAACATGGATCACGTGATTGCGGGAAGAACCACGCCTACTGATCTGTAAAAATGAAAGCTGACAGAAGATGCATAAGAAACCACAAGATCATACCCGCATCTTGTGGTTAACCCCAACATCGCCACATCTATTTGATTTATGGACAATGAACGAATGATTTCCAATACTTTAAAAAGCACAAGAACCATAAGATGTTGCTCTATCATGGCACATGTTTGACGTTGTCATATATAATGGAGTACGAACAAGATCAATTGCACCGTGATCCCACTTGTCATTCTCTAGTACTAATACATGGCCAAGAAACCCAATCTCCAAATAGATGTTGTGTACCTCGGTCGTTCAATGCCATCATTCTCATCCTAATATTCCTCTGCTCACTGACATCAACACGACAAAACGACTCCTCAACATGCCAAAATAATTAAGGTATCTAATTTTGAATAAGCAATTAAGGTGGCATATTAATGGAAGAGATAATTGAGGTGGTTGGATACTATATTTATTATGTATAAAGACCAAAATGGGATTTTGTTTAGTTTATAAATAATTTTAACATAGCATTAATAACAACCACATGATTCATTATGGAGGGAAGTGATTGCAGGCCTTCCTTAGTGATGGAATGATCATGTCTCATTGGAAAGATATCATATATATATAGAGGGGCGATCCTGTGAGAGCCAAAATTGGTGATGAGAGGAGTGATTCTGGACCACAAGATTCAACCAAGAGAGAGAAGACTAGGAGAGAGAAGACAGGATCTTGTGGTCTAGAATCACTCATCTCATGCTCTCACCAATTTCGGCTCTCACAGGATTGCCTCTCTCTCTATATATATAGGGGGTGCTTTAAAATAGGATGAATCCTTCCTGGCTTAAGGAAGGTCACCATCTTTTTGTAGAAAACATGAGCACTTTAGTAGAATGTGTATACAGTTTATATTATAACTACACATTATAAATACAAAACCGCATACAAAACTGCATATTATAATAAAAACATTAAAACTGCACATTGTAATACAATATGTATACGTATTCTATTAAAGTCAGGGGCTGGCCTTCCTGACTCAGGAAGGACCAAGTCCTATTTGAGAGAAATCCTATATATATATATATAGAGAGAGAGAGAGGAATGATCCTATGAGATGGGTTATAAATGAGATGGTGAGATGGTTGAATTCCACCTTTGATCTCAACTAGATTGAATGATTGTGATTTCTCTTTTTATTTCTCATCTAATGAGGGCATGGCAGCAAATATCTCTCTTAATTTGAGGGAACCATTTTTCTCTCTCTCTTCCCTTTCCACAATGAGCCCTTTAATCCATGTGCACAATGCACTCTCTTCCCATTCTCCTTCCCCTCTACATGCACGACATCCAACTCAGCCACCATCGCAGGCTATTAGTTGCGCTTCAACAATAGTCGATCCTCTTGCCCTTGCCATTATCGATCGCCTTCTACGTCCTTCAGCATCATCCTCGACAACCCCTCCTCCGTCCATTTCTTTTCGGTGGACATCGTCAATAGTGGGTTTCCCTCCTCTACCCGACAATGATCATGGAAATACCTTCCCTTCCGTCAAAGAAGTCGCTGCCACAACTATCATTCTCCTCGTGTTGCCATCATAAGTAAGGTCATTTGTTTTCGACCCGTCATCATCATCGGCATCCGCAACAGTAAAGGCATCGGGTACTCGTATGAATTCCAGAATTCATATTTTATGATTGCTCTATGCATAGATTTTTTTCCATTATTTGATATGAATATATTTATTACTATAATTCACTTGCATTTTATATATGTCTATTTCTACGTGAACTTTCCTACAAGTTGTGGTTGGATGTCATACAATGATGCATTTTAAGAAATACTTGTAATATCATCATCTTTATATCCAATTTGTTTAATTCATGTCCACTATTCTTTTCCTTTTTTCCCATGGGAAGTTCTGGGTTTTATAATTGAAGTAATACTAATTCTACTTTATATAAAAAAAATCTTTCGCATTGTAAGCGTCCTTGGGTTTTGATACCGGGGAACTATTATCTACTTTGTAAGTATTTCTTCCATCTACTAACCCATATTTAGGATGTATAAGAGAGTTAAACAATTGATTTATTATCCCATGCTGAGGTTAAAAAAGCTTTATAATAGGATAAGAAGTGATGGAAACTGTTGAAATGGGCGTGGATGATACCAATACATTTAGTATAGATGAATGTTTGACTACACTACTCAATCAAATCGAAGTCTTAGATTCAGAAAATATTAATAACGATGTACATTTCATAACTTAGCAAGTTTTTGTTATTGTTACTTTCAACTTTCATACTTAATTGTATTTCTTATTTAAAATCATTTTTTTCATAGAGTAGTCAGATTAAATCTCCATGTGTTGATAATGTAAAACCATTTATTGGCCTAATACTTGATTCGCTTAAAGATGTATTTAATTTCTAACTAAACATGATCATGGTTTTGGGTTTAGTGTACGAAACATCAAAAGTATCAAAAACAAATGAAATTAATAGGAAATATTTTGTTTGCTCAAAACAAGGATTGAAACAAGAGAAAAAAGCATCCATTGATCCTATTATAGATGAGAAGGAAAAGAGAAAGAGTATCACAAGAGAGGGATGTGATGTAAAACTAGTTGTTAGAAAAAATGAAGAAAGCAAATGGATAGTTGAGAAGTTCATTGAGGAACATAATCATCCACTAGCAACTCCAACAAAGAGATTTTTTTAAGATCTGCTAGAAATATGACATCTACACATAAAGTGCTTCATAGTCTCTTCTCTCAAGCAAAAAATATAACCACTAAATAGGGATAGATCGAAAACAATCAATAATGTGCAAGCGATTTGCTATTTTATTTACCTGATATAGTAATCAGGGTCGAACACAAGGAGCATTAAAATCTACGAAGTAGTCAATATCAGAAATAATATAAAAGACTTTTTAGTGGTTTTTTATTTTGCAAATTTATACTTTTTAATAAGATAACAAAATCAACCAAAAATAAGAAAAAGGAACACAACTATCTTTTTGTATATATTTTATGCTAAAAATACTCAGAAAATTAGGGTAAAATATTTTTAGGTTTTTAAAGTTTTAAAATGTTTTTAGTAATTTTTCTGGGATTTTTTCGATTTTTTTGTCATTCTATAAAAATCAAACAGTGCTCAAGTCACACAATAGTGCATAGTCATGACCAAATTGCAAATTAGAAGTATCTAAAATGCACAATGATCCTGGTTAACAATTTTATGAGAAAATAGATGTAAAATTCTACAAACTGGAACTAATTGGATTTTTCTTTGATTTTATATGATTTTTATAAGGTTTATACTATTTTATAATTTTTAGGGTTTTTGTGAGCTATCTCCAAACCAAATTGATACTTGAGTGAAATCACCTCAAAATACAAGCATGAATTTTTATTGAATTTTTAATACATTTTTCGAATTTTTATGGATTTTCAAAGATAGATAGGACAATATTTAGGGGTTTTTGAATTATAGAAAATAATAAATGTAAAGAAATTAATCAAAGAAAACCAGAGTAAATATTACAAACCAACAAATTAATGGTAATTTTTAAGTGATTTTTCAAATTAATTAGCTATTTATTAAGACCAAACTACATATAGTAAATAAATACAGTTTATAGGGACCAATCTGCAAATAAAAGAATTTTGCGGACCAAAGAATAACACGGTTAAAAATCAAAGGTCGTATCTACAAAAAGTCCAATCATGCACATGCTATACACGTGATCCAGACTAACAGGGGTATAGTTGCAAATATTGAAAACATGCCATTTAATTCAGAACATATAAAAAGTGCAGAGCATACAGTTCAAATAACCCAAAAGTCACGTGGAGATACACGTGCCACAATTGAGAGGGACTAAAATGCAAATAGATAAAAACATGGGGTCCAAACTACAAAATGTATTAACTACAATATTTGTTTAGTGGACTAAGATGAAATAGCTAAAAGTGCGAGGGAAAAAAGGAAATATACCCCTGAGGTACATGAGTGGCACGTGGGGACACTAGCGGCTCTGATTGTCCCCTTGAAAAGATCTGACGGCTCTGACGTAGTTAGGGACGTGCGTCTGTGATTCTCTGCTATAGTACGGATCTGATGGGTGATGGTGTTGGTGTAGGTGAATGGTGTATATCATTCCCCGAATCTGATCAGACCGTTACGAATAAGGCATGTATGTACGGTAGTGATCGGATCTGGGGTTTAACTACTGATCGAATGACTAAAAGGGTAACTGGAAGAACCTCCTTCAAGCGAGCTTTGCCTAAGCATGGATGATGATCAACAGTCCTGATGAAGCTGCGGAAAGGCTCAACGTTGTCATTGAAGGGTTCCACATCGAGAGGAGGCCTCTGATGGGAAGATGGTCAGTCAGATGAGGCAAGACGGTCCTCTGCCTGTAGCTAGTCTGCTGGAGGTTCTTGGGCATGATTCGTGCGTCGTCACACACATGTACCTGTAAGAGATATCCTACGCTCAAGGCAAGGATCCGACTAGGGTTATTGAGCAAAAAAACAAAGGAAGCGAGGGTGAATAGAGTTTGGGATTCCGACGAAGATGGAAGAAGGAAACTCGAGCCTAATCTTGACCGGATGGAGGAGCATTAGGATGATCAGACTCTGTGAGAAGATTAGGGGTGAATGGAGAAATCGATCCGTGTGGATGGGTGTGGGTATCGGGGCTCCGGCCAGTTGGCTGGAGCTGAGGTGATTGCGACAAAGCAAAAAGAGAAGATGGAATCGAAATGAATAATACATATGGAAAGGATGTTACCTAAAGCTACCAGCGGATGCACAAGCTCCGGGCGAATGGGGTGGACGGGTCGTGGCCTCGATCTAATGCGACGGGCGAGAGAGGCTACACGCGGTGGAGGTCTATGGCCATGTTGGTGAAAGGCGGCCTTGAAGCTGCCAACCTTCACTCCAAGGGTTCCTCCCAGCTGTTACCACTCGGCTAGAGGTGTCTAGGGGTTAAGGAAGAGTTGAGGCATGAGCTACCCGGCACAGGAGGTGGAAGAAGATGTTAAATATGGGAGCCAAGGGTCTAGAAGGATCGATGATTCTTGCGAAACCCTAGGCAGATCTAGCTACGCCTAGGGATCCGCAAGGATCATGAATGTTATGTTGGACATGCGAGCCCACGGTGAGCCATTATGCAATAAATGTTATTGCACATATCATTCCCTGATCTGAAATGAAGAATAAATAATTTGCATAATAGGTCCCGCTATACAATTAGGGTTATGTACCATAGACATCTTATTGATCATATAGCTGTTGATTCATTAAATGAATCATAGAGGCTGGTGTTTGGATGAATATCTAAAGATTTTGATAGAGGACTCATCAAGCACCGTCAAATGATTATTAAGAGATGATCTCCAGCCTGAGTAGGAGATGGCAATCTTTTCTCACATAGGCTGATATCTGACTGACCTCTTGATGTTGGTCCTCTGCATGGGAAGAGAGATTCGAAGGTGTCAGATTAGTTAGGTCAAAGGGTTGACTTAACAAGATCGAGATAACCTAAGTCCTATGTTGAATACTGTCACAGCATAGGCACACATCCTCCGACCAGAGACAGATGTGTTACTATATGTCTGAGTATGTACATTTGGCAGACCATTAGGTTGATGACCTAACCAAGGTCTATACACCGGCGAGCTGGTGTGCATATAAGGGCATATGAGTAATAAGATCTCTCAAAGGGATCATACATGTTCACCTATGAACCGGAAGAAATGAGCTCACTCATGAGGTATTGGGATCGATCAAATTCCATGCATGGTCATCGTACTTTGGAAGCAAGATAAGAATTTCAAGGTATGATATATGCTTTGGAAAAGCATATGATCGATACCAAATCCCAATGACCAAGATTGAGAAACTTGGTGATCAAACCCTGAAGAAGACAGTGTAAAATTGATCTTCATCTTCAGGTTGATCATTGGTCTTCCAATATGCAGGATGTGCATGTATTGGGAATACCTGAGGGTGATGTGATCATAAACGATTGTATAACCATGACGCTTCCAGTCCGAGGGAATGATGAAACAGGTCTGGATTTTAGTGACTCCTCTCAGTAGAGAAGTAACTTGATCTTAGTCCAAGTGTTGGACATTGATCTGAATGTGATTCAGATGCAATGAGAAGATTAAGTATACGGACTTGATTTAATCAATCATCTGTGGGAGTCCATTAGATCTGGATTTGAGATGAGATCTCAACATCCAAGTAACTATATGTGGAACAATACAATTGCCTTGTCCTTATCTCAAAGTATCTACGGAGAAAGCACATTATTCTTGAAGGAGTTCAAGAATAATTCCTATGATGAATTTAGAATCCAAGCAAGAAGGTCTTGATGATTAAATGAGATGTAATTATCAAGTATAATATGAATGAGATTCATATTGTGAGAATGATTATCCATGATAATTAAATTGTATTTAATTATCAAGGATAAGCAGATCGTGGATAGTGCTATTCATAATATATGTGTATATTATAAATGTGATTTATAATATATAACATAGAGAGAGATTTTTTGTAAATATCATTTGTTAATTAATAATGTGGACTGGATTTACATTAATTAATTAATTGGAAATGTAATTTACAAAATTAGTTTAGGTTATGAATATGATTCACATATTTTTCAATGGCATAATTGAAATATTCACAAAATAAATTGGAATTATTTTGTGGATATTATTGCAATACAAGTAATTGCAATTTATTAAAAAATAATAGGATAAAATAAAAAGGAGACATATCACCACCAAAAAGGGGCGGCGTCACCAATGACTTAGTCATAGGTGACACCCCCTATTTTTTATGGATGATTTGTTGTCTCTCTTTTTTTGTTATCTTGTTATCTCTTAATAATTAATTTATGTTAATTAAATTGTGTTGATAGTAATTCAACATATATTTAATTTGATATAAATTAATGTTGTTGGTTTTTAACCAACAACAATCATGGTCGTTGATTGATGCATGGATCAACCTAGCCGTTGGATCTATGTATGCCATGGATTGAGATCCATTGGATCCCAAACTAATATATAAGGAGGGCAACCATAGCCCTTGAGAGTACATCAATACAACACAAGAGTAGACACCAACTCTTCCTCTCTCTCTCTCTCTCATTCTCGTCCTCTCTCTCTCTAAGGTGGTTGTCCATCTATGTGTTGAGAGAGAGAGAGCTTCCCTCCTTCTCCTTTGACTACTCGAGGATCTCCATCTTCTTTGGGGATGCTTGCTCTAGAGGAAGACGACAGATTTCGTTGGACGAAATCAGGAGATTCGAGGCTTGGATCTTCGTCGAGGATTGCGGGAGTCACGCATCTCATCATCGTGCCCGCAAGTGCTGTCTTCGCAGATCGGACTTGAGACAGGAGGATCTCTTGCTTTAGAGATCTCATAATCGCAACCACGCTTCTAGAGGTAATTCTAATACTTTGTGGTTTGATGAAACGATCTAAGAAACGTTCTTGTGATCATGTGATTTCATCACATGTTTTAAATTTTTTTAATTCCGCTGCACCTTGCGACTAGTCGCCCCCGATCACATGAGATGCGATTGTCACGCTTCCGTGATGCGCTTGAGGATTCTCAATATCCTTCAAGTGGTATCAGAGACTTAGGTCGAAAAAGGTTTTGGATATGATCCATAGACCTAGGATGACTTGGGTTTGAAAGGGTCGCGAAAGTTTTATCGCATTTGAGTTTTCGCACCTCTGTCTAATTGATTTTTTGGCACTTTTTAAATTGTTTAAATACGAAATATTCAATTGTATTTTGTCCCAATTAAATAAAGAAATCATAGGATCTGAGTTTACCAAATTTGGATTTAATTTGCTCAAGATATGGCCTATTGAATAAGCATGTATTCACTGTTGCGGGAACAGCAAATATGAACGTGATTAATTTATTAATTACTGTTTTGATGCACCTTGAAATGCGTGAAATATCACTTAAGTTATGTTCTAAATCAAGTTGGCAATATTAGGAAACTGATTTTGCTATTTTTGGATTTAAATTGATCAAGATAAGTTAATTTTAGTGATTAGGGATCACTGCTGGAAATTGACAAACTTGATCATGAACCTTGTGATAGTCATTCAAACATGTTGATGAAAATTAATTGTTAATTTTCTGAAATTGATTATTGATAAGTACTTGTGAAATATTTAAGGATGATAATCAATTCCTTGAATGACATCCCACTAACCATAATGATAATATAGATGATCTTGATCATTGGTTAATTTGAAATCATCAACAAACATTGTTTGCATACAAAACCCTAGGTCATCCTACAATAGTTGTAGGACAACTTTTACATGGAAAACCCTCTTGCTTGAATACGATTGGGGATTTGTTTAGCAAATCTCCTTATAATATAATCAAAATTATTTTGATGTATATTATATGGTATAATTTCGGTTGAAAGACCGATGAGCATCTTAAAGTACATGATGATCTATCTGGCATTACCCTTTCTTGAGGTGGATATGGTGTCTAGTCGGAGAGCATTGGGGTAGCGGGTTTCAACATATGTGGTCCGTCCCATTCTTGCCGGTAATAGCCATGACAGCAGGTAGGGACTCGATAATGTCAGAGAAATCAATGTGTATTTTTCTAATTATTAAAATTCAAAATAATACGTACTTTGAGATTATACCTACTATTCAAGTAAAATTCAAAGTTTGTTGATTGAAAATTGGATTGATAATTAATTTAATGTGATTAAATTAATTATATCCTATTAAAACACTCTATTGTGAAAAGATGTGTATTTCCCTTGGAAGA
This sequence comes from Ottelia alismoides, assembly GCA_037367405.1. Taxonomy (NCBI): domain Eukaryota; kingdom Viridiplantae; phylum Streptophyta; class Magnoliopsida; order Alismatales; family Hydrocharitaceae; genus Ottelia; species Ottelia alismoides. Next base: position 1,087,508 of record JAZKJV010004651.1, on the reverse strand, counting down.
GTTAATTATGTGATATGATTCACGATAATTAATTATTTCAAATTGAATAAGAGGTGGAGGATCACATAAGTGACATCCATGATTTCTCGTCAAGGCAAAGAATTTCATCACCAAAAGTTGTATATACGAGACGCCTGTCCGAAGTGACAGATCCTATATACAATTATTTGGATCGGGTTCTTTGCTTCTTGAAAGAGTAAGGCCGTATACGTAGTGACCCCAATATCAGGTCCTCATATTATTGGGGTGATATTGGATTGCGTATAGCGAGTATTAAGCCTGTTGACGGTTGGTTCAATTAATAACGGGTCAACATCACCTTAGGGGTGGTGGGCCCGGGTGTTAAAGACCGAATTGGGAAATGCAAGTTGGACTTGCAAGGCGGAATGTGTTCCCGCTTCTTTTTATCGGAGTCGCAGGTTCTCATATTATTGGGATGTGACAAAGATAGGAAAGGACATCCCAGATCTTGCTAGAGATATAATGGTAAGAATATCTCTTACATTGAAAGTGATTAAGGGAATGAACTTTCATTATTGACAAGGCAAGACAACTTTGATATAAAAATTCCTAAATCAAAGTAAAATAAGTATATATAATATATGAGAAAAGGGATCCTACACCCTGAGGTGTAGGTAACTACCTACACCTGGGTCATTTTTTCATGATTTTTTTGTTTTTTTTAAATGAAAACTTGGGGTAATTAGATCACTATATATCACCATGGTGTCAATCCAATTTCAAGTTAATTTGAGACTTCTATCATCTCCATCAAGATCATCAAATTTTAACGGTCTGAATTGCTGAAAATGACACATTCTAGATGAACATGTTAGGAATGTTTGTTTTGCATGAAAATTGAAACACATATTCCCCTTAATATATTAAGTAAATCCCCCAAAGATTTTCTTCGAAAAATTAAAAAATAATGAGAAAAAATGTCGGGTGCAGGGAGTTACCTACACCCTCAGGTGCAGGCTCCCGGCTCCCATAATATATATACCCTTATGCAACTTTCTTATTTCAGATAATCCTTCATTAAATCCACTCAATGTTATACTCAATAATAACCAGTAAAATATCATGGATTGAACTCATGATCCAGATATTGTACTTGCAATTGGACACATAATGTATGTGTTGCAATGTCCAAGTTTCCTCAACATAATGAGGAATGATAATTAAATAAGACAATAAGACATCACCTTAGGGTTTGTATGTCTCTATGGTCTTGATCTTTCATCGATTGTACCTTGGAAGTGACATGTCGATGATGATCGCAATTGTCAGATAATCCTTATAAAATCTAAGAAGATGTTAAGGCATACATATGTTCTCTAGACATTTAATCATGAACGACATGGTTCTCTGCATTATGCAGAATGGTGGCCCGAAAGAGGTGATGTATTCAAAATATTTGAATACCTACCTGAACCAATGTTTTAGGAGTCTAGATGGATGTAGACATGATGAGTGTCATCATTCTACTGTCTATACTCTAGTCATTCATGAAGCTTCATAATATTCATATTGTATGAATTTAATGAAGCATGTATAAATGTTGAAGTGTTCTTACATTGAATTCTTTTGAATTTAACATAAGAGATCCTTAAGTCTTAAGCAATGATTGTTTATAGATAAAGGGAGCACAGTGGAAGCATGGGTCAGACCCAAGATGAGAAGGATAGTCAAAGAGTTGATCATACGTCTAAGGCTTCCATGTGACATCCAAAGAGTTGGATGAATGCCTATACTGCAATAAGTTGATGTGTTGATAGTATGACTATCAAGTCTGTCTAAAATCCTTAGAGAAGGACTCAGATAGTGCATCATAATAATCTATGTCTACATTTGATCATTGAAATTGACTTGCTTATTTGATAAGATAAAGTCTAATGATTGTATCTCAATCTTCTAACAACACTTGCAATGTGTTGCACATGTTTTAGAAGACTGGAAAAATTTGATCTTAAGGTTTATAGTTATCCACATGGATATTGATGCAATTATTGCAACAATCTCTGTTGGATTAATAGACTTCTTAATTTCAGTGGGAGAGCCTTAGTCTTAGAGAATGTCTCTATGACTTAGATATTAGAATACACTCATTATTTGTTTCTAAATATTGTAAATAAACATGAATTCTGGAATAAACCTATCATAAAGAGTTATGATGGATATATTTCAGATAGTAATCTAGCATCTGGTGGACTCTACTAAATTAGAAATTTAATGAATGGTTCATTAAGATTTCTAATACTGAAAGTTAAACCTTATAAGATCAATGGGATGATAAAGATCATTTGAAAATTATTTAGCATCAAGTTTTGGATATATGCCTGTTGATTTGATCAATAGACAATTAAGAGATGAAAGTTTAGAATGTCTAAAATTTCAAATCTTACATACTTATGAATATTGTATTTAAAGTAAAATGTCCAATACACACTTCTCTTGGGAAAGGTGTAAGATGTCAAGGTATTTGGGATCTCATACATATTGATGTATGTGAATATTCTATATTGTAGTAAACATTATGGATATGTGATATTTATTGATGATTATGTATGATATGAGGTTTCTTCTCTTCACCAAAGAAAACTTTGAAATGTTCAAAGATTTCATAATTTTGGTTTAGAACCAAAAGTTTGAAGGAAGATTAAATGAATTTGATCTAACCAAGGTAGCAAGTACCTATTAGATGAATTCAAAGAATATCTTATGGAGATATGAATATCATTTCTATTGCAATCCTCCTAACACACCTAAACTCAATGGAGTTGTAGCGAGATACAATTGGATCATGTGTGACATGATTTGATCAATGATTAATTTTAGCATATATATCCCTTAGTTTCCAGGTATATATGTGTAGTAGAGACTACAATATATATCCTTAATAAGGTTCCATACATGTAAGCTGGAATCTAGCACTTGAGAGTGCTACTTCATTAGGAAAATAAAGAATGGTATTGGATACCTACTTTATGACCTTGAGATTCTTAAAAGATCTCATCTCTGAGAATGTGATTCTTAGGGATTGAGACTCTTGAGAATCAAGACAAAATGAAGTGTAGGAAATCGTTTGATCTTGAGAAGATAATGAGGCTCCTGAAATCAGAAACTAAAAGGATCATTAAAGATGAAGCACTAATACCTCTTCAAATGAGTTTGAAGATGTATTCCATGTGTCAGTTAAGTCTGACAATGATCGGACTTCATGTGATGAAGCTCCTGAGGATCATGACGTGGAAAGATGGATATTAGCAATAAAGTCTAAAGTAGACTTCATATACAAATGTTGTATATGGACCCTCGAGGATCCACCTATAAGGATTAGACCCATTAAGGTGTAAATGGATCCTCAAGAGAAAGAGGAAACCTGACAAGAAGATAGAGACCTTCAAAGCACAGTTCATACCCATGAGCTACACACCGTAAGAGAAGACATTGCTTGCAATGAGACTTGCTCTTCGATAACCATGCTTAAAATCATTATAATATTGCTAACCTTATCTACACAACTTGACTATAGCATCTTCAAGATGTAAGTCAAGATTGCATTCCTCTAAGAATACCTCTCTGAGGATATTCACATGACGTAGCCCCAGGGCTTCATGATTGGGGAAAGTAAGGTGTGAAAGCTAAAGAAATCCATCTACAGACTCAAATAAGCCTCTTATTGTTGGAATATAAGATTTCATGAAATTATAAATGTTATAATTTCAGATATAATCTTGGTGTACCATGTGAAGCTTAGTGGGAGTGCCATTGTGTTCATCGTGCTAAATGTAGATAATATCCTAATCATTTGGAATGATATAAGGATGATAATAAGTTTTTTATGATCTGGCTATTCCATACCATGAGATATGATCTCAAAAAGATGCCTCTTGGATCTTAGTTCTGAAGGTGTTCAGAAGCAAAGAAAAGAGGGTATTGGGACTGTCACATTTGTAGTACACCTTGGACATGTTCCATTTTATGGAAATTCCAAGAAAGGCTTTCTTACCTTAAGATTTGGTACTGACCTATCTAAAGGGATAGCACCTCAAAGAGTTGAGGAAGTGAATGCTAAAACTGGTTGCCCTTTTGTGCATCAGTTACGAGAAGCTGACAGTATGCTAGATGTGTACAAAAGCCAGATATCTGCCATGCAGTGTGAGTAGTAAACTGTTACTAATCATACTATGGAGAAAGAACACTTAATTGCAGTAATAACACTATCTTCAAAGATGACAAGGCTTTAGAGATAGTAATCTCTAAGTCTTATCTTCAAGAAATTAAGACTTTTAGATGTAGATATAAAAGGTCTTAACTGCGAATACCTTAGGAGATAGAGATCTCCAGGAATAAGGGTATTCTGATAAGGATAATAGATATTACATACTGGTTATAATAATAATTTTTGAGCTGTAGTGTCAAGGACACTATGACTGACAAGATTGAGTATTGGTTGCATTATATGCAACATTCGCATTAGATGCGAGCACTGTTACTGGGGATATGCAAGTGCTGTAAAAGGACTTGGCGTAGTCTCGTGGAAACAGAATGACTGATCAACTTACCTAGCTATTTTTCTAAATAGCCTATGATTGTCACATGAGTGTGGGTTTAAATGATTATCCTATTAATGTCTCTTTGGGCTAGTGGGAGATTATTGGACATGCGAGCCCACGGCGAGCCATTATGCCATAAATGTTATTGCACATATCATTCCCTGATCTGAAATGAAGAATAAATAATTTGCATAATAGGTCCCTCTGCACAATTAGGGTTATGTACCATGACCATCTTAATGATCATATAGCTGTTGATTCATTAAATGAATCATAGAGGCTGGTGTTTGGATGAATATCTAAAGAGTTAGATAGAGGACTCATCAAGCACCGTCAAATGATTATTAAGAGATGATCTCCAGCCTGAGTAGGAGATGGCAATCTTTTCTCACATAGGCTGATATCTGACCGACCTCTTGATGCAGGTCCTCTGCATGAGAATAGTGATTTGGAGGTGTCAGATTAGTTAGGTCAAAATGTTGACTTAATGAGATCGAGATAACCTAAGTCCTATGTTGAATGTTGTCACAACATAGGCACACATCTTCTGACCAGAGACAGATGTGTTACTGTATGTTTGAGTATGAACATTTGGCAGACCATTAGGTTGATGACCTAACCAAGGTCTATACACCGGCGAGCTGGTGTGCATATAAGAGCATATGAGTAATACAATCTCTCAAAGGGATCATACAGGTTCACCTATGAACCGGAAGAAATAAGCTCACTCATGATGTATAGGGATCGATCAAATTCCATGCATGGTCGTCGTACTTTAGAAGCAAGATAAGAATTTGAAGGTATGATATATGCTTTGGAAAATCATATGATCGATACCAAATCCCAATGACCAAGATTGAGAAACTTGGTGATCTAACCCTGAAGAAGACAGTGTAAAATTGATCTTCATCCTCAGGTTGATCATTGGTCTTCCAGTATGCAGGATGTGCAGGTATTGGGAATACCTGGGGGTGATGTGATCATAAACGATTGTATAACCATGACGCTTCCAGTCCGAGGGAATGATGAAACAGGTCTGGATTTTAGTGACTCCTCTCAGTAGAGAAGTAACTTGATCTTAGTCCAAGTGTTGGACATTGATCTGAATGTGATTCAGATGCAATGAGAAGATTAAGTATACAGACTTGATTTAATCAAGCATCTGTGGGAGTCCGTTAGATCTGGATTTGATATGAGTCTCAACATCCAAGTCACTATACATGGAATAATACAATTGCCCTATCCTTATATCCAAGTATCTGTGGAGAAAGCACATTATTCTTGAAGGAGTTCAAGAATAATTCCTATGATGAATTTAGTATCCAAGCAAGAAGGTCTTGATGATTAAATGAGATTTAATTATCAAGTATAATATGAATGAGATTCATATTGTGAGAATGATTATCCAAGATAATTAAATGGGATTTAATTATCAAGGATAAGCAGATCATGGATAGTGCTATCCATACTATCTGTGTATATTATATATGTGATTTATAATATATAACTGAGAGAGAGAGATTTTTTGTAAATAGAATTTGTTAATTATTAATGTGGATTGGATTCACATTAATTAATTGGAAATGTAATTTACAAAATTAGTTTGGGTTGTGAATATGATTCACATATTTTTCAATGGTATAATTGAAATATTCACAAATTAATTTGGAATTAATTTGGTGGATATTATTGCAATAAAAGTTATTGTAATTTTTTAAGAAATAATAGGATAAAATAAAAAGGAGACAAATCACCACCAAAAAGGGGTGGCGTCACCAATGACTTAGTCATAGGTGACGACCCCTATTTTTTAAGGATGATTTGTTGTCTCTCTTTTTTTGTTATATCTCTTAATAATTAATTTATGTTAATTAAATTGTGTTGATAATAATTCAACATATATATAATTTGATATAAATTAATGTTGTTGGTTTTTAACCAACAACAATCATGATCGTTGATTGATGCATGGATCAACGTAGCCGTTGGATCTATGTATGCCATGGATTGAGATCCATGTATGCCATGGATTGAGATCCATTGGATCCCAAACTAATATATAAGGAGGGCAACCATAGCGCTTGAGAGTACATCAATACATCACAAGAGTAGACGCCTACTTTTCCTCTCTCTCTCATTCTCGTTCTCTCTCTCCCTCTCTCTAAGGTGGTTGTCCATCTATGTGTTGAGAGAGAGAGCTTCTCGCCTCCGCTTTCGACTACTCGAGGATCTCCATCTTCTTTGGGGATGCTTGCTCTAGAGGAAGATGACAGGATTTCATTTGAAGAAATCAGGAGATTCAAGGCTTGGATTTTCGTCGAGGATTGAGGGAGTCACGCGTCTCATCATCGCGTCCGCAAGTGTTGTCTTCGTAGATCGGACTTGAGACAGGAGGATCTCTTGCTTTAGAGATCTCGTGATCGCAACCACGCTTAGAGAGGTATTTCTAATACTTTGTGGTTTGATGAAACAATCCAAGAAACGTTCTTATGATCATGTGGTTTCATCACATGTTTTAAAAATTTTTAAAATTCTGCTGCACCTTGTGACTAGTGCGACTAGTCACCCCCGATCGCATGAGATGCGATCGTCACGCTCCTGTGATGCGCTTGAGGATTCTCAATATCTTTCATGTTAGGGCTTCAATCAGGCTCAAGGATCTAGGTCATAGGTTGTCGGGTTTGGGTGCAAGAAAAGGGAGAATGAGCTCCGGTGAGATGGCGGGCGACCCGACCCGACCTGGAAGACAGCGTTGGCTGGAGTCAACAAAACCCCTGGACCAATCAGAATCAAGGATTAGAGAATAATACATAAAAATAATAAATGATGTTAAAATAAAAAATGAATAAAATGAAAGTTGTTTATTATTTTTCAAGTAATTTTTCTATGATTTTTAATTAATTTTCTTAATTAATTTATTATATTATATATAGTATAATACATTATGTACATGTATAATATTCCTATGTATTATGTACAAGTATTTTTATTTTATTATTTTACATAAATATTTTATTTTATATTTTTATTCAATTATAATATAATTTTAACAGTATAAAATAATTTTTATTTTATTTTTACAAAATATTTAATGGTACATAATAATTAGTGAATGTAATATATGCATTTTGTGCCAATAATTGAAGATTTTATTTTTATTTTTATTTTATTTTTCTGATTTTTATTTTATTTTTTATCTTATTTCTAACATTATATACATGGATGTAAAAAGAATAATTTAATTTTATTTGTCAAAAAATAAATATATAAATAATATGCATAAGTATAAGTCATATATACAAAACATAGTTGACCCTATCTCTCTCTACTTATTTTATTTTGCAATCAGATCAGTGCTTGACCTTCTCTTGAGATTTGGGTCACTCTGTATTTATTCTAAATACATCATTCTTTTTCTTTTCCTTTATTCTTTTATTTAGCCAAAACATGCTAATTATGCAATATTAACTAAGGCATGCAAGTTGCTAAGTTATTATATTTATAGGTATTTACAGGGTATTTTGTCAAGAAGAAGAGCTAAAATAAAGAACAAAGAGTGAGAATCTTGGAGTCATCACCCCCTATACTTTCCCTTTGCTAGTCCCTTAGCAAACACTTATTTGAAAAAGAAGTGAAAACAAGAAAGAAAAAGAATCAAGGTTGATTATTAACCTTATCTTCATTAAATTTGAATATGGAGCTCGGTCAGACCTTTGGATTATTAGTTTGTCGAAACCTTATTGGGAAATAGGTTTAAGACTCAACAGCCTCCAAGTTCTACTATTCTATGGTCAAGACTCCTCAATAAACCAGATCTGAACAAGTCTGCATAAGCAAACTCTAATGACTATGCATCCTTCCTTATACTGTGTAAGTGATATGTAGCTCCCCACCTCAGAAATGACAAAGCAACAACCTCCCTCGATAAGGTAAGTCTAATTCCCTAGTCTAGCAGCTCTTTCCTCGAGGAGTAGGGTATTCCATTCTAAGTTCAAGTTCAACAAGCTCAAGAAGAGGGGAAAGATGAGAATGGACTGTGACCAGTGTAGCCACGTATCCCTTGGAGCAAAGCCAGTGTAGCTAAGTCTCTAGCTACAAGCTTCCATGAGATGAGAAGGTGGAATACATACGCTTTGCTTATTCACTATTTACACTCCGGCATGAATTTAATTTTAATCAGGCCTATCCCCTTTTTGGAGTTTTTCATATTTTTGTACATTTTTTCGATGTGCATATATACAACATATTTACATGGTGCAACATGTACATAAGGAGTTTTTCTTCTTGAGACAGTGGACTATCCCTCTTTTTAAGCATTATTGCAACCCACAGACTTATGTCTTTAGACCTCAATGCTACTAGACCAGGTTGTGGTGCATATCCCTACCTAAAGGAAGACGAGGGTTCTGCCTAGAAGTACTACCCTCGTATGCTACCCCAAGCCAAGGAATTCTGCCTCCTTACCGCCTCATCTGTGTTGAGCTATGTGTAAGGTGCATGTACAAGTCAAGCCATTGTCTCTGAGAGTCATGCGTGCGTCGTTAAATGCTCTACATAGGCTCATCAAGTGACATGTGAACATAATCTAGTGGACTCAAAGAACTAAGTCACTACTAGACCTGAAAATTCTTACCCCAAATCCTATAAGGTTCCTCTGAAGTTAGGTGGATTAAAGTCTTAACCAAGCTCCATTTTTCAATTTAATTCCAGGTTAGTTTAAATGTCAACTATGAATCAGAAGAGTATACAAATAAATATATACAAAACTCTTTTTACGCCATTTTTCAAAATATGCAAAATTTAATGAAAAATTTTTGAATGCAAGGAAGAAGAATAAGTTTTGCAAAATATTTACAAATTTTACATTTACAAACAAAATTTTGCAAACTTTTATTTTTCAAACATTTTTCAAAAATTTATACTATATACATAGTTTTGATACAAAAGTAGTTACAAACTTTTTCACATTTTTACAAATGTTTGTAAAAAATAGTTTTTACAAAAGCTATTTACACTTGCATGTACAAGAAAATTTTTAAAATTTTTGTGATTTTTAGGTTTATGGTTTTTATCCATTTTATTTAACACACTCACTCAAAGTAACTCATCCGTGGCCGGTCCCAAGCCTAGGTAAATGAGGAGGGTTGCGTTAGGTAACCGCCATCCAGCGTAAAACAATCGGAGACAACTTCCTAAATATTATTTTTTTTAAAAAAAAACTATTTAGGAAGTTGCCTCATGAAAGTCGGATCTTTTCAACATGGATTTAAGCAAACATACAGATTTCGTTGGGGCATTCCCTACTTGCGACGTGTTGCATCACCCGAATGCAATGAAAAATTGGCAAGGGCCGCTACATCACAGCCTGGATGTAGTTCAAAATTTACAAGGGTTCTCGCATGAGGAACGCATCCGGGTAATTAAGCTAGATCCGCTGCATCACCGCCCGGATGCACTCTAAAATTTACAAAGGTTCTCGCATAGTGGACGCATGCAAGTAAAGAGGTTAGTCCAAAAGAGATTGTTAAGGAAGTTGCAGATTGGTAGTTGGAATGTTGGCACTTTAACAGGAAAATTGATGGAAATAGTGGATACGATGGAAAGATGGAAGATTCATATATTATGTCTTCAAGAGACTAAATGGGTTGGAGAGAAAGCAAGGGAGATCGAGAAGACATGCATTAAACTTTGGTATTCAGGTAAAGATAAGGGTAGACAATGATGTTGGAGTGATTGTTCATAAGGATTTGAAGGATTGTGTGGTTGAGGTGCAAAGATTCGGGGATTGGATTATTTTGCTAAAATTGGTACTTGAAGAAGAAATTCTGAATATCATCTCAGTTTATGCACCACAAATTTGTTTAGATGAAAGGACTAAACAAGTTTTTTGGGAGGATCTGGATAAGATTTTACAAGGATTCCCACAAAGAGAGATGATTTGCATAGGTGGAGATCTTAATGGACATGTGGGAAAAGATGCTTCAGGGTATGCTAGTGTTCATGGAGAATATGGTTTTGGGGATAGAAATGAAGGGGCAAAAGTCATCCTGGATTTTGTAATGGCATATGATCTTTTCATAGCAAACACTCTCTTCAAGCAAAGAGAGGAGCATTTAATTACTTATAAGAGTGGGCCAACTAGAACACAAATAGATTACTTTGCGTCGAGGAGAAGAGATCGGTTGTGCTGTAAAGATTACAAAGTAATCCCAGGAGAGGGTTTGACAACTCAACATCGCTTGCTAGTCTTGGATGTGCAAATAAACGGTCTGGTAAAGAAAAGGAGGGTTCCCAAGATCACTAGAACTAGATGGTGGAATCTTCCACTAAAGCAATCGGGCTTCAAGGAGAAGGTTTTAGAAGACTTATCTTGGATTGTAGCAGAACTGCAAATGAGATGTGGGAGGCAGTAGCATCTTGTATCCAAAAGGTAGCCAAAGAGATACTAGGCAAGTCGAAGGGAGGAGCTCTAGGTCAAAAGGAGGCTTAGTGGTGGAATGAAGGGGTGCAAGAGAAACTTAAAATTAAAAGAGCATTTTTTAAAGCTATGTCTAAGGATAGAACAACGGAAACTATCACAAATTACAAAATAGCGAAGAAGGAAGCAAAGAAGGCCGTAACCGAAGCTAAGTCAAAAGCTTATGAAGTCTTTTTATAAAAAAGCTCGACTTTAAGGAGGGCCAGAAGGATATATTCAGGTTGACCAAAGCAAGAGAACGAAAGACCAAAGACCTTTCTCAAGTGAGAGGAATTAAGGATGAGGAAGGTCAAATGCTTGTTACTCAGAAAGATATAGAGACTAGATGGGAGCAGTACTTCCATAAACTTCTCATTGGGGAAGGAAATAGAGAGATCACTTTGGGTGATCTTGCTAGTAGTGAAAGTTACTTGAATCGTGTAAGTTATAGACGTATACAAAGAAAGGAAGTAGAAGAGGCTTTGAAGGTTATGAGGCCTGGGAAAGGTGTAGGACCTGATGAAATTCCTATAGAAGTACGCAGAGTTATAGGTTAGCGTGGTTTGACTTGGCTTATAAATTTATTCAATGCTATTTGACGAAGCAAGAAAATGCCTGAAGACTGGAGGAGAAGTATCATGGTGCCTCTTTATAAGAATAAAGGAGACATCAAAATTGTTCAAATTATAGAGGTATCAAGCTGATGAGTCACACTATGAAAATTTGGGAACGTGTGATCGAAAGAAGGCTAAGGAATGTTTCCAACGTAAAAGAAAATCAATTCAGATTCATACCAGGTTGCTCAACTATTGAATCCATCTATTTGCTGAGGAGAATAGAGCTAAAAGGAAGAACCTCCTTATGATCTTTATTGATTTGGAGAAGGCTTATGATTCTGTCCCACGAGAGATATTGTGGAGAGTTTTGGAGAAGAGACAAGTACCTGTCCTATACATTAACCTCATAAAGGACATGTATGATTGGGCTTTATCTTTTGTAAGGACCCCATCTAGGAAGACTGACTATTTTGACATCAACATTGGTTTACATCAAAGTTCAGCTTTGAGTCCATTTCTTTTTATTTTGATTATGGACGAGTTGACAAGTCACATTCAGGATGAGTTACCTTGGTGTATGTTATTTGCTGATGATATTGTGTCGATTGACGAGACTAGATATGGAGTAAATGAGAAGCTTGAGGTATGGAGACATGCATTGGAGACTAAAGGATTTCGTATAAGTAGGGCTAAGACGGAATATGTGGATTGCACCTTTGATGGAAGCAATGGTGAAGGAATTGAGTTGAAGATTGGTGACAATAACATTTGGAAGAGAGATTCTTTTATATATCTGGGATCTATTTTGCAACAGGATGGGGAAATTGATGGAGATGTTACTAGTAGAATAAATGCAGGCTGGCTAAAGTGGAGAGGAGCCTCTGCTGTTCTCTGTGATAAGAAAATTTCTTTAAAAATTAAAGGAAAGTTTTACAAAGCAGCCGCGAGACCTGCTATGCTCTATGGATTTGAATGTTGGCCTATGAACCATAGACATGTGCAAAGAATGGTTGTAGCAGAAATGAAAATGCTAAGGTGGATGTGTGGACACACACACATACACACGTAAAGATCGGATTTGGAATGATGCAATCAGAAGGAAAGTTAGTGTAGCTCCCATCAAGGATAAGATGCTAGAAAACCACTTAAGATAGTTTGGTCATTTGCAAAGAAGATCAACGGATGCACCAGTTAGAAGATGCGAGTGTTGGGATGTTGAGCCAGCTAAGAGAGGGCGATGATGGCCCAAGAAGTGTTGGAAAGAGACTATACGAAGGGATCTTAGTTTTTTTTGGAAATAAGCCCGGGATTGACCCAAGATAGATCTGAATGGAGGCGAAGAATCCATGTAGCCGACTCTACTTAATTGTGGGAAAAGGCTTTGTTGTTATTGTTATTGTACTCACACAAAGTAAGAGTTATGGCTAAAGTATATATACAATATATATGACACCCCAACACTTAGCTCGAACGATATCCTCATAGTGATCAAAGATCGATGAAAGGAAGACATAACTCGTGCTAAGTATTTGGGAAATGAAAAGAATGCTATACTATAGCTACGAATGAAAGAATGTAATGAATAGAGGTCGGTGATCCCCCTATACTTAGGACCAAGTAGTCCTAAGTATAGAAGTTTGTACACAAGGGGAAGGCCGAGGGTTAGAATGTATAGGGTTTACCTCCCATATACTCAGGGTAAAATATCCCTAAGTATAGGCAGTACAACAGAGGTAAATAGAATCAAGAAGAATAATCACAAGTCTAATACACCCTATACTTAGGGTAAAACACACCCTAAGTATAGCATAATCATGAGATGAAAATGAGGTATTAGACAGAAAGAATGAATTATATAGACATCTGGATCTTTACAACTGTGGAAGAGAAGTGATAATCATGCATGAGATGCAAATGTTGTGAGTCAAAGACCACATCTCATGCAAAATGAATAGGGGTAACATCAACGATCAACGGATCATGATCTAGATAAGGCTTCATCTATTGACCGTTAACTCGAAAGGTGGATTCAGATAGTAGATTAGATATATCAATGCTCCCATTGTCATGCATCTTTCAGACCAAGTATGGTCCCTTCCATTTTCTTTGTAACTTTCCTGGAAATAATCTCAGCCTAGCTTCGAATAACTATACTCTCTGGCTCAGCTCAAACTTTTTATGGGTGATGTGATAATCATGCCATATCTTCACTCACTACTTATATTGCAGGATACTCGAAAGACTATATCTCTCAGCTCCTTGAGGGATGCCAACTTTGCTTTCCTCTGATCTCCTATACTCTTGGGATCCAGTCATAACTCAGTGACTGCCCATAGTGACTTGTGCTTGATCTCCACAGTTAAATGGCATGGATTACCATAAACGAGACGAAAGGAAGATCTACCCAAAGGTATCTTGAAGGAAGTCCGACAGGCTTACTAGACCAAGTCCAAAAGCTATGACCAGTCCTTTCGGTCTGGGCAGACAACCTTCTGCAAGATAGTCTTGATCTCCCTATTCGTTACTTCAGCAAGATGGTCTGAGGGTGGTATGGAGCGGCAACAAGATGGTCTTTGTTGAACTCGTTAGCAAGGTCCTTTACCTTATCGTTGATAAAGTGAGTTCCCCCATCATATATCAAAACTCTAGGTACCCTGAGCTGTGAAATGATATTCTTCCTAAAAAATATGCAAGCAGTCTTAGCATCTGTGGTTCAGGCAGGGATGGCCTCAACCCAACAACTCTCATAATCCACAACAAGCAAAATGTGCAGATTCATCACCTCCTCACCCCTCCACCCACAACCTCCTCTGCCGGCAACCTCCCCCTCCTCTCCCCTCTGCCTGCAACCTCCTCCTCCGCTGTAACATCCGCATTTCAACCAAAATCGAACCCGACCTGATTAGGGCTCGATTAACCCAATAAAGTTATCTAGTAACATTAGACAACCTAAAATGATCAATTGATCGTGAATCAAAAATCGTTCGGGCGAAATCGACCAAAAATCGATCGCATCGTAATGCATGCCCAAAAAAGTTGCGACGCAAATTCAAAAATGGCAAAGCGAACCAAGATCGTCATTAGATTCGACTCGACGAGAAACAAGACCAACGGAATCGACCGTTCATCAATCGGAGGTCGTTTGATATTTTTAAATCATAAAATTTAACCCCAAGTCGAAATCGTATCTCAGAAATTTCGGACATCCAAACCCAATCAAAAATATATCAATATTATACTCATTTTGATCGTCATTCAGAAACGATCAAATCGAGATATTATTTGTCAAAATCGGAGACACGATGTGTAAATACGGTTAATTTTAAACATCTAAAATAAAAGAAGAGAGAATTGTTTTAAAAAAATATTAAATTTTCCTGATTGTGCAAAATGCAGCCATTGATCCTCTTCTCTTTATCAGCCCACATGGCTTTCCTTCTTCTCAACATGTCAATCACAAGCTCTTTTGATTCCCCTATATATATCTCCTAAATTCCCAACTCTTCCTCAAATGCCCTACGAGACTCTCAATTTCTCCCTCAAATGCTCCCAAATCTTCCAATACAAAGTCCTCCCCTCTCCCATAGCCATTCTGCTGGAATCTCCCCTGAAGTTCTGCTACTGCTCATCTTTACTTCAAGATCAGTCGTTGCTGCAGGGAGCTTTAGCTTCCATCTCTTTGCTGTACAACAATTGAGGTGTGTTGATGCCCAACAACTGTTGCATGTTCTCCTTCTTGCACTCCAATCTCTATTTTTAAGAGATCTTGAGAGGTACAATCCCTCAATCCCATCTTTTGTTGTCATGCATGGGTTTATATGCAATTAGATTTTATAAATTGATGTCTTTTCTGTCAAAAGAATTATGTAGTCTGAGTACCGTTTGTCTTTTCTATTATTCTATGTTCTATCTTATGTAATTTACCCATGGGTTTTCTCTACATAAGAGACCCTAGGGCTCTCAAAATAAATAACAACTCTTATTCTTCCAACATGGTATCAGAGCCAAAACCCTAGGCTCCTCTCCTCTCACCCGCCACCCCCCTCTCTCTTCCCACCACCACCACTCCCTCTTCGCCCCCATTCCTTTTTCCGCCGTCGGAACCGGACCCTCGGCCTCCCCGCCTTCGCCGCCAGACCTGGGGTCTCCCGCCTGCCTTTCGGCCCCGCCACCAGCCCCGGGTTTCCACGCCTCCCGGCTATGCCCTAGCCGGCCTCGGCGTCTGCCTCTTGCCGGCCCCGTCTCCTGCTGGCCTGCGCTAGCCGGCCCCGCCTCCTGCCGGTTTTGTCTTAGCCGGCACCCGTCTTCTGCCGTCGCCCCCGTAGCTGCCTCCTTCGACATATATATATATGGATTTGGGTGCGTAACGTCTACATACGCACTCAAATCCTGTGCAGTTTGTGTAGACATCTATTAATTTGTCTACAAACCCTAGTTCTTCTCCGGCAGCGATATGTCAGAATCAAAGGTTGCTATGCCCTCCATAGGTGCGTTCAAAGGTCTCGCGCCAATAGTCAAGATGGACGGGTCGAACTATGAGCTTTGGGCGATGCAGTTCATGAGTCTCATGAAGTCAAACGATAAGAAACATATTCTTACCGAGGATGAGCTAGTAGAGAAGACCGGGATTTATGCCTCTTGGGAGGCTGATGACTCGTATGCCAAAGTCTGGTTGTCAGGCACGTTGTCGACGGAGATTGCTAATGACGTCCTCCATCAGCCCACCGCTAAAGCGATGTGAGACATTCTTGCAGCGACATATTCACAGGTCCGGAACGAAACCAAAATGCTACAACTGCAACACGACATATTCACCATAAAGCAGAATGGACGACCACTTCATTCCTTGTATACATCCGTTAGGGGGATGTTTGAGAAACTATACAGCACCATCCCTCTGACGGCCACACCTGAGCAACAGATGACATTTCGTAATGCCACCATGGTTGGAGTCCTTCTTGCGGCTCTTGATCCTGAATATGATGCGACCAGATCTGAGATACTTGCAGATGCTACTATTTCTCATATGAAGGAGGTCTACCGGAGGCTTAGCCGTATCTCTATTCCATCCAGCACATCTGCACCACCTCCCTCTGTGATGGCTGCTTCCAAAGGGAGAGGAGGTACCTCCTCTTCATTTCGTGGCCGTGGTCGTGGAACAGGAGGTTGTGGTGGTCGGTCCCGTCCACTGTGCAGTTTTTGTCATCGTCCAAGTCACTCGGAGGATACATGCTATTCGAAGCATGGCTTTCCAGCATCAGCACGAGTGGCAAAACATGTTGCATCTCCATCATCCTCTACTTCGAATCAGAGGTTTGAAGAACTCGTCGCTCGGTTACGGGATATTATGCCTCCTACTTCTACAGATTCTTCTGGAGGACCTTCCAATATAACTGTGCCTGCTTCTGCTAGTACCTCTGCCACGGCTAGTACTTCAGGTAGTGCCTGTGCCTTTACCACATGTTACAGTTCAGACATTTCTGATTGGATCATGGACTCTGGTGCCACGCACCATCTATGTCGAGACAGAGACAGACTTATATCATACAGAGAGATTCCTCTAGGGAGGTCGGTGACCATTGCTAATGGGACTCATTCCCCCATTGTTGGACAAGGGGAGATCTTGCTATCCTCTTCCATGCATCTCAAGAATGTCTTACATGCCCCTGAATTTTCGATGAACTTACTCTCTATTAGCCAGCTTACAAAAGATTTGCATTGTTGCGCTAGTTTTGACCCATCTTCTCTTATATTTCAGGACATTCTAACGGGCAGGGTGATTGGCTGTGGCTCTGAGCAGGATGGTCTCTATCGTCTGAACCGGAGTTCATATGCTGGAGTCTCTTCTCATGCTGCTGGATCTGTCTCTCCTTATACCTGGCATCTACGCTTTGGTCACCTCCCCCTATAGAATCTCTCCAAGTTCGTCCTTCTAGTGTGAAGCTTGTTAGTTAGGGAAGCATCATCGAGCTAGCTTCCCGAGTTGTCAGAGTCGGAGCAGTGTCTCCCCTTTTGAGTTACTCCATATTGATATTTGGGGTCCCAGTCGTATCCCTGATCACTAGGGGCATAGGTTTTATCTTGTCGTCGTTGATGATTTCTCTCGTCTGTTGTGGGTTTTCCTGTTAAAGAATAAATCTAAAGCTGGTGATGTCATTAAAAATATTATTAATGAAGTAAACAATGTCTTTTCATCCAATGTGAAATATGTTCATACTGATAACGCGTTGGAGTTTTCTACTCGGTCTCTCTCACAATATCTTTGGTCAAAAGGCATTATACACTAGACTACATGTGCCTACACCTCCCAACAGAACGACGTTGCAGAGAGAAAGTATCATCATCTTCTTGACATTACTCGTACTTTACTTATCCAGAGTTGTGCTCCCATTTCTATTCGGGGAGATGCCGTCCTTACAGCCTGCTACTTGGTTAATCATATGCCGTCCACCGTACTTGGTGAGAAAATTCCTCTTTCTAATGTTTTTCCAGATAAAGAATTATTCTCACTCACCCCTCGTGTTTTTGGAGTTGTTGCATTCGTTCATCATCTATCACCAGGTCTAGATAAGCTCTCACCTAGAGCTGTCAAATGTGTCTTTGTGGGGTATTCTCGGACGCAGAAGGGATATCGTTGCTATGATCCGGTTAACAGGAAATACTTTGTCAGTGCTCATGTCACTTTCTTCGAGTCTGTTATATATTTTTCACCTGCAGGTGACAGATTGGTATCTAACACATCTATTGATGAGGTCTATGTTCCTCCTCCTCCAACGGTGAGTCCTCCAGTATCCATTCCAGTTCCTAACGTTTTGTCACCTCCTCCACCACCACCTCCTCCACCAAAACCCCTGATCTCACCACTACCTAAATTTTATACCCATCGACCTGCTCATGCTCCACGCCAATCATCCAACACGCCCCAGGTATGTTCTAATGTTACTACTAATGATGGGTCGAATAGTGTGCCTACGCAGGATGCATCGTTGCATGGCAAATCTGCTCCAGCGAGTTTAGTGGTTGATGATCTGGTTGTTCCTATTGCGATGAGAAAGCAGAAACGCAACTGTGCTACGTATCCTCTGGCCTCACATGTCTCCTTTCATTGCCTCACTGGGGACTTTCAAAGGTTTGCAGTGGCTTTATCTTCAATGGAGATTTCGAAGACCTATCAGGATTCCTTGAAATATGAATGCTGGCGGTCTGCAATGGAGGAGGAGATG
This sequence comes from Ottelia alismoides, assembly GCA_037367405.1. Lineage (NCBI taxonomy): Eukaryota > Viridiplantae > Streptophyta > Magnoliopsida > Alismatales > Hydrocharitaceae > Ottelia > Ottelia alismoides. The sequence continues at coordinate 1,068,712 of JAZKJV010004651.1, read as the reverse complement.
GATGCTCTACAGTCGAGGGGCACATGGAGCTTGGTTCCCGCTCCTTCAGGAGCTTCTGTTGTTAGTTGCAAGTGGGTATTCATTGTTAAGTATCATGCAGATGGTAGCCTTGATCGTTACAAGGCCCGGCTAGTGGCACGAGGTTTCACTCAGACTTATGGAGTGGACTATATGGATACTTTATCTCCAGTCGCCCGTTACTCCTCTCTTCGTATTCTTCTGTCTGTAGCCGTGGTACATGATTGGCCCTTGTTCCAGTTAGATGTTAAAAATGCATTCTTGTATGGAGATCTACAAGAAGAAGTCTACATGCAGCAGCCTCCGGGGTTTGCTGCTGAGGGGGAGAATCATATGGTGTGCAGACTTCATAAGGCCATTTATGGACTTAAACAGAGCCCAAGGGCATGGTTTCAGAAGCTTTCCCATCTGATTGAAGAACATAGATTCAAAAGATCCAATGCAGATCACTCACTGTTCATCCAGAGGACTACTTGAGGTACAATTGTCATCATGGTATATGTTGATGACATTTTGGTTATAGGAGATGATGCTAAGGGGATAGCGATGATCAAAGTTGTGTTGGGTCGTCAATTTGTTACAAAGGACCTTGGTACATTACGATACTTCTTGGGGTTGGAGTTCGCCAGGAATGCACAGGGTCTAGTAATGACTCAGAGGAAATATATTACAGATATGCTTGTTGAGACGGGCATGGTTGGATGCAGACCGTCTACTACTCCTATGGACCCTAGCATGAAACTGTATGATAATGATACATAAGAAGTTGACAAGAGAAGGTATAGGGAAATGGTGGGGAAGCTCCTTTACATAACTCTAACCCGACCTGATATTGCCTTTGCAGTTAGCCGGGTAAGCCAGTTTATGGAACAGCCAAGACAGGTACATATGGATGCTATATATATGATACTTAGATACCTTAAAACGTCTCCAGGCACAGGATTGTTGTTCAGAAAGGAAACCAATTTATCTGTTTCTGCATGTGTGGATGCTGACTATGCAGGATGCCCTAAGGACCGAAAGTCTACCTCAGGGTTTGTTGTGTTTGTGGGTATCTCTCTAATTTCTTGGAAAAGCAAGAAACAAACAGTTGTGGCTAGATCCAGTGCAGAATCTGAATATAGGGCTATGACACAAGCAAGCACAAAAATGATGTGGGTCTGAGTTGTGTTAGAAGACTTGCATTAGATGTATACCTCTACCTATGCAGCTACACTGTGATAATCAAGCCGCACTCTTCATTGCCAATAATCCTGCCTTTCACGAGACAACCAAGCATATTGAAGTAGACTCTCACTACACCAGAGACATGATCTAGAAGGGGTTGATTTCTACTTCACATGTTAGTTCTGAGGAGCAGACTGTCGACATCTTCACCAAACCGTTACTCAAAGGACCATTCCAGAAGTGTACTTCCAAGCTGAGCATGATCGATATCTTTGCTCCATCTTGAGGGAGAGTGTCGAAAGAATTATGTAGTCTGAGTACTGTTTGTCTTTTCTATTATTCTATGTTCTGTCTTATGTAATTTACCCATGGGGTTTCTCTATATAAGAGACCCTAGGGCTCTCAGAATAAATAACAACTCTTATTCTTCCAACATTTTCTTTATTAAAATGGTGGGAATGGATAGTAATGGATCAAGTAATAGCTCATGGAAATTTGTAAAGAGTTATGGATTAAGTAATAGCTTTAGAAAATTTTGTAAAGGGTAATATGTTGAGAGTATTTCCCAGGTTGCCTCCTGGAATTTTTGATAAAGGTAAAAAATTAATATTTCCAGTTGACAACTGCTTGTTTATCATTGATAGAGGAAATGAGGATTGTGTTTATTCCAGAGAACCCTAGGGTCTCTTATATAGAGAAAACCCTATGGGTAAATTACATAAGGTAGAACATAGAAAAATAAAAAGACCAAACGGTACATAGATATATAATTCTTTCAACACTCCCCCTCAAGATGGAGCATAGATATCGATCATGTTCAGCTTGGAAGTGCATTTCTGAAATGGTCATCTGAGAAGCGGTTTGGTGAAGATGTCGACAGTCTGCTCCCCAGAACTGACATGTGAAGTAGAAATCAATCCCTTTTGGATCATGTCTCTGGTGTAATGATAATCTACTTCAATATGCTTGGTTCTCTCATGAAAGGCAGGATTATTGGCAATGAACAATGCAACTTGATTATCACAATGTAGTTGCATGGGTAGAGGTACATCTACATGCAAATCTTCTAGTACAACTCGAAGCCACATCATTTCTGTACTTTCCTGTGCCATAGCCCTATATTCAGATGCTGCACTGGATCTAGCCACGACGGTTTGTTTCTTGCTTTTCCAAGAAACTAGAGAGCTACCAATAAACACAGCAAAGCCTGAGGTAGACTTTCGATCCTTAGGGCATCCTGCATAGTCAGCATCCGCATATGCAGAAACAAAATAAATTGGTTTCCTTCTTGAACAACAATCCCGTGCCTGGAGGCGATTTTAGATACCTGAGTATCATATATATAGCATCCATATGTATCTGTCTCGGCTGTTCCATGAACTGGCTTACCCGGCTAACTGCAAAGGCAATATCAGGCCGGGTTATAGTTATGTAAAGACGTTTCCCCACCATTTCTCTATACCTTCTCTTGTCAACTTCTTCTTTATCATTATCGTACAGTTTCATGCTAGGATCCATAGGAGTAGTATACGGTCTGCATCCAGTCATGCCAGTCTCGATCAGCATATCTGTAATATATTTCCTCTGGGTCATTACTAGACCCCGTGCATTCCAGGCGAACTCCAGTCCCAGAAAGTATCGTAGTGTGCCAAGATCCTTTGTAACAAATTTACGACCCAACACTGCTTTGGTCATGTCTATCCCCTTGGCATCATCTCCTGTGACTAAAATGTCATCAACATACACCACGATGACAATTGTACCTCAAGTAGTCTTCTGGATGAACAATGAGTGACCTGCATTGGATCTCTTGAAGCCTTGTTCTTCAATCAACTGGGAAAGCTTCTGAAACCATGCCCTTGGACTTTGTTTAAGGCCATAAATTGCCTTATGAAGTCTGCACACCGTATGATTCTTCCCCTCAGCAGCAAACCCCGGAGGCTGCTGCATGTACACTTCCTCATGTAGATCCCCATACAAAAATGCATTTTTAACATCCAACTGGAACAAGGGCCAATCACGTAACACAGCAACAGACAGAAGAATACGAAGAGTGGAGTGACGGGCAACTAGAGAGAAGGTATCCATATAGTCTACTCCATACATCTGAGTGAAACCATGTGCCACTAGTTGTGCCTTGTATCGATCCAAGCTGCCATCTGCATTATACTTGACAGTGAATACCCATTTGCAGCTAACTACAGATGCTCCTGGGGGAGCAGTAACCAGCGTCCATGTGCCCCTCGACTGTAGGACAGCCGTCTCCTCCTCCATAGCAATTCGCCAACAATTAATTTTCAATGCATCCTGATATGTCCGCGGGATCTCCACAGAAGATAAAGCCACTACAAATCTATGAAAATCTCATGTAAGGTGATGAAAGGAAACATGTGAAGCAAGAGGATACGAAGCACAACTGGGTTTCTACTTTCTCATCGCAATAGGGACATCCAGATCATCAACTACTGAGCTCATCAGGCCCGATTCATCCTGTAATAACACATCCTGCATAGATACACTAATCGACCCATTATTAGTAGTAACATCTGGACAAACCTGGGGCGTGTTGGATGATTGTCGTGTAGCCTGAGCAGGACCAGATCGACGGGTATAGAACTTTGGTAGTGGAGAGATTAATGGTTTTGGTGGTGGTGGTGGTGGTCGAGGCGGATGCAATGGTGGTGTGGACACAATATTAGGAACTGGACTGGACACAGGAAGATTCACGGTAGGAGGAGGAACATATACCTTATTGGTAGATGAGTTGGAGGTCAATCTGTCACCTGCAGGTGAAAAGTACATAACCGACTCAAAGAATGTAACATCCGCACTGACAAAATACTTCCCATTTACTGGCTCATAGTAACGGTATCCTTTCTGCGTCTAAGAATAACCCACGAAGACACATTTGACAGCTCTAGGTAAGAGCTTGTCTAGACCAGGTAATAGCTGATGAACAAAGGCAACGACCCCAAAAACTCGAGTTGTGAGCGAGAACAATTCTTTATCTGGAAAAATAATAGAGAGAGGAGTTCTCTCACCAAGTACTGTTGACGGCATACGATTTACCAGGTAGCAGGTTGTAAGAACAGCATCTCCCGAGAAAGAGATAGGAGCACAGCTTTGGATAAGAAGAGTTCGAGTAATATCAAGTAGGTGATGATGTTTTCTCTCAGCAACTCCATTTTATTGGGAGGTGTAGGCACATGTAGTTTGATGTATAATGCCTTTTGACCAAAAATATTGGGAGAGAAATCGAGAACAGAACTCCAATGCATTATCAGTACGAACATATTTCACTGTGGACGAAAAAACATTGTTACTTCATTATAAGATTTTTGATGACATTACCAGCTTCAGATTTATTTTTCAAAAGAAAGACCCACGACAAACGAGAAAAATCATTGACCACGACAAGATAAAATCTGTGCCCTTGGTCATCAGGGACACGACTAGGACCCCAAATATCAACATGAAGTAACTCAAAAGGGGAGCTACTGCTCCGACTCTGACGACTTGGGAAGCTAGCTCTATGGTGTTTCTCTAATTGACACGCTTCACACCGGAATGACGAACTGGGGGACATCTGAGGCAAAAGGTGACGCATCTTCTGAAGAGGAAGGTGAGCAAAGCGTAGATGCTAGGTATAGGGTGAGACAGATCCAACAACATGAGAGGAGACTCCAGCATAAGAAGTCTGGTTCAGACGGTAAAGACCATCCTTCTCAGAACCACAACCAAACACTCCGCCCGTTAGGATGTCCTGAAACATAAGAGAGGATGAGTCAAATATAACGCGACAATGCAAACCTTTTGTAATCTGACTAATAGAGAGCAAGTTCATCGAAAATTCAGGAGCATGTAAGACATTCTTCAGACGCATGGAAGAGGATAACATAACCTCCCCATGTCCAATAATGGGAGAATGAGTCCCATTTGCAATGATCACCGACCGCCCTGAAGGAATCTCCCTGTATGAAATAAGTCTGTCTCTATCTCGACAGAGATGGTGCATTGCACCAGAGTCCATGATCCAATAGGAGATGTCTGAACTAGAACATGTTTTAAAAGCACTACCTGAGGTGCTAGTTGTGGAAGAAGTACTGGCATAAGTAGATGCAGCGATATCCGAAGGGCCTCCAGAAGAATCTTTAGGAATAGTAGGAATTATATCACGTAGCCGAGAAACTAAGTCCTCAAACCGTTGATCCGAAGCCGAAGAGGATGGAGATGCAACATGTTCGGCCACCCTTGCAGACGCTGGAAAACCATGCTTAGAATAGCATGTATCTTCTGAGTGACCCGTACGACAACAATAACTGCAAGGTGGACGAGATCTACCACCACGACCTCCATTTCCACGGCCACGGCCACAGAATGAAAAAGAGGAGCCACCTCATCCTCTGGAAGCTGCCATCGCAGAAGGAGGTGGCGTACACGAGCTGGAGGGAACTGAGATGCGACTAAGCCTCCGATAAACCTCCTCCAAAGGAGGAATGGTAGCATCTGCGAGAATCAGTGATCTGGCCGCATCATATTCTGGATCAAGAGCCGCAAGAAGGACTCCTACCATGGTAGCATTACGGAATGTCTTCTGTTGCTCGGGTGTGGCCGTCATAGGAATAGTGTTGTATAGTTTCTCGAACATCCCTCTCAGGGATGTATACAATGAATGAAGAGGTCGCCCATTCTGCTTCATGGTGAATATGTCATGCTGAAGTTGTAGCATGTTGGTTTCATTTCGGACCTGGGAATATGTCACCGCGAGAATATCCCACATCGCTTTGGTGGTGGGCTGATGGAGAACATCATTCGCAATCTCCATCGATAAAGTTCCTGAGAGCTAAACTTTGGCATACGAGTCATCAACCTCCCAAGAGGCATAGATCCCTGTCTTCTCTACCGGTTCATCTTGGGTAAGAATGTGCTTCTTACCATTGGACTTCATGAGACTCATGAAATGCATCGCCCCGAGCTCATAGTTTGATCCATCCATCTTGACGATTGGCGCAGGACCTTTGAAAGCACCTACGGATGGCATATCAACCTTTGATTCTGACATATCGCCGCAGAGAAAGAACTAGGGTTTGTAGACAGAGAGATAGATGTCTACACCAACTGCATAGGATTCGAGTGCGTATGTAGACTTACGCACCCAAATCCATTTAGGAGATGACGGACGCGGCTACAAAGAGGACCGCTGGGGGGGATGCCGGATAGGTCACTGCCGGCAGTGACTAGAGGAGGCCGGGGCCGGGTGCAGAAGGGTTGGGTGGCATCCGCGAGGGCTGGGCGACACCCGGGGGCACCCTGGGAGGGCAGGTGGGCGGCGGGGCTGGGGCCGAGAAGGGCTGGTGGGTGGCGGGCTGGGGCGGGCGCACCCTGGACTGGGCCTGAGAAGGGCTGGTGTCAAGAAACTCGAGGTCTTGGCGGCGACAGCGGGCTCGAGAGAGGGGGTGGGGGAGGGGGGCGGTGGGTAGAGAGCCTAAACCCTAGGCTCTGATACCATGTTAGAGGAAATGAGAATAGTGTTTATTCCAGAGAACCCTAGGGTCTCTTATATAGAAAAAACCCTATGGGTAAATTACATAAGGTAGAACATAGAAAAATAAAAAGACCAAACGGTACATAGATATATAATTCTTTCAACAATCATATTCAAAACTAAATTTTGTTTGGCTCATAGTTTCTCTTGACGGACCTGTCCAAATAGCTTCTTTGGTTGTTTGTAGTGTTCTCTTTCATGAAATAAAATGTTTATGTTCGGTCCTGTATTTCTAGTTCTCACCTTATTCTTCAGTTAAATTAGATGAAAATCTATGATTGTTTTCCCTCTCAATCATGGACTGGACCCTCAAGTAGTGTCACTATTATTACAGAAAGTTTTAGAAATTTCAAATTAATCTGGTAACCTTAATTTAAACCATAAAATTAAATACTTATTGACATGTTGGATATTACTAAAAAAATGATGGAAAGAATATGACTTCATCAATTCGATTGGTCTTGGAAATTGATAATTTAAATGATGAGAAGATTGATAGCTCCTTGTTTGTATGAGAAAATTAACCGCATTTTCATGATATGATCAGGTTTTTGGGTAGATAAAGTCACTATCAGAATTGGTGAAAAATAGAAAGCTACCTTATATTACTTAATTTAAATACACTACTTAGGCATGGGAGCAGTTATCATGTTCTTGAGAATAAAATGGAATTGAGTGAGTAATATTTATAAGGATTCTCACAAATACCCTTATCAAATCTCTACACTACACGATCAAATGCAATGAATATGTTTATACATGCATCTCTATAAAGTTTCCCTACAAATTTATTCCAGTAATTCATATGATATCAAGTTTATTGTAAAAGTGCATTAAAGAATCAAAGTATTGTAAACAGAAAATTATGGTGTCTATGACTTTAGTCAGCATAGGTTAGTATGTCATAAGTAACATTGTTTGGGATATTTATGTTTTTACAATGTAACCGTTACTCGAGTCAACGAACTATGGGTGTGAAGTATCTTTTAAAAAATATACACGTTCTATCATCATAGAAACAATTGTCCTAGCAGACCATTAGAAAAATCTTCAACAACAACAACAACAAAGCCTTTTCCCACAATTAAGTAGGGTCGGCTACATGGATTCTTCGCCTCCATTCAGATCTATCTTGGGTCAATCCCGGGCTTATATGCACAAAACAAAGATCCCTTCGTATGGTCTCTTTCCAACACTTCTTGGGCCGTCCCCGCCCTCTCTTAGCCGGCTCAACATCCCAACACTCGCATCTCCTAACTGGTACATCAGCTGATCTTCTTTGCAAATGACCAAACCATCTTAAGCGGTTTTCTCGCATCTTATTCTCAATCGGAGCAACACCAACTTTCTTCCTAATTGCATCATTCCGAATCCGATCTTTACGTGTGTGTCCACACATCCACCCTAGCATTTTCATTTCTGCTACAATCATTCTCTGCACATGTCTATGGTTCACAGGCCAACATTCAGATCTATAGAGCATAGTAGGTCTCACGGCTGTTTGTAAAACTTTCCTTTAACTTTTTAAGGAATTTTCTTATCACAGAGAACAACAGAGGCTCCTTTTCACTTTAGCCAGCCTGCATTTATTCTATTAGTAACATCTCCATCAATTTCCCCATCATGTTGCAAAATAGATCCCAGATATCCAAAAGAATCTCTCTTCGGAATGTTATCATCACCGATCTTCACCTCAATTCCTTCACCACTGCTTCCATCAAAGGTGCACTCCATATATTCTGTCTTAGCCCTACTTATACGAAATCCTTTACTCTCCAACTCATGTCTCCAGACCTCAAGCTTCTCATTTACTCCATCTCTAGTCTCGTCAATCAACACAATATCATCAGCAAATAACATACACCAAGGTAACTCATCTTGAATGTGACTTGTCAACTCGTCCATAATCAAAGTAAAAAGAAATGGACTCAAAGCTGAACCTTGATGTAAACCAATGTTGATGTCAAAACAGCCAGTCTTCCTAGACTGGGTCCTTACACAAGATAAAGCCCTATCATACATGTCCTTTATGAGGTTAATGTATAGGACATGCACTTGTCTCTTCTCCAAAACTCTCCACAATATCTCTCGTGGGACAGAATCATAAGCCTTCTCCTAATCAATAAAGATCATATGGAGGTTCTTCCTTTTAGCTCTATAAATCTCCATTGTTCTCCTCAGCAAATGGATGGCTTCAATAGTTGAGCGACCTGGCATGAATCCGAATTGGTTTTCTTTGATGTTGGAAACTTGCCTCAACCTTCTATCGATCACACGTTCCCAAATTTTCATAGTGTGACTCATCATCTTGATACCTCTATAATTTGAACAATTTTGAATGTCTCCTTCATTCTTATAAAGAGGCACTACGATACTCCTCCAATCTTCAGGCATTTTCTTGCTTCGCCAAATAACATTGAATAGATTCGTAAGCCAAGTCCAACCGCGCTCACCTAAAACTTTCCATACTTCTACAGGGATGTCATCCAGTCCTACACCTTTCCCAGGTCTCATAACCTTCAAAGCCTCCTCTACTTCTTTGTATCCGTCTATAGCTTGCACGATTCAAGTAACTTTCACTACTAGCTAGATCACCCAAAGTGATCTCTCTAGTTCCTTCCCCAATGAAAAGTTTATGGAAGTACTGATCCCATCTAGTCTCTATATCCTTCTGAGTAACAAGCATGTGACCTTCCTCGTCCTTAATGCATCTCACTTGAGAAAGGTCTTTGGTCTTTCTTTATCTTGCTTGGGCCAACTTGAATATATCATTCTAGCCCTCCTTAGAATCGAGATTTTTATACAAAACTTCATAAGCTTTCGACTTAACTTCGCTTACAGCCTTCTTTGCTTCCTTCTTTGCTATTTTGTAGTTTGTGACAATTTTCTTCTGTTCTATCCTTAGACATAGCTTTAAAGCATGCTCTTTTAATTTTTAGCTTCTCTTGCACCCCTTCACTCTACCACCAAGCCTCCTTTTGACCTGGGACTCCTCCCTTTGACTCGCCTAGCATGTCTTTGGCTACCTTTCGGATACAAGATGCTACTTCCTCCCACATCTTGTTTGCACTTCCACTACAATCCCAAGACAAATCTTCTAAAACCTTCTCCTTGAAGCTCGATTGCTTCAGTGGAAGATTCCACCATCTAGTTTAGTGATCTTAGGAACCCTCCTTTTCTTTACCATCCCTTTTATTTGTACATCCAAGACTAACAAGTGATGTTGGGTTGTGAAACTCTCTCCTGGGATTACTTTGCAGTCTTTACAACATAACCGATCTATTCTCCTCAATGCAAAGTAATCTATCTGTGTTCTCGTTGGCACACTCTTATAAGTAATTAAATGCTCCTCCCTCTTCTTGAAGAGAGTGTTTGCTATGAAAAGATCATATGCCGTTACAAAATCCAGGATGACTTTTCCCTCTTCATTTCTATCCCCAAAACCATGTCCTCCATGAACACTATCATACCCTGAAGCATCTTTTCCCACATGTTCATTAAGATCTCCACCTATGCAAATCATCTCTCTTTGTGGGATTCCTTGTAAAATCTTATATAGATCCTCCCAAAAAGCTTGCTTAGTATTCATCTAAACCAATTTGTGGTGCATAAACTGAGATTATATTCAAAATTTCTTCAAGCACCAATTTTAGCAAAATAATCCGAATCTTTGCACCTCAACCACACAATCCTTCAAATCCTTATGAACAACCACTCCAACACCATTTCTACCTTTATTTTTACCTGAATACCAAAGTTTAAAGCATGTCTTCTCAATTTCCCTTGCTTTCTCTCCAACCCATTTAGTCTCTTGAAGACATAATATATGAATATTCCTTCTTTCCATCATATCCACTATCTCCATCAATTTTCCAGTCAAAGTGCCAATATTCCAGCTATCAATCCGCAATTTTCGTTGCAATCTCTTTTGGACCAACTTCTTTACTCGCATGCGTCCATTATGCGAGAACCCTTGTAAATTTTGGAGTGCATCCGGGCAGTGATGCAACAGAACTAGCTTAATTACCCACATGCATTCCTCATGTGAGAACCCTTGCAAATTTTGAACTACATCCAGGCTGTGATGTAGCGGCCCTTGCCAATTTGTCATTGCATTCGGGCGACGCAACGCGTCGCAAGTAGGGAACGCCCCAACGAAATCTGTATGTTTGCTTAAATCCATGTTGAAAAGATACGACTGTCATGAGGCAACATCCTAAATAATATTCTTTTAAAATATTATTTAGGAAGTTGTCTCTGACTATTTTACGCTGGCTGTCGACTACCTAACACAACCCTCCTCATTTACCCGGGCTTGGGACCGGCCATGGCTGAGTTCATTAGAAAAATCTTCAATCAAATAAAAAAATGAGATAAATAGTCGAGAAAGGAAAGATGGTGGTGATTGGGTTATGGTGACTTTTACACCTTACTATGTGAGGGCGCGGTGACCCTCAACTGGACGGGAGATAGGAAGTTCAGTTTGGGCAGCGGCCGCCAAGTGCACGGGTCTTGGATCCTAGTCTTTTCACAGTTTTACGCGAGGTCGCAGTGTTTTTACGCCTTGTTGGGATCCCGACTTTGGCCAGTTCCGCTGACCCTTTGTTTTAGGATACCCATGCGGGGATCCTCGGTTTTAGTTTTTCGTACGAGCTTGTTTGCCCGTTACCGGTCGGGCCATTTTCTAGAGTGACTTTCCGAAGAGTCTCTCTTACTCGTCTCAGTGACGTAGTTTTGGAGTAGACCTATTCCTCTATTGGACCGCACTTCAAATTAAAGGGCGAGACGGAAGAGCCTTTTGTAGGCTACCTCACCGCTTGAGTTTTGTTTACTTTCACCAGCAGACTTGACGATTTTACATCCAAATCATCCATTTCTACATCTAAGTCATCTGGAGTTACATCTGAGACAGTTACAGTTGAGAGTTGGAGAAATTACAATCAAAGTTGAGTTGGTTAGAAGTGTTTATAATAAAGTTTGATATGAAATAATATGACTATAATAATATGAGTATATATACACACCCATACAGTTATGAGCAATTAATTACAATATAATAATATGAGGCTCGGTGCTCACGCTGGTGGCGGAGCAACGGCGGCTGTGCTCGCCGGATCAGTGGATATGCCTCCACTCCCCGCTTCGACGGCGCCGGACGCAAGCTGTCACTCTCGCGAGTGCGCTGGAGCTCACAGGAGGTGGATACGAATGACCAAAGATGGAGAAATGAGGTGGCGGAGCAACGGCTATATATGCTGGAGAGTCCGGGATGGACGATGCGGGTAGGGCGTGGAAGCGCGCGGATCCCAAGGATGAAGCTCCGGCGAGGGTCTCGGGTATGTCAAGATCAAAACGGACCCGAGATTTGAGTGAATGTGATTCGGGTTTAAGCGCTAAAAATCCGAGAAGAAGGCTTACCCGCTAAGAATCGTGGGAAGTGGTCTTGGGGGGGGTAGTTGACTGGGCGGTCAACATCCCCAGGAGCCAACAGGAATCGGCCACGTGGCAAGATCTTAGGAGTGAAAATTAGGGTAGCTAGGGGCCGATTTAGCAAAAACTCAAAACATGAAATATTTTTATTTTATTTTTTTCTATTTTTTGGTGATTTTTAATTAATTTTTTGAAATAAAAATAAGGTACTTACATTATATGTAATATATAGGTATATGTACACTATAGAGTTTTTAATTTTTGATTTTTTAATTATTATTTTTGTGCAATTTTATCCCTATTTTACATTTTATTTATTTTCATTATAAAATAAGGAATAAAAAGGTATTTTTATTTTATTTTTATTATTTATAAACATAGGTAAAATAAATATATATGTACATTTATATACATGGTATGTTTACAATATATTTTTGTATTTTTAATTTTGTTATTTTTATTTGGTTTTTGTTTTGATTGTTTTTATTTTATTTATTTACACTATATAATATAGAATATTTACAAAAATTATAAAAATTAGTTTTATTTATTTATAAGGCCAAATAAATATGTAGGTGAGTCTATGTACTTGATGAAAGTGATATTTTTGTTCTTTTTGATTTTTCTCTTTTTATCTTGTTTTTATACTTATAAATATGTACAAGTATCTACAAGTATATTTTAGGCTTATTTTGTGAGGAAAAATATTTTTATTTATTTACATAAATATTTACACACATGAGCCCCTATCTCCCTCTACTTTGGCTTTTATGCGGTCAGGCCCATGCTGAGCCCTCCCATGGGTTAGGTTGCTCAATATTTATTCTAAATATTTCCCTCTTTTTCTTTTTAATCTTTATTCTTTTATTTTTGCACAAAAACATGCTAATTATAGGTTTTTACACAATGCATGCTTTTGGTAATTATTCCTATTTACACATATCTACATGTATTTGCAAAGGTTTTTGTAGCTAAAATATAATAATAAAGAGTGATGAATGAGTATTCATCAGTATGTATTCCTATTCGTGCTGAGGGACCTTGTCATTAATGCAAACTTAACGAATTTTAAATCTTGAATTATATAATTCACAATAACATTTATTGCATAGTAGTTCACCATAGACTTGCATAACAAAGCTGATCTTCCAGTCTTTTTGAGCTGAAAATCGTCCCATCAAGGATCACCTTCTTGCTAATACGCTCTATTTCCACTGTAGCATCATACTGGTCAAAATTTTGGATAAATAATTCTTTGCATTGGTCATGGCTGCATCTCTCCTTGCTGCAAGAAATTTTATGAAGTGGCTTGCAGGTAAACTCATTTTGGTAGAACCATAGAGCTAGGCCAATTGTCTTACGTTATTATTGTAAATTCCATTATTTTAGATCAAAAATCTTTTGTATGGTGAAAGATTGGATTGATAGGGGATGTTTATTATTGGAGGAAGCTTCTAAAAGTTACTATAGTTTGACAAGTTACTTAAAAGGAGGCGAGTAAATGCATGGGATAGCCTTCGTCTATTTAAATGAACTACACCATAACTTTTATCTTTTTCTAGTTAATGAGATACCCCTGTTTACGCATCTCCTCTATATAAGCATATTTATGTCATACCGATTATTTCATTTGGCAGGCGATAAAGAAGCTGCTGACAGGAGGAAAGTGGTGAGCAAATGGCATGCCACAAGGAAAGGAACTCTTAAAAGAAGTTACAGAGTGCCATCAAAATCCGAAGGACGAAAGCTTCTAAAAGCAATTGCAGCATTGCTCTCGGATGATGATCATTTTGTTGATGCTACCTCTCACAAGGTATGCAAATGCTCTTACTAAGCCTCATTTTCCACACTTGCTATCTTGTTTTAAATATTTTCTTATGTTATTCTTTTGTGAGTCCATGTAAACAGAACAATCACATAATACAAGCTTGTAAGAAATTTTGTTAAATTATTATTTGGAAAATTTGAGATTTATGGATACCATATATTATTGTAATATTCTAATTATTATTTTATTTAAATTTTTCCTTTACGATATATTCTTTAGCTATGCCTAGCATTTCCTAATGATCTCTGACCAGTTGTGGTGGCTTGTAAGATTATTGATCTCAGTGAAGTGGACATCACGTATTGAGACCACAAAATTATTGAGCAACCTCATTCATAGGTAATGTGATTTATCATTGAGACTCTGTCCAGATAGTTTAAATCAGACTCCTAATTAATAATTCAAGCTACACTATTGATACTTGAGTTTTTGACGGAGTGTCATTGAGACAGATGATTTGGGACCATGCAACGATTTGAACGAGTGACTCGGTCCTGTGTGCAAGGTGTCTTGAGGTGGCTCTCATCCGGGATGGATGTGGTAGGCCTCGATTCTTGAAGAGCATGCATGAGGTGTTGTGGAGGACATTGGGAGTGGATTAGTTAGATATACATGGGTTATCTTCCACTATTACTTTGAGGCTTCATCCTTCGGGATGAATGCAAATTCTTTTTAAGTTGAAAATAAAGTTGGAGGACATGTGTCTGATCTCATAACGAAAAAAAGGACTATGATGGCAATGTGGTTTTTTCGAAAATGACTCTCTTTGACATGGAGCTCCTAGGGGTGTTGTTTTGCCTTCGGTACCCGAACTCATGGATGTGGACGTCTTGATGTAACCTTTTTTAGGGTTATATTTGGTGTTTATGGGGCAATGGAGGGTGGGGGTTTGGTGTTTTATTACATCATGCTTCTTTTAGAGATCAGAGGATGTAATCCATGCTCGTTGTGATTTTAAAGACACGAGGTACTCCACACAATTGTAGTAGCTTTGGCAAGAATGACGTTGGGACCACCATGTCACCATCAATAATAGGGGGTGTGCGAGAGGCCCAATCGAGATTGTCGTTGGTTGGGAAGATGAACTTGTTGGAGATGCATGCTTTCACGAATTTAATACTTTAGTCAATTTGTAAATTCCCAAGATCGCATCGACGTTTCATCTCATTTAAAAGGCTGCGCTTTCGCAGTATGACACTTTCTTCCAAGGCCAAATAAATAACTGTTGTCCATGTATCATCTATGGTCATAACAGTGGCATCATTAGGCTCATGTACTCTTGGTGAGATATATGGGGCTTTCAGATTTGGATTCTCTTGCATTTTCAAATTTGCGTTGTCACCCATGATGTTAGGATTTTTTGTTCTAGAAGGGCTTATGTGAGTTGTGCTTGCATGATTTGTGTTGGAACGATGAATGCAATCGAATACTGATAATCTGTATCTGTCAGCCATTACCATTTTTAAGTGAGATGCATTAAGGATGAGGAATGACATGTGCTTGTTACTCAGATGGATATATAAACTAGATGGAAGCTCTATTTCCATAAGCTTTTCATTGTTGAATGGAATAAATAAATCACTTTAGCAGATCAGCTAGTAGGAAAAGTAATCTGAAACATGCAAGCTACAGAATGAAACACAAAAATGTTATTCAATGTTATTGGTGAAACACAAAAATGCATGAAGAATGAAGGAGAGCACCATGGTTCATTTTTACAAGAATAAAGGGGATTCAAAATTGTTCGAATTGTAGAGGTATCAAATTGATGAGTCATACTATGACATTTTAGGATTATGTGATTGAAAGAAGGTCGAGACAAGTTTCCAAAGTAATAGAAACCATTTTAGATTCATGCATTATTGCTCAATTATTGAAGCTATCCACCCATTGAGGAGAAAAATGGATATTTATATAGCTAAAAGTAAACTGTCACAAGACGGTAGCATCTTGTATCCGAAGGGTAGCCAAAAAAATGCTAGGCGAGTCAAAGGGAGGAGTTCTAGGTCAAAAGGAGGCTTGGTGGTGAAGTGGATGAGTGCAAGGGAGGCTCAAAATTAAACAAGCATGCTTTAAAGCTATGTCTAGGGATAGAAAGAGAGGAAACTGTCACAAACTACAAAATAACAAAGAAGGAAGCAAATAAGGTTGTAAGCGAAGATAAGCCAAAAGATTATTGTACAAAAAATCTCGACTTTAAGGAGGGCCAAAAGGATATATTTAGATTGGCCAAAGCAAGAGAAAGAAAGACCAAAGACCTTTCTCAAGTGAGATGCATTAAGGATGAGGACGATCATATGCTTGTTACTCAGAAGGATATAAAGACTAGATGGAGGCAATATTTCCACAAGTTTTTCATTGGGGAAGGAAATAAAGAGATCAATTTAGGAGATCTAGCTAATAGTGAAAGTTACTTGATCGTGCAAGCTATAGATGAATACAAAGGAAGGAAGTAGATGAGGCTTTGATGCTTATGAAACTTGGTAAAGGTGTATGACCTGATGATATTCCTATAGAAGTATGGAGAGTTCTAAGTGAGTGCGGTTTAACTTGGCTTATAAATTTATTCAATGTTATTTGGCGAAGTAAGACAATGCCTGAAGAATAGAGGGGAAGCATTGTAGAGGCTCTTTGTAAGAACAAATGAGGAATTCAAAATTGTTCGAATTACAAAGTTATCAAGTTGATGAGTCATACTATGAAAATTTAGGAACACGTGATCGAAAGAAGGTTGAGGCAAATTTCCAAAGTAAAAGAAAAATAATTCAGATTCATGCCAGATCGCTCAACTATTGAAGCCATCTACTTCTTAAGAACAATGGAGATTTATATAGCTAAAAGGAAGAACCTTTATATGCTTTTTATTGATTTGGAGACGACATATGATTCTGTCCTACGGAAAATATTGTGGAGAGTTTTGGAGAAGAGAGAAGTACATGTCCTATACATTAACCTCATGAAGGATATGTATGATAGGACTTCATATTGTGTAAGGATCTAGTCTATGAAGACTGACTATTTTGACATCATCATTGGTCTACATCGAGGTTCGACTTTGAGTTCATTCCTTTTTTACTTTGATTATGAACGAGTTGGCTAGTCGCATCTAGGATGATACCTTGGTGTATGTTATTCGCTGATAATACTGTGTTGATTGATGAGACTAGATATGGAGTAAATGAGAAGCTTGAGGTCTAGAGACATGCATTAGAGACTAAAGATTTGTGTATAAGTAGGGCTAAGACTGAATATATGTAGTGCGCTTTTGATAGAAGAAATGGTGAAGGAATCGGGGCGGAGATTAGTGACGTGATGACACGCCTGACAATCGGGTTAAGTAAATAATTAACAATGGTCGTTGTGACCCAAATCACCAAGCGCGGTCAATCGAGAAAAATAAATGAACCACTTAGAATAGATAAATAAATAAAAATAATGTATAAGCGGCTTTTGCTATTCTTTTTACCTGGTATAGCGACCAGGGTCGAACACAAGGAGCACGATTTAAAAACTCGATAGTCAAATTTCAGAAAATGATTTTTAGTGGTTTTTTCGATTTTTATATATTTTTTTATTTTCAAACAAGCACAAATGAAGAAAATATCTACAAGACAATATCTACAGTCAGGAGTATTTTGCAAATTAAAAATCCTTTAAGAACTCAAAACTCCTGGAGATTATTTTTAATATAAACTACAAGACAATATCTACAATCATGAATTGAAATCACTATTTTTGGATTTTTTAGAATTTTCTACAATTTTTGTAAGATTTTTCGTATTTTATAATTTTTTGGAGTTTTAGAAATGGAAAATGCATAAAAAAAGGTCAGAAATTAAAAGAGATTAAAATGCACCTAAAGAAATGTTTTTGGAATTTTTAGACAATTTTTCTAATTTTTATAAATTTTCAAAGTGTGGGCAAGCAAAAAGACAATATTTTTAATTTGTTTAAATATATTAAACAATAATAAAATGCAGTGAAATTTTTACATAATGAAAACCACCATAACAGGAGCAAATACGAATTTTCTCAGATTTTTTACAACTATAAAAACACTTATTTGATCAAAAAGAACATGCAAATTTACTGTATGTGAACAAGGACTAAAAATTAATTAATGAAAGTTTCTGCCTTGACATATAATAAAAAAAGATGAGGGCAGATGCGTAATTTACCCAGTAAGGATGTTGCCCTGCATGTGATGTGTTGGAGCTAGTGGGCTCTTTGTAATTCAAGAAAGTTTCATGGATGGATCTGCAATTGTTCCAAAAATAATATTATTTTTTGTATCCAACGCCCCAACCCTAAGGCTTTTCATTCTTCAAATGGAGAGGGGCAAGGACACGCATGTCGCCGCCGCCACTAAAGGAGCGGGGCGATCTGGGGTCGATGGGCCGCGGGGCCGTCCGATGGTGGCTGAGCTCCGCCCGCGCAGAAGGGAGGCACACGGGGGCGGGGATGGTTGCAGGCGGACATGGAAGGAGGCGGAGGCGCGGGCGATCTGCGGCCCGCGCGGGAAGGCTGCTTGAGGATGCGGGGTTGGCGCGGCCGCTGGAGGAGCTTCGCGGGCGGCGCGCGCGCCGTTGTGAGGGTGGTGTTGCCGCCCTTGGTGGAGGTGCGGGCCGCTGCAAGGGGGCGCGACGGTTCAGAGAGGCCGCACGTGGGCGGCGCCTGGAGATGGTGGTTCGCCGCGAAAGAGGTGCGAGCGTGGGGGCACTGCTGGAGGCGGGTCGCCTGCGCGCGACTGCCGCGCGGAGGAGGAAGCCACGCGCAGGGGCGCGGGGCTGCAGGAGGGAAGTCTGGCGGATGGCGCAGGGGCGATGATGACCTGTGATTTTTTTTGTTTTTTTTTATTTTCTTTTTTTTGGTTTTCTTGTATATACACAAACAGCAAAGAAAAGGATTTTTTATAGTTTTTCTTCAACATAAAATGTAAAAAATATTATTATATTTTTTATTTTCCTGCAAAACAATAGTTAGAAGAAAAATAATCCTTTTTTTATTTTTTTATTTCTCCTGCAACACAAAGGTTAGAGATAAAAGTTAAATAAAAATTTTATTACTTTTTTTATTGTATCATGCAAAAACAAAGGTTAGGAAACAAGATACAATTTTTTATTTAAAAACAAAAATAGAGTACATGAATGATTGTGGTTCTTGACGAAGTGGCAGGGAGATCCGGATTTTTGACCACCGTGCGTGGTCGGAGGTGATAGGTTTTACAAGGTAGAAAGCGAATATGTACGGATCGGAAAATGAGATAGAAATCGGTTTCGGGGGGCGGATCAAAGTGCGGTGAAATTTTTAGGATCTAAATTCTAAAGATACGCTATGCCTAAGTAGAAAATAAATCTACGATTTAACTACGAGAAAAAGACAGGGAATAAAAGTGGATCTCACCTTGGGGTTCGGAGACGCCATGATGGCCTCGACGAAGCTCAAATCGCTGTCACCGATGGATCGGAGGCTAGGCACCCTCTTCAACAAGAAACCTCTCGGAAATCGGGCTCCTCTCCACCAAAGATTGATCAAGTGTGAATGAGGGAGGAGGAGCCCATTAAAAAGAGAAGAAAAACAAAAGAGGAAAGTATGTGCGAAAAAGAAAGATGATTATGGGTTAATTAAATAAAATAATTTAAAAAATAAAATATTAAATTAATTAATTTCGAAATTCGGAATAAATTAAATAAATAAATAAAGTAATTTATGGAAATCAATTAACCACCGTAATGATGGCCAAATATGGTGTGGAATCAAATCATATATACAAGGCAAGTTATTAAACCAAATAAATCCAATAAATTAAATAAATTAAATATAAAATTCGTAATTAAATAAAATAAATTAATTAATGTTAGATAATTAATTTTTTGGTGGATTTTATAAAAGGAAGTTAATTATATACATATATTATACACATATAATACAATATACATGGTACAAATAAGGAAATATTTTTGTAAAAAAATTATTTTAATTTTATTTTAATTTTTGTTTTTTAATAAAAAATAATATTTACAATTATATATATTGTGTGCAAAAATAAATATAAATAAAATAAAATATATCCAGCAAGTATATAAGAAAAACTGCACAAAACACCCAAGAAAACCGACTTTTTAACCGTAACTCCAAAAATGATGAAACCACAACCATTTGAAAGATAATTTAATTTAGAGTATAATGGAAGTGAGTTTGGTTCATTTTGAGATCGTATGGAGCCGGAATTGGTGTTTTAATTATTACTTTACGGCTTTATCTGGGTGCAATTATTTGCAATATATACAATATTTTATTTTGCAAAGATTTTTATTATTTACAACAAAATTTTATTTACAACTTTCATTTGCAAAAGTAATTAGTTTTAGGTCAAATTATATACAAATAAAATATGGTAAGTTTTGTATAAATATACATAAAAAATATTTACAAGATATTTTTGGTTTTTCTGACAGAAGACCCTATCTCCCCCTACTTTATTCCCGGTCGATCAGGTCAAGTCTTGATCTTCTCTCGGGGTTTGGGTCAGTCTGTATTTATTGCATAAATCTATCCTTCTCTTTTCTTCTTTATTCTTTTATTTATGCACAAAAAGTGTTAAAAATGCAATTTTAACAAATGCATGCAAAATGGTATTTTTATGGAATTAATGGGTATTTACAGGTATTTGACTAAGGAAATGATGCTAAAATAAAAGAATATAGGAGATGAATCGTGGATTCATCATTCCCCTATACTTTACCTTTGCTAGTCCCTTAGCAAACACTTATTTAGAAAATAAGTGAAAATAAAAATAAAGAAAAGAAAAAGGAAAGAAGTTAGAACGATGTTGACTTTCAAAATTATCTTCATAAAAATGTAGTCTGGAGCTCTGTCGGACCTTTGGATTATTAGTGTGTCGGAACCTTAATGGGAAATGGAAGTTAAACCTAACAGCCTCTAAGTTCCATAAGACTCCTATTCAGGTCTCCTCAACAGTCAGATCAGAACAAGTCTACATACACAAATTCTTGTGACTATGAATTCTTACTTGTACGTGTAAGTGAAATATAGCTCCTCATCTCAAAAGTAGCAAAGAAACAACCTCTCTCAACAAGGTAACTCTAATCCCCCAGTCTGGAAACTCTTTCCTCGAGGAGCGGGGATATTCCCTTCTAAGTTCAAGTACAACCAGCTCAAGAAGAGGGGATGGAGAAGATAATGGACGGTAACCAGTGTAGTTACCGATCCTTGGATACATGACCAGTGTAGCCATGTCACCCGCTGCAAGCTCGTAAATATATGACTTTGAAGCTCTTATTCTTTTTTTTCACTTGTATATACACTCCAGCGGGCATTTTATATTTCTTTCAGGCATGTCCACTTTTGGAGATTTTGCATTTTTTTTCTTTTTTTTGAAAAATATACAAGGTGCAGCATGTACATAAGGAGTTTTTCCTCTTGAGCCAGTAGACTATCCCTCTTTTGAAGCATTATTGCAATCCCACAGCATCCTGTCTTTAGATCTCAACATCACCAAACCAGGTTGAGACGCACTTCCCTCCTTAGAGGAGGACGAGAGGTTCCGCCTAGATGTACTACCCTCGTATGCTACCCCAAGCCAAAAGATTCTGCCCCCTCACTACCTCATCCATGAAGAGCTACGTGTAAAGTGCATTGTCCAAGGTAAGCCATGGTCTGAAAGAATCATGTGTGTGTTGTTAAATATTCTACTTAGACTTATCAAGATGACATGTGAACATAGTCTTATGGACTCAAAGAATTAAGTCACTAGGACCTGAAAAGTCTTAACTCCAAATCTTATAAGGTTCCTCTGAAATTAAGTGCATTAAGGTCCAACTAAGCTCCATTCTTCAAATTTATTCCAGACTTAGTTTAGATGTCAAAATCATCCTGAAAAATGCTCATGGAAATGCAAATGCAAGGAAGTATGTACATGCAAGGAAAAGAAAACAAAAATTTTTTGTGAGACAATTTTCAAAATAATGAAATTTTTTTATGGATTTTTGAAGAATGATGATGCACATGCAATTTTTTTTGCAAAAAGTTAGTAATATATACACATATATACAATTTTTTTAATAATGGAAAAGATACATATTTACACAAGAGTGAGTTGATTATTTCACAAGAATGAGATGCAAGAATTTACAACTTGAGCAATTTATACAAGTATATACAGAGTTGGTTTTTTTTAATTCATTTTTTTATTTTTGTGATGCATATATTCCTCAAATTTATTTGAAAATAATTTTTACAAATAATTTTGAAACTATAGTCCAAAAATTTTTTTTACACAATTTTACAAATATTTACACACATTTGAAAACTATTTTGTAAACATTTTTCAAACAGTATATATAGATTTTTAAAATAATTTTTCAACTATTTTTCCAAACATTTGCAAATAATTTTTACAAAATAACTTTATTTCACACAAAGAAAAAATTTTTTACAAACCGCAATATTTTTACAAAGGTTGAAAATATTTTTCAAACATTTTTCAAATAGTTTTCAAAAGATTTTTGAAATAGATTTTCAAACTACTTTCAAAATAATTTTCAAAATATTTTAACCTAATTTATTAATCAGTATATACAAAAAGATTTTTGAGGAAATATTTGCATTTTTTTATTAAGATTTTTTTTGAGTATTTACACAGTATTTTAGCCATATAAAAAATATATGAAAGTACGAGTTATGGCTAAAGTATATATACAATATATACGGCACCCCCCATACTTAGCTCGAACTATGTCCTCATAGTGATCAAAGAGCTGGAAAGAAAGACATAACTCATGCTTTGTATATAAAAGTGAAAAGAATAGTATACTACAACAACGAATAAAAGAATAAAATTAATAGAAGTCGGTGATCCCCCTATACTTAGGATCAAGTAATCCTAAGTATAGCAGACTGTACACAAAGGGAAAACCGAAGAGTAGAATGTACAGAGTCTACCTCCCATATACTTAGGGTAAAATATCCCTAAGTATAGGCAGCAAAACAGAGGTAAAAAGAATCAAAAGAATAATCACAAGTCTGACACCCCCCTATACTTTGGGTAAAGTACACCCTAAGTATGGAATGATTAGGAGATGAAGATGGGGTATAAAACAGAAAGAATGTATGATATGGACAGATGAATCTATACAACAGTGATCAATGTTGAGGTGCCTCTCAACAAGCGCTAGAGTTTACGCCCCTAGCTGGGCGCAAATGTTAGGATAACGCAGAATCAAGGTTCAAGACGGCATCTGTCAGGCGAATATTGTACTTTCGTCGCAGTCTCAGAGGGAGAATAACGACGAGTTCAACAGAGTAAATGATAACACCCAGATAATCAGTCTGGCGGGTGTTTGCTACCGGGTAAAGATATGGGCAGATGAAGTCGGGTCCGGTAACACAAAAGAAATCGTCGGCTCAAGATCTGTATGGAGTGAAGGGATGGAGCCGAAGTAATTAAACGTGGAGAAGGAAGGATCTGTTAGGGAATCCTCCACGTCAATCACTGTCTCGAATAGATAAGGAAGATCGTGAACAGGAGACTCACTATAAAGGTTGATATCCGATGCATATAATGTAGACAAATCAGTGAAATCATCGAATACCTCAAAGATTGGGTCATCCTCGTGAGGGTCGTCGAGGAGAGAATCATCAAACTCATGCTCAAAAATATTAGAAGACTCGGTCTCGTGATCCGCCAGATCAGATGCACTCTCCGAAAGTGAGACTGAGTACACATGGTCCATGGCATCCTCCCGCAGATAACCCTCAGAGAGTAATGCCGAATCATCAGGAAACTGGGGATCTATGATGTCGAACATCGGTTCCTCCAAAAATATATCGACCTCATCAAATGGGAGGACACAAGGCTCAAATACAGGACTATCAAGGTCTGCAAAATCTAAAATCGGTCCCTCATCAAGCTCTCTCTGCTGAGATGGATCAGAATGTATCTCTGAGTCCGAGAAGATCTCCTGAAGAATAGACACTTAATCAATTGTGTATGGACACTGGAAAGATTCAAAGGATGGCTGAGATATGGGTTCCTCCTCTATCTCTTGGGATCCAAGCAGATCTAGAATCAAAGAATCTTCTACGTGAAAGAGCGAGACTGGCTAAAAATCTGACTGTAAATCCAATGAAAAATCAACCAATGTCCAGCTCTCGAAACTCACAGCAGTAGGTAACACATCCATCAAATGAGAAGTAGTAGCATCCATATCCTCTGATTTGTGTGTGCTATCAAGATCGGCATGGTGTGTCACACACTCAACTATTGTCATCTCTCCCTCATGTGTTGTCCTGAATAAATCATCTTGTGAATATGGAGGATCAGAAAGTGTTCCCAAGATGGTCTCAACTAAATCCAAGTCGGGACAGTAGTGTGAACCACCACACGAGGTAATGACATATGCAATCTGCTTTGCGGTCATCCCCCTCATGGTGATATGGATAAGGTCAGTCGTAGAAAATCTATGATCCAGAAATCGCCTCATAATTCTCGCAACCTCAACCATGAATCATTCAATGGCTTCTGGGGGTTAACTGAAAAATCACGAATACAAGATTGCATCATCTGTGCTCTACGCTGGGGGTAAAATTTCTGCAGAAATAATGATCGTAACTCTCCCCAAGTAGTAATCTTTCTTTCCAATCGTCTGTGCCAACTCTTGCCTCTACTCTGAAGTGTAAATGGGAAGGTAATCAGCATCATTTCCTCAGAAGTTATATCAGAATATGATCGTGATCTACAAATATCCTCAAACTCCTCGATATGTAAATATTGTTCCTCGTGCACTTCCCCTAAAAGTTTGGGCAGTAGATCAACTAACTCTAAATCCAGAACAAAGGGTTTCAAGGTAGAAGCAGACTGGGCTTCATGATTTGTGTACTCATCCAACGTCCTAGGATAGAAGTCGTCTAACACTCGAAACTGCACTATATGATTGTCTATGGGATGCACTCTCATCTCAGCAAGGTGAACACCCGTGTCTCGTGTTTGGTCAATCTGGTCTCTGCGGGTGTCACTCACAGCATGTCCCGAGAAAGAAGGTGGGTAGGAAGAGGATGGGAAATCGTACGGCGTTCCGACCTCCCAAGAGAGTGGGCGAGAATGATGGGAATGAAGATAAGAAACCACAGAATTCGGCTGGAATAGAAAGTGACCCATCATGAAGAGAAACACATGAAGGACGGGAGGGTGGGAGAGTAGAAAGAGAGATAGATAGAAGGTGGGAAAGAAGAGAGAGAGGGTGAGAGATGGTGGGAGAGAAACAGAAGGTGACTGCTAATGATCTCGGAGAAGATGAACGTAACCGACTCACGCCAAAGACATACAATACACAAAGCAAAACCCAGTTCACCAACTCAACACAAATCTGACCGTGAGATTCGGTCTTTATCTTTTCAATTTTAAGAGTTAGGTCATAAGATAAAGTTGTACAAACACTTAGGAGGCTTGAAATAGGATTTGGGCACTACTCCTTAGTGTGTACGTGAGCTATTAAAAGCGCAGACAATGAGGGGATTGCTCTCCAAAAATAATGAAGTGGTCAATTACGTTCAATTTTAAGGATCATGTTCAATTAGCAATCCCAATTTTTAATTTTTTTTGATTTTTTTTTGAATTTTTTTAAAAATAACGCCTAACAAGTTTTTCGATTTCCTCTTTGATTAATTTGAGTTCAAGAAACAGGGGGAGGAAGTCGAAAATGCCAATGCACGGTCAAAAATGATGATGCATGTAGAGATAGAAAATGCGTACCTTACTCCAACACTCTACATGCAATATGATCCGCGCAGAAATTTAAATACAGAAATTTAAACTACCTATATGATGCACGAAGAAAACGGCCTTAGACGAAAGATTTCTACCCGTAAAGCACAGTAGCTAAAAAGTCAACAAGAGAGGTCGGAGTTCGGTCTCTGATGTCGATCGGTGTCCGCCACAACGGATCCTGCCAGCGCTGTATACCCTGGCCCTTCTCTTATCTACTGATCCTGCTCAATCTTTCGAAGCCCTGGGATTTTTTGGAAATTCCTTCTATACGCGGCCTCTAGTAGCACATGACCACTCTAGTAACTTAAATTAGCTTTTTCTTTGTGATTTAATTATTAAGTCCAGTTATTGATCTATAGGTGCAGGCAAATAATTAGGCTAGGACCTTAATTAATTACATCACAATCAAGATAAAAATCCAAAGTCTATGGGCCAAATCTTGCGTGAATCAAAAAAAATAAAAAATACGAGAAAACAAAACCGACGAAAAACAGTGGTGAGGTCCCCCAAGTACACAGGCACTTGGCGAAATAGACCCCGAATAATGTCCAAGTCCACGATGTTCAAAGGTCTAAATTATTACAAAAATGTTTGTTCTCTCTCTCAAAAAATAAAATTTTTCTTCTCCTCCCTGCTCTTCCTCCTGTGCGGATCCTCAAAAAGTAAACTCCAAGTCCAAGCAGTACCTCGCACAAAAGTCAAAGAGAGAAGGTTAGAAAACAATTATAATATAGAAAGAGACAAAAAATAGAAAAATGACTACAAAGTCGTGCTCCTCGGCAACGGCGCCATTCTGATGACACGCCTGACAATCGGGTTAAGTAAATAATTAAAAATGGTCATTGTGACCCAAATCACCAAGTGCGGTCAATCGAGAAAAATAAATGAACCACTTAAAATAGATAAATCAATAAAAATAATGTATAAGCGGCTTTCTCTATTCTTTTTACCTGCTATAGCGACCAGGGTCGAACACAAGAAGCACGATTTAAAAACTCGATAGTCAAATTTCAGAAAATTATTTTTAGTGGTTTTTTCGATTTTTATATTTTTTTTTATTTTCAAACAAGCACAAATGAAGAAAATATCTACAAGACAATATCTACAGTCAGGAGTATTTTGCAAATTAAAAATCCTTTAAGAACTCAAACTCCTGGAGATTATTTTTAATATAAACTACAAGACAATATCTACAATCGGGAATTGAAATCACTATTTTTGAATTTTTTTAGAATTTTCTACAATTTTTGTAAGATTTTTTGTATTTTGTAATTTTTTGGAGTTTTATAAATGGAAAATGCACAAAAAAAAGGTCAGAAATTAAAAGAGATTAAAATGCACCTATAGAAATGTTTTTCGAATTTTTAGACAATTTTTCTAGTTTTTATAAAATTTCAAAGTGTGGATAAGCAAAAAGATAATATTTTTTATTTTTTTAAATATATTAAACAACAATAAAATGCAGTGAAATTTTTACACAATGAAAACCACCATAACAGGAGCAAACACGAATTTTTTCAGAATTTTTACAACTATAAAAACACTTATTTGATCAAAAAGAACATGCAAATTTATTGTCTATGAACAGGGAATAAAACGTAATTAATGAAAGTTTCTACCTTGACATATAATAAAAATAAAGATGAGGGCAGATGCGTAATTTACCTAGTAAGGATGATGCCCTGCATGTGATGTGTTGGAGGTAGTGGGCTCTTTGTAATTCAAGAAAGTTTCAGGGATGGATCTGCAATTGTTCCAAAAATAATATTATTTTTTATCCAAAGCCCCAACCCTAAGGGTTCGTTTGGTTGCAGGGTTGGGCAGGGTTGGGTACTACACATAAGGCTGGGTGAATAGTAAACTCTGAGGAGGGGGAACCTCTGTGAATAGTACCAAACCCAACCCAACCCTGCCCAACCCTGCAACCAAACGAACCCTAAGGCTTTTCATTCTTCAAATGGAGAGGGGCAAGGACACGCATGCCGCCGCCACTGGAGGAGCAGGGCGAACTGGGGTCGATGGGTCGCGGGGTCATCCGATGGTGGCTGAGCTCCGCCCGCGTGGAAGGGAGGTACGCGGGAGCGGGGATGGTTGCAGGCGGACATGGAAGGAGGCGGAGGCGCGGGCGGTCTGCGGCCCGCGCGGGAAGGCTGCTTGAGGACGCAGGGGCGGCGCGGCCGCTGGAGGAGCTTCACGGGCGGTGCACGCACCATCGTGAGGGCGGCGTTGCCACCCTTGGTGGAGGTGCGGGCCGCTGCAAGGGAGGCACGGCGGTTCGGAGAGGCCGCGCGTGGGCGGCGCCTGGAGATGGTGGTTCGCCGCGGAAGATGCGCGAGCACGGGGGCGCTGCTGGAGGCAAGGTCGCATGCGCACGACTGCCGCGCGGAGGAGGAGGCCACGCGCGGGGGCGCGGTGCTGCTGAAGGGAAGTCTGGCGGCTGGCACAGGGGCGATGATGACCTGCGATTTTTTTTTGTTTTTTTTATTTTCTTACTTTTGGTTTTCTTGTATATACACAAAAAAAAGGATTTTTTTATAGTTTTTCTTTAACAGAAAATGTAAAAAAAATGTTATTATATTTTTTTGTTTTCCTGCAAAACAATAGTTAGAAGAAAAATAATCCTTTTATTTTTTTATTTCTCCTGCAACACAAATGTTAGAGATAAAAGATAAATAATTTTTTTTTACTTTTTTTTATTGTATCCTGCAAAAACAAAGGTTAGGACACAAGATACAATTTTTTATTTAAAAACAAAATTGGAGTACATGAATGATTGTGGATCTTGACGAAGTGGCAGGGAGATCCGGAAATCCGACCACTGTGCGTGGTCGGAGGTGATAGGTTGTGCGAGGTAGAAAGTGAATATGTAGGGATCGGAAAATGAGATGGAAATCGGTTTCGGGGGCGGATCAAAGTACGGTGAAGTTTTTAGGATTTAAATTCCAAAGATAAGCTATGCCTAAGTAGAAAATAAATCTACGATTTAATTACGAGAAAAAGACAGGGAATAAAAGTGGATCTCACCTTGGGGTTCGGACATGCCATGATGGCCTCGACGAAGCTCAAATCGCTGTCACCGACGGATCGGAGGCTAGGCACCCTCTTCAACAAGAAACCTCTCGGAAATCGGTCTCCTCTCCACCAAAGATTGATCAAGTGTGAATGAGGGAGGAGGAGCCCATTAAAAAGAGAAGAAAAACAAAAGAGGAAAGTATGTACAAAAAAAGAAGGTGATTATGGGTTAATTAAATAAAATAATTAAATAAATAAAATAATAAATTAATTAATTTCTAAATTCAGATTTAAATAAAATAAATAAAGTAATTTATGGAAATCAATTAACCACCATAATGGTGGCCAAATATGGTGTGGAATCAAATCATATATACAAGGCAAGTTATTAAACCAAATAAATCCAATAAATTAAATAAATTAAATATGAAATTCATAATTAGATAAAATAAATTAATTAATGTTAGATAATTATTTTTTTTGTGGATTTTATAAAAGGAATTTAATTATATACATATATTATACACATATAATACAATATACGGGTACAAATAAGGAAATATTTTTGTAAAAAAATTTATTTTATTTTTTTTTTCATTTTTATTTTTTAATAAAAAATAATATATACAATTATATACAATGTGCGCAAAAATAAATATAAATAAAATAAAATATATCCAGCAAGTATATGGGAAAAACTGCACAAAACATTCCAGAAAACCAACTTTTTAACCGTAACTATAAAAATAATGAAACCACGACCATTTGAAAGATAATTTAATTTAGAGTATAATGGAAGTGAGTTTGGTTCATTTTGAGCTCGTATGGAGCCGGAATTGGTGTTTTAATTATCACTTTACAGCTTTTTCTGGGTGCAATTATTTACAATATATACAATATTTTATTTTACAAAGATTTTTATTATTTACAACACAATTTTATTTACAACTTTCATTTACAAAAGTAATTAGGTTGAGGTCAAATTATATACAAATAAAATATGGTATGTTTTGTACAAATATACATAAAAAATATTTACAAGATATTTTTGGTTTTTCTGACAGAAGACCCTATCTTCCCATACTTTATTCCTGGTCGATCAGGTCAAGTCTTGACCTTCTCTCGGGGTTTGGGTCAGTCTGTATTTATTGCATAAATCCATCCTTTTCTTTTTCTTTTCTTCTTTATTCTTTTATTTATGCACAAAAAGTGTTAAAAATGCAATTTTAACAAATGCATGCAAAATGGTAATTTTATGAAATTAATGGGTATTTACAGGTATTTGACTAAGGAAATGATGCTAAAATAAAAGAATAAAGGCGATGAATCATGGATTCATCATGACGATAACATTCAGAAGAAAGAATCTTTTAGATACTTGGGATCTATTTGCAACATGAGGGGAAAATTGATGGAGATGTTACTCATAGAATAAATGCAGGTTAGTAAAAGTGGAGAGGAGCATCTACTGTTCTATGTGATAAGAAAATTCCTTTGAAAATCAAAGGAAAGTTTTACAAAGCAGTCGTGAGACCTGCTATGCTATATGGATCTGAATGTTGGCCTGCGAACCAGACATGTACAGATAATGGCAGTAGCAATAATGAAAATACAAAGGTGAATGTGTGGACATACACGTAAAGATCAGATTCGAAATGATGCAATCAGAAGGAAAGTTGGTGTAGCTTCGATCGATGATAAGATGCGAGAAAACCGCTTAAGGTTGTTTGACCATTTGCAAATGAGGTCAGTTGATGCACCAATTAGGAGTTGTGAGTTTTGGGATGTTGAGCTGGCTAAGAGAGGGCGAGGAAAGCCCAAGAAATGTGGAATGGGATAAATCCAAAGGGATTTTAGTTTTTTGGATCTCAACTTGAGAATGGCCCAAGATAATTCTAAATGGAGGCAAAGAATCCATGTAGACGACCCTACTTAATGTGGGGAAAAGGTTTTGTTGTTGTTATATAGCTAAAAGGAAGAACCTTCATATGATTTTTATTGATTTGAAGAAAGCTTATGAGTCATTCCCACAGGTTTGCAGCAATTATGTAAATAAAGGGACTGCTAAATGTTTATGGAAGGTCTTTGACTTGATCGATCACCTTAAGAAGATTTTTATTCCATCAACAGAGAGCTAGAAGAGGATTTAGCTTGCTTAGAGGATCTTGTGGCTACTTATCTTGTCTATCACGAGGCTTGCGTGTAGGAGTACAAAAGATAGATTACACACATATGCACACACATATGTACAAATATAGTTTTTATCTTATCCTTATTCATTTTAAAATATAAATACATATGCACATACACATTGACTGATATAAAAATGTGTTAACATATCATTGATTGCAACTACAAATATAAAGCATAGTCATCATGTACGAATAATATTACACAAATACTTTTAGATTAGCTTAAGATTACATGCATGGATGTCTTACTCATAAATATGATAATACTAAATGTATAATTTATAAAGATGTCAATATGGCGAAAGAATGCATAAAGTTTTGTTATATACATTAATAAACAAATATGCAATTATAAATATGATTTAAAATAGATATAATACATGTATATGTGGATATCAAAGTGATATTCATATTCATTTCCATTTTAAAAATGGATGTGCATATACGGGGCGTACGGGGCTATTTCTAGGCCGCCACCC
Organism: Ottelia alismoides; assembly: GCA_037367405.1. Classification (NCBI taxonomy): domain Eukaryota; kingdom Viridiplantae; phylum Streptophyta; class Magnoliopsida; order Alismatales; family Hydrocharitaceae; genus Ottelia; species Ottelia alismoides. Next base: position 1,037,253 of record JAZKJV010004651.1, on the reverse strand, counting down.
ACGCTGTCGGATGGCGTTATCAGGGACTGCAATTTTGTTTTGTCGCTTCGTCTACTGGATGTTGCTCTTTCGCACGAAGCGGCTCATGACGAGGGATCATTGTGCTAAGATTTTCGCCATGGTGTCGGACTGCTGCCCCCTTTGTGGAGTTGCTGTAGAATCCCTGGATTACCTTTTTTTTCCTTTGTCCCGTTTCCTCGCCGATCTGGGTTGCTGTGGGATTGGATGTGCACGCATTACTTCGACAACTTTTGGGAGTCTCTGTTGGGTGCGCGGAATAGGCCAAGGAAGGAACTCGTGATTCCCGTGGCTGTCACCTAGGCAGTTTGGCTGGCCCGTAATGACGCCCTTTTCTCTGACCACCGTTTTTACCTTGAAAATGTAACGATCCACTATAAGCGTCCGGTTGACTCGTGGCTCCTGTAAAATGTATTTTTTTAATCTATCTTCTGTTTTTTAATAAAATTGGGGTGGGCACCTATGCGTGATACCCCCCTTTTCTTGAGGATAAAAAAATGGATGTGCATATAGATGTCAAAACTTATATAAAATTGATAGTAACGAATTAGATATAGATATAACCATATCCGTTTGCATCCCTACTTGCAACAATAACGACAAGGAATCTTGATTATAGCATCTCGGATATAACAGTGGAGAGATGGATAGGTGAGTGGGATTCCAAACTCCAAATGTATTTAAAGGGTTGGTTGATTTTATTGAATTCGATATTGTCTGCCATACCACTATTTTACATGTCAGTCTTCAATATCTCAGTGACTATCAGGATAGGTTGGATGTGCTTTGGAAGATGTTGATATGCCTTGAATTATAATTCACGGGGGTGAAGCCTTATCCCCAAATGGGCTTGCTGCCCGTTTAGTGAGCCTTCTGGTGTTTTTTGGGTGTGGCGTCAAAGGGGACTAGGTGTGCCCCTTGCAGGGTTAGGGAGTGAGCATCCCTGAAATAAAGTCAGAAATCATGTGTATTTGTACTATCGAATTTATACCTGGATCCGCTTGTAACGGGAGTGCCTATATTATGAACTCCCTACGGATAAGTTCTTAGCTTTGAGCTGTCTGTAATCCCATGTGCTCCCAAGGATATAGCTCATTACGAGTATTACTTGTAATTCTGTGTGTTTGTCTGGTTACTCTGTACTTGTTATCTTCAATGGAGGATATTCTTATGGAAAGGTTCTACAGCTGGGGGATGGGGGGATGGGGCGTTCCTTTGGTTACCCTGGGAGGAGGTTTGTGATTTGGTGGAGGAAGGTAGATTGGGAATGGATAGCCTCAGGATGATGAGTGCTTTTAGTTTTAGTATCAGTGGTTAGGGTTGTTAGACTGTGGTGGAGATGCCGTTTGCTGAATTCTTCATTCATGCTACGGCAAGACCTTGGTGATCGTTGGGAGGGCTAGGCTAGATTAAAGGTCTTTCTGTTTTGGGAAGTTGTTATGGTGGTGCATGATGTTGACATGTGCATAAATGACTGGGCAGTGGTGAAAAGTTCTACTTCTAATTCGATGACTTATCAGACAAGGAGTTTCCAAGGGGATGCTCCTGAGGTTGGTTGATTCGTCTATGCAACTTGGTGACAGATTAGTGTGGCTATCCAGCAGATGTCAAATGTAGATATCTAAACTTTATTCTGTCCGCTTCAGACCATCGAGTTGAGGCCACTTTCTCAGGTTATTGGAGTTGCACCATCGACTGGGAGCTGAGTTTGATACGTGGGAGTGGGTTAAAAGCTCCTTTTATGTGGATCCAGCATCCTAGCTATTTCGAGAATAATTCCAACATAATGAGTACCTTGTCTGTGATTACTGTTGCACTTAAAGGGATTTTAGATCATAATGTCATTAGTGAGGAGGAAGAGATTAGTCTCAAGGGTTTCTGGAAGCCAGTGGTAACCCAGTTTGCGGCTCATTATAGGAGGATATGGATCATTTTTTCAATCAGTTGTTCGTTCACTATGGGCTGCTGTATTGTCCATTGGCTGGATGCATTATTCTAGGAGGGTTTTGGAGCTCCTATATGCAGGACATCAAGCTGGGGGAGTTGGCTCCTACGTCCTGGGGTTAGATAGAATCTTCCCCTTTGTAGTGATTCGACCATGTGGCTATAATGTAATTATGCGATCATTTTAGTCGATGTCCAACGTCTTGTTTTGCGGGTGCATGGTGTTTGAGATAAGTCTGTACACTTGTTCATATCTCATTAACAAAGTTGGATGACTGCAAATTTCTTGTACTCTTCCTTTGGCTTAAAGAAATATCGAACCCACATTCTCAAGACAAGGGCTCATTGTTCACACAAAGTATTGAAGAATTCTTCTTTTAACAAGAGAGTTCCGCATGAGTTTTACGAAGTGCTGAGTCGAACATGTGAAAAACTTGTATGAGTTAGAAAAAAAACAGCAGATATATCACAATTTAAAAAGGGATCTCTCCTCGCCGATGCCTATTTAATTTTCTTATGTACCATGTTTTAATAATTTTTATTTATAACTCAAATTATTAATTTCTGTACACACACACACTATTTACTAATGGAAGGTGCAAATGAGATTACCATGGACGCATTTTCTTTCTAGTAAATGGATGCTGGCATTCTTCACTACTTCAATGACGAATTGTCTTTTTAAGTTTGTCAAATAAGGAGGGAAAGTGCTCACGGGGAAAGTGTCTGCTGCAATAATGTAAGAGCCTTGTTCGATGAACTCCCCACACCGCACCTAGTTGTCGAGATAACAACATTCCCTGCTGGGCCGCTCTCAGAAAGTGACTACACAAAGGCAGAAAAGCTCGAGCGGGTGCTTCGCACTGGTTCCTCCATTTGATCACTAAGTTTCTGATGTGCATCTTTGTATATTTGCTGCTGTACATATGACAGGTGAGAATCCCTCAAAATTTCGTGTGTTAAGGATGCTTAATCTAGCAAATGAGCCCTTCAATGCCTCTTTAGTTAGTAGTTGGTACTTGACACTGAGTTTTACTTCATTATTAACACATGCCTGATTAGGATCGAAAGATGAGCTTTGATGATATATTCACTCGCTTGCATACATTCTATTGTTCAGCTTGCGGATCATTATGCAGGTGGCTAGTGATAAATTGATGCTTTTATCCTGAAGGCTTCTGGATAATGATTTTACGAGAATTCATCGCTAGCTCATTGGCTTGTTTCTGAGATTTTACATGACATGGATCTGGTTCCAGGTTTTCCGTAGATATGCTTACGTTGATATTAGAGATGGATGCATTCAAGATAATTGTATTTGGGTGTGTATTGAATCACGGTCTCAGCTGCCGACATACTATCACATCAATCCTATAACGAGCGTTCTTAGCCATGCACTTGAAAGTTTGCATAGAAAGATAACCACTTAGATCCTGCCGCATCCTTCCTCCAAATCCATCAGTTATTTCATTCATGACATTACACAATGCATAAATAATCATCTGTGTATGCTTATCAAGACTATACATTTGGTCTTGAAAGTGGTCACTTTTTGCCTCATGACGGATCACTTGCACGGTACAAGAAGACATTGCTGCATGAGTAGGTCATGGCAATGTGGTTCTTGATATTAATGCATAATCTGATGACCTAATCATGAGGATGAAGAAGATTTTCTACTTGCATGTTGGGTTTGGCCAACCCCTTGTGTATCAATTGTTATGGCAATAGCAACGCCGAGAAGCTTAAGTTGGCTTGGAAGAATTGCTGTGCTGCAGGAAATTCTTCTCTATACAAGTTCTTGAACAGAACTTGATAGACAGGAGTTGTAAGCGTGGCGAGGTGTTCAGGGATCTCGTACCGTTTCTTACTGGACTTGTTAAATAACTTGAAATTTGAGCAGGTACTTCTCTTATATAGTCATAGGTATTCTCTTGATTTCATGGGACCCTAATCTCTTTCTAGATATATGATCCCTCAAAAGTTCAAATAAATACCTACTAATATATTATTCTGAGACAATTGCTTGTCTTTTACACTATTATGCTTGATTAACATTTATGTGCTATTTACTTGTCGATTTTACTATTGTTCTATGTTGATCTCTGCAAGTTCACCTTGGATCTTCACTGTTAAACCAAGTAAAAAATAAACCATCGGTGGCCCACTTTGGCAGCACCCCTAAATTCTATCGGCCCGGTTGGGTGGAGAGTTAAGGGATAAGGAAATAATGGGTTCCCTCATTTTTATTCAGCGATACAATTCCGAGGGATAATGAAGTAGTTAAGTCCTATTCTATTCTCTGCTTGGTGGACTAGGAAAAAATAAGGGATATAAGTTAGTTATTTCCCTTAAGATTTATAAGGGTTTTCAAGCTTAGACAACTAGGGGTGGAATCGAAAAGTTTATCAAGGAGGAATGAAGTATATGCACCTGTTATATAGTTAAAAATGAAATAAGTTATTGTATTTTCAAATGTTTTTTTAATAGAGCTGATAATTTCAAGTGATATAAAAAAATAACGAAGCCTTTTCCCACTATAAGTAGTGTCGGCTATATGGATTCTTGCAAATTTTGATAAACTTACAAATTTAATGTTATTTAAATATGTCAATATTGTTGAATTTCAAATGGATATTTATTTTCAATAGTGATTTTTAGTATTTTATAGATAAAAAATTCACAGCTAAAAGAAAACAACAAATTTATTTCAATTGCAAAGAGAATCAGAAGTAATGTGAAAGATAAATGAGCTTGAGTTTCATTTTATATCAAATGATACTTATAATTTTATGATTTTAAAATTGAGAAAAATTATTTTGTTTAAAGAAGGAAAAGGACAAGCAAAGGTTTCAAACCTTGGTACATAAAGTTCATAGACTCACTCCTTTACCAGTAGACCATTGAGTGTTTAATGTTATTACATAAAATAATATATTTAAAATTCAAGCGGGGGCCATATCAAAAATTAAGAATATTATGTAAGTGAAATGTAATAATCAAGTAGGGGTCATGACCACCCTAAGATGTATACTAAATCTGCCCCTGTACACAAAACATACAATAGAGATTCCAGTTATGCCACAACTTCAATATTGAAAAAGAAAATATTTACGAATATAATGTTTATTTCCATAGACAGAAATTAAATGTGAGTATAATATACGTTCTTTCTTTTAAACATATTGTATATAATGCTGGATGATTTTTTTATGGATACAATGCATGAGGATTATTGTAGTCAATTCATGATCTCATCCATTCGGTGGAATGATGGGAAGCAACGATCTTTGAGCTCTACATATATGGCACCATAGCACAATGCTTCAAGATGTTCGGAAAACTGTTAACATGTGAGCCCATGGCAAATCATTTCTGCAATAAATGTTATTATAAATTGCTTATCAATAGAAGTTATTGATATTCACTCCCTTTATGAGATTATAACATGCATGCATGCACTTATTCAGTCCTTCTGTACATATAGAGTTATTTACCTTGGCCATCTTGAGATAATACATCTGTTGATCCAATTTTTGGATCATAAAGGCTAGTGTTGGGTTGAATATCTATAGAGTTAGATTGATGACTCAACTACATCGTCAAGTGATTATCAAGAAATGATCTCCAGCCTGAGAAGGAGATGTCAATCTTACTCCATAGGCTGACATCCAACTAAACTCTTGATGTAGGTCATCTGCATAGGAATAGAGATTCAGAGGTGCTGGATAAGTTAAGTTAAAACGCCGACTTAACGAGATCGAGATAATAAAGATCTACGTTGTATGCTATTACAATATAGGCACACATCATCTGGCTGGAGACATATATATCACTATATGTCTGCATATGTACGTTTCGCAGACCATTATGTTGATAAACCTAATCAAGGTCTATACACCGGTGAGCTACTGTGCATATAAATGTGTATGTCTGATACGATCTCTCAAAGGGTCATATAGGTTCATTACCGAACGGGAAGCCACGAGCTCACTCATAAGATATTGGGATTAATCAAATTCTATCCTTGATTGTCTTGTTTTGGAAACGAGACATGATTTGCCGGTGTGATATATGCTTTTAGAAAGTATATGATCAATATCAACTTCCAATGATCGATGAGAAACTTATTGATAAAACTTGGAAGAAAATAGTTCAAATGAGATCAGAACTTCAGGTTTCACAATCTTCCAATATGCAAGATGTACGGGTATTACGAATACTTGAGTGTGATGTGAACTTAAATTAATTGTATACCATGACACTTCCGTTCCAAGGGAGTAATGAAATAGGTTTAGATTTAGTGACTCCGCTCAATGAACTAGTTTTTCAATCTTAGTCCAAATGTTGGACATTATTTTGAATTATATTAGAGTACAACGAAAAGAAACGATACTTTATCTGATATGATCAAACAACATTGAGCGATCCTTTAGATATGAATATGAGATTGAATCTCAATATCCAAGTCACTATATATATATATAGAGAGAGAGAGAGAGAGAGAATACAATTACCCTAACCTTATCTCCAAGTATTCGTAAAGAAGGCACACTATTCATGTCAGAATTCACGAATCGTTCTGAAAGGAACAAATTCCAACTATTAGGACAAGAGAAAAATTGGGATAATTAAATTGGATTTAATTATCTGGATAAAATTAATGTGAATATTATTATCCATAATATTTTTTTAGAACAGTGTGGATATAATCCACATTATTTTTTAGAGACTTATTTGTGAACATGATTCACAAATTATATTGTTTATATGAATTGGGTTCACATTGCATTATAAATGTAAATATGATTTATATTTTATTATGGACAAATGGATATTGATTCATTTTAATCAATGTCCAAATTTATAAACATTAAAAATTATTTTTTAATTACTTAAGTTTTAAAAGTAAACATATGAATTAATAATCAAAAATAAAAAGGAAAATGAGAGCCTTAATCCCAGAAGGGATAGGTGTCCATGGTTGTTACAACATGGTTGGATGTCCCCCCTATGTGATACTATGACTCCTATTTCTTTTATTCTTAATTCAATAGTTGTTGTGTTTCTGGAATTATTAATTAAATAATTAGAATTGATAATTTGTTAGCAATGCTAATCCTATTAGAGCTTGCTTGCATCCTCTAATCTTGCCCTTGATCAATTTTAGGATTGCAATCGTAACGGTCTATATTTGTGTAAAAGGAGGTTGCCCCTGCCCTTCTACCTAATAGTTAGAAACATAGAAAAAGTCTCTGTCTCTCTCTCAAGGTCGTCCCCTCTCTCCTTGGTTAAGGGCGTCCCCTATCCTAGGGGTGATGAGGAAGAAGGTTGGATCGTTTCTCTGGATTGTTGGAGTTACACGATTCATCTCCACGCTCACAAGTGTTGTATCTATCGGATCGGACTTAGATGTTAGGTCTCTTGCTTCAGATGATAGAGGATTACAAATATGCTTTGAGAAGTAATTATATAATTGATGAAACAGATTGGGAATGGTTCCTAATCCATGTGGTGTTATCTTTATTTTATTTTTAAAATCTGTCGCTATCTAGATTCATACGATGAATCTATTTGTTCGATCAGATGCGATTCTATCTATATGCTTCCGTGATGTACGAGTCCTAAAAACCTCCCTTCAAGTGGTATTAGACCTGATCGAAGGTCTTGGATATGATCTATAGTCCTAAGAAGATAAGACTTTTGATATCAGATTGCAGGAACATTATTTTTCCATGATTATGCCACAAATTGAACCAATAAATCACATAATTTTATTTCACATGATTCCAACTCCGATAGCCCAAGATATATGATATTTTGTGGACCAAGATCAGAGGATTATACAAAACATCTTGATAAATTTTTTCATGTTTATCATTCAAAATAAATCCTGAAATTTGAGATATCTCCTAATTAATTGTTGAAATAAATATTAAGTTTTATATTTAGATCACCAATAACTTTTGAATGATTGTTTGTGATAGAAATCGAACTTGAACTACAATTGTTGCAACTAGATAATTGTATGCAAAAGCAATTGAATGCTTGATATATTGGAAATTCGCGGAAATTAAAAATGGTTCAATTTCTTTAAGTTCTTAGGGGTTATTACATAGTATAATACACAGTCGAAATATCAATAAAATCTCGTTGTACAATTTATACTAATTGTGTTGTCCCGAATTGGAACGATGATGGTGACTAGTTTTGAATATGTTGATGGGTTACTTAATGGGCATCCTGCACTTCTTAGCATTAGAAGTGCTCCCTATCAGAATAGTCTGCATGATTAGCCGGATCTGTTTCTAGGAAGAGTAACATGAGAAGTCATTAGTAGTCTCAACAACTAAAATTAGAACAACAATAGCAAGTAAGGAGTTATATTATATAATAATATCAAGCAATAAGAATTATTTGTTGGTGGCATTGAGTTAATAAAAATTTAATATGACTAATTAATATAATCCAATTTAAAATCCACAGTCTTTAATTTTTTAAAATCATATTCTTTAGGAAGGATCGTTCGTGAGAATATGATTTGAAATGATCAACCAAAATTTGAATGGGATATGAAGGATCATATGATGACATATGTTAAGGCAGAGAGTACCATCGCCATGGATTGTAAAGTGGAGACGTCTATGCGAAGTCATAGCTCCTATGTACAAGCGCACATGGATCGAGCTCTATGCTTCTCGTAAGAAACAAATCGTATGCGTACTGATCCCCAACTTGTTTTCCATATAATTGAGGCAGTATTGGATAGCCCATAGCGAGTTTTATTCCGGTTGACTGTTATTAGTTCATTTGGCAACGAGTCAACATCACCTTATGCGTCGTTGGCTCGGATGTCAAAGTCCGAATTGGGAATGCAAGTTGGACTTGCAAGGTGGAAAAATATTCTGCTTCCTTCAGTAGAATTGCATGTTCTCATATTATTGGGTTGTGATAAAGGTGGAGGGGAGATCTCAGATCTTGCTAGAGATATAACGATAACTGTATCTCTTATTTTCAAAGTTGTATAAGGGAATAGACTTTCAAAGTATAAAAAAGCAAGACAAGTTTGATTTCTAAAATCCTTAATAAAAAATGCATATATACTAATAAGTGCATGATTTTTTTATCTCAGGTGAAATCTATGAACCCACTCAGCAAGCCTCGGAAGGTTAACCAGTTGACCGAACCAAATTACTCGTATTGGCTTTGTAATTTGGAACTTGTTCTTTCTGTTGAGTGCATCGGATATGTGCTCAAGAAGACCAAATATGAAAAACCTATGTCGGTGAAAGAAATTCAATTTAATGATAAATATGAATAAGACCACTCACTGGCTCGTTGTTATATTTTGGGGTCTTTGTCTAATGTGCTTCAAAAGTAACATCTGGATATCAAGAATGCCATGATATAATGATGAACCGGAGGAAATGTTCGATGATGTGAACCTCACATAGTACTACGACTTGATGAAGGAACTTATACACTGCAAGATGCAAGAAGGGACCTCGGTCAGAGACCACATAACCAAAATGTTTGGTTACCTCTCTGAGATGGAGACCTTGGAGCAGAGATGGATGCAGACATGCAATCTAACTTCATTTTACCGTTTCTACGCAAATCTTTCTACAATTTTGTGGTATCGTACCATATGAACAAATTGAGGTTGGTGAACACTGAACTCATGGCTTGGTTGAAGTCCATAGAGGATGCCATGAAGAAGGAGAATCCTGCTGGTAGTGCAATGGTTGCACATGTCAAAAGGAAGCGCGATCAGAAGCATGATTCCTGAAGGGTCCCACGTAGAAGGACAAGAAAGGTTAAAGCTTTGACTCATCCTCCTAGCTTCCACACATCTGACATCCAACATAAATGCTATCTGTAATCACTACAAAAAGACGACCTTGGAAGAAATTGCCCAGACTACCTGAAAACCTTGGAGAAGGGTAAAAGTAATGCCCTTGCAAGTATGAAATCTAGTTTCATTATTGAAATCAATTTTCTCGTAGGACGAGAAGGTATTTGGTTTGTTGATTCTAGTGTTTCTGTTCATATGTGCAATTTGTTGCATCTATTTTAGGAAATCTAAAAAGTTGATGAAGAGAAATAATCATCTAGATGAGATCTGATGCAACAGTTATAACAATCACCATCAGGACGTGTAGACTATCATTATCTAGTGGAAGAGTCCTAGTACTTAGAGAGTGTCTATATGTTTCAGATATTAAAATGAACTTAATATATGTATATTAGCTAGTTATAAATGGATATACGCTCAAATTATGTAATAAACTTATCATAAGTCATTATGATAAATATATTGCAGAAGGTTTTATAACGGCTGGTGGACTCAATGAAATGTGTATGAACTATTGTGTCATGAATGTTGCGTTGCAACCACTGATAAAAACTCTAAGGAATCTAGAGACGATGGAGACCATTCAACCATGGTCTGGCACCAAAAGCTTGGTCATTTATCTATTGATATGATTAATGAATTAGTAAAGGATGGATCCTTAGCTTTTCTAAAAGTCCATATTTTACCTACTTACGAAGATTGTCTTCTTGGTAAAATGACCAGAGCACCCTTCCTAAGTAAGAGTAATGCGAAGGTATACTTGACCTTATACACACTATGTATGTGACCCGTTCAATATCGTGACTCAAAATGGATACGATATTATGTGACAATTATTGATGACCATTCACGATATGGGTTTGTCTTCCTATTGCATCACAAATCCGAAACCTTTGAAAAGTTCAAAGGATTCATAGATTTGGTTGAGAACCAAACCGATATGAAGATCAAATGAATTCGGTTTGACCGAGGTGACGAGTACCTCTTAGATGAATTCAATAAATACCTTAAAAGAGAGAAAATGTTTCCAACCTCACTCCTCATAAAATTCTCCAACCGCATGTTGTTGCTGAGAGATGCAACATGACCATAATGGATATGGTCCTCTTAGTTTTTCTATATGAAGTTGAAACTACAATATATATACATGTATATATATATCCTTAACAATATTCCAAGAAAAACCTCTCATTGAGCTTTGGTTTGTAGCGAAGACCAACGTTAGACACTTGAGGATTTGGGGATGCTTGGTCCATGCTAAAAATATGGATGCAAGTAAGCTGGAATTCTACACTATAGAGTGCTACTTCATTAGGTACAAAAGGGATGGTATTGACTACCAACTCTATGACCATAGACTCAAAATGTATTCATATTTAGGGATGAAAAGTTCTTGGAGGATGACTTCCTTAAAAGTCAAGACAAGAATAATGCAAAGGAACTTATAGAATCCATATAGTATGATGAGATTCCAGAGCTAGAAACTGAAGAGTAAATTGAAGATGAAACACTTATACCTCTTTGAAAGAGTTCGAGGATGATTAAACTAATTAAAAGGTATGGATTCCATGTGTCAAAAGAGTCTGATAATGATCCAAATTCATATGATGAAGCACTTGTGAGATGTGACATGGATAGATGGATGTTATCTGTGAAGTTTGAAATGGACTCCATGCATAAGAATAGTGTATGGACCCTAGAGGATCCACATAAAAGAATAAAAACATTAGGTATAAATGGATCTTCAAGAGAAAGAGGAGACCTGATGGAAAGGTAGAGACCTTCAAGGCACGACTTGTAGCCAAGGGCTACACACAAAGAGAAGGCATCTGCTACGATAAGACATTCTCCCCTATGGCCATGCTCAAGTCCATCATGACACTACTATCTATAGCTTCACATTTTGATTACGACATCTGATAGATGGACATCAAGCTTGCATTTCTTAATGGATATCTCGAGGAAGATATCTTTATGGAGCAACCTCAAGGTTTCATGAATGAGGAAGGCAATGTGTGCAAGCTGAAAAAGTCCATCTATGGGCTCAAACAAGCTTCTCATAGCTAGAACATCGGATTTGGTGGAACCATAAAGGTTATAATTTTGTTCAGAATCCTGATGAATCGTGTGTATACAAGAAGCTTAATAGAAGTGTCATTGTCTTCATCGTGCTTTATATAGATAACATCCTTATTATTGGAAATAATATAGAGATGATGATGAATGCTAAGGTATGTCTGTCCCATACATTTGAGATGAAAGATCTTGGAGAAGTCTCTTACATCTTAAGACTGAAACCATTCAGAGACCGAGAAAGAGGATTTTGGGGCTATAACAACATGGATACATAAAGAAAATCTTGGAGAGATTTGGTATGAATAACTCCCAAAAAGACTACCTTCCCTTAAGACACGATATTCGCTTATCTAAAGGGATGGCTCATCAAACTATTGAGGAAAAGAAAGTCCTGGCTGAATGCCCTTATGCATCGACTGTAGGAAGCCTAATGTATGCCATGATGTAATTATACTATACATCTTCCATGTAGTAGGTGGTAAGCCATTACCAATCCTGTTGTGGAGAACAACATCCAACATTGGAGTGCAGTGAAGAATATTTTCAAGTATCTAAGAAAGACACAAGATTACATCTTGCTCTATGAAGATAGTGATCTCCAAGTCTTTGGGTACATTCAGACTTTAGAAGTGACATAGATGATCGAAAGTATACTTTGGGAGTTGTATTCTTGTTAAAATGATGTTGTGAGCTAGAGAAGCAAGAAATAGGATACCACGACTGACTCAATAACAAAAGATGAATACATTACCGTATCAACTGTAGCAAAAGAGGCGATGTGGTTGCGCAAGTTCATCTTGGACCTGGGTGTAGTTTCCTCAAAGACCCCCACCCTGTTACTATGTGATAGCACATGAGTCATTGCTCAGGTAAAGGAACCTAGGTGGCATCAAAAGAGAAAAAACGTGGAGAGGAAATATCATATCATTCGGGAGATACAGAAACGTGGTGACATCATAATAACCAATATTGCCTCTGCCGACAACATTGATAATCCCCTTACCAAACCTTTACCATAAAAGATTTTTTGACTAGCATGTAATGAGCATGGGTTTAAAGATTTTACCTGAATGGTTATGAGGGCTAGTAGGATATTGTTAGCATATGAGTCCCTAGGGAATCATTTTTGCAATAAATATTATTTTAAATTGATTATTAATAAAAGTTATTGATTTTCACTCCTTTTCTGAGATTATAACATGCATGCACTTATTAAGTCCCTCTGTACAAATAAGGTTATGTACCTTTACCATCTTGAGATCATACGATTGTTGATCTAATTGTTGGATCATAGAGGCTGATGTTGGATTGAATATCTAAAGATTTAGATTGATGACTCAACCACACCGTCAAGTGAGTACCAAGAAAGGTCTCCAGTCTGAGAAGGAGATGGCAATCCTTACTCCATAGGCTAACATCCAACCGACCTCTTAATGTAGGTCCTCTGCATATGAATAGAGATTTGAAGGTGTTTGATAAGCTAGGCTAAATAGTTGACTTAAGGAGATCTAGATAACAAAGACCTATGCCGTATGCTGTCATGATATATGCACTCTTCTTCTGACCGGAGACATATGTATCTTTATATGTCTGAGTATGTACCTTTAACAGACCATTATGTTGATGAGCTAATATGGTCTATACACCGATGAGCTAGTGTGCACAAAAAGGTATATGAATGATATAGTCTCTCAAAGAGATCATATATATTCATTACTGAACCGAAAGATATGAGTTCACCCATGAGATATTGGGATAAATCAAATTTAATCGATGATCATCTTGTTTTGTAAATAAGATAGGATTCGTAGGTGTGATATACGCTTTTGGAAAGTATATAATCTATACCAACTCCCAATGATCGAATGAGAAACCTATTGATAAAATTCAGAAGAAGACAATTCAAATGAGATCCAAACTTTAGGTTTAATCACAATCTTCCGGTACAAGATGTATGGGTATTAGGAGTACTCGAGGGTAATGTGATCTTCAATTAATTTATTCCATGATACTTCCATTCCAAGGGAGTGATGAAATAGGTTTGTATTTTAGTGACCCACCTAGTGAACTAATCATCTAATCTTAGTACAAATGTTGGACATTGTTTCGAATTCAAGTACAATGAGAAGATACCATCCTTTGTCATATATGATCAAACAATACTGAGTGGCCCTTTAAATATGGATATAAGATTGAATCTCAATATCTAAGTCACTATACATGGATAATACAATTACCTTGATTCTATATCCAAGTGTTCGCAAAGAAGGCACACTATCCATGAAATACTTCATGGATCATTCCAAAAGAAACAAATTCCAATTATTAGGACAAGAGAGAAAATTGTTATAATTAAATTGATTTTATTTTTTAAGGATAAAATTAATATGAATAATGATATCTACAATATTTTTTTAGAATAGTGTGGATATGAACCACATTATTATTTGGAGACTTATTTGTGAATATGGTTTAGAAAATATATTGTTTATATGAATTTGATTCACATTCTACTATAAATTTATATATGATTTACATTTTATTACGTACCAATCAATATGATTTATTTTAATCAATGACCTAATTTGTAAATGTAATAAATAATTTTTAATTACTTAAATTTCAAAAATACACATATGAATTAATTAATTAAAAATAATCAGAAAATGAGTCCTAATCCCATAAGGGGGCAGATGCCCATGGTTGTTACAACATGGTTAGACACCCCTCCATGGCATAATAGGACTCCTATTTCCTTTATTTTTAATTTTAATTCAATTGTTATTTTTGGAAATATTAATTAAATAATTAGAATCAACAATTTGTTATCAATCCTAATCCTATTAGAGGTTAGTCGCCTCCTCTAATCTTGTTCCTTCAATTAATTGATTAGGGTTGCAATTCTAACGACATGTTTTTGTATAAAGAGGGTTGCCTCCTTTGCCTTCTACACAACAATTGAAAACACAAAAATAGTCTCTCTCTCTCAAGGCCATATCCCCCCCTCCTTCGTTAAGGATGTCCCCGGTCGCAAGGCTGATGAGGAAGAAGGTCCTATCATTTTTTTAGATTGTGTGAGTTACGCGATCCATACCCGCACCCATAAGTGTAATCTCTGTCAGATTATACATAGACACGAGGTCTATTGCTTTAGAGGCTAGAGGATCATAAACACGCTTCAAGATGTAATTCTATATTCGCTTGAATTGATAAGCGGATTGGGAATGGTTCCCAATCCATGTGATTTCATCTTTGTTTTATTTTTAAACTCAATTGCTATCTAGATTCATATAATGAACCTATTTGTTCGATCAGATACGATTTGATCTACACGCTTTAGTGATGCGCGAGGCATAAAAACCTCCCTTCAAAAACATCATGTCAAAAAGAAATAATAGACATGTCATCAGAATAAACGATAAAGAGATTAAATACCTTATCATCTGTATGAATATTAACCCTAGTTATATAACCAAGCATACATCGATGTATACAAAACGTTATCTTCATATATATGCACTTGTAAGTTTCCACGTTTTAGTATCCAATTTCACAGACAACCAATTTGAAACCTTCTATTTAAGCAAAGTACAATGGTATCTCAACGGATATATGTAATACTGCTCATCTCACGTTCGTCGCTAAGTATGACATGGTCGATAAAGTTAATTAGGACACTGCCCATCTCAAATGGTTATATTAGACTTGCTATAGTAGCTATACATTAAAGAGGATTAGTCATAACTAGAGAGAGATAGTAACCCACATTTTATGCACTATGCAGATATTAATACTAGTACATTGTGGTTAAAAGAATGCTGGAGCCAAGTAGAACCATCAATTTCTCACAACATATGGAAATAATACTATTACAAATTTAATAAATAGAACTACATTACAACATATTTATCACACTCCAGTTCATTAGTCTTATCATTAGTGGATGCTGATTGGCCTATTAGGGGCATGATAAGTCGCTCCTCTCAGAGTATACATCCTTTTTTTGCTCTAAATGCTCTCCTCGACCATCCTCGGAGAACTCCAAACTGTTTATGATGTCAACCATGAAGACGTTATCAATAGAGAGTGGATAATAGGGGGTAATACAAAGCCTTAACCTGGTATCTACAAGACCTCTGGCCAATGCGATGGTAGAAGCACATATTTATTAATGGAAAATTCACTGAGATTAAGGGTGTTTCATCGTACATACATCTTGGTGACATGTCTTATGCAACCGCTCCTCTACATCCTCGAATTTACATGTTTCAACAAATACGAGTAGAGCATTCTCGAGACAATAGCATCTACGTCCGTGGTCTCTTGCGCATTTGGAGTAAACTGCCATTTTTTGAAAGATTGAACTGATGAATCTCAATTTCATCACCTTTATTCTATCATTTTGGCCTCAAAAACCCCAGAAAATGCATGTAAATAGCATCAAATTGTACATAATAGCATTCATCATTCATTGTATTAATTATACATTAAATAAGGTGTTTAATGCCAAAATTATAGAATAAAGAGAAGAAAAGAAAAAGGAGTAAAATATTGCAAATATTTTATGACCCTAACCCCGAGACCAAGGCCAGCATGGAATTGGTCGACAAGGAATAAAGTAGGGGGAGATAAGGGCCAGTGTACAATAAATACCTCATTTATTCATGCATTTATTTATGCATTTTTGACACCTATTTTGTATATAATTATTCATCCATCAAATAAAGAAACTTTGTTCATGAAAGTTGTGGATAATAATGTAAATAAAAATACAAAATTGAGTTTGTGTAAAAATAATACTCAGTGTACATTTTATACACAGAATAAAAAGCATAAATCTCAACTTCACAGACCCATATCTTGCAAATAAAAACTCCAAATCACCCAAACTCACCTTTAATTGTATATAGCTTTCCAAGAACTATTTAATAAAATTGGTTTCATAATTTTTGGAGTCCATCTGCAAAAGTTAGGTTTTTGGCCTTCATTGTGCAGCCTGCCTGATTAAAATATTCAATATATTCATGGTCCATTATTTTAAGCAAATTATATTTTTAGAATTTTGTAAAGAATGAATATAATACATGTACATATTGAAATTAGAATAAAACTAAAAAGGACTTCTAAAATAAAATAAGTAAATGCAAGATATTAGGCAAAATACCTATAATCCAATATGTACATAAATAAAAGGGGAACACATTCTTTAATTATTTTCTTTTCTCATATTTTTTATAATGTTGTACATATTATACACAATATATCAAAAATAAAAATCTAAATTAAAAACCAAGAAAATAAATTAAATAAATAAAGTATATATAATATATAGGTAAAAGACCTACAAGTATACCTACATATACCTATCCCTATTTATTTAAAAATGAAAATAAACTCATAAAAATTAAATAAAAATACCCTCACACTCACAAAAATAAATTATAAATTTATAAAATAAGATAATAAAATAATTAAATAAAAAAACAAAATAAAAATAAAATACACAAAATACATGTAAATATATGCATATACACATTATTAAAATAAAACTACAATAATACACTTCAAAAAAATTCAATAAAAATCATAAATAAATACTACATGAAATAATACACATTTTTTATTTTATAAGAAAAAAATAATAAAATCATTTACTAGGTTAAATAAATCAATTTCGAATAAGGGTTCCTATTTTGTCTTCTAGCGGCCAATCTGGACCAATGGGGCACCAGCCCTTGTTGACCGCCTGGTCAACTGTCCCATCCGAGCCCTGGCGTCTCTGAACCATCTTTTCCCCGGATTTCGTCCCTTTTTTACGGCCATCTCGTCCATCGATCGGGCTCGCTTTCTTAACAAGAAATGGTCTCTGATGATCACTGATACCCCCGAAATCATAGATCAATTTGATACTCATTGGATTAACCAATAAACACTGGTCAATAAGGCTCCAGGCCAATGTCTATAAATTAGAAGCTTCGCCCCCCTCCTCAAATTTGGCCAATTTGATCCACCCAAAAACTTTGATCTCAATCCTGGAAGGTTCCTCATGACAGGGGGAGTGTTCCAGCGCCTTGAATCGGCCGGAGGAGGGAAGATTTTGACGCGGCGGAGCTCCGGCGTCCGTCCTGCTCCCTAGTGGCCCCCAGGTATAAGAGTTGCTTCTTTGATTGCATTTTAGTTAGATTTTAATGTTAGCTTTTGATTCCCATTATAAGTTTAGTGTTTAGTTAATCAGAGTAGCTTAAAATCCAAAAATCGAAGTTCGCTGGAGCTTAGCTCCGGCGACTTCTTCACTGTGCCATCAACCGTCTCCGACCGCCTTTCGCCTCCAATTTCATTCCCCATCGTATTCTCCATCGATCGCACATCTTCATCCAACCCAGGACCTCTGGTCTTGGCGAATCGGAGCTCCACCTCCGCCTTTCGTCGGAGCTCCTCCGCCACACCTCATCTTGCTGTAGAGCTTCAAAACCCGGGGTCGAGGAGGAAGCCCTCGCTCCCCCGGTTCTTCCTATGCAGGTCAAACGAAGAAAGAAGCCCATCTGGGCTCGAATCGAACCAGGAAGAGGCTCCTGGAGGGTCCAACCTTCATCGATCTCGTCCAGGCGCTTGGGACCTCCAGGAGCCATGGCGAGACCATCAGCAGACGCGGAAGACCTCCAGCTACGTTTTGAGCACTTCAGATGCGAGGGATATGCCCGGAGAAGCCCACGCTCCACGATCGAAGCTCGCCGGCGGTGGGCTGCTTCCCTGTTCCTCCAGACGCCCCCATCGTAGTTCGATCAGGAGGCGCATCCCAGACTGTACGAGAGTCGTCCGATGAACACCTGCACCGACCGTCAGATGCGAGGCGCATCTAATCTCACGCGTTCATCGGTGAAACGGTATCCACCGTCGGATGGGCGGCGCGTGTCCAAATGAAGCCCTCATCGCCGTTCGCCAGCGGCTAAATAAGGGGTGAATTTCTCATTTTACCCCAGTCCTTTTTGTATTTATTGTTTACCCCTGTAAATAAAAGTTAAAGTTTATTTTAGCATGAATATTTTGCATGGACCCCCTATAGTTTAATGAAATTGCTTTAAGGTCCAGTCCACGTCACCTCACGTGTACCCCCACGTGAGGTGGCGAAATTGCACAAGCACCCCTGTACGTTTGTAAATTTGCCTTTGGTCCATAAAATAAAATTTCCCGTGTAATATTTTTGTGAAAATTTGTATTAAGGACCCTGGACTGTTGGAAATTATGTTTTGGTCCCTGTGGCTGCGGAGCACGTGTAGTCCCACGTGCTAGGTATTTTGTGCAAGGGCCCCTAGCGGGTTTTGTATTTCTTTTTGCCCCTTAAAATTGCAGAGCACGTGTTATAACTTTGGTGTTTTTGCACAAAAGCCCCTAACTTTATTTTTATTTGCAAAAATACCCCTGTCAGGCTGTTTAATTATTGTATGCTTTGTCCATTTATTTTGTGCCTCATATTAACTTGAAAAATTTTGCAAAAATGGATATAAGATCATGTTAGTATACCCTTGCACGCCATATTTTTAATATTTAATTTTGTTGCATTTTTGCATTTATTAAAAATCAAAATCATGCCTTTTATTTACTGTCTAACTTATAAAATTCCAAAAAAAATAGTAAAACACCTCTAAAAATTCCAAAAAAAATTACCTACTGCCTATTTTAACTTATTTTAGTGTCAGTCCAAAAATCACTAAAAATCTCAAAAGAAAAACCTTAAAAATTTATAAATACTCAAAAACTTCTAAAAAATATAAAAAATTCTAGAAAACCCAAAAAAGTGTAAACTCAATTCCTGTAGGTTCTATATTTTATCCTATTTCTTTTAAAAATAGTTGGGAAAAATTTTGTGGATGTTTTATATTTTTAATTTCTATTTTATCCCCAGTTAGTAGCTTAATCCCTGTTTTCCCTTATTTTGCTATTTAAAAATACCAAAAATGTGTTGAAAAATGCCCAAAAATCACAAAAACATTAAAAAATTATGAAAATAAAAAAAGTTTTTATTTCTATAATTTTGAGTGTTTTTATATATTTTATAAATATTGTATCACTCATCTCACCCCTTTATATATATCCCCTATAGAAAAAGAAAAAAAACTATATATATACGTATCTACCTATATATATATATATGGATATACATAATTATTAATATATAAATATCTAAAATAAAAAAATCTATATATATGTATATATATCTAATGGATGTATTATATGCTATGTACCTACCCTCTAGGGATATATATATCTTTATATATTTATATTCTATAAATTATATATATTACATAACTATATTATTAAAATAAAAATAAAAAAATAAAAAAATAAAATAAAAAAATAAAAAAACCCCACAAAAATAGGCTTCACACAAGGATGACTTTGTGGTACATGCACATCTTAGGCTATTACACTTTTGTATTGCTCTCTGTGGTTCGACCTCTACATGCTTGTTCACTATGCATTTTGTGGTAGAGTAATAAATATTAATTCACATTTTTGGACTTAATTCATTCATTCTTTTATTGTGGGTTAATGACTGATCAACATGGGTGTTCTGCGAGCGGTCGCTTCAGCGACACTATTTATATATCATTTATTGTGACCCTCACGGGATACCCAGGTTATCAGATGGCGCCATTGCCGGGGAGCAATGAGCATAGCCTAATTTATTTTGTCATTCTTGTGTAAAAATTTTTGATTTATCATTCATTTTGTGAGCAGCTATTTCTCTTGTAATTAATCACCATGCTTTATTGATTGATTTATTTATTGTGATTAATTTCTTCCTGCTTTATTTTGATTGATTAAACCTCTACTAATTCAAATCTCTTTGTGACTTTGTTGCGAGGGCTCGCCACGCGAGGATGGCTTCTTAGGGAGCCAAGGCAGCCGAGCTTGGAGGAGGGTGGTCTTCACCCCATGACCATCTGGAGAGAGCACCAAGGAAGCAAAGAGATGGGGATTAGATAGGGCTAGAACACTTAGGATCATTTTTTGTAATTTATGGTGAGAGAGAGACAATTTTGGCATGTAATAATTAACAGGACTCTACTCTTCACAATGAGGTCCAGTGCCCGGGTGATTGTTCACCTGGGGGTCTCATCGCGGCTTTTCCGAGTTTTCATCGTTTTCTTTTCTTTGTTTTCCGAAGTTTTGAGCTTTCTGCCTTTATTTTATTTTGTTTTGTGTGCTTGGAGCCCCTAGATATAGGTTGCTTGACTCGGTAGCTAGGTCCAAACATTAATAAGAATGCATGCTCCTATAGTTTACTTCGTATGGATCTAGTCAAACTTAAACAAGCCGTTCATTTGTCTCTTAGCCCTTGTGCCACAGCGAGCCCCGCAAAGCTCTTTCTCCTAACCTCAAGTGTGTTGAGCAGAGGAGGGGTGAGCCAAGACCGGACCCTTTGGGCTAGAGATGAATGAGCGACTTATGGTTATTCACGCTAATAGCAGCGAATGTTTAGGATGATTTTGTGCCTTACATACCGACATGTAGATAGGTTTAAAAATTCTATTTTGCATACCGCATAGAGAGAGCTGGGATGCACTGTAAGTCTTCTAACTCAGCATGCATCTTTCAGTTCAATGGTGAGATTTCCATCATGGAACCACTTGCACGGCTTTTCTGGTATCTCCCTCTGATTTTGAGCACCTAGGACTTAAATGAGAATCTACAAAAACGATAGGCGCTGGTATGAAAACAGACTCAAAAAAAGTGAAAACCCAAAAATTAAAACAAGGGGACTGCTAAATAAACTTTGACCTTAATTAAAATCTGTAATGGACTATCATTGTACCGGGTTCATAAAGCCCTCATTGTTTTCAGGTACCTTGGAGGGGGACCAAAACCCTACTCCCTTGAGCGAGTGCGACCCCCTAAGGATTAAAGCCAAAAACCCAGTCTGCAACTGCCTTGTGTATCGCCTGGATTTCCGAAGTAATGGCGCTTCTATCGTACGTAGACGAGTAGGGCTTGGACACCAATGATGACTCTCTGTTGTGTAGATCATCGACCCGGTCCAAAGTATTGAGCATAGGCCACGCCTTCACGGGGGTGTCTGTCTCATTGTCCTGCGTCCGAGTAGGTTCTTGCACGCTCACGGGTGATTATGTTGCGAGCGAGAACCGAAGTATTGGTTTCGCCTATCGGCTTCCTCTCTCTATTTCTTTGGCTGAGTAGGGATCCAGGAAGGGTTACAAAGACTCCAAAAAGTACAGACTACAGGTTACACAGGAGGAGGACAAGAACAGGATACTCTTCTGGCAGTACTCTCTCTCCTATAGGGTAGCGTACTAAGGACTTGTTATAAGATATGCCTGAAATCACAACTCTAAAAATGAAAAGATAATGAATAGCCGAACTTTCACGGCTTCACATGGCGTGAGTTGGTGAACCCGATTTTGTATTGTGTTTGTATGGATCTAGATTAAGGTTCAATGATCAAGTCCCGCGCCTTTGCGCACATTTTGTTGTTTCTCCCTTTGACCACCCCGCTCAACCAAGCCTCTCTACTGTTTTACACTTCTTTTATTCCTCGTTGACCATCGTCTCTTTCGTCCAACATCCAACCTTCTCTTGTGCTTCGCGAAGTTGATCCATGGATGGTTTTCGTCGGGACCATGCCGACACCCACATCGATTCCATGAACTCAACTCCGCCAATAAGTTCGAGGCGATTCCCGAGAACCTGATCCGGACTTTGCGGATCGATCTCCAGACTCTTCGTTTTCTACCTTTCTCTTGGCCACCCAATAAACTGGGATCACTTTTGTACCGCTTTCGCCGTTGTGAATGGAAGTCGATTACAGTCTACATCCTTTTCCGTTCACAACATGCTGGGGTTGACCTGAATTCCAGCTTCATCACGACAACTGACCACAATTGCAAGTGATCTGATTTGGACTATCTCATTATGCAGATAGAAGACAGAGCGAGCTCTGAAGACTACTCCGGAGTTTATTTCGTCCGACTCAGACCCTGACATGGCTCCAGGAGGAAAGGGCAAGGGTCAACAGCCACCCCAACCAGAGGGATAGGTGCCAGATCAGAATCAAGTCAATGCATAGCTACTGGCATCTATCCAGGCCATCCAGCAGCAGCTGACCGAGCAGGCCCTTACGCATACAGCATTCCAGGATATGTTGAACGATATGATGAACCGAGACGACGGAGGAGGAGGCAGAGGCAGAGGAGGAGGAGGTGGAGGTGGAGGTCTAGATGATGATCTAGAATTTCTCCCACCACCCAAGCCTACACTTAAAGAGAAATACAATCCAGGGGACAACCAGATGACCGAGTGGATCCTCATTCCACCGGTACACGCTCACTTTGAGCTAAAGCCCCAGTTCATTGCTCTTCTCCCTGCATTCCATGGAAACACTAGCGAAGAGCCGTACATTCACCTGCAGTAATTCTCCCGCATTTGACGTACTACACACTATCCCAATGTCCCTCTGGATATTGTCAAGATGATGGCCTTCCCCTTCAGCCTACAAGACAAGGCCCTCTATTGGGTCAACCATCTGGGAAAGGTTGTGACGACCTGGGAGGAGCTGAAGTCCGCCTTTCTGCACAAATATTACCCTCTAGGTCGGCTCAACCAGATGCGAGCCCGTATCAGTAATTTCTCCCAAGGGCCGCATGAGTCAATACATGAAGCATGGGAGAGATTCACCGACCTGCAGGAAAAGTGCCCCCATCATGATATTTCGAAGACCAGCCTGGTCCAGCACTTCTTTGGGGGACTGAACATTGAAAGCCAAAGGCTCGTTGGCACAGCATGTGGGGGCTCATATTTTAACAAGGATGAAGATGTAGTTTGGCAGATATTCGAAGAAATAGCTGAAGGAGAGGCCGCCCTCTCTTCATCCAAGGCATATCAGAAGCAGCCCCAAATCCTCTAGAAGCAAGTACACATGGCAGCGTCCAAGGAGGCAGAGAGAGATGAGAGCTCCAATCTCAGTATCATCGGGGTCCATCTCTCTAAAGTAGACATCATTGAGAAGCGATCACAGGATCTGGAGAAACTCGCTATGATCGAGAAGAGGACCCAGAACTTAGACAAGCTTGATCAGATCAACAAGTACCTTGAATTGTTGGTGGGCACCATCAACTCTGTTCAGTCGGCGACACCATCGGAGACTCCAGCTGAGAAGAAGGACGAGCAGCAACCGCAGCATCAGCCTCAGCCGAGCCAGCAGCCACCGGCAGTCCAGCACGTGTACTACGTGCAGGCGCCCGACCAGGGCCAGCCGCAGCAGCAGATGGTTGTGTACCAGCCAGAGTTCCTTTCAGGACCTGATCCAGTCTTCCCATCACCACCCCTGATTCAAGAAGTGAATGGGGTATGGACTAACGATGCACAGCCGACCCGTCCTATGGGACAACCCCAGGGTCAGCCACTTGCCAACCGGCAATACCACCAACCTCAAGGTGGTCGTTTTGGACAGTCCTCTCAGCCTCATCAGCAATGCCATCAGCCTCCCCAATATCCAAATCAATGGAGACAGAAGCTGCCATACCAGCAGCAGCTGCAGTACCGTCATCCACAGCCGTTTCATCAGTATGCGGCTGCTCCCTCTCAGCAATACCAGCAGTATCCCCTCCCTCGTATCAACAACTTCAACTTCCTGCACCACCCCAGCACCACCAGCAACAACCTCCACACCCATCTATGCAACAGCAGCGTGGTCTGCACGCTGAATCCACTGAAGTACCCCCTCCGAACCCCACCATGGATTGTCTGTCCCAGCTTGTCAAAGGGCTAGCGGATATGACCAAGCGGCTTGACGACCTGACCGCCACCAAAACCACCATTCCGGCTCAGGTCGAAGCCAACCCCAATAATTTCAAGAAGAAAGAGCAGGTAGATTGTGATTTCCTGTCCAAGTCTGATAATGATATTACTGTTTATTCTAATGCTGTTACTCTCAGGAGCGGTAGGGCCTTGCCTTCGCCTGCTACCAAGAGTGGGGTGAATAAAGAGACAGGTGGATCGTCATCTTCCGCATCAGTCATGCCAGCTACAGGGGCGGGTGAGGAGGAAGAAGAAGGAGAAGCCAGTCCAGCCGTCGTGCATTTGCAGCAGCCTCAGCAGAAAATACAAAAAAAATCAGCAAAACCAAAAACACCAAAAAGAAGTTTGCAGTCGACGCGAAGCCGCGCCAGCCTTGGAGGAGCCGCCAGTAGCAGCCGAACCCTCGCCAGCCAACGGAGCAGACGCTACCCTTTTTGGTCGCCCTACATCACCAGTATGCCAAGATACAGATTGTACTCCTTTTTGTAGTCCGGATGTACAACATTTGATGGGCGATGATTTTGATGTAAATAAGAACTCTAATCTTCCTGCCAGTGATGTACATATTCCTTTTCCTCATGCAATACAAAAATCCAAAAAAATTACAAAACGAAAAAAGGCATTGTCTGATCCAGGAGTTATGGAAATTTTAGATAAGTTGACTGTTGAGATTCCTTTGTTGAAGGCTGTGGAGTATATGTCAGTTGTAAAGAAAGGACTAAAAGAGGTATGTACTAATAGGTGTCGCTCACCGCAAGAAAACATACGCAGAGATGTAGAGAAGCACATACTCTCCATGGCCACTGTTGCAGCCATCAGCAACCTCCCACAGAAAAAGCAAGATACAGGAGCACCTCTGATCAGTTGTGAGATTTTTGACCAGGTCTTCGAGCGCACTCTCCTTGACAGTGGATCTTCCATCAACCTTCTGCCCTCATCCATAATGCATGAATTCGGGCTAGGTCCGCTCAAGCAGACACGCATGATCCTTCAGTTCGCTGACCGATCCGTCAAGCAGCCCCGGGGTCTTTTGGAAGACGTCATAGTTAAAGTGCAGGAGATGCAATTCCCAGCCGATTTTGTAGTCCTTGATAAGGACTCACCTGCACCCCTACTCCAGACCCCTATCATCCTTGGCCGACCTTTCCTTCATACTTAAGGTGCCGTGGTTGATTACGGGTCTGGCAAGATTACCTTCAGCTCGAACACCCAGCAAATCACTATAAACATGAACAGAGAGCCGAATGCCACGACTAATGAGAGCCAGGCAGCATGCGAAACAGACTGCGATTTTATTGCAGAAGTCAGAGACTCATCCTTATCATTGGACAATCGATGGACCCAAGAAATCCTCACTCTTGAGGAGGACTTGGAAAGCGCAGTTAGCCTATGCTCCGATGATTCGTGGGAGACAGATTCTCAGATGCAGGTGCATCTTTTTGAGCATTCACTCCAGACCGAACACGATCAGCTTAGCACAGAACCGTTCGGCACATTACTGGGATCTCAGCAGAATGATGAGGATGGTAGCAGCTTCAAAGAAGTACATCCCACCACCAGCATAGTCTCTGAAGTGACCGACAAGTTGGACAGGACAAAACCAGAACTCAAGCCACTTCCTGCAGGCCTGAAGTATGCTTTCCTTGCGGGTGAAGAACAAATGTATCCGGTCATCATCAGCAGCAGGCTGAATTCGGATCAGGAATCCCGGCTTCTTGAGGTTCTAGAAAAGAACCGCAAGGCACTTGGTTGGAGCGTATCAGATCTCCGAGGGATAAATCCAGCCTTGTGTTCACACCACATCTATCTAGAAGAAGATGCCAAGCCATCCCGCGAATTCCAAAGAAGGTTGAACCCTAATCTTCGGGACGTCGTTATGAAAGAAATAATGAAATGGTGTGATGCAGGCTTCATCTATCCCATCTCCGACTCAAAATAGGTAAGCCCACTGCATTTAGTTCCAAAGAAAGCCGGGCTTACTGTGGTTACAAATGAGAAAGGAGAGGAAATTTCCACTCGGGTACCAACATCCTGACGGGTGTGTGTTGACTACCGCCGTCTTAATGCAACAACTAAGAAGGACCACTTCCCCTTGCCATTCATTGATCAAGTTCTGGAAAGATTAGCAGGCAAGGAGTTCTTCTGCTTTTTGGATGGGTACTCCGTGTACAACCAAGTGGCAATCGCCTCTGAAGATAAAGAGAATACTACCTTCACTTGCCCGTTCGGCACCTACGCCTTCAAGAGAATGCCCTTTGGATTATGCAATGCACCTGCAACCTTCCAAAGATGCATGTTAGCAGTCTTCGCCGAGATGGTAGGCAGTTTTCTTGAGGTGTTCATGGACGACTTCTCTGTCTATGGTGATAGTTTCGATTCTTATCTTGAGCACCTAGACAGAGTGCTTCAGAAGTGCCGAGAAGTCAATTTATTACTTTCATGGGAAAAGATCCACTTTATGGTCACTGAAGGCATTGTGCTGGGTCACGTCGTTTCCAAACGTGGCATGGAAGTCGACCCAGCATAGGTGGATGTTATTTCAAATCTTCAGCCACCTCAATTAGTAAAGAATGTGAGGTCATTCCTAGGGCATGTGGGATTCTACAGACGATTCATCAAGGATTTCAGCCGCATTGCCCGACCTCTTACAGAACTTTTGTGCAAGGAAACTGAATTCATTGTTGATCAGCCGGTTCTCCTTGCTTTCAATCAGTTGAAGGAGCTCATTACTCAGGCTCCAATCTTACAGCCACCAGACTGGACTCTTCCCTTTGAGATAATGACCGATGCGTCAGATTTTGCAGTCGGGGTTGTCCTTGGGCAAAGGAAAGAGAGAGCACCCTACGCCATTCACTATGCCAGCAGAACATTAGACGAAGCACAGAGAAATTATACAATGACAGAAAGAATTGCTGGCTGTGGTTTTCACCCTTGAGAAGTTCAGATCCTATTTGTTGGGATCAGAAGTCACAATTTTTACAGACCACTCTGCTATCCAGTACCTACAGCAGAAGAAGGATGCCAAGACGAGACTGATTCGTTGGATCTTTCTCCTCCAGGAATTTGATCTGGAAATCAAGGACAAGCCTGGAGTTCAGAATGTAGTAGCATATCATCTCTCCAGAATTGAGCAGCACGAGTCTCCTCTGAACAGTGCACCCATCACAGAAACCTTTCCTGACGAAGCCATCTTAGCAGTGGATTCTCTTCCTTGGTATGCAGATATAGTCAACTACCTCTCCTCTGGGGTAACGCCGTCGGATTGGATGAAGAATCAGAAGAACAAATTCATGTCGACCATCCGATTCTACTAATGGGAGGATCCTCTTTTATTCAGGGAAGGAGCGGATTGCATATGGCGCAGGTGCATCCCTCAGGAGGAGCAATCTAGTGTCCTCGAGCATTGTCACTCGCTTGAATCTGGTGGACATCACTCTGGAGATCGTACGACAGCAAAAGTACTTTAGTATGGCTTCTGGTGGCCCGCATTATTTAAGGATGCAGCAGAGTTTGTCAAAAGATGTATTGACTGTCAGAGATTGAAAGGTACACTTACTGCCAAAGATTCAATGCCCCTGAAAATCATTCAGATAGCAGACGTTTTCGATGCATGGGGGCATTGACTTCATGGGACCTTTCCCTAACAGTCAAGGTTTTGAGCACATCCTTCTTGTCGTCGATTACGTGAGTCGTTGGGTTGAAGCTATCCCTGCTCGAGCCGCCGACAGCCGAACAGTATGCCAGTTCCTGAAGAAGAACATAATTTCGCGGTTCGGGATACCGAAAATTCTCATATCAGACGGGGGTAGCCACTTCATTAACAAAGAGGTCAAGAAGTTAATGAAGGAGTACGGCGTCGATCATCGTGTCGCGTCTCCTTACCATCTTTAGACCAATGGCATGGCAGAGCTATCAAACATGGAAATCAAGACTATCCTGCAGAAACATGTTAGGCCAAACAGAAAGGACTGGTCTCAACTCTTGGACTCGATCCTATGGACTTACCGAACCACCTACAAGTCTCCCTTGGGCATGTCGCCCTATCGTCTTATATATGGGAAGCTGTGCCATCTGCCAGTTGAATTAATTCACAAATCTTTATGGGCAATCATCAGTTGTAATTTGGACTCACGCAAAAGTGGTCAGAAGAGAAAAAACTTTCTGAACAGGCTCTTGGAATTCCGAGACTATGCATACGATAACACCTTGATGTACAAAGAGAAGGTGAAACGCTGGCATGACCGGCACATCAGACGAAAGACCTTTGATATTGGATAGAAAGTGTGGTTATTTGATGCAAAGTTGCGGATCTTCCCGGGCAAATTAAAGAGTAAGTGGACAGGGCCATTTCGAGTTTGTGAAGTGCGTGACAATGGAAGTATTGCCATATCAGAACTGTCCCCTGACGCACAGCCCTTCGTCGTCAATGGCCAACTCCTGAAGCCTTACCTCGAACCAGATGCATTCTTGGCCGTTGTTGACTCCATCCAACTAGTGCACCATGATGACATCTCCACAACAGCTGCAGCATCAAAAGATTCAGACGATGTACTCCAACCACTGTTTATCTGATTTTCTTCTTTTCCTTTTCTATTTTCTCTTTGTATCAAAAAGGTGCCGCCCTTGTAGACAGTTTTCTATACTTAGGACGTACTTTGTCCTAAGTATAGGGGGGATGTGCACCCTGAGTTTTTCATTTCATTCTGATCCTCTCCATTGTCTCCTCTTCTTGTCTATACTTAGGAGTATCTTACCCTAAGTATATGGGGAGACAATCTGAGTACGATCTGTGTATTCCCACCATTGACCCTCCCTGCTTTTTGTACAGTCTGCTATACTTAGGATTATTTGATCCTAAGTATAGGGGGGACGGTCAACTTCTTATTCATTGATTTTTCATTCATATATTCGTTCGACTTGTCTATACTCAGCACGAGTTATGTCTTCTCTTTTCTCTTCGATCTATGAGGACATAGCTCAAGCTAAGTATAGGGGGGTCGTATATACTATGTATATACTATAAGCCATAACCCATACTGAAAAATAAAACATCAACTCAATCTAAAAAGCAATAAGATGATTGTGAGATCCTCAGACTCTTTGTACTTGTACTGATTATTGAGTCAGGAAAAGCGTTTTCTGCAAAATGTTTCTGTGAAAAATCTTGTGAAAATTGCTTGAAAAATAGTGTGTACAAGTATTCAACCTTTGAAAAATCAGTTTTGTGTGTACAATTTATTTTCTTTGAGTGAAATCAAAATATGTGAAAATCAGTGTGCAAATGATTGTAAAAATGGATTGTCAAATTGTTTTGAAAAACCTATCTATGCTGTGTAAAACCTATTGCAAAAATCATTTTCAAATGTGTGAACATGTTTGTCAAATTAGTTTGGACTATAGTTTTCAAAACTATTGTGAAATTGATTGTTGAATAAGTCTGAGGACTCTGCACGAAAATCTCTCATACAAAAAGAAGAATAATCCCGAATAAAGCTTATAAGAGCCAAAACCATATTGTACAGCAAATACAGTTTTTCTTCTTTTGTATATACTGATTAATAAATCAGGTTAGACACATATACAATATGATTT
Organism: Ottelia alismoides; assembly: GCA_037367405.1. NCBI lineage: Eukaryota > Viridiplantae > Streptophyta > Magnoliopsida > Alismatales > Hydrocharitaceae > Ottelia > Ottelia alismoides. Next base: position 1,006,952 of record JAZKJV010004651.1, on the reverse strand, counting down.
GAAAAATAGTGTGAACTGTTTGAAAAATTTGCTGTGAAATGTTTTCAACCTGTGTAAAATTGTTTGGATTGCAAAACTTTTCTTTGTGTGGAATAAAGGATTTGAAAAACCTATGTGCAAATGTTATGAAAATTATGTGTCAAAACTATTGTGAAAAATGTATATAGTGTGAAAAATCTTTGCAAAATAGTTTTCAAATGTGTGTAAATGATTGCAAAAAATATCGTGTACTATAGTTTGCAAAAATTATTTTCAAACTAGACCTAAGGAATAAAAACATCATTACAAATACTTGTAAATTATGAATAAGATACATAAAATTCTTTCTGAACAACCTGAATAAAAGTACCTCATTAAAACATGTAGTCTTTAAAAATCCACACCTTGTGTAAATAAGGTGGTACGCCCGTGTAAATAATTGTGTATACCTTTGTATGTCTCAAGCTTTTTATTTTTGTAAAAAGATTCTTTGATTCTTGTAAAATCCTTGTGAAAAATTGCATCATTCATTGTGCATAGCATGAGCATACCATTCATATTCTTTTTGAGTGAGCTTGATGATTGAATCAGTCCAATAAGTCTCAAATTGGAGCTTGGTTAGACCTTACCGCACCTAACTGCACTGGAACCTTACGGGAACTAGGTTTAAGGTACTTCAGGTCTATGCAGACTTAATTCATTGAGAAATCAGGGCTGGGTTCAAGTCACCTCAACTGAGTAACTAGAAATTTTCGAGACACACGCATGACTCTTGCCGACCGTGACCTAACTTGGACACTTGCACCTTTCACTTGGCTCAACTCAGTTGGAGTGGTGAGGGGGTTGGATTTGCCAGTCTGAGACGCACACGGGTGGAAACATTCGTCCTCGTCTAGGGAGGGAAGTGCACCCCAACCTGGTCCAATAGCCATGAGGCCTAAAGACAGGAGATTGTGGGTTGCGATAAAGCTTCAAAAGAAGGATAGTCCACTGGCTCAAGAGGAAAAACTCCTATGTAAATGCTGCTGTGAATAGTATGTTGAAAAAAATGGTCAGGCCTGTACAAAAAAATAAAATGCCTGCAAAGTATGTATATATGTTGCAAAGCCAATAAGCAAGCTTGAGCTCCAAAGTCAAATTTGTGAGCTTGTAGCTGGATGACTTGACTACACTGGTCTTGCATCCCAGGATAGGTAGCTACACTGGCTACAGTCTATTCTTCTCTTCACCCCCTCATCTTGAGCTGGTTGCCACTTGAACTTAGAAGGGAATACCCTGCTCCTCGAGGAAAGAGCTGTTGGATTGGGGAATCATTGGGTTGTCATTCTGGAGAAGTTAGTTCCTTTATCATTTCAGTTGGGGAGAGCCACTATCACTTACACTGTACAAGTCAGCTTCATAGTTATAAGGGTTTGCGTATGATGTAGACCGGTTCTGACCAGGCTATTGAGGTGGGTTGAACCGAGTTCTGTGACTATCGAAGGATGTTGTATTTTAGAGCTGGTTCTCGACTAGGTTCCACACACATCTACACCCAAGGTCTGACAGGAGCTCCAAATTCAGATTTTATACAGACATGCATTGCACTGAAAGCACCCCTATTCACTCTACCCTTCTTTAATTCTCCTTTTTTCTTTTCTTTATTCTTTTTGTACTTATTGCATAAGTGTTTGCTAGGGACTAGCAAAGGCAAGTATAGGGGGTGATGAATCTCAATTTCGTCACCTTTATTCTATCATTTTGGCCTCAAAAACCCCAGCAAATGCATGTAAATAGCATCAAATTGTACATAATAGCATTCATCATTCATTATATTAATTATACATTAAATAAGGTTTTTAATGCCAAAATTATAGAATAAAGAGAAGAAAAGAAAAAGGAGTAAAATATTGCAAATATTTTATGACCCTAACCCCGAGACCAAGGCCAGCATGGAATTGGTCGACAAGGAATAAAGTAGGGGGAGATAAGGGCCAGTGTACAATAAATACCTCATTTATTCATGCATTTATTTATGCATTTTGACACTTTTGTACTAATTATTCATCCATCAAATAAAGAAACTTTGTTCATGAAAGTTGTGGATAATAATGTAAATAAAAATACAAAATTGAGTTTGTGTAAAAATAATACTCAGTGTACATTTTATACACAGAATAAAAAGCCAAAATCTCAACTTCACAGACCCTATCTTGCAAATAAAAACTCCAAATCACCCAAACTCACTTTAATTGTATGAATCTTTCCAAGAACTATTTAATAAAATTGGTTTCATAATTTTTGGAGTCCATCTGCAAAAGTTAGGTTTTTGGCCTTCATTGTGCAGCCTGCCTGATTAAAATATTCAATATATTCACGGTCCATTATTTTTAGCAAATTATATTTTTAGAATTTTGTAAAAAATGAATATAATACATGTACATATTGAAATTAGAATAAAACTAAAAAGGACTTCTAAAATAAAATAAGTAAATGCAAGATAGTAGGCAAAATACCTATAATCCAATATGTACATAAATAAAAAGGGAACACATTCTTTAATTATTTTCTTTTCTCATATTTTTTATAATGTTGTACGTATTATACATAATATATCAAAAATACAAATCTAAAATAAAAACCAAGAAAATAAATTAAATAAATAAAGTATATATAATATATAGGTAAAAGACCTACAAGTATACCTACATATACCTATCCCTATTTATTTAAAAATGAAAATAAACTCATAAAAATTGAACAAAAATACCCTCACACTCACAAAAATAAATTATAAATTTATAAAATAAGATAATAAAATAATTAAATAAAATAAACAAAATAAAAATAAAATACACAAAATACATGTAAATATATGCATATACACATTATTAAAATAAAACTACAATAAAACACTTCAAAAAAATTCAATAAAAATCATAAATAAATACTACATGAAATGATACACATTTTTTATTTTATAAGAAAAAAAATAATAAAATCATTTACTAGGTTAAATAAATCAATTTCGAATAAGGATTCCTATTTTGTCTTCTAGCGGCCGATCTGGACCAATGGGGCGCCAGCCCTTGTTGACCGCCTGGTCAACTGTCCCATCCGAGCCCTGGCGTCTCTGAACCTTCTTTTTCTCGGATTTCATCCCTTTTTTACGACCATCTCGTCCATCGATCGGGCTCGCTTTCTTAACAAGAAATGGTCTCTGATGATCACTGATACCCGCTGAAATCATAGATCAATTTGATACTCATTGGATTAACCAATAAACGCCGGTCAATAAGGCTCCAGGACAATGTCTATAAATAAGAAGCTTCGCCCCCCTCCTCAAATTTGGCCAATTTGATCCACCCAAAAGCTTTGATCTCAATCCTGCAAGGTTCCTCGTGACAGGGGGAGTGTTCCAGTGCAAGCGCCTTGAATCGGTCGGAGGAGGGAAGATTTTGACGCGGTGGAGCTCCGGCGTCCGTCCTGCTCCCTGGTGGCCCCTAGGTATAAGAGATGCTTCTTTGATTGCATCTTAGTTAGATTTTAATGTTAGCTTTTGATTCCCATCATTAGTTTAGTGTTTAGTTAATCAAAGTAGCTTAAAATCCAAAAATCGAAGTTCGCCGGAGCTCAGCTCCGACGACTTCTTCACTGTGCCATCAACCGTCTCCGACCGCCTTTCGCCTCCCATTTTATTCCCCATCGTATTCTCCATCGATCGCACATCTTCGTCCAACCCAGGACCTCTAGTCTTGGCGAATCGGAGCTCCACCTCTGCCTTTCGCTGGAGCTCCTCCGCCACACCTCATCTTGTTGTAGAGCTTCAAAACCCGGGGTCGAGGAGGAAGCCCTCGCTCCCCCGGTTCTTCCTATGCAGGTCAAACGATGAAAGAAGCCCATTTGGGCTCGAATCGAATCAGGAAGAGGCTCCTGGAGGGTCCAACCTTCATCGACCTCGTCCGGGCGCTTGGGACCTCCAGGAGCCATGGTGAGACCATCAGTAGACGCGGAAGACCTCCAGCTACGTTTTGAGTACTTCAGATGCGAGGGAGATGCCCGGAGAAGCCCACGCTCCACGATCGAAGCTCGCCGGCGGCGGGCTGCTTCCCTGTTCCTCCAGACGCCCCCATCGTCGTTCGATCAGGAGGCGCGTCCCAGACTGCACGAGAGTCGTCCGATGAACGCCTGCACCGACCGTCAGATGCGAGGCGCATCTAATCTCACGCGTTCATCGGCGAAACGGTATCCACCGTCGGATGGGCGACGAGTGTCCAAGTGAAGCCCTCATCGTCGTCCGCCAGCGCCTAAATAAGGGGTAAATTTCTCATTTTACCCCAGTCCTTTTTGTATTTATTTTTTTACCCCTGTAATATAAAAGTTAAAGTTTATTTTAGCGTGAATATTTTGCATGGATTCCCCTGTAGTTTCATGAAATTGCTTTAAGGTCCAGTCCACGTCACCTCACGTGTACCCCCACGTGAGGTGGCGAAATTGCACAAGCACCCCTGTACGTTTGTAAATTTGCCTTTGGTCCATAAAATAAAATTTCCCGTGTAATATTTTTTTGAAAATTTGTATTAAGGACCCTGGACTTTTGGAAATTACATTTTGGTCCCTGTGGGTGCGGAGCACGTGTAGTCCCACGTGCTGGGTATTTTGCGCAAGGGCCCCTGGCGGGTTTTGTATTTCTTTTTGCCCCTTAAAATTGCAGAGCACGTGTTATAACTTTGGTGTTTTTGCACAAAAGCCCCTGACTTTATTTTTATTTGCAAAAATACCCCTGCTAGGCTGTTTAATTGTTGTATGCTTTGTCCATTTATTTTGTGCCTCATATTAACTTGAAAAATTTTCCAAAAATGGATATAAGCTCATGTCAGTGTACCCTTGCACGCCATATTTTTAATATTTAATTTTGTTGCATTTTTGCATTTATTAAAAATCAAAAACATGCCTTTTATTTACTGCCTAACTTATAAAGTTCCAAAAAAAATAGTAAAACACCTCTAAAATTCCAAAAAAATTACCTACTGCCTATTTTAACTTATTTTAGTGTCAGTCCAAAACTCACTAAAAATCTCAAAAGAAAAACCTTAAAATTCATAAATACTCAAAAACTTCTAAAAAATATAAAAAATTCTAGAAAACCAAAAAAAATGTAAACTCAATTCCTGTTGGTTCTATATTTTATCCTATTTCTTTTAAAAATAGTTGGGAAAACTTTTGTGGCTGTTCTATATTTTTAATTTCCATTTTATCCCCAGCCAGTAGCTTAATCCCTGTTTTCCCTTATTTTGCTATTTAAAAATACCAAAAATATGTTGAAAAATGCCCAAAAATCACAAAAACAGTAAAAAATTATGAAAATACAAAAAAGATTTTATTTCTATAATTTTGAGTGTTTTTATATATATTATAAATATTGTATCACTCATCTCACCCCTTTATATATATCCCCTATTGAAAAAGAAAAAAAATTATATATATACATATCTACCTATATATATAATTATTAATATATAAAAATCTAAAATTAAATATATATATATATATGTATGTATATATATCTAATGGATGTATTATATGCTATATACCTACCCTCTAGGGATATATATATATATATATATCTTTATATATTTATATTCTATAAAGTATATATATATTACATAACTATATTATTAAAATAAAAATAAAAATAAAAAAATGAAAATAATGAAAATAAAAACCCACAAAAATAGGCTTCACACAAGGACGACTCTGTGGTACATGCACATCTTAGGCTATTGCACTTTTGTATTGCTCTCTGTGGTTCGACCTCTACATGCTTGTTCACTATGCATTTTGTGGTAGAGTAATAAATATTAATTCACATTTTTGGGCATAATTCATTCATTCTTTTATTGTGGGTTAATGGCTGATCAACATGGGTGTTCTACGAGCGGTCGATTCAGCGACACTATTTATATATCATTTATTGTGACCCTCGCGGGATACCCGGGTTATCATGAACCACAACGACATATCACATCACATGTAGTTAAAATATCTAGATATTACTATGTAGTATAGTGAAATCAAGATCCATTGGAACGTAGACAATGCCATTTACATCCAGAAAAATTGTAAAAAGCTATAAATAGTGAAAATATAAAAACAAAAGAAAACATTGGAAATTATGCATTAACTTTTACTTTTTTGCTCAGTTTACCAAAGCATCAGCCCTTATAGGACATAACTATGGACGATCAAGCTCGCAACCATGATGGTTGCTCATTCAAGTCAAGTAATGCCTCTCTCATTTAGTTGAATGGGCCTATCATCATTGCGAATGTTATTTCTTATGAACTCTCATTACACATGCCATTTAACTCATAGGTGTTGTGTGTTTAATTATTATGCAATGTAACGACTTGAAATGAACCACATAGAAAGATAAATTGTGAAACATAGTGAAACTGTAAAATCAAACGATCAATCTTGAAAGTTTTATGCAAATGCCGCTCAGGCCAGCCTCATGTCACTATAGTTGCCTGCAGTTGATCCTCGGAATCATTATGTCAAATGGCCAATCATCACGATCTCAAAGGCCGAACGTCTTGAAACTTTGGCTACTTACCCATCATGTAATCATGATGTCTAACCAACAAGATTTTAATCATCACAGATGGATAAACGAGATGTTTCTTTGGAGAGATTTTGAGCTCAACCATCATGTAAAATGTATTTAAAACTGTTTGTTGACATGGATAAAGTAAGAGAAAACCCATGAAATGATTTTAGTATTGGATCACATACATGATTCATATTTAAATATTTGAATATTTCTGAATAAACTTTACATGCAATACTGAATATAATTAAAGGGTGCTAGATAGTCAGAAGTTTTAGGTTGCATTCCACATGTCCATTTTCAAACGGTCTTGTAGTAGCTCCCCTTCTTTGATGCCTGCTTCTTGAACACAAACATCATCATCATTCTCCTCGTTAAAAATCTCCTCCTCAATAGCAAACAAACTGCCCCCTACACTTGAGTGTTCCTAGTTGTATATGATAGAGATCTGCCATCACCCTTAACCAGTCAGATGAAGTTGTTGATAATACAACATGTTAACACAACCATGAATTGCTTTAGGAAGCTATAATATGCTTTCTCTGTTATATATTTGAACCATGCATTCATTATCCCAAAAGTACATTCGACTTAAGATTAGAGTTGAGAATGTTGGTGGTTGTGCAACTCCTTAAGAGATGTGTTTGATCTCGCCTCATAAGGAAGGTGGCGGATAGTAACACATTAGGGAGACATGAATGTCGCGTTGTTTGCCTAGACAAAGTTCATTGGAACTTCTTCCCATGTGGTACTTTGAAGCGACCATCATCAAGTGCTCACCTAAGGACCTTCATGTCCTTGGATGATCCCTCCCAACCAATTGCAACATATAGGAACATATAGTCAAAGTCTGCACAAGTTATAGCATTTTCAGATAGAGTTTCTATTTGCTTCAAAACTTCGACGTGAATCTTGCAGCAACCTTTGCAAGCATGTGCGTACCCACAATCACATCGATCTTGTCTTGAAACAAATGAAAAGTTACTGAAAAACATGAAATAACCCTTGCTAATTCGTGAGAATTAATTAATGTTTATTGCTAGTAGGTAAATTTGGATTAATCAAAGTGATCACTTAATTAATGTTCAATTAAATGTAAAAGCGGTCATATTTATTTTACTCGAGCAAGCCCAAGGTCGAACTTAGGGAGGCCACTGTCTCCTTAGGTGATTTTCAGATAATTTATATGCTAGGTTTTTGAGGAGAATGTTTTGATATTTTTATGCAAATGATGATGAAACACGAATGCAGAATGCCAATATTTAAGGTTAAATAAGCCTAAGATGAAAAACCAAATTAATAAGCAAATGAGCTCAAAATCCTAGAAGGATATTTTTCCTCATTTATTTATGCAATGACAAATTCATAACACATTTTTGTATTTTTATAGTACAAAATGCATGCATGAAAAATCAACACTTTTTTATGGGTTTTTTCTATAAATTTTCGTGCAAATGAAATGCAAAAATTATGAAAATTTAAAAGTAGATTAAAAATGGTGAAATTAATCCACTGTATTTTTTTAATTTTTTGATGCAAAATAAATTTTCTATGAATTAAACAATGCAAATTATGTTATTTAAAGTAAATTAATTCTAATAGTTCGCAAACCAAATTATTTTCCAGAAGTAAAATTATCCTAGATATGTCTAATCAATATCTAACCAGGAAAAATTCTAACTCTTTAAAATGCTAAGTTTACAAACCATTAAAAATCAATTACTTGAGTCACAAAAATTTTGTTTTATCCTTAATATTGTGCAAATTACTTGATTTTTGGGCATATATCAGAACATAATTGATGCTACAAAATGTGAATTTTATGGTATTTTTGGATCAAGGGTTGGTTTATTATGACTTACTGGCACTCAAATGGGTAAAATTGACAATGTTAAAACTTATACAATATTAATAGATCATTAAAATCTCATAATATTATGAATAAATACTCACATGATGTATAATTAATTAAGAATCAACATACAGTTTTTATAATACCAAAATGTCCACAAATATGGCTCAACTGAGTACACAAAGATGAGGGTATTAGTTTAATTTCAAAGTAACTGAGAATTAAATAAAAATAGTGCAAAAGCGTGCTTCTTTAATTACCAATATCTACGAGGGATGTTGCACAATTTCTCTAGGTCAGGCTTGCGTTGCACATGAGGGGTCGTTGGTAGGGGCTTCTTTGTAATTTCCTTGAAGCACGGGGGCTTATACATAAAATACCCCACCCACGTGTAGGGCGCCTGAGCGGGCTGAGCTTTATGTGAAGCCTTGAACTGGGGCCAAGGCACATGCTCTCGAGGCTCCATGTGACTAGTGGAGGGAGCTTCAGGCATGCCAAAGCACTAGGCTCGGGGGTTGGCAACATGGCTTGATTTGGACCAATCTATCAAGGCGTGGTTCTTGATCCTAATACATTGAAGCGTGGAAAGTGGAGTGACAAAGAAGCTCGAGGGGCAAGACGGTGGCTGGTGCAGACCGATGGCACAAAGGCATGGCGATGGAGCGCTCTACGTGCGGTAGCGCATGTTTCCTGAAGGGGAGTTGACGACACATACCCGATGGTTTGAGGAGGCATTCCTTCGCTGAAGCTGCTCAAGGAGGAGTCCTGTGCCAAAGCGAGGGTGGTGGTGGAATGATGGAGAGGATGCGCTTCTGCTCGACCCTTGTGTAAACACCGACGAGAGGGGGTGGAGCTCCTTGCGAATGGCGGATCTGGAGCTTATATGCTCCGATCTCGAATAGACCAGAGATGGAAGATATTTGGCAGATAGAGGCGAATGCGAGAGGATAAGAAGGTGGAGATGATCGGGTGTGGAGATGAAGGATGACCGGCTAATCGACTTGGGGATCGAAGAGGAGGAAGGTGATGTATGAGAAAAGTTGGGGATGAAGAATAAATTGTAGAGGGTAGAAAGAAAGAAAATCAAAGAAAAGAAGGAGATGAAGAAAGATACCTGAAGGATGATTGGGGTCGTGATGTCTCGTGGTGGAGGATTCTTCCTCTAGTTGTCACTTCAAAGTAGCCGACAAGGAGATGCGAAGCTGAAGCAGCTTCATGAGATGGCTACGAAGGTGAATGGGAGGCCATCAGATCTCACCATGGATAGTTAGTTGTTACTTGAGGAAATTCTCTCTCTCTCTCTCTTTCATTGTCACCGTAGTGGAGGTTTTAAGATCGAGCTCTATCTGTAGTGGAGAATGATTTGAATCGAAGGAGACGATAGGGGTTTTGGAAGATGCATGGTTAGGGTTTGCAGAGGAGGCAGATAATGGGTGACGTGGAGGTGGTGGAAGATGTTGGGCGGTGAAGGGAAGCAAAGAAGGCTGAGGGGTCCGTAGACACTCGGCAAAGAAGGCGGGGGAGCTGGCGGGTGGGCGGAGAGGATTACCAAGTCTGGACCATTGGATCGACCCAAATTAGAGGGCGTACAAGGTGCACATGGCAAGGAATAAAAGAAATAAAAATTAATAAGTGAATAAAAAAATAAAAAAAATAAGATATAGGCCATTAGTTGAAGGGCTCTTCATCCAAAGTCCTAGATTGAGGGTAGATTAAGAAAGAGAGGGGGTGACACGTGGGAGCTCCATGAGCTCCCATGTATCGCTCCCAAAAAATCTGAATAAAAATGAAAAAATCAAAATGAAATTGAAAACAATGTCAAATCAAAAAATGGTATCTTGAAAGTTGTTCGTCTCAACAAGATCTACAACTTTTGTGAAGAAACCCAAACCAAAAGAAATCATCTGTACAAAACGTATTTTTGGTGGTACTCTATGTACATACAATACTGTATTTTTGTTTTTTGATTTTTTTTCTAATTTTTAAATAAGGTAAAATTCAAAATAAAATGAAATAAAAGTAAAATAAATATTTACAACTTAATCTATTTTTGGTATTTTTAATATTAAGAAAATAAAGAAATAAAAGAGGAGGGACTTATATACATACTTTATATACATATTCAAAATGATTTATTTTCTTTGATTTTTAATTTAATTTAGACTTTTATTTCTGCACACCACATAAAAATATAAATCAAAGAAAACAAATGAAAAAAAATCAAAAAGAGTTATTTTTGTAAATAATATAATAGGGTCTAATTAGATAAAATATACAGTATACAATGAGGTCTCCAAATCCAAGTTTCACATATGAACTCCAATTCTTTTGAATTTGATCTTGTTTTGTAGATAATTGAATGTACATTAATTCAAAATTGAGTGGGGTTTCATAGGATATTATATTAGAGAGATATTCACATTTACGACTTTCTATCTGCAAACTAGGGTTTGAGTTTATTGAGAAATTATACGACTTAGTATTTTTTCAGATATTTTTTCTTTATTAATGTTAGTAATCTGTACACAATAAAGTAAACTTTATTTGATTTTGGTTAGTGAAAAATAATTATAAATGAGGAAAGTTATGGTGATATAAAGTGATAATGCACACATATTTTTTGGCTTATTTTTAATGCAATTAAGAATGATAAAAGATAAAAGTTATCTACATATGCATGAATGATAAAAATGCAATTATTGACTTGGGGACATAGCTCTATTTTCATTTTTTAGAGTGATGAATCACAGATTCATCAACCCGCTGTACTTAAACCTTGCTCGTTACTGAAAAATAAAATAAAAGCATAAGTGAAATGATATTGGATTCCATACCAAAGTCATGAAAAAAGGTAAAAATGGAGCTTGACTCTATCTTTGGATTTATAATGTAGTAGAATTCCTTATGAGAATTAGGATTTTAACAACATCAATCTCCAAGTTATACAAGTCATTATCCAGACCTGACTCAGAAGTCATCTTAGATCAACACCCTCCCAAAGCATCCCACATGAACACTGAACAACTATCTCTGGTATGTGAAGGGTGTTGGCTCTTCCCATTTAAGATGCCGAACTACCATACAATCTCCTCATCTAGTAACTCATCCTTTGGGAGTCAGGTATTTCCTTCTAAGTTCATGAAAGTGCTAGTTCATAACGAGTGGAGGGAGAATTCTAGAAGAAGGGGAAAAGAAGTGGAGGGTGACCAGTGTAGTCAACTCTCCTATGGAGTTTGGCCAGTGTAGCCTAGTGTCCACCATATCTGTAGGCTATATGAAGCTTGGACCATTATGGTCAAATGTTGTTCTTTTTGAAATATACTTCTTTTTGGTAGGAATTTTGGTTGCTTTGCATTGATCTTTTGTGCCCCGACATATGCAATCTTTTATTTCGTCAATGTTTTTGGGTCTTAGAAAAAGTTGTGCTTGTAGTTCAGCCCTTATCTGAAGCTTTATTTCAATCAGTTACTCCAATCTATAGATGTCCACGCCACCAAAGAAAAAGATGCATAGTCTTACAACACCTCATCCGAGTTGAGCTAATGCACGGTGTAGAGTACATATTAGTTCCTTATGCACGAATCTACTCAGAATGAGGCAACCGGGTTAGACACTAAGAGTCAAAGTATAGATATTGCCTCGTGAAACTTGGAGAATTAAGTATATGATCTGAAGTTTCTAAAATCCTACTTATCAATGAACTTCCTCTGGAATTAAAGTAGATTAAGGTCAGGTCATGTCCACTTTCAGTTTTTACTAATGACTTGGTTCAGAACCTACTGACTTTCCACTTTGCATATGCATGATATGCTAATGAAATGCAGATGAAATGAAATGCACATGAATGAAGTGCAAGTTTTTGATGATGTTTTTTTATGCAAGAATGAATGAGAAGCCATTTTTTGATTTCACAGAATATTTTGTTATACACCACATTTTACAACAATTTTACAATAATTTTACAAAATGAGTATGGGTTGTACAACTTATGCAAGATAATACATATTTTATAAATTTAATACAATATACATATTATACAACTTACCTTTACATATTTTACAAACATAATTTTTTACAAATTTTGCAAAGGTTACCCATCCTGTATTTTTTTTAATATTGTATACATAAAATACATGAAAGTACTAGCTATGGGTAAATTATATATCTAATATACACACCCCCTATACATAGCATGTGCTATGCCCTCAGAACATAAAAAGCGAGGAAGAGATATAACTCGTGCTAAATGTAAGAGTGAAAATAATGTAAGTGTAGAAGTTGACGCGGCCCTATACGTAGCCTTTGGTCAGCCTAAATGTAGAAGAAGAATAAAAATCGGATGGTTGAGGTCAAGAGGAGAATGAATAAATGACTGAATATACATGGAGGGCATCCATCCCCCCTATACTTAGGCTTTGGTCAGCCTAAGTATAGGAAAGGAGAGGGGGTTCGAAGAGGTAGTGATCTTGAATCTTTGTGATGTTGTTGATAGCTAGAGATCAATGCTACAAGGGATCACAGGTGGCTCTATGTGTGTCTTCTAAATGCGTGCCACGCATGAAAACAATATCCTCAACACGGACTAACTGCTCATTCGATTTGACAAAGTGCTTCAACGGTTGTCCATTCACCAGGAATGTCTGTGCTCCATCTGTAAGATTTGAGATCTTAACATTTCCATTATCATGTACACCACAAACTAGATGTGGGCCCATCCACTTGTACTTGAGCTTCCCTTGGAAAATCTTTAGCCTTGCATTGAACAACCATTCCTTTTGTCCATGAATGAAGGTCTTTCATATGATAAATCTATCATGCCAATGCTTAACCTTCTCCTTGTACACCAATCTGTTGTTGTATGCTCGGTTTCCGATCTCCACAAGTTCATTCAGATCCACCTCTCTATTTCTACCCTAGGTATGTGTTCCAACTGACCTTATTAATTGCCTATTCTTATTTATTCACTAATTATACGGGAAAATGACCAGACTTTCCAAATACCATCCTCAATGGGGATGTTCCTAATGGTATCTTATAAGCCATCTCGTAAAACCAAAGGACTGAAGGATATGAGAAGATCCTCAAGCGCATCACGGAAGCGTGAGGATCGCATCGTATGCGATCGGGAGCGACTAGTCGCACTAGTCGCTCGATGCAGCGTAAATTAAAAAAAAATTCATGCGACGAAACCACATGATCCAAGAACACTTCTCGGATCGTTTCACCTAAACCACAAACAAGTAATAGGATTACCTCTTGAAGCGTGGTTGCGATCGAGTCTCTAAACGAAGAGACCTCCTGCCTCAAGTCTGATCCGATAGAGGAGATGCTTGCGAGCGTGGGGATGAATCGCGTGCTTCTCGTAATCCATGTTGATGATCCAAGCGGAGAATCTCCTAATCTCGACACACAAGATCCGACGTCTTCTTCACGAGCGAAGCGCAGCGAAGGAGACGGAGATCCATGAGCAAATGATCGGGCAGCATAACGACGACGCTGTGGCGACGGAGAACCCCTCTAGGGCATCCATGGTGGACTACCATGAGAGAGGAAGAGAGAGAATATGTATAGAGAATAAGAGAGAGAGAGAGAGAGACTCGTCGAGTCGGTGTAAGTCGAAGAGCAAGGAATGCCTCTTCTTATATAGGGTTTTGGGAGTCCATGGATCTCAATCCATGGACAACACACAATCAATGGTTGAGATTGATTTGTTTTTCTTTCAATGGCTAAGATGTTGTTGTAAAAATACAACAATAATTGATTTAATTTTGAATTAATTTATATTGATAAATCAACATAATTAATCCTTATTTAAATCACTTTGACTGGTCTTGGAGATAATGAGATAGAATGAGTCTATCTCCTCGAAAACTCATGAGATCTCATTATCTCATGAGATCTCCAAGATTTACAATAACAAATGTTGTAAATATTTCTCACAAAATAATTCACAATTATCTTGTGAAAAACTTTATTCAAGCCATTGAAATTATGTGAATCTCATTCACAACCCAAAACAGAATGTAATTATACTTTCAATTAATCATTCAATGTGAATCAAATTCACATTAATAATTAATCAATAAATATAAATCAATGGCCGCCCTCTTGATCCAACGGCCAGTCCCTCTCCACACCTTCAATTCGTTTCATCCGTCTGATCATACTCATCTCAGATCCTCACTATCCCTTAGCGCCGCGCCCATAGCTTGACACGTGGCGCGTTGTGCGCCCTTTGATTGTGCCCCGGATCTCTCATCTATGCCGCTCAACCCGCTCTTTCTCCTCAGCCGATCGATCATGCCCGTGATACAATCTCGGCCGCTCGCCTCCGCCTGTCCATCCTCTTGACACGTGGTGCGATCACCGCTCTCCGATCATATCGCCTCAGATCCGATCCACACCGTCACTCCGCGCCTAAATGCCCGCCGTTGGATCTCCAGATCCAACGGCCGGCGATCGTCATCAACCTCCGGACCTCTCTCTCTCTCCCACGATCTGAGTTGCGCACTACTCGCCCCTCTCCTTTTTCACCTGCCATTCCAGTCAACCTCGCATCTCGCCAGCCACCTCCTGATCTTCCCCCATCATCCTTCTCTTCCGCGCATCACTCCAGGATCCACAACCTCTTCCCAGTCGCCCCATATTCTCCTCCAAACCCACGTCGACCATCATCACCTCCGCCACTTCTCTCTTTAAATCAGCCACCCCTTCCGTCCAAAATCTTTGTCCACCTTTACGAGGAAGGGAGCCCAGCCCTCCTCCGCCTCCCCGTGACAGGGGGAGGCGGTGCGATTGAGCGAAGACGACTCTGTTTCCCGGTGAGACCCTCCGACCTTCACGGTGGAGCTGCGGCGCATCGCGACCGCCCGAGCTGCTCCGAGTTGCTGCCGGAGTTCAGCGACGACCAGGGCTCCACGTTGGAGTCCGCCCCTAAGCTCCGCTCCGCCCCTATCGCCGGTAAGTCTCTCCTCCTTTCTCTGCATTTTTTCCTTAATTTCCCTAGATTTTATAGGTCGCTTAAGCCCCTTTTCCCGCTCCGATGATCACCATTTAGCTACGCCACACCTCCCCCTTTTTCGCACGACCCTCTGCTCACCTCCTCCTTCCTCCAGACCCCATCGCGCCTCCGACCCACCTCCTCCGCCCTCACGGCGGAGGAGCTTCGAGCTCACCACCCTCTTCGCCCGCAGGAGCTCCTCACATCACCTCACGCACGCACCTATATGCTTCGGCTACGCTTCACTAAGCTGCAGGTCTTCGAAGCGATCAATGGCCAGAGCCTGGTCGGAGCTACCTTCATCGACGCCGCAGCCGTCCTCCGAGTCCCGGCGAGCAGCACCAGAGCCTCCTGGGTCTTCCCCGAGGACCCCGCTTCATCGACGATCATTTATTGGGCTCAGGGGAGGACCACATCGACGGGGAACAAGCGGCGGAGGAAAGCCACCTTCACCGGATCTCTATTCCCTCCGCCAGCCGAAGGAGGAGGACGGACAGCAGTTGCCGTTGGATGGTCCTCTTCCAGCGACCATCCAACGGTCCTGATAGAGCTGCGTCATCGACATCAGCAGCCCTTGGATTACCACAATCCAAGGGCCAACATACTGCCACATGGCTTCATCCAGAGCATCCCCGAGCCTGAATGTCCGAGCCTACTTCCAAACCTCTACGAACCTGCACCGAGCTTCGAATCTTCCGAGCCTGGCCGAAGCTGCCTCGAACCTCTGCTGAGCCTGCCCCACCGTCCGAGCCTATATAGCACGTGCATCGCACGTGCTACTCTGGGTAAATTGCAGAGACGCCCGTATCTTCTCCAGATTTGCAAATAGGTCCTGACGCACGTGCTGACCATGCGCACAAGGGAAAATTTACACTGAAGCCCTTGCGGTTTTAAAGATTCGCAGAAAAGCCCCTGTGCGTGTGGGTAAATTACAGGGAAGGTCCCGCTCTTTTGTTTATTTACTTTTTAGCCCCTCCCAGGGACCTGTATGCAATTTTATTTTCATGTTTTCTTTTCAGTTATGCCCTTGCGTTCCTTTATGCATATCTTGAGCTACGAACATCCGATTGAGATGATTTCAGTTTCATTTTAAAGCTGGTTTGATGATCTTTCAAATGGCATGCTTAATTACTGTTTTGGACACAATGATTTTGTTATGTATTATTTTATAGCGATGTGTCTATTTGAGCTCAAAATGATGCCTTTCTTAATATTATTCATCACATCTGCCTTTTTTTAATGAACTCGAAATTAACTCTTATTTATTTCTGCTCATCCTTTTCACCTAGGGCATATTTTAATTGCATTACATGGCATTTATGTGCATTATAAAAATTGGTAAAAAAGTGCATGTTTATTTTGTTTTGAATGCATTGTCATGTTGTGTCTTTGCATGAGTTTGATCTATAATTGCTTCAACTCTATGCTTAGTTAAACAAACTTAAATCCGATTAATACGAGAGAGGCTCATGTCCCTGAGTTCGACCTTGGTTTCTTACCAAGTAAAATAAATCACGATCACCTCATTTTGATTTATCATTGCATATCTTTAAATGAGATGATCTCTTTGATGACCAAAATCGGCCCGACTGCATCGACATGTTGAGGAGCTAAAAAAACGCACCCTTAAAGGGCCGATTTTGCGGTTTATCAAATGGCGCCGTTGTCGGGGACACGGCTCATTTCTTTTATTTTTTGGATTTTTGTGTGTTTAATTTAGTGTTCCTTTTTATAGATCAAATAATCACATATTTTGCATATAAAATTTTTCTTTCTTATTTGATATCTAATCATTGTTTTTGTGGCAGGGCCCTTGATGGATCAAGGAGGCGAGGAGCAGGACGTTCCCCGCTGCGAGGAGCCGCAGGAGCATGCTTGGAGCAAAGGAGGAAGAAAGAAAAATAAATGTCTCGCATTTTTTTGTTGCATTTTATTTTTTAATAATTCGTCTTTTACAACGGTCTTCGATCGAAGACTCACGTGTGTAATCGAACGATCATGGTTGTGTGGGGATCGTCCCCACTTGAATGTCGACCTAGGACTAGGCACGCAGCTCTCCGAGCTCATTTTAATTTTTCCATATTTTTACGTGCTTGATCGTAGGTAGGACACACTAATTACTAGACGCACATAATCTCGCATCACTTAGTTAAAATTAATGAAGATTAATCACCGCTAATAGATGCATGATTAGGTACGGCTTTTTCGACTTGCATACATGTTGGATTTGGTTTTCAAAACGGCCTCAGTTTTTCATGTGTTTTTGTCAAATCACTGCATGATTTCTCGTTTAGCCTAGATTGCGTTTTTTTTCATCGAATACATGTTTTTCACGGCTTTCATTTCCTAGATTGATCACCTAGGATTAATGGAAAATGGAATGAATGGTAGACGATGATTTTCTGATTGATGTGCTAACCTTAAATTCAGTGATAATTTAAAATAAAATTGGGACTGTTAATTGCAAGTCAAACAAAAATGGAGTAAAATTCGGTTTTGGGAGAGCAACACCCGCGCATACGCCTTGATTTTCATTTCACATTTTTTTCCGCGTAATTATCTAACGTTTTATCACCAATAAAACCGACAAGATAATCAACCAACCTTGGTTGGTTTCATGTGTGAGTTGGTGAAACTAAGGGTTTTTTATTGCTTGAATTGAGCCATGTTTGCTACACAACCCTAAAACCTTAGTCACTCCATTTCATCTCCAAAGATTCAACCGCTCACTTGTAAATCCATCCCTCTTCTTCGTTCACCTTGGGTTCCTTCCAACATCAATTCCATCTTTATACTTAGGCCAATCTCAGCCTAAGTATAGGGGGACCCGAGTCCCCGTGATTTTCTCTACTCTTCTTTTCTTGCCCTTATACTTAGGTTATTTCTAACCTAAGTATAGGGGGAGCCCCTCTTAGCTCCCGTATATTCCTATATATTTAAATGAACCTATGTACTTGTAACATCTAGTGCTATGAGGACATAGGAAAGTTTAAGTATAGGGGGGTATACCGTATATACCGTATATTTACTTTAGCTATAAATCTGAAAATTCTGAAAAATTAAAAACTTTTTGGCTAAGGTAAAATTCTTTGGACTAAGAGAACCCAAATGATTCCGCGGTTTTTCGATATTATGTTACGCTATTTTTATAAAATATTTTCGAAAATGATTTTTGAAAATGTTTTGAAAAATCTTTTTTATTTTTTGTGACATGGTTTTAAAAAATAGCCAAGGAAAGTTGAGTCTAACTTGTGTTTTAACTTTATTAAAATCCATAAAAATGAGAAAATCCTAAAAAACCCTTTAGGAGCTATTAGTGACTACTAAGCCCAATTAAGAAAGCCGCGTTCAGTGAGGGTTCGCCCTTAGCAGATTGGATGGTTTAGAGGACATCGCGTAAGGCCCCGTCCTCAAGCAACGGGCTTAGGCATGTACTTACATCCATACTGGCTGAACGTAGCTACTTAATTGAGTTTAGGCAGCTATAATATCTCTTAAAGTTTAAAAAAAATAACAAAAAAATGTGTGTCTTGTTTTTGAATGAAGAAGTTGGATTAGTCCTCTACACTTACACTTTCACCCAGGATTTGAATTGGTCAAGGAGACTTAGCTTTTTGAGGTCTTTGAGATTTTAGGTTAACCGGCCTTAGCCATCAGGGTCTTAGACTTAATCATCCACATTCCCCTAAGTTTCTAGATTTGCATGCTATATTCCATGCTTAGTCTCAGACAGAAAGAATATGATCAGCACATCACATGCACGACTGCGGTTTTTGATGAGATGAGTTGATTTTTCACCTGAGGGATTGGGATGAGGAAGTCGAGTTTGGATTTGATCTAATGATGCTCGAGGATGGGAAAAAATCTTTGGAGGCTTCATGAAACCTGAGTGTCAGCAATATTAGCCAGTATGAGAACTTGATTCTTATACTAATCTCTTGATATTGACCTAAGTGCCTGGGTGTGAAAAAAATAAAAAAATGTTGATCAGTGTGCGCCAACTCTTGGTAAAAGCAGTGGAGCTAGCCACAAATTATACAAGTCAATGAAAATCAAAGAAAAGCTCTCATTCCACAAAGTTACATATCAAAGAGCTTCCACCAAAGGCGAGCGCTCCCAACCATTTCAAAAAGTGTCCACTTGGACCACCGCTATTAGGACCAGGAGTCGGGCTTGCACCAAAAAAGGGCTCTGCATCGTAAATGCTACAAGTCTGGGTGTCGAAGGTACGATAGGTACTCAAAAGAGACACACCCCGGTGTACTCCCAGGAAAATAAGTGCAGACGGCTCCAACTTCTCTTGACGGACGCACTGATCAACACCAAAAATAATTGTTGCGTAAAAGGCACTAGAGAGAATCCTTGTCCAATGAGAGGGAGATAAGATTGACACAATCCCTGCCCTCCATTTTCTGGCCTGCCATCCACATTTTCTAAGTCTGACAACTAAAGAGACGGTGGACTGAATGCAAGATTTGATTTATTCCCTAGTGCTGAGGATTGGGTCCTTAGGAGATTTTCTCGGACCAAGATTTTGGGTGAAGACTTGACTCTACTCTCGAAATTGCAGTCAACACTAAACTTCATATCCTTTAGTTTATATGTACATCAGAGAGAGTCTAGAGAAGTAGAGGAATTGGAAGCCTCTTGATTAAGGCTGGGTTGAACTCTAAAATTTTGGATCTCTGAAGCCGAGTCGACTTGATCAGATTGGATCCTGTATTCACATGCACAAGGGGGTTAATCCAACTTAGTCATTCTTTTGATGCTCGAGGACGAGCATAGTTTAAGTATAGGGGGTGATGAACCTCATTTTCATCATCTTTATTTCCTATAATTAACCCCCTTGCTTAAAAGTTTGTCAATAAATCCCTGTTAATGTCCTATAATTAACAGAGTCCTAAATAAATTAAAAATCACAAAAAAATGACAAAACAAAAATCAGTGGTATTTTTAGACTTAAAAATACCTTCAAAAAATTTTCGGGCCCTTGTTTGATCTCTTTTCCAGTTTTGATCAACATGAAACTTGTAGATCTCGTCAAGATCTACAACTTTCATGTTTTGAGTTTTCTCAAATTCGGCCATCTCAAGCCTCAAAACTCAAAAATACCCACAGAATAATCTGATTGGGCCACGTGGCCCATTCTGGGGGCGCCACGTGGCCCGGTCCCTTTGTCTGATCCTCCTCCATTGCTAGCTGTTGGATCCGCCCTCTTGATCCAACGGCCAGTCCCTCTCCATGCCTTCAATTCGTTTCATCCGTCTGATCATACTCATCTCAGATCCTCACCATCCCTTAGCGTCGCGCCCACAGCTTGACACGTGGCGCGCTGTGCGCCCTTTGATTGCGCCCCGGATCTCTCATCTATGCCGCTCAACCCGCTCTTTCTCCTCAGCCGATCGATCATGCCGTGATACAATCTCGGCCGCTCGCCTCTGCCCTGCCCATCCTCTCGACACGTGGTGCGATCACCGCTCTTCGATCATATCGCCTCAGATCCGATCCACACCGTCACTCCGCGCCTAAATGTCCGCCATTGGATCTCCAGATCCAATGACCGGCGATCGTCGTCAACCTCCGGACCTCTCTCTCTCTCCCCACGATCTGAGTTGCGCACTACTCGCCCCTCTCCTTTTTCACCCGCCATTCCAGTCAACCTCGCATCTCTCCAGCCACCTCCTGATCTTCCCCCATCATCCTTCTCTTCCGCGCATCACTCCACGATCCACAACCTCTTCCCAGTTGCCCCATATTCTCCTCCAAACCCACGTCGACCATCATCACCTCTGCCACTTCTCTCTTTAAATCAGCCGCCCCTTCCGTCCAAATCTTTGTCCACCTTTACGAGGAAGGGAGCCCAGCCCTCCTCCGCCTCCCCGTGACAGGGGGAGGCGGTGCGATTGAGCGAAGACGACTCCGTTTCCCGGTGAGACCTCCGACCTTCACGGCGGAGCTGCGGCGCATTGCGACCGCCCGAGCTGCTCCGAGTTGCTGCCGGAGTTCAGCGACGACCAGGGCTCCACGTTGGAGTCCGCCCCCAAGCTCCGCTCCGCCCCTATCGCCGGTAAGTTTCTCCTCCCTTCTCTGCATTTTTTCCTTAATTTCCCTAGATTTTCTAGGTCGCTTAAGCCCCTTTTCCCGCTCCGATGATCACCATTTAGCTACGCCACACCTCCCTTTTTCGCACGACCCTCGCTCACCTCCTCCTTCCTCCAGACCCCATCGCGCCTCCGACCACCTCCTCCGCCCTCACGGCGGAGGAGCTTCGAGCTCACCACCCTCTTCGCCCGCAGGAGCTCCTCACATCGCCTCACGCACGCACCTATATGCTTCGGCTACGCTTCACTAAGCTGCAGGTCTTCGAAGCGATCAATGGCCGGAGCCTGGTCGGAGCTACCTTCATCGACGCCGCAGCCGTCCTCCGAGTCCCGGCGAGCAGCACCAGAGCCTCCTGGGGTCTTCCCCGAGGACCCCGCTTCATCGACGATCATTTATTGGGCTCAGGGGAGGACCACATCGACGGGGAACAAGCGGCGGAGGAAAGCCACCTTCGCCGGAGCTCTATTCCCTCTGCCAAGCCGAAGGAGGAGGACGGACAGCAGTTGCCGTTGGATGGTCCCTCTTCCAGCGACCATCCAACGGTCCTGATAGAGCCGCGTCATCGACATCAGCAGCCCTTGGATTACCACGATCCAAGGGCCGACATACTGCCATGTGGCTTCATCCAGAGCATCCCCGAGCCTGAATGTCCGAGCCTACTTCCAAACCTCTACGAACCTGCACCGAGCTTCGAATCTTCCGAGCCTGGTCGAAGCTGCCTCGAACCTCTGCCGAGCCTGCCCCTCCGTCCGAGCCTAGATAGCACGTGCATCGCACGTGCTACTCTGGGTAAATTACAGAGACGCCCGTATCTTCTCCAGATTTGCAAATAGGTCCTGACGCACGTGCTGACCATGCGCACAAGGGAAAATTTACACTGAAGCCCTTGTGGTTTTAAAGATTCGCAGAAAAGCCCCTGTGCGTGTGGGCAAATTACAGGGAAGGTCCCGCTCTTTTGTTTATTTACTTTTTAGTCCCTCCCAGGGACCTGTATGCAATTTTATTTTCATGATTTCTTTTCAGTTATGCCCTTGCGTTCCTTTATGCATATCTTGAGCTACGAACATCGATTGAGATGATTTCAGTTTCGTTTTAAAGCTGGTTTGATGATCTTTCAAATGGCATGCTTAATTACTGTTTTGGACACAATGATTTTGTTATGTATTATTTTATAGCGATGTGTCTATTTGAGCTCAAAATGATGCCTTTCTTAATATTATTCATCACATCTGCCTTTTTTAATGAACTCGAAATTAACTCTTATTTATTTCTGCTCATCCTTTTCACCTAGGGCATATTTTATTGCATTACATGGCATTTATGTGCATTATAAAAATTGGTAAAAAAATGCATGTTTATTTTATTTTGAATGAATGTCATGTTGTGTCTTTGCATGAGTTTGACCTATAATTGCTTCAACTCTACGCTTAGTTAAACAAACTTAAATCCGATTAATACGAGAGAGGATCGTGTCCCTGAGTTCGACCTTGGTTTCTTGCCAAGTAAAATAAATTATGATCATCTCATTTCGATTTGTTATTGCATATCTTTAAATGACTTGATCTTTTGATGACCAAAATCGGCCCGACTGCTTCGACATGTTGAGGTGGCTAAAAACGCACTCTTAAAGGGCCGATTTTGCGACTCGTCACCGTGCACAGAATTTGATTCTTCCAATATCTCATGAGTGAGCTCATGTCTTCCGTTCAGTATTGAACCTGTATGATCCCTTTGAGAGATCATACTACTCATATGCCCTTGCATGCACACCAGTGCACCGGTGTATAGACCTTGGTTAGGTCATCAACCTATCGGTCTGCCAAATGTACATACTCAGATATATAGTAATACATATGTCTCCAGTCAGAGGATGCGTGCATGTATCGTGACAGCATACGATATAGGACTTTGGTTATCTCGATCTCGTTAAGTCAACTCTTTGACCTAACTAATCTGACACCTCCGAATCTCTATTCCTATGCAGAGGACCTGCATCAAGATGTCGGTCAGATATCAGCCTATGTGATAAAGGATTGCCATCTCCTATTTAGGCTGGAGATCATCTCTTAACAATCACTTGACGGTGCTTGATGAGTCCTCAATCTAACCCTTTATATATTCATCCAAGCACCAGCCTCTATGATTCAATTATTGAATCAACAGTTGTATGATTATTAAGATGGCCATGGTACATAACCATAATTGTACTAAGGGACCTATTATGCAAATTATTTATTCTTCATTTCAGATCAGGGAATGATATGTGCAATAACATTTATTGCATAATGGCTCGCCGTGGGCTCGCATGTCCAACAATCTCCTACTGGCCCAAAGAGCCATTAATGGGCCAATCATTTAAACCCACATCATGTGACAATCATAGGCTATTTAGAAAATAGCTAGGTAAGCTGATCGGTCACTCTGTTCCCGCGAGACTACGCCAAGTCCTTTTACGACACTTGCATATCCCCAGTAACAGTGCTCACGTCCGATGTAAATGTTACATCTTATGCAACCAATACTCAAACTTCAGTTATAGTGTCCTTGACACTATTGCTCAGTAATTATTATAACCAGTATTTCCATAATCCTTATCAGAATACCCTTATTCCTGGAGATCACTAACTCTCAAGGTATCCACAGTTAAGACCTTTTAGATCTCTATCTATAAAGTCTTAAGTTTTTTAAGATAAGACTTTGAGATCACTATCTCAAAAAATCTTATCATATATGAAGATTTTGTTATTACTGTAATCAAGTGTTTTATCTCCTTAGTAGGATTAGTAACAGTTTACTACTCCAACTACATAGCAGATGTCTGGCTTTTGTACACATCTAGCATACACTCAGCTTTTCGTAACTGATGCACAAGTGCAAGCAGTTCTAGCATTCACTTCCTCAACTCTTTGAGGTGTTATCCCTTTAGATAGGTCAATATCAAATCTTAAGGTAAGAAAGCCTTTCTTGGAATTTTCCATAAAATGGAACATGTCCAAGGTGTACTACAAATGTGACAGTCCCAAATACCCTCTTTTCTTTGCTTCTGAACACATTCAGAACTAAGATCCAAGAGGCATCTTTGAGATCATATCTCAAGGTATGGAATAGCCAGTCTATAAAACACTTATTATCATCCTTATATCATTCTAAATGATTAGGATATTATCTACATTTAGCACGATTCACACAATGGCACTCCACTAAGATTCACATGGTACATCAAGATTCTATCTGAAATCATAACATTTATGATTTCATCAAATCTGATGTTCCAACCACAAGAAGCTTATTTGAATCCATAGATGGAGTTTCTTTAGCTTGCACACCTTTATTTCCTTCAAACATAAAGCCCTAGGGTTACTTCATGTGAATATCCTCAGAGAGGCATACATAGAGGAATGTAATCTTGGCTTTTCATCTCGAAGATGTCAAAGCCAAGTTGTATAGCTACAGTCAATAATCCGATGGGTTTAAGCATGGTTCCTGAAGAGCAAGTCTCATCACAAGTAATGTCTTCTCTTCTAGTGTGTAGCTCATGGCTAAACCGAGCTTTGAAGGTCTCTACCTTCTTATCAGGTTCCCTCTTTCTCTTGAAGACACATTTACACCTTAATGGGTCTAACCCTTATAGGTGGATCCTCGAGGGTCCATATACAACACTTGTATATGAAGTCTACCTTAGACCTTTATTGCTAACATCCATCTTTCCATGTCATGATCCTTAGGAGCTTCATCATATGAAGTCCGATCAATGTCAGACTTAACTGACATATGGAATACATCCTCAAACTCATTTGAAGAGATATTAGTGCTTCATCTTTAATTATCCTTTTAGTTTTCGATTTTAGGAGCCTCATTATCATTTAAAGATTAAATGAGTTCCTCTACTTCATTTTCATCTTGATTCTCAAGAGAGTCATCCTCTAAGAATCACATTCTCAGAGATGAGATCTTTTAAGAATCTCAGGGTTATAGAGAAGGTATCCAATACCATCCTTTTATTTTCCTAATGAAGTAACACTCTCTAGTGCTCAATTCCAGCTTACTTGCATAGAATCTTATTAAGGATATACAGTGTAGTCTCTACTACATATATACATGGAAACTAATAGGTAATTATGCTAAAATTTAGCACTGATCAAATCATGTCACACATGATCCAATTCTATCTTCCTACAACTCTATTGAGTTAGGTTTACTAGGAGGAGTGAGATAGGAATGATATTCCTTTCTCCATAAGGTATACCATGAATTCATCTAATGGGTATTGATTACCAAGATTAGATCAAAATCATTTCCATCTTCCTTCATACTTTGGTTCCAAACCAAAATTATAGAATCTTTGAACATTTCAAAGTTTTCTTTGTGAAGAGAAGAAATCTCATATCATACATAATCATCAATAGATATCACATATCCATAATGTTTACTATGATATGGATGATTCACATACATCAATATGTATGAGATCCTGAATACCTTGACATCTTGCATCTTTCCCAGAAGAAGGGTGTATATGATATTTTACTTTGAATACAATATTCATAAGTATGTAAGATTTGAAATTTTGGACATTCTAAAGTATCATATCTTACTTGTCTATTGATCAAATCAACAGGTATATATCCAAAACTTGATGCTGCTAAATCATTATCAAATGATCCTTATCCTCCTATTGATCTTATAAGGTTTAACTTTCAATATTAGAAATCTTAATGAAACATTCATTACATTTCTATTTTAATAGAGTCCGCTAGATGCCAGATTACTATCTGAAATATATCCATCATAACTCTTTATAATATGTTTATTCCAGAATTCGTGTTTATTTCCAACATTTAGAAACAAACAATGAGTGTATTCTAATATCTAGGTCATAGAGATATTCTCTAAGACTAAGGCTCTCCTACTGAAATTAAGAAGTCTATCAATCAAACAGAGATTGTTGTAATAATTACATCAATATCCATGTGGATAACTATAAACCTTAAGATCAAATTTTTTCAGTCTTCTAAAATATGTGCAACACATTGCAAGTGTTGTTAGAAGATAGAGATACAATTATTAGACTTTATCTTATCAAATAAGCAAGTCAATTCAATGATCAAATGTAGATATAGATTATTATGATGCACTATCTGAGTCCTTCTTTAAGGGTTCTAGACAGACTTGATAGTCATACTATCAACACATCAACTTATTGAAGTATATGCATTCATTCAACTCTTTGGATGTCATATAAGTGTTCATAGAAATATGATCAACTCTTTGACTATCCTTCTCATCTTGGGTCTGACCCATGCTTCCACTACGCTCCCTTTATCTATAAACAACTATTGCTTAAAGACTAAGGATCTCTTATGTTAAATTCAAAAGAATTCAATGTAAGAGCATTCCAACATTTATACATGCTTCATTAAATTCATACAATATGAATATTATGAAGCTTCATGAATGACTAGAGTATAGACAGTAGAATGATGACACTCATCATGTTTACATCTATCTAGACTCTTAAAATATTGGTTCAGGTAGGTATTCAAACATTTGAATACATTATCTCTTATAGAGCTACCATCTCTGCATGATGTAGTGGACCATGTCATTCATGATTAAAATGTCGAGAGCACATATGTATGCCAAAATATCTTCCTAGATTTTTATAAGGATTAATTTGACAATTGTGATCATCATCAACATGTCACTTCCAAAGTACATTCGATGAGATCAAGACTATAGAGACATACAAACCCTAGGGTTGTAGATCTATTATCAATTTAATTGTCACTCCTCATTATTATGAGGAAACTTGCACATTGCAACCACATACAATATGTGTCCAACTGCAAGTACAATATCTGGATTATGGGTCCAATCCATGATATTTTACTAGTTATTATTGAGTATAACATTAAGTGGGTTTAATGAAGGATTATCTGAAATAAGAAATTTGCATAAGGGTATATATATATTATATACATATTTTACTTTGATTTAGGAATTTTTATATCAAAGTTGTCTTGCCTTGTCAACAATGAAAGATCGTTCCCTTAATCACTTTCAATGTAAGAGATATTCTTACCATTATATCTCTTGCAAGATCTGGGATCTCCTTCCTTATATTTGTCACATCCCAATAATATGAGAACTTGTGACTCCGATAAAAAGAAGCGGGAACACATTCCACCTTGCAAGTCCAACTTGCATCTCCCGATTTGGTCTTTAACACCCAGGCCTACCACCCCTAAGGTGATGTTGACCTGTGATTAATTGAACCAACCGTCAACAGGCTTAATACTCGCTATACGCAATCCAATATCACCCCAATAATATGAGGACTCGATATTGGGGTCATTACGTATACAGCCTTACTCTTTCGAGAAGCGAAGAGCCCGATCCAATTGGATTGTATGCAGGAGCTGTCACTTCGGACAGGTGTCTCTTACATACAATATCTGGAGACGAAACCCTTCGCCTTGACGGGAGACCATGGATGTCACTTATGTGATCCTCCATATCATATTCAAATTGTAATTAATTTATTATCGTAAATCATATTCACATATTTAATTCTTCCAAGGGAAATACACATCTATTCATAATATAGTGCTTTTAATAGGATATAAATAATTTAATAACATTAAATTAATTATCAATCTGAATTTCAATCAACAAACTAGATTATTACTTGAATAGTAGGTATAATCTCAAAGTACGTATTATTTGAATTTTAATAGTTAAAAAGTACACTTTGATTTCTCCGGCATTATCGAGTCCCTCATATCAAATCTAATCATTTTATTGGTTGAGGCCAAGTCAATGAAGGAAATAATCATCATTAAATATTTCTCAAATATTTTCCATAATTATTTCATGAAATTAATAATTAATTTCACTAATTGACAATCACTTGGTTCTTGATTAGGAATGTAATTTCAGCAGTGACCCCTAATTACTAAAATTAACATATCTCAATCAAAACAAATCCAAAATTTGCAAAATCAGTTTCTTAAGATTGCTAATTTGATTTATGACAGAATGTAAGTGATATTTCACGCATTTCAAGGCGTATTAAAACAGTAATTAACTCATTAATCATGTTAAGATTCGCAGTTCCCGTAACAGTGAATATATATTCATTAAAATAACCATATCTCGAGCAAACAGAATCCAAATTACGTAAACATAGTTTCTATGGTTTCTTTATTTAATGGGGAACAAAATCTAATGATTAATTTGTGTTTAAATATTTTAAATAGGGCCTAATTTATTCACTAAACAGATGTGCGAAAATCAAATGCGACAAAAAACTTTCGCAACCTTAACGAACCCAAGTCGTCCTGGGTTTATGGATCGTATCCAAAACCTTCGACCTAAAGCTCTGATACAACTTGAATGATATGGAATAATCCTCAAGCACATCACGGAAGAGTGAGCGTCATATCGAATACGACGAAGAACGACTAGTCGAACTAGTTGTTCTATGCAGCGGAAATTAAAATTTTTTACGTGAACCACATGATCCAAAAAAACTTCTCGGATCATTTCATCTAAACCACAAACAAGTAATAGTATTACCTCTTGAAGCGTGATTGCGATCGAGTCTCTAAATGAAGAGACCTCCTGTCTCAAGTCTGATCCGTCGGAGGAGGCACTTGCGAGCGTGTTGATGAAGCACGTGCTTCTCGCAATCCATGTTGATGATCCAAGTGGCGAATCTCCTGATTTCGATACACAAGATCTGACGTCTTCTTCACGAGCGAGGCACACCGAAGGAGACGGAGATCCATGAGCAAATGATCGAGCAGCATAACAACGACGTTGCGACGATGGAGAACCTCTCTAGGGCATCCATGGTGGACGGTCACATGAGAGAAGAAGAGAGGGCATGTAGAGAGAGAGAAAGAGAGAGAGACTTATGTTCTCTTGTATGTAAAGAAGAGCAAAGGAGTGCCTCTCCTTTTATAATATTTTGGGATCCATGGATCTCAATTCATGGACAACACAAATCCAGTGGCTCACATTGATTTGTGTTTCTTTTAATAGCTAAGATTTGTGTTGGTAAAAACCAACAACAATTAATTTAATTTAGATTAAATTTATATTGATAAATCAATATGATTTAATCGTAAATTAAATCAATCAAGCATGGAGATTATGGAATGAAGATTGCCTCCTTCCATAATATGGGATTTGGTGGCAATCTCATGTAATCTCATGATATCTCATGAGATTACATTATTCCATGGAAATCTCTAAGATTTACAACAATACTTGTTGTAAATTATTCAACAAAAATAATTCATAATTAATTTATGAATATTGCAATCTTGCCATTGGAAAATTGTGAATCACATTCACAACCCAAAATAAAATGTAAATTACATTTTCAATTTAATGTCCAATGTGAATCCAATTCACATCAACATTTAATTAACAAATGTAAAATACAAATAGCTCTCTCTTATATATTATAAATCACATTTATAATATATATATTTAATATGGATAGTACTATCTACATTATTCATATCCATGATAATCAAATCACATTTAATCATCTTGGATCTATTATTCTCATGTGCCCAAATAATATGAATCACATTCACATTATTCACATCTTTGATAATTAAATCACATTTAATTATCTTAGATAACTCTCTTTATTATATGAATCAAATTTATATTATTCATGATAATTAAATTAAATTTAATTATCAATTTTCTCAGTGCTCAGATATATAATATCAACAATGAAATTATCCTGAACTCTTTCAAGGATAATGTGCTTTCTCCGCGAATACTTGGAGATAAGGACATGACGATTGTATTGTTCCACATATAGTGACTTGGATATTGAGATCACATCTCAAATCCAGATCTCGGACCTCCCATAGATGCTTGACTAAATCAAGATCACAAATCTAATCTTCTCATTGCATCTGAATCACATTCAGATCCATGTCCAACATTTGGACTAAAATTATATTACTTCTCTACTGAGAGGAGTCACTAAAATCCAAACCCGTTTTATCACTCCCTAGGAATGGAAGCATCATGGTTATACAACCGTTTATGATCACATCACCCTCATGTATTCCCAATACCTGTACATCCTGCATACTGGAAGACTCAGAATAAACCTGAAGTATAAGATCTATTTTACACTGTCTACTTCAGGGATTTATCATTAAGTTTCTTATTTGGCTATTGGGAGTCAGTATCGATCATATACTTTCCAAAAGCATATATCATACCTAGGTGTTGATCATATACTTTCCAAAAGTATATATCAAACCTACAAATTCAGTCAAGCTTCCAAAGCGAGACGATCGTGCACGGAATTTGATTCTTCCCAATATGTCATGAGTGAGCTCATGTCTTCTGGTTCAGTAATGAACATGTATGATCCCTTTGAGAGATCAAATCACTCATATGCCCTTATATGCACACCAGTGCGCCGGTGTATAGACCTTGATTAGGTCATCAACCTATTGGTCTGCCAATTGTACATACTTAGTCATATAGTAACACATATGTCTCCGGTCAGAGGATGCGTGCCTATATCATGACAACATACGATATAGGACTTTGGTTATATCGATCTCGTTAAGTCAACTCTTTAACCTAACTAATCCGATACCTCCGAAACTCTATTCCTATGTAGAGGACCTGCTTCAAGAGGTCGGTCAGATATCAACCTAACTGAAAAAGGATTGCCATCTCCTACTCAGGCTGGAGATCATCTCTTAACAATCATTTGACGGTGCTTGACGAGTCCTCAAGCTAAGTCATTAGATATTCATCCAAGCACCAACCTCTATGATTCAATAATTGAATCAACAACCGTATGATCATTAAGATGACCATGGTACATAACCCTAATTGTACCAAGGGACCTATTATGCAAATTATCTATACTTCATTCCAGATCAGGGAATGATATTCGCAATAACATTTATTGCGTAATGGCTCACCGTGGGCTCGCATGTCCAACAATAATGTAAAATAAAAATAAAAAATATATAAAATCAAATGATAAAGTGTTCGACATGAAAGTGTATTTTTTAAGATCTACAACTCTCATGTAGAACATAAATCAAAATACATCATATATATATATATTATATTTTGTAAGTATTTTTTGGTATATAAAAATATTTCTTTTATTTATTTTGTTATTTTTGAGTATTTATAATAATAAATAATATACAATATATTATGTACAATATTACACTAATATTATTGATTTCGAATAATAAGAAAAATAAGAAAATAAAGGAAACATTAGACCCATATATGCAATGATTAAATACTATGCACAATAATTAGCCTTAATTATTTATGAGATGTTAAAAGTTAATTCTAATTATTTTAATATTAGGTTAGTTGATTAGTCTAAGATAGAAGTCTAATTAATAAAAATAAAGTTGATGAATACGAGATTCATCAGTGCCCCTATTTAAGAGTGGTCCTTATCGATAATGAAAATAAAAATACATTTTATTTCAGATATAGAATAATGTAAGTGCAATGGCAATTGTTATGTAATCGCCAGCCATGGGCTTACATGTCTAACATGAAGAGACAACATCATCAAGGGCATTTGGGAAGGACAAATAAGGGGGGTACTGCATGTTCTAGTTATCACAATTTCTATATGATATATTCCTCAATGGTTTTTATACTTCTTACATAACTACAACTAACGATGATTATTGGTAACATCAAAGTTGGAAAATATTTGTTAGGTTGCTTTAGTTTGAATTCTTCTGGGCAATTAACAAAATGTCGATGAACATGTGTCACTCAATGATGTTTTTGTATCGCTAGTTATCTACATCATCAATGGTCTTGAAATCATTGGTAGATATTATTGTTAATTTATCTTGGCATTTTGCAGACAACTGATGATAACATGTACATTATACTGGTGAAAAGTTGTAATTGTCGCTGAAGATGATCGAAAATGGCTTACTTTTTAGTAGTGAATGTTGTGCTTCTTCCATGACATTAGAAGCAAATCAAAAGATATCAGAAACTTTGTGTAAATTAAAATAAACTCCATGTGTTTATCATATGTACTCATTCTACATAATTTATAATTTTTAAAAATTCGAATAACCTCTTCTAGGTTGCAACATCTTCTGGGTTGCATCGTAGAATCACTGACGAAGACTACCATATATGATGAGAAGTATATGACTTCTTTTAGTTAGTTTGATTTGTATGTGACAACCTAATTAAATTGCACTGGCATAACTCCTAAATCCTCCTTGGATGTATTTTTATAGTAAAATCCAAGGTTCGTAGATAAAGGGTGAGAATTGAAGGATTTATCAATTACTCTTCCAAAGCATGAAATATTAACTTGCACTTGTTGCACCAGATTAAGGGAATATCCTTCTGTTCCAATCGAATGATAGGTAAAACTTTCTAGGAGAAGCCCCTTAGAAATCACAAGCATTATTAGATGAGGCCTACAAAATTACGAACCTTTGAGTACCGCTGCCGCACCACTCCTAAAATCGCATGGGCAATTAAGTCATCTTTAAAATCCATAATTTGCACTTACTCAAATTGGGGTACACCGGGTGGTCTCTAGGAGTCTTCGTAGAACTTGATGTTACCCATAACCAATCGATTTTGTGGCAAGCTATCGACGCCCATATTCATGATCGAAATACTTAGTAATAACAATTTTACTACACAATTACCTCGCTCTGTGGTAAACATAAACATACATAAGATATCCTAGAATGAAATGTAGAAAGAGATGAATATTTCTTCGTTTTCCCTAAAAATTCATATGTTAGTGACACTGATTTTAGAACAAAGAATTATTGATGGTACGCGCTTTCCTGTACTGATTATCAAAAATTTACCGCTGAACCACATGTCGATGTAGGGAAATAAAAATCTCTAGTTGCCTTCCTTTTTACGCCTTAATGGAGCATCCGCATTTTGTAACAACTCTTAATTAATATGCTCTATGGTTTATAATTCATGGTATACATTGCTGTTGATTGCTTTAAAAAACATAAAATAAAAGTCATATACCAGATCCACGTAATTAGTGTGATTTCAGAAGTAAAAAAAGAAGGGAATATAGTAGTACATTTAATTATTCAAAATGAACGTAGAATCTCCCCGGGAATGGGCGGTTTCAAGCGTCAGTGACGAGAAACGGTCAAACACTCGAACATTATCATTCAATTATGCACTATCCCAGCATACCGAGATGAACCCTAATCCGCCGCCTCCTGCCCCCAACCCTAACCCGCCCCCCGCCTCCTCGACATCTCCATCGTCAGCTACCACATTCCCAAATCAAACCTCTCCTCTTCATACCACCCATACGGATCCCTCCTTCTTCAATGATCCCCCCTTCCAGCCTTCGCGCTCAGCCTTTCCTTCTTGGCGTGAAATATGTGGTGATGCCCCCACCCCCGCTTCTGTGGCCCGCCCTCTCTCCTACGCGCCACCGGTTCTCCTTGAAGGTGCCGAAGTGGCGTTCGTCTCCGAGGCGGAAGCCAGCTCCATTGCTGCCATCTGGGAGAACACCATTGTATTCTACGTGTTGGGAAAAAGGCCTTTCCTCATGCACCTTTCTACATTCATTACCAAGGTATGGAAACCCTCCGGTGATTTCAAATTGCTTCCTCGTCCCAATGGTTTCTTTTACCTTAAGCTATCTTCTAAAGAGGAATGCGACCGTATTATTGCCTCGGGTCCATGGCTATTTCAAGGACGATTCATGGTCCTGAGAAGGTGGGATGCTACCTCCTATATGGAGAAGGACCTCCTATCGGAGATACCCCTTTGGGTTCGGTTCTATGGCCTCACCTTGGGTCACTGCAACGAGATTATTCTCAATAAACTTGCTAGCCTTATCGGGGCGCCGCTATTCATGGATGCGGCCACTGCATCGGGGAGGAATTCCGAATTTGCACGTTGCTGTATCTCCGTCAAGGCTTCTAAAGTCATTCCTCCGACTCTTCCCCTGGTTCTCTACTCCGGTGCTCGCCATCTTGTGCAAGTGGAACTGGAATGGGATCCTCCCAGGTGCAGCTACTGTGTCGCATTTGGTCATGGCACAAAGCATTGCCCATTTGCAACTGAGGTGCAACCATCTGTTGTGCATTCTCAGCCGCTAGCTCCCGCTACTTCGCCTTCTCATCTTCAGTCTGACACACCCCCACCTGAAGTGCATTCTCAGCAAGCCACTATGGAGAATCAACCTAACAAGGATGCTCCGATCAATGAAATGCGCAACTCTGAAGCGGATGGGCGAACCGCCGAAGTGCCCACCGGCGAAGCCCACTCGCAGGACGGAGGCAACACGGTCCCCTCGGGGAAGGGATTTAGGCGCACCACCAACACGGCTAAGGCTCCTTCCTTTGCCTTTGGCCCCAAGCATTTCCTCCATAAGATGGCCTCCTCGTCTCGGAGGCCGTCCCCCTTGGGGAATCCTTCCTCCTCCACCAAATTACTGGTCCTGAATGCCCCTTCAACTGATGCTGAAGGCCAGACTATCGTGATGGACTCAGGTTCCCAGCCCTTCGCTGAGACCAATCAAGCTTGGTTCACTGCCTCGCACATGAAAAAGAAGATGTCTAAGCATCAGAACAAAGCTAAAGGGAGGGCTGAAACTCCCGTCCCCTCATCCTCTTAATGTCAATTGCGGTCTGCAATACCCGTGGGCTAAATAAGCCACGGAAATTTAAAGCTATCTTCAAAGAACTTCTCTCCAATAATGCGGAGTTGATTGGTCTTGTTGAGACCAAAATTAGGCCACATAGCAGACAAAGATTCGAGGAATCCATTCCTACGGGATGGAAGCTGGTGCACAACTATACAAGCCTTGGCCGTATTTATTTCCTATGGAATACCAATTCCTGGTCATGCGAGATTGTGGGTTCTCATAATCAAGCAATCACTGCTATATGTACAAGTATCGGTGGATGTTCATTCACACTCACCGTGATCTATGGAGAAAACAACCCTATCCTGAGGAAAGATCTGTGGCATCACTTGCGCGAGGTTAATTTGGGCACTTCAGGCCCGTGGCTAGTGATGGGCGACTTCAATGCTGTCAGGTTCTCCTCCGAGAGAATGGGCGGTCGCTCGGCCATCAGGTCTACTATGGATGACTTCAACGACTGTGCCCTTGAATGTGGTCTTTCTAATCTGGAAGCTAATGGTAATCATTGGTCTTGGACCAATGGCTTGGCTGGCTCTGGTCGTATTGCGGCCCGCCTTGATCGGGCTCTTGTTAATGAAGAATTCATTGCCACCCTTCCCACGACGAAGCTTTGCTACTCACCGCTTCCTTCCTCGGACCACTTGCTGCTTAAGGTTCAAATCAGACCTAGTACGCTAAGAAGAACACCTTTTCGCTTCTACGATTACGGGGCTCTTCGCCCAAGCTATCTCGACACGGTTTTGGAAGGGTGGGCTATCCCGGTCTACGGCAATCCCCTGTTCTGCCTTGTGCGAAGAATCAAAAATATCAAGTTGGCCTTGAAGCGTTGGGCTTCAGCGGAAGCAAATGCAATCATCGAAATAAAAATTGCGAAGAACTTTCTCGTGGCAATCAATGCCGCACTTTCCGAAGACCCTATGGAGCCGCATCTTGCTCAACTTGAGGCGGACGTCAAAGACTATTTGAATCCTCTTGAGGAGGACATGGAATCAATATGGAAGCAAAAAAGCCGTGTGGACTTGGCTTAACCTTGGGGATCGCAATACCCGTTACTTCCATCTTGCGGCAAAAATGCGTTGTTCTAGGAATTTCATCACTAATGTGATTGATCCTGGAGGCAACATTGTTGAAAGGCAGGCGGAGGTGGCCAAGGCTGCCTTACAGCATTTCTCCTCTCTCTTAGCCCCCATAGAGACCGTGGTCTTGAGGACTCCTCCTCCCCCTCGTCACTGTCTCACGGAATCAGCAAACCAATGGCTTGTTCGGCCATTTCAGGAAGAAGAAATTTGGGCTGCTTTGTCCTCCATTGGGTCCTCTAAGGCCCCAGGCCCTGACGGGTTCAATTCCAATTTCTTTAAGCTCCATTGGCCTCTTCTCAAAGACTCCTTCCAGGATGCAATGAACTTCCTTTACAAAGGAGGGGGGATGGTTAGAGAAGTTAATCACACCTTCCTCACATTGATTCCCAAAGTCCAAACCCCTACAAACATTGGCGACTATCGGCCAATCTCCGGATGTAACGTCATTTATAAGATATTCTCGAAGCTCCTTGCCAATAGGCTTGCGGTTGTTCTCCCTTCCCTCATTTCGTTGAACCAAACAACGTTTATTAAGGGGAGACTAATCAGTGATAACACTCGTCTTGCTAATGAAATCCTACATGGTTTTGACATTAGAACATCTCGAAACAAAGCTTGCTTGAAGATTGATCTTTCAAAAGCTTTCGACTCTATTGAGCATTCTTTCATACTTGTCGTCCTCTCGTCTATGGGCTTCAGCTCCACGTGGATCTCTTGGATAAAGGAATGCATTACGACGGCCTCGTTCTCCATATTAGTCAATGGTTTCCCTTATGGATTCTTGAAAGGAACGAGGGGCTTGCGCCAAGGGGATCCCCTCAGCCCTCTACTATTCACGGTTGGTATGGAAGCCCTCACTTCCATTATGGAACTTGAATCTATGGCCGGCAGTTTTCAACCGCTGGGGCGTGGTCGTTGCTTGGTCCCTTCTCATCTTATCTATGCGGATGACCTCCTCATATTTTGCAAGGGCTCCTTTCGCTCCCTTAGTGTCGTGCGGGATATATTGAATGAGTTTGAAGAAGTGTCAGGGCTTAAATTGAATCACAGGAAGAGCAAATTATTTAGGCCCAAATGGGCTACCCAGGACTTTGCTTCCACCCTTCTCTTGGGGATGCTACAACATCATCTTCCTTCAACATATCTCGACCTGCCTATGGCTTCCACCTATGGCCGATGCTCGGATTCGAGAGCCCTTGAAGATCGAATACGGTCTCTCATTAACGGCTGGAATGCAAAACGCCTGACTATGGCGGGTAGGGCGCAATTGATAAATACTGTGATCCGTGGCATTTTCCAATACTGGGCTGCTGGGGTCATCATCCCTATTACAAAAATCAAAAGATTGGAAAAAATTTGTGCCCAGTTCCTATGGGGACGGAAGCGCCAAGACATTTCTTGGAGCAAGGTTTGTCTCCCAAAAAGGGAGGGTGGTCTGGGATTGACCTCGCTGCTCTCCATCCGTAAAGCATCCATTGCTTCTTGGGTTTGGCGCTTTCTTTCTGCTGACTGCTCCGTTTGGGCGGAATATTTGCGCGCCAAATATATTTCTAATGGCACATTTTGGGACGCCGCTCCTTCCTCCTCCTCCTCTATTTATTGGCGTAAGATGTTGGATGCTAGGTCAGTTTTGAGGGAGGCCATACGTGGCGACGTTCTCAATGCTTCTTGGGGCCCCTCGAATACTGGTTTCTCTTTTGCGAGCGCCCTACATCTGCTTCGCCCCCACAATGTGATGGCCCCCTGGTACGCGGTCATTTGGGATAGACATATCCCTCCCTCCTATGCATTCTCTCTTTACAGAGCCTTCCTCGGAAGGCTCCCAACTAAAGATAGGCTCATTGCTTTCGGGATGGCACTGCCTGATACGTGTGCGTTCTGCGATGTGGAGGAGGAAACACATGACCACCTCTTTCTCCGGTGTCCCTTCTCCTCAAACATATGGCTGGAATCATGCAAATCTATTGGCTTGTTGGTACCTATCTCAAATGCTATACAGGATCTGGTTCCTTGGATACAACATCTGCCAACTTCGAAGGTCCGCTCCTCAGTAGCAACCACCCTTGCTATTGTGGTTCGGCAAATCTGGCTGGAACGTAATAGATGATGGTCGAGCGCTTGCCGCTGGTCCCTGGAGCGAATAGTGGCTGAGGTTCTCGCTACTTTCAGATACATTAAATTTTAGGCCATGGAGTTTTTGTTTTCCCTTCTGTGGCTCAGCATAATCACATCCTTTTTTGTATGGTTCTTTTTCTCTTTATTACGACCAGTTTTTTCCTGGCCATCATAGTCCTGTAACAAATCAGCAATCTTTTTTTGGGAATATATAGATTACTTTTACAGAGCAAAAAAAAATTATGCACTATCTTTTTTTTTGGTAAGTAATGCACTATCCTTTTGCATACAGAAATAGACGAAATAATTAAATGAGAAAGTACTTCATAGCCGATAGATACCACGATGCATGACGTCGATGTTCTCGGACCAATAAATCCAGCCAGCGCACAAAGTCAAGGTCAAAATGAGATAATCACGTGGAGAAGAAGGATTGCCAAAGGAATATGTCAACGGTTAGTATAGAGCGACGCCATTTTTTATTGGGATGACACGCTTTCATGGAAACGATATTTTCTTATTGGCAGCACATAGATTTCTCTCTCTCTCTCTCCCTCTTACGGGCGAGTTTTTCAAGGCTAGTTATTATTTATTTGTAAAAGTAAACCGTGTTTTTCTCGTTAGTCTCTTCAGTGTGACATGCACTCCAGATTGGAACTTCTCAGCAAAAAGAAAATGAAGCCTCCATGACAAATTATGGCCGCTCGTTCTAAGAAGACGTGCAAGGACACGATACGTACGTCAACGATGTTTTGGAAGAAAGTGGACAAAAATATACTGTCTAAGTGAGTAATTTACTGTCATAATACAGCAGTCGTATGACTGTTGCAGTAGTAGTATAAACTGAAGATGACCAAAGACCGGATGTTTTTTATGGATTTAAGTTCAAACGTCTGGATTGAAATTTCCATGTCAACTCAGTAGGATTGACAGTGCAATGTTGGCTGATCCGAGGGTTTATGTCCTATCCGTGAACCGGAAGAATAATGTACTGGAAGCACGCATCAGGGTATTTCTCATCACCCCTCGAATATTGAGAAGGATGTGACATTCATATTTGACCAAATATCTTAAATCGCAAGAAATCTAACATCCAGGTCTTCTTTCTTAATGTCCTTGCTATGCATCTTTTCATTATAGACGGTAACTGATGGATCGCACCGGCCCGTGCCCAAGGACCCAAACGTCGTCTCGTTGGTTCCAAAGACCGATATTCCCTTCCAGCCGAACCATGTTGATGCCCCCACGAGACATGCCTCACGCACCATCCTCATTCTCTTCTGCTATATATACTACTGGAGTGGTGGTTTTATTTTGGCACTACCAACTCTACTAGGCTTTTGTGTTCTTCGCAAGTCTGCAAGAACTTTATGCGTTTTGATCTTGGGGGTAAATTTCTAGTTAGTTGTACTATATACCATGCCTCCAAGAATTTTGTAATACCGTACTAGATGCCATTGGCTTTCGGGAAAAAAATTATAGGCGGTGAAGATGCTTCCTTTTGGCAAACTTCTTTTAATATTTTAATAGGTATGAGATTTCTTATTTGCAACCTATTTGCAAGCAATGCTGAGTGGAAACACTATTTAAATGAGGTGTGGTTTCTCCTTCGTTAGAAAATATCCTAATATAAACCATCGGAATTGAATCAATGTTTATGGTTAATTCCACCATCGGTGCAATAAGACCACCAAAAATAATCCTTAGATTTCCCCAAATAAAAACAGATTCTCATTTAACTATAAAATTCAAAAAATAATAACTAAAGAAATTGCTTAAGGATATAACTATTGAGATGGGATTTTCAAGATATTTTTATTTAATAGTTAAAGTGTTATTGTGATTCCGAAAATTCTCAAGTCAAGCATTTTCAATAAAAGAATCAAACCAAGTAAAGAAAAGCTAAGAGAGATAAAAAGTGTTATTTATTTACAATATAGTGTACATGATCGAACTCAGAGAGGCTACAATTTCTGAGGATTATTAATTTTAACAAAATCAAAAAGGTTCTTTTTCTTTTCAGTGTTTTTATGAGTTTTTATCTTTTTATTTTTATGGAATTTTAATTTTTATATTTTTATGATTTTCTGATTTAAATTTTAAATGGTTTTTAATTTTACATTTTTTTTATATTTTTAGTTTTTAAAACAAAGCAAAAATAAAAAGAATGAGAATAAAGGAAATCAAGGCCTTTTTGTATTTTTTAAATATAATAAAAAATGTAGATAATTCAGCCAAAAATATATTTATGTTTTTAGCAATTTCTTACTATTTTTGTGATATTTTAAGATTTTTGAAAGATTTTCAAAATAAGTAAAAACATGAAAACAAAACACAAGTAAAACCAAGACACTGTTTTTGGATTTAGAAAATAGAAAATAAAATAAAAAATACGAAATATACACAAACAAAAAGATAATTTTCAAGCTTTAATTAAAGCTATTTTATGTATTTTTTTATAGTTTCAATTATTTTATATGATTTTTAAATAATTTCTGTATTGTGCAATTTTTAGTATTTTTATAAAGATTTTTCAAACAAAACTTATATAGAAAATAAACAATCAAAACACACAAAATGACTTTTTCTAGAATGCTTGAAATAATTTTTGAATTTTTATTACTTGTCTACTTCAAACCAAGCAAATTTATGTGGTTTTTGAATTTTTTTAAGATGATAAAACAAATTCATTTTGAGAACAAAAAATGTAGGTGATAAAACTAACTAGCATGAGCTTATGAGATTTTTTCCAGAATTTTTAGATGCAATTTAATATTTATAAACACAATTAATGAGCAAAAAATTATTCTGGAGAACAAGGACTAAAATGCAAGAAATTTTATTTAGGGCACTGAATGAATAACACAATAGAGAAATATAGGGTCAATTCTGCAAATATTCCACAAGAGGTGTGTGCTGGTGCACGTCAATCGCGCTGATATGGTCCTCAATGTGATGTGATTATTTAAATTCCGAGGTTCAATCAATAACAAATAATCACAGACCAAATAATGCAATTTCTCTAAATAATCGCATGTAGAAGCATGTGTACAGTTCAAGTAGGACCAAATTGTAAATAATAAAACCACAAAGGGTGCACTTGCAATTATTCAAACAACCACAAACGATTCCTGATGGGGCTGATTTAGAAAATAAAGAAACTGCAGGGCTTAGGAGAATTTTTTCACCGTAGAGCATGCAAGGCGCATGCAGATCTGACGGAATTTGGCCCCTGCAATAAGTTTATTGCTCGGAGACGTAGCTCCGTCCGCTTTATTAGGCTGAAACTAGCGTAGATGAATGGTGGATGGTTGACTCCGGTAGAGGTGGTCGGAAGTGGAGACGAGAAGACCAAATCCGGGCATGATCTGGGTGATCAGACGTGGAAGAAAGATGAAGAAATAGCCGATGAATGCATAGCGATGGCCGGGAATGAAAATTGTACAACGGATTGGCTCTGATCGAGCAGATCGGAGCCAGATATGAGACGAATGGATTAAGCTAAAATCAGAATGAAATTACGTGAAATAAACCAGAAATTAAAGGGAAATCTATCTAGAATTAACCGACAATGGAGTGAGATAATTCACTGCGCACATAAGGCGAAGAAACTCAACTCTGTTGGTGGAGCTCCAGCGAGTGGCGGATCTCAATCTTCATTCAACTTCTCGCACTCACAGTAGTGAAGGATGAGCCCTATCACTGATCCTCTCTCCCAAAATCAACCTCGAGTGAGAAATTTGGTCAAAATGGATCAGGGGCGGAGGTTCAATCTAGAGAGGGATTTAAAGGCAGAGATGTTGCAGAAATTCAAAAGAGAATGGCATGTGAACCAAGGCACGATTATTGAAATTATTAATCGGGCGAAAAATCTAGTTATTTGAGTTATCAAAATAAGAAAGAATCAGATGGAGTGGAGCTAAGGATCGATCAGGAAAATTCAGAGAAGAAGATAAGCCCAGCCGGTTTATTCGAGCAGGGCAGAAATATGGAGAGTTGACCATGGTCAACAAACCCAGGTCTGATCAATGGGAGCAAAGATCCGCTAGAAGACAAAATAGTGAGAAAAATATGAAATAAATTAAAAATAAAATAGATAAAATAGTAAGAAGTGGAGTGTACATCTCCTTGTGAAGCCGGTCAGTGTAGCCAAGTCTCCAATAAGATCTGCAATTTCTCTGAAGCTGGACCAATGTGATCAATATACTTTTTTTGGAATAACTTTGGCTTCTATTTGGTAGAAAGAACTATTGCACTGCATTGATCTTATTGTTCCTTGATGGATATAGAATCTTTCTTTCTGCCCATGTTTTGGGGTCTTAGAAAATATGTGTCAGCAGACCATCCCTCATCCAGAGCGATATTTCAACCCACAGCTCCAGTCTTTAGATGACCATGCCACTAGACTAGGTTGGGGCGCACTGGCCACTCAAGGTAAATGGGTATGTTTCCATTCATGTGTCTCTCTTGCTAGAGGATGCTACCCCTCACCACCTCATCAGTGAAGAGCTACGTGTAAAGTGATTGTCCAAGTTAGGTCACTGTCTAAAAGAATCGTATGTTTGTATGAAATATTCTACTTAGACCAATCAATATGACATGCGAACATAGTCTTATTGACTCGAAGAATTAAGTCGCTATGACATAAAACGTATCAACTCCAGTTCCTATAAGGTTCCTATGAAATTAAGTGGATTAAGGTCTTAACCAAGTTACATTCTTCATATTTTTCCAGACTAGTTTAGGAATCAATATCATTATAAAAAATGCAATTGCAAATGCAACAAAACTACACATTTTTCTAAAGAATGAAAAGAACAAACTTTTTTAAGAGGTTTTTAGAGAACTTTTGCAACTTTTTATGCATTTTTTAATAGAGTATTATACATATCTACAAGAATTTACAAGGATTTTATAAACATTTTATATAAAGAATTTATACAAAACATATATACAAGATTATACATATTTGTAAAGATTTTACAAAAAAATATTACTATTATTATATACAAATTTTATACAAGAATTTTATACAAAATTTAATACAAGTTTTATACAAAGACTTTTATTAAAAGAATCTTATGCACAAGAGTTTTATTCACATATTTTACAAGGTTATTACAAGGTTTATTTACAAATATTTTTAAAATCAAGTAAACATACATATATACAAACAAGTTATTTATATACAAGGTGACAAAATAATTTTACAAACTAGTTTACAAAAGTTTTTAATTTTACAAAACCTTTAAAAATATTTTACAGAAATTTTTAACAAAACATTTTACAAAATTTTACAAAAACATTTTTACAAATATTTTACAAAAGCTTTCTAAAATAATTTACAAAGTTTTACAAACCTAAATAATTTACAAACATTTTTACAATGTAAATATTTTTTATACAAAATAATTTATAATCATTTTATAAATAAAATAATTTTACAACAAATAATTT
The DNA here is from genome assembly GCA_037367405.1 of Ottelia alismoides. NCBI lineage: Eukaryota > Viridiplantae > Streptophyta > Magnoliopsida > Alismatales > Hydrocharitaceae > Ottelia > Ottelia alismoides. The sequence continues at coordinate 963,074 of JAZKJV010004651.1, read as the reverse complement.
ACAAAGGTTTTTACAAGAAGTTTTACAAAGTATTTTTACAAATATTTTACAAAGAATTTGTACAAATATTTTTACAACCATTTTACAAAACTATTTTACAAAAATATTTACAAAAGAATTTTTATGAAGAATTTTTACAAAGTTTCTACAAATCATTTTTATTCTAGTTTTATTGGCCATATTATTAGACAAGCAAAAGTACGGGTTACGGCTAAAGTATTATATATATTATATACGACACCCCCTATACTTAGATTGAACTATGTCCACATAGTGACCAAGAAGCGACAAAGGAAGACATAACTCGTGCTAAGTATAAAAAAGAGAAAAGAATCCTATACTACAATGACCCAAAGAATAAAGAATAAAATGAATAGAAATCGGTTACCCCCCTATATTTAGGATCAAATAATCCTAAAGTATAGAAGACTATACAAACGGAGAAGTCTGGGGAAAAGATAATATAAACTCAACGACTTGACTTATCCTCTTTTATACTTAGGGTAAAAGATCCCTAAATATAGTAAAAAAATATCAACAAGTTGAAGGACAATTGAGGGAACATAAGAAATAAAAAGAAAAATAACAAAGAAAGAAATGAACGACATCACTCCCCCTATATTTAGGGTAAAGAATCCCCAAGTATAAGCAACAACAAGAGTGATGAAACATAACGAAAATGGAACAACTCAAGTCATTCACCTCCCCTATACTAAGGATAGAGTACAACCTAAGTTTAGCACACACACGGAAAAGACGTGAATGATAAAAATGGAATAAAGAAAGAATAAAATGAAAGTAATATATACAAAAAAGAATAAAATATACAATGCTGAAGAAGGAAGAAGCTTGACCTTCTTTCAATTCTGTTGAGTTATAGAATCAATTAGATGTACATCAACATGGGTCATCCTCAATGTGTCCATGTTTGAATTCTCAACCCCTCGATCAGAGTCGACGTGGTGAAAGTACTCAACGGATTTTTAACGATATGGAATATGCATGAAAGGTGGAAGTAAATCATAATTTCCCTCAAAAAAATCATATCCACAAACCATATTTAGCTCATCAATATACTCTGAAATCTCTGGCTGATCATCAATAATAATACTCCCATATGCAATGTACAGACTATAGAGCACTGTGCTTTCCAAGTTTTCCATGTGAGAAATGAATTGTTGGGGTCAAAATATCATTCAAAGATAAAGACTAGTGACTTCTCTAATCTATAACGTCACAATCTTTTGTATCTGATGAATCAAGAACACTCTCATCTGATGCGGGTTTGGCTTTCAGCTCGAAGATCGTCTCAACAATAACACTTTCACTGTGAGAGTGAAAAGTAATCGTACTTGCCCTACAATCAATGACCACCTTTGTTATATGCAAAAAAGATCGTCCAAGAATAATCAGGGTGTGATGTAATGGGAATGTAGGCTCCATATCTATGACAACAAAGTCAACATGAAAACTCAAGCCATGTACCGCCACAACAATGTTCTTAAGTATGCCATTCGGTATCTTGATTGATTGGTTTGCAAACTAAAATATCATTTTGCTCTTCTTGAAAGGTACGAGCTTGAGATGCTCGAGTAGTGACAAAGGCAATAGACTAATAGATGAACCGCTATCCAAAAAAGTACAATCAAACTAAAGATCTGAAATCTAGCATCTAACAATATGTGCTCCCTTAACTTGCTTTTTGTTTGGGAGTCGATGGTGTATGGAAATTGCACTAACCATGGTGACAATGTGACACTTTGGCCTGCTACATCCTCTTTTCTTGTATGGACGTTTAAGTGCAGAAGCTTGTTTCATGCCTTTTTAACGACAGATATATATTCCATGGATTTTAGGAGTGGCATCCCAAGTAAGATGGTCTATAATATCTCAACCTCTTGATGCATCTCCATTTCATCACCTTTATTCTATCATTTTGGGCTTTAAGCCCTAGCTAAATACATGAATATATCATTATTTTGCATAAAATAACCTTCATTATTTACAATATAAATATTGTATAAAATACTGCATTTAAAGTCAACATAAAAGAACAAAGAAAAGAAAAGAAAAAATGAAATACCACAGGTATTGCATGAGCCTAAACCCCAAGACCTAAGCATCATGATGATTGAGTTGATAAGGAATAAAATAAGGGGAGATAAAAATAAAAATTACAATAAACCCTAATTTTTCATTCATCAACTAGTCTAATTTGGGACCCATTTTATTCTTCATTATTTAAACTCCAAATCAATAAACTTTGTATATGAGAGTTGTAGATAAAAATACATAGAAAAATACAAAATTGATTTCATGAAAAAATAATGCAACTCAGAATAAAAATCCAAAATCCCAACTTCACAAACATGTATCTTCTCCATATGAACTCAAAATTCACCAAAATCGCTCATATAACTTTTAATAAGCTATTTAATGAATGTGGTTTCATTTAGTTTGGAAATAAGATGAAAAGTTTAGGTTTTGGACCCATATTGTACGTTATACATGAATAAAATAATCATTTAATTTATTTTTATAGTTTTCATATTGTTATATATTTATAATTTTGTAATATTATCTATAACATATAAATAAACATAATAAATAAAACTTTTACAAATACCTTAAAATAAATATCTATACAATGATACATACATGAAATATACTTACTTATTCTAATATAGTTAATATATATAATTAATTAGCTATATATTTCAACTCAAAAAATACAATAAAAAATATTATGTGTATTTCAATAAGCAGAAATATAAATTATGTATATAAAATAATAAAATCCAAAATATGACATAAAAATAAAATACATTATACATAGCTAAATATACCTCTAATGTACCTACAAAAAGTGTCGCACAATAAATAAACTTGTATAAATAAACAAAAATCACCATAAAATACTATACGAAATATTAAATATTTTTTATATTTTAACAAAAAATAAATAAATTATCAACTATTTTATTTCAAATTATTTTTTAATTTAATTTCTGGTATGTCCTCTAGCGGAGGATGTGGACTAATCATGTTGCAACCATGGTTGACCTGCCGGTCAACTGAGACCCCTGCCACCCTAGTTAAGTTTCTTTAGCTCTTTTTGCTCCTAGTATGATAGGTAGTCTAGTTTAGGATTTAATGTAGCTTGGTTTTGCATTTTATTCCTTAAATTTCTAAAATCAAAGTTCGTCGGATCTTCTGCTCTAGGCACTGTCCCCATGTTCTCTGATTGTTCTTTAACCCACATGATACTTTTACCTAGTTCCCATTTGAGTTTTGAATGCCCCACGTGCTTCCATTCACATCGGACTTGATCTGATTGAGAAGTTAGCCCTCCTCCTATGTTGCTTCATCAGAGGGCGGCGCCCAACCTCATTCTCACTCAATTTCACTTAAAACTACCTCTTGCACCTTAATTCTTTGTTTGAGTTAACCTTGCAGGTATCGGAGGTCAAAACGCAGTTTTGCATCAAATTTTGTCCTGGTCATGGTACTTGGAGCTTTGACTCTTCCACGACCTTCGAGGATCACTCTAGTGAGCCTTGGACCTCTCTGAAGCATCCAACCAACATGGAAGACCTCCAGCTCCATTTTACAACACCTGGGAAGCTTCCAGGTGGTCGGAGCTGTGAGCTAGAGCTGATCAAAAGAACCCGCGCACCTTGTTCATACTTGTTCATCCAGAAGAGCAGGGACTGTCTGATCAATGAGGAGCTCCAGATTGTGCAGCTACCATTATATGCAAGCGCCATCAACCATCAGATCATTAGCCGCATTCTAATCGTGACCCTTCATCTGCGAAGGGGTATCCACCCTCGAGGAGTCGATGCGTGGCAAGTAGAGCGTATCTAGCCGTCCAATAGCACCTTTAGGGGGTAATTTTGCCCTATACCCCTCACTTCTTGTATTTCATATTTAGTCCATAAACTTTCATCTGTAGTGTGTACACTTTTGGTTATTTTGCAAGTATACCCATGTATTTATTTTATTTGCAGTTTGGTCCCCTCGCCACGTCACCTCATGTGCCCATACCCATGTGGTAGGGCATTTTGCAAGAAACCCCCTTGCTCTTGTGTTATTATTTAATCTAGAAATTTTGTATTCAGATTCAAGACTTTTTGGGAATTTTACATGTACACCCTGCCATGTTCTTGAAATTGCATTTATATCCCTACCAACATGGAATGAATTAAATATTTTGGAAAATTACATAGATGCCCTTTATACTTTGGAAATCGGTTTTGTATTGCATTTTTGTTTATTTTTATTTGCGTATTAGTCCCTGCTAGTATTGTATTTTTATTTCCTTTATTTATTGCATTAAAATAGCATTTGCATCTAAAAAATGTAGCAATATTATTTTAGTTACTTTATATATCATTAAATCACATATATTTTTTGTTAGGGCATTTAAATTATTTTCTTATATTTGAACATTCAAAAATATTGAATTTATTCCCTATTTGCAATAAAAAAACTCACAAAAATTAGAAAATGTTTTGAAAAATTCCAAAACAAATAGAAGTTGATTATTATTGCATTTTACACTTATAGACCAAAAATTACTAAAACTCAAAAGAAAAACAAAAAAAAGCAAACCCTCCCTAACCTTAAAAAATAAAAAGAATTATTTGAAAAATCCAAAAATTGAGTTTTCTATTCATGTATCTTATTTATTATAAATATCACCTATTAAAATTAGTTTAGAAATTTTTAAGCTATTTAGGTATTTTTGAAATCCAAAACAAGTCGGTTACATATTATTGTTCACTGTTTTCTCATTTTTATTCAATTAAAAATGAAAACAAGTTAGAAAAAAATCAAGAAAAACATCAAAAATAGAGTAAAATATAAAAAATAAAAAAAATAATTTATTTTGTGTATTTTAAGTGTATCTATATATATACTAGTCTATATTGTACATTTATAACTATAATTACTTCTTTTATAATTACTATTATTATAATTATCAAAAATAACAAATAATTTTTAATACCCTTAAAATATAAAAAAGATTGTATCTTAGGATTTTTTTCTTGATTTCATCTTTATTTTGTATTTTTAACATATATTGTCTATATTATATCTATATATTATACTTACTTATCTTATATCTAAAAAAAGAAAAGGAAAATTAAAAATAAAAAATATATAATTTATAAAACCAAAAACAAAAAAATATAAATTAAAAATTACATAAATATTTAATATTTAAAACCCACTGAAAAGTCAAAAATCTTCATAAAAACACCAAAAACAGTTGTTGTCTTTTTGCCACTTTTTGTAATCTATTCCCCTTGCTCCCTGTGTACGATACCCTATACGTACTTCCACGATACAACTATATATATGTTTATAATAAATCTTGACCTCTCATTTTGATTGATTACTTGATTGTGTGGGTTGATTGTTGAACTTCTTGACTTTAGTGAGCGGTCGCCTCAATGACAGTGTTCTTGCCTTGTGAGAATATCTGACTCTCACAAAAATAGAGTTTTCAACTACATGATTAGAAAGTGTTGTTTTTAATTTTTGATTTTTTACTTTTATTCAAGGCATCATGGAATGAAACAAAATCAAAAACAACATAAAATTGCTCATTCCTTTTATTTAACTCTAAATCAACATATACGTATGGATAATCAGAATCATTCTGTACAATATCATCCATAACAGGTGTAGAAGAAGAAGAAAAAATAAAACGGGCTGATGTATCTGCTGGTGCTGAAGAAGACTCCTCGACGGGTGTGTTCTCCTTCAAAGCTAACTCAGCAATGCATCTTCCTTTACTCTCTTTTTAGTATTTTCTGGTGTGTGGTGGTGGTGGTGGTGGTGAAGATCCTCCCTGGGTAGCAACACAGGTCCTCTACTCAGACGATGTAGAAGCTGAATAAGGTGAAGCTCGATTAGTGGCTTGATCTCCCAATCCCATTGGTGTTGGTGACTGCAATATCCTACCGCCCCTGAGAGAAATGGCATCAGATAAACATGTAAAATCATAAGTGATACCTATTTTTGGAGTGGATGGATCATGTTCTACATGTTCCTTACTGCGATGAAGAATATCAAGCTTAGTTATCTTCAAATCATCTAGCCTCTGATTTAGATCATTCATGTTCTTCATCAAATGGGCAAGTTGGTCAAGTGTTGGGTTCACTGGAGGAGCCTCAGGCTTCTCAAGAACTGAAGGTTTCTAAAACTGGTAGTGCGGAGGCTGGTACCTAAAATAGGCAGATTGTGGTTGATATGAATAATGAGGAGGAGGATGTGAAAATTGTAAGTACTGTGCAAGTTGCTATTAAAAATATGGTTGATAAGGATAAGAAGGTTGTATCTGTCGTTGTCCATATCTCCATGTTTCAAAATGTGGTGGAGACAAGTAATGAGGTAGCGGTGGTTGGTGTTGGTACTATTATGGTCTGCCACCTTGAAACCGATGAATGGGTCTCTGATCGGTATGAGAACCCAATTGTCCCTGCCTTGGTGGATGGGTCAAGCTGTGCTCGGGACCGTTCCAAATATTTTTCACGTCCTAAATGTGAGGTGGAGTTGATTTAAACAAAAGGCGTCATTGCAGTGGAGGCACAACGAGGGTAGTTAGGTTTTCTTCTTGCCTCTACTATTGGTGTTTGTATATACTCTTTTTTGTTTTCTTCGTTTATCTTTTTATTTCATGTTTTGCTTTATTTTATTTTCTTATTTTTTTTCATAAAGTGTATCTGACACCTCTTTTGTTTCAGCTTTTCAGCGAGAGCCTGACGAGCGAGGGTGGAGTTCTTAGGAGCGTCGATGCCCGAGTGAAGTGGAGGCAAGCCATTTCTTCATCAATCGGTAGGAGAGTGTAAAGGAGGAGGAGCAGGAGGAGTGGAAGAGCATTTGACACACATTCATTTTTTATTTTCTTTTTAGTCATTTTATGTCATTTTTTGTAAATAATTTTCAATAATTTATTTTAGCATTTACCTCTTTTTCTGTTTTCTTGGCCATTACATACCCTTGTAATTGTGAGGTTTGTTTCACTAAGTGTCAATACATTTGGGGGACCTCATCAGATTTTTATTTTCATCGCTTTTATTTTTATTTGTTTCTCGTTGTTTTTGTGCTTGAGCCCATTAGTATAGATTTTTATTATCTTGGGTGAGTCGGGTAAATAATAGGTCCAAAGCCCAAATAAAATTCGTGTTCCTATATAGTAGACTCGTAGTTTGGACTTAGATAAATAACTGATTCTTTCTCGATAATAGAAGTTTATGCTAGGACAGTTCTCGTGCATCACTTAGTTAGCTTTCGTTTTTATTTTTTATTTTATGCGCAGATCATTTTGCATGTATACTGCTGAAGACAGGTACGTATTTCTAACTTTGCAAACGTCATTGATTTTGATCATGCATCGGATTTTCTGACTTCCTTCCCGTTTTCTCACTTAGGATAAAAAAGGGAATTGGAAAACATTAGATCAATTTATTTGAAAATACTAAAAAAATTGATAACCAAATAAAATTGGGACAACTAAAATAACTCAACCCGAAAACTAAACGTAAAGATCCATTCATTATTTTGGGGAGAGGAACTCTCTCATTGTTGCATGTACTTACCTCCAAACAGAGTGGGTGAGGACATAGCCCCAAGAATAGAGCCCAAATCCCTGGCAACGACGTCATTTGTTTGGATGAAATTTTCAAGGGATTTTTATTTAATAGCTAAAGTGTTGTTGTGATCCTGAAAATTCCCAAGTCAAGAAAAATTATTATTTTAATAAAAGAATCAAAACAAGGAAATAAATGCTAAGAGAGATAAAAAGTGTTATTTCTTTACATGTGTAGTGTACATGATCGAACTCAGGGAGGCTACAATTCCCAAGGATTATTAATTTTAAGAATATCAAAGAGTCTCTTTTTCTTTTTTTCCTTTTAGCATTTTATAAGTTTTTTTAATCTTTTTTTTACTTTTACAGAAATTTAATTTTTTTATTTTTTTATGGTTTTTTGTTTTTTAATTTTTAGTGGTTTTTAATTTTACAATGTTTTATACTTTAAATTTTTAAAACAAAACACAAATAAAATGAATGAAAATAAAGGAAATTAAGCTCTTTTTATAATTTTCCTATATAGTAAAAATATGCAGAAAATTCAACCAAAAATATTTGGTGTTTTTGGAAATTTTTATTGTTTTTATGATTTTTAGAGGATTTTAGATTTTTTAAGATTTTCAAAACTATTGAAAATAGGAAAATATAACACAAATAAAAGCAATACAATGTTTTTAGATTTTTAAAATAGAAAATAAGATTAAAATTACTGAAAATATACAAAACAGGAAGATAATTTTTCAAGTTTACTTAAACTGTTTTATGTCTTTTTGCTATTTTTCTATGATTTTATATGAACTTTTTTATTATTTTCTATGTTTTGTAATTTTTAAGTTTTTGATCAAGAATTTTCAAACAAAATTTTTAAAGAAAATAAAACCAGTCAAAGCACCCACATAAACAAATTTTTCTGGAATTTTTCAAACAATTTTGAATTTTTATTAATTTTCTGTTGCACTCAAGTCAATAGTGGTTTTTACATTTTTAAAAATAATTAAACTAAAAGTATCGATAATAAAGTAATTTGTAGGAGATTATGAAAATTTTATGGAATTTTTAAATGTAATTTAATATTTATTAAAAACAATTTATGAGCAAACAATTCTTCTTGAGAACAAGGACTAAAATGCAAGAAATTTTATTTAGGCACTAAATGAATAACACAATAGAGAAATATAGGTGAATTCTCCAAATATTCCACATGAGGTGCGTGATGGTGCCCATGAGTCACGTTGGCATGGACCTCGATGTGATTATATAAATTCCGAGGTTCAATCAATAATAAACAACCACAGACTAGATGATTCAATTTCTCCAAATAATCACATGAAGAAGCATGTGCTTAGTTCAAATAGGACCAAACTGTAAAAAATAAAACCACAAAGGGTGAACTTGCAATTATTCAAGTAACCACAAAACAACACATGTCATGATGAGACTTATTTTAAAAAATAAAAAAATGGAAGGGCCTATGAGAAAATTTTCATCGTGTAGCGTGTAAGCCACATGCAGATCTGACGGATTAGCTTTGATCTAGAAGCTTTGATCGATGGTTGACTTTTGGGGCTAGATCTATCCTCGCCGACTCCTATCACAGGAAATCATAATCCCCCTGACTCCACCTCTGACTCTACTCCATATTTAATAACCCAAACCACCTTTAATGACTTTTTCATCTACCAGATCTTCTGCTATACTCTTCCATTTGTCAAAGGCGGAGTGAAGTCGATTCTCCATCTTTCCATTGGTGACAGTGTCAAGACTTGGAGTAGAAGGTGAAGACACACTTCTGAGCTTGATCCACGAAGCCACAGGCTTTGTGTTGCTGCTATGATTAGACCAGCCAAACTCTACCACCTCGCCAAGTGCCGAGCAATCTAATGGAGCCTCAAGATCCATTCTTCCAGGTGGAGAACCCATTCATGTAAAACCCTTCTCCTGAGCCCTTTTCTCCTCCCTTCTTCTACATTTCACATTTGATTCATACGTCTATGTCCTCCCATCCTTGCCTCCGATCATCAACCATCACCTCCACCTTTGTCTTGCTCCACTACTGATCTATCGCTTCACACCTCCTTCAACTTTGTGAATCACGTCACTAGAGACCCTACTTTGTTCCTCCACCTGCAACTAGAGCTTCTCGCCCACTTCCTCCTATTCGACAAATGATACTTTCTTCTCTTGCATGCAACATCGAAGTCAAGGCCAATATCTTCGAGCCCAAGCATCTCTTGTAGGTTCCAGACATTCATCAATAGCGACTATCTGACGTTCCTCAGACGTGTATCGGTCCCCAATCACCAGTGTTGTGCCTGGAACTGAAGGGGACGATGAAGGAAGAACACACGTTATATGTTCTGCTTGATCCTGATAGAGCGGTGCTTGATTCAGGCCATCTCCAACCATTCGATCATGATCGCATCGCTTCTCGACTATCCACTCATGTCTAGCTTATAGCCATTTGATCGAGCTTTGATCATACATCCATGATTCATCCCTGGGCTTACACATGAGCTAGTAGCCTCGAGAGCACCTGAAGCAATGAGACACAGACACGTGGAGGTTCGCACCTAAACCGTTGTCCAAGTCGACATGCATCACATACATCTCACGTGTACGTGGGGAAAATTGTGCCCAAGTCCCTGCATGCTTCCAGAATTGCAAAAAAGCCATGATCATGCTCGCTGCGCACGTGATTTGGGTAAATTGCATCTAGGCCCACCCATTTCCAAGATATTACAAGGATACCCTACTATGGGTAAATTACATTGAGGCCTAGGAAGCTTCTGGAAATTACAAGGCCCCACCAAAAAGTCCAATTTGTAAGAATGTATCTATTTTAATTACATTTTGATCCTTGAACCTCATTTTATTCATATCTTGTGAACCACTTATCATATTTTTGCATTCTTTATGTCAATTTAATCCTCAATTCATCACCTATCGTATACAATAATGTGATCCACCTTTTGAGACATTACTGAGTGTTACTTTTTAGAGTCTATTCATTCAATTGTGAGAATTTTCATTCTTGATACTGATCTTGTATTGCTCATAAATTACGAAATTGTGGGAACAAATTTGGGATATTAATTGAGATTAGTTAATCATATTAACTCTGAATAAATTGAAGGGGGAGGAAACTAATTAATTGGCTTGGTTTCTCTTCTTGGATTGCTCACTTTGCATAACATTTTGCATCATCGCTGCATAATTTAAAAATCACAAAAAGATTGTGTTTGCTTATTGAGTTATTACTTTTCCACCATATAGCATAACATATTTTTCATGCATTAAAATATTTTGAAATTCATGCATCATATTTCCATTTAATTAATTACATCTCTTTATTTAAAATCAATAAAAAGTTAAAAAATAAAAAAAACCAAAAATATCCATTTCTCTCTATAAACCTAAAATCTAGATATTATTTAGGAATTAATTCCGAACCCTCATATTACCTCAATGAGTTCGACCTTTTGACTTACCCAAGTAAGAAATAATTTGACCACATTGAGGATTAATTTTCCTTATTAATTTCTCGGTATGATATATTTTTATGGTCTTTAGATTGCCCAGTTACACCTTCGACAATATAATTATCATAAGATTAAAAGGGCAATTTTTGAGTGTCATCAGTTCCATAGGCAATTCACTGTCATCGTGTTGCCTTTACTAGTGATGAGCCACCATCATAATGCTAGCTTGCATTGCCCCTTCCTCATGTAATCCTTTGAGGGCACCGATATTGCTAGAAGTGAGCCTCCATCGTACCACTCTCGTATGGTGGCTCCATCACTGTGGAGGTTGCTACTCGCTTATGGTTCCTACCTCCAAGTCATCTATATTCAATTAACTCACGATTAACTCATGAACATTAACTCAAGAAGAATTACTTTGATGACATGGGCCATGGAGTAAGATGGGGCTAGTTTATAGGGGTTGTGGAGTAAATTTGAAGCATATAAGGAAAGACATGTAATTGACAATATTTATAGAGATTGTGTTGTGAAAAATCCGCTTTTTTATTTTATCAAAATGAAAAAGTGATTTGACTCAATTTATCAAATTGAATTGTGCAATACTCATTGGGTGAGTAGATCTTGATTGATTTAGAAAGGCACAATAAAGGGAACATTAGATGGAGTCTGAATCAACATGATATGGGTGTAAGAATATGTATCAGACACGTATCGACTAATAAGAAGAGTTTGCAAGTAGATTAACTTACTAAATGTGACATCAGATTACTCTTTTAGGGAGAGTTATAAAAGTGAGTAGATGATAACCCATGATAATTCATGATAGACTTGTTGAATAAAGTAACAAACAATTAGATGAACCAGTGAACACATAGAAAAAATGTAGATCAATATAATTTTTACTAAGAGGAAAAGTGATAAGAAAAATAGAATTCTTCCCCTTTATAATTGCATGCATACCAAATCAAGACCCATCAAACGAGTAGGAGAAGTGTTGGACATGCGAGCCCACGATGAGCCATTATGCAATACGTGTTATTGCAAAAATATCATTTCCTAATCTGAAACGAAGAATAAATAATTTACATAATAGGTCCCTTGATACAATTAGGGTTACGTACCATGGCCATCTTGATGATCATACATATGTGATTCAATTGTTGAATTATATAGGTTGGTGCTTGGATGAATATTTAAAGAGTTAGATTGAGGACTCATCAAGCACCATCAAATGATTATTAAGAGATGATCTCTAGCTTGAGTAAGAGATAACAATCCTTTCTCTAATGGGTTGATATCTAATCGACCTCTTGATGCAGGTCCTCTACATAGGAATAGAGATTCAAAGGTGCTAGATAAGTTAGGTCAAAGAGTTGACTTAACAAGATCGAGATAACTAATAACCTATGTTATATGCTGTCATGACATGGGCACACATCCTTTGACCGGAGACATATATATTACTATATGTTTGAGTATGTACATTTGGCAGACCGATAGGTTGATGATCTAATCAAAGTCTATACACCAGCATGCTGGTGTGCATACAAGGGCATATGAGTATAAGCTTTTTAAAGGGATCATACAGGTTCATTACTAAACTGAAAGCCATGAGCTCACCCATGAGATATTGGGAATCAAATTCCATGCACGTTCGTCTCGCTTTGGAAGCTTGAAAGAATTTGTAGGTTTGATATATGCTTTTGGAAAGTATATGTTCAATACCTAGGTATGATACATGATTTTGAAAAGTACATGATTGATACCAACTCCCAATGATCAAATGAGAAACTTAATGATAAAACCATGAAGGAGATAGTCTAAATAAGATCTAAAACTTCGAGTGTATTCTAGGTCTTCCAATATGTAGGATGTACATGTATTAGGAATACCTGAGGGTGATATGGTCAATAAACGGTTGTATAAGCAAGATGCTTCCATTTTGAGGGAGTGATGAAATAGGTCTGGATTTTAGTGACTCCTCTCAGTAGATAAGTAATCTAATCTTGGTCCAAATGTTGGACAGTGATCTGAATGTGATTCAGATGCAATGAGAAGATTAGATTTTCGGCTTTGATTTAATCAAACATCTATGGGAGGTCTCCTAGATATGGATTTGAGATATGATCTCAATATCCAAGTCACTATATTTGGAACGTACAATCACCCTCTCCTTATCTACAAGTATTAACAGAGAAAGCACATTATTCTTGAAACGTTCAAGGATAATTTCGTTGTTGATAATATGCATGGGCATTGAGGAAAATTGATAGTTAAATGTGATTTAATTATCATGGATAATATGAACTTGATTCATATTATTTGACCATATAAGGAGAGTTATCTATGATAATTAAGTTTGATTTAATTATCAAAGATGTGAATAATGTGAATGTGATTCATGTTATTTGGGCACATGAGAAGAGTCATCTTGGATAATTAAGTGTGATTTAATTATCAAAGATATGATTAATGTGGATATCTCTATCCATAATAATCATGGATATTATAAATACGATTTATAATATGTTGGAGAGATTTAATTGTAAATAGAATTACAAATTATATATTGTTGTGAATTAGATTCACAATAAACAAATAATTTTAAATCAGATTTACATATTGTTGGATACATGAATATGATTTATATTTATCAATGAAATGATTGATGTTTTCACAAATTTAATTTGAAATTATTTTTGTGAATATAAATGCAATAATAGTTGTTGCATTTTAATATATATATATATATATAATAAATATATATTAAGAAAGGCAAAACCACTGACAAAGGTGGCCGTCCACCTTGACCAATTCAAAGGAGGGATGATTACCCTTTTTGGGGGTGGTGATTGCCTCATTTATTATCTATTTATTATAATTGAAATTAAAATAAATTAATTTGTATCTTGACAAAGGGATATAATTAATTTATTTTAGTTAAATTAGTTGTTGCAATTTTGTAGCAACAAATCGTGACCAATGATTAATAACCTCTTAGTCTAAACCATTGGATTAAGAGGGCACATGGATTGAGATCCATGTATATCCAACTAGTATAAAAGGAAGGGTAGACCTTGCCTTTTAGACTACATTATTTTAAGAGGAATTAAACTCTATCCCTCCTTTTTCTCTATCAATATTGTGGTTGTCTACATATTGACTTAGAGAAACTCATAGTCATCGCAACACTATTGTACTACCGTATTTACATATAGATTAGAATTCCCTTGGAAGAAATGATCGTAAGGAATATGATTCAAAATCATTAATTAAAATTTCAAAATGATATGGAGGATCACATAAGTGACATCCATGGTCTCTTGTCAAGGCGAAGGGTTCTGTCGCCATGGATTGTATGTAGGAGACACATGTTCGATGTCACAACTCCTACATACAAGCACACATGGATCGGGCTCTTTGGCAATATTGGATTGCACGTTGCGAGTGCTATTCCTGTTGGCGGTTCATTCAATTAACAACGAGTCAACATCACCTTAGGGGTGGTGGGCTCGGGTGTTAAAGACCGAATTGGGAAATGCATTGCAAGGCGGAATGAGTTCCCGCTTCTTTTTATTTGAGTTGCAAGTTCTCATATTATTGGAATGTAACAAAGTTAAGAAGGAGATCCCAGATCTTGCTTGGGATATAATGGTAAGTATATCTCTTACTTTGAAAGTGAATAATGAAATGAACTTTCAGAGTTGACAAGGTAAGATAACTTTGATATAAAAATCCTAAATAAAAGTAAGATATGTATTTATGCAAACTATCTTATTTCAGGCAACCTACATTAAACCCACTCAATACTATACTTAATAATAACTAATAAAACAATATGGATTGGATCCATGATCAAGATATTATACTGGAGCTGGACACATAATATGTGTGGTTGCAATATGCAAGTTTAATCATAATAATGAGGAATGACAATTAATTGGACAATTGGACAACAACCTTGGGTTTGTATATCTCTATAGTTTGGATCTCTCATCGAATGTGCTTTGGAAGTAGCATGTCGATGATGATCATAATTATCAAAAATCCTTATAAAATTTAAGAAGATGTTTTGGAAGACATATGTGCTCTCAATATTTAATCATGAATGACATGGTTCACTGCATTATGCATAATGGTAGCTTGATAAGTGATGGTGTATTTAAAATGTTTGAGTACTTGCCTGAACCAAAAGTATTTAAGAGCTAAGATGAATGTAGATACGATGAGTGTCATCATTCTATTGTTTATACTCAAGTCATCTGTAAACCTTCAAATCATATTGTATAAAATAGGTGAAGCATATGTAAATGTTGAAACATTCTTATATTGAAATATTTTGAGTTCAATATAAGATATCCTTTGTCTTAAGAAATGATTGTTTATAGATGAAGGAAGCACAGTGGAAGCATGGGTCTGACCCATGTGAGAAGGAAAGTCAAATAGTTGACTATACTTCTATGACTTCTATACATATGACATCCAAAGAGTTGGATGAGTGTCAATACTGCAATAAGCCGATGTATAGATAGTATGACTATCTATACTATCTAAGATCCTTAGGGAAAGACTCGGATACTGCATCGGAATAATATACATTTGAATATTGAAATTGACATTCTTATTAGATAAAATCAAAGTCTAATAATTGTATCTCATTCTTCTAATAACACTTGCAATTGATTGCATATGTTTTAGAAGATTGGAAAATTTGATCCTAAGTATTAATAATCATTGATGAATCTCCATTTAATCACCTTTATTCTACCATTTGGCCTTAAAACCCTTGCTAAATGCATGTAAATATCATTATTTTGTACAAAATAACATTCATTATTTACTCTTTTTGTATATAAAATATTATTTTTAATGCAAAAATTATAGAATAAAGGAAAGAAAAGAAAAATAATAAAATACCAAAGGTATTTTATGATCCTTAACTCTGAAACCAAGTCAAGAATTGATTTGGTCAATAAGGAATAAAGTAGGGGAAGATAAGGGCCAATAAATCAATAAAAATCCGATTTATTTATTCATTAATAATTCATTTTTGGGACCTATTTTATTCTTTATCATTTATACCTCAAGTAAAGAAACTTTGTACATGAAAGTTATAGATAAAAAATACATAGAAAATACAAAATTGATTTCACACAAAAATAATACACGTATACATTTTATACTCTAAAGAAGATTCCAAATCCCAAACTTCCCAGACCCATATCTTCTCCAAACATACTCAATATATACCAAAATCATCTTTAATTGTATATAACTTTTTATTGGATATTTATTGATGGTGATTTCATTTAATTCGAAGTTAAGATGCAAAAGTTAGGTTTTGAAATCCTATTGTACAATATACCTGAATAAAATAATCATTTTATTTATTATTTATATTCTTCACATTTCTATATTTTTACTAATTTTGTAAATATTATTTTTAACATATGCAGTTGTTTAAAATAAAATAAATTCATCAAAAAGAAGGTAAAATAAATAAGTATAGTATTATGTATTGATGACTTATATATATGCTAATACTTGTAAATAAATAAAAGTGGAATTTATTCTTTCATTCGTTAATTTTTTCTAATATATTTTTACACCCTTGTAAACATTATTTATATTCCATTAAAAATATAATAATAAAATAAAGCCATTAGAAACCAAAATAAACAAATAATACATCAAAATACATAGATGAATATACTGTATATATACCTACGTAGTAAATACATCTATTTATTTAATCATACAAATAACATAAAAAGAAGAAATAAAAATATATTATTGTATTTCTAAATAAGTTATAGATACATAAAACATGTAGATAAAATAATAATATCTAAAATACAAAAAAATAAAATATACAATATATAGGTAAATATACCTATAAGTATACTTGTAAATAATAACCTCTAATAAAATAACTCGAAAAAATAAATAAAATGCATAATAAAATACTAAATAAAAAATAAACATTTTTTATTTTATAACAAAAATTTATGAAAATCATTTATTATCTATTAACAAAACATTCTTTCCTTGGAACTTTCTGGTTGGTCCACATGGACCAACCAGAAAGCTCCTTTCGTTAACCTCGGTCAACTACATCCCCAGAACTTCTGACTTGTCAGAAGTGTCGAGTCCCACATTTTCATCCCTATTTCTCGCTTCCACCAGATCTCTTTCACCCTTGAGCCCTTCACCACTTTTGATCCTCGATCTTCTAGGTTCCACGCCGATGCTCGATCTTCATCATTCCCTCACTCCTACGCATGCTACCTCCCATCGAACACCTCCATCCACCTTCATGTACATAAGCTATCTTCCTCCATTTTTGATTCTTTGGTCCCTTTTCTAATCCTAAAACACGCCACTCTCGGTCAAGAGTGCATCCCGGTGATAGGGGGATGTCCTCTGAGGTGCTGTCGTGGCTATAGGAGGAGGGAGGTTTATCCACGACGTCTCTCTAGCCACCTTTGATCCCTGGCATCAAATCCAGGCATGAGCTATGCTTTTCATTATTTTTAGATAACTTTTAATTCTAGTTTTCATTTCATGCATTTAGTTTCACTTTAAATCGAATCCAGTAGCGTAGAATTGTCTCAACGTAGTTTGTTGGAGCTCCACTCCAGTAGGCTTTCCACTGTGACTCGACCATCTTTCGACTCTCCTGACCACCTCATTACCTCCCCTATCCACTTCTCCACATCCTCCACTCATCAGATCACCTAGATCCTCACAAGATCTGATCGTCAAAGTTCATCTCTTCCGCCCTTCACCAGTTTTCACCGCCACCACCCATTCCGCTTTGACAACCATCAATAAAGGCCGAGACCTAGTCCCTCTCGTACCGTGAATCTTTTCTAACCATCTCTTTGTCTGGAGAAGCCCATTTGAGGGTTTTCGAGGTTCAAGGGCACCTCCAGGCGCATCAATCCTCGGACCCATTCAAGGACATCTTCGATTGTGGAACACCTCCAGGAATCATTTGAGCATATTTGCAGCATCTGAAGACCTCGAAGGACGAATCGAGGAATCAAAGCTCAGAGGTGGGGATATTCTTCCTTGTTCTTCGAGCGAAGCAACAACCGTCAAATTGAGGATGAGCTGTGATAATCGAAATTTTGTGAGCGATAAAATGAATATGTCGGTGTAGAAAATCGGTCGAAACAAAATTTCGATTAATTAAACAAAAAATCAATAAAATAGGAGAGAGAGAATATAGTGAAGATAAATGATTCATCTCTCTTCTATTTTATTTACACTATTTTATTTATCCAGGTAAGTGTCCCATGTTGAACTCGAGGAAATAGAATATCAATACCTAGATTTCTGAGAAAAAGAATATTTTTGTGATTTTTAATTTCTTCTCGAAGAAAGTGAGAAAACTCTTTTTATCGATTTTATTTTTGAAATTTTATTTGCTTTTTAATTTCTAATATTTATTTAATTTTCAAAGTGATATTTTTTAAAATAATGAAGATCTACAATATAGTATAATGTCGTAAAAATATGCAGAATGGTACTATATAGTAGATCCACGATGAACATGAGTAATGGGCTCGAAGAGAAAACTCAAACAAGGCAAAGTTCTAAAAATCAAATACGTGATGAAAAATCTCAAAAGTATAATAAAACCTTGCTAGGATAGTTGTGTAACTACCCTAGAAAATCAATGAAAAATGATGTCTCTAGAGTGTCCAAATGATCTACACAGTGTGATGAATACCCATTCATCACTCTTTATTCTTCTATTTTAGCTACAAAAACCTTTGCAAATACATGTAGATATGTGTAAATACAAATAATTACCAAAAGCATGCATTGTGTAAAAACCTATAATTAGCATGTTTTTGTGCAAAAATATAAAGAATAAAGAGCAAAAAGAAAAAGAGGGAAATATTTAGAATAAATATTGAGCAACCTAACCCAAGGGAGGGCTCAGCATGGGCCTGACCGCATAAAAGCCAAAGTAGAGGGAGATAGGAGCTCATGTGTATATACTTCTGTAAATATATAAAATTATATTTGCCTCAACCAAAAAGATGCTTGTACATATTTTGTGTATACTTAGAAAATATTAAAAAAACAAAATAAAAATGTAAAAATCAAAAAAATCAAAAATACCCTTTCATCATATGTATAAACCACACCATTGTATTTATTTAACCCTAGAAATAAATAAAATTATTTTCTAAACTTTTTGTGAATATTCTATGTTACATATTGTAAATAAAATAAATAACAAGAAACAAAACAAAAATCAAATAAAAATTACAAAATTGAAAATACAAAAATACATTGTATAAATACCATGTATATAAATGTATTCATTTGTTTATTTCACCCTTGTATATAAGTGATAAAAATAAAATAAAAATATTCTTTTATTCCATATTTCATGTTGAAAATAAATAAAATACAAAATGAGCATAAAAATACATAAAAATAACAAATAAAAAATCAAAAATAAAAATCCATATAGTGTACATATACCTATATATAGAGCTACCCTATTTTTTATTTCCAAAAATTAATTAAAAATCACCAAAAAATAGAAAAAAATAAAAGAAAAATATTTCATGTTTTGAGTTTTCTTTAATTCGACCTATTTCTACCCTAAAATAAATAAACAAAATTCGCACACACGTGGCAGCGTCTGACTGGTCCACGGGGGAATGTTGACCCCGGTCAACTCCCCCGCGACCTCCTTCCTTTTCTGGAATTCGCGCGCCGCGCCTTCTTCTCCGATTTTCCCACGCGCATCCAGGCTGTCTCCCACGCATCCCCCGCGCCCGGATTCTTCGCCGTTCATCCCTCTCCCTCGCCGGATCTTCCGCCATCAAATCCACGCCTTCTATAGCTGTCGCCCCTCAACCCTAAACGCCCCGGTCACCCTATATAACCATCATCTCCGCCGCCTCCGCGCCGCATCTTTGGACCCTCTCCTTCTTCCCCGTGACCTCCATCGGCAAGGCGAGAGTGACAGCAAGCCTCTGCCCTTGTTGCAGTGAGGCGAGAAGGCGTATCCTTTGATCCGGCGTACTTCGCCGTCCTTGCTCCGCCGCCGGCGTTGAGCATCGAGCTTCAGGCCTTGACGCCCTTCGAAGCTACGACCCGGAGCAAGAGCAGCTCCAGCACAGTCTCAAGCATCCATCAGGTAGCCGATTAGATCTCCCATTTAGCGTAATTTCCGATTTCGCCCAATTCACATCTCCGACGCATATCTCCGATTCCGATCACCTCGCATAACCTCTCGATCATCCGACCCGACCATCACCTTCACCGTGTCCCCACGCACCTTCTACGCCCGCTCATTCAACCCAGATCGCACAGGATCTGGGATTCGAGTTCCATCGCCTCCGCCTCGCCGGAGCTCGTTCGCCACGCCGCACCGTCCACCTTCACTCCGCCTTCTTGGGTCGAGGCATTTTGCCCTCGACCCGCGAAGCTTCTTGACTACGTTGCAGGTCCAAAGGGAGGCGTCTGAGGCTTCCCAACTTCAAGCCAGGAGCTTCTTCTCCGCCGGCCTTGCTCGAGCTCCTCGGAGCTTGGTTTGACCATCGGAGACCAGTAGCAGCTGCGCAACTTCACGCCGGAGCTTCTCCGACCTTCAGGCGCAGCAGAGGAGGGCGGATACACCTTCACGAGGCCGGCGAAGTTCGCCGGCCACCTGTTCTTCGAGGACCCTCCATCGCCGTCAGATCAGCCTCACTTCTCCAGATCAGATCTTGGCCGTCCGATCGAGGAGCTGCTTCCACCGTCCGATCAGAGGAGATGCCATCTGGAGCGCCCACCAGCCGCAGCCGTTCGATCTACACGTGGCGCGCATCCAACGCTTCATTAATAAAGGGGTAAATATCATAGGACCCCCTCGTAGTTTGTCATTTTCATTTTAGTCCTGTAATTTTTAATTCAAGTTGTTTATTTTCTGGGTTATTTGCATCAAGGACCTCGTACTTATTTTATTTGCACTTATACCCCCGCCTGTTGTGAACCACGTGCGTCGTCACGTGTTATTCTGGGTTATTTGCAATATATGCCCTGTTGTTCTGGATGTTATTTATTGAATAAAAAGTTTTGTTTATTTGCATATATACCCCTGTGAGCATTGATTTTGCGCATGTGCGAATTATTTTGGGTAAATTGCATATAAGCCCCTGGACTTTTGGTACCTGTTACCAATAAGCCCTCGGATCTTATTTTTATTACCATTTGGTCCCTGTGTGCCCCAGACACGTGCTTGGCACGTGACTTCTTGGGTATTTTGCACCAGGACCCCAGAACTTTTGGGTATTTGCACTTATGTCCCTGTGCACAGTGCCCCACCTTTATTTTTGAATAAAATATCAAACGACCTCCAAATCCAATGAAATTTTGACACATGGCTCCTGCCATGGTGTAGGAATTTCTATGATTTTTTGGGACATTTTTGATTTCATTTATTATTTTTAAAAATTCAAAAACCCCTATTTTTGCCACTGTTTGACTTTAAAAATACCAAAAAAATATAAAATCAACTTTAAAAATTCTAAAAAAATTAGGACTTGTTGTTTGTGTGTGGTTTGATTTTCCAGCCACTTTTTGTGATTTTTCATTGCTTAAAAACCCTAAAAATTGAAAAACCCCTCAAAACTCATAAAAATTATAATAATTAAATTGAAAATCCAAAAATAATAATTAGGGTGCCTAAATTTTCCTTATTCTTTCTAGATTATAGGAAAATTACCTTCAGGACTTTTTGAGATCCAAAATTATTTTATTTTCGGGTCTTAAGCCTTGCTGGACAGTACCCTCTGTTTTTCTCATTGTTTGATTTTTAATAAATAATTTACCTGTTAGAAAAATTCCAAAAATTCACCAAAAACAGTAAAAAAACTTAAAAAACGTAAAAACCATTTTTCCTTGATTTTTGCATTATTTTAGGTGCTTTAAATAAATTGTGCAAGTTCTTTATCTGTGTGCTTTTCCTATTTTCTTTATATTCCAAAAATCCAAAAAAAATATAAAAGTTAACAAAAACACTAAAAATCACTTTCTTGGACTTCTGACTACATCGTAGGCTTTTTAAGCCAATCTGTGTTCCTTGTGTTCGACCCTGGGAGCTATACCAGGTTAATCCTATAGCTAGATCGCTCTATTTTGTGCTTGCTTGTTTTTATCTGATTTGAGTGATTGATTTCTTCTTGATTGACTTAGTCTACTTGATCGAGGTCACAACGACCATTTTTAGACCTTTTAACCCGATCGCTTAGGCTGGTCATCAGAATGGCGCCGTTGCCGGGGAGCACGGCTTTGTAGTCATTTTTCCATAATTGTCTCTCTAAATTATAACTGTTTTCTGACACTCTCTCTTTCTAATTTTTGTGCGAGGTACTGCGTGGAGAACTTGGAGTACACTTTTTTAGGACCCGCACGGGAAGAAGAGCAGGAAGAGAGAGAGAGGAGAAGAAATTTTATATTCTGAGAGAGAGAGAGAGAACAATTATTTCTTGTAATAATTTAGGACTCTTGGACTCTGTGGACACTTGAACATTATTCGGGTCTGTTTCGCCGAGCACCGGTGTGCTCGGGGGACCCATTTGGTTTTTCGCGGCTTTTATCGTGGTTTTGATAGCTAGCTGCCTTTTCCGGTGTTTACGCGGTTTTTCTCGAGCCCCTAGATTTAGGAATTTCTCTTGCTTGTGACGTAAATTTCTAAGGCCCAACACCTAATAGAATATCTGTTCCTATAGAACGTAATTGGACCTTAATAAAATTCACTGAAAAAGCTAGTTTAATTGGATTTGAGACCACGTGCCGTGAGGAGTCACATACAGCGCTGGCAGGACCCGTTGTGGCGGGCACCGAGTGACTCCCAAGATCGGACTCCGGACTCGATTCGGTTAGCTAACTATTGTTCTTCACGATCAATAGAAGTTGCTCATCTAGGACTCGGTTTTTCCCGTTGCATCATTTAGGTAGTTTTATTTCTGTCTTTAATTTCTGCGCGGATCACTTGCATGTAGAGTGCTGGAGACAAGGTACGCATTTCTTTCTCTGCATGCATCATTGATTTCTTCGCGCATCGGCTTTTTCGTCTTCTCCCTCTGTTTTTGGCTTAATCATCAGGAGAATCGGAAAAACAGTTAGGCCGCTTGTATTTATTTTGAAAAATTATTAAAAAGAAAAACAAAAAAATTGGGACTGGATAACATTATTGACCCTAAAAGACACTCACATTAAAAATTTGTCTTGGGGAGAGCAACCCCCTCATTGTATGGTTTGAATGCGCGAGAGAGTGACCCGTACCCTAGGTAGAACCCTCCGGTGTTATTTCTAGCTGACTACCGACTCTTCCGTGCGGGCCAGTCGGTTGGAGTAACATCGGGTATCCTAACAGGTCACGTAAGCGCTCTGATATTTTGTATGTTCACCAAATAAAATTGACAAGATAAATTGACCGATCTTTCACGGTCTTCAGATTGTGTTGCGTTGGTGAACCGGGGGTTTGCTTTGCGATCATATTTTCTCCAGATCCCATCCGCCCTACTCGCCAAGATCAAGATGATGGGTAGACGATCTCTTAGGCAGCCTTTGGCTGCACCGCTTTCCGGCGCGTCTACTTCATCATCTAGGTTGGCCCATGAGAGTCAAGACCAGCTCTCCGGGCCCGAGTACGATTCCACCCTGTTCCCCCTCGACCCCCTTTCTTTTGCTACTGAGAGACATGAGCCCGAGGAAAGACGAATTGATTTGACAGAACCTGAGTTGGGCTCATCTGTTTTTGCAGACGTCACTATGGCCGGAGCCGGCAGTTCCGATGATCGCCAACCCGAACATTTTGTACTAGACCAGGGGGCGATCAACTCCACCCTGATTGCATCGTTAGAGACAGTACAGAAGCAGCTACGCGATCAGGGAGCTTTCATGATTGAGATGAGAAGGGAGATGGAGCGACTCAGAGAAGAGAGAGATCAGAGCGAGCCTGAGGAGATTCCTGATGCTGATGCACAGGCAGCAGCCGCAGCAGCAGCTGCCGCAGCGGCAGCCGCGGCCGGAGGAGGACCACCAAGACCGATGCGGGAGTTACACAACCCCGGATCTACACTGATGCACCATTGGGTGGTGGTACCTGCTATCGTGGGGGATTTCAAGTTCCCTCCGAACACCCTGCAGATGCTTCCTCACTTTCACGGACTTGCCACTGAGGAACCCCACCTCCATCTCCAGGAGTTTTTGATGATCTGCAGCACTGTCCACGACCGTCATGTGGACCAAGATACGATTCGGATGATGGCCTTCCCTTTTTCACTGGCAGATAGAGCAGCCGCCTGGCTGAAACATTTAGGGAAGTTTGTTTACACCTGGGAGCAACTCCGCACCGAGTACTTGAACAAGTACTATCCACTCGGGCGGACGAATGCAGCGAGGGCCCTGATCAACAACTTCTCCATGCTCCCTAATGAGCAATTTCACGAAGCATGGGAGAGGTTCAGAGAGCTTCTGGATAGATGCCCACACCACGACATTTCGAAGCCGAACCTAGTTCAAAGCTTCTTTAGTGGGATGACGCCAGAGCTTCAGGGTCTGGTGAATGCTTCTTGCGGCGGGTCCTACTTTGCAAAGGACCACAACCAAGTCTGGGCCATCTACGAGGAGATGGCAGAAAATTACATGGTGATGTCCCAGACTCGGTTGTACACACAGAGATCACAGCAGCCGCCCGGACCCGTGCAGTACCAGCGGATAGCACGGGTTGATGCAGGTCCATCCAGTTCGTCCACAGTTGCAGCCGCACAGGCAGAGTCGGCCGCCGCGGACATGGGGATTATCAGCGAGAAGTTGGACCGCATGGAAATAATAGAGAAGAAGCAGTGCCAGGGCATAACTCAGATGGACCAAATGGCACAAACTCTGAGCGACATGAAGACCCAGCTCTTGTGTCTTCAGGAAGCACAGACGGCTCCTCAGCCCCGTCTTCTGTCGCGAGGCGATTCCGGCGGCAGCCGCAGCTCGTCCCAGCGCTCCAGCTCCTTGCAGCAGCCTAGACAAGTTCATCTTGTACAGGCGGAGCCGTACCAGCAGCAGCAGCCCTCTTACCAGTCACCACCATCTCCAGACTTACAGATGGTGATATATCAGCCGGATCAGCCTCTGGCCGCACTGCCACCAGATCCCTTCGATGCTGAGCCGTTGATGGATGTCAACGGGATTTGGTATGACCGTCCTCAACCTGGAATCCGACGAGACCATCCCGGATTCAGGTGGGGGAATGGGGGTAACCAGTCCCAACAGCAGCCAGCCGGTCAGGGAGGGCAGTACTCCCAGCAGAGAGATCACCAGCAGCCCCCAGCATACCAGCCACACCAGCCATCATCATTCGTATCTCGTCCCTACCAGCAGCAGGGACAGAATTGGAGACGTGAGCAGCAGACTCACCAGCAGCAGCATCCTTCCTCTTACCCCTCTCAGCAGCAGCAGTACCAGGTCCAGCAGCCTCATCACCAGAGAGGCAACCCGTCGGGCTCCCATGAGAGCCCCGCCATGGATGATCTAGCCCGTCTCTTCACAGAGCAGCAGGCTACATTTAGACGGGAGATGGACGAGTTCCGCCAGGAGATGCGGGACCTGATGAGAGGGAAAGCCGCCATCCCTGCACAGATCGAGCCTAATCCGAATAGCTTGAAGAGGAAATCTGAGCAGGTAGTTCACACTGAGCCTACCCCTCCTAGTGATTTATTGGATGATATTTCATCGGATCTATTTGATGTTGATTTTGTTACACTTAGGAGCGGTAGAAGACCAGCAGGCGGCGCCTCATCTGAGCGACATCGCGAGGAGCCATCTAGAGCGCCAGATGAGGAAGAGGACAGCGGTACTGAAGCCGCACATCATGATGACGGTGGTACTGATGCCACCAGAGATGCTGATTCCACCGGCGGTACTGAGGCCGCCGTTTCACCACATCGAGGAGGTGGTACTGACGCCACCAGCAGAGCCGAGCCAGCCAGCGGTACTGAGGCCGCAAGACGTCTAGTTGCAGAGCCAACTAGAGGTGGTACTGATGCCACCAACATTTATTCTGATAGAAATGTTGTCTTTCCTCGTATGAATGTATCTCAGAATTCTAATTTGAATAAAGGAAAAGGTTTAGTTTCTTCTGATCCCACTGTGGTGAATGATGTTTGTGAGGATCCGGTCATCGAACCGTCTAGGCCTATTCCTAGTCCTTCATCTGAGAAGGACCCTGTGATCCCCTTTCCTAGAGCCCTTGAGTTGGGGAAGGGGAAGAAAAGAGAAAAAGATCCAAAAAAGAGAGAGCAGGAGGAGTTCAGCCAAAGCATGATAGACCGATTCCACATCCAGCTGACCCTCAATGAGGCTTTGCAACACATCCCTCTTCTTCAGCGATCCTTGAGAGACAAGACCACAGTTAGGAGGAAGAAGAGGAACCAGACCGCAGAGATTCATGTGTTGACAAAAGCCACGTGTTACGCGATCCAGAACCATCTGCCGACTAAGAGGCCAGATTTAGGGGCCCCGTATGTCAGATGTCAGATCAGTGAGCAGAGGTTCAACCGCACTCTATTAGATAGCGGATCGTCGATCAACCTTCTTCCGGCAGCCCTTCTCAACCACTTAGAGTTGGGCACTCTTAGACAGAGCAGGACATACCTTCAGTTTGCTGATCGGTCTGTCAAGAGGCCAAAGGGGTTGCTGCGAGACGTTGTCGTCACGATTCAGGGTTTGCAATTCCCCATGGACTTCGTAGTGCTGGACATGGAGACCCCTGACTCGTTGACCGATTCCCCCATCATCCTCGGTCGCCCGTTCTTGGCCACAGCCAAGGCGGTGACTGACCATGACAGTGGGAAGGTATTCTTTCGCGTCCAGGGCGAAAGTATACAAATAGAGACGGTTAAGGACCACAGAGCCAGAGTTAGATCCCGCTCAGAGGGCAGTACAGATTCAGAGGAGCTGACAGACACAGGGCCAGACATCCACCAGGACTGTGATTTCGTAATCACAGATGATGAGGCAGCTTGGGCAGATCCTGTAGCACAGACCATCCTCTCATATTCAGACATAGCTGATGCAGAGACGATAGAAGAGGATAGTCTGGAGAGCACAGCCCTGGTTCAGGATACTATTGAGTCAGCAGAGTCGGATCTTGATCGCGACACGATTTTCAGTGATGGTGGTACTGAGGCCACCTTGCTCTACGGTGGTGCTGATGCCACCGCAGTTGATACAGATCCCTCGGATTCAGAATCTGATTGGGCACATTATGATGATCAGATGTCAGATCTGAATCCACCTGAGCCTATAAATGAGGAGGAGGTAGAGGCAGAGCAGAACAGAGATAATGTGGAGGACCCGCCTTCTCCAGATCCAGTTTGTGAGAGTTCATTATCATTTTCCCAGGCAAATTTGGCAGAATTGTCCGCATACACACATCTTCTTCAGAAGCCAGATTTGCCAGCACCCAGCTGTCCAGAGCTAAAGCCGCTCCCTACTTCGCTAAAGTATAGATTCCTTGCGGGAGAGTCTGAGATGTACCCAGTCATCATCTCTGCCGATCTGACTGGAGAACAAGAATCCCGTCTGATGGAGGTTCTTGAAAAGAACCGCAAGGCAATTGGATGGAGCGTAGCAGATCTCCATGGGATTAGTCCCTCGTTGTGCTCCCACCATATCTATCTAGAGGAAGGGGCAAAGCCGTCGCGTGAGTTCCAGCGGCGACTGAACCCCAACCTAAGAGAGGTTGTTATGAAGGAAATATCAAAATGGTGGAGTGCAGATTTCATTTATCCCATTTCCGACTCCAAGTGGGTTAGCCCCTTGCATGTGGTGCCCAAGAAGACGGGCATCACGACTGTGATCAGTGAGTCGGGAGAGGAGATTGCTACACGAGTACCCACCTCTTGGCGGGTCTGCGTTGACTACAGGAGACTCAACCAGGCCACCAAGAAGGACCATTTCCCCCTGCCTTTTATTGACCAGATCATTGAGAGACTGGCAGGGAAGAGCCATTATTGTTTCCTAGATGGGTACTCGGGCTACAACCAGGTGGCCATCGCTCCTGAGGATCAGGAGAAGACCACCTTTACCTGTCCCTTCGGTACTTATGCCTTTCGACGCATGCCATTTGGGCTCTGTAACGCCCCTGCGACTTTTCAGAGATGCATGCTGTCAATATTTTCGGACATGGTAGGGGAGTGTTTGGAGGTCTTCATGGACGACTTCTCGGTTTACGGCGACGGTTTCGATTCCTGTCTTGACTGCCTAGACCGAGTGCTCCAGCGATGCATTGCTACCCGCTTAGTTCTATCTTGGGAGAAGAGTCACTTCATGGTGACTCAAGGGACGGTGCTTGGCCACATCATCTCCAACAGAGGCATGGAGGTTGATCCGGCCAAGGTCGATGTCATTAGGAAACTCACACCGCCGTCCAATCTGAAGCAGTTACGGTCATTTCTGGGGCACGTTGGTTTTTATAGGAGATTCATTCATGATTTCAGCAAGATTGCCCGACCGTTGACTGACCTCTTGACGAAAGACACCGAGTTCCTTGTCGATGACAAGTGTGTTTCGTCCTTTGAAACTCTCCAGCAATGTGTTATTAAGGCTCCTGTCCTTCAGCCACCCGATTGGTCTCTCCCATTCGAGATCATGACGGACGCCTCCGATTTTGCCGTAGGGGCCGTGCTAGGACAGAGGAGGGATGGAGTACCATTTGCGATACACTATGCTAGCCGCACATTGGATTCCGCTCAGCGGAATTATACAGTCACAGAGAAGGAGATGTTAGCAGTAGTGTTTGCCCTAGATAAATTCAGATCATATATCATTGGATCTAGAGTGACTTTGTATACTGACCACACCGCCATCAGGTACCTCATGTCAAAGAAGGATGCCAAGGCCAGACTTACTAGATGGATCCTTCTACTCCAGGAGTTCGACATTGAGATCAAGGATAAACCTGGAGTCAAGAATGTGGTGGCGGATCATCTCTCCCGATTAGAGCAGCCTGAGGATTCTGAGCAGATTGATCCCATTTGTGATACCTTCCCAGACGAGGCGATCCTTGCTATCGCCTCACTCCCGTGGTATGCTAATATTGTGAACTTTCTCGTTGCTGGGAAAGTTCCACAAGACTGGCCCAAGCAGAGGATTGAGACCTTCCTTGCGAAGGCCAAGTCCTACCACTGGGAGGATCCCATCCTTTACCACGAAGGAGGGGATAGCATCTGGCGTCGGTGTATTCCTCAGGAGGAGCATCATAGTGTCCTCACTTACTGCCACAAGCTTGAGGCAGGAGGACATCATTCGGGGAGGAGAACGGCACAGAAAGTGCTCCAATCCGGCTTGTGGTGGCCTACACTCTTCAAGGACTCTGATGAGTTCGTGAAGAGATGTACTGACTGTCAGAGGATGGGGACTTGTGGACAGCGCGATATGATGCCGATGCAGCCCATTCATTTCTGTGAGGTTTTTGACGCATGGGGCATCGATTTCATGGGTCCATTCCCTAAGAGTCAGGGATTTGAGTACATTCTGTTGGCCGTAGATTATGTTAGTCGTTGGGTTGAGGCTATCCCCGCCCGAGCCGCAGATGCAAAGACAGTCTGCAGATTCTTGAAGAAGAACATCATCATGCGGTTTGGGGTTCCACGAGTTCTTATTTCTGATGGGGGATCTCATTTCGTCAACGACCAGGTAAAGGCACTTGCTAGCGAGTTCAGTATAGACCATCGTGTTGCCACACCTTACCATCCACAGACGAATGGTCTAGCTGAGGTGTCGAATAGGGAGATCAAGAATATTTTGCAGAAGGTCGTCCGCCCTGACCGAAAGAATTGGTCACAGCTTTTGGACTCGGTCTTGTGGGCATATCGGACATCTTTCAAGACTCCATTAGGTACATCTCCCTTTCGCCTCGTTTATGGCAAGCCATGCCATCTACCTGTCGAGCTGAGGCACAAGTCACTGTGGGCAGTCACAGATATTCTTATGGATCCAGATGGTATAGGAGACCAGAGGAGGGCAGAGCTAGCTGCCCTGGAAGAGCTTAGAGATGCAGCTTTCACGAGCAGCCTACATTATAAGGAGAAAGTTAAGGAGTGGCATGATTCTCATATCAGCCACAAACATTTTGAGATTGGACAGAAAGTATGGCTGTTTGATGCGAGGCTTAGATTATTTCCAGGGAAGCTACAGAGCAAATGGAAAGGACCTTATCTGGTTCGGAAGGTACACGACAACGGTAGCATTGACATATCTGAGTTGTCTTCTGAGAGTACTTTCCGAGTGAACGGCCAGCGGCTCAAGCCATTTCTAGATCATGAGCCGCGAGTCGTTGATCTTGCACCTATTCATTTTGCGTGAGATGTGGCCTTTGACTCACATCTAATACATCTCACGCCTGAGCTTTACTGATCCTCCGCTGTACATAGATCCAGATGTCCATATCAGCACATTCTTTAGTCCCACATCCCTTTCTCCATCTTATGATTATGCTATACTTAGGGTGCACTTTACCCTAAGTATAGGGGGGATGTGAGACATTTTGGGTATCTCTTTTGTTTCCGTCTACCCCTGTTTTTGCTGCCTATACTTAGGGGTATTTTACCCTAAGTATAGGGGGGGTAGACCCTGTACATTCTCCACTCGGTTTTCCCTTAGTATACAGCCTGCTATACTTAGGATTACTTGATCCTAAGTATAGGGGAAGACCCGAGTCCCTCTTGACTTTCATTCTCTTTTGTATAGCCTTCCTTTTCACTTCCCTATACATAGCACGAGTTATGTCTTCTTCATCGCTCTTGACTCTGAGGACATCATTCGAGCTAAGTATAGGGGGGTGTGTATATATTTCATATATACTTTAGCCATAACTCGTACTTTGTGTGAGTGTGTTAATAAATAAAAATGGCTAAAAACCACAAAAATTAAAAATTTTTCAGATACATAATTCTCTTTTATTTGCACATACATAGCTAGTGTACAAAGTATTTTTGTAAAAATGATTTCAAAAATCTTTTGTGTAAAGCTTGTGTAAAATATTTTGTATCAAAATTATGTATATAGTACAATTTTTTTTTTCCAAAATGTTTTGAAAATCAAAAGTTTCCAAGAATCTTGTGTAAATGTGTGTAAATACCTTTTTGCAAAACTTGCACTTCATGCATCATCATTCATGATTTCAAAACATTTTTCAAAAAATTTTGCATGATTGTAAAATGTGTGTAAATATGCATCTTTTTGTACATATGTATATAGTTTCTCTGGATGATAGTTGACAGTTAAACTAGCCTGGAATTCAAATTGAGAAATGGAGCTTGATTAAGATCTTAATCCACCTAATTTCTAAGAGGAACCTTATAGGGCTTAGGTTTAAGGCTTTTCAGGTCCACGGTGACTTAATTCTTTGAGTCCACTAGGCTATGATCACATGTCATCTCAATGAGCCTAAGTAGAGCACTTAACAACAACACATGACTCATATAGATTATGGCTTTACTTGGACAACCGCACTATGCACCGAGCTCTCTACGGATGAGGTGGTGAGGAGGCAGTCTTCCTTGACTTGGGGTAGCATATGAGGGTAGTACTTCTAGGCGGAACCTCTCTTCTTCATTTAGTGAAGGAAGTGCATCTCAACTTGGTCTGGTTGCCATGAAGTCTAACGACGGGAGTTGTGGGTTGCAATAAAGCTTCAAAAGAGGGATAGTCTACTGGCTCAAGAGGAAAAACTCCTTGTATATATGCTGCACATGTATATGTTGTATAGATGCACTCGAAAAAAAAAAATGCAAAAAGAAAAAGAACTCCAAAAAAGTGGTGGGTCTGAGAGAAAATGATAATCCCACCGGAGTATGTATATAAGTGCAATAAGCAAAGCTTGGTTTCATGATCCACCTATTGTAGCTTGCAGCAGGGAGACTTGGCTACACTGGTCAGGCTCCCAAGGGTACTTGGCTACACTGGCCTTGACCCATTCTCTTCTTCCCCCTCTTCTTGAGCTAGTTGTACTTGAACTTAGAAGGGAATACCCCGCTCCTCGAGGAAAGAGTGGCCAGATTGAGGTCATAGAGTTACCTTGTTAGGGAGGATTGTCAAGTTGCCATTTCTGAGGTGGAGAGCTTAGACCTCACTTTCACAGGACAAGAAAAGATTCATGGTCTTTAGGGTTCGTAGTTGATGACTTGTTCTGATCTGGAGCATTGAGGAGTCTTGGTTATAGAATAGTGGAACTTAGAGGCTGTTAGGTTTTAAGCTTAAGTCTAAATAAGGTTCCGACACATTAATAATCCAAAGATCTGATCGAGCTCCATATTTCAATTTAATGAAGGAAAATTTAATCAGTCAACCTTGATCCATGTACATCCTCTTTTTCTTTTTCTTTTTCTTTCTTTTTTCACTTCTTTTTCAAATAAGTGTTTGCTAAGGGACTAGCAAAGTTAAGCATAGGGGGGTGATGAATACCCATTCATCACTCTTTATTCTTCTATTTTAGCTACAAAAACCTTTGCAAATACATGTAGATATGTGTAAATACAAATAATTACCAAAAGCATGCATTGTGTAAAAACCTATAATTAGCATGTTTTTGTGCAAAAATAAAAAGAATAAAGAGCAAAAAGAAAAAGAGGGAAATATTTAGAATAAATATTGAGCAACCTAACCCAAGGGAGGGCTCAGCATGGGCCTGACCGCATAAAAGCCAAAGTAGAGGGAGATAGGAGCTCATGTGTATATACTTCTGTAAATATATAAAATTATATTTGCCTCAACCAAAAAGATGCTTGTACATATTTTGTGTATACTTAGAAAATATTAAAAAAACAAAATAAAAATGTAAAAATCAAAAAAATCAAAAATACCCTTTCATCATATGTATAAACCACACCATTGTATTTATTTAACCCTAGAAATAAATAAAATTATTTTCTAAACTTTTTGTGAATATTCTATGTTACATATTGTAAATAAAATAAATAACAAGAAACAAAACAAAAATCAAATAAAAATTACAAAATTGAAAATACAAAAATACATTGTATAAATACCATGTATATAAATGTATTCATTTGTTTATTTCACCCTTGTATATAAGTGATAAAAATAAAATAAAAATATTCTTTTATTCCATATTTCATGTTGAAAATAAATAAAATACAAAATGAGCATAAAAATACATAAAAATAACAAATAAAAAATCAAAAATAAAAATCCATATAGTGTACATATACCTATATATAGAGCTACCCTATTTTTTATTTCCAAAAATTAATTAAAAATCACCAAAAAATAGAAAAAAATAAAAGAAAAATATTTCATGTTTTGAGTTTTCTTTAATTCGACCTATTTCTACCCTAAAATAAATAAACAAAATTCGCACACACGTGGCAGCGTCTGACTGGTCCACGGGGGAATGTTGACCCCGGTCAACTCCCCCGCGACCTCCTTCCTTTTCTGGAATTCGCGCGCCGCACCTTCTTCTCCGATTTTCCCACGCGCATCCAGGCTGTCTCCCACGCATCCCCCGCGCCCGGATTCTTCGCCGTTCATCCCTCTCCCTCGCCGGATCTTCCGCCATCAAATCCACGCCTTCTATAGCTGTCGCCCCTCAACCCTAAACGCCCCGGTCACCCTATATAACCATCATCTCCGCCGCCTCCGCGCCGCATCTTTGGACCCTCTCCTTCTTCCCCGTGACCTCCATCGGCAAGGCGAGAGTGACAGCAAGCCTCTGCCCTTGTTGCAGTGAGGCGAGAAGGCGTATCCTTTGATCCGGCGTACTTCGCCGTCCTTGCTCCGCCGCCGGCGTTGAGCATCGAGCTTCAGGCCTTGACGCCCTTCGAAGCTACGACCCGGAGCAAGAGCAGCTCCAGCACAGTCTCCAGCATCCATCAGGTAGCCGATTAGATCTCCCATTTAGCGTAATTTCCGATTTCGCCCAATTCACATCTCCGACGCATATCTCCGATTCCGATCACCTCGCATAACCTCTCGATCATCCGACCCGACCATCACCTTCACCGTGTCCCCACGCACCTTCTACGCCCGCTCATTCAACCCAGATCGCACAGGATCTGGGATTCGAGTTCCATCGCCTCCGCCTCGCCGGAGCTCGTTCGCCACGCCGCACCGTCCACCTTCACTCCGCCTTCTTGGGTCGAGGCATTTTGCCCTCGACCCGCGAAGCTTCTTGACTACGTTGCAGGTCCAAAGGGAGGCGTCTGAGGCTTCCCAACTTCAAGCCAGGAGCTTCTTCTCCGCCGGCCTTGCTCGAGCTCCTCGGAGCTTGGTTTGACCATCGGAGACCAGTAGCAGCTGCGCAACTTCACGCCGGAGCTTCTCCGACCTTCAGGCGCAGCAGAGGAGGGCGGATACACCTTCACGAGGCCGGCGAAGTTCGCCGGCCACCTGTTCTTCAAGGACCCTCCATCGCCGTCAGATCAGCCTCACTTCTCCAGATCAGATCTTGGCCGTCCGATCGAGGAGCTGCTTCCACCGTCCGATCAGAGGAGATGCCATCTGGAGCGCCCACCAGCCGCAGCCGTTCGATCTACACGTGGCGCGCATCCAACGCTTCATTAATAAAGGGGTAAATATCATAGGACCCCCTCGTAGTTTGTCATTTTCATTTTAGTCCTGTAATTTTTAATTCAAGTTGTTTATTTTCTGGGTTATTTGCATCAAGGACCTCGTACTTATTTTATTTGCACTTATACCCCCGCCTGTTGTGAACCACGTGCGTCGTCACGTGTTATTCTGGGTTATTTGCAATATATGCCCTGTTGTTCTGGATGTTATTTATTGAATAAAAAGTTTTGTTTATTTGCATATATACCCCTGTGAGCATTGATTTTGCGCATGTGCGAATTATTTTGGGTAAATTGCATATAAGCCCCTGGACTTTTGGTACCTGTTACCAATAAGCCCTCGGATCTTATTTTTATTACCATTTGGTCCCTGTGTGCCCCAGACACGTGCTTGGCACGTGACTTCTTGGGTATTTTGCACCAGGACCCCAGAACTTTTGGGTATTTGCACTTATGTCCCTGTGCACAGTGCCCCACCTTTATTTTTGAATAAAATATCAAACGACCTCCAAATCCAATGAAATTTTGACACATGGCTCCTGCCATGGTGTAGGAATTTCTATGATTTTTGGGGACATTTTTGATTTCATTTATTATTTTTAAAAATTCAAAAACCCCTATTTTTGCCACTGTTTGACTTTAAAAATACCAAAAAAATATAAAATCAACTTTAAAAATTCTAAAAAAATTAGGACTTGTTGTTTGTGTGTGGTTTGATTTTCCAGCCACTTTTTGTGATT
Organism: Ottelia alismoides; assembly: GCA_037367405.1. NCBI lineage: Eukaryota > Viridiplantae > Streptophyta > Magnoliopsida > Alismatales > Hydrocharitaceae > Ottelia > Ottelia alismoides. The sequence continues at coordinate 927,646 of JAZKJV010004651.1, read as the reverse complement.
TTTCATCGCTTAAAAACCCTAAAAATTGAAAAACCCCTCAAAACTCATAAAAATTATAATAATTAAATTGAAAATCCAAAAATAATAATTAGGGTGCCTAAATTTTCCTTATTCTTTCTAGATTATAGGAAAATTACCTTCAGGACTTTTTGAGATCCAAAATTATTTTATTTTCGGGTCTTAAGCCTTGCTGGACAGTACCCTCTGTTTTTCTCATTGTTTGATTTTTAATAAATAATTTACCTGTTAGAAAAATTCCAAAAATTCACCAAAAACAGTAAAAAAACTTAAAAAACGTAAAAACCATTTTTCCTTGATTTTTGCATTATTTTAGGTGCTTTAAATAAATTGTGCAAGTTCTTTATCTGTGTGCTTTTCCTATTTTCTTTATATTCCAAAAATCCGAAAAAAATATAAAAGTTAACAAAAACACTAAAAATCACTTTCTTGGACTTCTGACTACATCGTAGGCTTTTTAAGCCAATCTGTGTTCCTTGTGTTCGACCCTGGGAGCTATACCAGGTTAATCCTATAGCTAGATCGCTCTATTTTGTGCTTGCTTGTTTTTATCTGATTTGAGTGATTGATTTCTTCTTGATTGACTTAGTCTACTTGATCGAGGTCACAACGACCATTTTTAGACCTTTTAACCCGATCGCTTAGGCTGGTCATCACAGTGCATGGGTAGAAGTACAAAGAAAAGAAAAGAAAATTTTATTGTTTGGTCCGTAATAGGGACTAAAATGTGAAGAAAATAGTTTTTCTTACATTTAGGTCTCCGCACAAGGACGTAAATGTAATTTCTAGAAACTTCTTAAACAAAGGCAAATTCTGGAAACTTTCCTAGGCGTCTATGCAATTTTTCCACTGATTGATAATAAATGGCTATGATTAGGATGCTCTGTGTGATCTGGATCGTTGGTTAGTACCATGTGTCAACCGCCTATAGCATTTGGAGATTGAAGTTGTTCTTCCCCAAATGAAGAGCGGTGGTGGTGCTTTTCTGCTCTGATGATCAAAAATGGTAGCTAACCGACGTGGTTCCTCCAGCAGCGTAAGGAGGAGGTCTCCTACTCCTCCAAGCTTGCTTGCGGCGAGTGAAGCGGAGGGAGCAGCGGAGGCTCTAGTAACTAAAGATTGAGGAAGATGAGGATCGAAGGGCTTGTCTAGGGTTCCAAGAACTGATGCTCCGTTCTTGTGTGGAATTGGCGATGAAGATGACGTTTTCCAGATGGAATGAATGCTCCGGATGATAGATAAGGCTCACAAAGATAATGTTCTTGCTTGATTTGCGATGAACCGGTCGAAATCATTAGATAAAAGCAGATCAAATATTGGGTTCCAGAAATGGTCAGAATAATGGTCGAAGTCACATGAACTGAATTCAAAATTGGATGTGAATCTTGATCACGAATAGAAGATGGATGACTAATCTAAATAAGGATGTGATTAAAGATGTCAATATGGTGAGAACTTCGAGGATAAAATATGATAACATAGGTATACCAAGGAAATAGAAGGTGTATACCAAGCTCTAAGGCCGGTATTTACCCGAGCTCAACGCCGACCAGTGGCAGCGATGCAAGGCGGATCAACGCCCTGGAACTCTCCTCCGATGCACCTCCTTCTACGCGGAGCAGCTACGAGGTGCCGTCACCACTGAAGGTGGCCGGAGTAAGGCGGGAAATATGAGGAGTCGACTAGGTTTTTCTAGAACTGGGAAGTTAGGAAAAGTTAGTTCGAATGAAGGAACTTTAGGGAATTAAATAGGAGAAATGGCAAAAAGTTGTAGTCGATCTGATGGCTCGTGTGTGAGAGGGTTGTTAGATCTATAGGAAGGAGGGATTCGAGTGAGTGAAGTATGAGGAATGGCAGCGAGAAAATTAGGTGAAGAAGGGCATTAGAAAAGAATCGAAACTGCTTAGTTCTTGAAGAAGACAACCCAGTTGCTGACATGTGTCACCACTAAGTAGGCTAAGTGAATAAATATAGTATAAATTCAATATTAAATAATAAATGATATTATTTTAATTAGGAATAAAAATGAAAATATAAATGATTAATTTATCTAATTTATGGAATAATTAATTTTCATAAATAATAAATAATGTATGATATATATAATATTAATAAATAGGTATATAGAATACTTAATACATGAACTTTTGATTTTTAATCTAATACATTAATAAATAACTTGTCATTTTTATATTTTATTAATTATTAGCATAATAAATAGAATATATTTGAATTTTTCCAGATTTTAATAAATTAGTTTAAATTTATTAGTAAATACATACTATACATGTTAAATTTATCTATAAATTAGGGTATTTGATTTATTTAAAATATTACATAGTGTCAAAAAATTCTGAAATAAATCATGGTTAAAATAAAAGATAAAAAATAATTAAAATTATAAAATGAATAAAATTATAAATAATGTGTTCTAAATAAAATAAATAGCCTAGAAACCAGTTCTCATTAGGTCTCAAAACCGACTTTTTACAAACAGACTCCGATTTTAGTGAATTCACTTTCATTAATTAGAGAATATTGTTTTATGATTTGAAGGTGACTAGAATGAAATTGGAGTTCCTATGAGAAAGTTATGATGTTCGGAAGTTGAGAAATTGACAATTTGAAAGTTGGATTTCTTAGCATATATACAAGATAATATTTTTAACTTATTTTATATTTTTCTATACATTTTTAGAAATAATTAGAAAAAGAGTTTGGTGAAAAATATGAACATACGAATTAATTAAAAATCAATGAAGATTTGGTAATTATTTGATAAATAGTGAAGAATGTATGGAGTGCATAATTAATCTTTTTTTTATTTTCTTTCTTTATCTCCCCATACTTGTTTTTTTGTAGACCAATCCATGTTGACTTGGTTTCGAGGGTTAGGTTATATCAATATATCTTTCAGCTATATTTGTATACTATAGGTCATATTGTACATATATACATATCTACAATATGCCTTCTTTTTATTTTCTATTTTTAGATTCTTTTATTTATTTACATGTTTGCATAAAAGTGCATTTTTTTCATGAATGATTTTTTGATAAAAGATGGAAAATAATGGATATTTACATGTATGTGTTAAGGGTTTTAAGATAAAATGCGGATAGGATGTTAATGAACCATGGATTCATCAAGCTTCAGTTCGAATCGTGGATGTTTGATCATCGTCCGCTTCGTCCATCCAATGGAAGCCCAGATTTGATCATGATCGTAAATCGATGCAGCGTCATCGTGCAAGGAGTGCATGCCACGTGTATAAGTGAGTCGACTAGAGCCGCACGATAGCGCGCCCAATGGGGATAATTTGCAGATCCTTCCCTTTCTTTATTTTCTTTTATTTTTAGTTTTGTAAATATTATATGTAGTGCAAATAAATGTGTATCAATTGCAATGAGACCCTTGAAGTTTTGAGAATGGCATTTGGGTCCAGTCCAGCTCAGCTCATGTGTCATCGCACGTTGATGAATCTGCATTTCATCATTTTTATTCATTTATTTGAGGTTAAAATCCCTTATAAAATACTTGTTGATATCACTAAATTCATTCTTTTACTAACTCTGATTCTTGTGTAAATATTGTATATTTTAACCAAAAATAAATAAAGAAATAAATAAAGGAAAAATAAAAGATTATATATGCAATAGATACATGCTGAATCAGACCTCAAGAGAAGGTGAAGACTTGACATGATCGATAAGGATTGAAGTAGGGGAGGTAAGGCCTATAATACAGAAAATTCATTGTCACATGTATACATTCAACACATGTACAATATTGTCTATTATACACATTCTTTCATTAATTTATTCATCACCAAATTCTTTGTAAATAAAATTGATCTCTTCTTGAAAAATGTGAATAAAATTCTTTTATAAACAATAAATATAATTGCAATAAAAATCTTTGAATATTGTGTAAATTACATCACTGTCAAAAAAGCCACATAGCTCAGCTTTCAAGATCAATATCTGCACCCCCGAACTCCAGATTCATCAAACTCACTTTCATTGTACTCTAAATTAAATTATCTTTAAAATGGAGGTGATTTCAAAAAAATCACTAGCAAGATGAGAAATGTGGCCAATTGGGGTACTATTGTACATTATAGTTATATATACTATATACTATATTTATTTATTTATTTTCTTGTGCATATTTGTGAATATTGTATTTTAAGTAATTGTGAATATTGTATTTAATTCATATAAAATATAAATAAAAATCACAAAATCAAAAATCAACAAAAATAAAATCATGTATATATTGTATATGTATCACCATGTATATATTGTACTTACACCTATTTAATTAACCTACTAAATTGATTCCTAAAAATATAATAAAAAATTCATTAAAATCTTTGTAAAATATTATAAATAAATAAAATATTAAATTATGTATATATTTGTACAAATAACTAAATTAAAAATCAAAACATTGTAAATCTATGTATACATACCTACAAATAACACCTTATATTTATTTTAACCCTTGTATATACATTATTTAGTAATTAAAAATCACCAAAATTAACTTTAATTTATTCTTAACATTTATTATTTACATTATTTTCTTACACAATCTACCGTTTGCTCCTTGTGTTTGATACTCTACACATGCTTACACCTATACACATTTTGTATAGTTATAATAAATTTTCACTCCACATTTTTTATTTACACTACTATATTCATTTGTGGGTTAATTGTTGTCTGATTCAAGAATTTTCGTGGGTCAGAAGGAAATTTTCACTCCACATTTTTTATTTGCACTACTATATTCATTTGTGGGTTAATTGTTGATATCACTAAAGTCATGTATCTGACAAGTGAATACCGTACTCTCGTCGTCATCGTCTCCCTGTGAGAACAAGGACGCAGTCAGAAGGCGAAAAGACACCCTGATATGCAGTCAGGTGGGTATCAGCTAACGGGGAAAATAGGATCGGAAAGTATAGATATCGGGTCCGGTCGCATGAAGCAGTCAATCGGCTCATAGGGTCAATATGAGGGAACGGAGCCGATACCGTAAGACCGGGAGAAAGAAAGAGCAGTACAGACTCCTCCGGTCAATCAGAGTCTCAGTAAGATATGGAAAGGTAAGGATCAAGAGACATCATGGTATTCGGTGGTCATGAGGTCAGAAGGTCACAGGAGACACACCAAATACTACAAATCACGGCTCAACCCTGCGAGGGTCCTCAAGGTGAGCAGAATCAGAGAATAATTAGAAGACTCGGCTCCGTGCTCCAACAGAGAGGAGACACAACCAGGGAGGAGACTGAGTACATAAATCAAAAGTCCCGGCTACATGCTCCACCAAATGGGAGACACCAGAAATAAAGCCGAGTCCCTAGAAAATGATGTACTCTCCCACAGATAACCCTCGGGGAGTAATACATGCTAGTCAATGAATAATCAGAACAGAAGCTCACCCTTGCGAGGGTTGTCAAGGTGAGCGGGCTCACAGGAGCCTGATCCATCAGACGGATCATCAGGTACGGTCTCGGTAGGCGACATATCGGCTACCAGCAGAAGAGACCACAAAGTCTACAAAATGTGGCAGCATCCCGCAGACAACCCTCGGGGAACGTGCTGGCAAGTAAGCATGAAAATAACAGATATCAGGAGCTCAACCTTGCGAGGACCGTCAAGGCGAGCAGGCTCAAAGGAGTGTAATCAGATGGGTCCCATGATCCGCAGATCGGATATGCAACTTAAAATGGGACCAAAGAGCATGTATATCAGACGACTCGATTCCGTGCTCCGCAGATCGGAGACACAGTCAGCAGTGGCAACCGAGCCTAGAAAGAATGGCGCAGTTTCTCGCAGATAGTCCTCGGAGAGTACTGCGATCTAGGCAAGGAATAGTCATAATGTGTCTCTACCTTGCGAGGGTCGTCAAGGAGAGAGAAGGGCTCGAAGGAGCTGGATCCATCAGACGAGCCCACATAGTGGCCTCAGTAGTCGATAAATCGGCTATCAGCAGCAGAGACCAGTTAGATCGGAAATATGTCGTAGTCTCCCGCAGATAATCCTCGGGGAGCTACGAGCTAGTCAAGGAATAATCAGAAAAGAGCTCATCCTTGCGAGGACCGTCAAGGAGAGCGAACTCTAAGGAGTCTGATCAAGTCTATCTCCTACCCCAACAGATCTGCCGCATAATCCGAGAGGGAGACTGACTTCCCCTATCAGACGAATCGGCTTCGTGCCCCCACAAATGGAGGCACCAGAAGTGAGTGAAGCCGGTCGTAAAGAAAGTGTCACATCCTTCCGCGGATAGTCCTCGGGAAGTGCTGTGAGCTGCACAGTGAATAATCAGAGTACCTCCCGTCCTTGCGAGGGTCGTCAAAGAGAGAGGGGGGCTCAAAGGAGCCGGATCCATCAGATGGATCCACAGCGAATATGGTCATGGTAGGCGGCAGACAGCCTACCAGCAGAGGAGACCATCATAGGTATAATGTGTCATAGCTTCTCGCAGATAACCCTCGGAGAGCTATGAGCTAAGCAATGAATAATTGTAGTATCAAGGCTCGTCCTTGCGAGGACCGTCAAGGAGAGAAATTAGTCAGTTGGCCTCATGTATCGACAAGTCGGGTACGCAAGCAGGATGGAGGCCAATCAAGCATATCATCTGACTCGGTTTCGGGTCCCATCAAGATGGCGACCAAAGCAGTGTATGAAACCGCAGTCCTAAAAATTGTCGCATTCTCACGCAGATAGTCCTCGGGGAGGAATGCGAGCTATATCAATGTAGGTCAAGGGAATGCTGGCAGGTCATCTCATGTCCTCAAAAGCCTTCAATCATTCAATCATCCGGAGGGTATAAGATCATGTAAGGGAGAAAATTAGCATGCCAATCATAAAACATTCCTCGGGTCAATCCAATCAGCTGAGATGGCACAAAAAAATAGTCAGGAATCCTCTCAGTGCCAGGGTGGATCAGAGAGTCAGGAGATCAAGGATGGGTCAATCAGGAAGATGAGAGATCATGCAAGATCCGCACACCTATATCAGGAAGTCCAAATCAGAATAATCATTCAATCCTCAAAATCAAGATGGGTGGAACCTCAAGATAGATAGATCAATCAATACTCATGAACTCTTCATCGAATCATCGCATCATATCACATCCTTAATCCGTTGTGCGAGAACTAAAATTCCTCAATAATGCATCACACCTCTGCTCTATGCATCAGCAAAAATCCTCAAGAAGCCCATATGCATGTATCAAAGACAAATCCATCACATCAATCTCAGCAACCTCAACATCATTGGCCCGACTTACACAAATAATCTCTATAAATAATCCTCGATGCGGGCCTCATCATTATGCACAGCATTCCCGGGTAAAGGAAGAGATGATACGGGGGACACGAGGAAGATGGATAAGAAGGGTATCACAATGAAGTGGAGAAGCTGATTGAGCGTGCGTGCCAATATCATGGGTGGTAGAAAGGTGACACAGAGGGAACGAGGAGGGCAGGCTAGAAGATCGGGATATAGACAAAATCGGGTGCTCCACACAGGGTGGGAACATCGTCAAAATGGTGGTCCGAAGAGAGTGTTCTCCCCAAACCGGAGAAGATGGGGATGATACAGAGAATACGAGGAAGATGGTGAAGAAGAGGGAAACAAAGGACATGGCGAAGAATGATTGAGCTCAAGCGCCAATATCACGACTCGATGCGGGTGAGGAGATATATGTATAAGAGAGGTAGAGAGACTCAAAGTTGAAAAAATGCATGACTCACACAGTGGGATCGGCTACTCAAATAGTGAATGAAAAACACAATGAACTCCAAGCCACAATCAATACACAAGGCAAACCCCCGATTCACCTACTCAACGCAGTGAAGACCGTCAGATGACGGTCATTTATCTTTTCAATTTTAGAGTGAGGTGAGAATCACAGAGTTGTACAAACACTCAAGAGGCTTGATAGGATTTGGGCTCTACTCCTTAGTGTGTACGTGAGCAATTTAAAATGCATACAATGAGGGGGTTGCCCTCCCCAAGACAAGGAATCCATTATGTTTTATTTTTAGGTCCAATAGAGTTAGCAGTCCCGGTTTTATTCAAGTTATCACTTTTTTGGGTATTTTCAAAGTACGTGCCTATCGAGGTTCCAATTTCCATTAAGCATCCTAGGTTGGCAAAAACAGAGGGAGAAGATCGGAAAAGCCATGCAAGTCGGAAAACAATGATGCATGCCAAGTAAGAAGACTTATAGTGCCTCCCAGCTCTCTCCATGCGCGATGCATAACAGAATTTGAAACCTATGCTATATGCAAATGCAAACCGAAGAAATCACCCTAGGTACAGAAGTTGCTATTATCGTGAAGCACCACAAGTCGCTCATTCATCTTTATACTCAAAAAGTCCGGTCTTGGCTCACCCCTCCTCTGTCAACACACTTGAGTTTAGGAGAAAGCGCTTTGCGGGGCTCGCTGTGGCACAAAGGCTAAGAGATAAATGAACGGTTGTTTAGAGTTTGATCTAGGTCCAAAGCGAACTATAGGTACATGCAAGTTTATTAGGGTGTTTGGACCTAACTCTACGAGCAAGCAACTCCTAAGCTAAGGCTCATTCACACAAAATAATAAAAATAAAATAAAGAAAAGAAAAAGAGTCAAAATCATCGAGGCCCCCAAGGGAACAATCCCTCGGGCAATGGACCTCGAGAGTCGAAGCGTACCTGTGAGAGCCCTGTATTATTACAAAATTCAAGTGTCACTCTCTCACATGAATATAATAAAATGAAATAAAATAAAATGCATAAAAATAGAGACTGTCTTCAAAAATTATCCTTCTTCTGTCATGGATGCTCTCTCCTGTTGGCTGGCATAGAGGAGCCAACTCCACCTCGCTTGGGTGCATAGGTCCTCCTAAGAGGCCCTCCTTCGCTTGGCGGTCCCTCGCATCAAAGACAAAGAAATGAGATGGTCAGAGCAGTCAATCAAATAATATCAAATAGAAATAAAAACCAAATAAATAAATAAATCAGGGACATGAGCAAATAATTGAATAAATGAACAAATAAGCTCACAGAATCATACAAAATCCGTTGCCTCCCCGGCAACGGCACCATTTGATGACAGAGGATTTTCTATCGGTCTTGCATTCCACACAAAGCGGGAACACAGTCGTTGAGGCGACCGACAAAAGATCCCAAATCAATCAACAATTAACCAACAATCAATGTATGCAATGAATATCCAAAAATGTGGAGTTAAAATTTATTATAACTCTACATGTAAATGTGTATAGGTGTAAGTACAGGTAGAGGTCGAACACTGGGAGGCGAATGGTTGTATGTGTTGTGGAATTATTCAATCCATTGTTCATGTCCAATTATTGTTTTTGTGGGTTTTTGGTTTTTACATTTTTTTATTATTTTTTTAATTTTTATTTTGTTTTTATATTTTATATTTTTTTTATATTTTGAATTATATAATATATAGATATGTATTAATATATAAAGAGATATATATATATAAGAAGAGAGAGAGAGAGGGGTAATACAATATATGGGTATACATATATATATACATATATAGATAAAAATTCTTAAAATATATAGATATAATTTTTTTATTCTTTTAATTAATTTTTTTTATTTTTTTCTGGAATACTTCTAATTTTTATGTATTTTTAATTTCAAAAATGTCCACAATATAGGACTAAATAGATATCCGAATATAATTTGGGTTTTAAAAATATAAAATAAACTCCAAAAACTCCCAAATTAGTTTTAATATATTATTAATAATATATAGATAATTATAAAAGAGAAAAATATATTTTTGGGGTTTTTTATGGATTTTTTTATTTTTTTATTGGATTTTGGAGCTTTCTGATTTTTATATTTTTCTTTTTCATATTTTTAGGGTTTTTCAATTTCTGGACTCAATATAGATATAATTATACCATATATAATTTTTTTAGATTTTTTCAAAAACATTTTATATTTTTTTTGTATTTTTTAATCAAAACAGTATAAAAAGGGCTTCTTTTTCATTTTTAATAATTAGGAAAAATGCGAAAAATGCAAAATAAAATATGGGCGTGAAAATACAGGGCATGGAGCATTTAACCTATTTTTTGTGGAATTTTAGAAGCATCCTAGGTATTTTCAATAACTGGATAAAAGACACAAAAATAAACAGCCTGGCAGGGGCATTTTTGAAAATAAAATACATTCCAGGGGCATCAGTGCAAAAATTCTACAGAAATAAACATTTATTTATATTTTTGAGACTAATTTACAATATACAGAAACCGCCAGGGTATTCATGCAATTTTCACGCTCCTCACGTGGGACTGCACGTGAGGTGCGGAGGGACCTAATTGCAATTCCAAAAAAACTCCGTGTCCTTTCTGCAAAATTTACAAATATTTTACAACGTGATATTTATTTCACAGTATTAAAAATTAAATACAAAAAGAGCGGGGGTTGGTTTTGCAATTTACCCGCAAAGGCGCGCTATCCAACGGTTGTGCTTTCTTCACTTGACACGCGTCGCCACCTCCTCGCCCGATGACGCTACGCGGATCCACGGTGGAGATTAGATCATTCAAGATGATCTGACGGCTAAGGCGCGGGCAGATCCGACGGTTGCGGCTCGACCTGGGGAGACCTCCTTCATCTAACGGCGGGGAGCACACGTGCAAGAACATGGAAGAACGCTCGCCGGGGCGAGCTTCTTCCACCTGGATCTCGCTCCTCCGCCGTTCGTCGTTGCATCTGAGGGTCCCAGAAGCTTCCTGGAGGGTTGCTCTATCTGCTGGAGTGCTTGGATCGGCTGGAGGCACGCTGGAGCGCCGCCACGAGCTCGGAGAAGGATCGGGGCTCCAGGTACCTCCGCCCGCATGTAACTCGGCTCCTGGTGTTGTCCAATGCACCTAACCTGCACAAGAAGAACGCTAGGCTCGAGGGCATCACCCTCGACCAAAAATTGAAGCTGTTAGCATACGAAATGGATGGGGTGGCGAAGCTTCCGGCGATGGGTGGAGACGAAGCTTCGGTTCGCAGATCTGGAACAGATCTGGTTGGACAAAGGTGGCTGGGAGATGGAGACTGCGGTAGGGAAGGAAATGAAGGTGAAATGGCATCGGAAAACAGTCGGGAACAAGGTGGCGAAGTCGCCGGAGCAGAGCTCCGGCGAACTTCGATTTACCTAATCTAAGCTATGCTAATAATCTAAATGCGAAATAAAATGCAGGAATAAAATGCGGGAATAAAAATCTACCTAAATACATAAATGCGCAGCTCTTATACCTGAAGAAACTCCAGGGAGCAGGGCGGCTGCCGGAGCGCCGCCGTGGGTGCAACCACCTCCATCTCCAGCCGATTCAAGGTGCCGACGGCATCCTCCTGTCACGAGGAGCACACCTGGGACTGAATGCGAGGAAGAAAATGGGTTAGGGCTGACCAAATTTTGCGGAGGAGGCAATGGTTCCTTATTTATACACAAACGAGCACCCTTATTTGATCGGCTAAAATCAACGAATCAGTGTTATGTACAATGGATCCCAGATCTCGACGCGAATCATGGATGATCAGAGAGTAAAATTCGTGAAGGGATGGCTGTCGAAGGAGAAACCTATCGAGCAGGAAAAAAGGCAGAAATCAAGGGAATGGACAGGCCTGACGGGTCAATCAGAGGTGCAGGGGGAGTTGAACGGAGGTCAACTTTCCCTGGCCCCTGATTGGTCCACATCGACTAGATCTTGACCCTTTTATTTGATATAATAAATGTATTAATTATATTTTTCGTGTAAAATAAAAAAATGTTTATAAATTAATGTAGTATTTATTTATGATTTTTATTTATTTTTTTGAAGTATTTTATTACGGTTTTATTAAAATAATGTATTTATAAGTATATTTATATATATTTATTTTTATTTTGTTTATTTTATTTTTTTTATTTTAGTTTCTTATTTTATAACTTATTTTTGTGAATATAAATATATTTTTATTTAGTTTTTATGAATTTATTTACATTTTTAAATAAATGTGTATATGTATATGTAGGTATACTTATAGGTATTTTACCTATATATTATATACATTTTATTTATTTAATGAATTTTATTTGTTTTTATTTGGGATTTGTATTTTTAATAAGTTATATATAATATATACATTATTATAAAAATATAAATGAATATAGAAATAAAAATACCTTTTTATTTATATACGTTCTTAACATAGGTATTTTGCCTATGTATTACATAGGCTTATTTTATTTTACAAATTCTTTTTTGGTTTTCTTGAACTTTTAATATGTACATGTATTATATACATTATTTACAAAATTCTAAAGATATGAATTTATAAAAATAATGAATATTGAATAAAATGAATATTTTAATCAGGTATTATGTACAAGGTTGGCCAAAAACCTAACTTCTACAGATGAATTCCAAAAATTATGAAACTAATTTTATTAAATAGCTCATGGAAAGCTATATACAATTAAAGGTGAGTTTGGGTGATTTGGAGTTTTTATTTGCAAGATATGGGTCTGTGAAGTTGAGATTTTTGCTGTTTATTCTGGGTATAAAATGTACACTGAATATCCTTTCTACACAAACTCAATTTTGTATTTTTATTTACATTATTATCTACAACTTTCATGTACAAAGTTTCTTTATTTGATGAATAAATAATTATGTACAAAATAGGTGTCATAAATGGATAAATAAAGGAATAAATAAATGAGGTATTTATTGTAGATTTGGCCCTTATCTCCCCCTACTTTATTCCTTGTCGACCAAATCCATGCTGGCCTTGGTCTCGGGGTTCGGGTCATAAAATATTTGCAATATTTTATTCCTTTTTCTTTTCTTCTCTTTATTCTATAATTTTGGCATTAAAAACCTTATTTTATGTACAATAAATAAATAATGGGTGCTATTATGTACAAATTGATGCTATTTACATGCATTTGCTGGGGTTTTTAAGGCCAAAATGATAGAATAAAGATGATGAAATGGAGATTCATCAGTCGCCTCAGCAACACTCTATCTTCGCTCTCTACTGAGGATATTTTTTGAACCGCGTGAAAGACCTCAATCAACAAATGGTGTCGTTGCAGAGGAGCAACATCGCATAGATTATATTTATTTATTTGTTTCTTTACTCTTGTCTATTTACCTCTTTATTTCTTTTTCATGTTATTTGATATTATTTGTGAATTATCTAACCCTATTCCATGTTTTCTTTTGTTACGAGGGATTGCGATCGAATGAGGCTCTCTTAGGAGACATATGCACCTCCGTGAGGCGGAGTCGGCTTTTCAGCCCAAGCCGATAGGAGAGAACAACAAAGAATAACTTGGAGGATTATTTTAACATAGTACCATTTCCATTTTTAATTTATTTCATTTTGTAACTAAAGTGAGAGAGTGGCACTCAATTTGTAATAATTTAGACTCTCCCGAACACTACTACTTCACGAGGTCCATTACCCGAGTGATTGTTCACTTGAGGGCCTCATCGATTTTTGTCATGTTTTCATCGCTTTTGTTTTCCTTTTATTTTTAGACTTTTATTTTTTTTGCTTGGTTGAGCCCTAGCTTAGTATTTACTTGATGATATATTAAGTTCAAAGCCCTAATTAAATTGCATATGCATATAGCTCGCTTTTGGACTTAGTCAAATTTAAATTGCTTCTCATTTAGACTCGAAACCATGTGCCGTGAGAGGCCTCCACATAGTGTTGTGGTGGGTATCGAGAATCCTCTAAGGCCGAACCTTTAGGTTTCTTTCTAGTTGTTTAGCATTTTGTTCTTCTCGATTATAACATATTCTATTCTAAGGCGATTTCACTGGCTTGTATTTCATATAGGGTAGCATTCAATTCTGTCATGCATCCCACATTGAGAAAGCTGGGAAGCATTATCATTCTTCTGACTATGCATGCATCATCGATTCCCAACTTGCATTGCTTTTCCAACCTTCTCCCTATGATTTTGATCACCTAACATGTTAATGGAATCGGAAACTCATTAGGCGATTGCATTGAAAAATACCAAAAAAGGTAATAACCACAAAAAAATTGGGACTGCTAACTCTACTGAAATTTTAAAATAAATGTAATGTATTCATTATTTTGGGGAGAGCAACCCTTCATTGTATTATGCACTTTATATGTGACACGTACACACTAAGAATTAGTTCCCCAATCCCAGGCCTACTTACGTGCTTGTATAATTGTTTGAAGCTCACGTAACTCTAAAATGGAATAGATAAATGACCACCATCTTCGGTCTTCACTGTGTTGAGTAAGTGAACATGGAGGTTGCTTTGTACATTGATTGTGATTTTGGGTCCATTCACTCACGTTCATCACTCTTTGAGTTTGTAGATCCATGGGTTTTTGAGCTCTTATTTTTATTGAGTACACCTCCCTTTCTGTATCTATATTATTGTCTTCTTTACTAAGTCATGATATCAGGTCTTGATCTTCAATTTAGTAGCCGGATTTCACGGCTGTCTCCTTGCCCATATCACCATATCTCAGGTCCAATTCAAGAAGACTCTCTTCTTGGACCACATTATTTGTCTTCATTTCGCCCTTCTCGCCTGTCTCCTCGTTCCCTTCAGTGTCATCCCTTCTTTCACCAAATAATGTTGTGCTATTAGATGAGGCCCGCATCAAGATTTTGATTGCAGGAATTATTTGAGTAAGTTGGGTAGATTTCAGGATGCTGAGATTGATGTGCTATCTTTGGTGGATCTGAATTTGATATGTGCATAGATATTATTGAGGATTCTGATTTTGGCATGATTACAGTGCAATTCTATATTGTGGATTTTTGATCTCGTACACTAGATTGAGGATGTGATTCATTTCTATTTATTTGATGATGCGACTTCTATCCAGTTCTGCATGTTATGATTCATATGCTTGATGTACGATCTCTTTTTGTCCTTCAAAGTGACGATGCTTGGAACCCACAAGATTTCACTCATCTTCTTGACTGATCCATCCTCCATCTCCTGACTCTCCTATCCCCACTTAGCACTTAGTGAATCTGCGTCTGACATCTTGCTCCATCTCAACTGATATGGTTGATTTGAAGGATTGCATTGTGACTGCGTTGATGATCTTTTATCCCTACCATAGCCTTACGCCCTCCTATTGGTGATTGATTGATTATTTTTAAGGAACTGAGACTTGATGCCAACATTTCCTTGATTTAATTGAGTTAGTTTCTATTATTCCCTGAGGACTATTTGCAAGACAATGCAAAATTTTCTTTAAATTCGATATCACTCACTACTTGTGCAGCACGAAACTGAGTCGCATGATATGAGTTGTTGGTCTCCCTGTCTGATTGTGTGTCTGATCTGTCGAACCACGATACTGCTTATCCTAGTTGTCTAGAATCTTTGAGTATTCTCTCCTTGACTATCCTCGCAAGGATGAGTCGCCTAGTTCACAGTACTCTCTAAGGGTTATCTGTAGGAGACTGTGACAACTTCGAGGTCTTTCGGCCTCTTCTGCTGGGTAGTCGATCTATCGCCTATCGGGACCGCTTCTGTTGATCCGTCTGATGGATTTGACTCCTCTGAGTATGCTCTCATTGACAACCCTCGTAAGGATGGGTTATGTTCTAATTATTCATTGCTTAGTATGTATTACTCCCCGAGGGTTATTTACGGGAAGATACATCATTTTGTGGGTACTCGATTTCACTTCTGGTGTCTCTGATCTGGTGGAGCATGAAGCCGTCTTCTTATTTGTATACTCGGTCTCCTCTCTGGTTGTAGATCACGAGACTGAGTCTTTTGATATTTCTGAGACCTCTAACCCATCTGAGTCTTCTCACCTTAATGACCCTCGCAAGGTTGAGTCGTGTCTTGTGATATTTGGTGTGTTCTTGATCTTTCGATCTTATGTCCACCAGATATCGAGCTACGTAGAGAGTCTCCATCTCTTCACTTTTTGTATCTTCCTAAGACTATGAGTGACATGGAGGAATCTGTACTGATCTGTCCTCCTCCATGTGTTACTCGTCTTTGATCTCTCACTCTTTTCTTATGAGTTGATGTTCTGCTTCCCGCTATCGGATCCTGGCTTAGTTTTCAATCTGTTTTTCCTGATAGTTGACGCCTACTTGATTGCATATTAGGGTGTCTTTCTCTTTCTGACTACGTCACCATTCCCACAGGGAGACGATGATGAAAGTACGATATTCGACTATCAGATGTTTTCCAGCACTTCACCATTCTTTACTCCTTATATATATATATATATATATATATTGTCTTCCCATTTCTTATTTATTCCGTATATTAGGTGTTCCCAGATCATTTGCCATATTTGTGTCTATACTTAGGACGTACTTTGTCCTAAGTGTAGGGGTTGCACCTATTATATTGATTCTTTCTTCGTTCGGTTTCATCACTCTTGTTCTTGCCTATACTTAGGTCTCTTTTACCCTAAGTATAGGGGGAGTGATGTGTACATTCACCCAACATATTTTTTTATTGGTTTATTTTTATTGATCCCCTCGCTTGTCTCCTCTCTTGTTGATTTTCCCTGTTATACTTAGGGGGAGACAGACGGAGTCACAAGATGTTCACAAGATGTTCGATACAATTTGGTATACTTAGGATTATTTGATCCTAAGTATATGGGGGATGGTTGACTTCACATTCGTTCATTTATTCATTATTCTTTGGTCGTTGTAGTATAGGCTCTTTGATACTTAGTACAAGTTGTGTCTTCTCTTTTTCTTTTCGATCTATGAGGACATAGCTCAAGCTAAGTATAGGAGGGTCGTATATACTTTGTACATACTTTATCCATAACTCATACTTTCATATTTTTGAATAATATGGCTAAAATACTATATATTAAATTCATAACAAATTAATAAAATGATGTATATACTTCTTTAAAATTTCTTTGTATATATTGATTAATAAGTCAGGTTCAAAATGTTTTGCAAAATGATCTAAAAAATGGTTTGACCCATTTGCAAAACTTTTTGTGACATGTTTTCAACCTTTGTAAAAATGTTTTTTTGTAAATTTTTTTCTTCTTTTTTTGAAATAAAAGATTTTGAAAATCTATTTGCAATAGTTTGGAAAATGGTTGCAAAAATATTGTGAAAAATCTATATATATTGTTTGCAAAATCTTTGTAAAATGGTTTTCAAATGTTTGTAAATGTTTTGAAAATTTTATTTAAACTACAGTTTCCAAAAAATTGTTTGTAAAATTTTTTCAGATAAGTTTGAGGAATATATGCATCATTCAAAATAAAAAATTATTTATACATACCTAAAGAATGATTTATAATCTGTAAATTCTCTACCCTAGTTCTTGTAAATAACAAGATGCATTCCCGTATAAATATTTGTACCTATTTTTTCTTCTAATTTTTTTGAAAAATACCCCAAAAAATTCAAAACCTTTTTAAAAATTTGCAAAAATATTTGCAAAATTCAAAAATCCATAAAAATCAAAATTAGAAATTACATCGCAAAAATATTTTCTTTGCACTGTTCATAGCATTTGCATTTTTCGGATTGAAACTGATAATTGAACAAGTCTAAGTAAGATCCTGAGATTGAAGCTTTGTTGAACTTAAATCTACTTAATCACAAGAACCTTATAGGAATTGGAACTGAGGCACTTCATGTCTACTAGACTTAGTTTTTTTGAGACCACGAGATTTGGTTCAATGTCATCTTGACTACCTAGGTAGAATATTTCAGAGCACATGCATGACTCTCATTGATAATGTCCTAGCTTGAACACAAGCACCTTACACTTTGCTCACCTCAGTTGATGTAGTAGAAGACTGGATTTGCCGGCATGAGACACAAGCCAATGGAAGCATCTGAAGTCACGCATTTGTGGCCATTATACCCGAACCTAATCCGGTAGCCATGAGGTCTAAAGACAGAAGTTGTGGGTTGTGATAAAGCTTCAAAAGAGGGATAGTATACTGGCTTAAGAGGAAAAAATCCTTATGTAAATGTTGTTGTATATAGTATTCAGAAAAATGAAAAATCAAAAGCTCCAAAAAAGTGGACATGTCTGATTGAAAATAAAATGCTAGTCAGAGTTTGTATATATTTGTATAGCCAATAAGCAAGCTTGAGCTTCAAAGTCATATGTATGTGAGCATGCAGCCAGGTGACTTGGCTACAACAGTCAAACATCCTAGGATAGGTAGCTACACTGGTTACCGTTAAGTCTTCTCTCCACCTCCTCTTCTTGAGCTAGTTGCACTTGAACTTATAAGGGAGTACCTGCTTCTCAAGGAAAGAGTTTTTGGATTGTGGAATTAGGGTCACTATGTCGGAGAAGACTGACTTTTACCGCTTTAGCCAAGGAGAGCTACATATCACACACATTGTCCAAGATAGATTCATAGTTATAAGGGTTTGCGTATGAGTTGATTTGTTCTGACCTGGCTATGGAGTAAAGTTTAGCAGGGCTTTGTTATTCTTGGAGGCTCCTGTGTTTCAAATCTGTTTCCCAATAAGGTTCCAACTGTACTAAAATCTAAAGGTCTGACTTAAGCTTCATTTTTTGATTTTGAGAAGACAAGTTTGAAATTAAAATCAAATCAAGTTACTTCTTCTTTTTTTATTTTTATTTTCTACACTTATTGTTTAAATGTTTGCAAGGGACAAGCAAAGTCAAGTATACGAGTGATGAATCTCCATTTCATCACTTTTATTCTATCATTTTGGCCTTAAAACCCAAGCTAAATGCATGTAAATATCATTATTTTGTATAAATTAACATTTGTTACTTATTTTATTTATTGTATATAAAATACTACTTTTAATGCCAAAATTATGGATAAGGGATAATAAATCAATAAAAGCCCCATTTATTTATTCATCAATAATTCATTTTTGCAACCTGTTTTATTCTTTATTATTTAGTCCTTAAATAAAGAAACTTTGTACATGAAAGTTGTAGATAAAAATACAAAGAAAAACAGAAATTGATTTCACACAAAAATAATATACGGTGTATATTTTATACTCTAAATAAGTGTCTAAAACCCAAACTTCCCTGGCCCATATCTTCTCCAAACAAACTCAAAAAGCACCAAAATCATCTTTAATTGTATATAACTTTTTATTGGCTATTTAATGAAGGTGATTCATTTAATTTAGAATTAAATGAAAAAGTTTTGTTTTGGACCCATATTGTACAATATACCTGAATAAGATAATCATTTTATTTATTCTTCATATTTTTATATTTATATATATTTTTTAAATACTAATTGAAACATATATACATATTTAAAATAAAATAAATTCATTAAAAAGAAGGTAAAATAACTAAGTATATTATTATGTATAGATGAATTATATATACAAATACTTGAAAATTGATAAAAGTTGAATTTATTCCTTCATTCTTTTACTTTTTTTAATATATTTTGACACCCTTGTAAACATTATTATAATCCAATAAAAATTAAAACAAAACTATTAGAAACCAAAATAAACAAATAATACATCAAAATACAAAGATGAATATACTATACATGTACCTACATAGTAAATACATCTATTTATTTAAGCATGCAAACAACATCAGAAAAATGTAATAAAAATATATCTTTGTATATCTAAATAAGTTGTAAATATATAAAACATGTATATAAAATAATAAAATCAAAATTATAAAATAAAAATAAAATATATAATATATAGGTAAATATACCTAAAAGTATACTTGTAAATAATAACCTATAATAAAATAACTCAAAAAAATAAAATTCATAATAAAATACTACATAAAATAATAAACATTTTTTACTTTATAACCAAAATTTTATAAAATGATTTATTACTTATTATTCATTTAACAAAACATCCTTTCCTTGGAATTTTCTGGTTGGTCCAAATGGACGAACCAGAAAGCTCCTCTCGTTGACCTTGGTCAACTGCCTCCCCAGACCTTCTGACTTGTCAGAAGTGTCGAGTCCCACCTTTTCTTCCATTTTTCCCTCTTCCATCAGATATCCTTCGCCCTCGAGCCCTTCACCACTTTTGATCCTCGATCTTCCAGGATTTACATCGACGCTCGATCTTCATCGTTCCCTCATTCCTATGCACGCTACCTCCCATCGAACACCCCCATCCACTTTCCTGTACATAAGTTCTCTTCCTCCATTTTGGATTCTTTGGTCCCTTTTCTTGTCCTAAAACTCACCACCCTCGGCCAAGGGTGCATCCAGGTGGTAGGGGGAGGTCCCTGAGGTGCTTGCGTGGTTGTAGAAGGAGTGAGGTGCACCCAAGGCGGCTCTCCAACCACCTTTGCTCCCTGGTGTCAAACCCAGGTATGAGTTGCACTTTTCATTAATTTTAGATAGTTTTTAATTCTAGTTTTCTTTTCATGCATTTAGTTTCTCTTTAAACCGATCCTAATAGCGTAGAATCGTCTCCCCGTATATCGTCGGAGCTCCACTCCGGCAGGTTTTCCACTGTGACTCGACCTTCTTTCGACTCGCATGATCACCTCATTACCTTCCCTATCCATTTCTCCACATCCTCCACTCATTGATACAACCAGATCCTCACTAGTTCTGATCGTCGAAGTCCATCTCTTCCGCCCTTCGTCAAACTTCACCTCCACGACCCATTCCACTTCGACAACCATCAATAAAGGCCCAGACCTACTCCCTATCGTATCGCAAATTATTTCTAACCATCTGCAGGCCTGAACCCTATCTAAGGGATTTTGAGGTTCAAGAGCACCTCCGGGGGCATCAAGCCCCAGGGCTCCATCATTGAGCCCCAGACCCATTCAAGGACATCTTCGGTTGCTGAACACCCCCAAGAATCGTTTGAGCATCTTTGCATCATCTGAAGATCTCGGAGGAGGACAAATCGAGGAATCAAATCTTAGAGATGGGGACATTCTCCCTCTTCTTTGAACGAAGCAGCAGCCGCAAGATTGAGGAGGAGCTCTAGTTCTAATAGTGGTCGTCCGATCATTGTCCGCTTCGTCCATCTGATGGAAGCCCAAATTTTGATCATGGCCATAGAACGGTGAAGAGTCATCACGTAAGGAGAGCCCTCATGTGTATAAGTGTCGACCTAAGCTGCACGATAACACACCCATTGAGGGTAATTTGTAGATCCTTCCCCTGCTTTTCTTTCTTTTGTTTTTAGTCTTGTAAATATAATATGTAGTGTAAATAAGTGTGTATTAGTTACAATGAGACCCCTGAAGTTTTGAGAATTGCATTTGGGTCCAGTCTAGCTCAGCTTACGTGCCGTCCCAAGTGAGTTGGGTATTTTGCACATATGTCCTGGCAGTTTTTGAAAATGGTAAATTAGCCAATAAATTTAAATATCTGTTGTACATTTTTGGGAAATTTGCATATTCTCCCTTAACTTATATTTTAATTTCGAATTTGCCCTCGTTAGTTCATATATGTATGTGCTTAGTTTCCATTTATTAAAAATGTCAAGCGTGCTCCAATAATCTTCAAAAATTAGGGTTAGATGCAGCTAGCATATACTTTCACTCTTCATTTTGGAGTTGTATTTTAGATATTTTAACTATTTACTAAAAATAAAAAAGAACACATTTTTCCCTTGAATTAAAAATTCCAAAACAAATATCTAACTATTTTGAAAAATCCCAAAAAAATATATGTTGTGTATTTTAATATTTTGTATATCTAGATCAAAATCCCTAAAATAGAAAAAGAAAAAGACTAAAAATTAAAAAGCACCAACATCCAATAAAAATATAAAAGATCACCCAAATAAATCCAAAAATATTGATTTCTATGTTTAATTTTTCTTTATATTATTATCTATATATAACATTTTATTTTGGGAATTTTGAGACTTTTTTTATTTTTAAATCCCAACTCAATTCAGTCTATTTATTTATTCTCTATTTTCAGATATTTTTTAATTTAAATACATAAAAATTAGCAAAATTACTTGAAAAAATAAAAAATTGTAGAAAATTATATAAAACCAAAACTATTTTACTTCTTGTATTTTGATTATTTTTAATGATATGTACAATTCTATTACCTTGTATTATATATATTTCTATATTGGCCTATAATATATATATATATTAAAAGAAAAAAGAAATTAAAAATCATACAATATAAAGAGAAAATAAAAATTTAAAAATATAAAACAATTAAAAAATATAAAAATAAAAATCAATAAAAAAATATAAAATTAAAATCACATACAAAAAGAGAATAAAAAGATAAGACAAAAGTACAATTTTTGCATTTCCTTGCAAAATCTATTATTTGCTCCCTGAGTTCGATACTCTACGCATACTTACACCAATACACATTTTGTACAGGTATAATAAATTTTAACTCCACATTTTTGCTTTGCATTGTTATATTCATTTGTGGGTTAATTGTTGTCTGACTCGGGATTTTTCGTGGGTCACCTCAGCGACACTCTATCTTCACTCTCCGGCGAGGATTTTTTCTGACTCGTGTGAAAGACCTCAGTCAACAATCATCCACATGGATGTTGATGCAATTGTTGCAACCATCTCCATCGGATTGATATGCTACATATTTTCAGTGGGAGAGCCCTTACTATTAGAGAATGCCTTTATAACCTAGATATTAGAATACGCTCATTGTTTATTTCTAAATGTTGGAAATAAACATGAATTCTGGAATAGACCTATTATAAAGAATTATGATGGATATATTTCATATAGCAATCTAACATATAGTGGACTCTACTAAATTAGAATATTAATGAATAGTTCATTAATATTTGTAATATTGAAATTAAACCTTAAAAGATCAATACGAGGATGAAGATCATTTGACAATGATCTGGAATTGAGTTTTGGATATATATGTATATTGATACGATCAATAGACTAGTAAGATATTGAACTTTAGATTGTCTAAAGGTTCAAAACTTACATACTTATGAATATTGTATTCAAAGTAAAAAGTGTCCAAATCACTCTTCTCTGTGAATAGTGTTAGATGCATAGGTATTCTAGTTCTCATACATATTGATGTATGTGGATCATCTATATCACAATAAAAACTAATTATATGTAATATCAATTGATGATTATTTGTGATATGAGATCTCTTCCCTTCACCTTAGAAACCTTTGAAATGTTCAAAGATTTCACATTTTGATTTAAAACCAAAGTTTGAAGGAAGATGAAAGAATTTGATCTAATCAAGGTAGCATGTACCTATTAGATGAATGCAAGGAATACCCTATGGAAAAAGGAATGTAGTTCCTATTCACACCTCCTAATACAACTAAACTCAATGGAGTTATATTGAGATGCAATTGGATCATGTGTAGCATGATTTGATCAATGATGAATCTTATCATAACTACCTCTTAGTTTCCAAGGTATATATGTAGTAGAGACTACAATATATATATATCCTTAATAAGGTTCTATGCAAATCTAAACCTGAAAACCCTAATAAGATATGGTTTGGAACCTAGCCTAGTGTTGGACACTTAAGGATCTTGGGTTGCTTGGTCCATGACCATGTCAGGGATGCAACTTAGCTGGAACCTAGCACCTGAGAAAGCTACTTCATTAGGAATATAAAGGATGGTATTGGATACCTACTTTATAAGCTTGAGATTCTTAAAAGATTGCATCTCTTAGAATATGATTCTAAGATGATGACCTTTTTTTAGAATCAAGATGTAAATGACGTAAAGGAACTCATAAAACCTTGAGAAGATCATGAGGCTCCTAAAATCGGAAACTAAAAGGATAATTGAAGATGAAATAATAGTTTGAGGGTGGTTATATCATCTAAAGGGTATGGATTCCATGTGTTAGTTAAGTCTTACAATGATCTGACTTCATATGATGAAGTTTCTGAGGATCGTGACATGGAAAGATGGATGTTAGCAAAAAGTTTCAAGTAGACTTCATATACAAGTGTTGTATATGGATACTCGAGGGTCCACCTATAAGGGTTAGACTTGTTAGGTGTAAATGGATCTTCAAGAGAAAGAGAGAACCTGATGAGAAGGTAGAGACCTTCAAAGCATGACTCGTATACACACGATACACACGAAGAGAAGACATCACTTGCGATGAGACTTGCTCTTTAGTGGCCATACTTAACCCATTAGAATATTGCTAACTATAGCTATACAACTTGACTATGACATCTTCAAGGCTGAAGTCAATATTGCATTCCTCTATGAATATCTCAGAGAGGATATTCATATGAAGTAGCCTCATGGCTTCATAGTTGAGGAAGGCAATATGTGAAAGCTAAAGGAATTCCATCTATGGAGTCAAATAAGTTTCTTGTAGTTAGAACACTAGATTTGATAAATTATAAATGTTATGATTTCAGATACAATCTTGATGAACCATGTGAAGCTTAGTGGGAGTGCCATTGTGTTCACTATGTTAAATGTAGATAATATCCTAATCATTTGGAATGATATAAGTATTGGATATGCGAGCCCATAGTGAGCCATTATGCAATAAATGTTATCGCAAATATCATTCCTTGATCTAAAAAGAAGAATAATTAATTTGCATAATAGGCCCCTTACTACAATTAGGATTATGTACCATTTCCATCTTGATGATCAAAGAGCTGTTGATTTATTTGTTGAATCATAGAGGCCGGTGCTTGGATAAATATATAAAGAGTTAGATTGAGGACACATCAAGCACCGTCAAATGATTATTAAGAGATGATCTCCAGCCTGAGTAGGAGATGTCAATCCTTTCTTTAATGGGTTGATATCTAGTTGACCTCTTAATGCAGGTCCTCTTCGTAGGAATAGAGATTCGGAGGAGTTAGATAAGGTAGGTCAAAGAGTTGACTTAATGATATCGAGATAACCAAAGAACTATATCGTATGCTGCCACGATATAGGCACGCACCCTCTAACCGGCGACAGATGTGTTACTATTTGTTTAAGTATGTACATTTGGCAGACTGATAGGTTGATGATCTAACCAAGGTCTATACATCGAAGCGCTGGTGTGCATACACGGACATATGAGTAATACATCTCTCAAAGGAATCATACAGGCTCATTTACTGAACCGAAAGACATGAGCTCACTTGAGATATTGGGAAACGAATTATGTGCATGACTGTCTCGCTTTGGAAGCTTGACTGAATTTGTAGGTTTGATATATACTTTTGGAAAGTATATGATCAACACCTAGATATGATATATGCTTTTGAAAAGTATATGATCGCTACCAACTCCCAATGATAAAATGAGAAACTTAATGATAAAACCCTGAAGGAAGCAGTATAAATAGATCTAAAACTTCGATTTATTCTAGGTCTTCCAGTATGCAGGATGTACAGGTATTAGGAATACATGAGGATGATGTGATCATAAAGAATAGTATAACCATGACACTTCCATTCTTAGGGATTTATGAATCAGGTTTGGATTTTAGTGATTCCTCTAAATAAAGAAGTAATCTGATCTTGGTCCAAATGTTCGATAGTGATATGAATGTGATTCAGATGCAATGAAAAGATTAGATTTAGGGTTTTGATATAATCATTTATCTATGGGAGATCCGCAAGATCTGGATTTGAGATTTGATCTCAATATCCAAGTCATTATATGTGGAATGTACAATTACCCTGTCCTTATCTCCAAGTATCCACAGAGAAAGCGCATCAACCTTGAAAAAGTTCAAGGATAATTTCATTGTTGATAGAATATCCGAGCATTGAGAAATGGATAATTAAATGTGATTTAATTATGATAAATAATATGAATTGGATTCATATTATTTGCACATATTAAGAGAGATATCGAAGATAATTAAATGTGATTTAATTATCAAAGATATGAATAATGTGAATGTGATTTATATTATTTGGGTGCATGAGAATAGAGATCCAAGACCACGAAATGTGATTTAATTATAATGGATATGAATAATGTGGATAGCACTATCCATAATAATCACATATATTATAAATGTGATTCATAATATATAAGAGAGAGCTATTTGTAAATAACATTTACAATTTTAATGTTGATGTGAAATAGATTCACATTGGACAGTTAATTGAAAATTTAATTTACATTTTATTTTAGGTTGTGAATGTGATTCATAAATTTCCAATTGCATGATTTTAATGTTCACAAAATAATTATGAATTATTTGTGTGAATAAATTTGGAACAAAAGTTGTTGAAAATTATTGGAGATTTTCATGGGATAATGTAATCTTGTGAGATAAAGAGATAAAACCCACATTCCATCTAAAGGTAGTGGACGGCCACCAAGTCCTAATTGGAATTGGCTGTCAACCCCTTACTGATGGGAAGAGGCTAATCTCTTTCCAATTATCTCCAAAGATAATTGATTTAATTTAAAATTAATTTATATTGATTATTTAATAACAGTTAATTAAATTAAATATCATTATTATTGTGTTTGAAAAAAATCATGGCCATTGAAAGAAACACAAATCAATCTCATCCATTGATTTTATGTTGTCCATGGATTGAGATCCATGGGCTCCCAAATACTATATAAGAAGATGCAACCCTTTCTCTTCAAAATTACAACAATATATGCTCTCTCAGCATGCTAAGTTTCTCTATCTCATTGTGACCGTCCACCATGGAGCCCTAGAGAGAGTCGCCATCGCCGCTGCATCGTCGATATGATGCCGGATCATTTGCTCATGGATCTCCATCTCCTTCAGTTTGCCTCACTCGTGAAGAATATGTCAGATATTGTGTGATGAGATCAGGAGATTCATCGCTTGGATCATCAACATGGATTACGAGGAGCACATGTCTCATCAATGCGCTCGGAAGCGTCTCCTCCATTGGATCGGACTTAAGACAGGAGATCATTTTGTTTAGAGACCCAATCGCAACCACGCTTCTAGAGGTAAACCTAATACTTGTTTGTGGTTTAGATGAAACGATCCGAGAAGTTTTCTTAGATCGTGTGGTTTCTTCGTTCAAAATTTTTTAAATTCCGTTGCCAAATATTCATGCTTCTGTGATACTCTTAAGGATTTTCCCATATCCTTCAAGTGGTATCAGAGTCATAGGTTGGAGGTTTCGGATATGATCCATAAACCTAGGACGACGCATGCATTTTTTGTTGTGTGAAGTTTCATCACATTTTATTCACGCAATCTTATTTTGTGTGATTTTTTTCGCATTGTTTAAATGTGTTTAAACTCGAAATTATCACTTGAATTATGTTTCAAATTAAATAAGGAAACTGTGGGACTTGAGTTTGCGCACCTCAAGTTATGATCTTTTTTGTGAACATGTATCCACTGTTTCAGGGATGGTGAATCTTGACGTAATTAAAGAGTTAATTATGCTTTTAAGTCGCCAAGAAATGCATGAACATCTCTTGGATTCCATTATTAATAAAATTCACAAATCAAATAAACTTAATTTGCATGATTTGGATTTTATTTGATTAAGTTATGCTAATTTTAGTAAGTATTGGTCACTGCTGGAAATTACATACTTGATCATGAATATTGTGATTGTCATCCAATTAAATTGATGGAAATCATCGGCTGATTTTATGAAATAATTATTGATGAATATCTATGAAATATATAAATATGATGATTATTTCTTTGAATGACATTGCCTTAACCAACATGATAAGATAATGTATCTTGATTGGTTTGGTTACAATAAACTATCCAACAAACATTGATGGTTTAATAGGATTGGAAATTTGTTTAGCGAATCTCCTTATAATATTAATCAAATATTTTTTATAAATATTATATGGTATAAATTTGGTTGAAAGACAGGTTATCGTCTTCAATACATTATGATATGATGTCTAGTCAGGGATCATTGGGGTAGCAGGTTGCTCCGTGAGTGGTCCCACTCCCGTGGTACTGGCCATATCATCGGGTAAGGATAATGCTTGAACTGATCATGGGATAATTTTCTAATTACTAAAATTCAAATAACATATATTTTGAGATTATACCATCCTTCAAGTAACAATTAAAAATTATTTGTTGGTTGATTGATTGGATTGATAATTGATTTAATATGATTAGATAAATTACATCCAATTAAAATTAAACACTCTATTATGAATAGAGTTGTATTTCGATTGGAAGAATTAATTATGCGAATATGATTCATAATAATAAATTATAATTTGAACAAGATATGGAGGATCAAATAAGTGACATCAGTGGTCTTCCATCAAGGCGAAGGATTCCGCCGCCAGGGATTGTTTGTAGGAGACACTTGTTTGAAGTGACAGCTCTGGCATACTAGTGCATCTGGATCAGGCTCTTTGCTTCTCTAAAGAGTAAGGTCGTATGTGTAGTGATCCCTATATCGATTCCTCATTTATTAGGGCAATATTGGATTGTGCATAACGAGTGATATTTCCATTGACGGTTGGTTCAATCAACAAAGGGTCAACATCATCTTAGGGGTTGTGGGTTTGGGTATTAAAGACTAAATTAGCAAATGCAAGTTGGACTTGCAAGGCGGAATGAGTTCCCGCTTCTTTTTATCCGAGTTACTTTCTCTCATGTTACTGGGATGTAACAAAGATAAGAAAGAAGATCTCAGATATTGTTTGAGATATAATGTTAAATATATCTCTTACATTGAGATTGAATAAGGGAATGAACTTTCAGTGTTGATAAGGCAAGATAACTTTGATATAAAATTTATAAATCAAAGTAATATATATTTATATATTTATGTAAATATCTTATTTCAGACAATCCTCATTAAACCCACTCAAAATTGTACTCACCAGTAAAATTATCATGAATCGGATTCATGATCAAAATTCTTGTAGTTGGACACATAATGTATGTGGTTGCAATGTGCAAGTTTCCTCATAATAATGAGTAATGATCAGCACAACAACCCATGATTTGTATGTCTCTATAGTCTTAATCTCTCATCGAGTGCGATTCAGAAGTATCATGTCGATGATAACTGTAATTGTTGAATAATCCTTATAAAATCTAAGAATATGTTTTGTCATACATATGTGATCTCGACATTTAATCATGAGTAACACGGTTGACTACATTATGCAGAATGGTGGCTCGATAAGAGAAGATGTACTCAAGTTTGAATACCTACTTGAACAAAGTATATAACAGTTAATATGGATGTAGATATGTTGAATGTCATCATTCTACTATCTATACTCAAGTCATCCACGAAGCTTTATAATATTCATATTGTATGAATTGAATGAAGTGTGTATAAATGTTGAAATACTCTTATATTAAAATCTTTTGAATTTAATGTAAGAGATCCATTGTCTTAAGCATTGGTTGTTTATAGATGAAGGAAGCACAGTGGAAGCATGGGTCTGACCCATATGAGAAGGAAAGTCAAAGAGTTGACTATACTTCTATGACTTTCATACATATGGCATCCAAAGAGTTGGGTGAATGCCAATACTGCAATAAGTCGATGTATGATAGTATGACTATCTAGACTATCTAGAATCATCAGAGAAGGACTCGGATAGTGCATCGGAATATTAGATAATCTACGTACAATCATTGAAACTGACTTTATTATTTGGTATGATCAAAGTCTAATAATTGTATGTCAATCTTCTAATAAAACTTGCAATTGGTTGCATATATTTTAGAAGACTAGAAAATTTGATCGTAAGGTTTAATAGAAAATTTGATCATAAGGTTTAATAATCATCCACATGGATATTGATGCTAATGTTGCAACAATCTCTATTGATAGGTAGGCTTTGTATTTTCAGTGGGAGATCCCTTAGTCTTAGAGAATGTCTCGATGACTTAGATAATAGAATACACTCATAGTTTATTTCTAAATGTTGGAAATAAACATGAATTCTGGAATAGACCTATCATAAAGAGTTATGATAGATATATTTCAGATAGTAATCTAATATCTAGGGGACTCTATTAAATTAGAATATGAATGGATGGTTCATTAACATTTCTAATACTGGAAATTAAATCATTTAAGATCAATAGGAGGATGGAGATCAATTGACAATGATCTAGCATCAAGCCTTGGACATATGTCTTTTGATTAAATCAACAGACTAGTAAGAGATGAAGCTTCAGATTGTCTGGAATTTCAAATTTTGCACACTTGTGAATATTATATTCAAAGTAAAAATCTCCATTGCACCCTTCTCTGAGAATGGTGTAAGATGTCAAGGATCTCATACATATTAATGTATGTGGATCATCTACATCATAATAAACATTAATGATATGTGATATCACTTAACAGCTTTTATGATATGAGATTTCTTTCCTTTACCTTACAAAGCTTTGAAATGTTCAAAGATTTAATAGTTTTAGTTTAGATCCAAAGTTTGAAGGAAGATGAATGAATTTGATCTAATCAAGGTTGCAAGTAACCATTAAATTAATTCAAGGAATACCTTATGGAGATATGAATATAATTCCTATCTCACTCCTCCCGATACACCTTAACTCAATAGAGTTGTAGGACACTACAATTGGATCATGTGTGACATGATTTAATCATTGATGAATATTAGCATAATTACCTCTTAGTTTTCAGGTATATATGTAGTAGAGACTCAATATATATCCTTAAATAAATTCCATGCAAGTAAACTGGAATCTAGCACCAGAGAGTGATACCTCATTAAAAAATAAAGGATGGTATTGGATACCTACCTTATGACCTTGAGATTCTTAAAAGATCTCATCTCTAAGGATATGATTCTTAGAGGATTACTCTCTTGAAAATTAAGATGAAAATGAAGTTAATGATCTCATTGAATCTTGAGAAGATAATGAGACTCCTAAAATGAAAACTAAAAGGACAATTAAAGATGAAACACTCATACCTCTTCAAATGAGTTTGAGGATGGATTTCATGTGTCAGTTAAGTCTAACAATGATCTGACTTCATGTGATGAAGCTTCCAAGGATCATGACATGAAGAGATGAATGTTAGCAATAAAGTCTAAAGTATACTTCATATACAAGTGGTGTATATGAACCCTTGAGGATCCTCCTATAATGGTAAGACTCATTAGGTGTAAACGGATTTTCAAGAGAAAGAGGGAACTTGATGAGAAGGTATAGACCTTCAAAAGCATAGCTCCTATACACAAGATACACACTAAGAGAAGACATTACTTGTGATGAAACTTGCTCTTCAGTGACCACGCTTAAACCCATTAGAATATTGCTAACTATAGCTACACAACTTTACTATGACATCTTCAAGATGGAAGTCGGTATTGCATTCCTCTATGAATACCTCTCCGACGATATTCATATGAAGTAGCCCTAGGGTTTCATAGTTGAGGAAAGCTTGTGCAAACTAAATAACTCCATCTGTGGACTCAAATAAGCTTCTTGTGGTTGGAACATTAGATTTGATGAAATTATAAAGGTTATGATTTCAGATAGAATCTTGATTAACCATGTGAAGCTTAGTGGGAGTGCTACTGTGCTCATCATGCTAAATGTAGTTAATATCCAAATCATTTAGAATGATATAAGGATAATAATAAGTGTTTTATAGTCTGGCTATTCCATACCTTGAGATATGATCTCAAGGATACCTCTTAGATCTTAGTTCTAAAGTTGTTCAGAAGCAAAGAGAAGAGGGTATTGGGACTGTCACATTAGTGGTACACCTTGGACATGTTCCATTTTTTGGAAAATTCCAAGAAAGGCTTCTTTCCCTTAAGATATGGTACTGACCTATCTAATGGGATAACACCTCAAAGAGTTGAGGATGTAAATGTCAAAACTACATGCCTTAGTGCATTAGCGATGGGAAGCTCTGTGTATTCTAGATGTGTACAAAAGCCATATATCTGTCATGCAGTGAGAGTAGTAAACTGTTACTAATCCTATTATGGAGACAAAACGCTTGATTGTAGTAATAACAATATCTTCAAAGAAGACAAGATTTTTGAGATAGTGATATCAAAGTCTTATCTTCAAGAACTTAATACTTTATTGTTAGTTATCTAAAAGGTCTTATCGACAGATGCCTTATAAGACATAAGACTGGGTCTTAGTCTTAAGAGATAGAGATCTCCGGGGCACTCTGATAAGATGATAGAAATTACATACTGGTTATAGCGATTATTAATCTGCAGTTTCAAGGGCACTATAACTGCTTTAACAAAATTGAGTATTGGTTGCATAAGATACAATATTCGCATTTTGATGTGGGCACTGCTACTAGGGGATATGCAAGTACCGTAAAAGGACTTGACGTAGTATCTAGGGAATAGAGTGATGGATCATCTTACATAGCTATATTAAATAACTTATGATTGTCACATGAGTATGGGTTTAAAGATTAGCCCATTAATGGATCTTTAGGCTAAGAGGATTGTTGGATATGCGAGCCCACGATGAGCCATTATGCAATAAATGTTATTGCAAATATCATTCCCTGATATGAAATGAAGAATAATTAATTTGCATAATAGGCCCCTTAATACAATTAGGATTATGTACCATGGCCATCTTGATGATAATACAATTGTTGATTCAATGGTTGAGTCATAGAGGTTGGTGATTGGATGAATATCTAAAGAGTTATATTGAGGACTCATCAAGCACCATCAAATGATTATTAAGAGGTGATCTTTAGCCTGAGTAGGAGATAGCAATCCTTTCTCTAATGGGTTGATATCTAACTGACCTCTTAATGCAAGTCCTCTTCATAGGAATAGAGATTCGGAGGTGTTAGATAAGATACATCAAAGAGTTAACTTAACGAGATTCAGATAACCAAAAACTTATATCGTATGCTGTCACGATATAGGCACGCATCCTCTGACCGAAGACAGATGTGTTACTATATGTTTGAGTATGTACATTTGGCAGAAAAATAGCTTGATGATCTAACAAAGGTATATACACCAGCACACTGGTTTGCATATAAGGACATATAAGTAATACAATCTCTCAAAGCGATCATACAAGTTCGTATACTGTACCGGAAGACATGAGCTCACTCATGAGATATAGGGAATCAAATTCTGTGCATGGTCATCTTACTTTGGAAGCTTGACTGAATTTGTAGGTTTTATATATACTTTTGTAAAGTATATAATCAACACTTAGGTATGATATATGCTTTTGGAAAGTATATGATTGATATCAAATCCCAATGATCAAATGAGAAACTTAATGATAAAACCCTGAACGAAAGAGTCTAAATAGATCTAAAACTTCGAGTTTATTCTAGATCTTCTAGTATGCAAGATGTACATGTATTAGGAATACCTGAGGGTGATGTGATCATAAATGAATGCATAACAATGACGCTTCCATTTCTAGGGAGTGATGAAACGGGTTTGGATTTTAGTGACTCGTCTTAATAGTGAAATAATATAATGTTGGTCTAAACGTTGGATAGTGATCTGAATGGGATTCAGATGTAATGAAAAGATTAGATTTATGGTTTTGATTTAATCAAACATCTTTGGGAGGTCCGCAAGATATGGATTTCAGATTTGATCTCAGTATCCAAGTCACTATACATGGAATGTACAATCACATTGTCCATATCTCCAAGTATCCTTGGAGAAAGCGCATTATCCTTGAAAGAGTTCAAGTATAATTTCATTGTTGATAATGTATCCGAGCATTGAGAAATGGATAATTAAATGTGATTTAATTATCATGAATAATATGAATTGGATTCATATTATTTGGACATATAAAGAGAGTTATCTAATATAATTAAATGTGATTTAATTATCAAAGATGTGAATAATGAGAATGTGATTCATATTATTTGGGCACATAAGAATAGATATCCAAGACAATTAAATGTGATTTAATTATCATGGATATGAATGATATGGATAACACTATCCATAATAATCATATATAAATGTGATTTATAATATATAAGAGAGAGCTATTTGTAAATAGCATTTACAATTTAAATGTTGATGCAAATTGATTTCACATTGGACAATTAATTGAAAATGTAATTTACATTTTATTTTGGATTGTGAGTTTGATTCAAACATTTCCAATGACCTGACTACATTTTTTACAAAATAATTATGAATTATTTGTGTGAATAAATTTGCAACAAAAGTTTTTGCTAATTACTGAAGATTTTCATGGGCTAATGTAATCTCATGAGACAAAGAGATAAAATCCACATTCCATCTAAAGGTGATGGACAACCACCTAGTCCTAATTGGAATTGGTGGATGTCTCCTCTATTTATGGGAAGAGGCCAATCTCTTTCCAATTATCTCCAAGGATATTTGATTTAATTTGAAATTAATTTATATTGATTATTCAAATTATATTTAATTTAACTAAATTAATTGTTGTTGTGTTATTACAATAAAAATCATGGTCATTAAAAGAAATACAAATAAATCTCATCCACTGATTTTGTGTTGTCCATAGATTGAGATCCATGGAGTCCAAAATACTATATAAGAAGAGGCAACCCTTTCTCTTCAAAATTACAACAAAATGTGCTCTCTCCCTCTCTCTCTCTACAAGCCAAGTCTCTCTCTCTCTCTCTCTCTCTTTGTGACTGTCCACCATGGAGCCCTAGAGAGAGTCACCATCGTCATTGCATTGTTGTTATGTTGCCGGATCATTTTCTCATGGATCTCTGTCTCCTTTGATTTGCCTCGCTCGTGAAAAAGATTTCGGATCTCGTGTGACGATATCAAGAGATTCGTCGCTTGGATCATCAACATGAATTGTGAGGAGCATGCGTCTCATCAACGTGCTCGCATGTGTCTCCCCCGTTAGATCGGACTTGAGACAAGAGGACTCTTTGTTTAGAGACTCGTTCGCAACCACGCTTCAAGAGGTAAACCTAATACTTGTTTGTGGTTTATATAAAATGATCCAAGAAGTGTTCTTGGATCATGTGGTTTCATCATTCAAATTTTTTTAAATTCTGTTTCCCCGAGCTAGTACGACTAGTCGTTCTTGATCACATACAATGAGATCTCCTTGCTTCAATGATGCGATTATATATTTTCCCATATCTTTCAAGTTGTATCGGAGCCATAGGTCGAAGATTTCGAATACGAACCATAAACCTAGAACGACACGGACATTTTTTGTTGTGTGGAGTTTCATCGCATTTTATTTACGCAATCCTATTTTGTGTGACTTTGTAGCTCTATTTAAATGTGTTTAAACTCGAAATTTTCACTTGGGTTATGTTTCCCATTAAATAAGGAAACTGTGGGACTTCATATTGCACGATTTGGAATCTGTTTGCTCAAGTCATGATCTTTCTAGTGAATATGTATCCACTGTTTCGGGGATGGCGAATCTTGACGTAATTAAAGAGTTAATTATGGTTTTAATTCCCATTAAATAAAATTGACAAATCAAAGAAACTAAATTTGCATGATTTGAATTTTATTTGATTGAGTTGTGCTAATATTATTAAGTATAAGTCACTGTTGGAAATTACATACTTGATAATGAACCTTATGATTGCCATTCAATTAAATTAATGGAAATTAATGGTCGATTTTCTGAAATAATTATTGATGAATATTTATGAAATATTTAAAGATGATGATTATTTCCTTAAATAGCATTGCCTTAACCAACTTGATAAGATAATGCATCGTGGTTGATTTGGTTACAATAAACATTCCAATAAACATTCATGCTTGAATAGGATTGGGGATTTGTTTAGCAAATCTCCTTATAATATTAATCAATATGTATAACTTCGGTTGGAAGACCAATTGTCATCTCAAATACAATATGATCAAATCGCATTATCATGATCTAATGCAGATATGGTGTCTAGTCAGGGATCATTGGGGTAGCAGGTTGCTCCGTGAGCGGTCTGTCTCATTCCCTCGGTACTGGCCATGGCATCAGGTAAGGAAAGTATAATGCTTGAAATCATCATGGGGAATTTTCTAATTATTAAAATTCGAATAATACGTATTTTGAGATTATATCATCCTTCTAGTAACAATTAAAAATTGTTTGTTGATTGATCGATTGGACTGATAATTGATTTAATGTGATTAAATTAATTAGATCCTATTAAAATTAAACTTTCTATTATGAATGGAGTAGTATTTCCCTTGGAAGAATTAATTATGTGAATATGATTGATAATAATCAATTAGAATTTGAACATGATATGGAGGATCACATAAGTAACATTCATGGTCTTCTGTCAAGGTGATGGGTTCCGTAGCCAAGGATTGCATATAGGAGATGCTTGTCTAAAGTGATAGCTCCTACATACAAGCGCATCTAGATCATGCTCTTTACTTCTAAAAAGAGTAAGGTCGTATGCGTAGTAAATCCAAAATAAAGAAATAAAGAAAAGAAAAAGAAAAATAAAGGAAGTATTGTAACTACTGACTGACCCTAAACCTCGAGACCAAGCTAATATTGACTAGGACGATAAGGAATCAAGTGGGGGAGATAAAAGCAAAATAACACAGACAAAAAGACACAAAAGCTTAGAAACCCTAGGTGTTCAACATTCTATTTGTCCCCTATTCTTGCACTTTTTTATTTCTTATTTTTCATACCTCAAATAGATATTTTTTCTATATGAAACTTATACATATTAATGTATAGAAAAAACAAAATTAATTGCACATAAAAATAATGCACAGCGCAACTGAGATACACAGATGAAAAAGTTGTAAACCCGAACTTCACATATCAATATCTTCTCCATATGAACTCAAAATTCATCAAACTCACTGATGAATCCTCATTCATAAAAAAATCTTTATTCTTTTATTTTAGCTATTTATCTTTGCAAAACACCATGTAGATAGATGTAAATACAATAAATTACCAAAAGGCATGCATTTATTAATATTTAATAATTAGCATGTTTTTGTGTAAAAATAAAAGAATAAAGAAATAAAGAAAAATGAGGAGATATTTAGAATAAATATCGAGTGACCCAAACCCCAAGGGAGGGCCAAGCATTGGCCTGACCGCCAAAGAAAACAAGTAGAGAGAGATAGGGCCATTCACCTTGTATATATCCCTTCTTAGTGTACATATATTATTTTCACAAAATAAAAATAAAAATGGGTTTATCTTATTTATAAAAATAAAATAAAAATGAGAAAAAAATAAACCTAAAATAAAATCAATTCTCTCTCTCCACCTTGTACATATACCATGTATATAGGAATAATATCACTATTTATTTCACTATTGTAAATAAACAATAAAAATAAAATAAAAATTATTTTATACTCTAAATTTTATGTTGTAAATAAATAAAATATAAAATTAGAGTATTTGTACAAAAATAAGATAATAAAAATATAAAATACATAGTATTTTATACTCGTATAAAATATAATATAATGTATATACCTTAATTTATTTTTCAAAAAAATAAATAAAAATCACTAAAAATAGTTTGAAAATAAATAAACATTTTTTTATTTTGTAAATATATTTAAATAAAATCGTTTTCTATTTTTAATTTAATTTCCAAATATTTTGACTCTGAATATTCTGGTCCACGGGGGAACATTGACCCCCGGTCAACTGCCCCCTGGACCACGCCTCTCACAGATCTGGTGCCAACCCGATATTCTCTGAATTTTCCCGATCGATCCGCCCACCATTTGCATTGATCCGAGGCTCCGACTGTCGAGGACAGATCCATTATCCACACCCTCCTATTCTCTTAGGGATCCATTCCTCGATCCGCGCGCTTGAGCTCCATCTTTCTCGAACCTCATCGAGTATATAGCCTTGGCGAGCCGCAATTTCTTCCCATCTTTAGCCATCCCCCTCACCTCCGATGAGCTCCTCCTCTTCATCTGAGTGACAGTTGATGCGAGAGAGAGTCGTAGTGAGGTAGCGAGCTGCCGGGAACCTCAGATCCGACGATTTTTCGCCATGCTCCGCCACCGGTGAGCCCGTGCCTCTGGAAGCGTCGAACCATTGAGGCAAAGACCCCCAGAGGTCCACGACCTCCAGTCCAGATGAATGCATCCACCAGGTACCCTCGATAGCCTCTACTTTTCCTTAGATTCCAAGTTTTAGATTCCGACCACTTGAGCTTCATCCGACCACCTAGCATTCTCCGACCACCCATTCGCCAATCCGACCATCTCATCACCTCTGTCAGACCTCGTTCCACCTTCTGCACCCCTTCATTCCCCCTGATTCGTCCCAGAACAAGATGTCAGCCTTCCTCTGTCGTCGCCTCATCGGAAGGCTCCACTCCGCCTCGACCCTTCGCCCATTACGCCCGCTAACGGGTCGAGGCATTTTGCCCTCGACCCAGCTTTCATCCTGTGCAGGTTTAACTGAGAAAGGGACTCATCTGGAGGCCCAACTGCTAAAGCACAGGAGCTCCAGGTTGTTCACGTCGGCGGAGTCTTCCAGGACCTCCCGGCCTCATCGGATCCCATCAGTAGCTGCGGACGGTCTCGAGCTTCATTTCCCCTATCAGAGCAGCATCGGAGGACCTCCCAATCGCACTATCGGTCGGTCGAAGTTCATCGATGGCGAGTTCTTCGCCGCTCATCCTGGTCCCTCCTCCGCCGTTGGATCGAGACCAACCTGCAGTTCTATTCTTGATCGTCCGTTATCTGAAGATCTCGACCACACGATCCATCTGAGGATCGAGTCCCTACCGTCCATCGCCGAAGGGGTACAACCCAATCACAACCGTTCGATCTCAAGTAAAGACCCCTTGGCCGTTGGATCTATAATAAAAGGGTAAATTACACTTAGGCCCTTTTTGCTTTTGCATTCATTTTGTAGTCCTGTAAATATTTTTAGAACTTGTTTTTATTTTAGATAAATTGCATTTAGGACCTTGTGTTTATTTTATTTGCAAAATAGTCCCTCTGTGTGTGTGTTACACGTGGTCTGTCACGTGCTTTCTGGCATATTTGTACATTTGCTCTTGAACTTTATTGATGTTACCTTTTGAAGTTTTATAAATACGAATTACATTTATGTCCTTGTTTGTGCGACTCACGTGCTGACCTTGTGCGGCCCTGGGCTTTTTACAATTTCAGCCCCGCATTTCTTTACACGTGTTATTATTTGGCTGAATAGTTTTCCATATTTGCACTTATGTCCCTGTGTGCTGTTAGGTTTTGATTGGTTGAATAAAATTGCAAATCTTATCCAAATTTCGTGAAATTTGGATACATGGCTCCTG
Organism: Ottelia alismoides; assembly: GCA_037367405.1. NCBI lineage: Eukaryota > Viridiplantae > Streptophyta > Magnoliopsida > Alismatales > Hydrocharitaceae > Ottelia > Ottelia alismoides. The sequence continues at coordinate 888,439 of JAZKJV010004651.1, read as the reverse complement.
TCATGTTGTAAAGATTTCTTTGAATTTTAGGGATATTTTTTTATTTCATTTTAATTTTTAAAAATTAAAAAACATTTAATTTTGCTTCTGTTCAGTTTAAAAAACAAACTAAAATAGTAAAAAAGCCTCTAAAAGTCCAAAAAAATTGTGGTTTGTTTGTTTTAGTGTGTTTTTATTTCTGTCCATTTTTTGTTTGATTTAGATTTATTAAAACACTAAAAATTGAAAAACCTTGAAAAAAATCATTAAAATGATTAAAAATTCAAAAAAAATAAAAAAAATGCATTTTCACTTTCTTTAGTTAGATTTTGATTTCTAGTTTTTAATAAAATTATTAGGAATTTTATAGGCTATTTATATATTTTTAAATAGCCTTTAGATTCTGGCTGCACATTGATTTGCATTTTTATCATTGTTTCATTTTAGAAAATCAACTAAAAATCATAAAAATATGAGAAAAATATCAAAAATACTTGAAAAATTATAAAATCCAAAAATGTTTTTATTTTAATTTTCTGACTTATTCTGAAGTGTTAAATAATTTGTTGTTTGTGACTTTTTCACCTTCTTTTATATTTTCTTTATAATTAAAAATTGCAAAAAAAATTAAAAATATAAAAATCCACCAAAAATATTTTATTCTTTTTATTTTGAGCCTCGACTACTTCGTACGCTTTTCGTCAATCCGTGCTCCTTTAGTTCGACCCTGATAGCTATACCAGATTAAATAAAATAGTGAGACCGTTATTTGTTTTCGTTGCTTGATTTTTGATTTGGTGGTCTTTCTTCTTTCTTGATTGAGTCCGGCCCGAGAGGTTGAGGTCGCAACGACCATTGATACCTTCTCACCTTAGTCTCTCGATTTTTCAACCTCATCAGAATGGCACCGTTGTCGGGGAGCACAACTTAGTAGTCGGCTTTTTCGTGGCTTTTGTTTCTTTTGCGCTTTTCGTAGCTTTTTCTTTTTCTTTTATTTTCTTCTTCATTTGTTTTCTTTTTATTTTTGTTTTTATTTTTGTTTGTTTTTATTTATATTTATTTGTTTTGTTTTTCTTTTTATTTTTGCATTTATTTTTGAATTTTATTTTATTATATTTCATTTTTCATTATTATAATAATCTATGGACTGACACCTTGTTTGACTTTCTTGCGAGGGCCTGAGGATCGAGGCGACTTTCTTCGGGATGCTGATGCAACTGTGAGATTCGGAGGCGGCTCCTTTCTGCATAGAGTCGTAGGAGAGCGTGAGAGAGTTGAGAAGGAGTCTTGGAGCGTAGCTTCTCTTAGGTTGGAGTAGTTTAGGTTTAGCTTAGTTTTATTTCCACACATTATTATTGTAATAATACAGGGACAACTCAGAGACTCTTGGCTGACTTTTTGAGGTATGTTTTGCCGAGCACCGTTGTGCTCGGGGGACCTCACCGCGTTTTTGTTTTCATCGCTTTATTTTCTTTTGTTTCACGTGGATTTTTACGCTCAAGACCCTAGATTTAGGCTTTTATTTGGTTGAGCCAGGTAGCATTAGATCCAAAGCCCATAATAGAATAGTTGTTCCTATAGAACATGCTTGGACATTAGACAATTAAATCTGTGCTTCACGGTAATAGAAGTTTCTGTTTAGGATGGTTCTCGCACTACATCCATATAGATTAGTTTAAATTTATGCATGGATCAAATTGCATGTATACGGCTGGAGAAAGGTACGCCTTCTTTCTTGTGCATGCATTCATAGATTTCATAGTGCATCGGTTTTTCCGTCTTCCTCCCTCTGTTTTCTGGACTTAGGAATAAAAAGGAAATCGGAAAATTCGTTAGATGTTGTTTGCTTTTTGAAAAATACCTAAAACAAAAAAAAACATAAAATTGGGACTGTTAATCAAACTTGATCCTAAAAGACACTGACCTAATAATTTGTCTTGGGAGAGCAATCCCCTCATTGCTTGGTTTGGATGAGTGAGAGAGTGACACGTACCCTAGGCTAGAGCCACATTCGACCCTTCTTCAGACTATTGATTTTGAGCTCGTCGTTCTCAAGTGAGGATCTCTTCGGTTTCCGATAAAGCGGGCAGCGATATCCTTAACAGAGCGAGTTGATCGGGTAGCTGGTAAATGGACCGCAGCTTGTACTGGCTGGGAAAGATCTAGCTTGGGATCGGGACAGTCTCCTTGGGGCGTTGGATTCCCAAGAGCTTTCTTAATCGCTCTAATAGACTGTCTTATTACGTAAAATAAAAACGACAAGATAAAAGACCGAACCTTCACGATCATCAGCTTTGTGTGCATAGGTGAATTGGGGGTATTGTTTGACCGATCTTGTTTGATTTTCTAGGTCCCATCTGCTTTCGTCTCCTTTATCTATCATTATAGTCATATATCTTTTTCCCTCCCACCCTCCCTTCATTCTTAATTCTTCTTCTCTCTATCTACCCCTGGATAATGGATTTCCTTCCATTCTGGCTGACTCTTGCGGCTTCGCCATCTTCTTACCATTAGTCCAGTCCACCCTCGAGGGAGGCTGGATTTTCGACCGACCTTCCATTCTCTCCCACCCTTTCCCACCCTTCTTCTGGGCATGCTGCGCTATACATTCGTGGAGATCAGACTGAGCAGATACAAGACCCGGACGATTCCATTGTTGAGATGAGAGTGCACTCCATGCACGAGCAAAGAGAGCAGACGCGACTTTCAGACACCTCCGACGACAGGATGATGGATGAGCAGACAGACCAGGGAGCTCAGTCAGCTTCTACATTCAGTCGCTTCATTATTGACTTAGAGTTTATTCAGAGACTACCAACATTCTCAAGGGAGATGCACGAGGAGCCATATCTTCATCTATCCGAGTTTGAGGAGTTCTGTGTGACCCGAGCATATTCAGATATCACTTCAGAGGAGCTGATGTTGAAGACCTTCCCATTTTTGCTTCAGGGCAGAGCCATGAAATAGCACAGACGATTGGGAAGGAGATTCGCTACGCTTAGAGTTTCTACAGAGATATTATCCCCAGCGTAGAGAAGATATGATGCGGTCTGTTATCATGGATTTTTCAGTAGACCCCCAGGAGCCAGTGCATGAGGCATGGCTGATGTTTCTTGACCTCTTGAGGAGATTTCCGGATCACGAACTTCCACCGAGCAACCTTATCGTGATCTTCATGAGGGGGATGACCGCTGATCAGATTGCACTGGTGATTACCTTGTGTGGTGGTTCCCACCACAACCATGACATTGATTTACTTGATGCCATCTCGAGAGCACTTTCACAGACTCCATCTTCACGAGATGCATTAGCCAGGGAAACACACGAGGAGGATGATATACCAATTAGGTGTGCCACACTTCATGAGGATACAGCTTCTACACACTAGATTGAGGACATGGATTTGCTGCAGTACAGATGATAGAGGAGATGACTGCCACAGTGGATGCTCTGACCAAGAGATTGATCGAGCTCCCGTTAGTCTTCTAGCTAGAGTTCGAGTCAGCCCCGTACGTTTCAGTTGACGAGTCTTGGATATCAGATCTTCTGATATTACAGGAGATGGAGGAGCCCACACTACTACAGCCATCAGTCCAGACATTTCAGAGTCCATTCCCAAACAACTCAGCTTCTACCTTGCAGAGATACTTCTCCGACTTAGACGAATATCATGACTCAGCCTAGCAGCCAGAGCTTGATGCGGGATACCACTTTGAGATGCCGGATATAGATAGTCTAGTATGTGAGCCCTTTGTCCTCCATTTTGATAATACAGATACATTTTATGAGGACCAGATGACATCCAGCATTGCTGCAGCTGGAGGATCAGTCTCAGATACTTCGACAGCTTCCGCATTGTTGACCAGCACTATTTCAGGTTTCCAGATCATTCAGAAGCAGACTTTAGCAGATGATGCATTTTGGTGCACGGAGTGAATGCTTGCCAGTAGTGCAGATGTCCTTATAGATTCTGATCTTCCCTTTCTCATCGATGATCTTGCATTACTCCCCGAGGGTTATCTGTGATAGAATGCCCATACGATGTGTACTCAGTTTCACTTTCTGAGAGTGTATCCGATCTGTAGGATCACGAAACGGAGTCTTCTGGTCTTTTTGAGTCCGAGTTGTCTCACCTCGACGACCCTCGCAAGGATGAGCTGATCTTTGAGATATTTGATGATCTATCTGATTGTTCTCCATTATGTGCATCGGATATCAGTTTTCTTAGTGAGTCTCTTGATCCTGACTTTCCACACCTTTTTGAGATGGTGATTGACGTGGAGGATTCCATGACTGATCCTTCTTTCTCCACGTTCGATTTCTTCGGCTCTACACTTCCACTCCATTCTGATCTTTAGCCGATGATATCATTTGTGCTATTGTATCCTGATCACATCTTCCCATATCCTTGCCCGATATTAGACACCCGCTCGATTTCTTATTTAGGTGTCTTCATTTACATTGTTGATTTCGTCATAGTTCATCTACTACAAATACGATGATAGTACGGCATTCGCCTTACAGATGTCGTCATGAACCTTGACACTGCATTATCCTAGCCTTTGCGCCCAGCTAGGGGTGTAAAACCTAGCGCTTGTTGAGAGGCACCTCAACATTGTACACTTTGTGTATACGTGTTTCGTCTTGATTTGTTCCTTGCTTCTTCCGTTTTTGTTTCACACCCCAGGTCTCGTATAGGATTATCTTTGCTATACTTAGGATGTACCTTATCCTAAGTATAGGGGGTGTAAACACCGAGTTGTTCCCATTCGTTCTGTTTCATTACTCCTGTCATTGCCTATACTTAAGGATTCTTCACCTTAAGTATAGGGGGAGTGATGTCGTTCCCATTCATCTTGTACATATTTGTCTTCTTTTCTACCTCTATTCCGCTGCCTATACTTAGGGACCTTTTACCCTAAGTATAGGGGAGGTAGACCCTGTACATTCTCCACTCGGATTTCCCTTTGTGTACATCCTGCTATACTTAGGATTACTTGATCCTAATTGTAGGGGAAAACCTCGAGATCTTTTCATTTCTATTCTTTCATTCATTGTTGTAGTAAAGTTTTTCCTTTTCACTTCCCTATACTAAGTACGAGTTATGTCTTCTTCATCGCTCTTGATTCACTCTGAGGACATCGTTCGAGCTAAGTATAGGGGGTGTCTTATATATTTCATATATACTTTAGCCATAACTCGTACTTTGTGTGAGTGTGTTAATAAATAAAATAGCTAAAATCCTTAAAAATCCATAAAAATTAAAAAAAAATTCTTTAAAATAAAATTCTTTATTGCGCATACATAGCTATTTAAAAAATTATTTTTGTACAAATGTTTGTAAAAATCTTTTATGTAAATATTTTGATATCAAAATTATGTATATAGTACAAAATTTTTGTAAAATGTTTGAAAAACAAAAAGTTTGCAAAAATCCTTGTGTAAATTTGTGTAAATATTTTGCAAAACTTCTGCATTCATGTATACATCCATGTTTTTAAACATTTTCAAAAAATTTGCACATTTTCAAAAAATTTCAAAATTGCATTTTTGTAAATATTTGTATAGTTTTTCCTGAATCATAGTTGACATTTAAACTAGCCTGGAATTAAATTGAAAAATGGAGCTTGGTTAAGATCTTAATCCACCTAATTCTAAGAGGAACCCTATAGGGCTTAGGGTTGGGACTTTTCAGGTCCATGGTGACTTAATTCTTTGAGTCCACTAGGCTATGATCATATCTCATCTTGATGAGCCTAAGTAGAACACATAACAACACACGCATGACTCTTACAGACAATGGCTTTACTTGGACCATCACTTTACACCTAGCTCTCTACGGATGAGGTGGTGAGGAGGCAGTCTTCTTTGACTTGGGGTAGCATATGAGGGTAGTACTTCTAGGCGGAACCTCTCTTCTTCTTATAGTGAAGGAGGTGCGTCTCAACTTGGTCTGGTAGACGTGAGGTCTAACGACAGGAGTTGTGGGTTGCAATAATGCTTCAAAAGAGGGATAGTCTACTGGCTCAAGAGGAAAAACTCCTTATGTATATATGCTGCACTTTGTAGATATGTTGTACATATGCACATCAAAAAAATGCAAAAAGAAAAGAATAACTCCAAAAAAGTGGTGTGTCTGAGAGACAATGATATTCCCACCATAGTGTATATAGTCAAATAATGCAAAGCTTATGTTATCCATGTTCCATCTTATGAAGCTTGCAGCAGAGAGACTTAGCTACATTGGTTGGGCTCCCAAGGATACATGGCTACACTGGACATGGTCATTCTCTTCTTCCTCCTCTTCTTGAGCCGGTTGAACTTGAACTTAGAAGGGAATACCCCGCTCCTCGAGGAAAGAGTTGCCAGACTAGGGTATTACAGTTACTTTGTTGAGGAGAGTTGTTACTTTGCTATTTCTGAGGTAGAGCTATACATTTCACTTACACCATACAAGGAAAGATTCATAGTCATCAGAGTTTGTATATGTAGACTTGTTCCTATCTGGATTGTAGAGGAGTCTTCACTATAGAATAGTGGAATTTAGAGGCTATTGAGTTTCAAACCTAAGTCCAAATAAGGTTCCAACAAACTAATAATCCAAAGATCTGACTGAGCTCCATACTACAATTTAATGAAGACAAGTTTAATAATCAGCATTGATTCATCTTCTTTTCCTTCTTTTTCTTTTCCTTTTTCTTTTTCACTTCTTTTTCAAATAAGTGTTTGCTAAGGGAGTGATGAAACCTCATTCATCACTCCTTATTCTTTTATTTTAGTTATTTATCTTTGCAAAACACCATGTACATAGATGTAAATACAATAAATTACCAAAAGGCATGCATTTGTTAATATTCAATAATTAGCATGTTTTTATGAAAAAAATAAAAGAATAAAGAAATAAAGAAAAAGAAGGAGATATTTAGAATAAATATCGAGTGACCCAAACCTCAAGGGAGGGCCAAGCATTGGCCTGATCGCCAAAGAAAACAAGTAGAGAGAGATAGGGCCATTCACCTTGTATATATCCCTTATTAATGTACATATTTTATTTCACAAAATAATAAATAAAAATGTGTTTCTTGTATTTTGTATATATTTCTAAAAATAAAATAAAAATGAGAAAAATGAAATAAAACCCAAAATAAAATCAATTCTCTCTCTCTCCACCTTGTACATATACCATGTATATAGGAATGATATCACTATTTATTTCACTATTGTAAATAAACAATAAAAATAAAATAAAAAATTATTTTATACTCTAAATTTTATGTTGTAAATAAATAAAATATAAAATTAGAGTATTTAAAAAAAAGAAAATAAAAATAAAAATATATAATACATAGGTATTTTATACCTATATATAATGTAATATAATGTATACACCTTAATTTATTTTTAAAAAAAATTAAAAATCACTAAAAATAGTTTGAAAATAATTAAACATTTTCCCTTTTATAAATATTTTTAAGTAAAATCATTTTCTATTTTTAATTTAATTTCCAAATATTTTTGACTCTGAATATTCTAATTGGTCCACGGGGGAACGTTGACCCCCGATCAACTGCCCCCCCCCCCCCCGGACCACGCCTCTCGCGGATCTGGTGCCAACCCGATATTCTCTAAATTTTCCCGCATCGATCCGCCCGCCATTTGCATTGATCTGAGGCTCCGACTGTCGAGGACAGATCTATTATCCACACCTGCCTATTCTCTTAGGGAGCCATTCCTCGATCCACGTTCTCGAGCTCCATCTTTCTCAGACCTCATTGAGTATATAGCCTTGGCGAGCCGCAATTTCTTCCCATCTTTGGCGATCCCCCTCGTCTCTGATGAGCTCCTCCTCTTCATCTGAGTGACAGCTGATGCGAGAGAGAGAGAGAGAGTCGCAGTGAGGTAGCGAGCTGCCGGGAACCTTAGATCCGTCGATTTTTTGCTGTGCTCCGCCACCTACGAGCCCGAGCCTCTGGAAGCGTCCATCCATTGAGGCAAAGACCTCCGGAGGTCCACGACCTCCAGCCCAGACAAATGCATCCACCAGGTACCCTCGATAGCCTCTAGTTTTCCTTAGATTCCAAGTTTTAGATTCCGACCACCTGAGCTTCAACCGACCACCTAGCGTTCTCTGACCACCCATTTGCCAATCCTACCATCTCATCACCTCCGTCAGACCTCATTCCACCTTCTGCACCCCTTCATTCCCCCTGATTCGTCCTGGAATAGGATATCGGCCTTGCTCCGCTGTCGCCTCGTCGGAAGGCTCCACTCCGCCTCGCCCCTTCGCCCATTCCGCCCGCTAACGGGTCGAGGCATTTTGCCCTCGACCTAGATTTCGTCCTGTGTAGGTTTGACTGAGAAAGGGCCTCATTTGGAAGCCCAACTGCTGAAGCACAAGAGCTCCAGGTCGTTCACGTCGCCGGAGTCTTCCAGGACCTCTCGGCCTCATCAAAGCCCATCAGTAGCTGCGGACGGTCTCGAGCTCCATTTCCCCTATCAGAGCAGCATCGGAGAACCTCCCACTCATGCGTATTGGCGAGTCGAAGTTCACCGGCGGTGAGTTCTTCCCCGCTCATCCAGGTCCCTCCTCCGTCGTTGGATTGAGACCAACCTCCCGTTCTAATCCTGATCGTCCGCTATCTGAGGATCTTGACCACACGTTCCATTTGAGGATCGAGTCCATGCTGCCCATCACCGAAGGAGTACAACCCAATCATAGCCGTCCGATCTCAAGTGAAGCCCCTTGGCCATTGGATCTATAATAAAAGGGTAAATTACACTTAGGCCCTTTTTTACTTTTGCATTTATTTTGTAGTCCTGTAAATATTTTTAGAAGTTGTTTTTATTTTGGATAAATTGCATTTAGGACCTCGTGTTTATTTTATTTGCAAAATAGTCCCTCTATGTGTTACACGTGGTATGCCACGTGCTTTCTGGCACATTTGCACATTTGCTCCTGAACTTTATTGATGTTACCTTTTGAAGTTTTATAAATAGGAATTACATTTATGTCCTTGTTTGTGTGACTCACATGCTGACCTCATGCGGCTCTGGGCTTTTTGCAATTTTAGTCCTGTATTTCTTTATACGTGTTATTACTTGGCTGAATAGTTTTCCATATTTATACTTAGGTCCATGTGTGCTATAGGGTTTTGATTGGTTGAATAAAATAGTAAATCTTGTCCAAATTTCGTGTGGGGACATGGCTCCTGCCATGTTGTAAAAATCTCCGTGAATTTTTGGGACATTTTTTTATTTCATTTTCTATTTCTAAAAATTAAAAAACATTGAATTTTGCTTCTATGTATTTTTAAAAACCAAATAAAAATATTAAAAAGCATCTAAAAATCGAAAAAAATTGTGGTTTGCTTGTTTTAGTGTGTTTTTATTTCTATCCATTTTTTGCTTGATTTGGATTATAAAACACTAAAAATTGAAAAACCTTGAAAAATTCATAAATATTATTAAAAAATCGGAAAAAAATTAAAAAAAATGCATTTTCAATTTCTTTAGTTAGATTTTGATTTCTAGTTTACAATAAAATTGTCTCTGGAATTTTATTGGCTATTTATATATTTGTAAATAGCCTTTAGAATATGGTTGTACATTGATTTGCATTTTTAGGCTTGTTTCATTTTTTTTAGAAAATAATTAAAAATCATAAAAATCTGAGAAAAATACCAAAAACACTTGAAAAATTGTAAAATCCAAAAATATTTTTTTTTAATTTTTTGACTTGTTTTGAGGTGTTAAATAATTTGTTGTTTGTGACTTTTTCACCTTCTTTTATATTTTCTTTATAATAAAAAATTACAAAAATATAAAAATATAAAAATTCACCAAAAATATTTTATTCTTTTTATTTTGAGCCCCGACTACTTCATAGGCTTTTCGCCAATCCGTGCTCCTTGAGTTCGACCCTGGTAGCTATACCAGGTTAAATAAAATATCGAGACCACTATTTGTTTTAGTTGCTTGATTTTTGATTTGGTGGTCTTTCTTCTTTCTTGATTGAGTCCGGCCGGAGAGGTTGAGGTCGCAACGACCATTGATTCCTTCTCACCTTAGTGTCTCAATTTTTCGGCCTCATCAGAATGTTCTCCTCCATTGTATTTAAAATTAAATTATCCATTTATTGAATATAGTTTCATTAAAAATGGATTTAAGATACAAGAGCCAGCTTATTAGGGTTTCATTGTACTGTGTGCATAGATATTTTATTTATTTATTTTATTCTTTACATTTTTACTCTTCTTACATTCTTAAATAATTGTATAAACTATTTAAAATATATTAATATGTAAATACAAAATAAAACTTTTAAAAATACATTCAAATAAATAATGTATAAAAATACATAAGTATATTATACCAATAAAGTATATACGTATATTTATTTATGTACATAAATAGAATTATAAACCTAAAATAAAAATATATAAATATGTATTTAATTATACCATAAATATATATAATATGTAAAGATGATAAATAAAGATTAAAACACAAAAATAAAGTAAAATACACAAAACACACATATATTTACCTATAAGTATACGTATAAAAATCGACATATAACAAATAATCCCATAAAAATAAATAAAAAAACATCTAAAAATAGTACATAAAATAAAAAAACAACTTTCATGTTTTGATATTTATTTATAAAAACATTTGCTATTTTATTTTCCATTTAGTTATATTTTTCTTCTATTTTGTCCTCTAGTCGTTGTAGTGGACTAATGAGGAGGTGGCGACCATTGACCCCAGTCAAATGCCCCGCCCCATTTATGGATCGGTTCGAGCCCTAATTTTTCCATCTTCTTCGTCAAATTCTTCTACTCAATCTAGACATCTTCTGCCCCCGACTCCTTCATGAAATTTTTCGCATTCCAATGTTCTTTCACGTGGATCTAAGCTCATACATAGTCAACATTCGATCTATGTGAAAACCCTAAGCAAAGAGGACCCTCCACTCAACTTCTATATATTCACCCCCTTCTCCCATTTTTTAATTTTAATATGTTCTAAGCCACTGTAACCCTAGGATTTGACCTAATGTGAGCTCTAGCAACCGGAGGTGCTCCCCAATCAATCCATGGCATAGAGAAAGAGTTTGGACGTGATTCAATCATCGTCGAAATATCTCTGACGGTTCCTCTACTCCCAAGTCCTCTAAACAGGTGAGCTATTTTATCTTATCACTTTTGATTCTTAGGATAGAAAGTAGTCTAGGTTAGTATTTTATTTTGTTTCATTTAATCCATTATACCTTAAAATCACAAAAAAAGCTCTTTGGAGATCTAGGCTCCGGCCACTATTCCACTTGTTCACGACTGTTTACCAACTCCTCGATCACCCTCATACTTCCCCAATCACTCACTCCATCATCTTGACTCATCAATCACCCATGATCTTACCCAGATCAGGGAGATCAAGTCTCCCTTCACTATCGCTCACCAGAGACCTCTACCCACACCATTCCTCCACCTTGTGGCTTATCCCCTAGGTCGAGGAGCTTGTCCTTCAAGACCTCATCTTTTTGCGCAAGTCCAAAAGACCCACAACTCCATCTGGAGCACAAAAGAAGCTTCTGCAGGACACCCAAGTCAACTGACGTTCTGATGAATCAGTGATTCATCACTCTAAAAGGTGAAAATAGAGCTTCGTTCCTGAGCAATTAGCTGCATATTTCCATTTATTATGCATTATTTGCATTCATGAATCTAGAATTAATGTTCGCATTTTAGCATTAATATTTGCATTAAATAAGAAGCCAAGTTCACTTGTAAATATTCACTTGTATATAAGATAAAATCACCTATTTGTATCTATTTTATACTAACTCCAAATCTAATAAAATCAACTCTATAGTGTATATATTACTAACACTAATAAAGAAAAAATACCAAAAAAATACTAACTTGTAAAATTGACCAAGAAAACTCGAGCCCTAATTTGAGACTAAAAACCTAAAAATACACATATCTCTCTCATACAGTGTCAGATTTAGGTCTTTAAAAGTAATATACATTCAAAGGCCTTCAAAACAAGACCAATTTCATAAAAATCAGAGTTCGTATCTGAAACTTGAGGTTTGGGCCCATATTGTACAAATTGACCAAAATACCCTTCAGTTTTATCTTTTTATTTATTTAATTATAAAAAATTCAAAAAAATAGATTAGGTTGTAAATAATCATTTAATATTTTTTATTTTTATTTTGATTTTTTTTCGTATTTAAAAAATGATAAAAAAATCTACAAAACATAAAATGTGGTATTTTATACCTATAAGATACCAACCAAAAATACTTTTTTTATAGATGATTTCATTTGATTTTCAGTTTCATGATAGTTGTAGATCTCGTCGAGACGAGCAATGTTCATGTTGACCACTTTTAAATTTGATCCATTTTGTTATTTCTTCTTAATTTTTCTTTTGTTTTAATTTGTGATTTTTCTGGGAGCGATACGTGGCAGCTCCCAGAGCTGCCACATGTCACTCCCATTTTTATTTTTGCATTTTAATTATATTAAATTATTATTTACTTATTTATTACTTTAATTATTATTTATTTTAATTATTATTACCTATTTTAATTATTTATTTTAATATTTATCTTATCTTTATATTATTTATTTATTTATTATTATTAATTATTATTATTTTATTTAACTTAATTTTTATTTTGGCCACGTGGTCGTGCCCCCACGCACCACATGGCCTTCCCCTCTTTGTCCCCATTCTCACGTCTATTCTCTCCCCAACGCGACCCCCGTCCTACGGTGGTGCACAACCGCGTGCACGACGGGCGCAACCATCTGCCCTCTCCCTCGCTCCCGCCATTCTCTTTCTCTTTCCATGCAACTGCCCCTGAGCATTCACTCCATTCCGCATTGCACTGCATCAACAAGACCTGCTCCGGTCCCCCTCTCTCTCCATAATCCCATCAATCTCCGACCTCCAACCAACTACTCTTAAAAGGCCAGCCACACCTCTCAGAACGATCTATCCGCCAAAGGGACAATAGGAGCTCTAGCCCCAAGGAAGCGCCAGTGACAGCGAGCCCTACCCTATCGAAGCGATGATGAGCATGTCCCGTACGGTGTGTTCCAAGGAGGATCTCGACCCCCTTGTTGCAGCACCTTCCTAGAAGCTCCAGAGCTTCTTCAAGCCATCAGCATCTTGAATCGAGGCAATAATAGTGGAGTTGCGCCACCGTGCACCACACCCGTCTCCAACGAGAACCCCCTTCCAATTCTTTCCCTCTGATCTTTTCCTTATTTTCTTTTTTTTCTTTTCTTGATCCTTTACTTCCTTGCTTTTCCTCTGTTCCCCGCTCAACCTTGAGCTCTGCATGTGACTTCGTAACCAGGGTGCTTCGCCGCTAGTCGCCATGAACTCTACCTTTCATGCTTCACCACCAGCTCTAGCTCCAGCTCCCCGTGCTCCTTCACTGACCTTCACTCCACAGTGTCACCACTCCTCTGAAGCCACTATCGCGCAACCAGCACCGCATAGCGCATGCCTGCAATAAAGGAAACCATGTGCCCATGATCGCACCATCGCCCTGCATGTGCCCTCGTGCGCTGCCACTTGCAGCAGCTCCAGGACTCCTCTCGTGCTCTGTTCGCCACCGCCATCACTGATTTCGGTCGAGGCTCGCCTCGGGCTCCGGGCGTATGTCCCTTCATGTGCACTCATTCCCCCTTATCTCCCTCCTGCACATGCTTTGCATGTGAGGGCAGAGGAATATTGCACCCACATCCTCATACTTCCTTAATAAACAAAGATACCTCTCTCCAGCAAAGCAGGAGCAAGGCACGTGCCCTCCTGGTGAAACTGCACTGATGCCCCTCAATTTCACGACTTTTACGCACAGGTCCCGCCATCCAGGAGGTACGTGTAATCTCTTGGGAAAATTGCATTCAGACCCGTGCGGGTATAGGTAATTGCATACAAGTCCAGTCAGAACATTTTTTATCAATTTTATTTCTGTAGTTGCATACAGAACCATGTCTTTGCATGTTATTTTGAACTTTCATTCATCATCATTTTATTATTCTGAAAATTACATATTGTAGAACAATTAATTTTCTATCTAATGGATGTTTATTTATATATTTGAGCATTGATTAATTTACTATAATTGATTTGATGAAATATTACATATTTTAGCCAATGTTTATTCCAAAAAAGATATTAAATTAATCCATGCTCTAAAAACTGTGAAAACTTTATAGTTGCTAGAGTTGAGTTTGTTCTACATTATGCAAAAATTTCATCACATTTTCACGCATATCAAGGTGAAAATAAATAAAAGGATGATTTTAATAATTAGATTTTTAATTAATTCCTCGCATAGTATTTTTAGGAATTAAATTTTTTTCTAGATATCTCTCACATAGACCTATCTAGGGTAATTTAATTTCATAAAAATATTAACATTTGTATTTATTAAAATTAATTAATTTAAAATCACTTAGTCTGCATATTAAATTATTGTTAATTCATTTTGCATCTAAAAATTCCAAAAAAATGAAGTAGTCTAATTTCGTCATTTTACACATTTTGGCCATGTTTGAGAATTTTTGGACTTTGTTTGAATATAATTTACATTTTAGTCCCTCAACTTAGTCAAAATTGCATGTCAATCATATATTGCATTTAAAAATTAAAAAAAACCTCTTTGAAAACCTGATTTTTATATCAACTAAAAACCAACCTAAGGATACAGTGACCTCCCTGAGTTTGACCTTGGCCCAAGTAAAAAAAATTGATCGCTTGCTTCTAATTGAAAATTTATTTAAGTGGTTTTTTATCGATCCTAAATTTCCTACCTATAATGAAACTCGAATTTTAATTTGACACTATTAGAAGGGCACCAAGGAGAGTTTACCTAGTCTCCTATTATTCTTGAGAAGCCGTTCTTAGCCTCGGCTAAGGCAACTATAGATTGTGAGACTGGGGAGATCGATTTTACAGCATTGGGAGCACTCTGACCACATCCATTCTTTGAAACACTCTACTCTAAGGTTACCAACAAAGATGCTAACAGTCGTGACCATCGAGAGGTAGATGAGTCCCACCTCTCTGTTACACCTGAGATACTAGCTGTCGAGCCAACCATTGGATCAGAGAATCCCCCTACATCATTTACTCCCACTGCTTGCATCACTCCTAATGCCAATCCCATTGAGATCGCTAGAACCTCACCGAGACGTGTGCTGACCCTTCATGGATTACTTTTCCGCCTACTGCTACTAGCTCACCACCTCCCCAAGTTAAGCTGGTGCTTGCTGCTGCGCCAGGAGCTGTTATACCAGGTGCTAAAGCATGAGTGTTTTGTATCCATTGAGAAAAGATGTGTTGCAATTGTATAGCGGTATCTGAAAACATTATTACAATCTATATGGTGACTCGTTTGATGAGTAACCCATGGTCAGCACTGCACCACATCCTGAACATTCAAAGCAGACAACTAGAACTAAATTGACCCCAACCAAAAACACAGTTGCTCCCTCCTCTGGTCGGTTATCTAGTGAAAGGAAGTCGAGAATTGATTCCTCGAGGTGTTCCTCTAAACCCCTCAAGGTGCGTCGCTCTCCACTCCCTCTCAATGATTCAAGTTCTAGAAAACCGACTAAGAAAGTTTCCTTCAACATTCCAGAGAAGGAATTTTCGAAGGAATCTTCATCGGGTCTGAATGAGGTGGTTTATATGAGTGAGCTCAGTTCGATTTTTCTTAAGCCATATTTGAACAAGTAGTAGTGTGTCGACCCTCTTTGGATGATCCCTACACCTCACTATTATTCAGCTGAAGATGATTCTGGCAGAGACACATATGTATATTATCCACCTCCTCGCTCTCGCAAGAAGGTTCGTCACAAACCTTCTTGATCCTTGTATATTCTCACTCCTTGTATATATTTTCTTTCCCTCTCTCCACAGTGATTCAAATCACTCACCTTGGCTCCATATCGTTTCATTTTATGGCTATACTTAGGATGACCAGATCCAAAGTATAGGGGGGAGAGTGACCCGAGTCTCTTCATCAGTCTTTGTACATTCTCCAGATCTCATCGGTTCTCACACTTACTCCTATCCTAGAGTTAGGCTGACCAGAGCCAAAGTAACGGGGGGACTGATGCCAATAATGTATATATACTCATCCATTTCCCCTCTTAACCTCGCTCGTCCCATTTTTTATCTTCTTCTACACTTCGGCTGCCAAAGCCTAAGGGCCCGTTCGGTAGGAGAATAAGCAGGAATAAGGATGGGGAATAAGGGGAATAAGGGTCTATTCTCCGTTCGGCTGGAGGATAAGAATAAGGAGAATAAGGTGACATAAAGGTAGGTAAGGTGGGATAAAGATAGGAATAAGAGCGAAATAAGATGAAATAGTGGGGAATAGTCGTACCACGGGGAAGCGTGTTGGGGGCTTATTCCCCTTATTCCATTCCTCTTTATACCCCAAACGAACAGGGCCTAAGTATAGGGGAGTGAAGCAATTTCTATACTTTTTTTTATTTTAGCTCTCCTACACTTAGCATGAGCTATATCTTTTCCTCGCTTATCATGCTTTGAGAACATAGCACGCGCGAAGTATAGGGAGCAAATATATATTACATATATACTTTACCCATAGCTCGTACTTTCGTGTATTTTTGTATATAAATTATGCAATAATTATGGGGTGGGTAAAATTTGGAGAAGAAACTTTTTTGTAAAATTCATGTATATTTGTATAATATGTATATTGTATAACACTTGTATAATTTGTATATAAGCTTTGTAAATAATACTTTTGTAAAATTCTTTGTAAAATAGGAGATATACCAAATTTTTGAAAAACAAGAAAGAGAATAAATAAAAATATAGGCTTCTTATTTACTTATGCATATTATCCTTGCATTTAAAAAAATGTGTCTTGCACTTCATTCATCTATATGGCATGCCATCTACATATCTAGTATATGCAAAGTGAAAAGTTAGTGAGTTCTGAACCAAGTTATGAATAAATGTTAAGGATGAATTTGATTTGATCTTAATCTACTTAATTTCAGAGGAACCTTATAGGATCTGGAGTTAAGATTTTTTAGGTCGAGTGACTTATTCTTTGAGTCCGCAAGTCTATGTTCACATGTCATCTTGATTGGTCTGAGTAGAATATTTCATGCACACGGACGATTCTTTTAGACAGTGACCTAACTTGGACAAGCATCATGCACTTAGCTCTTCATTGATGAGGTGGTGAGGAGGTAGAGTCCTTTAGCTTGGAGTAGTACACAGGTGGAAACATCCGTCCTCCTCTAGAGAGGGTAGTGCATCTCAACCTAGTCTAGTGGCATCGACGTCTAACGACGGGATGTTGTGGGTTGCAATAATGCTTCAAAAGATTGATAGTCTACTGGCTCAAGAAGAAAAACTCCTGGTGTACATGTTGCACCTTGTATAGTTCAAAAAAGAAAAAGAAAAGGAAAAAAAGAGGACTCCAAAAAAGTGGGCATGCCTGATTGAAAATAAAATGTCTGTCGGAGTGTGTATTTGCAAGGCATATGCTTCAAAGTCTCATACCAAATAAGCATGTAGTAGGAGACTTGGCTACACTAGTCAAGCTCCACGGATATGTGACTACACTGGTTACAGTCTATTCTCTTCTCTACCACCTCTTCTTGAGTTGGTCGCACTTGAACTAAGAAGGGAATACCCCGCTCCTCGAGGAAGGAGTTGCTAGACTGGGGAATTAGATTTACCTTGTTAGAGGAGTCTGGTTCTTTTCCATTTTAATGTGGAGAGCTATATTCCACTTACACCGTACAAGTAAGATTTAAATTCATCAGAATTTGCGTATGAGGATATGTTCTGACCTGACTATTGAGAGGACCTTAATAGAAGACTTGTGGAACTTAAAGGTTGTTAGGTCTTAAATTCAGATCCTAATAAGGTTCTGCAACATTATTAATCTAAAGGTCGAGTCAAGCTCCATTTTCACCTTTTGTTCATGACCTTGGTATGAAACCCAAAATCATTTCACTTTTGCATTTCATTTTAGTTGCTCAGGGACGAGCAAGGTTTAAGTATAGGGAGTTGATGAATATGTGATTCATCAATCTAAAAGGTGAAAATAGAGCTTCGTTCCCAAGCAATTAGGTGCATATTTCCATTTATTATGCATTATTTGCATTCATGCATCTAGAATTAATGTTCGCATTTTAGCATTCATATTTGCATTAAATAAGAAGCCAAGTTCACTTGTAAATATTCACATGTATATTAGGTTAAATCACGTATTTGTATCTATTTTATACTAACTTCAAATCCAATAAAATCAATCTATAGTGTATATATTACTAACACTAATAAAGGAAAAATATCAAAAAAATACTAACTTGTAAAATTGACCAATAAAACCCAAGCCCTAGTTTGAGACTAAGAACCTTAAAATGCATGTATCTCTCTCACACAATGTCTAATTTAGGTTTACTCACTTTTAAAGTAATATACATTCAAAGACCTTCAAAAGAAGACCAATTTCATAAAAATTGGAGTTTGTATGTGAAACTTGGGTTTTGGTCCCTATTGCCTATTATACATATTGACCAAAATACCCTTCAATTATTCTTTTTATGTTCTTAATTATTAAAAATTCAAAAAAATAGATTAAGTTGTAAATATTCATTTAATATTTGCGCTATTTGATTTTGATTTTTCTCTTATTTAGAAAATGATAAAGAAAACTGCAAAACACAAAATGCGGTATTTTATACCTATAATATACAACCAAAAATACCTTTTGTACAGATGATTTCATTTGATTTTTAGTCCTTCATAAAAGTTGTAGATCTCATTGAGACGAGCAACGTTCATGTTGATCACTTTTTGATTTGATTCATTTTGTTATTTATTTTTAATTATTCTATTGATTTAATTTGTGATTTTTCTGGGAGTGACATGTGGCAGCTCCGTCAGCCACCACGTGTCACCCACATTTTTATTTTATTTTAATTCTATTACATTGTTATTTACTTATTTATTACTATAATTATTATTTATTTTAATTATTATTATCATCTATTGTAATTATTTTTTTAATTATTTTTAAATATTTATCTAATATTTATTTATTTATTATTTTAATTATTATTATTATTTATTTTATTTTAATTTAATTTTTATTTTGGTCGCGTGGCCTTCCCCTCTCCGTCCCCATTCTCACGTCTGTTCTCTCCCAAGCGCGCGACCCGCATCCTACGGCGGTGTTCAACCGTCTGCCCTCTCCCTCGCGCCCGCTACTCTCTCTCTCTCTCCATGCAACCAACCCCGAGCACCCACTCCATTTCGCATCGCACTGCATCCACATGACCTGCTATGCTCCCACCCTCTCTCTCTCTCTCTCCATAATCTCATTAATCTCAGACCTCCAACCAACTGCCCTTAAATGGCCCGCCACACCTCGCAGAACGATCTATCCGCCAAAGGTCCAATAGGAACTCCAGCCCTAGGGGAGCGCCGGTGACAGCGAGCCCTCCTTGTCGAAGCGACGATGAGCACCTCCCATGCGACATGATCCAAGGAGGATCTCGACCTCCTTGTTGCAGCACCTTCTTGGAAGCTGCAGAGCTTCTTCAAGACATAGACAGCTTGAATTGAGATGATAATAGTAGAGCTGCGCCACCTTTCTCCACACCCCTCTCCAGCGAGAGTCCCCTTCTAGTTCTTCCCCTCCAATCTTTCCCTTATTTTCTTTTTTCTCTTTTCTTGGTCCTTTGCTTCCTTGCTTTTCCTCTATTCCGTGCTCAACCTCGAGCTCTGCGCGACTTCGCAACCAGGGTGCTTCGCTGCCAGTTGCGATCAACTCCACCTTTACGCTTCACCACCGGCTCCAGCTTTGCTCCCCGCGCTCCTTCACTGACCTTCACTGCCACAGTTTCACCACTCCTTCGATGCCGTTGTGGCGCAACCAGCACCGCACAACACACACCTGCAATAAAGGAGACTGCACACCCCTTACCCCAGAACCACCCTACCTGCACCCCCGCTCACTGCCAATTGCAACAGCTCCAAGACTCCTCACGTGCTCTGTTCGCCACCACCATCATCGATTTCAATCGAGGCTCACCTCGGGATGCGGGCATCTATCCCTTCAAGTCCACCCGTTTTCCCTTATCTCCCTCCTGCACGTGCTTTGCACGTGAGGGTGGAGGAATATACGCCTACGCCCCGTACTTCCTAAATCAGCTGATATACCCCTCTCCAGCAAAGCACGAGCAAGGCACGTGTCCTCCTGGCGAAACTGCGCTGGCGCCCCTCCATTTTGCGGTTTTAATGCACAGGTCCCGCCATCCAGGAGGTGCGTGTGATCTCATGGGAAAATTGCATTCAGACCCGTGCGGGTATATGTAATTGCATACAAGTCCAGTCAGAACATTTTTTTATCACTTTTATTCCTTTATTTGCATATAGAACCCTATGTCTTCATGTTATTTTGAACTCTCATTCATCATCATTTTATTATTCTGAAAATTGCATATTGTAGAACATTAAAATTTTTTATCTAATGGATGTTTATTTATAATTTTGTGAGCATTGGTTTATTTACTATAATTGATTTGATGACATATTGCATATTTTAGCCAATGTTTATTCCAAAATTGATATTAAATTAATCTGTGCTCTAAAAATTATGAAAAATTCACACTATCTAAATTTGATTTATTCTACATTTTATCCAAATTTCATCACATTTTCACGCATATCGAGGTCAAAATAAATGAAATTGTGATTTTAATAATTGATTTTTAATTAATTCCTCACATAGTATTTTTAGGAATTAAAAAATTTTCTAGATATCTCTCACATAGACCTATCGAGGTTAATTTAATTTCTGAAAAATATTAACGTTTGTATTTATTAAAATTAATTAATTTAAAATTACTTAGTCTGCATATTTTATTCATAGTTAATTCATTTTACTTCTAAAATTAAAAAAATTAAGTTAATCTAATTTCACATTTTTTTACATTCTGACCAAGTTTGAGAATTTTTTGACATTGTTTGAACATAATTTACATTTTAGTCCCTTAGTTAAAATTGCATGTCAATAATTTATTGCATTTAAAAATAAAAAAACATCGTTGAAAACTTGACTTTTAGATCAACTAAAAATCAACCTAAGGAGACAGTGGCCTCCCTGAGTTTGACCTTGGGCTCACCCAAGTTAAAAAAATTGGACTGCTTGCTTGTAATTGAAAAATTAATTGTGGTTTTTGATTTATCCGAAATTGCCTACCTACAACGAAACTGGAACATTAATTCAACACTATTAAAAGGGTAATTTTCAAGATTTTCACCTTCCAGGTCACCATTGATGAGATCTAGACCTTTTTGAACACCTCATCTATGTGGAACGAGCCCATGATTATTTTGAGCCTCTCAGCAATCCTGGTGGTGGTCGGAGTAGGAAGACACGACTGATTGAAGCTCAATTCAATCGTGTTCTTCCCATGTTCTTTCTGGTGTGCCAGGAGACATTGAATCAAGAGCATTTCCCAGTTTGAACCTCTATCGTCAGATCAAACCCAGCCTCAGTTGTTGATCAAGCAACAGAACCTAACTGAGTGCTCCTTCGTCGAAGCGTCAATGATTGTCCAGAGCTTGCTATAGGGATAAGTGAAGTGATCTGGACTGTCCCCCAACGCCCATAGTTGAGTATTTTATGACTTCTATCCTCTGTCTTTTTGTATTTAATTTTCAATATTTAAACTTTCATCTATAGTTGTAAAAGTTCTGTAATATTTGTACTTTACACCTCAAACTTTCTCTTTATTGCACTTAGATCCAGTACGGGTCACCTCACGTACACATAGACATAACGTGTCTGGACATTTTGCAACCCCCACCCTAAGTTTGGTTATTTGGATTTGGTTCCAAACCCTTGAATATTAGTGTAACATTTTGGTTAAATTGAACGCTTGGCCATGTGGTTTATTTTATTTGCATTTAAACCTTTGCTAGGTGGATATTATATTTTATTATGCGAATATTGCATGTATGCTCTTGGATTTTAGGAATGTGTTATAAAATGCTTTGTAACTTCCTAAAAAATACAAATAGGTCCCTGTGTTGCTTATTTAATATTATGTTTGTATTTTGATCATTAAAAATATCATTTTGCATCTAAAAATTATAGGAAAAATATATTAAGTGCTTGGAACCTACTTTATCACATATATTTTTCAAGGTAATTAAAATTATTTTCCCATTTATAAAAATATAAAAACATGTCTATTTTCTTTATTTTGGCTTAGAATAACTCTAGAAATTTCAAAACATCGTGAGAAATTGCCCAAAAATATATTATCTGTATTTTACTATATTCTACCACATATCCTAAAATCAATAAAAACATAAAATAAAACCCTAGAAATGAAAAAACTTAAAAAAATCATATAAATTTCCACAAAAAATAAAAAAATGTATTTTCAGTTCCTGAATTTTCATTATGTCTTCCTATATCAAGGAAAATTGATTTGGGACACAATCTGACTTGATAGATATTTATTAGTCACATTTCAATCTCTTAGATTTTTTGTTTACTTTATTTTGCATATTCCTTTCTTATAAAACTATAAAAATTCTCAAAATTACCCCATAAAATATCAAAAATAGAGAAAAGTATTTAAAACCCAAGAACATTTTATTTATGAAATTGTAAGTTTATTTGTTATATTTTAAAAATCTAAAAATATATCTTTTTATATTTCTTATCTACATAGTATATCAATATATATTTTATCTTTAAAATTAGAAATAAAAATTTACAAAATTAAAGCCTATAAAAACATATATTAAAAACCCATAAAAATTTGCAAAATAAAATACATAAAAAGATAGAAACAAAAACATAAAAATTTATTGTTAAGAAATTAACAATATTTTTGTCCTCTACTCCCTGATGTCTATGTAGTTCATCACTCTACATACTTTGCCTATACACATATTTTGTAGAGTTAAATAAAATAAATTTTGACTCAGATTTCACCTTGATTTCTTAATCTTTATTGTGGTTGATTGTTGTCGACTCGCTTGGGTTGGATGTCGTGCGTCACGAGAGCCATCGATGCAATGATTGTCGGATCTAATTTGTTAGATACCGCAAACCCTCCAAGATCGGATCCTTAGTACCTCAATCTAAGCATCTCAATAGACACTTCCCTATTTGGTTGTTCATGTGTCTTGGCTAACACTTTACTTGGCTCAACCGAGCATTTACCTCTGAAAAAAATCTTAAGCTCAGACGTGTTCCTTCTATGCTACGAAATGGCGGTCAAACACATCACTTGCTTATGTGGAAAATCTGCTTCTTCAAAATATCCTCCTACTTACAATTTTTAAAAGAATTCCTATGTCTTTAGTAGGGGTGTCAGGAAAGCTCGAGAACTCAACTCGATAGGAGCTCAAGAGCTTGGCTCTAAAAGCTATTGAGTACGAGTTCGAGTTGAATAAATGACTCACTAAGGTTATCGAGTTGAGTTTGAGTTGAGTTTGTCCCAACTTACTAACTTGACTCGATAATTTGATTTGATTTTTTATGTACTTATATGTCAATTTTTTATAGATTATCAAATGCACATGAATGCAGTAATATATACTATACAAAATGTTCAAACATTATTATTATCATTAAGGAGATTTCTTATATATTTTATAGATTTTTTTAGAGAAAGTTCACAAACAATCAAAATAAAATCAACATACAAAAGACTTGCTAACAACGAGTTGGAGTCAACATTCTTAGGCCCTGCTTGGTTGGAGAATTGGCTCTGGAATAAGGGTCCAATTCTCCTCCCGACACGGTTCCCAGTGGTACGACTATTCCTCATTATTCCATCTTATTTCACTCTTATTGATATCTTTATCCCACCTTACCTACCTTTATTTTACGTTATTCCTCTTATTCCTATCTTCCAGCCGAACAAAGAACATGCCCTTATTCTCCATCCTTATTCCTGCTTATTCCCGAACCGAATGCACCCTTAGAGTTGAATCTTGAGTTCGAATTTGAGTCGTTCAACTCGATCGACATCCTTGTACAAATTTTTAGCAATAAACCTCTCCTACCAAGAAGACCATGTTAATACTCCGATGCTACTAAAGCTCGACATAGCTTCAGGCCCTCGGTGTAATTAATTAGCAACCCAAGAGCACGTGTCGATTTTTCCTTCAATTCCCGATCAACTTCCCAGTGCCATCCGTTTCACGACAGGTGGCGTTGCGAGAGACCCGGACCCGTAAATCTTCCCAAGCCAATTAAGACATTTCCATGAAAGAGGCTGATCTGAAAGATTCCTGGAACCACAAACCCGAGGCACGATAGGCGGAAATGGGAAACAGGGAAAGGTAAAGTGGGGGTGAGGAGCAAAGTCAAAACCGCGTCACGGTAGAACTCGGCGTCCCCTTCAGTCAAGGTGGCCGCCACTGCCCATTAAAAATCCAAGAAAACCAGCACCAACGTTTGAAAAGCGGATAATTGAATCCGTAGTATCTCTTCCCGACCCAACCCAAACAGCTGGCGATTGATAGCAACCGACGAACTAGACATAGATCCACCCCCTGCGGCCCGGTGGGTTCGGTCGAATCATGATCTGACCCACCACGCCGGGTCAGGTCGTGAACCGGTTCAGTGTGACCAAGTTCGAACAAACTTCAAAGTACTCGCATTGAATTATGACAATAATTGGCGATGGGGAGCTCGTGGGCTTGAGAAAAGGACAATTATTTAACTCGGGTGCACCTTTTTTTTGTTTATATAAATACATGGACATAGATGCGCATCTGTTATCTGCATTTCTCTGATTGATTTTTGCGGGTCGGAGTTGATGGTAACCTTTTTTTTATTCTTGGCAAACATCCATAAGAGTGTGTTTGGATAGAGAGTTACCCTAAGACAATCTGATGGAGGGTAACTTGTTTTTGTGGTTTGATGTTTGGATAGAAGGTTTGGGATTGGGAGGGTTTCTTATGATGTGATTGTATTGAAGTTTGGAAAAATGAGTAGTTGTCGTGATGTAATTGTATTGAAGTTTGGAAAAGTGAGTATAAATTGAGTATTTTATCATTTTTAAAGGGATTTTGTATAAATTGAGTGTTTTATCATTTTTAAAGGGATTTTTACCCGGCAGACCCTATAATATTTTTAAATTACCTCTACGACCTTTGAAACATCGATATTCCTCCCTCGACCTTGTAAACTTGCTCCGTCTTACCCTACAGACCATGCCGTTAATTTGAGTCTTTTTGAGTTAACTAGCTTGGGTTTAAATTGAGTTAATTTGACCCTGCCAAATCCAATGGTAGGGCACATAGCAATGCTCGCTTGAATCTGACGGCAATTACAGAGTCATGATCTCAAATCATTCTTCCCCAAATCAGGTTTCTAGGCTCGTTTTGTGGACTCGATCCGGACTCCTGTTGCATGATATGGTGTGGTTAAGCTTGATGCTGCTCATTCTTAGCGATGTTCTCAATAAAGAGGAACTCAATCAAACCGAGAAGTCGCCTCCAGGTGATTCGTGATTCTGTTTTCAAGCGGCAGATGCAGACTCAATCTCGGATCGTGTTACATGCGCCAGGTAATACGCAGGTGAAGCTCAGTGCTTCAGATCTCAGGGTCGACAGTGGTCTAACTGTGATGTTTCTCTCGAGTGATCGTACAACACTTGGGGGGTTCAGTTCATCCCCATATCAAAATCATGCACTCCAGCCAACGACTCAATATGTAGTTCTCGGATATCCAGCCCTCAATTTACGATGGAGTTCGAAGAATGATGATTTTTGATGTACTCGATCAGATGCGTGAGGCGAGGGGAGGAGGGCGGGAGGGCGGAGGGCAAGGAGGGCCAGGGGCGGAGGGCGGGAGGGCACGAGGGTGAGGGGTGCAGGGGGCGAGGGGCAGAGGGCGGGAGGGCACGAGGGCGAGGGGCAGAGGGGACGAGGTGCGCAGGGGACGAGGGCCGGAGGGCAGGAGGGGAGGGGCAGAGGGCAGGGGGCGGAGGGCAGGAGGCGGACGACGGGGAGGGCGAGGGGGGTGGGAAACTGAGATGAGGAGGAGGGAGAGGGTGAATGAAATTGAATGTAAATTTGATATATAAAATGGGTATTATGTAAAAGAACATAACGGGATTCGGTTAATTTTAACAGGTAAATGGATGGAGGTTAACCACAAGGTCTGTAGAGAGAGGAATATCGATGTTTCAAAGGTCGTAGAGGTCATTGGCAAAGATTAAAGGGTCTGCCGGGTAAAAATCCTATTTTTAAATGATAAGATGATATAATATATTATTTTACGTTAGAATGGATAAAAAAATAAATTATTTAATGTATTAAATAAGAGAGAAAGTGAGCTCCATAAGTGAGAGAGAAATATGGGTTTTGAGAGAAAATCCTCCCAAAGTGGAGGTTAACCCCTACCCGAGCTGGTCCTAAGCTTACGCATAGTAATTCTTTTTTAATAAAATCCCGCGGGATGTGTTGTAGTTATGAAACTAACCGTACAATATAATCTTGAGCCAATGAACATGATAGAGCAATTAGAAACGCCTGACTCCACCTTTCTACCAATCTACATATAAAGCAAACTTCCCTTCGGGGTCATTTTTTAGGAAATAAAGGTGGTGGGATGAGGTGAAGTAAAATAGATTTTGTTTTCGTAAAATAAATTTGAGATAATGATAAATTAGTTTAATTCTTCATTTCTTTGTTTTTTATGGTAAGAATGCATCATAGTATTAGCCATTACATAGAAATTGACGGGAGATGGGTAATAAGATGCGCCGTCAATCCTTTTTGGATGGCAAATCCAATCCTTTGAAATACAAAATTCATAGATCTAGGAACCATAACACTGCTATGCATAATTTTTTGGATCCTCCTGAGAAACTTCACTGCTTCACTTGCCAAGAACCCAAATATATTAAAATCAAAGGAGATGAATACATGTTGATTATCAATACATGTCTTGTCATGCTTAGCCACTTTAGCAGAGGTAGCTTTTTGTGCAGCGTATCTCGCAACAAAATCACTCTTTATCATATCCACCAATGGAGAAACTCCAGTCAAATTGACACGCGTATGTTTTCCTCCAACCCATCCAAATATTAAAACATATGCTGGTCTAAGTGTCGATCTCCCCTCCTGTGGACCACTCAAAAAAACCGATGCTTCTTTTTTTGAAGCAACCCTGCATATCTGAATACATCAAAAAAGACATCCCTGACAAAATCATGTCTATATCTAAAACTTGGAAGTTTACGATAATGAATGGCATGCTCCCCAAAAGCATCTAAGCATGATTTGTGGCATACTGGGCAAGCCTCATCTGATGGGAATAGATGAATCATGAGGCAGTACTTGAAAATAGTACGATATTCAGTGGGTGACATATGCATTGCAAGCCCCTCAATTGGAATGGCAAGAAGGAAATCTTAAGCATGTTCACCTTGTAAACATCGGAAAATTACTTTTTGTCTAGTAGTCATGTCATACTCAACTTCCTTTTCTTTTACGATTTTGCTTAGAAAAGGAACTCGTCAAAGCAATTTGGACTTTAGGGGGGACGGTATCCTTACTAGCAAAATATGTAAGATCAAGAGATGGAAGTGCGACACATAGGCCTTCCAAAAGCATTAAGAAAATCAAAATCCATACCATGTATCCCATTGTTTCGTAGCATGTGGTCTTTTAGCATCCAGGATTGAGCTTTGAAGGCTACAAAAGCATATGAAGAAGCCTCAATAGTCGAGTACAGACCTAAACCACAGAGTCTGATGAGTAGCGATACCACTCGCCATTGAAGGTCATCAAAGAAAGGACCTCCACAAACCACAATATCCTCAATAGCTCCATGTAATCCTTTATCGAATCACGTAGTAGCACATTCCATGTATGCGGGTGGACATGTCCGTAAGCCAAACTAAGCTTGGCAGTACCCATACAAGATCGTAATAGAAGTAGCTCACTTTGTGGATCATCCAAATGAGGAAGTAAATGCAAAGCTGCCTAACAAAGGAGGTTTAATGGGGACTGACAAAGCTGTTGCTGTGTGATAGGAACACGCACAATTATTTGATGAATAAGAACGATCTGAGAAAGGGAGAAAATACCGAAGTTTTGAATTATTAATTGCATATTTTATTTGACTTTTACTAAGAACATACGCTTTTTTTGGATTAACTGATGTAATTAGGTTCAAAATAGTAAACCTATAGAATTACATATGAAAATTAAATTTATTTCAAGTGGGAAGTCAATTGGTTGGAGGAAAAATTAAAAAATCTCAATTTAAAACAAAGTAGAAGTTTGGGTGAGGTTTTTTAGTACAACATAGAATAAATCTAAAATCTTGGTTGACATATATCTAAGTCATCACTCCAAGCTTTGGTGCAAAAATAGAGAGAGATGAAGGACTACACACACGTGCTTCGTCTCCATCTTGAAAGAGTCATTTTGAATATCAATATTTTTGTTACAAATTTCATTAAGCATGTCAGATAAATGAATTCGACGTATTAATTCGAAGTCCAACCGCTTGAAAACTTGTACCGATGCTCAAAATTGAGTTGTTTTGAGATCCAAAACATACGTCCTCTTTTTAGTGGGTGGTTACATATCTAGAAAGGTCAAGGGGACGTCTAGAGAACCATTTCCAAATACGATTCCTTCTTGCACAAGCATAATGGTTCTTTCTGTCTCCACCGCGAAATCATTCTTTCCTTCTCTCTTGGCTACGTCTTTCTGAGAGATACATTCGGGATGACCCCTATTAGAATGCATTGAGAATGATTGTGATACCATCGTATTCTAGTACAGTCAGAGAAACTTGACGCATATGTATTGTGGGAGCGATATCTTGTCTAAAGGTAATTCATTCAAATAGATGCTTCAATGGTCTCTAATTTAATCTTTTTCATTATGTGATTGATACAATCTGTTTATTACTTTGTTATATCCAGATCTTGCCCTAATTTGTTGTATCCGAAATTGAATCGGTTCATGTTTGATACCTATAATTGAATTTTAATTTTTAAATGGATGATTATATACTTTTTATTACGTAAACTCATTGAAATAAATCATGAGAATATAAATAATTAATGTTTAATAATATAAATGCTGTTTCTGTCTACAGCAGCTTTGCCAACAAGAAAACGATTTCAGTAAATAGAACAAACATTAAAACTGGGTTGATTGAAGCTGACCCACTAAATTACCGTGTTTTAACATGGCATTTCCTATCCATATGTAACAAGTCTAGAACATCGCGTCCCCAACGGAGTAATGCAGTGACACGAAATCGAGGTGAGGGAAATGGAAAAAGTCCTCCGACGTTTGGTAGGAGTAGTTGGTGAGGTCCTCATCTCTCTCTCTCTCTCTCTCTCTCTCTCTCTCTCTCTCTCTCTCTCTCTCTCTCTCTCCCCTGTCACCCCCACCCCCCAAGCACCCTCCCATATATAAACAGCCCCCTACCGCTCCCGACCTCCACCCGCGACATCTGAACTGCCGCTTCCCCACTTCCTTCACCTCGAATCCTCCACTTGCTGATTCCTCCACAGCCGCAGATGGGACGGAGGACTTTCTCCTGGAGCTTCCTCTTCGGAGGCTGCGCCCGCGTCGAGGACATCCCCTCACCCGAGTCCTCACCTCCGCCGCCGCCGAGGAAGCTCGTCAAGCAGTCTTCCTATACACGCGTCTCCTGCTCCGACATCGGCAGCGCAACCACACCGGAGGAGCTGTCCTCGTTGTCCTCCTCGCTCCTAGGTGCCAATCTACACGTGTTCACGATGGCAGAGATGACGGCGGCGACGCAGGGCTTCTCCGCAGGCAACTTCATCGGAAAGGGTGGCTTTGGGCCGGTGTACAAGGGCCACATAAATAACAACCTCCGACCGGGTCTCAAGGCACAGATGGTTGCAGTGAAGAAGCTCGACTTGAAAGGGATGCAGGGCCACAAGGAGTGGCTGGTGAGCATCCTTCCCTGTTCTAATTTTGGGGTTTTAATTAATAACTTTTATTCCGTTGATCTTGTTTTTTTTTAGTTGGTAAATTTCTCATGAAATGCATGATCTATGCATATAATGCTATGAAGTATAGCTGTTAAACATTTGAACTTCCACAATAAATGGCCAGAGTTTGATTCCAAGAATTACACACTCTTATAAAAATATGCTGTGAATGACTTGAATAGTTGGATTGTTGAACAATTCAGTCGTCTATTCAGAATAGGAGGTTCCGAACTTACCTTTCTACCAAAAGCATAAATGATAAAGATTGAAACCGAGAGATCATTGCTGGTGCTGTTAAGAGAGTTGTTCTTCGGGGAAAGTCAACAACCTTTATGAAGCACCATTTGTAGATTTGGGAACTCCATTCTCGTAAGATTTTAGTTTGTGCTTGAGACTAGTGCTAGCTCAAATGAGAGATTGGGATTGTCCTCGTATGTTGGGCTCTGGAAATTCTTGTAAACACTATTTTTGCCGACTCCTAGTAGACAGTTACCTTGGTGTGATGTTCATTTCTAGCATGCCATGGGAAGGGAATGAAGTAACGGAGCTGTCTGTTTTTATTTTGATATGGCGGAAATGTTCTTAAATTGGCTAAGCAAATTTATAGATACTTAAAAGAGTGGTTTCCTACTTGTGCAGACAGAGGTGATATTGCTTGGACAGTTGAGGCATCCCCATCTGGTGAAACTGATAGGTTATTGCTACGAGGACGATAACCGGTTGCTGGTATACGAATTCATGGCTCATGGTAGCCTAGAGAACCATCTCTTCAACAGTGAGTTCCCCCTCTTACCTGTGATGTTTGTTTGTAGCTTTCTGGAATCTTGGTTTGGTTTTGCTTGATTTGTTCTTAAGCTAGATTTTTCTTTTTCTGTCTCTGCGGCTTTGCTGTATAGAACGTCACTTTGAATGGGTCTTCATCACAAATTTGTAGGACTAAAAAAGTGTTTCTGAAATAAAATTTTATCAGATTTTTTTACTATGGGAAATGGGGATCTTTGTTTCGAGGAAAATAATACTCTTGCCCATGGATACCTTATTTCTTCAAGAAAGCAATAAAATGCATATGGTAATGGTACCCTGTAACTTGGAATTACTTGAGTGCTCCAAATTGCTCAAATTAAGCCTATGCAATACAGATATCAGCTGAACTGGGCCATGCAAGTTCATTAATTACTGTTGACTAACATCAAATTTTTTAACTATTGACTGACATTAAATTTTTTTAGCATAAGCAATGTTTCCGGTAGTGACAGCCCTTAAGCACCTCTTCTAAACTTGCAGAGTACCTTGTATCCTTGCCATGGGAGAAGCGGATTAAAATCGCAGTTGGAGCTGCCAGAGGCCTGGAGTTCCTCCATGGGATGGATCAGCCCGTGATTTACCGTGATTTCAAGGCCTCCAATATTCTCTTGGATTCGGTAATTTCTATCATCCGAATTTAACAGAACAATCTTAGCTGCTGTTCTTTTCTTAACAAGACTAACAGTTGCAATCTACATCATCGAAGAGTTATGTTCAAGCAATTTATTTGCCAAAGATTGGTGAAAATCAAGATCTGTAATTGACATTTTGTTATCAGCGGATCACGATTTTCATTTATCTTTGAAACTTTGACTCATAAATTCATTTTTTAACTCCTATGGAAGTTCGTGCTTTGACATTTTAAAAGCTCATTATTATTTTACTTCATTCTTTCAGGAATTCAAAGCGAAACTCTCAGACTTCGGCCTTGCAAAGGATGGCCCTCAAGGAGATGATACCCATGTCTCGACTCGCATCATGGGTACACATGGGTATGCAGCACCAGAGTACATCATGACTGGTGAGTTTGAAGAAAGTTGTATGTTGGAATTTAAAATTATATATCCTTCCTCAACTTTTGATGTGTATGTGATGTTATTTATAACCAACATCTATATTATCATTTTCAGGACATCTCACTGCAAAGAGTGATGTGTACAGCTTCGGTGTCGTTCTGTTGGAGTTGATAACTGGCAGGCCGTCCGTGGACAAATCGCGTCCCAATCGGGAGAAAAGTTTAGTTGATTGGGCAAAGCCTCTTCTGAACGATCCACGGAAGCTTAACCGTATAATTGACCCAGGTCTTGAAGGTCGGTACTCTTTGAAGGGGGTCCAGAAGGCTGCTGCATTGGCCTACCACTGCCTAAGCCACCTCCCAAAATCTAGGCCCAATATGAGCATGGTGGTCGAAATACTCGAGCCAATTCTCGAGTACAATGACATACCTATAGGTACTTTCGTGTTTACGGTGAAGGATGACACAGAGAAGGTTGAGAAGGTGAATGTGAAAGAAGACCAAGTGGATAATGTTGCAAAGCATCCCGATGACGATGAAGCGGAGAATACATTGGAAACGAAGGACAACAAACACATCAATGACCTGCTTGATAAAAACCAATCCCATATGCATCAGCAACGCAGAAAGAAGACAGAAAATGGGACCCATCGCCACCATCGGCGTCGCCATGATGAACGTAAACAGAGACATTCAGCAACGCAGCATGTACGATACACAGATTCTGCTCTCTATACAAAACCTTCGAAGCGGCAGCACAATCGGGACTTATAAATACTATCACAGGCTGGAGGAATAACTTGTATATATGGGGAGTTTCAATTGGGTAGATGATATACATTGAGAGTCAAACTTATGTACTTGCGTAAGATTAATAACTTGGTGTAATTACGAAGTCTCTACATTTTCCTTGTAAATGTTGTTGATTATATGGATATGTTCCAGAATAACGTTTCTGGGCAAAAAGATGGAATTAGCCATGCCATTTCTGAGATAAGGGTTGCTGTGTCAGTTAATCTACCTTCACACCCAGTTGGTGGGTCATGCAGATAGGACCAGCCGGTCTGACCGTTGAAACCACCCTTGTCTGTCGTTCACCCCGTTTGAGACGGTTTAGTTTGATAGATCTAACACTTGCCACTAGGCTGAGTTCAACTGATGGACCAGCCTTAAAACACTAATTAAAGTACGTAGTTCTTGGCTTCACAAGAGTCGACTCGATCACGGTACCGGTATACATTAGGAAAAAGCAGTGAGAAAGGAACACAACTCTCTATCTCTTGCAACAAATGATGGCCAGGACTGCGTACACCATGGATTCTGGAAGGTGTGAAACAAGCATCCACTTGAAATGGATATATTTGGGAAAAGAAAGTATCTGCCAAAGGAAATAAGATCATTTCTGGTATACAAGGATTGGGGTTACTATGGATTTGGTAATTTCTTATTTCAATTACCAGTTGTAAGCAGTTGTGGGTGTAGGTTCCCTTTTTCCTATATATATTGTGATTACGTAGTCGAGGAGTAGGAGACAGCTGGGAAGGTCATCATCTGGATCTGCCCTCATTTGTCAAAGTAGTCCTTATACCTTTCGTCGTCATCATCCTCATCTGAATCTGCCCTCATTTGTCAAAGTAGTCCTCATACCTTTCCTCATCATCATTATTTGGTGGTCCTTATGACTAACAAAATTGGGATATTTCTCTCCCGAGTAGATGCCAGGTCCGTTGTTTATTCTTACCAGGTGGTGAAATGGGATATTTTCTCTCCGGAGTGGATGCTAACAGTTCTCCAGTACATATAAACACTAACAACTATCTCTGAAGTGGACTGAAAAGAGAAGAGAATTGGGTTCATATCAGTGCCGTCAATGTAGATGAGGTAATCTGGGACAGCAAAGATGACAATAAAGGGGACCTGGTTGGGAGAGGAGTTGGTGGGTTTGCAGGGTGATCGGAAGAGTGGTACTGGTGGCCATTGGGTACCTTAGAGAAAAAGGTTGGATTTTGATTGTTTAAGTTGTCGCGGATTTGCAGTTAAATTAAATAAATCTTAAAGGGTAACTTTGCAGTTAAAGAAGTTATATGTCGCGTATAAAAGTAATTAGGCTAATTTTTAGGGGCAC
Organism: Ottelia alismoides; assembly: GCA_037367405.1. Taxonomy (NCBI): domain Eukaryota; kingdom Viridiplantae; phylum Streptophyta; class Magnoliopsida; order Alismatales; family Hydrocharitaceae; genus Ottelia; species Ottelia alismoides. The sequence goes on along the minus strand of JAZKJV010004651.1, from coordinate 854,451 downwards.
ACATATAATTTTTCTTTGAAATGACATCTATTAGATTAATTAGGCTAATTTTTAGGGGACCACGTATAAAATTTCCCTTTGAAAGAACATGCAGAAATTTGAGTCTTATTGAGTTAGGGACTTTATAGGAACTAAGATGTAAATATGGTGTATAGAGATTAAATTGTGTAAACTAATTTATAGGGTCATGCATGCGAAATTTTTAAAAATTCAATCTTCTAATCGAATATGTATACATTTTTGTATTATTGGTATAATTGACGGTTCGAACTAATCAAATCACAATTTTTTTGTGCCAGCAGAAAATAAAATTGATAAAAGACATCAAAAAGATCGGAGCTCGTTGGGAACTGAGGCGGAACCGAGAAATTATATAAGGAGGGGCATAAAATGAAGGAAGTTACAGAAGTATATATGGATAAGATATAATAATATTGATTAATTGAAACTTTTATTTTTCAGAAAGAGAACAAACTAATCATAAATATTGCTTAATTTTTAAAAATTTATTGATCTTATTTCGAAATAATTTTTATGCATTGGAACCTAATTGCGAAGGTAAGTTACCTCTAATATTTCATTTCAATTAGATATTCCTAATCCCTTCATCAAGAAGTTAACATTTATCTCGTTTTTATAGTTAAAGATCATCAAAGTTTGTTAGTAGATTGGAAATGGCTAATTCATAGTGACATTTTTTTAATCATTTAACTTCACATCTGGCTTATAAACCTTAAAGATCATATGAAAGTACGATTGATGATCGTTAAAAAAATGCAATAAAAGTCTGGATTGCTTCAAGAGAGCAGCCTCATCTTTTTCGCAATGTCTTCGTTTCATATCAAAAATTGAATTTAAAAATATTAATGTGTAACATGAATTTACCTATGTAAGTCGAATTTGGATAATATATGATATCTATCTCTCAATAACCAAAAGATAAACGATAATATTTTTTTTAAATGGTGGTAAATCTACGTTAAAGAATGAATAAAATGTTAACCAACTATTATGTAACGAGGAGTTGATATTTCTTAAAAAATTATTAATGAGCAATATCATGTTTTATAATTCTGATATAATATAGAATTAATCTAATGTTCAAAAAAAAAAACTAACCACTTTCGTTTCTCTTTATGTCCGGACGATCTTGTAACCAGTTAATTATAACACTTGTATGTTTTTCTAACTGCTAATATGGATTCCTTAATTAACTCTTAAGTAATGAGGTTATTATTTATATTTTCTGATATATGAATTTGTTAATAGATAACATGTGGTTAACATCATATTCTAAAAATGAAAAATTGATTGAAGGATTAGCACCAACTAATGAATAAGAGATCCTTTTATATATGGATGGAATCGAATAAGAATATATTTGCTACCATATCTATTTGGGATTTTTACCCCACAGACCTTACAAACTTTACCAATTACCTCCTCGACTTTTGAAACAACGTATTTCCCCGCTCGACCCCGTAAACTTGCTAATCTTTACTCCACTAATCATGTGCTTAACCCACATCCATTTGCCCATTAAATTTAACCGGATTCCGTTAAAAAGATGTGCATATTACCCTCTTTGTTTATAAAGTTTACAAAAGATACCATCCCTCTACTTCCCTAACCCTTCTCCTTACATTCCCTTCCCATCAACCTCTCCCGCGTTGTCCCCGACCTCCCCCTCGTTGCCCTCGACCTCCCATCCTTCCCCTGCACCGCCGCCGACCTGCACCCCCTCCAGGCCGCCACCGACCTCCCTGACGTTATTGATTTGCTCCCCCTCTAGGCCGCTGCCGACATGCACCCCCTCTAGGTCACCGCCGACCTGCGCCCCTCCAGGACGTCGCTGACATGCACCCCCTCCCTTGTGCCTCTACCGACCTCCGTCGCACCACCCTCAACCTCCCAGCCTCTCACCTTGCCACACCCCAAGCCACCTTCTCCAGGCTGTCGTCCACCTCCCCAAACTCCACCGCTCCCCGACCTACACCCCTCCTGGACCCACACCCACCTTGACCTCCCCAACCTCCACCCCTCCCTGACGTGCATCCCCTCTGAAGGATATGGGAGATCCTTAACGCACCATGGAAGCGTGAGGATCGCATCGTATGCGATCGGGAATGACTAGTCGCACTAGTTGCTCAATGCAGTGGAATTTAAAATATTTTTCATGCGATGTAACCACATGATCCAAGAACACTTCTCGGATCGTTTCATCTAAACCACAAACAAGTATTAGGGTTACCTCTTGAAGCGTGGTTGCGATCAACTCTCTAAATGAAGAGACCTGTTGTCTCAAGTCCGATCCGACGGAGGAGACACTTGCGAGCGCGTGGATGAGATGCGTGCTTCTCGCAATCCATGTTGATGATCCAAGCGACGAATCTCCTGATCTCGACACACGAGATCCGACGTCTTCTTCACGAGCGAGGCGCACCGAAGGAGATGGAGATCCACGAGCAAATAGTCCGACAGCATAACGACGACCCTGCAGCGGTGGAGAATCTATCTAGGGCATCCATGGTGGACGACCACATGAGTGAGGAAGAAAGGGTGTGTAGAGAGAAAGAGAGAGAGAGAGAAGAGAGAGAGAGAGACTTATGTTCTCATTAGCATATGAAGAGCAAAGGGTGCCCTTCTCTTTATAATATTTTCGGATCCATGGATCTCAATCCATGGGCAACACAAATCCAATGGCTCTCATTGATTTGTATTTCTTTTAGTGGCTAAGATTTGTATTGGTAAAAATAAAAAACAATTAATTTAATTTAATTTAAATGTATATTGATAAATAAATATGATTTAATCTCAAATTAAATCAATCAAGCATAAAGATTATGGAATGAAGATTGCCTCCTTCCATAATATGGGATTTGGTGGCATTCTCATGTAATCTCATGATATCCCATGAGATTACATTATTCCATGGAAATCTCCAAGATTTACAACAATACTTGTTGTAAATTATTCAACAAAAATAATTCATAATTATTTTGTGAATATTTCAGTCTTGCCATTGGAAAATTGTGAATCACATTCACAACCCAAAATAAAAAGTGAATTATATTTTCAATTAATTATCCAATGTGAATCCAATTCACATCAACATTTAATTAACAAATGTAAATTATAAATTGCTCTCTCTTATATATTATAAATCACATTTATAATATATATGATTAATATGGATAGTGCTATCCACATTATTCATATCCATGATAATTAAATCACATTTAATCTTCTTGGATCTCTATTCTCATATGCCCAAATAATGTGAATCAAATTCATATTATTTACATCTTTGATAATTAAATCACATTTAATTATCTAAGGTAACTCTCCTTATAATATGAATCAAATTCATATTGTTCATGATAATTAAATCATATTTAATTATCCATTTTGTCAATGCTAGGATACATATATCAACAATAAAATTATCCTGAACTCTTTCAAGGATAATGTGCTTTCTCCGCAGATACTTGGAGATAAGGACATGGCGATTGTATTGTTCCACGTATAGTGACTTGGATATTGAGATTACATCTCAAATCCAGATCTCGGGCCTCCCATAGATGCTTGATTAAATCAAGACCGTAAATCTAATCTTCTCATTGCATCTGAATCACATTCATATCAATGTCTAACATTTGGACCAAGATCAGATCACTTCTCTACTGAGAGGAGTCACTAAAATACAGACCCGTTTCATCACTCCCTAGGAATGGAAGCGTCATGGTTATACAATCGTTTATAATCACATCTCCCTCAAGTATTACCAATACATGTACATCCTACATACTGGAAGACCCAGAATAATCTCGAAGTATAAGATCAATTTTACACTGTCTACTTCAGTGATTTATCATTAAGTTTCTCATTTGACTATTGGGAGTTGGTATCGATCATATACTTTCCAAAAGCATATATCATACCCAAGTATTGATCATATACTTTCCAAAAGTATATATCAAACCTACAAATTCAGTCAAGCTTCCAAAGCGAGACGACCGTGCACGGAATTTGAATCTCCCCAATATCTCATAAGTGAGCTCATGTCTTCCGGTTCAGCAACCGAACCTATATGATCCCATTGAGAGATCGTATTGCTCATATGCCCTTGTATGCACACAAGCGCGACGATGTATATACCTTGATTAGGTCATCAACCTATTGGTCTGCCAAATGTACATACTCAAATATATAGTAACACATCTATCTTTGATCAGAGTATGTGTGCCTATATCATGACAACATACGACATAGGACTTTGGTTATGTCGATCTCGTTAAGTCAACTCTTTGACCTAACTTATCTAACACCTTCGAATCTCTATTCCTATGCAGAGGACCTGCATCAAGAGATCGGTTAGATATCAACCTTTAGAGGAAGGATTGCCATCTTCTTCTCAGGTTAGAGATCATCTCTTAATAATCATTTGACGGTGCCTGATGAGTCCTCAATCTAACTCTTTAGATATTCATCATAGCACCCGCCTCAATGAATCAATAATTGAATCAACAGCTGTATGATCATCAAGATGGCCATACATAACCCTAATTGTACTAAGGGACCTATTATGCAAATTATCTATTCTTCATTTCAGATCAGGGAATGATATTTGCAATAACATTTATTGCATAATGACTCGTCGTGGGCTCGCATGTCCAACAACCTCCCACTAGCCTAAAGAGCCATTAATGGGCTAATCATTTAAACCCACACTCATGTGGCAATCATATGCTATTTAGAAAAATAACTAGGTAAGCTGATCAGTCACTCTGTTCCCAAGAGACTATGCCAAATCCTTTTACGACACTTGCATATATCCTAGTGACAGCGTTCGCATCCAATGCGAATGTTGCATCTTATACAACCAATACTCAATCATGTTAGTCATAGTGTCCTTGACACTACACCTCAATAATTATTATAACCAGTATGTAATTTCTATCATCTTTATTAGAATACCCTTAATCCTGGAGATCTCTATCTCCTAAGGTATTAGCAGTTAGTACCTTTTAGATCACTATCTATAAAGTCTTTATTTCTTGAAGATAAGACTTTGAGATCACTATCTCAAAAGTTTTGCCCTCTATGAAGATATTGTTATTACTACAATCAAGTGTTTTATCACCATAGTAGGATTAGTAATAGTTTACTACTCCCACTGCATGGTAGACATCTGGCTTTTGTACACATCTAGCATACACCCGGCTTCTCAGAACTGATGTACAAGGGCAAGCAGTTTTAGCATTCATATCCTCAACTCTTTGAGATGCTATCCCTTTAGATAGGCCAGTACCATATCTTGAGGGAAAGAAGCCTTTCTTGAAATTTTCCAGAAAATAGAAATGTCCAAGGTGTACCATTAATGTGACGGTCCCAATACCATCTTCTCTTTGTTTCTGAACAACTTCAGAACCAAGATCTAAGAGGTATCTTTGAGATCATGTCTCAAGGTATGGAATGGCCAGTCTATAAAACACTTATTATTATCCTTGTAACATTCAAAATGATTAGGATATTATCTACATTAAGCACGATGAACACAATGGCACTCACACTGAGCTTCACACGGTTCATCAAGATTCTATCTGAAATCATTTCATCAAATCTTATGTTCCAACTACAAGAATCTTATTTGAGTCCATAGATGGCATTCCATAGCTTGCACACCTTGCTTTCCTCAACCATGAAGCCTTGAGGCTACTTCATGTGAATATTTTCAAAGAGGTATTCATGGAGGAATGCAATCTTGACTCACATCATTAAGATGTCATAGTCAAGTTGTGTAGCTATGGTTAGCAATATTCTGATGGGTTAAAGCAAGGTCACTAGAGAACAAGTCTCATCACAAGCGATGTCTTCTCTTCGGTGTGTATCTCATGGCTACGAACCGTGCTTTGAAGGTCTCTACCTTCTCATCAGGTTCCCTCTTTCTCTTGAAGATCTATTTACACCTTAATGGGTCTGACCCTTATAGGTGGATCCTCGAGTGTCCATATACAACACTTGTATATGAAGTTTACTATAGACTTTATTGCTAACATCCATCTTTCCATGTCATGATCTTTAGAAGCTTCATCATATGAAGTTAGATCATTGTCAGATTCAACTGACACATGGAATCCATCTTCAAACTTATTTGAAGAGGTATTAGTGTTTCATCTTTAATTGTCCTTTTAGTTTCCAATTTTAGGAACCTCATTATCTTCTCAAGATTAAATAAGTTCCTTAACTTCATTTTCGTCTTGATTCTCAAGAGTCTCATCTTCTAAGAATCACATTCTCATAGATGAGATCTTTTAAGAATCTCAGGGTCATAAAGTAGGTATCCAATACCATCCTTTATTTTCCTAATAAAGTAGCACTCTCATGTGCTAAATTCTAGCTTACTTGCTTGGAACCTTATTAAGGATATATGTTGTAGTCTCTACTACATATATACCTTGGAAACTAAGAGGCAATTATGCTAAGAATCATCATCGAGATCCAATCGTATCTCCCTACAACTCCATTAAGTTTAGGTTTATTAGAAGGAATGAGATAGAAATTACATTCATATCTCTATAAGGTATTCCATGAATTCATCTAATAAGTACTGACTACCTAGATCGGATCAAAATTCATTTGATCTTCCTTCAAACTTTGGTTCTAAATAAAAATTGTGAAATCTTTGAACATTTCAAAGGTTTCTAAGTGAAGAGAAGAAATCTCATATCACAAATAATCATCAATAGATATCACATATCCATAATGTTTATTCTGATATAGATGATTCACAAACATCAATATGTATGAGATCTTGAATACCTTGACATCTTACACCATTCCAAGGAAGGGTGTATTGGACGTTTTTACTTTTGAATACAACATTCACAAGTATGTAAGATTTTAACCTTTAGACAATCAAAAGTTTCATCTCTTATTAGTCTATTGGTCACATTAACAGACAAATGTCCAAGGCTTGATGCCATATCATTGTCAAATGATCTTCATTTTCCTATTAATCTTTTAAGGTTTAATTTCAGTATTAGAAATGTTAATGAACCATTCATTAATTTTCTAATTTAGTAGAGTTCACTAGATTTTAGATTACCATCTGAAATATCTCCATCATAACTCTTTATGATAGGTCTATTCCAGAACTCATGTGTATTCCCAACATTTAGAAATGACCAATGAATATATTCTAATATCTAGGTCATAGAGACATTCTCTAAGACTAAGGGCTCTCCTACTGAAATTAGGAAGTCCATTTATCCAATAGAGGTTCTTGCAACAATTGCATTAACACCCATGTGGATGACTATTGGACCTTAAGATCAAATTTTCTAGTCTTCTAAAACATAAGCAACCAATTGCAAGTGTTATTAGAAGAATGAGATACAATTATTAGACTTTGATCTTATCAAATAAGAAAGTCAATTTCAATGATTAAATGTAGATGTAGATTATTCCGATGCACTATCCGGGTCCTTCTCTAAGGATCCTAGATAGACTAGATAATCACACTATCAATACATCATCTTATTGTAGTATTGGCATTCATCCAACTATTTAGATGTCATATGGAAGTCACAGAAGTATGGTCAACTCTTTGACTTTCGTTCTTACTTGGGTCCAACCCATGCTTCCACTGTGCTCCCTTTATCTATAAACAACCATTGCTTAAGACGAAGGATCTCTTATGTTAAATTCAAAAGATTTCAATATAAGAGTATTTCAACCTTTATACATGCCTCATTCAATTTATACAATATGAATATTGTGAAGCTTCATGAATGACTAGAGTATAGATAGTAGAATGATGACATTCATCGTATCTACATCCATCAAAACTCTTAAAAACATTGGTTCAAGTAGGTACTCAAACATTTTGAATAGATCATCTCTTATAGAGCCACCATTCTGCATAATGCAGAGAACCATGTCATTCACGATAAAATGTCAAAAGCAAATATGTAAGCCATAACATCTTCTTAAATTTTTATAAGGATTATTTGACAATTACGATCATCATCGACATGTCACTTCCAAAGTACATTCGATGAGAGATCAAGACTATAGGGACACAAATCCTAGGGTTGTAGTCCTATTGTCTATTATAATTGTCATTCCTCATTATTATAAGGAAGACTTGCACATTGCAATCACATACATTATGTGTCCAAATGCAAGTACAATATCTTGATCATGGATCCAATCCATGATAATTTACTGGTTATTATTGAGTATAAAATTGAGTGGGTTTAATGAAGGATTGTCTGAAATAAGAAATTTGCATAAATATATAAATATATATTTTACTTTGATTTAAGAATTTTTATATCAAAGTTGTCTTGCCTTGTCAACACTGAAAGTTCATTCACTTAATAACTTTCAATGTAAGAGATATACTTACCATCATATCTCAGCAAGATCTGGAATCTCCTTTTCTATCTTTGTTACATCCCAATAATATGAGAACCTGCAACTCGGATAAAAAGAAGAGGGAACACATTCCGCCTTGCAAGTCCAACTTGCATCTCCCAATTTGGTCTTTAACACCCGGGCCCACCACCCCTAAGGTGATGTTGACCCGTCATTAATTGAACCAACCATCAACAGTAATACAACTCGCTATGCACAATCCAATATCGCCCCAATCATATGAGGACCCGATATTGGGGTCACTACACATATGTACTTACTCTTTCGAGAAGCGAAGAGCCCGATCCAGATGCACTTGCATACATGAGCTGTCACTTCGGGCATGCGTCTCCTACATACAATCCCTGGCGACGGAACCCTCCACCTTGACGGGAGACCATGGATGTCACTTATGTGATCCTCCATATCATATTCAAATTCTAATTAATCATTATGAATCATATTCATTATGATTAATTCTTCCAAGAAAAATAACATCTCTATTCATAATAGAGTGTTTTAATTTTTTAAATTGGATTCCAATTAATCTAATTATATTAAATTAATAATCCAATTAATATCTAACAAACAATCTTTATTGTTACTTGAATTATGGTATTATCTCAAATACGTATTATTCTGAATTTTAATAATTAGAAAAATACACCGTGATCTCTCTTACATTATCAAGTCCCTACCCGCTATCATGGCCAGTACCGACGGGAGTTGGACAGATCACACATGGTGCAACATGCTACCCCAACGCTCCCCGACTAAACACCATATCCACCTCGGGAAAAGATAATGCCAAATTGATCATTATATACTTGAGAATATAATCGGTATTTCAACCGAAGTTATACCATATAATAATATTCAAAACAATTTTGATTAGCATTATAATGAGATTTGCTAAACAAATCCCAAATCCTATTCAAGCAACATGTTTGTTGGAAAGTGGATTGTGTAACCAATTGTGATCAAGATCATATCTAATCAATTATTGATTAAGGAAATAATTATCATCAAATATTTCACATATATTTATACATAATTATTCCAGAAAATTAAACCATTTAATTTCACTAATTAACTAAATGACAATCACAAGGTTCTTGATTAGGAAAGTAATTTTTAGCGGTGAGCCTCACTTACTAAAATTAGCATATCTCAATCAATTTAAATTCAAATTAAGCAAAGTAAGTTTCAAAAGTTTATAATTTGATTTACAACAGAATCTAAGTGATTTGCACATATTTCAAGATGTTTCAAATCCCAAATTAACTCTTTAATTACGTTAAGATTCACAGTCCCCGAAACAATGGATATATGTTCACTAATTTGATCATAACTTGAGCAAACAGATTCAAAATCACACAAACTCAGATCCTACGGTTTCCTTATTTAATGGGGAATAAAATCCAAGTTTTATTTTCGTGTTTAAACAATTTAAACAGGGCCGAAAATAATCATTAAACAAAGATGCGAAAATGAAATGTGATAAAACTTTCGCAACCCTAATGAACCCAAGTCGGCTTAGGTTTATGGATTGTATCCGAAACCTTCAACCTGGCTCTGATACCACTTGAAGGATATGGTGGACGACCACATGAGAGAGAGAGAGGGCGTGTAGAGAGAAAGAGAGAGAGACTTATGTTATCATTAGCATATGAAGAGCAAAGGGTCCCCTTCTATTTATAATATTTTGGGAACCAGGGATCTCAATCCATGGGCAACACAAATCCAATGGCTCTCCTTGATTTGTATTTCTTATAATGGGTAAGATTTGTGTCGGTAAAAACCAACAACAATTAATTTAATTTAGATTAAATGTATATTGATAAATCAATATGATTTAATCCCAAATTAAATCAATCAAGCATGGACATTATGGAATGAAGATTGCCTCCTTCCATAATATAGGATTTGGTGGCACTCTCATGTAATCTCATGATATCTCATGAGATTACATTATTCCATGGAAATCTCCAAGATTTACAACAACACTTGTTGTAAATTATTCAACAAAAATAATTCATAATTATTTTATAAATATTGCAATCTTGCTATTAGAAAATTGTGAATCACATTCACAACCCAAAATAAAAAGTGATTACATTTTCAATTAATTATCCAATGTGAATCCAATTCACATCAACATTTAATTAACAAATGTAAATTACAAATGCTTTCTCTTATATATTATAAATCACATTTATAATATATATGATTAATATGGATAGTGCTATCCACATTATTCATATCCATGATAATTAAATCACATTTAATCATCTTGGATCTCTATTCTCATGTGCCCAAATAATGTGAATCAAATTCATATTATTTACATCTTTGATAATTAAATCACATTTAATTATCTAAGGTAACTCTCCTTATAATATGAATCAAATTCATATTATTTATGATAATTAAATCACATTTAATTATCCATTTTATCAATGCTTGGATACATATATCAACAATGAAATTATCCTGAACTCTTTCAAGGATAATGCACTTTCTCTGCGGATACTTGGAGATAAGGACAGGGCAATTGTATTGTTCCACGTATAGTGACTTAGATATTGAGATTACATCTCAAATCTAGATCTCGGACCTCCTATAAATGCTTAATTAAATCAAGATCGTAAATTTAATCTTCTCATTGCATCTGAATCACATTCAGATCAATGTCCAACATTTGGACCAAGATCAGATCACTTCTCTACTGAGAGGAGTCACTAAAATCCATACCCGTTTCATCACTCCCTAGGAATGGAAGCGTCATGGTTATACAATCGTTTATGATCACATCATCCTCAGGTATTCTCAATACATGTACATCCTGCATACTGGAAGACCCAGAATAATCTCGAAGTATAGGATCAATTTTACACTGTCTACTTCATGGATTTATCATTAAGTTTTTCATTTGACTATTGAAAGTTGGTATCGATCATATACTTTCCAAAAGCATATATCATACCCAGGTGTTGATCATATACTTTCCAAAAGTATATATCAAACCTACAAATTCAGTCAAGCTTTCAAAGTGAGATGACCGTGCACGGAATTTGATTTTCCTTAATTTCTCATGAGTGAGCTCATGTCTTCCGGTTCAGTAACCGAACCTGTATGATCCTTTGAGAGATCGTATTACTCATATACCCTTGTATGCATACCAGCGTGCCGGTTTATATACCTTGATTAGGTCATCAACCTATTGGTCTGCCAAATGTACATACTCAAACATATAGTAACACATCTGTCTTCGGTCAGAGGATATGTGCCTATATCATGACAGCATACGACATAGGACTTTGGTTATCTCGATCTCGTTAAGTCAACTCTTTGACCTAACTTATCTAACACCTTCGAATCTCTATTCCTATGCAGAGGACCTGCATCAAGAGGTCAGTTAGACATCAACCTTTAGAGAAAGGATTGCCATCTCCTTTTCAGGCTGGAGATCATCTCTTAATAATCATTTGACGTGCCTGATGAGTCCTCAATCTAACTCTTTAGATATTCATCATAGCACCAGCCTCAATGATTCAATAAATTGAATCAACAGTTGTATGATCATCAAGATGCCATGGTACATAACCCTAATTGTACTAAGGGACCTATTATGAAAATATTCTATTCTTCATTTCTGATCAGTGAATGATATTCGCAATAACATTTATTGCATAATGGCTCGCCATGGGCTCACATGTCCACCAACCTCCCCTATCTCCATCCATCCTCGACCTCTTGGACCTCCCAAACTTCTGCCCCTCCCCGACCTACACCCCTCCTAGACCTCCGCCCACCGTGACCTCCCCAATCTCCTCCCCTCACCGACCTGTACTCCCCTCCCCGACCTCCGCCCACCTCGACCTCCCCGACCTACACCCCTTCTGGACCTCCACCCACCCGACCTCCCCAACCTCCGCCCCTCCCCGACCTTCACCCCCTCATCGACCTCTTCCCACCCCAACCTCCTTGACCTCCCCTACCTCCGCCCCCTCCCCAAACTCCACCTCCTCCTACAGGCCGTTCGCCCACCTCCTCCTTCAGGTCGTTCGTCCTCCACCCCCCGCCCCTTCCCCCACTCCACATTAATATATCCATATTAATATTAATATATTAGCACAGTTGTGGATTTATATGTAATTTATGTTACAATATTTTATAATTATTATAATTGTTATGAAATAAAGGCATTAGTAGAAATGCTTAGGGGGTGTTCTCGTGGATTTTAGGGGGTTGTGTCCCCTCAACCTGTAAAACTGCAATCCCGGACTTATGTCACACACTACGTACTCTCTCTCTCTCTCTCGAATATCATCTCTCATATGTTAGAATTAGTTTATATTCCCCTCCTCTGCCATCATCTCGCCATTTCCTCCCTTCCCCCAACGATCTCCCCCCATTCTCACCATTCCCCTCCGCGCCCACTTCCCCGGTGGCTCCCTCTCATCATTTCCTCTATCCATGGTGTTGGTGGCGGCATAAACCCTCCCCCTCGACCTCATCTACACGTCCACGACCCTCTCTTCCATACTCGACATCGTGGATTGCCTCTCCTATGTGGCAGCACATGCTGACATCTCCTCCCTTTATTCTTACCTCTCCAACGTTGTCCAGGACGAGAAGATGCGACGTTTGACCTCAAGACCCTCCTCTTCACCTCCAATCTCACGGGTCGCAACCACCTTTCACCCTTTTCTGAATTCCTCGCTGTCCATGCTTCCCCCAAGGAGGCGATCAGGTCTCTCGGCCTCTGCAAGGCCTCGAGCCTCACCTCATTTTATCTTGCAACCCTCGTCAAGACCACAGTGAAAGTCTAGTTATCTAATCCTATTTAATATCATGGTTGTACCATCATGTTTGATATTTGATTAATGGATTAGGTTAACCATACTGTGCATAGACGTACTCTTTGCACATGCCTTGTACTCTTTATATCCATGTGAAAGTTACTGTTATTGGATACATATAGCAGGGGCGGACCCATGTATACATCACTGGGGCCACGTGCCCCTTCTAAAGTTTGAAAACTTATTACGTCCCTCGGTAACATTCCAATCATTAAAATCAAAATCACACCACAGTGTCCCCCGTACCCTACTGGAATTGCAGAATTTTTGCCCTCCATACCTCATCATCTACTTTCTTGCATTATCTCTGAATGTTCAATCCAAGCTGTTGCGCCTCCCTTCCCCTCTCCATGGTGTCAGTTCCCTGCCCAACAACATCCTTAGTCCCCAATTCCCTTGCACAATGATAGTTCATTCCCACCCTCCATCCATTTCCTCTGGATGTCCAACCTGAGTCGTTGCACCTCTCTCCCACGGTGCCAGCTCCTCGCTTAGTAGTATTCCCAACTCCCTTGCACATCGACATTACGTGTGTGTAGGAAAGGGGAAATACTTCATGAAGTAGGTAACTTTACCTAATTCATGTCTATTTTTGGAATAATTTTTTTGGAAAATACCATAATGGATTTTCATAACTATATCCCTCTAATATGCTATTCAAATTTCATATGAAACGGAGACTCCTATGTCCTCCATCCAGAACAAGTAATTTTAACGGTCTTAGACTTGATGTAATCGACGTGTTCTGGATGGAGGGCATAGAGGTATTTGTTTTTTATAAAATTTAAATGACATATTAGAGGAATGTAGTTATCAAAATCTATGGTGGTATTTTCCAAAGAAAATAAAAAATTACAAAAAATAGACAGTAGGTAAGGTTACCTACTTCATGAAGTTGGCTCCCTTTCCTCATATATATACACATATATATACAAGGTGGAAATTTCAAAAAAAAATAAAAAAATTGAGGGAAACTTCTCCGTGGAGCAGCTTCTCTTCCCCCCTCTCTCTATATATAGGGAAAACTTGAATTGAAGTGGCACCTCAACTCAATCATCGTGCGACATCACTCTCTACCCGTCCAATTACAATCTACGGCTTTCTTAAAAACCAACATCCGAGTGTCAAAACTAGGGTTGAGCATTGGGCCGGGCCAGCCCGACCCGGTCCGAAACCCGGCCCATGTAGCCCGGCCCGAACCCGAGCCCGCAAAGAATTGGGCCGGGCTTTGGACCTTAATTCAAGCCCAAATGTATATTCGGGCCGGGTTCGGGCCTGATAGGGCCCAAACCCGAAAGCCTGATAACCCGGCCCGTAGCTAGGCCCGTTTCAAGGGCCCATAGTGCCCGACCCATTAGCTTGACCCATTACTTATGCATATGAGTGATAATAGAATTTAGATGGATATTAAATTCTAAACATATTAATTTAGTAAAGTTAACAACCATCATTGTTATATATACCATCATGATAATAATTTATCATGTTAATAAACATATATTATAAACAATTATATTACATTGGTAATATATTTGTCATGTTTAGAGCATGTTGTTGTACATAGCCAATTCGTATCATGAACATGATTACTTAATATTATCAATGTGTAAAACATATTTGCATGTGTAAAGAATACTCATTTTTATTGGGGATGGGTTGTGTATTTATAAGATAAAAACAAGCTCAATATGTCCCGGAGTTTCAACTTGGGTCGGCCCGGCCCGAACCCGGCCCATAATGTTTGGGCCGGGCTTGAGCTTGGACCTAGATTTTGAAAAATGAAATGGGCCTAGGCCCGGCCTGTTAGCCCGTATACTAAAATGGGCTTGGGCCGGGCCAAGCCGAACCCGGCCCGGACCCGGCCCATGCTCAACCCTAGTCAAAACCACTAATAGTCTAATAAGGAAATTCTATTTTTAGAAAACTACTGTATTCTATCAATTACGACAATTTAATGAATAAGTCGGGTTCCACGTTTTCAACGGATTAGTTATTTACGAATTAAATTTCCATTCTTCCTAAAATGCATCTTCTGTCATTAACATTCCATTTTTCCTACTATGTATCTTCTCCCATTTCGACATATTGGGTATCGAAAATTTCTTGACCTATCTCTAGTTCTTATCCAACTATTTCTTATCAAACACCGTGATCTTCAATGAATATCGATGAAAGAGCAGCTTGCTCCTTTAATAGAGAAATGTCACAAGTAAATGTATTCTTTCTAGTTCTTATTCATCTTTTTTGTTATCAACCACTGAGAACTTTAATGAATTTCATTGAAAGGTCAAGTTGTTCTTTAATAGAAATCGTCTCAGGTAATTGTATTCTAATTTTCGTATGTCATTTTCGGCATTAATATATAATTTTTTTCAGATATCTGACGAAGATGGTGAAGTTATTGGAGTTATGGAAGGAACTGATCATAATTCGCATCAATCAGGTATTCTGAATGCCAAAGAGTTTTCAAAGCATCATAGCTCTTATACTTTATATGATTTTATATATATACCTGTCCATTTTACTAGAATAGAACTTATATTACTATTAATAACCATATTTTACATTCATCCATAATTTACGAAATTGGATCACAAATTTCAATATATCTTTTTTAGTAAAGTTACTACCTGGCTCTGATTACACACTCAGTGAATCTGTTAATGTTCATTCACCCCTTATATTGAAAACTCTTGTATGATAATTGATGCATAAATACTTTATATTTTACTTTAACTTAACTTATTTTACATTCATGAACTATATTTTAAATATTGAATCACATTTTACAATTCAAATTTCATATTTTTAATTCACATTTTACTACAACAGAACTTATATTACTATAAAGAACCATATTTTACAATCAATTTTTACATTTTACAATATTATACCACAAATTACAATATATCTTTTTCGTAAAATTACTAGCTGCTTCTGATTACACAATCTGTGAATATGTAAATGTTCATACACCTCATATATTCAAAACACTTGTATCTATGCTAGATGTGAAAATATTTTAATCTGATTTTCAGTATTACTTACATAGTTTTCATATAAGGTACAATTCAACATATATTAAATCCATTTTTTGACTAATCTTTATATTTTACTATATCATAACTTATTTTACTAATATGAGCTATATTTTACAATAAATTTATTCATGTCTGGTTAGGTTGTATTTTTTATATAACATATTTTATTAGAATATGATGTTTTTCGTTTTTATTAAGTAGTTTCTAATACTTCTCAAACTCTAAAATTACCCTCAGGTTGCGATTACACAATCAATGAAACTGTCAATTTTCTTACACCTCATATAGGCCAAACTTTTGGATCTATTCAAGATGCAACAGAGTTTGGATTTAATGTTAGGAAAGCAAGCTCAAGGGTTGGTAAAGATAAGATTTCTAAGGAAAGGATAATTATCTTCAAATCATTTGTTTGCTGAAAAGAGGAATTTTCTAAAACTATAGATAAAACACTGATTACGGACAATGCAAGAAGTGATGAGAGCGATGATTGTATTTTTTACAAGGAGGAGCGCCACGTTGGATTATCTCGGACTAGGTGCAAAGCTTTCATGTCAGTTTCCTTTAGGTCTGATCTCAAGGATTGGATTGTTTCTAATTTTGAAGCAGGACACAATCACAATCTCGTTTCTCCATCTAAACACAGATACCTCAGACCAAATAGACATTTTTCAAAAGCCGCAAAAATGCTTGTGAAGTCAATGAATGATGTGAACATACTTGTATCCACACAGTCAGCATTCATAAACATGTCTAGCGGTCAAGTTGGTAGTATTCTTAGAGATATTTACAACTTAAATCGAAAAGAGAAAAAACAATGTATTGGGATGGATGTTCACCTACTAATTGAACATCTTGAAAGTTGTAAGGCCAATACTCCTGATTTTTACTATGCTTACACAACCGATGATGATAACAGACTTACTCAGTGTATATGGATTGATAGTGCCTCTATTGAAGATTACAAATTATTCGGTGATACAATATCATTCGACACAACATATAGGACCAATGAATACAATCTAGTCTTTGGATCTTTTTATGGTGTTAACCATCATGGTTATATAATTTTCTTTGGAAATTCATTCATGAGCAGAGAGACAAATGAGTCATTCTCGTGGTTATTTGAGAAGTTTCTTGAAGTAATGAAAAAAACATCCAATTTCTGTAATCACAGACGAAGACCCTACAATTTGTACAGCTGTTAGGAATTGTTTTCCACATACTATTCATAAATTCTGCACTTGGCATATAATGGATAAGCTTAAAAGTAAGCTTGAAAAGATTAAAGATATAAATGAAGTTCTTTCAGCATTTTCCAATTGTATGGAAAAGTATAACTATAAGTGAATTTGAGCAAAACTTGTGCAAGGTTATTGATCAATATGATTTATCATCAAATGTCTGGTTGAATGAGAAATATAGCATCAGATATAAATGGATTAGTTTATATCTTAAGGAATTTTTCTGGGCTGGTCAACGTAGTACACAGAGGAGTGAAAGTATGAATGCATTTTTGCATTACCACATCACTAAACAGAACTCTTTACTGGAATTTGTCTGTAGATTTCAAAGTGCAATTCAACGACGTAGGGAAAGAGAGAATGACATGGATAACATTGGTGAAGTATACACTCTAAAAATAAATTTCAGATGGAAGATGGGGGAACAGATGGTTCGTGTATACACTAAGTTCATATTTTACAAATTTCGGTTTGAACTGGATGAAGTGAAGGACTTGAATGTTCGAACTCAATTGAACTTTCTGGATTACTGTCAATAATTTGTATCATGTATTGGGAAACCCGAAGAAGAATTATGTGTTTCTTCGTCTACGAGAAGCTGTTTTCTTTCTTGTGAATGCAAGAATATGCAATTCTTTGGATATCCATGTAGGCACATACTTGCAGTATTGAAGATACATAATGGGAGCTTCTGAATCATGAATATATATTGAAAAGGTGGACAACGAGCATTAAAAAATCAGGAAATTATCCTATTTATGTGCAAGTTGCACACCAAGAAAGGTCATCATAGCTGAATCAGCTGTGTTCGCATATTATTTCAGCTTCAGTCGATTAGGATGAGGACATATTCTTATTTTTTAAAGAAAAATTAAGTAATTTATGTTGCAATATTGATCTTATGATAAGTAACAAACCTTCTTCCAGCTTTACAACCAGGAACAATTCAAATGATCCAGATCTGATTACTGAACCATGTGTTAAAGAACCAAATGTTACGAGAACGAAAAGAAGTGGTCGTGGTGGTAGACCCAAGGGCGTTGGTAATCGTATTAGATCGGAATCTGAGATGAGAAGAAATAGAGGTCGACAATGCAAATCTTGCCTCAAATAAAATGTCGGGTACGATTCCAGAAACTATCCTAATAATAAATCGACGATACCTGGTAAGTTTTTAACATTCTTTACTGATTAATTTTTGGTTTCAGTTCATTAATCCTTTTTCTTACTTATGAAGGCAATGCCGGACCGACATCAGCATAAGTTGATGAAATACCTTTAATGTAAGATTATATATATTTTTCCTTTTCATGTAAGATTTTCTACCTTACATATAAATCACTTAAATGTTGCTTATTATATTCCTATTAATATCCTTTTTGTTGTAGGTTGCATTTTACGGAAAGGTTTTGGCGTCATTCGAGCTTGCTCGTTTATCTACTTCTCAGTCTTTGTTTTTTATATTATCTGTAATTTTTGTTTCTAGTTATACTTTGTTCAGTTATTATAGAATTGAAATACTATGTACTTTTTATTGTTGAAGTTCAGAAGTTTCCCGTTCTGAACTCGTAACATATAATAATACATCTTAGTATTTTTTTGTGATGTGAATGTTTAACGTACAACATGAACTTTCAGTCTTATAAGTTCAGTCTCTTTTTTTTGATATATGTGTCATTCCTATTAATACTTCTTTAATGATTCAATTTTTAGAATATGTAATGTATACTAAGCCCTTTCAAGTGTTTATTAGGGCTTTGTTTTAATTATACACACATTTCGTTAACATATATGCGATTAATCATACAAGATGACCTTTATCGATTGAGTATTATGAATGCATATAAGTATAGGAAGATTGCTCAGTGTCACATTATAATTATTTTAATAATATATATATACAGTAATTTAATAATATTTACAACATGTTACAATTTTATACAATATACAAAATATAGAAACATTTCAATACTACATGATTAAATATTTCGTATCAACAATCCTAACATATATAGCCTATATTAACATAAAAGAAGACCTCTCAGCATATTTACTCATACAACTTATATTATCATTCAATAATACCTTTCAAATATTTGCTAATATGAGTCCTTATTGCATAATATATAGGTAATATAAATTCTTACTATATATTAACTGTCATAGTACTTTTAATTTAAAGTCGAGCTATACAATTTACACATATATGCGTTATTTTGCAGTTATAGGCAATAGTTTACATTTCTGTGTAATGATGTTACATATTTATTCAATATTTTACATTTCCTTATCTTATTTTATATCTGTTAAATTTTTCATTAACAAGAATCTTAAACCATACAATCTATATTATCATTCAATAATACCTTTCAGAGATTTGCTAATATGATTCCTTCTTGTATAAGATCTATGTAATATGTATTCTTATTGTATATTAAGCATCATAGTACTTTTATTTTAAAGTGGAGCTATACAGTTTACACATATATGCATTAATTTACAGATATACTCAATAATTTACATATATGTGTAATGATTTACATATTTCTTCAATATTTTAAATTTCATTTCCATTTTATACATCAAGTTTATTCATTTTCGCCCATCAGTAAACATAGTCTGTCTGTATTTTACGGAAAGGTTTTCAGCATCATTGGAGCTTGCTCGTTTATTTATTTTTCAGTATATGTTTTTTATATTATCTGTAATTTTTGTTGGTAGTTATACTTTGTTCAGTTATTATAGAATTCAAAAATTGTGTACTTTTTATTGTTGAAGTTCATAAGTTTGCTATTGTGAACTCATAACATACAATAATACATCTCAGTGTTTTTTATGTGAATGTTTAGCGTACAACATGAACTTTCAGTCTTATAAGTTCAGTCTCATTTTTTTCTTATAAGTTTAGTCTCATACAACTTATATTATCATTCTATAATAGCTTTCAGATATTTGCTAATATGAGTCCTTATTGTACAAGATCTAGGTAATATGAATTCTTATTGTATATTAACACTCATAGTACTTTTCTTTTAAAGTCGAGCTATACAATTTACACATGTGTGCATTATATTACAGTTATACTAAATAATTTACATTTTTATCTAATGATTTACATATTTATTAAATATTTTACATTTCCTTATCAAATTTTACATCAAAAAGTAAGTGTTTCATTTTAAAGAAGAAGTTTAAATCAGAAAGTGTACTAACAAACATCTTTTAGTCATTGAAATGTGAATCATTAACGTACAAGAAGATTTTCGACCATTAAAAAGCACACTTGTAACCATAAAGTCTACATTCATTTTCGACCATTAAAATACATACTTTGTCTGTCTGTCTGTCAAACATGTAAATATTCAGTACAACATATAACCAGAAATTCAATGCATATGACTATACATAAGATAATCATGAAATTCAAATTAAGTGTTTCGTTGTAAAGAAGAAGGTTGAAACAAAAATTATAGAAACATAACATATTTAAGTCCTTGCAACAATAGATAGATCCAATTTAAACTGCATAAAAGTTAAGATGCGTTTATATTCTGTCTGTCATCTTTATCACTGTGTAGCTGAGTTCTCAATGTGACCGCATGTTAACAATGTTGAAGCTATTTCAGCTCTAAATCTGTCAATGTCTTCGTAGTTGAAATCCAACGCCCTCCCTTCGCACAGGTACTCCATCATTTTCATGATGTAGACACCATAGTCAAGACTTTGCGAAGGTTGCTGCTGGCAATCTTGCACATATATGATTTCCCATCCTGCAAGGCATTCTTCTGGTATGCTATTCATGAAATACTCCGAAATCCAGTCATGCTGAGATGTAATTCAAATAAAAAAATATTAACATTGAAATAAATCATTTAATAAAATATAAAAGTTTGTTTATGTCAAACCCATTTCAATACATCCTTCTTATGGAATTTTATTCCTTTCATAGAATTGTATGAAAGGAACTTTCTTGTTGAAAAATCAGTCACAAGAAGATGCCAATGGTTTCTTGTATGAATAACCGTGAAAATCTTCTCCAACTTCGGTTCATGTATTCCTTCTTCATATAGTTCCTCGAGCTTATCAAATTCGTGTTCCGTAGCATTAATCACAAGATTGACAAAATATTGCTGAAAAATGTAAGTAAGAATATCATATTATGATAATTAAAGTTATTTTTTTTAAAAAAAATCTATATCAGTATATAGAAACTCACCATTTGGAATATTGGTGTGAACAGAAACGAAACATTATCATTTTTGGTACAGTATTTATGTGCTAGCACGTTCATAAACATGTCTATTATATGTAATATCAAAAACAATTTATTCGTAAAGAAATTTAAAAAAGTAATTAATAAAGATATACTTATCGAATTTTCAATCATTCTTTCGTACAAAAATTGTGAATTCCTCTCCCTTTACAACTCCGATTCCTCGGAGTAAAGTAGGTTGCATTCAATCTGAAGGAAGAATCTTTCAATAATATTATTCGCTTAAAGTTAAAGATATTTAACTGTAACTGTTGAATTGAATTGTTTTCTTCGTTTGTTCTGATACTTTTCGTAACCAATGAAATCAATCACGAGATTGCATAGATACTGATTCTTATTCAATCAATTAAAAACAATGTTAGAAATAATTACTAGCATAAACATAAAGAATATAGAAAGATTTGTGTGCCATAGTAAAAATCAGTATTCTTCTTGTCCTGCATATATTGAATAAAAAATAAATTGTTATATATTTTATGGCTTACCTCACTTGCTGTGTCATCCACTGGTGATTCTTGCTCTTCATTGCCTCGCTTCATTGATTCTTGTAAAGCTTTTTTAGCTTCTCTTCTCTGTTTCAATCTTTTAATTACTGAACTTTGCCGAACTATGACTTTTTCTTTTTTTTCTTTTCCTTGTTGTAGTTTCTGTTTGCACATTATCTGAATGTGCAATGTCACCAATGTTCAAATCAAACGAAGGCATGTCAATGTTCGTAGTTGAAACTTTATTACTCGTATCTTGGGATTTCTGGATTGTATGTTCATCACAGATTTCTGAAATTAAATTTTCAAGCATGTCACCAAGATCTGAGTCACTATGTTCTAAAACTCCTTCTTTCATATCCGCTACATTGCATGTCGGTGCAAGCATGTCTTTTTGATAGTTATCAACGGTACCTTCAACAGCATTTCCATTTTTTTCTAATGTCTACTGCTTGGAAAAATATTTTGTTCAACATCTATGTTCTCATGATCATGAAATCTTTTTAGTTTTTCATGCAGCTCCAGATTCTCAGATCTCAATTTATCAATCTCATCCTTCATTTCAGAAGTCATTCTTATGTGTTCTGCATCCTTTTTTGTATACGTTTCACTCATATCTTTAATTTTTTCCTTCAGCTCCTCTATCTCAAAGGCAAATGCTTCACACATACATTTTTTTTGGAGTTTTTTTGTTATGATGCCTCGAGTTGGATTACAAACAACATATTTTTTGTCACACAATTCCTCTATCTTTTACCTTCCCTTCCTTGTCGACACATCTTGTGGTATTGGGATTGGGTTTATTATTACAATTTATGGTCTCCTCACTGTAAAACCACACATGGTAGATTTCTCGAATGGAAAAACATACTCGTCTGCTCCTTTCTTAACTATTTCATTTTTTTGTAGTTGCAAAGCAAGCAATATATACATAAAGAAAAGGACTTAGTATTTAAACTATTGAAATTATTAGACACACAGTATATCATATTTCATATTAACATTACTTACTTGTTCACAGTTGATCGAAAGCAATGATCTGGAAATCCCTTTGATTGGACCAGCCTACTTCATAATCCGTGGTATCATATCTCTGCTCACCACAAAGTCTTTGCAGCAGTACTCCATCATCCATACCTGATTTAGTTGTTTTATTAGTAATTCTTATTATTGATCTATCAATAAAAAAATATTATCGAAGAACTCACGAATAAGCATGCAACACATCTTGTAAGGTAACCCAGTGTTACCCTTGATGAACCGACTCTTCTCTTTTGAACTCTACTCACTACGTCATCCATGTTGAACAATATCATTCTTGCAACAATGCCAGACCAGTTAAAGAACCGTGTATCCTCAAGGGATTCTACGTAGTGTAACAAATCTTTTGGAAAAGAATAAGAACTGTCAGGAAAAAGGAATGTGGCAAACATCAAAAGTATCAAACATGTTACATAAATAGAGATTGAGTTGTCATCATCTCTATTGTAATAATCCTCTAGAATGATGTTCAACTTCTTCCTATTGAAAACTATTCCTTCTTCAATCAGTTTATGCGATATGAATGATTTCCACTGAAGATGTCTACCCTAGATTGTGATTGAGAAACCAGAGCTAGGTAGTCCCAATATTGCTCCTATCTCTTCATCACTGAAACTCACAACCTTATTTCCAAATCTGAAATTCCTCCCACCTTGGAATTGTTCAACTAACCATTGAAGATTTTTTTGTTGGATTTCAACATGTCCAATGTTGATAAGCTTTCCAAAAGCAGTCTTTGACAAAAGTGTTTGTTGTTTGGACGTGGGTCTATGATTATCAATGAAATACACAAAATGTTCAATGTAACATCTGTGTTGTACATAGCCTTTGCCTAGAAGTAGAGACACAAAAAATCATTTTTGTGCTTGCAATGAATCATGAGTATCTTCCTTTAAAATAAATTCGTATTTTATATTTAAAGAAGCAGTAATTTGCATACTTCCAAAATCATCTTCAACCTTTAGAAGATCCTTTTCATCATCCACCTCTTTTGTTTTGCTAACTGGAAGGACTGTTCCTTCTGTTCATTCCATTTAGGAGAGATATAATTTATAAAAAAAACTATTAAAAACTTCTTTTTACTTTGAAATTTTACTTACTTTTGAAATTTGGTTTCGGATGATGGACCTAGAGTTCTAATAATGTACCGTCACTATACTTGTCAGAATCGTCTTCTTGTTCACGTATGGTTTCATCCAAGCGCGACTGCATCTCCTCCATCATCACCGGGTGTCACTCTACCTCTTTAAAAGATGCTTTTGCGAATGCTGACTCTCCCTTTAATTGTTCGCCTAGAAGAGCTCCTTCTTCGTCGTCATCGCCGATATGCGGTCCCTTTCTTCTCGTTATATTTCAAGGTAGGTATTCTGTAATATTATTTAAAGAATATATTTCCTATTTCTACTTTCCTAAAATTCTAATTGTATAAGTTAAAAATCCTGCTTTTTGGGTTGTCCAGAAGTTCGTAATCATTTTTAAAAAGTAAGTGCTTGTTTCCGTTTTTACCTAAAATAGAAAGAATTTAAAATTTTAAATTACAAATTAATTATAGATTAATCAATGAATTATCAATTTTTGGTAATTAATTATTACTCAAAACATCAATTGCCTTTTTATTCATTCTGGTTCAAACATTGTTAGCTATAATATCCATTTCGAAGGCATCACTACGTTCTCATCAGTATGTCTTACCAGGTTGGTATTTTAACATCAATTATATTATATGTTTCTTCTTGATCTTATTATCAATACTTCCAAATTTCTGTCTTCGTTATTATCAATATTTCTTCATTTTTTTTCTTTCCAGTAGCTATATTTGCTGTCAGATTTTGTTTTTTTGAATGTTTATTGGTATGCTACTTGTTACACACAAGCCAAACTTCAAAGCATTTGCATTCAGAGTCTTCAGTTATTTTTTTCTGTAATATATAAAACCGTTATTATAAATTTTTTATTACCTAAAATAATTTCTTTATATACATTAGATTGGTTCTATTGTTTCTTAAAAGTCCAAAAAATACTATATGAAAAATTCAAAATACAAAATAAAAAAAAGTATATTTAATAAATATCAACATAAGAATTGATACATCGGATATATTGTCATTTTATATGTATTCATCAGTGTTAGGCATAACATACATATCGACAATAAAATTACCAATTAGTAAAATACATTTTGTTATTGTAAAATATATCTTATTCCATGTAAAATACAATCAGTTTTTGTAAAATAATAGACAAATTGTCATTTCATAGATACAAAATGATATAATATCTTAGTAAAATACGCACTTTTGTTATAAATTAAATTATGTAGTTGTATTATATAGGAAAAAATTGTAAATCTACCAAACTTCCTGAAATAGTGAAAATGAATACATCAATTGTAGACATAACATACACCTCAATTCAAGAGAACTAGTAAATGGTAAAATATATTCTAATGTTGTAAAATATAACTTGTTTACGTAAAATACTATCAGTTAGTGTAAAATAATAAACAAGTTATCACTAAGTTGGTACAAAATATTATAATATCTCAGTAAAATACACCCATTTACTGTAAAATAAACTATTTAGTTGTATTTTATAGGATACAATTGTAAATCTAACTCATTTCAAAAATCAGTGAAAATAAATACATCAATTGTAGACATAACATACATATCGTAAAAGAATTAGAAATTACTAAAATATAGTCTCTTGTGGTAAAATAGATCTTGTTTACGTAAAATACGATACTTGTTGGTAAAATAATAGTCAAATTGGCATTCTGTAGGTTCAAATTGTTATAATATCTTCGTAAAATATAATCCAATTTTGTAAAATTGTGTGTGTATATGTAAAATAAATAAATATATATATATAGTGTATTTATTCTCATTTCGTTTTATTTCAAATTTGAGATTTCAATAAAAGCAAATCCATTGGAATAGATTTTTTAATAATGTAAAATTAAGTATCCAACTTTTTAAAGAGTGATCAAATTCTGCTTTCATTATAAGAAAGTTTGCCATGTGTAAATCAATTAATTATCTTATTACGTAAGCACCTTGTATTTTTGTGAAACATAATATGCATAAAATACAACTGCATAAACACAAAATTTCACTGGATCTAGGTTTTTTTCCTCAAACATCGGTAGCCACGGTTTTGTAATTTATAACATGTAAATGTAAAATATGTCAATCAATTGTAAATTCAAAATAGTTATTTCAAAATGCGATCCTTTATTCCATCAAATATTTCTAGAAATTTTTGTACACCAATGCACATCTACCTAAATATAGAATGTTCAATGACATGTATTTCTCTAAATTAGCATTAATTTAACCCCCCCACATTTTAGGAATATTAGTTGGCACGAAAACCACATATTGGTTTCAATCTCCTTCGTACACTCGTCATCGGCCTAAGATGACACCTTTCCATAATCAAGGAAAGGTGCCACCTCAATTCAAGTGCACCCACATATATATATATATATATATATATATATATATGATACAATGGGCCTGCTCACTAGGGGGAGCTAACTTAGCCCCCGCCACATTTCCCCCATTTTTTTATTTTTTTTGAATATTTCTTCTGTGAATATTCATCATTATATCCATATATTATGTCATTTAAATTTCATGCGAAACAGAGACTTCTACGTCCTCTATCCAGACAACGTCGATTACAATAATTTTGCGACCGTTAAAAAATGGTTGTCTAGATGGAGGTCGTAGGAGTCTCTGTTTCATACGAAATTTGAATGACATAATATATGGATATAGTGATAAATATTCATGGAAGAAATTTTCAAAAAAAATAAAAAATGGGAAAATGGGGCAGGGGGAGCTAACTTAGCTCCCCTTAGCCCTATTTTTCATATATATATATATATATAGGTGTTGTGGAATATGCACTCATGTGCATGTAATTTTACATGCATTGGGACCTATATCTTCCACGTTTTTTTACATTTTTTGAAAAAAATACCATCGTGTATATTCATCTATATATCCCTCCATTATGCCATTCGATTTTATCAGAAACAGAGACTCCTATGCCCTCCATCTCGAACAGGTCGATTACAACAATTTTAAGACCGTTAAAATTACACGTTCTAGATGGAGGGCATAGGAGTCTCTGTTTCTAACGAAATTCGAATGACATAATGGAGGGATATATAGATGAATATACTTGATGATATTTTCCAAAAAAATAAAAAAACATAGAAGATATAGGCTCCGGTGCATGTAAAATTACATGCACCTGGGTGCATGCTCCCCTACCGCATATATAAATATATAGGTATAGGTATGACGTGCGTTCCTATTAGGGATGCAATTGGATGGGTACAATCGATACATGCATTACCATATCTTTATCTGTTTTTAAATACAAATATAGATGCAGATATAGATATTGATGGATATTAAATCATGTTACCATATCCTTAAAAAATGGATACCCATATAAAACGAATATTAATCGCATATGAGTAATGTTTTATACTTTACCGATTGACTTAAATATACACGAAATGAATAGAAAGCACGGTATATATACTAAATATATTTGTATTATAAAAAAGTATACTAAATATTGTGAAAGAATGTATAAAATTATGTTATATATGATTCAAATAATTCTAGAACTAAATTTATATAGAAAACAAATAAAAAGTACTGATACAAAAATGACTCCCATAACAATATCCAAGGAGGGATCCAAGGGGGGCATGGAGGAGCACATGCCCCCCTTAAATTTTTGGAGAGAATATAATGCATCTTATGTGTGCACTTTGGGTTTTAAAAAATCCCATAGAATGCGTTTGGTTCGTGGGTTATCTGGGGAGGGTAACTTTTTTTTTGTGTTGTGGTGTTTGGTTGTTGGGTTTGGAGTTGAGAGGGTTTGTGTGATGTGATTGTGTTGAAATTTGAAAAAGTGAATAGTTATTGTAATGTGATTGTATTGAAATTTGATGTGATTGTATTGAAGTTTGGAAAAGTGAGTAGAAATTGAGTATTTTATAATTTTTAGATGATATGATGGTATAATATATATTTTTGGGATTTTTACTTGACAGATCCTATAAACTTTTTAAATTACCTCTACGACCTTTTGCACAACGTAATTACCCCATCGACCCTGTAAATTACCCTAAGAACCCTAACGATCTTCAAACAGATTACCCAAAGGAAAGGGTTCATGGAGTAAGAGTTGGCAAGTTTACGAGGTCAAGGGGGGAATTAAGTTGTTTCAAAGGTCGTGGAGGTAATTGGCAAAGTTTATAAGGTCTACCGGGTAAAAATCCCTATATTTTTTATGGAAAGAGAGTGGACTCCACAAGAGGGGTAGTGAAATAGGTTTGGAGGGTAATCCCTCAAAGTGGGAGGTAACCCCCCAAACGAACGAGCCCTAGGGTGCGTTTGGTCCGCGCGTTATCTAGGGGAGGGTAACCTTTTTTTTGTGTTTTGGTGTTTGGTTGATGGATTTGGAGTTGAGAGGTTTGTTTGATGTGATTGTATTGAAATTTGAAAAAGTGTGTAGTTATTGTGATGTGATTGTATTGAAATTTGAAAAAATGAGTAGTTGTTATGATGTGATTGTATGAAGTTTGGAATAATGAGTAGAAGTTGAGTTTTTTCTAAAATTTAGATGATATGATGGTATAATATATATTTTGTTGATGGAGAGAGAGTGGACCCCATAAGAGGGGTAGAGAAATGGATTTTGGAGGTAACCCCTCCCCCACCCAAAGTGGGGGTGACCCCCCAAACGAACGGCCCCATAGTCTTCCATGTATATATGTACTCAGTACTTTGGATTCTTGGAATTAAAAACTACCATACATGCCTCCTTTTGGAATTTTTACTCAAATAACTTATCTTTTAACATTAAGTTATCACCAAATCTCATTATATTTTATCTTGGATAGACTTTTATTAGTAATTTCTTATACAAATAAACATGTAATAGATATTATACGATGACCATCTTATTGCTATTCACATAAATGTAAAGAACCATATAAAACTAGTCAACTATTTGTCACACTACATTAGAATGCGTTTATGTGATTTTTTTTCTAAAATATCAATTATATTGTAGGTTGCTATATATACAATGACAATATAATTCTTTAAAAAAAAATTTTAATTATTGAAACTAGCGACAAATGTCATATTTATTGCTATATCTTTAGCAATGATCCATATAATGATGCTTATGCATTGTTACTTTTGAAAAATTTGCCTAATTTCGCTATACTTTTGCAACTAAAAAATAGTGATGGTTAGGTAACATTTAAAATAATAACAACAAATAAGTGTTGTTATAGCACATGTGCTAATGATATAACAACGGATATGACACTTGTCATTGATTTCAAGCATAAAATATAATTCGACAATAGATAATATCACCACTATATATTAAACAATGGATGATATAGTGACACATTTTAAGAAAAAATGTCACTCTAGACCCATTATGTTGTAATGTCAAATCCGGTTACCACATAAGGGGATATTAACGAGATATCTAGTTTTATTAACAAATTTTAAAATTAATAAGTTGTTGTTCAATCTTATTGAGTTCATCATTAATTTTATTGTTACAACTAGATTGGCCAAATATATATATTTAGATGTATCAGATTCGTGCAATTTTATGCATATACATTAAATTAATATTTCAAATTATTCATAATAAAATGTATTAAATTATGTATAAGATATTTTAAATTTAATACAGGTTGGAATAAACATAGATTATGTTATGAGAAGTCAATCCATAAGATTGGATTTTAAAAAATAAAAAATACAAGAACATAAGTAATTTATGAAAAAGGATACAAAATATCATTGAAAAAGCTAGACACCCTTGGTCAGATTTCTAAAAGGAGTTTGAAATGATTACTAAAATTTATATGGAAAAATACAGATGACATAATCTACTCTTTTTAGTGTCATTGTTATAAAGTTATCATGCTAATATTGAAACTGGTAAGTAAATTTTTTAGCTTATGCCCCCTCCTCAAAATTGTTCTGGCTCCATCCTTGACAGTATCCACTATTGTTTGTGAGTATGTCCCTCTTAGCCTGTAATCCTAAGTCCGCCATTGTAATATAGTTCCTTTGCAGTTGAGGATATTAATTGCTCACAGAAAATAATAAGATAAGACGTTGACAAACTTCAATTTGAAGACTTGAAACCTGAGGCAAAACATAACTATAAATTAACAAAAATTAGCCCACCAAAGGATAAAAACCTCAACAGAAATACCCAACTTCTATTCCGTATCTCGTATCCTTACTTTGTCAACCGAACAAGGAATAGTACATAACTATCGTCTATCCTTCTTATCCCACATATTTATATCCCTGCAAATGAATATAAATGAGGGATACAATAGCTTAATCCCTCCTTACCCCGTATCATGTATTCCACTACCTAACACCTCCTTAATGTGTAAACCATCATATACATATTTTTAAGCTAATGTACATACACTATTTGATGTGAGATAATACTTAATTATCGTAAGACAAATGGACTCTATCCCAACATAAGAGGTCACAACATAGTTACATTATCCATTATGATTTTATCTATTATTTCACTTCTTTGTTCCTCAAAATACCAAAGAAGAACAAAGCATAAATCTCATTTATCCCTTATTCTATCTTACTTCTTACATTTATTCAATAACTATTTATATCGTATTCATGTCCATTTTACATTGGGATTTTTACCCTACGAAACTTATAAACTCGTTAGATTTCCTCTACGACATTTTGCACAATGTAATTACCACACTGACCCTGTAAATTACCCTAAGAACTCCGATGAGCTTTAAAGAGATCAGCTGCAGGCTTTATGGGGTAAGAGTTAGCAAGTTTACGGGTTGAGAAGGGAATTATGTTGTTTCAAAGACCGAGAAGGTAATTTACAAAGTTTATAGTATTCGTATGGTAAAAATCCCTTTTACATTGTATCCACTTTTAAGGATATGACAAGGCAATTTTCATATCCATCACTACATGTACATACATTCCTACTCATATTTCAAAATAGATAGATATAAGATAACATCGATATATATATATGTATATGTATGTATATATACATATATATATATATATATGTATATATAAGAATTCGAGTTAAATCATTCCCTTAAAATAGGCACAGTGCTCTTTGGATAAAAATCCTATATAGAGGGCTTATCCAGAGAGCCATGTGCCCATTTGGTTTGAAATGAGCACAAAACACGGGCTCGTCATGTATATGTGTTGGTTCTATTTGGAAGGGGACGGTTTTGGCAATAACAATGTTCTTTGCATTATTAACATAATAAGAATTCGAGTTAAATCATTCCCTTAAAATAGGTGGTCGGTTTTAGTAAGATAAAAAATATACACATTTAAATAATTACCGGCATATAGTCTATTTATGGAATCATCATTCCACGTATAGATTAGAAAAGTTAAATTACTGATTATAATGATTGATTACGTCAGTTACTAATGTTCATACAATAATTACCAATTACAAATATGCATATTACGAAATGCATTATGAATGTTACTGAAGTTATTGTTATTTAGTACTTATGTATATGTACTAGACAATTGAATAGATTAAATAATTATGTTAATATGGACAATTACTGAATATTCATGTCCATATTACTAATTCAATGTGATTAGTTACTGAAATTTTAGTTACAGAATGATCAATTATTAAAGTTATACTTAATAGTTACTAGTATCCATACATCAATTACTGATTATATAATTACAAGAGTCCATACAATATTTACTGATTACAATGTCTATATTACTGAATCCATTCTGATTGTTACTGAAGATATTATTTTATTATTACTGATCTCATAATATTGTTACTGATCTCACAATAAAAATTTACTTGAGACTGTATATATATTACTTGAGTATTGTCTCAAAATTACTGAACTCATTGTAGTTGTTACTAAAGTTATAGTTACTAGTATCCATACATCAATTACTGATTATATAATTACTAGAGTCCATACAATATTTACTGATTACAACGTCCATATTACTAAACCCATTCTGATTGTTACTGAAGATATTATTTTATTGTTACTGATCTCATAATAGTCGTTACTTGAAAATTGTATAAATATTACTGAACATGTGCTATAAGATATAGATATATGCATTACTGAACACACAACCAAAATTTACTTGAGACTGTATATATATTACTTGAGTAATATCTCTAAATTACTAAATTCTATACAAAGCAATAACACATATGGAAATTACTGACCATTTGTTATGGTTTTACTGACTTCACAACAAGCACTTACTTGACCAGTGTATTTATATTACTGAAATATGTACCATATAATAAAATGAATGTAAATTACTAACCGTTGTTTGGATATTACCGATCTCGCAACAACTATTTACTTCACTATTGTATATTTATTACTGATTCCATTTGCAGATGTTACGCACAATATATAAGATGTTACTTATCGTTCTTACAAATAGATCAATGATCTATAAGTTACTTACATAATTTAACAAGTTACTTGTTATACACATCATGTTAATGATAATACAAAATTTACTGATATTAGAATAAAGAATATCTGATTATATCTAATGATATCATTTTCAAAAGATGAAACAATATAATCTCGTGTTCTGTGGATGTAAACTTCTAAGCAATCATATTACTTTTATGATCCAAATACAATTGAAAGCCATCCATCGTCGTTCCTTCTCATATGATGTTCTTACGATCCAAATCCAACCAAGAATCACCATTCGTCATTGCTTATGAGATTTCATGATCCAAATCCAATGACAAATCCAGCATTGCGTTTGAAACTGAAATCGAAAATATAAAAACAAAATATTAAACTGAGATCATAATATGAACCAGCAATGACAAATCACGAGAAAAAAATAAGAGGAAAAATAAATTTCACAATGAACGATTGATTAAAAAAACTTCTACAAAAATACCTTCGAAGAACGAAGCTCCTGCAATTTCAGAAGCTTGGTCGTCGCGCGAGATCAATAAGAATGTATTCGAAATGACCATATCAAACATAACATGAAAAAATCAATGAACGCTAATTTTAGAAAGTCTGAAAATACCATTTTTAAATACACGCCAAATATTGTGACGTGATCCTAAAATTTAGGGATTGATATTTGTAATCCAAAGGCTGTGAGGATGGGCACAGTGCTCTCTGGATAAAAATCCTATATATATATATATATATCATCTCTAACCATTTTCATCCCTATTTAGGGATTGTAGTAACCTTTTACTTTTTTTCCTTACATCTTTTTACTTTATGGGTTATAATATATATATATATATATAATATTTGAATATATTAATTGAAACATGCGATTAACTCATAATAAAGACCTTTAGAAATTTAAAATTCAAGAGGGACATGCACCTCTCCTTGCCACCCCGTGAATCCATCCATGTTTGAGGTTAAATAGGAACATGGTTATGCCCTGAAAGGGAACCTACAATTATTTCAAGGTTTGAAAAATATAGAAATGGGAAAAGGTTCATCATCGTGAGGGACTTCAATATTATTAAATATTCCAAAGACTCCTCCCAGAAAAGTCTCTCCTCAATGAACAAGCGTTTAAATGAGTGGTGCCACCTCTCCAATTTGGTGGAGCTCCACATCCTCGATCTACCCTTCACATGGATCGAACAAACAGATATCAAATGGGACACGTATTTAGAAAAAGGCTCAATTTATCTTTGTACAAGATATAAATATTTTTTATTTGGTATTTTGTGCCATTATATTAGCCTTGGTAATTTATTTATTTACAACATATTTAAGAGGTTTAAATATATTTTTGTTTATTTTTTTAAAAAGTATTTGCAAGGATAAATAAATAAGGCTATTTACATGATATATATTATTTAGCAATACAATAAATACATTAATTTAATTTATTTTGACTTTTGTTATTTTTATTTTTATTTTATATAATTAATTTAAATTATATACATAATATTAAAATAAAATATGTACAAAAATGCATAAAAATAAACACAAGTAATAAACAACTATACATGTACAATAACAACCGAGAAAGCCAACTTTTGCATCTTAACTCTAAATTTTATGATACCACTTTCATTTTAAAGATTATTTTATTTTAAACACAATGAAAGTGTGGTTCATTTTGAGTTCATATGGATAAGATATTGAGCTATGAATTCTTATTTTACAACTTTTTTAAGTGTTGTACCTCATATTCTATACATGATTTATTTTACAATTATATTATTATTTAAATAATATTTTATGTACAATTTTCAGGAAGAAAAAAATTTTATTTGAATTTGTTTTAATGATAAATAAAATAGTACAAGATATGTGCAGAATGAACGTGATGCATATATACAACGTGAACTTGATTTTTTAAGATTTGTAAGTTAATGACCCTATCTCCCCCTATATTATTCCTTATCTATTAGGTCAGTACTTGACCAACTCTCGAGGCTAGGATCATTCTGTATCTATTGTGTGTGTATGTATACAACCTTCTTTCTTTCTTTTTCTTTCCTTCTTTATTCTTTTATTTTGGGTTAAAACAAAAAAAGATAATGCAAACATTAACAGATGATGTTAGTTGTTAAGAGATGGGAATTAGTGATATTTATATGTATTTTATAAGGGTTTTTAAGCCAAAATGAATGAATAAAGATGATGAATTGTTGATTCATCAGTTAGTCTCAAAGTATCTCGGCTCTCGGCTCCCAAAGAAGTCAACCTCAATGTCTAGGCCCTACAACACAGGTTAGACAAAACATATACAATATCGAATAAGAGAGAGATAAAAAATGAAAGCAACAAAAGAAAACTGATGTCTAAGTAGGAAAAGAGAGAAACCTTAAAATCCAAGGATCTAAATATCTACCTGTGTGTTGCCTCTCTGATAACGATGCCATCTAATAAATCATCAAAATTGCTTCTCTAGGAGTAGTGAGGTATTGTGAAAACATCTAGGTGAAATCAACTAGAGAATGTGTGTTATTATTTTACTCATAAAATAAGTGTATATGGTAAGTACAGAGTCTCAAACTCGAAGCAAAATGTGGAAGCTAAGGTGAATAGTAGAGTGATATACTGTGTATGGTTCTAATGAATTTTTGGTGATTTTAAGCATTTTGAGATTTTTAATTTGTTTTATGTTTTCTATTATTTTTTATGTTATTTTATCGCTATATGTAAAGAAGCAAGTGAATATTTTTTATTCGATTTTATTCTTTTAATTATTTTAAGTTTTTGATTTTTGTAGACGTAGTATAAGGATGAAGTAAATATTTTTATGATTTATTATGATATACAATGTATAAAAACTAAAGTGAAAATATTATTGAGTTTTAGAATTCATTTCTTATTTTTATAAATTATTATAAGATTTTTAGTTTCTTTTATGGATTTTAAATTGATTTTTAAATTCAAAGCAATGCTTTATGAATTAAATAAAATAGTTTCTTGAATTTTAAAATATGAAATAGAAGGAATTTTTATGATTTTATTTGAACTATTTTTAAATATTCATAAACTTTTAAAAGTGCTATTATATACAATTTTGTGATTTTTTATGAATTAGCTAAGATTTTATAAAGTTTTTTATGTATATTTGAATTTTTAAGGTTCTAATATTTGATTTTTAGTTGATTTTGTTGGATATGATTTAGAATATAGAAAAATATATGTAATTTTTTACGGAATCTTCAGGTAATTATTTGAATTTTGTTTATTTTTGCAGCATATATCTATTTTTATATTTTGTTTTAATTTAATATTAAACCATATCTGCTTTTGTGCCGTGACAATCTCACTCGAATTAAGGGGAGAGAAAGCTCCTTCCCTAAGACTCTGAAAATTTATGAAAAATAGAAATTGATTATATTTTTCAAAATAACTAATATATTGTATATAATATATTAATACATATATTATAAGTTTTTTATTTATTCTATAGTATTTATTATAGAATTAATAAGGTACCGGCAAGTAGTGAGGTGTGTGCAAATATGAGAAATGCATGGGGTTGGAATTCACAAAAAACCCAAGAGAACCACCGGCACAATCCACGTGATACATTTGACCTGGACCTATTCGTCAAAAGCAAAAGCAGCGAGGGTAAACACACAATGTCAGCAGTACACACGTAATGATTCATGTGCCTTTACCCGTCCTTTCCCTATTCATGAATAACAAAACATTCAAGGGTTTTGAAGTAAATGACCCAAAATAACTTGCTGAGATGTGCTTAGAACGTGAGGTGCTGGGGCGACGTGTGCCCATGATAGAGCGACAAGAATCGGACCGCTGTTAAGCATGAACACGTTGCTCAAGATTGGGCTTTGGATTTGACTGATTAAAGGGCTAGAAATTGGCCGTGAATGAATGACAATGATCGTATTCCCATTGTTAATCCTACACCAGTTGTATGCTTGGGATCAGGTCTATGTTCTTCCCCAACCTTCTCATGAAGACTCCATGCATTGGAGCTCGATTGTATAATCGATAACTGCAGATCTCGCATCTCGTAGCTAATACTCTTTCATCGGTGCTCATATCAGTTGCTACTCACATTCAGATGTTGCATCCTCAGATGCTCTAGATGATGCTCGTCGTGGCTAATGATCTTAGGAGGATCCACGTGATGATGTTCCTTACAATATCATGGTTACTTAGAAGCTCGTCGCTTTGAGATGCTTATTGGAAGAGAACAGAACGGGGCACCAAAGTCCAGTCTTGGAGGGCCTGTGATGTTTGACAAGTTGAATCCGACAATCACTGTATCGGCCGCACTCACGGAGCACGGTGCATGATCCCAATCCTCTTAACAATAATTATCCCACAAATGAAAGATAAACCAAATGAAAATGAATGTGAGCTAAAATTTATTATAATGTGTATAATAGCAAGTAGTATAGGTCGAACTACTGAGAGAAAATGGTAGATAACTAAATTATTAATTAACTATTACCAATTAATAATTATTTTTGTAGTATCTTGACTTTAAATTGTTTTTATATGGGTTTTAAATTATATTAATTTTTATGGATTTTTATTATTTTATATTTTATATTATTTTATTTTATTTTTAATTTTGCAAAATTTATTTTCTTTTTAAATTCTAAAATAAAATATATAATTATATATAATAATATTGATATTATATGTGATATAAGTAATATATAGTGTATATAGTTTATGGGGTTGATGGGGCTGCCCCCTCGGGGCAGCCAACATGGCTGCCCCGCCCCATTTTTTTTTTGAAAAATATCGCCATGTATATTCATCCCTATATCCCCCCTATATGCCATTCGAATTTCGTCAGAAACAGAGACTCCTACGGCCTCCATCCAGACATGGTCGATTTAAAAAATCCGGCGACCGTTTAAAAAATGACATCTGGATGGAGGTCGTAGGAGTCTCTGTTTCTGACGAAATTTGAATAACATATAGGAGGAATATAGGGATGAATATAAATGTGATATTTTCCCAAAAAATAATTTTTTTTTGCAAAAATAGGGTGGGGGCAGCCCCATTTTCCCATAATATATATAGTGTATTATATTTTTAAATATAAATAATTATATTCAAAGTACAGAAGATAATTTTTTTTATTTTTTTATATTTTTCATTTTACCTAATTTTTATAGAATTTTTTGTTATATTTCTACATTTTTAAAGTATTAAATATATCAAAACAATGCATAGATTAAATATCCGAGATAGTTTTAGGTTTTATCAAATATAAATAATTGCAAAATTAACCTAATTTTTTTTAAAATATATTCTATAAAATGTAGAAAATTAACAAATAGAAAGATATATTTTTGGATTTTTATTAAAATTATACCATTTTTATAGGATTTTTAGGGTTTTGTCATTTTTAGGTTTTTTTATTTTGTATTTTTATGTGATTTTTTGATACGTGGTTGATAATATAATAATATAGATAATATATTTTTCGTGAATTTTTGGAGATATTTTTCTAATTTTTATAGATTTCAATACTTATACAAGGTAAAAATACATGTTTTGGGATCTTTAATAAATAGGAAAATTAACTTTAATGCAAAATAAAAATTGGACGAGTTCAAGCATAATGATAGGCACTCACATTATTTTTCCTAAAAATTTTGAAGTAATAAAAACATAAAAAATGTCAAATGTATACAAAGAAAGTACCATTATTATAGGGACCTATTTGCAAATTATAAATTCAAAAATTTTTTAGAATAGTTCCCAAAAATCTAGGGGTATACGTGAAAAATTTACAGGGCCTCGTGTAACCCTACACGTGAGGTGGAAAGACCTAATTACAATTTACAAAAATCTTAAGGTCTAACATGCACTTTTTACTAATTATTTTACGCTACCATTAATATTTACAAAACTAATATTAGAATACAAAAGGAAACATGGGTTAAATGTCATATACCCCAGGAACGCGTGAGGAGCGCATGCGGGCGACGATGGACAACTCTTGGTATATCGCACGTCTTCACTTAGGATCTGACGGCCAAGAGGGCGTAACGGTTCGCTTTAATTGAACAACCCATATTAGATCTAGGTTGTGTTCTTGATCTGATAGCAAGGAGGTCATCCGGAAGAATAGGAAGAACGTCTTCCCCGGCATACTTCAATTCGTGATATCTCCATGCTCCAGCGTACTCTTCTACTCCCGATGGGCTCTTCAGCTTCTTGGGAAGCTTCTACACCTGTAGAGTAGTTGTAGCAGCTCTGAGCCTCGTTATGGAGAGGCATGAAGCTCAATGTACATCTGGCTACCTGGGATGTTGTTCTTTAGTTCAATCGAGCCTAGGTAGCTCCTCTGAAGCCCTTTCCTACATAAAAAATGAGCAACACAAAGACAAACATCCTCGATCAAAAATCTGAAGCTGAAATGCACGGGGTGAGGTGAGGCAACAAGCTTCAGTGAGCGGCAGAGCAAGAGCCTGATTCACTGATCTATGTATGATCATGTTGGTCAAGATGGAGGAAAATGATGAAGAAACGATGGGGAGTGAGGTGAGGTGCTTGGATGCTGGAAATAGATCATGGTACATGGGAACGGTTGCTGGAGCTCTAAGCTTCGACAAACTACGATTACACAATTTAAGGCTAAATTTAATCTAAATGCATGAAATAAAAGGTGGAATGAAATGCTGGAATGAAAATCTACCTAAATTGCAATAAAATGTAGCTTATATCTGGGGAAACTAGGAAGCAGATGAACATGCAGGAGCTGATGCTCGATGATGGTGGATCGACTCTTCGATGGCTTCTTCTCCTCGCCGACGCCTCTGCGAGCTTCCTATTTTCACCAAGAGTCTCAAGAACAAGAAGGTTTGGGTTTACAAAGGGCTAAGAGGGATCAAAATTGCAAAAGAGGCCGAAGGCCCTTATTTATTAACAGAGGAACCGATGACTTTGGGAAGGTTATGGCATGCAGGACGATGGAGGTTGGTGGATGCTAGGAGTAGGGTGTGGGAGAAGGATGTGGTGGCTACATGTTGGTAGGGAGATCGAGGGATATGGAGGAGTGGAGGTGGAGCAGCAAAATGGACAACAAGGGTTGCTTGTAACTGATAGATTTAGAGATGAAGCCAGGATAGTTGACCCGAGGTCAACTGTCTGACGCCTCTCATTGGTCCATGTAGGTGATGAATCACCAATTCATCATCATTATTCATTTTTTAGCTTAAAATCCCTTATAAAATACTTGTAAATATCAATAAATCTCTCTTTTTAATATATCCTTATTCTTCTGAAAATATGGTATATATTTATCATTCTTTTAACTAAAATAAATAAATAAATAAATAAATGAAAATAAAGATAATGAAAAGATTGTATATATGCAATACATACAAGATGATCCTAACCCTGAGAGTAGGTCAAGGCTTGACCCAGTCGACAAGGAATAAAGTAGGGGGAGATATGATCTTCACCCAAAAAAATCAAGAAAATCAACTCCACACATTATTATGCACATACTATATATATCTTATACTATTTTATTTATCACCAAAATAACTCCAAATGAACATGTTGTCTTCTTGGAACTTGTACACAAAAATAAGTTGTAAATATAAAAAATAATTACAAGAAGAATCTTGGTACAGGCTAAAAATAATAACACTTTGAAAAACCCACAAAGCTAATCTTCTCAGATCAATATCTTCTCCATAAAAACTCAACATAAAACAAACTCATTTTCACTATGTTTAAAATTAAATAAGCTTTAACATGAAAGTGTTTTTAAAATCGGAGTCAAGATGTGAAAAGTGGCTTTTTGGAGCGATATCTGATAGTTTGTAAATATTGTACTCTATTATTTATTATTTGCACATATTGTATTTTTTTTAATCTTATAAATAATGTAATTTATTTATATAAAATGAAAATAAAAATAACAAAATAAATAAAAATAAAATCAGGTATTTATTGTATTGGTATCACATACCT
Organism: Ottelia alismoides; assembly: GCA_037367405.1. Lineage (NCBI taxonomy): Eukaryota > Viridiplantae > Streptophyta > Magnoliopsida > Alismatales > Hydrocharitaceae > Ottelia > Ottelia alismoides. The sequence continues at coordinate 813,539 of JAZKJV010004651.1, read as the reverse complement.
ATATTTTATATACTCTCATTTATTTAACTAATTAAAATAGTTCATAAAAATCAAATAAAAATATGTTTAAAACCCTTAAATAATTTTTTAATAATAAATTAATAAATGATATAATTATTTGTAAAAATAATTTATTGAAAATAATATTGTTTTATATATAGGTATTTTTACCTATGAATACAGGTTTTTATTTATTTATACCTATTTATTTAACTTATTTAATTTATTACAAATCATGTAAATTAAGTTTATTTATTTATAAGCATTTTTTAATTAGAAAACTTTTTAATTTAAAATAATTTTTTTCTTTTCGAATTATTTTTAATCTCTTTAATGTTGTTTGTCCTTCAATGGTTTGTCCTATACGGACGGGCTCCCTATTGGCCGAATCCAGGTCTGTTGACCCAGGTCAACTTCCATTCCTTTGATTCCTACCCGAATAACCGGCTGATACCCCCATCTTCTTTGATTTTTCTTCACTAATCCAACCGCCATTTCCTCCTAATTCTTTCTCCATTCGATATCTCGAATAATCAACCACTCCACCTGAATAAATTTTCATTTCATCCAACCTCGATTTGCGTACCTCATGAATTTCAAATCACTTGAACCTCCACTACTATATATACCTCTAGAATCTGATACTCACATTTTGATCCATTTTTCATACACATCTTTACCCAAAGTTGATTCCTAGAGAGAGGTGCGGTGACAGAGCATCTCCTCTACAACTGGGAGAGCAAATTTGTTCTTGGGAGGCGTGATCCAACCGCTCATCGGAGCTCCATCGACAAGTCAAGCTTCTTCAACCTACTGCCATCGAATCGAGGATGTGACACCATCGACTCCACGGTAAGGTAATCTAGGTTAGTTTCACTCTTATTTTAGCTTTAATTCTACATTTTCATTTCGTTTGTAGTTTAAATTAGATTCTTTCCGATCCTCCTCTGATTTGCTCGATAGAAGATGTCCAATATCACTTCCCCATTCTGATCATTCACTCATGTTGACCAAATCATTCTTCATCTTTCTCCCCATCGCGGATTTGAATCTGGACCTTGTTTCCGACCATCTCTGTCGGAGGCCATTCATTCTCCTCATTTTCCCCTTATTCTAGCTAATAATGGTGGCCAGAGATCTATCTTCGAGCAGTAAATAACTTGTAGGTGAATAGGACTGTTTCTAGAGCTTTGATCATCTAGAGCTTGAGTTTCACCGGAAGCACATCTGTAGCTCCAGATCTTAGATCAACGAACCTGGACCTCCTTATTTACATCCATCTATAGTGAAACATTCTCCGGGACTTTTTAAGGGCTTCAATGACAAATTAGCTGTAGATCGGTGGAGTTCTCGGTGATTCAAGTTTGTCCAGCAGGCTTCAACATCATAGGATCAAGAACTCGTGATGCCAGATCAGATCCAGACCATAGACCAAGCCCCAACTACAACCCGTTGATCATATCTAAAGCAACAAAGTTTAGCCATCCATCCAACACGTACACCATATGCTCCACGGTGAAATTTGCATCCTTGACTCTGTCTGTTTTGTTTATTTGTAAATAAGTCCCTATCAGGACACATGTCTACTTTTTAGTGTTTGAATAATTGCAGTAGAACCCTTGGTAGTTTTTAAAATTGCATATTACTCTTGTATGGCTTGAACCACGTGCGTTGTCACACGACATTTTGGGATAATTACAATAAAAGTGCTTGTTATTTCTTGTTACTATTTAGCCCCTAGAAATAAATTAATTGCATAATAGTCCATGCCAACACATCTCAATTGTGCCAACACGAGTTTTCTTGGTTAATTTGCATTTTATTCCCTGCATTCTTTTATTTTGTTATTATTTCATTATCAGAAATAATCTATTTGTAGATTGGTCCTTACAATCAAGATTATTTGTTTGCTCCTTAATTGTGCTTAATAAACTGTTAATTACCTTTAAACATTCCCTTAAAAATAGTTTTAATTCATGCTTATAAGTTTTATCATCCCTAATTTTTGTTTGTAAAATAAAATAGTTTTGTTATTTTAAAAATTCAAAAAAATTTAAAACTTGTCCTATTTGCATTAGAAAATTCACAAAAATTTGAAAAATAAAAATACTGGCTATGTATTTTTTCTTGTTTTTATTTTTATAAAAATTTGGTTTGAAAATTCTTTTTAAAAACCCTATAAATTAGAAAATATAGAAAACACTAAAAATTTATTAAAATTTATTAAAAAATTACAAAATACATAAAATAGGTTGAATTAAAGCTTGAAAATTTACTTTCTGTTCATTTATATTTACAATATTTTTGACTATGTTTTATATTTTAAAAATCTAGAATAGTAGATTGTTTTCTTTTATATTCTGATTATAGTTTTAATAGTAAATCGTCCAGCATTTCCCTCTTTTTTTTTGATTATTTTTGCTAGTTGAATAAAATTTTTGCTTGAGACTATTTTGGGTTGTTATGGCCACTTTCATCACATTTGTTCATATTATTTTCATTAAATAAAAAACCCATAAATTGTCATCTCAACAGTAGGATCATCGAAAGACAAAACAGAAAGAAAATTGGAAAAAATAGAAAATAAAATAGAAAATGATTTATTTAAATACAACTCAAAACATAAATTTTTAATGCTTATTATCATATGTACATATTTTATGTATTTATAATATACTTTAATACATATTTATATACTTTTATTTTATTCTTATGATCTTATTTATATACCTAAATAAATACATGTTTATAAATTATAGTTATAGTATACATATATATTTTAACATAATATTTATTTTATGTATATTTTAATAGTTTTATTTTATCTTTATATTTTTAATATAATTCAATTAATATATACAAGTATTTAAAAATATAAGAATAGTAAAAATGTAACAATGAATTATATGAATAAAATACACATGTATATAGTACAATTAGATCCTAGAAAGTCATCTTTTGTAACTTAACTCTATTTTTAATGAAACCACCTTTATTAAATAGATAATTTAATTTAAAATACAATGAAGGTGAGTTTGGTGAAATTTCGAGTTTATATGGTGAAGATATTGTTATGTGAAATTTGCTTTACGACCTTTTCATCTATGTGTCCCCGTTGCATAATGCATTATTTTTATGTGCAATTATTTTAATATTTTCCTATGTATATTATGTACAAGTTTCACACAAATCATTATCTTATTTGAGGTGTATAAAATGGAGAATAAAATAGAACAAAAAATGTATATTTTGAAGAATGAAAATTAAGGTTTCTATATAAATTATAGACCCTTATCTTTGCCTACTTTATTTCTTCTCGACCAAGTCAACATTGACCTGATCTCAAGGTTTAAGGTCATTCAGTATATTTGATACTTCATTTATTGACCAGATCTCAAGGTTTAAGGTCATTCAGTATCTTTTACAAAGAAGTTTTCAAAAATATTTTTACAAATAATTTTTACAAACTTCAAACAATTTACAAAGATTATTTTTCAAATGGTTTGAAAATATTTTACAAAGATTTTCAAAAGATTTTTTCAAAAATGTTTTACAACCATTTTCCAAATCATTTTGCAAAATACTTTCAAAACAAGTTCACAAATAATTTTTTAAAAATGTATACATATTACAAGAGTATATATTTTACGGTTGATTTATTATATAACTTTACCCGGTGTAGTATATTAGCCATATTATTGAAAATTACAAAAGTATGAGTTATGGTTAACGTATATGTGCAATATATACGACCCCCCTATACTTAGCTCGAACAATGTCCTCATAGTGATCAAAGAGGAATAATGGCGGATATAACTCATGCTAATTATATAAAAGTCTATACTAAAACGACTCAAAGAATAAGAAGCCGATCATCCTGCTATACTTAGGATAAAGTAATCCTAAGTATAATAGACTGTACACAAAGCGAGGAGGATCGAGGGTCAGAATGTAAGAAATAGACAATGACTCGACTTCTCCCCTAGTACTTAGGATGAAATATCCCTAGACAGAATATCAACAAGTTGAGAGATAAGCGAGAGAATAAATGAAGAATAATTCAATACACTCATTTCCCTATAAATGAAGTATATCCTAAGTATAATAATGATGAATGGGATGGATGAAATAATGAAAGAATGAAAGAAGAAAAGAATTAATCAAAAATATTTTTGCTGGCATTGTATGAATCGTGAGATGTTGCTGGGAGATCTTCATCAAAAATTACATTAATTGAATCTACAATGGATAAGAATGTATCATGCTCTAAATACAGCTCCAACAACTGTTCATTGACTACAATAACTGTTTGTCAGATTATAATTCTGATATGAGGATGCTTCCATTATCATGCAAAGTTCTCATAATAATGACCCCGTCCATTTGTTTTTGAGTTTCCCTCGGGAAACCTTCAACTTCGAATAAAATAATCACATCTTCTGCCCAGGCTTGACAAATATTCGTTTGATGTATTTATCATGCTAATGTTTGACTTTATTTTTGTAAATAAGGTTGTTATCATATGTGAAGTCTCTGAATTCCAGGACTCTATTCAGATCAGTCTTTTGGTTCTGACCACCTTTGTGTGATTCCAAATTACAGATGTTAACTGTCCATAAAGATTTTTAAATCAATTCAACTGGTAGATGGCATGGCTCTCCATAAATCAGATGATAGGGAGACATTCCTAATGGATACTTGTAGGTAGTCCGATAAGCCAATAGAACTGAGACAAGCAATTGGGACCAATTCTTCCTATCCATCCTAACAAGTTTCTACAAGATTGTTTTAGTCTGCCTATTTGATAACTCGACCAAGCCATTTGAATGTGTGTGGTAAGGAGGTGCAACACGATGATCTATGTCGTACTCCTTCACAAGCTTTCTAACTTCTTTTTTTACAAAATGGCTATCCTCGTCTGAAATCAAAATCTTTGGAATCTCAAACCATGAGATAATGTTGCCCTTTAAAAGTTACAAATGGTATGACTATCAACAGATCGGGCAGGGATATCCTCCACCCAATGACTCACATAATCAACAACAAGCAAGATGTATTTGAATCCTTGACTATTAGGAAATGTGCCCATGAAGTCAATGTCCCAAGCATCAAAAACATTTGAGATCTGAATAAACTTAAGGGGCATCAAATCTATGGAACTGGGGGTTACTCCCATTTTCTAATAGTCAGTGAAGCCTTTTACATAAGTAGCAACATCCTTGAATAGTGTATGCAACCAGAGTTCACACTGCAGTATTTTCGTTGTCATTCTGCTTACAGAATGGTGTTCTCTAGATTCGATCTTATGATAGTGCTTGAGAACAGTGGTGTACTCCTCCCGAGGATGCATCGACGCCAAATGCAATTTGCATCTTCCCTGAAAAGGTATGGATCTTACCACTGGTAGAAATGAATATCAGATAAAAGTTTGTCCTTTAATCTTGTCCAATCTTGTGGAACTTTCTAAGAAACGAGATAGTTCATAATATAGAAATACTAGGGGAGAGAAGCAAGACTTAGAATGGATTCATTAGGGAAGGTTTCTGATATCAACATACTTCTCAACTGAGTATCTAATAGTTCAATTCTGGATAGGTGATGTACTACCACATTCTTAACTCCGGGTTTATCTGTAATTTCCAAATTAAATTTCTTGAGGAGAAGGATCCATCTAAGTAGATGCGACTTTGCATCCTTCTTCTGCTATAAATATCGATAACAGAGTGGTCAGTGTAAACAATAACTTTGGAAACGAGAAGATACGACCTGAACTTCTCAAGGGTGAATACAACTGCCAGCAACTCTTTCTCTATAACTGTGTAATTTTCCATGCATTATAAAGTGTTTTGCTGACATAATGGATGGCATGGGCCAAATTACATCTTCTCTATCCTAGTACATCCCCAATGGCAAAATCAGAAGCATCCTTCATAATCTCAAATGGAAGAGACTGATCAAATGCCTGTAGGATGGGAACATGAGTGACGAGTTCTTTCAACTGTGCAAAGGCTTGGAGAACCTTCTGATCAACAATGAAGTCGGTCTCCTTGCCTAGTGATAACCGGTTTGAACACTCGGGTATAAGGTACTAAATGGTCATTGCGACCCAAGCAATCAAACTCGATCAATCAAGAAAAAGAGACCACCAATATAAGATAAAATCAACTCAAAACAAGATAGCGGTCTTGCTATTATTTTAACCTGGTATAGCGACCAGGGTCGAACTCAGGGAGCACGTAATGGCCTCGCGGCCTACGAAGTAGTCAAACAGAAAACAAAAGAAAAGAAACAGGTATTTTTGATGGTTTTTAATTCTTTTTATATTATTTTTGAATTTTTAATGTATTAAGAAAATAAAGAAACCTAGAAAACAAAGCAATTCAACTATTTATTTAATGCACTAAAAATCAACCAAAAATTCAAATAAAAATGTTTTTGTGTGTTTTATAATTTTTACTGTTTTTAGTAAATTTTTGGGATTTTTCTGATTTTTATTTAATTTTCTAAAAATGAAACAAAGTGAAAACACAAAGGTACTGTCCAGCCGAGCTTAAAGGACTTAGATAAAATATCTAAAAGTCCCCTATAAGCCTGGAGGTAATTTTCTTGTAAAGAGAAAGAAACAAGGAAAATTTAGGCACCTGAATTATTATTTTTGGTTTTTTAGATTATTTATTAGATTTTTTATAAGCTTTTTAGTGTTTTTCAATTTTTATAAGTTTTATGTAATGAAAAATAGCCAAAATTGGCTAGAAAATCAAGCACAACTAAAGCAACAGTAGCTACTTTTTTTGTAATTTTTAGATAGGTTTTAATATTTTTTTGTGAATTTTAAACTCAAATAGTAACGAAAATTGATGTTTTTGAATTTTTAAAAAATATCAAAACAAAAATGTCTCCAAAAATTCCAGTAAATTTTACAACATGGCAGGAGCCATGTGTCCAGCTTTCATTGGATTTGGAGTTGGTTTGCTATTTTATTCAAAAAAAGGAGTAGGTACTGTGCATAGGGACCTGAGTGCAAATATCAAGAGTTTTGGGGGGTCCGGTGCAAAATACCCAAGAAAACACGCGCGCCGCGCGTGCCTGAGGCACTCAGGGACCTAAATGTAAGGAAAACCCGGGGGCTATTTGGTAACGGGTACCAAAAGTTCGAGGGCTCGTTCGCAATTTACCCACAAATAAACGCACATGCACAATTAATTAACGCACAGGGGTATAAATGCAATTATGTAAAACTAATCATTCATTTCAGAACAAACCAGAACTACAGGGCTAATAATGCAAAATACCCAACAAAGCACGTGTCGATGCACGTGCTACACCATATACAGGGGCATAAATGCGAATGAAATAAAGTGCAGGGTCCACAGTGCAATTGTACCAAAACTAAACAACTAAACTATATATTTACAAGACTAAATGCGAATAAATAAAAGGAAGGGCCTAAGGGTAAATTACCCTTTATTAATGAAGATGGCTGGATGGGTGCCACGCGGTGAATGGACGACTGAGATGCGGGTGGCGCCCAACGAAGGAGTCTTCGACGCTGATCGGACGGTCCAAGCGCTGCTACGTACAAGATCAAACAGTGGATGGAGACGGTGGCTGCATAACGCTGGATCGACGGTGGAGATCGACCCTCAAAAGATCGGGCGGTCGATGCTGCTCCTCGAATGGACGAACGGGATCAGATCTGGAGCTCGGGGTCGATCGGACGACGGAGAGGGATGGAGGACGAACTGGCCTCCGGCGAACTTCGCCGAGGTCGTGATGGCGCTGGCCTCCTCCTGGGAGCCCTCTGATGATCGGAACGGGAAGCTGCGGGCCCTCCGCGTCTGCTGGAGGTCTCCGATGACCCAACCGAGCTCTGGGGAGCTCCGGCAAGGTCGGCGGAGCTGCTGGACTTGATGGTCCAAGCCCTCAGATGGGCTTGGATGAACCTGCAAAATGCACCAACAAGCTCGCGGGTCGAGGGAAAACTGCCTCGACCCCGTTAGACGTGGTGAAAGTGGTCGGGGGGTCGGTGCGGGCGAGCTCCGGCGAGGGGATGGACGGAGGGGCTCGAACCCCAGCTCCTGTGCGAGCTGGGTTGAATGGAGGGGTGCAGAACGTGCGTGGGAGGAAGGCGGAGGCTATGGTGTAGCCCGATGATCGAATGGATGGGTGACATGACCGGAATCGAAGGTGGCCGGCGGAGCGTCGAATTGGGGGTAATCAGAAATTAGAGAAAAGGAAGAAACAACTATGCTACCTGGGTGGATGGTTCGACTGGGAAGGAGCTTGCGAAGCTCTGGGTCCTCGCCTCAAGGAGCGTCAACGTCCGAGGCTCTGGCTCCTGCTCTGGGCGGAGCACGGCGGTGGTGGCTTGCCGGATCAGTGGTTTAAGCGCCCTCAGCCTCGTTGCAACACCTCCGAGGCAAGCTGTCACTCTCGCACAGAAGGTGGAGGTCACTGGATAGAGGAACGACAAGCCAAAGATGCGAAATGGAGTGGCGGAGCTCGAGTTTTATACGGTGGAGGGTCCGGGAAGATGAAAGCGGGTAGGGCAATGGAATGCGCGGATCCCGAGGCGGGGGTTCCGGCGAGGGTGTCGGATGTGCTGGGATCGACACGGACCCGGGGTTTAGGAGAATGGTGATCGGGTTTAGGCGCAATAATCGGGAGAAATTGGGTCACCCGCCTAAAACCCGTGAAAGGTGGTCCTGGGGGGGGGGGGGGGAAGTTGACCGGGCGGTCAACAACCCCCTGGACCAATGGGAAGAGGCCATTTGGAAAAGATTTGTAAAATCATTAATAAATAGTAAATGGCCGATTTATTAAAAAGTCAAAACATGAAATATTTTTGTTTTAATTTTTTTCTATTTTTTTAGTGTTTTTTAATTAATTTTTCAAAGTAAAAATAAGGTATTTACATTATATAGCTATATATAGGTATATGTACAATATAGGCTTTTTAATTTTGATTTTTAATTAATTATTTTTATACATTTTTATTCCCATTTTATATTTTATTTATTTATATCATAAAATAAGGAATAAAAAGATATTTTTATTTTCTTTTTATTATTTATATACATAGGTGAAATAAATAGATATGTACATATATATACATGGTATATTTACAAAGTATTTTTGGGTTTTTAATTTTGTTATTTTTTTGTTTTAATTGTTTTTATTTTATTTATTTACATCATATCATATAGAATAATTACAATATTTTTAGAAATTAATTTTATTTATTTATAAGATTAAATAAATAGGGATGAGTGGACTATATACCTGGTGACTATGTACAAAGGTTATGTTTTTGTTTTCTTTTTAATTTTACTATTTTTATCTTGATTTTATATTTACAAATATATACAAGTATTTACAAGTCTATTTTTGGGAGGAAAATATTTTTATTCTATTTATATATGTATTTACACACATGAGCCCCTATCTCCTTCTACTTTGGCTTTTATGCGGTCAGGCCCATGCTGAGCCCTCCCTTGGGTTAGGTTGCTCAATATTTATTCTAAATATTTCCCTCTTTTTCTTTTTGATCTTTATTCTTTTATTTTTGCACAAAAACATGCTAATTATTACTTTTTACACAATGCATGCTTTTGGTAATTATGTATATTTACAACTATATACATGCATTTGCAAAGGTTTTTGTAGCTAAAATATAAGAATAAAGAGTGATGAATGAGTATTCATCTCCCCCCTATACTTAACTTTGCTAGTCCCTTAGAAAACACTTATTTGAAAAAGAAGTGAAAAAGAAAGAAAGAAAAAGAAAAAGAGAATGTACATGGATCAAGGTTGATTATTAAACTTGCCTTCATTAAATTAAGGTATGGAGCTCGATCAGATCTTTGGATTATTAATGTGTCGGAACCTTATTTGGACTTAAGTTTAAAACTCAACAGCCTCTAAGTTCCACTAATCTATAACCAAGACTCCTCAATGCTCCAGATTAGGACAAGTCATCAATCACAAACCCTGAAGACCATGAATCTTTTCTTGTCCTGTGAATGTGAGGTCTAAGCTCTCCACCTCAGAAATGGCAATTTGACAACCCTCCTCAACAAGGTAACTCTATGACCTCAATCTGGCCACTCTTTCCTCGAGGAGCGGGGTATTCCGTTCTAAGTTCAAGTTCAACCGGCTCAAGAAGAGGAGGAAGAAGAGAATGGGTCAAGGCCAGTGTAGCCATGTACCCTTGGGAGCTTGACCAGTGTAGCCAAGTCTCCCTGCTGCAAGCTACAACATGTGGATCATGAAACTCAAGCTTTGCTTATTGCACTCTATATACATACTCCGGTGGGATTATCATTTTCTATCAGACCCACCACTTTTTTGGAGTTATTTTCTTTTTGCATTTTTTTTCAAGTGCATCTATACAACATATACATGTGCAACATATATACAAGGAGTTTTTCCTCTTGAGCCAGTAGACTATCCCTCTTTTGAAGCTTTATTGCAACCCCCACTCCCGTTGTTAGACCTCATGGCAACCAGACCAAGTTGAGACGCACTTTCTTCACTAAAAGAAGAAGAGAGGTTCCGCCTAGAAGTACTACCCTCATATGCTACCCCAAGTCAAGGAAGACTGCCTCCTCACCACCTCATCCGTAGAGAGCTAGGTGCATAGTGCAGGTGTCCAAGTAAAGCCATTGTCTATATGAGTCATGTGTTGTTGTTGTTAAGTGTTCTACTTAGGCTCATTGAGATGACATGTGATCATAGCCTAGTGGACTCAAATAATTAAGTCACCATGGACCTGAAAAGCCTTAAACCTAAGCCCTATAAGGTTCCTCTTAGAAATTAGGTAGATTAAGATCTTAATCAAGCTCCATTTCTCAATTTGATTCCAGGCTAGTTTAAATGTCAACTATCATCCAGAAAAATTATATACATATATACAAAAGATGCTATTTACACAAAGTTTACAAACATGCAAAATTTTTGAAAAATGTTTTGAAATCATGAATGGATGATGCATGAGGTGCAAGTTTTGTAAAAAGTATTTACACACATTTACACGAGATTTTTGCAAACTTCTGATTTTCAAAACATTTTGGAAAAATTTTGTACTATATATACAATTTTGATAAGAAAATATTTACACAAGCTTTACACAAAAGATTTTGAAAACATTTTACAAAAATAATTTGTACACTAGCTATTTATGTGCAAATAAAAGAATGTTTATGGACATGAGAAATTTTTAATTTTTGTGATTTTTATGGTTTTTATCCATTTTATTTATTGACACACTCACACAAAGTACGAGTTATGGCTAAAGTATATATGAAATATATACACCCCCCATACTTAGCTCGAATGATGTCCTCAGAGTCAAGAGCGATGAAGAAGACATAACTCGTGCTAGGTATAGGGAAGTGAAAAGAAAGGCTATATAGAGACGAATAGATGAAATAGAAAAGTCAAGAGGGTCTCGGGTTTTCCCCCTATACTTAGGATCAAGTAATCCTAAGTATAGCAGGCTGTACACTAAGGGAAAACCGAGTGGAGAATGTACAGGGTCTACCCCCCTATACTTAGGGTAAAATATCCCTAAGTATAGGCAGCAAAAACAGGGGTAGAAAGAAACAAAAGAAATACCCGAAGGTCCTACATCCCCCCTATACTTAGGGTAAAGTGCACCTTAAGTATAGCATAATCAAGAGATGAAGAAAGGGATGTGGGACTAAAGAATGTAGTGATATAGACATCTGGATCTATACAAGGCGGAAGATCAGTGAAACTCAGGCGTGAGATGCATTAGATGTGAGTCAAAGACCACATCTCACGCAAAATGAATAGGGGCAAGATCAACGACCCGCGGCTCATGATCTAGAAATGGCTTGAGCCGCTGGCCGTTCACTCAAAAGGTACTCTTAGAAGACAACTCGGATATATCAATGCTACCGTTGTCGTGTACCTTTCTCACCAATTAGGGTCCCTTCCACTTGCTCTGTAGCTTCCCTGGAAATAAACGAAGCCTCGCATCAAACAGCCATACTCTCTGACCAGGCTCAAAATGCTTGTGGCTGATATGAGAATCATGCCACTCCTTCACTTGCTCCTTATAATGTAGGCTGTTTGAGAAGGCGGTATCTCTCAACTCCTCCAGGGCTGCTAACTCTGCCCTCCTCTGGTCTCCTACACCATCTGGATCCATAAGTATGTCTGTAACTGCCCATAGTGACCTGTGCCTCAGCTCAACAGGTAAATGACACGGCTTGCCATATACGAGGCGAAAGGGAGATGTGCCCAATGGTGTCTTGAAAGACGTCCTATATGCCCACAAGACCGAGTCCAAAAGTTGTGACCAATCCTTTCAGTTAGGGCGGACGACTTTCTGCAATATAGTCTTAATCTCCCTATTTGACACCTCAGCTAGACCATTCGTCTGTGGATGGTAAGGTGTAGCAACACGATGGTCTATACCGAACTCGCTAGCAAGGGTCTTCACCTGTTCGTTGATGAAATGAGACCCCCCATCTGAAATCAGAACTCGAGGAACCCCGAACCGTGTGATGATGTGCTTCCTCAAAAATCTGCAAACTGTCCTCGCATCAGCGGCTCGGGCGGGGATAGCCTCAACCCAACGACTAACATAGTCCACGACCAACAGAATGTACTCAAATCCCTGACTCTTAGGGAATGGACCCATGAAATCGATGCCCCATGCGTCAAAAACCTCACAGAAGTGAATGGGCTGCATCGGCATCATATCACGCTGTCCACAAGTGCCCATCCTCTGACAGTCAGTACACCTCTTCACGAACTCATCAGAGTCCTTGAAGAGGGTAGGCCACCACAAGCCGGATTGGAGCACTTTCTGTGTCGTTCTCCTCCCAGAATGATGTCCTCCTGCCTCAAGCTTGTGGCAGTAAGTGAGGACGCTATGGTGCTCCTCCTGAGGAATGCACCGACGCCAGACGCTATCCCCTCCTTTGTGGTAAAGGATGGGATCCTCCCAGTGGTAGGACTTGGCCTTCGCAAGGAAGGTCTCAAGCCTCTGCCTAGGCCAATCTTGTGGGACTTTCCCAGCAACGAGAAAGTTCACAATATCGGCATACCACGGGAGGGAGGCGATAGCAAGGATCGCCTCATCTGGGAAGGTCTCACAAATGGGATCAATCTGCTCAGACTCCTCAGGCTGCTCTAAACAGGAGAGGTGATCCGCCACCACATTCTTGACTCCAGGCTTATCCTTGATCTCAATGTCGAACTCCTGGAGTAGAAGGATCCATCTAGTAAGTCTGGCCTTGGCATCCTTCTTTGCCATAAGGTATCGGATGGCGGTGTGATCAGTGTACAAGGTCACTCTAGATCCAATGATATAAGATCGAAACTTATCTAGGGCGAACACTACGGCTAGCATCTCCTTCTCTGTGACCGTGTAATTCCGCTGGGCAGAATCCAATGTGCGGCAGGCGTAGTGGATAGCAAAGGGGACTCCATCCCTCCTCTGTCCCAGTACGGCCCCTACGGCAAAATCAGAGGCATCCGTCATGATCTCGAATGGGAGAGACCAATCAGGCGGCTGGAGAACAGGAGCCTCAATCACACACTGCTGGAGAGTCGCAAAGGACAAAAGACACTTGTCATCGACAAGGAACTCGGTGTCTTTCGTCAAGAGGTCAGTCAACGGCCGGGCAATCTTGCTGAAATCATGAATGAATCTCCGATAAAAACCAAGGTGCCCCAGGAATGACCGTAGCAGCCTCAAATTGGACGGCGGTGCGAGTTTTCTAATGACATCAACCTTGGCCGGATCAACCTCCATGCCCCTGTTGGAGATGATATGGCCAAGCACCGTCCCTTGAGTCACCATGAAGTGAATCTTCTCCCAAGAAAGCACCAAATGGACCTCTATACATTGCTGGAGTACCCGGTCTAGGCAGTCAAGACAGGAGTCGAATCCGTCGCCATAGACCGAGAAATCGTCCATGAAGACCTCCAAACACTCCCCTACCATGTCCGGAAAGATCGACAGCATGCATCTCTGAAAAGTCGCAGGGGCATTGCATAGCCCAAATGGCATGCGTCGGAAGGCGTATGTGCCGAAGGGACAGGTAAAGGTGGTCTTCTCCTGGTCCTCAAGAGCGATGGCCACCTGGTTGTAGCCCGAGTACCCATCCAAGAAACAGTAATGGCTCTTCCTTGCCAGTCTCTCAATGATCTGGTCAATAAAAGGCAGGGGGAAATGGTCCTTCTTGGTGGCCTGGTTGAGTCTCCTGTAGTCAACACAGACCCGCCAAGAGGTAGGTACTCGTGTAGCAATCTCCTCTCCCGACTCACTGATCACAGTCGTGATGCCTGCCTTCTTGGGCACCACATGCAAGGGGCTAACCCACTTGGAGTTGGAAATGGGATAAATAAAATCTGCGCTCCACCATTTTGAGATTTCCTTCATGACGACCTCTCTCAAGTTGGGGTTCAGCCGCCGCTGGAACTCACGCGACGGCTTCGCCCCCTCCTCGAGATAAATATGGTGGGAGCACAACGATGGACTAATCCCATGGAGATCTGCTATGCTCCATCTGATTGCCTTACGGTTCTTTTCAAGAACCCCCATCAAACAGGATTCTTGCTCTCCAGTCAGATCAGCGGAGATGATGACTGGGTACATCTCAGGCTCGCCCGCAAGGAATCGACACTTCAGCGAAGTAGGGAGCGGCTTCAGCTCTGGACAGCTGGGTGCTGGCAAATCTGGCTTCGGAAGAAGATGCGTGTATGCTGCCAAGTCTGCCTGGGAGAATGAAAACGAACTCTCGCAAACTGGATCTGGAGAAGGCTGCTCGACTGAACTGTCTCTAATCTGCTCGGCATCTACCTCCTCCTCTGCTGTAGGCTCTGTGGGACTCAGGTCTGGCATGTAATCCTCGCAATCTGCCCAATCAGACTCTGAATCCGAGGGATCTGCATAAAACAAGGTGGCATCAGTACCACCGTCACACAAGGTGGCCTCAGTACCACCATCACTAGAAATCGTGTCGCGGTCGAGAACCGACTCTGCTGCCACTGAAGTATCCTGGACCAGGGCTATGCTCTCCAAGCTCTCCTCTGCTATCAACTCGGCATCAGCGGTGTCTAAAAATGAGAGGATGGCCTATGCTGCTGGGTCTGCCCATGCTGCCTCATCATCTGTGATCACAAAATCACAGTCCTGGTGGATGTCTAGCCCGGCATCTGTCAGCTGCTCTGTATCTGTGCTGGTCTCTGAGCATGCTCTATCTCTTGCTTTGCTGTCCTCGACCGTCTCTATTTGTACACTCTCGCCCTCGACGTGAAAGTATACCTTCCCGCTATCATGGTCAGTCACCGCCTTGGCTGTGGCCAAGAACGGACGACCGAGGATGATGGGGGTATCGGCCACTGAATCAGGGATCTCCATGTCCAACACTACGAAGTCCACGGGGAATTGTAGACCCTAAATAGTGACGACAACGTCTCGCAACAACCCCTCAGGCCTATTGACAGATCGATCAGCAAACTGAAGGACTGTCCTGCTCTGTTTAAGAGTGCCCAACTCGAAGCGGTCGAGAAGGGCTGCCGGAAGGAGGTTGATAGACGATCCGCTATCCAATAGAGTCCGGTCGAACCTCTGCTCTCTAACGTGACATCTGACATATGGGGCTCCTGAATCTGGCCTCTTGGCCGGCAGGCGGTTCTGGATCGCGAAGCACGTAGCTTTCGTCAGCACATGGATCTCTGAGTGGTGATTCCTCCTCCTCCTCCTGACTGTAGTCCTGTCTCTCAAAGAACGCTGAAAAAGGGGGATGTGCTGCAAAGCCTCCTGAAGGGTCAGCTGTATATGGAATCGATCAATCATGCTCTGGCTGAACTCCTCCTGCTCTCTCTTTTTTGGATCTTTTTCTTTTTTCTTCCCCTTCCCCATCAGAAGGGCTCTAGGGAAGGGGATCACAGGGTCCTTCTCAGATGAAGGACTAGGAATAGGTCTAGACGGCTCGACGGTCGGATCCGCACATACATCAAGCACCACAGTGGGACCATAATAAACTAAACCTTTTCCTTTATTCACAACATCGTTCCGAGCTACATCAGTGGAAGGAAAAACAACAGCTCTCTCTACATGAACACCGGTAGCCTCAGTACCACCACGGGCTGGTTCTGCTGGACGACTCGCGGCCTCAGTACCGCGCTCTGGCTCGGCATCTCGGGTGGCATCAGTACCACCTCCTCGAACTGGTGAAACGGCAGCCTCAGTACTGCCGGTGGAATCAGCATCCTTGGTGGCATCAGTACCACCGTCATCATCATGAGCGGCCTCAGTACCACTCTCCTCCTCCTCATCTGGCACCCTGGATGTATCCTCGTGCCGTCGCTCAGACGAGGCACCGCCTGCTGGTGCCCTACCGCTCCTAAGTGTGACAAAATCAGCATCAAAAAGATCTGAAGACATATCATCAAATGGATCACTAGGAGTGGCATACTCAGTGGAAGCTACCTGCTCAGACTTCCGCTTCAGGCTATTGGGATTCGGCTCTATCTGGACAAGAATGGCGGCCTTCCCTCTCACAATGTCTCGCATCTCCTGGCGGAACTCGTCCATCTCCCGTCTAAAAGTAGCCTGCTGGTCCGTGAGGAGGCGGGCTATATCGTCCAAGGCGGGGCTCTCGTATGGTGGACCATGGGAGCCCGACGGGTAGCCTCTCTGGTAATGAGGCTGCTGGAGCTGGTGCTGCTACTGCTGAGAGGGGTAAGAGGAAGGGTGCTGCTGCTGGTGTGGCTGGTGAGGCTGCTCTCACCTCCAAGACTGTCCCTGCTGATAGGGATGAGGAACAAAGGATGACTGCTGCTGTGACTGGTAGACTGGGGGATGCTGCTGCTGGTGATCCCTCTGCTGGCTATACTGGCCTCCCTGTCCAGATGGCTGCTGCTGGGGCTGGGTACCTCCACTCCCCCACCTGAATCCGGGATGGTCTCGTCGGATCCCAAGCTGAGGACTGTCATACCAAATCCCGTTGACATCCATCAACGGCTCTGCATCGTACTGGGCTGGCGGGAGTACTGCCAGAGCCTGATCCGACTGGTATACCACCATCTGCAAGTCTGGAGATGGTGGTGACTGGTAGGAGGGCTGCTGCTGGTACGGCTCCGCCTGTACAAGGTGAACCTGTCTAGGCTGCTGGTGTGAGCTGGAGCGCTGGAACGAGCTGCTGCTGCCGCCGGTATCGCCTCGTGACTAAAGACAGGGCTGTGAAGCCGTCTGTGCCTCTTGGAGACACATTAGCTGGGTCTTCATGTCGCTCAGAGTCTGTGCCATCTGCTCCATCTGAGTGATGCCCTGGCACTGCTTCTTCTCGATCAGCTCCATCCGATCCAACTTCTCGCTGATAATACCCATATCCGCAGCTGATGACTCTTCCTGTGCTGCTACTACTGCGGATGAACTGGATGGACCGGCGTCGACCCGTGCTATCCTCTGGTACTGCACGGGTCCTGGCTGCTGCTGGGGTCTGCCCTGAGTGTACAACCTGGTCTGGGACATCACCATGTAGTTCTCGGCCATCTCCTCGTAGATGGCCCAGACCTGGTCGTGATCCTTGGCGAAGTAAGACCCGCCACAAGAAGCATTCACCAAGCCCTGGAGCTCTGGTGTCAGCCCGTTGAAGTAGCTATGCACAAGGTTGGGCTTCGAAATGTCATGGTGCGGGCATCTATCAGTCAGCTCACGGAACCTCTCCCATGCCTCATGGAATTGCTCGTTGGGGAGCATGGAGAAGTTGCTGATGAGGGCTCTCGCTGCATTGGTCCGCCCGAGTGGATAGTACTTGTTCAAGTACTCGGTGCGGAGCTGCTCCCAGGTGTAGACAAACTTCCCCAAGTGCTTCAGCCAGGTGGCTGCTCTGTCGGCCAAGGAAAAGGGGAAGGCAATCATCCGAATCGTATCCTGGTCCACCTGACGGTCATGGACGATACTGCAGATCATGAGGAACTCCTGGAGGTGGAGATGGGGCTCCTTAGTAGCGAGTCCGTGGAAGCAGGGGAGTAACTGCAAGGTGTTCGGGGGGAACTTGAAGTCCCCCACGATAGCTGGAAGTACAACCCAGTGGTGCGTCAGCGTCGATCCGGGGTTGTGCAACTCCCGCATCGGTCTCGGTGGTCCTCCTGCCGCGGCTGCTGCATCAGCATCATCCGGGATCCTCGGCCCATCTCTCCTCTGCTCTCGCTCTGCTCTCTCTGCTCGCATCTGCTCCATCTCTCTCCTCATGTCGAGCATGAATGCTCCCTGATCCCTCAACTGCTGCTGAACGGTCTCTAAGGAGGCGATCAGGGTGGAGTTGATTGCGCCCTGGTCCAGCACAAAGTGCTCAGGCTGTGGACCTCGGGAGCGATCCTCGGAACTACCGGCCATGGCGTCTACAAAATCAAATGAGCCAAACTCAGGTGCTGTCAAATCTTCTAATCTCTCCTCTGGCTCATGTCTCTCAGAACCGAAAGAAAGGGGGTCGAGGGGGAACATGGCAGAATCATACTCGGGCTCGGAGAGCTGGTCTCGGCTCTCGCGGGCCAACCTAGATGAATGGGTAGACGTGCCCGAAAGCGGTGCAGCCAGAGGCTGCCTAGGAGAGCGTCTACCCATCATCATGATCTGACGAATAAGGCGGATGAGATCTGGAGAAACTATGATCGGCAACCAAACCCTCTGTTCACCAACACAACGCGAGCTGAAGACCGTAAAGGCTCGATCAAATTATCTTGTCAAATTTTATTAGGTGAACAATCAATCTATCAGAGCGCTTACGTGACCTGTTGGGATACCCGATGCTACCCCAACCGACTGGCCCGCACGGAAAAGTCGGTAATCAGTCGGGAATAGCACCGGAGGGCTCTACATAGTGAACGGGTCACTCTCTCGTGCAATCAAACCAAACAATGAGGGGGTTGCTCTCCCCAAGATAAATTTTTAAGTCGAGTGTCTTTTAGGGTCAATAGTTTTAGCAGTCCCAATTTTATTGTTTTTCTTTTTAATATTTTTCAATAAAAACAAAGGCCTAACGAATTTTTCGGTTCTCCTGGTTATTTAATCAAAAACAAGGGGGAGAAGATGAAAAAGCCGATGCGCGATAAATCAATGATGCATGCAAAGTTAGAAATGCGTACCTGTCTCCAACACTCTACATGCAAGTGATCCGCACAGAAATGTAAAGACAGAAAATAAACTACCTATATGGTGCAGCGGTGAAAACCGAGTCCTAAACAAGCAAGTCTACTCGAAGAACCGTCTAACTGGTCACTGATCCTTCAAGCCAAAGGTCCAGTCTCGGTCTACCCCTCTTCCTCCTGACACATCGGGTTCAGGAGCAGCACTTGGCAGGGCAGGCTACGGCACGTAGGCTACGAAGGGGATGAGTCAGTTGTTTTTATTAGTGAATTATTAGTAGGTCCAATTAATCGCACTATAGGAACATGCAAGCAATTAGGTGTGGGGACCCTACTAATTACGGCACAATCAAGCAGAAAATCCTAAGTCTAGGGGCTCGATAAAAACCACGTAAAACCGTAAAAGGCAGCGAAGAAAACAAAAGCCGCGAGAAAAACTGCGAAAAACCTAAGGGTCCCCCGAGCACACCGGTGCTCGGCGAAACAGACCCGCTAGTCAAGCAAAGTCCAAGTCCAAGTCTGAGTGTCCCTGAATTATTACAAATAATCAAATAAAATGAAAATAAAAAGACTAAACTAATCCTACTCTAATCCTCTCCCACTCAACCTCTCTCTCACGCTCTCCTGCGGCACCGTGCAGAAGGGAGCCGCCTCCGAGTCTCACGGTTGCGTCGGCTTCTCGAAATTAGCCGCCTCGGTCCTCGGGCCCTCACAAGAAAGAAAAGAGTGGTCAGACCAATAAAATAATCAAATAATATCAAGAAAATAAAACAGGGTATATGTGCAAAAATGCCAAATAAAATAAACACCCAAACTCAAGCAAAAACAAAAACAAAAATAAGAGAAAATAAAGCAAAACCAAAATAAAACAAAAATAAAAGAAAAACAGAAAGCCGCGAAAAGCCGCAGACTCAGAAAGAGCCGCGAAAAGCCGCGAAAAAGAAAATAAGGTAAAAACAAAAACTACTAAGCCGTGCTCCCCGGCAACGGTGCCATTCTGATAACCGGTCTGAACACTCGGGTATAAGGTACTAAATGGTCGTTGCGACCCAAGCAATCAGACTCGATCAATCAAGAAAAAGAGACCACCAATATAAGATAAAATCAACTCAAAACAAGATAGCGGTCTTGCTATTATTTTAACCTGGTATAGCGACCAGGGTCGAACTCAGGGAGCACGTAATGGCCTCGCGGCCTACGAAGTAGTCAAACAGAAAACAAAAGAAAAGAAACAGGTATTTTTGGTGGTTTTTATTTCTTTTTATATTTTTTTGAATTTTTAATGTATTAAGAAAATAAAGAAACCTAGAAAACAAAGCAATTCAACTATTTATTTAATGCATTAAAAATAAACCAAAAATTCAAATAAAAATGTTTTTGTGTTTTTTATAATTTTTACTATTTTTAATGAATTTTTGGGATTTTTCTGATTTTTATTTAATTTTCTAAAAATGAAACAAAGTGAAAACACAAAGGTACTGTCCAACCGAGATTAAAGGACTTAGATAAAATATCTAAAAGTCCCCTATAAGCCTGGAGGTAATTTTCCTATAAAGAGAAAGAAACAACGAAAATTTGGGCACCTGAATTATTATTTTTGGGTTTTTAGATTATATATTAGAATTTTTAAAAGATTTTTAGTGTTTTTCAATTTTTATAAGTTTTATGTAATGAAAAATAACCAAAATTGGCTAGAAAATCAAGCACAACTAAATCAATAGTAGCTACTTTTTTTGTAATTTTTAGATAGGTTTTAATATTTTTTTATGAATTTTAAACTCAAACAGTAACGAAAATTGATGTTTTTGAATTTTTAAAAAATATCAAATCAAAACAAAAATGTCTCCAAAAATTCCAGAAAATTTTACAACATGGCAGGAGCCATATATCCAATTTTGATTGGATTTGGAGTTGGTTTGCTATTTTATTAAAAAAAAGAAGTAGGTACTGTGCACAGGGACCTGCGTGCAAATATCAAGAGTTCTGGGGGGTCCGATGCAAAATACCCAGGACACGCGCGTCGCGCGTGCCTGAGGCACTCAGGGACCTAAACATAAAGAAAACAAGTTCCGGGGGCTATTTGGTAACAGGTACCAAAAGTCCGAGGGCTCGTTCGCAATTTACCCACAAATAAACGCACATGCACAATTAATTCTCGCACAGGGGTATAAATGCAATTATGTAAAACTAATCATTCATTTCAAAACAAACCAGAACTACAGGGCTAATAATGCAAAATACCCAACAAAGCACGTGTCGATGCACGTGCTACACCATACACAAGGGCATAAATGCGAATGAAATAAAGTGCAGGGTCCACAGTGCAATTGTACCAAAACTAAACAACTAAACTATGTATTTACAAGACTAAATGCGAAATAAAATAAAAGGAAGGGCCTAAGTGTAAATTACCCTTTATTAATGAAGACGGCTGGATGGGTGCCACGTGGTGAATGGACAACTGAGATGCGGATGGCGCCCAACGAAGGAGTCTTCGACGCTGATCGGACGATCCAAGCGCTGCCACGTGCAAGATCAAACAGTGGATGGAGACGGTGGCTGCATCACGCTGGATCGACGGTGGAGATCGACCCTCAAAAGATCGGGAGGTCGATGCTGCTCCTCGAATGGACGAACGGGATCAGATCTGGAGCTCGGGGTCGATCGGACGGCGGAGAGGGATGGAGGACGAACTGGCCTCCGGCGAACTTCGCCGAGGTCGTGACGGCGCTGGCCTCCTCCTGGGAGCCCTCTGATGATCGGAACGGGAAGCTGCGGGCCCTCCGCGTCTGCTGGAGGTCTCCGATGACCCAACCGAGCTCTGAGGAGCTCCGGCAAGGTCGGCGGAGGCGGAGCTGCTGGACTTGATGGTCCAAGCCCTCAGATGGGCTTGGATGAACCTGCAAAATGCACCAACAAGCTCGCGGGTCGAGGGCAAACTGCCTCGACCCCGTTAGACGTGGTGAAAGTGGTCGGGGGGTCGGTGCGGGCGAGCTCCGGCGAGGGGATGGACGGAGGAGCTCGAACCCCAGCTCCTGTGCGAGCTGGGTTGAATGGACGGGTGCAGAACGTGCGTGGGAGGAAGGCGGAGGCTATGGTGCAGCCCGATGATCGAATGGATGGGTGACGTGACCGGAATCGAAGGTGGCCGGCGGAGCAGCGAATTGGGGGTAATCAGAAATTAGAGAGAAGGAAGAAACAACTACGCTACCTGGGTGGATGGTTCGACTGGGAAAGAGCTTGCGAAGCTCTGGGTCCTCGCCTCAAGGAGCGTCGACGTCCGAGGCTCTGGCTCCTGCTCTGGGCGGAGCACGGCAGTGGTGGCTCGCCGGATCAGTGGTTTGAGCGCCCTCATCCTCGCTGCAACACCTCCGAGGCAAGCTGTCACTCTCGCGCAGAAGGTGGAGGTCACTGGAAGGAGGAACGACAAGCCAAAGATGCGAAATGGAGTGGCGGAGCTCGAGCTTTATACGGTGGAGGGTCCGGGAAGATGAAAGCGGGTAGGGCAATGGAATGCGCGGATCCCGAGGCAGGGGCTCCGGCGAGGGTGTCGGATGTGTTGGGATCGACACGGACTCGTGGTTTAAGAGAATGGTGATCGGGTTTAGGTGCAATAATCGAGAGAAATCCGGTCACCCGCCTAAAACCCGTGAAAGGTGGTCCTGGGGGGGGAGTTGACCGTGCGGTCAACAACCACCTGGACCAATGGGAAGAGGCCATTTGGAAAATATTTGTAAAATCATTAATAAATAGTAAATGGCCGATTTATTAAAAAGTCAAAACATGAAATATTTTTGTTTTAATTTTTTTTATTTTTAGTGATTTTTAATTAATTTTTCAAAGTAAAAATAAGGTATTTACATTATATAGCTATATATAGGTATATGTACAATATAGGCTTTTTAATTTTGATTTTTAATTAATTATTTTTATACATTTTTACTCCCATTTTATATTTTATTTATTTATATCATAAAATAAGGAATAAAAAGATATTTTTATTTTATTTTTATTATTTATATACATAGGTGAAATAAATAGATATGTACATATATATACATGGTATATTTACAAAGTATTTTTGGGTTTTTAATTTTGTTATTTTTATTTTTTTTTGTTTTAATTGTTTTTATTTTATTTATTTACATCATATCATATAGAATATTTACAAAATTTTTAGAAACTAATTTTATTTATTTATAAGATTAAATAAATAGGGATGAGTGGACTATATACCTAGTGACTATGTACAAAGGTTATGTTTTTGTTTTCTTTTTAATTTTACTATTTTTATCTTGATTTTATATTTACAAATATATACAAGTATTTACAAGCCTATTTTAGTCTATTTTTGGGAGGAAAATATTTTTATTCTATTTATATATGTATTTACACACATGAGCCCCTATCTCCCTCTACTTTGGCTTTTATGCGGTCAGGCCCATGCTGAGCCCTCCCTTGGGTTAGGTTGCTCAATATTTATTCTAAATATTTCCCTCTTTTTCTTTTTGATCTTTATTCTTTTATTTTTGCACAAAAACATGCTAATTATTACTTTTTACACAATGCATGCTTTTGGTAATTATTTATATTTACAACTATATACATGCATTTGCAAAGGTTTTTGTAGCTAAAATATAAGAATAAAGAGTGATGAATGAGTATTCATCACCTAGAAGCCGATAATCACGAAATCTGCTTCTTTAATATAGTCGTGTTATCATAGTACATGAGACAGATTTCGTTCAGCAAAGAAACCACACTTTCGAATATGTGGAGACTATTTTTACTTGGTAAGTTTACTAAGGTCGAACACAGGGACACGAGCCTCTTTAATTTATTTACTGAATTTGTCAATTAGTGAGTGATTATCTTTTCATTTTCAGGTCCTCGTGGATATGTAGAATAAAATGCAAGTCAAATAATGCAAATAATGATGCATGCATTTTAATTTGATTTTAAGATGCAATTAAATATGAGATGCATGGTGGATGATATACAATAAATGATAATGCATAAGATAATACACAAATATGCCCTAAAAAGATCACATAATTGAGCCTCAGATTATGGTTTAATTTCATTGTCAAATCGGGCATAAAAATTACGAGCAAGCATCTACATATTGAAGCAATGGACACTATATAACATAAAAAATCTTCGTATCTCATTTAGTTTCATAATTAGAAATGAATTATGCCATTATAAAGAGGATACAATTAGCAACAAAATGACACTAAAATCATGCAATTTGGACTTAAGATGCTCAAGTTATGAAAGAAACAATGCATGGGCATAAATACAATAAAAATACGAGAAATAAAAGATAAATAATTACAAATAGGTCCCTGTAGGGACCTATTTGCAATTTAGCAAAATCAGCAGGGGTCCTTTGCAATTTCACCATCTGCGCTCAGGGACCATAATGTAATTTACATAACCCGGCAGAGCTTGTGTGCAAAATGTCTAGGCGTGCACGTGATACATGTGCGCCTGGACCTCTTTGTAATTAAGGCCTGGGGTGCTCTCTACAAATAACCTAGCCCCCTCATGGGAAGAGTACACGAGGAGCCAGGTTCGGGGGAGGCGCAACTTCGGAAGACATGTGGCGTGCGCTGGTGCTTTGGAGAGTGGTACGGTGTGCCCAAGCCTACATGTCTGGAGATGGCAACGTGGCATGACCTGGGCCGTTGAATGGCCGCTACGGGGTACCATCCAACGATGCCTGTGATTCTCCTCCGTTGGGGGAGAGGCAGCGTAAATGGAACTCTGACGAGCTCTCCATAGCTCCGTCGGGCTCCCCCGTACTTGTGGAAGGTGTAGGAAGCACCACGACCACCTGTAGAGGATGGTTAAATAGAGGCGAAGCGGCAAGGATAACTGTAGACGTCAGACCATGATGCATCGTCGGAGGTGGCATAGTAGATCAAAGATGATGCTGGGAGTCCGACCATTGAAGATACAACCTGTAAGAGACGTTAGGGACTAGCTGAAGCGTGCGAGTGTGCGAGGTGAGTGGAATGGTAGGACGCGGAGGTGGCTGGAGTGGTGGACCAGTGCTCCTTCTTTGACGAACCAGAGAGGAGGTGAGGCGTAGATGATGGGTTTCTGGAGAAGGGGGAGAGATGATCGGGGGGGGGGGGGGTGATGAATCCACGATTCATCATCTTAATATCTTGATCTTAGCAAAATCCATGAGTAAATTCCCAAATAAATGTCCATAAAATCAATAAATTAACAAAATAACTCTTGTAAATAAAACTCACTAATTACTGTATATAAGATTGTACAAAATAAATTAACAATAAAAAAAGCCGTAAAATCAAAGGAGTTTTATACTTGTAAATAGCCCAAAACTTCATGGATTTTTAATAATTTCATTTCAACTCCTTTTTGGCTAATTCTTTCTCTAACTTGTTCATAATAATGTATATAAAAATACAAAAATACAAAACAAATTTTACCTTAAATAAATGCTCCTAGATCCCAATGGGAAAAAGCCGTAAAGACCAACTTCCAAGCTAAATTCCCGCTCCGTATGAACTCCAAATTCACCAAACTCACTTTTAAAGTTCAAGTTAGAAAATTATCTATCCAACGGAAGTGGTTTCATTAAAATCGGAGCTCATTTGCAAAAGTTGGGTTTTGGGACCTAGATGTACATTGTATACCATGTATATATTCATTCTTTCTTTAATTTTTATTTTATCTTTCTTAATTACTAAAAATACAAAAAAATCATACTTGTGCTGTATTTTAATTGTAGTATTTTATTGTATTTTTTCCGTTGTAAATATCTCTTATTAAAAAGACAAAAAAATTACATATTAGAAAAGTAAAAAAATGTGTACATGGTGTTTTGTATTCACTTGTAAATTCATCATTATTTTTTCCTTCTTTATTTTGTTGTAATTAAAGTAGCCTACTTTATTTCATTTTATTTATTTAATTATTTTACATTCTCTACAATAACCACCATTCAACTCTCTTCCACCACCAACTTCCCATTCAACTCCACCATTTCTTAAACCCCCCATTCAACTCCATTAATAATCCAACTTCCCATTCAACTCCACCCACATAATAACTTCTCATTTCATCATCTATATATACATTCCATCCTCCTCAATTTGCCCTTGATCCATCTTTATGTGAGGAGAGCCTAGTTCCCTGCGTTGAATCGGTGACAGCGACGCAACCGCGGTCGAGCGACGACGGCCCTCTCTCCGGTGTGATCCGTTGGCTTTTTGGCCAACATCGCAGCCGCAACCGCGCGCTGCTCGAGCTCATCGCGCGCCGGCGATTCGAGCGAAGACCGTGCTCTCACGAGCACATCATAGGCATCCGTCCATCGTAGGTAATTTTTCTTTTTATCTCATTTTATCATATTGTCATCTTTGCATTTTTTTTAATCACATCACATTACCATCACCCCACCACATTTTATTTCATCACATTATTTTTTTTCCCATCGTGTACATCCTCTAATTAACAAAACAAAAAAAAAATTTAAAACAAAAAAAATATTATTTCATTACCACTTAGCTCCATTCCAACATCACCACCTTCATCATATTACCACCATCCTCATCATACCCCTTTCATCACCACACCATCTTTCTTTTTTTCTTTTATTTATTTTCTGTTTATAAATAAAATATTAAAAAAATTAAAAAAAATTAAAACAAAAAAAATTTTTTTGTTTTGTTTAACACAGCAGTTTAAAAAAAATTTCAAAAAAAAATCAAAAAAAAAATAATAACGAAGGAGGCAGCAGCCGCCCGCCACCGCCCCCCCCCCCCCGTCTTCCTCCACCGCCGCCAGCCGGCGGCCTCGCAGCCGGCGCTCCAGCCAGCCGCGGCTCCGCGCCGCCCTTCAACCGCCCCCACCGGCGCGCCGCCCTCGCCACCGCCGCGGGCGGCCACTCCATCAGCGGCGACCCGCCGCGCGGCCCCCCAGCAACCCGCATCCATACCCGCGCGGCTCCAGACCTCCCCCTGCCTCCGCCGCGTGGCCCCCCCCCGCCGGTCGCCTACCCCCGCGGGCGGCTGCGCGTGGCCGGGCCGCCAGTCCGCCGACGCCTCGAGCCTCCCCTTTGGGTTCTTCCATCGTGACCCAGGGAGGAAGAAGAAGGTGTTTTTCCCTTTCATTTTTTTAATGTAAAATTTGCACTTTCTTTATTTTATATTTTTTGTAATTACATATCAGTCCTTGTGCTTTTGTTGTGTTATTCAAGTCATTTACAGTTTGCAAAGACACCCCTATGTTTGTGTGTTAATTTGGACCTTATTTCTGCATCTTTTTATTCAATAAAAAATAGTTTAATGTTGAGCAACTAATTCTCTACATTGTGGGTATTTATTTGTATTTTTGTGGTCTTTGGATAATTAATTAAAAATGTTCAACTGAAATATTACATAGTTTACCCATTCTGTGCCATTAAATTAATATCTCACACACGGGTGCTCCAAAAATTCCACAAAAATTATATGTGATGCCTTGAGATTTGATGAACGTACAGTCCAAATTTCATCCAAAATGGAGTTGTCTTGTGCCTTAAATAAATTGTAGAGTGTATTTAGTAATCGATTTTTAATTAAATCCACAAGTATCTTTTTTGCGAAATTTCACCTCTACTGGATTGCTCATGAAAATATCTTTTTGGGATAATTCGCACTCTGATTAAATTGATAACGTGGATTAATTAGGAATTAATTACTCATTTCCACTCTGTTTTCACTAAAAAATTCATAAAAAATTCATAACTTGTCAAAAAATTCCAAAAAAATTACTGTAGTCTTCTTGCATCATATTTTAGCTCCAGTAATTTTTTCATAATTTTTGCTTACTATATGTGTGAAAAATTGTGAAAAAACCCATAAAAAGTGTGCATTTTTATTTATTGCATATTAACCCCTAAAATTCCAAAAAAATGTGTTTTGTTTTCATCTCTGGATTAGGATTCTAGGAAGAATATAATTTGGCTAATTTGGACTAATTTAACATTAAAATTAATTTGGCCTTGTTGTATGCTTTCTTAGTGTCTTAATTCAACCGCAACTTGCATTTGCTTTGGTTTTTGCATAAAAAAAATCTAAAAAAATACCACTTGGAAATATAAAATCTTCATTTTCAAATTAAACCCAAGTTGTTCCTTTGCCTCCCTGAGTTCGACCCCGGACTTGCCCGAGATATAAATTAAAGCCGAGACACTCTTCACGGAGATCTTCTCTCGGTTCTGACCGAATCGCTAAGTACACGTGCTACAACTTGACCAAATTATTTATCGTATTTAGCGACCCGTCAGATGGCGCCGTTGCCGGGGAGGCAAACGGCTTAGGGACTAATTTAAAAATTTGGATTTAGTTTTCCATTTACTCGGGTAGTCTGACCCCCGAGCCACTTGTATTTATTCCATTTTTTTGCAATTATTCCTCTTCATATTTTTGTATATATCTTGTTGTTTATCTCTCTAATATAAATCTTTGTTTCCTTGCGAGGGCCCGGTGGACTTGGAGTGCATCGGAGGTCGACGGAAGCGACGCGAGTTGACTGTGAAGAGCGAGGAGAACTAGTTTATCTTCGAGAGAAATTTTTGTAAATTCTTGTAATTATTTAGGTAGTTGCTCATTTCTAGCGGCTCTTGTTTGAGAGCTCGCGCATGTAAAAAGACTTGGACTTTATTTGTGGTGTGTCGAGCATGTTTCACTCTCCGGCGAGGGTGGGGCTTGACTTGAGTGGCGAAATTAAGGATTAGGCACACGGTAGTTTAGATTCAAACTTGTTTGTGCCCATCGTAAATTAGGCCACACTTATCTTAGAAGATTTACATATCTTATAAGATTCATAATGAGACGCACATAGACACGTACTACTTAGCTCAAATCCAATCAATTCTTCCCCGCTAATAGTATATTGTTTAGGTGCGGTTTCCTCGATCTGCATGCATTTTGTGTAATATTTACAAATTCAGTTTTGCATAACGCATGAAGAGTGCTGGGATTCACTGTAAGTATACCTTCTTCTGAGCATGCATCATAGTTTCTCGTTTGCATTCTGATTTCCGATTCCCCTCTTGTTTTACAACTTAAGGTTAAAAGGAAATTGGGACTGAACGGTAGACGTGCTTGTGTGTTCACATAAATTTCAAGTGATAACCTAACTCTAAAATTGGGACTGAATTGAGCAGGTCGATCTAATTAATTGGAGTAAAAAGAACCCTTGTTCTCGGGTGCATAAAGCCCTCATTGTTTGTTTTAATTGCAAGTGAGAGAGAGACGACCCTAGGATAGAGCCAAGTCTGGATTTCTTACTTACTACTGGTTCTTTCTTTTTAGGCGATTAGCTACTTTTCAGTGAGGATTTACGGGTAGCCGGTAAACGGTCCGGACTTCCTTAGCAGAGTGGGAGGTTTAGAGGACGCCTTAGTCCTCAAGGAACGGGTAGCCGTATTTTTACGGTCCGTACTTACTCCTATACTGGCTGAAAGTAGGTCAAACTAGTCGTAAGAACCGGGCCAGTCTGTAGGAAAATACGGGCACCTAACAGCTCGTTAATCTTTCAAAGATTGTATTCTCACCAACTAAAATTGACCAGATAAATCGGCCGAACTCTTACGGCCATCACGTGTTGAGTTGGTGAAATTGGGGGTTTGAATTGCGTTTGAATTGTGTGAGTTCACTCCGCACATTTACGTGCACCGTAGAACTAGCGCCTCATTGATTATCGTGATCTAATCGGTTCTTTTGACATCGAAGATGACTGATTGGGGGGATATTTATTCGGACTTTGCGAATCTCTCATTGAACCCTTCAACAAGTACGTCTTCAAAGGTCCAAGCGCAACTTGGACCAACCTGGACTCATGACCCTTTTGAACCCAGGATCACTCACCCTCGGGATGGTTACCCTCAAACCATTCCATTTCTCTCTTCCCACCTCACCGAGGAAGACCATCGCCTTGGTGAGAATATCGTGATTCATAAATCCTCTTCTAATAAAGAACACATTGCTGATTCAGGCCATATAGAAGACACGAGTAAAATGCCTCCAAAGAAGAAAGAAGAGGAAGAAGAGAACAATGAAGACTCGATGAGAAGTATACTAGCCCGATTGGATGCATCTGAGCAGCAACAAGCATTACTAAGAGCTCAGTTGGGACAGTTAAATGTTGGGGTCCAACTACCAATGGATGCGTCATACAACCCCGGACAATATCAGATTCATAACTACTTGAGTCCGGCCGAACCCGAAGTTGATTTTGAATTGAAGCCGCATTTCCTGAACCTGCTGCCACATTTTGATGGGAATGCTTCTGAGGAGCCATATGCATTCCTAAGGGACTTTGAGCTCATCTGTGCTAACCTCAAACATAATAATGTTAGCCAGGATTATATTAGGCTCAAATCCCTTCCATTTGCCTTGGGTGGAAAAGCCGATTACTGGGTAAAGAATCTTGGGATCATCGTCACCACTTATGCCCAGTTCAAGGACCTATTCCTAAAGAAGTTCTACCCGTTGAGTAGAACTAACATGATGAGGACGCGAATTACGAGTTTTTCCCAATTACCCAA
This sequence comes from Ottelia alismoides, assembly GCA_037367405.1. Classification (NCBI taxonomy): domain Eukaryota; kingdom Viridiplantae; phylum Streptophyta; class Magnoliopsida; order Alismatales; family Hydrocharitaceae; genus Ottelia; species Ottelia alismoides. The sequence goes on along the minus strand of JAZKJV010004651.1, from coordinate 782,833 downwards.
TGAAGCCTTCTGTGATGCTTGGGAAAGATTCAAGGACATCCTGCAAAAGTGCCCTTGTCATAGATTAGATGACAACATCTTGGTCCAATCCTTCTTCACTGGTCTCAACCCTGAGATGCAGGGTTTAGTGAGCGCTGCCTGTGGAGGCAGCTATACATCACGAGGAGCGGATACCGTCTGGAGGGTATTCGAGCAGATGGCTGAAACTAGCCGCTCACAGATGGCCAGCAGGGCCTATACACCTTCCCCCAGTTCACTCTCACTTGGAGGGGGGAAACCAGCTGTAGTCGATCTCTCTCAGGATGTGATCCCTAGCATGGGACTCCTTGCTGACAAGCTTACTGTAGTCGAGAAGATCGACAGGAGGATTGATGAGTTAGACCGGGGCGTCTCCAAACTTCCAAAACAGATGGAGGAGTTGACTGAGAAGGTATCTAAGATAAGGATACCCGCCGTGACTGCACCCTCTGCTCCCATTTACCGAGTTCACCATGTTCATGAGCAGTTGGTGGCAGGGCAACCCCAGCCGTGGGAGCAGGACCAATCCTACACCCACTCTTTCCAGCAGCCACCTCCAGTAGCAGAGACAGTCCAGGAGGAGCCTCCACCAGTTTGGGAGGTAAATGGGATATGGTATACTCAGGACCCTGCCATGCAGGGAAGTACGGGAGACCGACAGACCTATCAGCGTCCCCCGACCTTTCACAACACCGCATTCACCTCCGCACCACCTCCGTCACAGCAGAGCCCTGGATTCCATCCACCCCAGCAGCAGAGGCAGCAGTACCAGCAGTATGGCCGACAGGGCCATTACCAGACGGGCCAGCAGGGCCCGCAACCCCAGCAGCAGCAGCAGAGGCAGTACACTGGCCAGCAGGGCCAGTCTTCCTGTTCTTCTTCCCAGTCTTATCCACTTCCTTCATCGTCTAGTCCCATGGATATTCAGCAGCAGATACTCGACGAGCTACGTTCCTACAGGAATGAGGTTCAGGACTTACGGGTGGATGTCAATCGCCTGTCCAGATGGCGAGACGAGCAGACTGCACCCTCTACCTCGATCCCAGCCCAAGTTCAGGCTAACCCCAATAGCTTGAACCGTTCTAGTTCTCAGCAGCACTTTGGTCAGGTATACTATTCAGCATCTCCTAAATCTGAACATGAGATTCTTTCGTGTGACGAGGCTAACCACATGTCACTCAGGAGCGGAAGGACCGTGGTCGTACCTGACCGGGCGAGGGACACGAGGAGGGGCATCTCTGGAGCTCTACCTGAGGAGTCTTCAGAGGACGAGGAGGAGAGGCATCATATTTCAGAGCCCCATCAGCATCATTCGAGGATTTCTACTCAGGGAGCCGAGAGGAGGAGGAGAGCACGTACGCAGCATCGTCAGCATGGATATTCTTCTGAGTCTACGGAGGACCTTGCATCTCCGGTTGTGGCGGATACCATTCCAGCTTCTATTCCACAACCTGTAGTAGATAGTCTAGATCTTGAGTCCATGTTGCATCAAAAAGATTCTTGTGTGAAGAACTTTGTTTCCGTTAATGCAAAGAATTATCTTTCAGTTCATGATTCAGATTCTTCATCCTCTGTTTCCCTAGCTTCAATCCCTTTCCCCCATGCTCTTACGGCAGGAAAGCGCATCAAAAAGATTCAGAAAGATGACCCCGATATGGCACGGTTTTGTAAAGAAAACATCACTGTGAAGGTGCCATTTGATGAATATGTGGCTAACCATCCTGCCTTCCAAAAATACCTTAAGGTGAGATGCACACCTACAAGGGTTAGCAGGAAGAAAGATAACCGAAATATAAAGACACATGTCTTATCGGTAGCCACAACCTATTGTCTCAAGAATCAGACTTTGCCAAAGAAAAAGAGAGACATGGGTGCTCACTATGTGGAGAGTCGTATTGACGACATTGCGTTTGCACGCACACTCTTAGATAATGGTTCTTCGATCAACTTACTCCCCTTAGCATTATATCAGAAATTGGAGTTGGGACCACTTCGCAAATCTAGAGCTTTACTCCAATTTGCAGATCATTCAATGAAGAGACCTAAGGGAGAAGTGAAGAACGTCGTTATCTCGATTGAGGGGCAGAACTATCAGGTGGACTTCACAGTCTTGGACATGGAGACCCCTAATCATTGGAGAGAATCTCAGATCATTCTCGGGCGACCCTTCCTTAGGACCGCAGGCGCAGCTTTCGATTATGGTACGGGAATGATGAAGTTCCGTTCTACAGGCGGAGAGGTGAACCTTGAGATGAAGCAAACCAAGTGTCAGCGACCAGATTCAGAGAGTAGCACAGAGTACTCATCTTCAGAGGCAGATTGCAGTATGATTAGCACAGTTGGGATTTGGGGACAGATTCCTTCAGGACAGAGCGAGACCCTTTCATCTGGAGAGGATATAGTGCATGATGCAGTTTGCCAGGTGTTGTCTAATCTTGTTAGAGTTGCATCAACCTATTCTCATGATGACTTAGAGATCCATCCGGATCTGTCAGTTCCATCCTCTTCGGAACAATCATGGGACATAGATGACGAGTCGGACGTGGCTTTTGCCGATTGTTTGGATACTTTTGACGATCCGACTCCCGATACTTCTGATTTGGTGGCGAGTACTACTCAGCTTAGCCCACCTTCATACAGCACGGAACCAGATTCAGATTCAGTTCAGCCAGATCTGCTTGATGATACCACATTGCCAGAACTGAAATCACTACCTCCTACACTCAAGTACGCCTTTCTTGCGGGACCCAAAGAGAGATATCCTGTCATCATTAGCTCAGACTTGTCTTTAGAGCAGGAGTCTAGGTTGTTAGAAGTCTTAGAGAGGAACCGCAAAGCAATAGGCTGGACAGTGTCAGATCTCGTGGGCATCAACCCCGCTCTCTGCTCGCACCACATTTTTACTGAGGATAACGTGAGACCTTCCCGTGAGTTTCAGAGGAGACTTAACCCCAATCTACGGGAAGTAGTGAAGAATGAAATTGAGAAATGGTGCAAGGCAGGGTTCATATACCCTATTTCTGACTCCAAGTGGGTGGCCCCACTTCATGTTGTCCCGAAGAAGTCGGGAATTCAGATGGTCACCAACGAGGAGGGGGTAGAGATCGCGACACGAGTACCTACGTCGTGGCGCGTCTGTGTCGACTACAGGCGCCTGAATGCTGCGACCAAGAAAGATCACTTTCCCTTACCTTTTATTGATCAGATCTTGGAGAGACTTGCAGGGAAAGAGTTCTTCTGTTTTCTTGACGGGTACTCAGGCTACAACCAGGTGGCCATAGCCCCTGAGGACCAGGAAAAGACCACATTCACATGTACATTCGGCACTTATGCTTTCAGGCGCATGCCATTCGGGATCTGCAATGCCCCGGGCACATTTCAGCGGTGCATGATAGCCATATTTGCCGAGATGGTGGGAGATTTCCTGGAAGTGTTCATGGATGACTTCTCGGTCCATGGTGATTCTTTTGATACATGTTTAGCGCACTTGGACCGAGTCCTCACGAGGTGTAGAGAGGTGAATCTGGTACTCTCTTGGGAGAAGAGTCACTTTATGGTGACAGAGGGTATCGTGTTGGGGCATGTCATCTCCAAAAGGGGAATGGAGGTTGACCCTGCCAAGGTGGAGGTGATCAAGAAACTCGATCCACCTACCAACGTGAAGTCAGTGCGGTCATTCTTAGGGCATGTTGGATTCTATAGGAGATTCATTCAAGATTTTTCAAAGATCGCCCGCCCACTGACTGAGCTCTTAGGAAAAGACATAGAGTTCGTTGTAGATCACAGGTGTCTGGAGGCCTTTGAGCTCTTGAAAAGGAAGATTTGTACCTCGCCTATTCTACAAGCTCCTGACTGGTCTCTTCCCTTTGAGATCATGACTGATGCTTCAGATTTCGCTATAGGAGCTGTTTTAGGACAACGGCGAGAGGGGATTCCGTTTGCGATTCACTATGCGAGCATAATTTTAGATCCTACACAGAAAAATTATACAGTGACTAAAAAGGAAATGCTCGCGGTAGTATGGGCCCTCGAGAAGTTCAGATCATATATTTTGGGCTCTAAGGTGACAGTTTATACTGATCATACAACCATTCGATACTTAATGGAAAAGAAGGATGCGAAGGCGCGTCTTCTTAGGTGGATTTTACTCCTCCAGGAATTTGATTTGGAGATAAAAGATAAACCTCGAGTGAAGAATGTTGTGGCTGATCACCTTTCTCGGATTGAACTTAAGGATTCTCCTGATCATGAGCGGATTAGAGAGACCTTCCCAGATGAGTCAATTTGTGTTATTGACTCCCTCCCGTGGTATGCCAACATGGTGAACTATCTTGTCTCCAAGCAGGTTCCCCATGGTTGGACTAGGAGCAGCATTGATCGACTGAAGTCGGATTCGAGGAGATACCACTGGGACGATCCTTTCCTTTTCTTCGAAGGACCGGATTGTGTTTGGAGAAGGTGTATTCCTCAGGAGGAATACCAAAGTGTCCTCACATATTGTCATTCACTTGAGGCTGGAGGACACCATTCGGGAAAGAGAACCGCTCACAAAGTACTTCAATGTGGATTGTATTAGCCGACCTTATTTAGAGATGCCATAGATTTTGTACGGTCGTGCCCGATTTGTCAAAGGATGGGAGGGACAGTTGGACAGAGAGATGAGATGCCCATGCAACCGATGATTATTTGTGATGTTTTTGATGCATGGGGCATAGATTTTATGGGTCCCTTTCCCAACAGCCAAGGACATGAGTACATTTTATTGGCGGTTGATTATTTATCTAGGTGGGTGGAGGCTATCCCAACCCGAACCGCAGACAGCAAGACTGTCTGTAAGTTTGTGAAAGACCATATTATTGCTAGGTTCGGGGTGCCAAAAGTTTTGATATCTGATGGGGGTAGCCATTTTGTGAATCGAGATATGAGATCTTTAGCTAAGGACTATGGATTTGATCATAGAGTTACTAGTCCTTACCACCCACAGTCCAACGGCATGGCAGAGGTTTCGAACAGAGAGGTGAAGAGTATTTTGCAGAAATTGGTTCGTCCCGATAGGAAGAACTGGTCTCAGCTCTTGGACCAAGTTCTGTGGGCCTATAGGACAGCCTACAAGACACCATTGGGTACTTCACCATTTAGAATGATCTATGGCAAGCCATGTCATTTGCCCGCAGAGTTGATTCATAAATCCGAATGGGCAATTAAGAAGATTAATTGGAGTTGTCACCTAGGGAAACTTTGTCGAGACTTGAACTTGAACGAGCTCGTGGAAATCCGAAACAGGGCATATGACAACAGTTTGATTTATAAGGACAAAGTAAAGAGATGGCATGATCAGCACATTAGGTGCAAAGACTTTGTCCCTGGACAAAAGGTATGGTTGTTCAATGCCAGGTTGAAGATGTTTCATGGGAAGCTCAAATCTAAATGGACGGGTCCCTTTGTGGTTAAGAAAGTGCACGAGAATGGAAGTGTAGAGATAGCTGATCTCACAGATGGTGCACAATCTCATGTGGTGAATGGACAACTGTTGAAGCATTTTGTTGATTCCAAAGAGCAGTTAGTCCAAGTCGAGGTCATCAACTTCATACAGAGTAAGCACAGAGCAGATACATCTTATTACTCTTCATGAAGATGCAGCATCAAGATTCAACATCTTAGAAGATTCCATCACTCTTGTACATATTCTCCCTTCTTTGTATGTTCTCGAGATCACGTCGGTTCTCACACTTACTCTTGTCCTATACTTAGGCTGACCAAAGCCTAAGTATAGGGGGAACCGATGCCCACCATGTGTATTTACTCATCATTTCTCCTCTTGACCTCGTCCGCCCCATTTTTGCTCTTCTTCTACACTTAGGCTATCCAGAGCCTAAGTATAAGGGGGCGGATAGACTTCTATACTGTTTATTATTTTAGCTTTCCTACGCTTAGTACGAGCTATGTCTTTTTGTCACCTAGTGCCATGAGGACATAGCACAAGCTAAGTATAGGGGGGCGTGTATAAATTACATATATACTTTACCCATAGCTCGTACTTTCATGTGTCTTTGTATATATTATACAATAATTATGGGGTGGTAAAAAAAAACAAACAAAAAAAAACAAACAAAAGTAAAAAAAAAACTTTTTCTAGAAAATTAAAACTCTTTTTCTTTATTTGCTTTAAAAAAACTTTTCAAAAAAAAATCCTCTTTTGCTAAAAAAAACTTTTAAAAAAAAAGAATCTTTTCTTATTTACCTATCTTTTTCAAAAAAAAACTCTTGAAAAAAAAGCAAAAATTTTCTAACAAAAAAAAAACTTCTTCTTTGCCTTTATTTGTCAAAAAAATAAACAAAAAAAAACAAGAACTAAAAAAAACTAACTAATAAGTTGGTTTAATCCCTGACACAATTCACTTTCACACAAGACTAGTGATGTTCAAGAACACTTGGTTTATGAGGTCTTGAGATTTTGAGTTAACCAGCCTTAGTCATTAGGGTCCTTGACTTAATTATTCACATTTCCCTAGTTTGAAAGATGTGTGTGCTATATTGCATGCTTAGTCTCTACCTTAAAGAATATGATCAGCACCTCACATACACGACCGCAGTTATGATGAGATGAGTTGTAATTTCACTTGAGGAACTGGGAAGAGGGATTTGAGTTTGGACTTGATTTAATGATGCTCGAGGATGGGATAAAATCAATGAAGGCTTCATGAAACCTGAGTGTCAGCACATTTAGCCAGTATGAGAACATGGTTCTTGTACTATCTCTTGATATTTACCTATGTGCCAGGGTGTGATAAAATAAAAAAAATGTTGATCAGTGTGCGCCAACTCTTGGTAAAAGCAGTGGAGCTAGCCACAAATACTACAAAGCAATGAAATGTCAAAGAAAAGCTCTCATTCCACAAAGTCAATTATCAAAAGAGCTTCCACCAAAAGCGAGCGCTCCCAACCATTTCAAAGTGTCCACTTGGACCACCGCTATTAGGACCAGGAGTCGGGCTTGCACCAAAAAAGGGCTCTGCATCGTAAATGCTACAAGTCTGGGTGTAGAAGGTACGATAGGTACTCAAAAAAGGCACACCCCGGTGTACTCCCAGGAAAACAAGTGCAGACGGCTCCAACTTCTCTTGACGGACGCACTGATCAACACCAAAAAAATGCGTTGCGTAATAAGGCACTTGAGAGGATCCTTGTTCCAATGAGAGGGAGAGAAGAAATGACACAATCCTATGTCCTCCATCAACTGGCCTTCCATCTACACTTTCAAGTCTGACAACTAAAGAGACGGTGGATTGGATGCAAGAAATGATTTATTCCCTAGTGTTGAGGAGCGGGTTCTTAGGAGAGTCTCTTGGACTGGAACCTTGGGTGACGTTGTGACTCTACTCTTGTAACTGCGGTCAACACTTAAAGTCATATCCCTACTTTATATGTATACATAGAGAGTCTGATGATTAGGGAAATTGGGTACCTTTTGACTAGAGCTTGGTTCAGCTTAGAATTTTAGGATCTCTAAAACCGAGAGTTCTTGAACGGATCAAGTCTTGTATTCACATGCACAGTCAGGGGTTATCTCAACTTATTCATTCTTTATTTGCTCGAGGACTAGCAAAGTTTAAGTATAGGGGGGTGATGAATCCACGATTCATCATCTTAATATCTTGATCTTAGCAAAATCCATGAGTAAATTCCCAAATAAATGTCCATAAAATCAATAAATTAACAAAATAACTCTTGTAAATAAAACTCACTAATTACTGTATATAAGATTGTACAAAATAAATTAACAATAAAAAAAGCCGTAAAATCAAAGGAGTTTTATACTTGTAAATAGCCCAAAACTTCATGGATTTTTAATAATTTCATTTCAACTCCTTTTTGGCTAATTCTTTCTCTAACTTGTTCATAATAATGTATATAAAAATACAAAAATACAAAACAAATTTTACCTTAAATAAATGCTCCTAGATCCCAATGGGAAAAAGCCGTAAAGACCAACTTCCAAGCTAAATTCCCGCTCCGTATGAACTCCAAATTCACCAAACTCACTTTTAAAGTTCAAGTTAGAAAATTATCTATCTAACGGAAGTGGTTTCATTAAAATCGGAGCTCATTTGCAAAAGTTGGGTTTTGGGACCTAGATGTACATTGTATACCATGTATATATTCATTCTTTCTTTAATTTTTATTTTATCTTTCTTAATTACTAAAAATACAAAAAAATCATACTTGTATTGTATTTTAATTGTAGTATTTTATTTATTTTTTCCATTGTAAATATCTCTTATTAAAAAGACAAAAAAATTACATATTAGAAAAGTAAAAAAATGTGTACATGGTGTTTTGTATTCACTTGTAAATTCATCATTATTTTTTCCTTCTTTATTTTGTTGTAATTAAAGTAGCCTACTATATTTCATTTTATTTATTTAATTATTTTACATTCTCTACAATAACCACCATTCAACTCTCTTCCACCACCAACTTCCCATTCAGCTCCACCATTTCTTAAACCTCCCATTCAACTCCATTAATAATCCAACTTCCCATTCAACTCCACCCACATAATAACTTCTCATTTCATCATCTATATATACATTCCATCCTCCTCAATTTGCCCTTGATCCATCTTTATGTGAGGAGAGCCTAGTTCCCTGAGTTGAATCGGTGACAGCGACGCAACCGCGGTCGAGCGACGACGGCCCTCTCTCCGGTGTGATCCGTTGGCTTTTTGGCCAACATCGCAGCCGCAACCGCGCGCTGCTCGAGCTCATCGCGCACCGGCGATTCGAGCGAAGACCGTGCTCTCACGAGCACATCATAGGCATCCGTCCATCGTAGGTAATTTTTCTTTTTATCTCATTTTATCATAGTGTCATCTTTGCATTTTTTTTAATCACATCACATTACCATCACCCCACCACATTTTATTTCATCACATTATTTTTTTCCCATCGTGTACATCCTCTAATTAACAAAACAAAAAAAAATTTAAAACAAAAAAAATATTATTTCATTACCACTTAGCTCCATTCCAACATCACCACCTTCATCATATTACCACCATCCTCATCATACCCCTTTCATCACCACACCATCTTTCTTTTTTTCTTTTATTTATTTTCTGTTTATAAAAAAAATTTAAAAAAAATTAAAAAAATTAAAACAAAAAAAGTTTTTTTTGTTTTGTTTAACACAGCAGTTTAAAAAAAATTTCAAAAAAAAAATCAAAAAAAAAAATAACGAAGGAGGCAGCAGCCGCCCGCCACCGCCCCCCCCCCCCCGTCTTCCTCCACCGCCGCCAGCCGGCGGCCTCGCAGCCGGCGCTCCAGCCAGCCGCGGCTCCGCGCCGCCCTTCAACCGCCCCCACCGGCGCACCGCCCTCGCCACCGCCGCGGGCGGCCACTCCATCAGCGGCGACCCGCCGCGCGACCCCCCAGCAACCCGCATCCATACCCGCGCGGCTCCAGACCTCCCCCTGCCTCCGCCGCGTGGCCCCCCCCGCCGGTCGCCTACCCCCGCGCGCGGCTGCGCGTGGCCGGGCCGCCAGTCCGCCGACGCCTCGAGCCTCCCCTTTGGGTTCTTCCATCGTGACCCAGGGAGGAAGAAGAAGGTGTTTTTCCCTTTCATTTTTTTAATGTAAAATTTGCACTTTCTTTATTTTATATTTTTTGTAATTACATATCAGTCCTTGTGCTTTTGTTGTGTTATTCAAGTCATTTACAGTTTGCAAAGACACCCCTATGTTTGTGTGTTAATTTGGACCTTATTTCTGCATCTTTTTATTCAATAAAAAATAGTTTAATGTTGAGCAACTAATTCTCTACATTGTGGGTATTTATTTGTATTTTTGTGGTCTTTGGATAATTAATTAAAAATGTTCAACTGAAATATTACATAGTTTACCCATTCTGTGCCATTAAATTAATATCTCACACACGGGTGCTCCAAAAATTCCACAAAAATTATATGTGATGCCTTGAGATTTGATGAACTTACAGTCCAAATTTCATCCAAAATGGAGTTGTCTTGTGCCTTAAATAAATTGTAGAGTGTATTTAGTAATCGATTTTTAATTAAATCCACAAGTATCTTTTTTGCAAAATTTCACCTCTACTGGATTGCTCATGAAAATATCTCTTTGGGATAATTCGCACTCTGATTAAATTGATAACGTGGATTAATTAGGAATTAATTACTCATTTCCACTCTATTTTCACTAAAAAATTCATAAAAAATTCATAACATGTCAAAAAAATTCCAAAAAAATTATTGTAGTCTTCTTGCATCATGTTTTAGCTCCAGTAATATTTTCATAATTTTTTCTTACTGTATGTGTGAAAAATTGTGAAAAAACCCATAAAAAGTGTGCATTTTTATTTATTGCATATTAACCCCTAAAATTCCAAAAAAATGTGTTTTGTTTTCATCTCTGGATTAGGATTCTAGGAAGAATATAATTTGGCTAATTTGGACTAATTTAACATTAAAATTAATTTGGCCTTGTTGTATGCTTTCTTAGTGTCTTAATTCAACCGCAACTTGCATTTGCTTTGGTTTTTGCATACAAAAATCTAAAAAAATACCACTTGGAAATCTAAAATCTTCATTTTCAAATTAAACCCAAGTTGTTCCTTTGCCTCCCTGAGTTCGACCCCGGACTTGCCCGGGATATAAATTAAAGCCGAGACACTCTTCACGGAGATCTTCTCTTGGTTCTGACCGAATCGCTAAGTACACGTGCTACAACTTGACCAAATTATTTATCGTATTTAGCGACCCGTCAGGGGGCTAACGAGGATGATTGGTGGTTGGAGGAGATACATGCATGGTCAGATGGTGGCGGAGTGTAGCGTAGAAGGCGGATAAATTGGGATAAACATCAATGAACACATGGTAGAAGAAGACCTGAGCAGAAGGAACCTTTAGCAGAGGAGGTGATTTGGGTTGAGGTCCTCATCAGACCTCTGAGTCATCGCCCGAGGTCCTCATCGGACCTCCAGGGGGCTCTACGGTGCACGGAGGCACCGCTACATGGCCAGGGGGCCAAGGATCTCACCGGAGGCTAGATGTTGTCATCCCTTGGGCCACCACCCTCCGCTATCACCAGAGGGATGGGGCAAGCTGGGACAACGCCCCTTGGATGGTGGATGGAGGTAGACAGTGGTGGAGTGAAGGGTTTTATTGGGATGCTCTCCGATCATTATGTGGTGCCGGGGGGGGGGGGGGTTAACGGAGTTTTGATGGTGGGGGAATAATGGAGATGCACTGATGAGTGGCACACGAGGATGGTGGAGGAACAAGCGACGTTGTGGAGGCATTACGAGAGGGAGAAGGTGGCTGATGTAGCCTCCAAAATAGGAAGGGGGAGGAGTTGGTCGCATGTGTAATGACTGGGGGTGTGGACGCTGGAGGTAGGGGACGAAGCCTTGACCGTTGGATCTTGCGATCCAACAGTTGAGATTTGGGAGTGGGTGAAGGGAGGAGATCAGATCCCTCGATCTGATCGAGTGGCGGAGAGTGAGGCATAGGCAGACAACTAGGATAAAATATGGAGTCTCATACTACGGCAGGGGTGAGCGGATGACATGGGGCGAAGGGGGCCGTAAGATATAAAAGGAATCGTGCGGCTAAGATTTAGGCGGAAGGGGGCGACTGTTATCTGATCTGAGGCTTTGATCAGACGGTTGTGGGCAAGGCAGTGATGGAGGGTGCAGATGAAGGTTCCTGAGATAGATAGGACGGTCTATAGAGGAGGCGGGTGGCAAGAGTAGGAAGCGACCGCGTGGCGGCTGCAGAGAGCGCCACGTGACTGCACCAGAAAAATCAATAATTAGAAAGTTAAAGAAAAAAGAATTGGTTAGAGGCAAAATTAGGAAAAAGTCAAAATATGGAAGTTGTAGATCTTGATGATATCTACAAGTTTCATGTTGGATAAAAAGTCTAAAGAGGTCATTTGTACAAAAGCGTATTTTTGGGGGCATTTTTAATGGGTAAAAACACAACCTTTTTGGTTTTGAGATTTTTTTATTTTTATTTCTTTTATAGGTCAGTACCATTATAGACAATTAATTAACCTATTTTTTTGGGTTTTTTAATGAGAACTAAAAACAAGGAAAATAATAGTAATTAAATACAATAAATAAATGTTAATTATACATAGTTTTTCTACAAGATAAAATGAATGAATTATCAATGATTTTTATTGACTTATTTAAGTAAGGAGTTTAATATGTAGATTTTAATATGATGAATATGAGACTCTTCAAAAGCTCAGTGAGAGGTCAGGAAATTTTGCCGAGTCTATGATGAATCTTCTGTAGAATCCTACATGCCCCATAAATGACCTCACATTCTTCATAGTATGAGGTGGATCAAGTTTTGCAATAAGATTCATCTTCACCGGGTCGACCTCCATGCCACGCTTGGAGATGACATGGCCCAACATAATTCCTTCAATTACCATGAAGTGACTCTTTTCCCATAACAGAACTAATTTGACTTCATAGCATCTCTAAGTACTCGATCTAAGTGCGCAAGACAAGCATCAAAATTATCATCATAGACTGAGAAATCGTCCATGAAAACATCAAGAAAACTACCCACCTTATCGATAAAAACAACGAACATGCACCTCTAGAATGTAGCATGCACGTTACATAATCCAAATGGAATCCACTTGAATGCAAAGGTACTGAACATATAGGTGAAAGTTGTTTTCTCTTGATCTTTAGGAGTGATTGCCACTTGGTTGTACCCAGAGTATCGGTCCAAGAAGCAAAATAACTCTTTCCATACCAACCTCTCAAGAACTTGATCAATAAAAGGTAGAGGAAAGTGATCCTTATTGGTTGCTGAATTCAAGTGTCTGTAATCAACATATATGTGCCATGCAGTAGGTATTCAGATAGAGATCTCCTCTCCTTGATCATTTATGATCACTGTAATTTCGAATTTTTTCAGAACTATGTGCAATGGGCTAACCCATTTCAAGTCGGAGATAGGATAAATGAAGCCAGCCTCACATCATTTCGTTATCTCTTTCACGACTACATCACGAAGATTAGAGTTTAAACTTGTTTAGAATTTGTGGGATGACTCACTATAAACCTCTAAGTAGATAGGGTCTAAACACAAGGCCGAATTTATTTCTCAAAGATCTGAAACATTCCAACCAAGTGCCTTGCGATTTTTCTCTAGAATCTCTAGCAAGTGAGATTCCTCATCCATGGTCAATCTTCTACTGATGATGACCGGATACATATTGGGCTCACCCGCAAGGAAATCATACTTAAGATCAGCCAGAAGCTTCTTTAACTCTGGTAATTGCTGAGTCGACTTCTCAATTACTTTTGAAACCATTTTGGTTTGTGAATAATTTGCTAGCAATATGGAGGTGTTATCCACCTCCATCGCTTATGGCTTTTACAATAATATACCAAACATACATATGATTATTTATTCTTCTTTGGTTTGGCATGAATCTTCTTCAAATAACTTGATCAGTGCATCTGCACTATACTCCCTGTCGTTAAAGGAGAAAGTGTGGACTATGCTTTCCACATCCTCATTTGGAAAGAGGATTTCTTGTGTTAAGATGTCATTCAAAGAATTGCATGGATCTCTGATTTTCTCAATAATATCACAATCTTCGGTAAGTGGTGATGGCTCTCTTATTTCTGATGTGCTTTCTATGGCTTTCAGCTCTGTGTTCATATCCGAGGTGACCTTTGCTCTGCAAGAGTGGAACATGATCTTTCCAGACTTGTAATCAACTACGACTTCGGTTGCTTGAAGGAACGACCGACCAAGAATAATCAAGGTCTGGAGTAACGGTGCATAGGAATCCATTTCCAGGAAAACAGAGTCCATTGGGAATTTCATGTCCTGCATCCTTACGATAACATCCTCCAATAAACCTCAAGGCCACTTAATGGATCGATCAACAAACTAAAGGATCACGCGTATGGGTTTAAGGAGATTCGACCCAAATTCCTCAAGCAATGATGAGGACATGAGGTTAGTGGAGGAACCACTATCAAGCAGAGTTCGCTCTAATTCCTAATCAAAAATTTCACATCTGATTAAAGGGGCTCCCTTGTCCTTCTTCTTGGTTGGGAGAACACTGATCCCATTAATTATAACCATGGCTAGTATTTGTTTTTCTGATCTGTAACATATATTTTTGTGGGGCTGATGCTTTGATGTACATGCCTCTTTCAATCCTTTTTTTACATAAGACATGCATTCCATGAATTTCAACAATGGAAGTTCTACAAAGATGTTATGAATAATTTCAACAATTGCTGGATCAAACAATGCACTTTTTAATTTTCTATTTTTTGGATTTTTTCATAGCATTTAGAAATGAATATTTACACATTGTAAATCATTGTTCTTATTTAAAACTACATCACTATGTACAAATGACTGGTTAGAAAGTACACAATCATTCAAAACAGGCAAAAAAGTAGACATAGAAGCTTTGACTTCTTCAATAGGCACTAGGTCGACTGCTGTTGCGGCTTTCTCCTTGATTGGATCAGTTCTTCCTTGGCTCTTATTTTGTTTTTGATCTTTTTTTTTCATTTTTTGGAATTTTGGGTGATGTGATGTGACTCCTCCTTCTTTTTCTTTGTCACCTGGCACAAATGATGGATTGGCTAATGCAAAAGATGACAATTCGCCAGTGGACACTTTATTCTTTCCCTTAGCTGAAGTAGACGGCTACAAGATCCTATCGCTCCTGAGAGTCACAATGTTAGATAACACAAGATCACTTATACCCAGCTCTGTGGGTTTATAGGATACATCACTGACTACCTACTCTTTCCGCTTAAAATTATTGGGGTTCATCTCAACCTTATGCTAGTATGATAGTTTGTACGACGGTGAGGTCATCAAGTTTCTGATTCATCTTACTAAGGATCTTCTCTAGTTGAGACAAATGGTCCAAGGCGGGGTTGACAGTTACAACCTAGGAAGATTCAGCTTATTGACTACGATGAGACTGGACTCTGCCCTGCTAGATCTTGCAGGCTTCGACGCACTCGCATCTTTCTTTGAATGAAAGAGAGATAGCCTCCTCGCCGACCCCGCATGGTCGAGCCCTGGCTTGACGCTTACCTGCTCCCCAGTAGTGGTGTGGTGGAGGCTGGACTGATTATTCTGGTAATGATATCGAGGAGTAATCTGTTGCTAAAAATAATGAGGAGGGGGATACTCATTGTATTGCGCAGTCAGGTAGTGATGATATGACTGCTATGTGGTATACTGACTGTTGGTAAGATTGTCTCCAAGTATTGGCTTATGGTGGAGACTAGTGTTGCTGAAGCTTTCCTTGGAAAAATTTCCCGCCATGTGATTGATGGTGCAACCGAATGGCAGAGGACTGACCCTGCTGATGTTTGCTAGGAGCGGTCAATTGCGCTTCATTGCTCCAAATGTCATTCACCTCCTGAATTTGTGGTGGAGGTGGAAACAATGACTCTACAAAACGTTGGGGCTCTGGGTGGTACACGATCATTTTCTACTGAGGTTGCGGAGACGACAATGCCTGATTAGGGGACTGCATGTAGTACACATGTTCGACAGATGACTACTTCCTTAGACTCTGTAAAGATGACAATTCCTTCTGCTATGCAGAAGTCTTGGTTGATGGACTCATAAACTGGCAGGAGTTGATGGTGCTCACTAAGAGCTCCAACTGCTTAGTGTTCTGGTCTAATTTATCTAGGTCTTAGTTCTTTGTTTGATCACAACTAGCTTCTTAAGATCCTATGATCGCTTCTCAATTATGTCCACTTTGGACAGGTTGATCTCAATTATTTTTAGGTTGGAGCTCTCATCCCTGTCCTCATCATGAGATGCCACCATGTTGACGGGCATATGGTGGATCTATGGTTGCTTCTGGTATGCACAGGTTTAAGATAACACGACTTCTCCCTCGACCATTTCTTCAAAAATCTGCCATACAACAACTTCATCCTTGTTAAAATGAGAGCTACAACATGAAACATCTATCGGCCTCTGACTTTCTTGTGTAAGTCCCTAAAAGAAATGTTGGACCAGGTTGGTCCTCGGGATGTCATGATGGGGGCACTTCTCTTGTAAATACTTGAACCTCTCCTAGGCTTCATGAATGGACTCGTGTAATCCTTGGGAGAAGTTTGAGATTCATACATGCATCTGGTTCAGACAATCTAGAGGGTAATATTTGTCGAGGAATGCTGATTTGAGCTCCTCCGAGTTCGTCACTACCTTACCTAGATGATTGATCCAGTATAGAGCCTTGTCCTGAAGGCTAAAGGGAAAGCAGTCGTCTTGACTACACCTAACCGGATGTTAGGGTAGTGAGTAGTGCCGTAGATGCGACCAAACTGCTGGAGATGAATATAAGGTTCCTCATTCGTATTCCTGTGGAATGAGGGAAGAAGAGACAAGAGGTGTGGCTTCAGATCAAAATGTTTGTGGATAGATGGGATCAAGATCCACTCTATCATATGTCCAGCATTAGGACTGTAAGTCTCTTTTAGGGTAGGATTGAGAGCCTCTCCACATGGTCCATCTTCATGTTCTTCTCCTCCTCCTCCATCTCTGTTCTCTCTGTCTCTCCTCACTTCCAATAACGTCTCTTCGAAGGCAGCCTGAGCTTCGACCTGTGCAGTTAGTTGTGTATGAATAGCCTGTATATAGGCAAGAATCTGAGCATTCATTCTGCTCAACATGTGTTGCCTTCTCTTTCAATGGAGCCATCTTTGAGTTAGACTCAAATAAAATAGAATCCTGATCGTGTTGCGGATCTGCATGATGAAAGTCATCCCGATAAGACTTGAATGGTGCACCAGATGCAGAGATGTGTTTAGAATTAGTTTTAATTCTTATAATTATTGAACTCGACAATGTATATGGAGTCAAGTCGATCTCCATCCACAGAGGAGGAATGTTAGGACAAGAGTCATCTCAATTTATTTGAGATGAAGAAGTCAGGGAGCCTTAAGAGTGGTTCGCAAAGTCCAAACCAGTCTCTCTGGAATCGCCTTGAATTATTGGAGATGTCAAGACCATGGAATCGATGTGGTCATCTGCAGAGTCCAGACTAAGCCATCCAAGACCCAACATCTTGTGAGACAAAAGGAAATGGGATGAAAAATATTAAGCATGGATATACGTAAGAATTAAAGTGACGGGAATGAGAAAATGTTCAAATGAGCAAAGTAAAAAGGAAGTGATACAAGTAGGGAAAAGAAAAGGCACAAGTGCGCAGGACTGTGATCTTTGACCTTAATCTAGATCCAAGCAAACACGAAAGCAATTGGATTCACCAACATACACAAGTGAAGCCGTCATAGTTCTGTTGCAATCTTATTAGTTTTTATTGGTTGTTTTTCAAGCAATCTTATAGCAAGTCCTTATCGGCAACCCTATAGGAGAGTGAGTACTTCCAGACACGAGACATGTACTTCCCACTTCCTTTGTAACTTGTAGCATGCACTTTTTTAGAATCCTTGTTATTGTGTTTGGATCCACTACTCAACTAAAGAATAGAGGAGGAAGCTAATAGGCAAAATCGATACTTCCCCGTTGTGGGGTACTCGATCGTGGTATGATGAGACAGAGACCCACCGTCGCAGTTCCCCTATGCTCAGTACTTCATACCAAGTCTGCAAGCAGATACAACCCTACTCGCCTACACACTGATAGAAGCGCCAATACTTCATGAATCCAGTCAATCAATAAGGTAGTATCCAAGATGATATTTTGGCTCTATTTCCTAGGGTCGTGCCTCATTATGTCTGGAAAGTACCTGAAAACAATGCGAGCTTTAGGAACCCCATACAATGAAGTCCAGTACATATTTTATTTATGGTCAAAGTTTATTTAGTAGTCCTCTTGTTTTAGTTTTTTTTGGGATTTCACTTTTTTGAGTATTTTCATTAATAACCGCCTAACGAGATTTCCAATTCCCTTATTATCCTAAGTGCTCAAACTCTGAGGGAGATGTTGGGAAAGCAATGCAAGTTGGAAAAATATGATGAATGCTCAGTCAGAAGGCTCTCTTTGCTCCCCAACTCTCTCCATATAGGATGCTAGAGAGGAATTGAAAATTTACATTATATGAATGCACAATGGAATCACCCTAAGACAAGAATTGCTAGTATCATGAAGCACAAGTTTGATTCGATCTATGTCCAAATGTATCAGAGACTATGGGCACATGAGATAATTAGGGATTGGAACCTAGATTAATCGATCACGCAATTCTAATATCTAAGGGCTCATTCACATAAGATGTAAAATAGAAAAAGGTAAAACGCACAAATCGCGGAAAACAAATAGAAACAAAGAGAAAAATAGGGAGAAATAAAATGAAGAAGGCGATAAAAACATAAAAAACCGCACGGACCCCCAAGTGAACAGAGACTTGGTAAAAATGCCCGTAAAATGTCTAAGTGTCTTGAGAGTCTTCAACCTTATTATTAAAATTAATAAAAATGTCTCTCTCACCAATAATAAAAACCATGCTATGTTAATTTGCTCCTCTCTTTCTCTCTTGAATTCTCTCCTACTCTATCTCCTATTGCCTTGGTTAGAAGAGGCGACATCCACTTCATGAGGTTGCACATGTCATCCAAAAAAGTCCTCCTCGGTTGTGGGCCCTCACAGAGAAGTCAACAAGAGAAGGATTAGAACATACAAACAATTATTGATAAGACATAAAATGAAAATAAAAAGATACGACTATATATAGACTATCCTATGCATTGCTCCCGGACAACGGAACCATTTGTTGGAGTGGATCAGAATGGGGCACCAAGATCCGATCTTGGAGGGCTTGTGGCATCCGACAAGTCAGATCTGACAATCGATTCAACAATAGTTAACCCACTAATTATAGATAAATCAAAAGAACACGAGTGTGAGCTAAAATTTATCATAACTCTACAGAAATGTGTATGATGACAAGAAGTAGAGGTCGAATCATTGAGAGAAAATAGAGGATAGCTTAATTATTAATTAATTATTGCTAAATAATAATAATTATTTTTGAAGTTCCTCGCCTTTTCTTATTTTTTTACGTGGGTCATTAATTATATTTTTTTATGTATTTTTAGTTGTTTTATATATTTTATATTTTTGTTTGTTTATTTTTTACTTTTTTAATTTTGCAGAATTTTAGTTTCTTTTTAATTTTTAATATAAAATATATAAATTTATAAAATGATAATGTTATCATATAATATAAGTAATATATAATGTATATAGTATATATAGGGTATTATATTTTAAAATATAAATTATTATAGTCAAAATACAAAAATATTTTTTTGTGTTTTTTATATTTTTCTCTATTTTTAGTAATTTTTATAGAACTTTTGCTATTTTTTAAATGTATTTTTAAAGTACTAAATATGTCAAAACACTGCATAGATTAAATATCCAAGATAATTTTAGGTCTAATAAATATAAATATGTCCAATATTAATCTAAAATAATTTTTAACATATAAGTCTATATAATGTAGAAAATTCACAAATAGAAAAATATATTTTTGGATTTTTTTTTCAAATTTTTACCAATTTTTATAAGTTTATTAGGGTTTTGTCATTTTAGGTTTTCTGTTTTGTATTTTTATGTGTTTTTTAGATATGTGGTAGATAATATAATAATGTAAATAATATATTTTTTGGGGAATTTTCGGAGGTGTTTTTCTATTTTTTAAATTTTTAATATTTAGAAAATGCAAAAAATACATGTTTTTGGATTTTTAATAAATAGGAATGTTAAGTTTAATGTTAAATAAAAGTTGAGCAAGGTCAAGCACAATAACAGGAACTCATAATAATTTTCCTACAATTTTTAAAGCAATGAAAATATCTAAAATGATAAATATATACAAAAATAAAATGCCTCAATTACAAGGACCTATTTGCATATTATAAAAAAATTCAATTGTATTTCAGACTAGGTCCCAGAAATCTAAGGATATATGCACAAAATTTATGGGGCCTCATGTGTCCCTTCACGCCAGGCTGAAGGACCTAATTGCACTTTAAATAAATCTTGAGGTCCAACATGCAATTTTTACTAATTATTTTACACTACCATTAGTATTTACAGGACTAATATTAAAATACAAAAGGAGGTGGGGTTTAAATGTAATATACCCCAGAAGTGTATGAGGGACGCGTATGAGCGACGATGGACGGCTCTTTGCGTTCCACGCTGACGAGACCGGAATTTGGTCTCTTAAGAGTATGGTTTTAACACTTCAAATATCATTACAGTCGGCCGAATCAGATGCTCAAAGATCTCTTCAACATAATTATCAATTAAAGGCAAAAGCGGCTGATTTATATTTTACTTGGGTAAGCCCAAGGTCAAACTCTGGGACACGAGCCTCTTAAGCTATTATCTAGACTCTTATCATTCCAATTAAGTGTTGAATTAGAAATCCATAGGTCATTATACACATGAAGAAAGACTCGATTCATAAAGAAATATGAAAATATGCAAATTTTATTTGATTTTTATATGCAAGCAGATGCAAATGATGATGCATGAAAGTGTTCGATTATGTCTTAATAAGATAAAATAAATGAGCAAGAAGTTTAAGTCAACTTCAGAATCGAATGGCTAAGCAAGTTCCATTGAACTATTGATTCAAGGCATAAACAATTACATAAAGGACACTCCATTAACAAAATTAATCATCGAACTCTAGAGTGTCAAATTAGAAAACCAGCTATTCCATTAAAAGGATAATATGCTTTGAATCGCAACTGAAATAACATCAATCGGAGATCGAATGCTCAAGATATTCACATAAGAAACCAGGGGCATAAATGCAAGAAAACATGAAAATATAATAGCAAACAAGTCACTGAAAGGACCTAAAAGTAATTAAAATTTTACGAGAGGCCTTTCCTGTAAATTACCCACACGCACGAGCACATATTTGCAATTATTAAAACCTACAAGGGGTCGAGTGCAAATTACCCCAAGCCCACGTGGGATGCATGTGCTGCAGGACCTACTTGCAATATGGAAAAGCTGGCGGGGTATCCCAACAAATTTCCCAGCCATCACGTGACTGGGACACGTGAGGCCAGGCTCGAGTGGCTATGCAGGTACGAAGTTGGCTCGGAGGTGCGCTGGTGCTTCGGAAGAGGCTTGGAAGCTCATCGCTGGCTCGGAGTAGGCTCGGACGAGGCTCACGATTTCTTAGCCTGGAGATCTGGTGCTGAGGCTCGAGACCCGACACGTGGATGCATGTAGTCCTTCTGATCAAGGAGATCGGACGACTTATGTAGCTTACGGAGGAGTCGACGTGGCCGGCTTCGGATCACCCGATTTTTGAAGATCCGACGGTAGCTGGAAATTCAAGACGAAGATGATGTGGCCGAGTGTTGGCCATTGGATGGACACTGGGGAGGTGCATCTAACGACAGCTGTACGCTTCTGATCCTCTTCCCCCGCCGCAATGGTGGTGGCTAGTTCTGTCCTCCGGCGAAGTCACCTTGGCTCCGCCTCTCTTGTCCGGACTCGATAGCTCTCCCCGGAGCATCCTAAGTGCTGGTCGATGAAGCTTGAGGCACGAAGAGGGAGCTGGCCGATCTAGAAGGGTGTGACAACGTCTCTATGCTGGAGATGGCGTCTGCGAAAGTTGCTCCGACCATGGTTCAGGCCGTTGATGATGGTACCTATACTTTAAATCCCATAGGCGAAGTGACGAGGTGTGACGCGAGGTGGATGGAATAGAAGCCTGGATGAACGATGAAGGTGAAGGCTCAGGTGTTCCTCCGCCGTGAAGGCGGAGGAGATGGGTCGAGTGGTCAGAGGTCAAGGAAGATCGAGGGGATGGTCGTAGTGGTTCGCGTGAATGAGGGTGGCATGGGGAAGCTCGGATGATGTTTAATAGAGGGTGAACAGGCGTGTGAAATCCAAATTAATTATGATAAAAATGATGAAAAAAACAAAAGGAGATCAGAATACTTTCCTGGGCTATGGTGGAGTGGAGGCTTGGGCTTGAGGTCCTAGGAGGACCTCGGGTCATCGTTGGACCCCCGCAACAACTAGGGGCAGCTTGGCGATGGCGAAGCACTGCAGTCCTGGCCTATGTTGGCCAGGGTCAACATCAGAAGCCGCCGTCATCTTCGCTCCTCAATCGATCCTCCCCCTATCACGGGGAGGAGGAGAGGGGTGGGGCAAAGCCCCATGTAAAGTTGGACGGCATGGAATTGCGGCAAGTTGGGTTATTTAAAGAGTAAAGGTGGCAGTTCTGAGGGTGGTCGACGTGTCTTGAGCCAGAAATATGGAGCGAGAGGAGAAAGGATGTGGATCGAGTGGGAGGCCGCGAGGACGAGGGAGGACCACGCTTCATCATGTGCTGGTTCGTGAGTGGAGGAGATGATGGAGAAGGTAGGGGAAATGGAAAGGGGCCGTTGGGAACGTGAGGTGGGCGACGCGGGGAAGGGGAGGAGCCTAAGGTATAAGACGGAGTCGTGACCGTTGGATCTTGCAATCCAACGGTCAAGAGAAGGGCACTAAGTGGCGGTCTTGATTAATCGATGGATGGTGGATCGAAGGGCGCATGGACCGCCACGTGGCATGAATATAGGAGGGCAATAATGGATGGTGGTGATGCGATGTGGGACTCGATCGAAGGGTTGAGGAGGAAGCGGTAACATGCGGTGGCGATGGTTTCATCTCGGAGACGATCGTGCAGCTGGAAGTGGGACACATGGCAAGAGGAGGTTTAGGCGAGAACGAATGACTGAGATGGAATCTGGGAATGATTAAATGGTTGCGAAAAGGTGAGGGAATGGACGGCAGGGATTGGAGTATGCAGAAGACGATCCGACGATAGAGGAATGAGGGTGCGTGGCACGCAAAGGACCGGACCACATGGCGCAACCAGAAAGTGCCACGTGGCCCAATCAGGTTATTCAGATAGAAAATGTGAAATATGAGAGAGAAGGAGGCCGAATTCGGAAAAACTCAAAACATGAAAGTTATAGTCTCGATGAGATCTACAAGTTTCATGTTCACCAAAAATGGAAACGAGGTCAAATCAAAGGATAAATATTTTTACGAGTGTTTTATAGAGTATAAAAACACTGCGATTTTTTAATTTTGTTATTTTAAATTTATTCTAAGACTCAGACATATACAAGGATTTATCTGGTTTTTATTGACATTTAGTCTAAGCTAGGAGGTTAATATCTGCATATTAAAACCATGAAATTAGGTTTCATCAACCCCCTATACTTAAACTTTGCTCGTCCCCGACTATCTAAAAAATGAATGAGCTGGGTAACCCCCCTTGTTCATGTGCGTACAAGATCTGATCTGTTTAAAAACTCCAAATTTTTAGAGATCCAAAATCTCAGAGCTCAACCCAACCTTAATCAAGAGGCATCCAATTCCTCTAAGTTTCCATAATCTCTCTTGTATACATATAAGCTAAGGATATGATGTTACGTGTTGAATGCGTTCACGAGAGTAGAGTCACAACGTCAACCAAGTTCCTGGTCCAAGAAACTCTCCTAAGGACCCAATCCTCAACACTAGGGAATAAATCAAATATTGCGTCCAATCCACCGTCTCTTTAGTTGTCAGACTTAGAAGTGTAAGTGGCAGGCCAGTTGATGGAGGTTTTTTGGATTGTATCATTTCTTCTCTCCCTCTCATTGGAACAAGCATTTTATCGAGTGCCTTGTTACGCAACGCATAACTTTGGTGTTGAT
This sequence comes from Ottelia alismoides, assembly GCA_037367405.1. NCBI lineage: Eukaryota > Viridiplantae > Streptophyta > Magnoliopsida > Alismatales > Hydrocharitaceae > Ottelia > Ottelia alismoides. Next base: position 759,071 of record JAZKJV010004651.1, on the reverse strand, counting down.
CAGTGCGTCTGCCAAGAGAAGAGGAGTCATCTGCACTTGTTTTCCTGGGAATACACCAAGGTGTGCCTTTTTTGAGTACCTATCGTACCTTCTACACCCAGACTTGTAGCATTTACGATGCATAGCCCTTTTTTGGTGCAAGCCGGATTCCTGGTCCTAATAGCAGTGGTCCAAGCGGACACTTTGAAATGGTTGGGAGCGCCCGCCTTTGGTGGAAGCTCTGTTGATAATTGATTTTGTGGAATGAGAGCTTTTATTCAACATTGATATTTATTTACTTTATTTTTGGCTAGCTCCACTGCTTTTACCAAGAGTTGGTGCACACTGATCAATATTTTTTTGTTTTATTCACACTCTGGCACTTAGGTAGATGTCAAGAGATTTGTACAAGAACCAAGTTTTCATACCGGCTAAAATGCTGACACTCAGGTTTCATGAAGCCTTCAATGATCTTATCCCATCCTCGAGCATCATTAAATAAAGTCCAAACTAAAATCCCTCATCCCAGTTCCTCAAGTGAAATTTCAACTCATCTCATCGATACCACAATCGTGTATGTGAAGTGATGATAACATTCTTAAGGTTGGAGACTAAGCATGCAATATAGCACACAAATCTAGCAAACTAGGGAACTGTGGATAATTAAGTCTAAGACCCTGGTGGTCAAGGCTGGTTAACCTAAAAACTCAAGACCTCATAAATCAGGTGTTCTTGAACATCGCTGACCCTCTGTGGAAATGAAAATTGTAAGGGCTTTAATCCAACTCTTTCATCCATGTTTTGATTTTGTTTAAATTTTATATCTTTAAAAGATCTAATGACTGCCTAAACTCAAATGAGTAGATGCATTCGCTTTCATCAGTATAGCTGTAAGTACAAGCCATAGAATGGAACCCGTTGCTTGAGGATGGGCCATACACGATGTACTCTAAACCACCTACTCTTCTAAGGGAAAACCCTCACTAAAAAGAAGCTACTTATTTGCGTTTAGTAAGCAATTTGACTTTCAAAGGATTTTTGGTTTTTCTCATTTTTATGGATTTTTAGGTAAGGTTAGAACACAAGTTAAACTCATTTTCCTTTGAAATCAAGAAAATATTTTCCAAATCATTTCACATATATATAGATTTTTACAAACATTTTTCGAATGATTTTCAAAACAAGCGAAACCCATTTTTCAAAATATTTTTCTTGAAAATAGTGTAACATAGTATAGAAAATTCCTTAAAAATATCTTGTACACTTAGTTCATAAGAATATACTTTAGCCCAAAAAGTTTAAATTTTTTCAAAATTATTCAAAATATAGTTGAAGTACATATACTGTATATACGGTATACCCCCCTATACTTAAATTTTGCTATGTCCTCGTAGCACTAGATGATACAAGGATATAACTCCATTTAAGTATAGAAGAATATACAGGAACTAAAGAGGACACCCCCTATACTTAGGTTAGAAACAACCTAAGTATCAAGGAAAGGAAAGATGAGTGAGAAAATCACGGGGATTCAGGTCCCCCCTATACTTAGGCTGAGAGTAGCCTAAGTACGGAGATGGATAATTGATGTTGTCGAGACCTGAAAGGAACGAAGAAGTTAGGATGGATGTACAAGTGAGTGAATGAATCTTCGGAGATGAATGGAGTACCTAAGGTCTAGGGGAGGGTGTAGGAGCAATCAAGGCTCAATCAAGCATACAATATACTTTGAATTCACCAACTCACATGTGAAACCATCAAGTGTTGGTTGATTATCTTATCATTTTTGTTGGTGACTAAAACATTCTAGTTTATGCAAGAATCAAGAAAATGTAAAATAGAACCATCCTACGTAAACGAGGGTGTTGCTCTCGTAAAACATTATTTTACTCCATTTTAAGTCAACTTGCATTTAACAGTCCCAATTATTTGCTTAAGGTTATCACTGATTAAATGTGAACATAAATCAAGCAATCATCGTCTACCAATCATTCCCAGTTTCCATTAACCAAGATGATCTAGCCAGTAAGGGAGGTCGAGAAAAGGCCATGCGGTCGATAAATCTATGACCTATGCTAAAAGAGAAAACATGCAGTGACTTGAGCAAAATTCGTGAAAACTCAGACTGAATTAAGACCAAATCCAATTGTATGCAAGTCGATAAGAAACCACACCTAACATGCTTCTATTAAAGGGGAAGACCATCTTTTAATTTGGCTAAGTAAAGGGATGTCTATGTGCGTCTTGAATTATTGTGTGTCCTACCTACGATCAAGCACATAAAATAAAAAAAATGCACGCGATAGCTCAGAAAGGCGTATACCTGATCCTAGGTCAACACTCAAGTGGGGCGATCCCACAGAACCACCAATATCTCGTTCATTTACACGCGTGAGTCTTCGAACGAAGACCGCTGTAAAGATGATTATTACTTGGAAAATAAAAATGCAAAACAACAATTTTTTCTTTCTTCGATTTTCTCTATGGTTGCTTCTGCGGCTTCTCACATCAGGAACTCCTGCTCCTCGCCTCCTTGAACACCAAGGGCCCTGCCACAAAAACAAATGTTAGATATCAATCGACAAAGATTAATGACACAAATGATAACGTGACCTACGCATCAGAATTTAACACTTAATTAAATAAATAAAAATCCAACTAAACATAAGATGAGCCATATCCCCGGCAACGACGCCATTTGACGAGCTCGGAATTCGGCCTCTTAAGAGTGTGGTTTTAACAATTCAAATATCATTGCACTCAACTGAATCAGATGCATCAAAGACCGCTTCAACATAACTATCAATTAAAGGCAAAGCGGTCGATTTATATTTTACTTGGGCAAGCCCAAGGTCAAACTCAAGGACCCGAGACTCTTAATCTATTATCTAGACTCTTATCATTCAAAATAAGTGTTGAATTAGAAATCCATAGGTCATTATGCACAAGAAGAAAGACTCGATGCATAAAGAAACATGAAAATATGCAATTTTTAATTTTTTATATGCAGGTAGATGCAAATGATGATGCATGCAAGTGTGTGATTATGCCCTAATAAGATTAACTAAATGAGCAAGAAATTTGGGTCAACTTCAGAATCGAAGGACTAAGCAAGTTCCATTGAACTATTGATTCAAGGCATAAACAATTACATAAAGGACACTCCATTAACAAAATTAATCATCTTAGAGTGTCAAATCAGAAAACCAGCTATGCCATAAAAAGGATAACAAAACGAGCTTTGAAACGCTAATGAAATCACATCGATTGGATCTTGGATGCTCAAGATATTCACATAAGAAACCAAGGGCATAAATGCAAGTAAACATGAAAAATATAATAGCAAACAAGTTCCTGGAAGGACTAAAAGTAATTAAATTTTATGCGAGGCCTTCCCTTTAAATTACCCACATGCGCGGGGGTATATATGCAATTATTAAAACCCACAAGGGGTCGGGTGCAAATTACCCCAAGCGCACGTGAGATGCGCGTGCTACATAACCTGCTTGCAATATGGAAAAGCCAACGGGGTATCCTTGCAAATTTCCCAGCCATCACGTGACTGGGACACGTGAGGCTAGGCTCGGGTCGCTATGTAGGCTCGGAGCTGGCTCGGAGGCGCGTTGGTGCTTCGACAAAGGCTTGGAAGCTTATCGCTGGCACGCACGAGGCTCAGGATTTCCAAGCCTGGAGATTTGGTGCTGAGGATCGAGACCCAACATGTAGCGCCTGTAGCCCTTCTGATCAAGGAGATCGTATGGCGGATGTAGCTTGCGTAGGAGTTGACATGGCCAGCTTCGGACTGCCCGATTTTTGAAGATCCGATGGTAGCTGGAAACTCAAGATGAACCCGATTTTTGAAGATCTGATGGTAGTTGGAATCACAAGGCAAAGATGATGTGGCCGAGTGTTGGTCGTTGGATGGACTTTGGGGAGGTGCATCCAACGACAACTGTACGCTTATGATCCTCTTCCCTCGCCGCGGTGGTGGCAGTGAGTTTTGTCCTCTGGCATAGTCACCTTGGTTCCGCCTCTCTTGTCAGGACCCGATAGATCTTCCCGGAACATCTTGAGCGCTGGTCGATGAAGCTTGAGGCACAGGGAGGGAGCTGGCCTGTCTGGAGGGGTGTGACGACGTCTCTATGCTGGAGATGGTGCCCGCGAAAGTTGCTCTGACAATGGCTCAGGCCGTTGACGATGGTACCTGCATGTTAGATCCCGTAGACGAAGCGATGAGGTGTGACGCGAGGTGGATGGAATGGAAGCCTGGGTGAACGACAAAGGTGAAGGCTTAGGTGCTCCTCTGCCATAAAGGCGGAGGAGATGGGTCGAGTGGTCAGAGGTCATGGATGATCGAGGGGATGGTCGAAGTGGTTCGCGTGAATGAGGGTGGCATGGGGAAGCTCAAACGGTGTTTAATGGAGGGTGGACATGTGTGTGAAATCCTAATTAGAGAAAATTAATGAAAAAACAAAAGGAGATCAGAACACTTACCTAGGCCATGGAAGAGTGGAGGCTTGGGCTTGAGGTCCTAAGAGGACCTCGGGTCATCGCTGGACCCCTGCAACAACTGGGGGAATCTTGGTGGCGGCGGAGCACTGCAGTCTTGGCCTATGTTGGCCAGGGGTCAACACCAGAAGCCGTCGTCATCTTCGCTCCTCAATCGATCCTCCCCCTATCACAGGGAGGAGGAGAGGGGCTGAAAAGAGCCCCACGTAAAGGTGGATGGCGTGGAATGGTGACGGAGTTGGGTTATCTGAAGAGTAAAGGTGGCGGTTCTGAGGGTGGTCGACGTGGCTTGAGCGGGAAATATGGAGCAAAAGGAGAAATGATGTGGATCGAGTGGGATGCCGCGAGGACGAGGGATGGCCAGGCTTCATCGTGGGATGGTTCGTGAGTGGAGGAGATGATGGAGAAGGTGGGGGAAATGGAAAGGGGCCATTAGGAACGCGAGGTGGGCAACGTGGGGAAGGGGAGGAGCCTAAGGTAGAAGACAAGTCATGATCGTTGGATCTTGCGATCCAATGGTTAAGAGAAGGGCACAGAGCGACGGTCCCGATTAATCGATGGATGGTGGATGGAAGGGTGCAGGGAGCGCCTCGTGACGTGAATATAGGAGGGCGATAATGGACAGTGTTGATGCGATATGGGACTCGATCAAAGGTTTGAGGAGGAAGAAGTAACGTGCGGTGGTGATGGTTGCATCTCAGAGATGATCGTGCGACTGGAAGAAGGACATGTGGCAAGAGGAGGTTTAGGCAGGAACGAACGACTGAGATGGAATCTGGGAATGATCAAACAGTTACGAAAAGGTGCAGGAATAGACGGAGGGGATTGGAGTATGCAGAAGACGATCATATGGTAGAGGAATGAGGGTGCGTGGCATGCAAAGGACCAGGCCACGTGGCGCAACCAGAAAGCGCCACGTGGCCCAATCAGGTTATTCAGATAGAAAATGTGAAATATGCTTGAGAAGGAGGTCGAATTTGAAAAAACTCAAAACATGAAAGGTGTAGATCTCAATGAGATATACAATTTTCATGATGACCAAAAACGGAAACGAGGTCAAATTAAAGGAGAAATATTTTTACGATTGTTTTTAAGGTTATAAAAACACTACGATTTTAATTTTGTTATTTTTATGTATTTTTAATTTATTCTAAGACTCAGACATATACAAGGATTTATCTGGTTTTTATTGACATTTAGTCTAATCTAGGGGGTTAATATCTGCGAATTAAAACCATAAAACTAGGATTCATCACATGCGTCCTCAGTTAGCATCTGACGACCAAGTGGGTGCATCGATTCATTTTGAATGACCAGTGTAGATAAGATCTGGGCAATGTTCTTGATTTGACAAGGGAGGTCATCTGGAAGAATGAGGAAGAATATCTTCCCCAGCAAACTTCGGTTCGCGATATCTCCTTAGTCAGGCATACTCTTCGGCTCTTGGTGGTCTTCAGCTTCCTGGGAAGCTTCTGCACCTGCAGAGCAGCTCTGAGCCTCGTTGTCGGTAGACGTGCATGTCAATATATGTCTGATTACATAGGATGTTGTTCTTCAGTTCAATCAAGCCCATTTAGCTCTACTAAATCCCTTTCCTTCACAAGAAGATGTGTGACATGAATACGAACATCCTCGGGTTAAAATATGAAGCTGAAATACAATAGGGTGAGATGAGGAGGCAAACTCCAATAAGAGGTGGAGCATGAGCTCGATTTACTGATCTATGCACAATCAAGTGTGTCAAGATGGAGGAAAATGATGAAGTAACGACGGGGAGTGAGGTGTGGTGCTTGGATGAGTCGAAAATAGATCGGGGTACACGGGAATGGTGGCAGGTTATCTAAGTTCCGATGAACTACGATTACACTATTTAAGGCAAAAACTTAATTTAAATGTGTGAAATAAAAGGTGGAATGAAATATTGGAATGAAAATCTACCTAAAATTGCAATAAAAAGAAGCTCATACCGGGGAAAACCAGGGAGCAGATGACCATGCTGGAGCTAATGCTTGACGATGGTGGATCGACTCTTAAGTCACTTCTTCTCCTTGCTGACACCTCCACGATCTTCCTGCTGTCACCAAGAGGATAAAGCACAAGAAGGTTTGGGGTTACAAAGGATTAAGAGGGATTGAAATTGCAAAAGAGGTCGGAGGCCCTTATTTACAGACATAGGAACTTGCGACTTTGGGAAGGTGATGGCGTGCAAAACGATTGAGGTTGGTGGAGGCTAGGAGTAGGACGTGCGAGAAGGATGTAGTCATCAAGTTGGTGGGGAGCACGAGGGTTTTGGAGTGGAGTTGGAGTAGTAAAATGGAGAAGGAGGGTCGCTCCTGACTCTGATAGAGTTAGAACGAAGGCAGGATAGTTGACCCAAGGTCAACTGTCGGATGCCTCTCAATGGTCCATGTAGGACGACAAAAAGAGAAAACACAAAGAAATAGGAAGAAAATAGAAAATATAATAGAAAATAATTTATTTAAATAAAACTCAAAACATAAAAGACGTTTCTAATTTTATAAACTATTTTGTAGTGATTTTTATTTATTTTTACAACCTTATTTATTAGGTGTTAATTTTTACAAGTATACATATAAGTAAATTTACCTATTTTGTATATTAGAACCATTCTCATATTGTTTCATCAAGATAACAAACAAGTAATAGAATTATCTTTTGATGTGTGTTTGTGATCGCATATGTCTGTAAGTGAAGGGGCCTCCTGTCTCAAGTCTGATCCGATGAAGGATGCACTTGCAGGTGCATGGATGAGACGTGTGCTTCCTGTAATCCAAGTTGCAAATCCGAGTGTTGATTCTCTAGATTTCATCTTAGAAAATCGATGGCCTTCTTCATGAGTAAGATACATCAAAGAAGGTAGAGACCCACGAGCAGTCGATCTGATAGCACGACAACGTCGTGTTGACTGTGAGGGTTAAATGCACAAAGATTGGGATGCCAGAATGGTCTTAGAGAGCCTACGATGTCTGACAAGTCGGATCTGCCAATCGTTGTATCGACTGCTCTCACGTCTCAGTAGGAACCTAACTCAAGTGCAATCTCAATAATTAACTCACAATAATGATTAAGTAAGTAAATGTTGGTGAGCTAAACTTTATTATACCCTACAAAAATATGAATAGTACACAAGCAATAGGGGTCGAACCACAAAGGAGCACACGATGTAGAGCAACAAAAATAAATAGACAACTTAGGAATTATTTTTTTTGTGCGTTTATAATTTTTTATGTTTTTAATTTTGAAAATTTTTAATTTAGAAAATAAAATATAATATTAATATAGATAATAAATACTATGTATAAAAAATATACATGAGATGTTTTGATTTTTCAAATATTATAAATAAACTTAAAAACTGAAAAAGAAAACATTTTTGGGTTTTATAATTTTCTCTATATTTGGATATTTTTTTAAATTGTTATAGAATTTAAAATAGGGAAACACACAAAACATAGAAAAAAGTAAATGGGGGGGGGGCTTGCAATGGGTTTAATAGATATTTATAAATTCAGATTGAGTCCAAATTCAATTTTCCTGAATACTAGATAATCTAAAGAAAATTCAGAAATATTGAAAATATTTTTATGATTTTTCTATTTTTTTATAAAGTTTTCTAAGTTTTTTTTGGAGTTTTAGTTAATGATTTGCAATAATATTTGGTCAGAAAATCAAATATAGCCAAATAAACATACATAATTTTTTTGTTTTTTAAGACATTTTGTAATTTTCATGGATTTTTAAATGCTAAATACGAGAATATGCAAAATTTTTATATTTCTATAAATAGGAAAATAGTTTTAATTGCCTTAAAAAATATATGGGATACAATATGGTTCCAGTCACATACGATAATTTTCCTATAATATTTAATTATAAATTGATATTTTTAATAATTAAAATACAACTATAAAATTATATCTACAATACAGGGACTAAATTACAATTTTTATAAAATTTCAAAGCATTTAATAATCCTAAAATAAAATCTAGAGGCTTATATGAATTTTTCTGCATAATTTAATATATTCCATACTAACAGTGGTATAAATGTAAATAATATAAATAAAAGGGACTAGTATGCAAATTACCAAAAATAAATACAATGATATCCAAAGTTCATGTACTAAATGTAAATACACAAAACCATAATGTTATCCATGCAAAATTCCCACCATCTCACGCATACATGCACGCGAGATGATGTAGTTTTGACTAAAGCGCAAATTGAGGAAAACTTGGGGTTCTTAATGTACATAATATAGAAATATTACAACAATAGAGGAAAGTTTATGGACTATATGTAAATTACAAAAAATAGAGGTTAAAATGTGCATATAACCCTCAATATGTGCCAGCGAACGGCAGATGGAATGTCACTTATCCACGTAGCGCAGAGGATGGTCGATGACATTTCATGGATGGAAGGCAAAGATTAGATCCCACCCTCTGATCTGATGGTCGCTTGGCTCTGGATCAAACGACCCTTGTTGCACCTAGCACTTGTTCTTGATCCAACAGCTAGGAGCGGGTCTGGAAGAACATGGAAAAAGGCTCGACCGGGCGAGCTTCGTTCGAGCAAAACTCCTGTCTCGGGGATCACCGATGCTACTAGACGTCTCAAAATGCTCCTTAGGTTATTCCACATATATGGATCCAGACCTTGATTATGGAGTTCTGGGAGATCGATGAAGTTTAGGGACATGGAGCTTATGTCCGAGGATCAATCAAGCCCCAAAAGGAGTCCTCTACGGTTCCTACCTATACAAAATGCCTCCTAGGTCGATGGTGAAGCTCCTTGACCTATTAGCTGCTCAATATGGTAGAACAGATTCGATGGAGGTGATCAGGCAAGAGGCATATGAGGAGCACTGATCTCCCAGATCTTAGCAAGATCTGGGTGAAAATGGATCAAGGCAAAATAAGATGGGGTGGTCAAGGTATGTAAGTGATCGGATGGTCGATCAATGGTTGAGAACAATGGCAACAAGGATCGGAGCTCGGAGCTTTGGTGAACTGCGTTTTTTATTTTCTATGCTAACATAGATAAAATTAGATGATATAAAAAAGGCATGACTATAATACTGCTACTCCTAAGAATCGAGAAGGAAAAGAAAATAGAAGATCACCTGCCTGATGTGGCCAAGAGTAGAGATCGTACTGAGGAGCTCCGACAAGGGTTGAATCTGCTCTTAACCACCTCCTCCTTGTTGTGAATCGGTGGGGATTACTCTCTGTCATATAGGATCACTCCGGGTTTTGATCCAAGGGGTCAAAAGTCGATTAAGAGGGATTAAAATTTGAATTGAAGCCTGAGGTTTCGTTTTATAGCAGTGATGAAGGAGCTCCAAAGATCTAGGTATTCTGTGAGGATCATGCAAGATTGACAAGGGATTTGGTCTGGCATTGAAGAGTAACGATCGAGGAGGAATTTTCATGAAATGGGTGAGGCAATCTGATCAACGAAACATATGCTAAAATAGGGGGAAGGGGCAGGGTCAACCTCTGACATGCTATAAGGCTAGGATGACCAAGGAGTTGACTGAGGTCAACTCAGACTCATTTCATATTAGTTCACGTAGGGTGCTCCAAAACAAAACAAAAAAAATAGAAATAAAAGAGAAATAAAATAGAAATTGATTTTTTTATTTTTTTGAAACAAGAAAGTTGATTCTTATTTTATGTACTATATTAGGTGATTTTTTATTTTTATTTACCTATTTATTAGGTGTTAATTTTTACAAGTATAAATACCTATGTATTGTGTATTTTATTTTTATTTTAGATAAATATTTTCTATACACAATTTATATATTTATAAAATATTTAAATATGTATTTACATTTTTTTGTTTTATTTTTTGAGTTTATTTGTACACTTAAGTAAATATAGGTAATGTGTAACATATGTATAAGGTACCTGTATATTACATTACTTCATTTGTTTTAGTAAATTTTTAATGTTTTGTTATGTTAGTATTTTTAATAGAGGATGGGGAGCTTGCACCAAGGTGCATGTAACTTTACATGCACCGGCGCTTATATCTTCCACATTTTTTTACTTTTTTTTTAAAAAAAAATCTCATGTATATTCATCCATATATCCCTCCAATATGTCATTCGAATTTCGTCAGAAACAGAGACTCCTATGACCTCCATCCAGAACAGGTATTTTTAACGGTCTTACAATTATTGTAATCGACCTGTTATGGATGGAGGTCATAGGAGTTTCTGTTTCTGACAAAATTCGAATGACGTATTGGAGGGATATATGGATGAATATACATGGTGGTTTTTTTAAAAAAAAATAAAAAAAATATGGAAGATATAAGCGCCGGTGCATGTAAAGTTACATGCACCTTGGTGCAAGCTCCCCATCCTCTTTTTAATATATTTTAAATAATATTTACAAGTATTTAAAAATATAAAAATATAAAAATATAAATAACGAATTAAATGAATAAAAATATGTGGATATATAATACAATGGGACCCCAAAAAGCTAACTTTTGTATCATAACTCCAATTTTAATGAAACTACTTTAATAGATAGATAATTTAACTTCGAGTACAATAAAGGTGAGTTTGATCAATTTTAAGTTTGTACAGACAAGATATTGATCTATGAAGTTTTATTTACGGATTTTTTATTTGCATGTCCAGTCACATTGTGCATTATTTTGATTTGCAATTATTTTTGTATTTTTCTATGTATTATTATGTACATGTTTTGTGTTGAAAATTATTTTATTTGAAGTGTGTAAGAGTATGCATAAATTAGTGTAAGTTTCATCTATGGACATCGTATGAGGCACCTAAGGCTTCTAGGTGATAGTGTTATTTTGTATGTATTTATTTACCTTATCTCCCATTACTTTATTCCTTGTTGACCAAGTTAATATTGACTTAGTCTCAAGGTTTAGGGTCAGTTAGTATTTACAATACTTCTTTTATTTTTGTTTTCTTTTATTTATTCATTTATTTTGTATTTAAATACATGTATTTACACATTATTTAAATGCACCGGTTAGAAAGTTATTTTTTACAAGTTAGCTATATTTAAATGTATTTAGCTAGGGTTTTAAAGATAAAATAAAAGAATAAAGGTGCATGAATAGGTATTCATAACCCTCCCATACTTACCTTTGCTAGTCCCTAATGAACACTTATTAGGAGAATAAGTGATGCAAAAGAGAAAATAAAGAAGAGAAAAATAAAGAAGGTAGAATGATGATGATTTTTAAACTTGTCTTTACAAAATCAAAGTGCGGAGCTCAATTAAGACCTTTAGATTGTTAACGTGTTCAGAACCACACTAAGGTTAGGACTTGTGACTCAACATAACTTAGATTCCGTGCTCCTTTATTTAGTTCAACTCAACAGTCTGGTCAGAACTGTCCTTTCAGATGTATACTCTTGTAACCTTGAAATGGCCTGAACCAAGTATGTGAACGTTGTTAGCTCTTTCTAGATAAGAAATTAAACTATCTAGTGCTCTCCTCCTCCGGTAACTTGTCATCAGGGAGATGGATATTTCCTCCAAAGTTTAGGTGTGTTCTAGTTCACAACGAAGGGGGAAAAGCTGGAAGAAAGGAAAAAGAAGTGGAAACAGACCAGTGTAGTCGTATTTTCTTGTGAAGTTTGGTCAGTGTACGCAAGACTCCACCAAGAATCAAACCTTTTCTAAAACTCAAAAATTTTGGAATTTTTGATATAGGCTTCTTTTGATAATTCTTTATTCGACATTGCACTGCATTCTTGTTTGTCCTGACTGATATAGAATCTTTTGGCCCACTCATGTTTTGGGGTCTTAGAGAAATTGTGCTAGCAAACCATTCCTCATTTGAAGCTTTATTTCAATCCAATATTTGGCCATTAAATGTCCCTACTACCAGAGAAACATTAGGTTGATGTATCGGTTTCGATAATCCTCACGAATTGTTGCTGAGCAACCCTTAACGAAGCGACCTAGTATCATCTAGATAGACTCCCAAATCTTTCAACAACCCATCTTAGTTGAGATAAGTGTTGAGTGCGAGGTTCTAAGTCAATTCATTGTTGCAAGAATCATACAAATGACATGGAAGGTTCTAGTTAGGCAAATTGAATTGTCACATGAATACAGTCTTGTGGAAACTAAAGAATTAAGTCAAAATGACCTGAAGCATCTCAATTCCAGTCCTTAACAGGTTCCTATAAAATTAGGTGGATTAAGGTCTAGACTAAGTTCCAATCTTCGGATTTTATTCAGACTTGTTCAATTGTTAGAGTCATTCAGATGCTTATGTAATGTAAGGAATATTTGTGAAGAAATTACTGTTTTTGAACTTTTTTCGAGGTTTTCAAAAATTTTTGCAAATATATGTGGCATTTTGAAATCATTTTGCAATTTTTTAGGTATTTTGGGATATTTCAAAATTTTATGGGATTTTTGAAAAGCAAAAGGAGTTAATGTGCCAATGTAAGTTTTATGCGAGTGTTATTCTTTATTATTGATTTATCGTATATCCTTACTCAATAATATAATAGCCATATTATTAAAATACGAAAGTATGAGTTATGGCTAAAGTATATAAATTGTATATACGACCTCCCATACTTAGCGCGAGCTATGTCCTCATAGTGATCAAAGAGAAAAAGGAAGACATAACTCGCGTCGAGTATAAAAAAGCCTAGACTACAATGACTCAAAGAACGTAAAGTCGCTCGTCCACCCCTATACTTAGGGTTAACTAATTTTAAGTATAACAAACTACACACAAAGCGTGGATGATTAAGGGTTAGAATATACAAAATCATCGGCTCGACCTATCCTCCCTATAATTAGCGTAAAAATGCCCTAAGAATAGAAAAGCATTATCAACAAGTTGGGAGACATGTGAGATATCAAAGAATGATTACTCGAGTTAGTCACCCCATGTACATAGGATGAAGCATATCGTAAGTATATCAATAATAAAGGGATGACTGAATAAACAGAAAAATAGAAAAAAATAGAAAGAGAAATGAAAAGAGGAAAATAAGAAAAGAAGAAAATGATATTTTTGAGTTTTTATATGACTGGTATATAAGTATCAAGAAACTCTTCTTGATATATCACTTCAACTAAGTCTACAACGGACAAGAAAGTGTCATTCTCAAGATATGGTTTTAACAGTTGTCCGTTGTCTACAAAAGTTGGTGTGTCAGATGACATGTGTGATATGATGATGCTTCCATTGTCACACACATTTTTCACGATGAAGGGTTCTAACCACTTGCTCTTAAGTTTGCCTGAAAATAACTTTAACTTCTCGTCAAACGATCACACCTTCTAATTTGGCTCAAAAGTCTTTCTTCGGATATGTCTGTCATGCCATCGCTTGACCTTTTCTTTGTGCATAAGGTTGTTGTTGTAACATAGTATCTGAATTCCAACAAATGATTTAGGTCTAGCTTTCTATTTTTCCCAGCTTTCTCTCTATCCATATTGCATACACTGACTACCCACAAGGATTTATGAACGAGTTCCACAGGCAAATGGCACGGCTTGCCATAAACAAGGTAGTAGGGAGACATGCCTAAAGGAGACTTGTACACGGTACGGTAAGCCTAAAGAACTGAGTTAAGCAAATGCGACTAGTTCTTAAGATTAGGACGTACAAGTTTTTGCAGAATTGTTTTTATCTCCCTGTTTGAACACTTAGCCAAGCCATTAGTTTGCGGGTGGTATGGAGATGCAACATGGTATTCTATGTCTTACTCCTTTGTCAACTTCTTAACCTCTTTTTTATGTAATGGCTTCTCCCATCATATATTAGTATTTTGATAATCTCGAATCGTGCAATGATATTATCTTTGAGAAATTGACAGAACATGTGGCTGTCTGCGGCTCAAGCAAGGATAGCCTCCACCCATTGACTGACATAATCGACAAACATCAATATGTACTCATAGCCATGACTGTTTGGAAACGAGCCCATGAAGTCGATACCCCATACATAGAAGACATCAAAAATTTGAAATACTTGAAAGGATGAAGGATATGGGAAGATCCTTAAGTTCATCATGGAAGCGTGAAGATCGCATCTTATGTAATTAGAGCGACTAATCACACTAGTTGCTTGGTGCAACAGAATTTAAAAAATTTCAATGATGAAACCACACGATCCAAGAACATTTCTTATATCATTTCATCAAACCACATACACAAATAAGATTACCTCTTAAAGTGTAGTTGTGATCGTAGTCTCTAATGTAATAGGCCTCCTGTCTTAAGTCTGATCTGATTGGAGAGGCGCTTGTGAGCATGGTGATGAACTACATGCTTTTTACAATCCAAAGCGTTGATCTAAGCGGTGAATATGCTGATCTAATCTCACGAGATCCAACGTCTTCTCCACGAGCAAGGTGTACCGAAGGAGACGGAGATCCACAAGTAGTCGAGGCGGTGGAACATTGGCAAAGCAGCGACAATGGTCTCTCTAGCGTTTCCAAGTGGATGGCCACTTAGAGAGAGAGAGATGGTGTGATAAGAGAGAGAGATCCCTCAAATGCTTATGTGTAAAGGAGAGCTAGGGTTACCTCTCATACAATATTTTGGGAGTCCATGGATCCAAATCCATGGACAACATAAATCCAATGGTTCACATTGATTTGTATTTCTTTCAATGGTCAGGATTTTGTTGTTAAAAACACAACAACAATTAATTTAAATAAATTAAATATATTGAATAATAATCAATATATATTAATTTAAATTAAATCAATTCACCTTGGAGAAATAGGAAGTATATGAAGGGGGGGATGGCTACATATTCCCATAAGGGGAGGGTGGCCTTCCACCCTCTTCATAAGGAAAGGTGGCTCCACCTTCCTATTACCTGAGATGCATATCTCATGAATATTTACAAGATTAACAATTACTTTTGTTGTAAATAATTTCACAAAAATAAATCTAATTTATTTTGTGAAGATTACAATCATGCTATTAGAAATTTGTCGATCACATTCACAACCCAAATAAAATGTAAATTACATTTCAATTAATTGTTCAATGTGAATCCAAATAACATCACATAAAATTATAAATGTTATTTACAAATAGCTCTCACTTATATATTATAAATCATATTTATAATAAATACATGAATATTATGGATAGTGGTATCCACATCATTCATGTCCATAATAATTAAATCATATTTAATTATATAGGATCATTATTTTCATGCATCAAAATAATATGAATCAAATTCACATTATTCAAGATAATTAAATCACATATAAATATCCATTTCTTAAAACTTGGGTATAATTTAACAATTGAATTATTCTTGAACTCTTTCTTTTAAGAATAATGTGCTTTCTCTGCGGATACTTGAAAATAAGGACAGGACAATTGCACATTCCAAGTATAGTGACTTGGATATTGAGATCACATTTCAAATCCAGATCTCGGGGCCTCTCATAGATGCTTGATTAAATAAAGGTCGTAAATCCAATCCTTTCACTGCATCTGAATCACATTCAGATACATGTCCAACTTTTGGACCAAGATCAGATCACTTCACCAAAATCCAGAACTTTTTCATCACTCCCTCGAAATGGAAGCGTCATGGTTATACAAGCATTTATGATCACATCACCCTCAGGTATTCCTAATATATGTACATCCTAAATACTGGAAGACCTATAAAAACCCAAAGATATAGATCAATTTATACTGTCATTTTTAGGGTTTCATCATTAAGTTTTTCATTCGGTCATTGGGAGTTGGTATCGATCATATGATTTCCAAAAGTATATATCATACCTACAAATTCTTGTCATGCTTCCAAAGCAAGATGACCACACATGGAATTTGATCAATCCCAATACCTTATGAGTGAGCTCATGTCTTCCGATTCACAAGTGAATCTGCATGATCCCTTTGACAGATCGTATTACTCATATGACCTCATATGCACACCGGCTCGCAGGTGTATAGACCTTGATTAGGCCATCGACCTATCGGTCTGCCAAATGTGCATACTTAAACATATAGCAATACATCTATCTCCGGTCAGAGGATGCATGCCTATATCGTGACAATATTCAACATAGGACTTGGTTTTCTCGATATCATTAAGTCAACTCTTTGAGCTAACTAATCTGGCACCTCCGAATCTCTATTCTTATGCAGAGGACCTGCATCCAGAGGTCGGTCATATATCAACCAAAAAGAAAGGATTGCCATCTCCTACTCATGTCGGAGATCATCTCTTAAAAATCATTTGATGGTACTTGATGAGTCCTCAATATAACTCTTTAGATATTCATCCAGACTCTATGATCCAACACTTGAATCAACAGCTGTATGATCATTAAGATGACCATGGTACATGACCCTAATTGTACTAAGGGATCTTATAGTGCATTCATTCATTTAATATCAGACAGGGAGTGAAATAAACCAATAACATTTATTGATAAATCAAACAATACAACAACATTTATTGTAGGAATGGTTTTCCTTGGGCTCACATGGCTAATAATCTCTCACTAGCCCTCAGATTATTTCAGGTACAATCTTAAACCATATTCAACACATGCTGGTCAAAAATCTTCCGCATCAAAGGTTTCGTAAGCAGATCAACAACGTTGTCGGTATAGGCCACCTTGGTGATGACGATGTCACCATACTTTTGAATCTCTAGTATGATGCGATATTTCTTTTCCACGTGCTTGCTCTTTTGATGCCTTCTGGTTTCCTTTGCCTGAACTATGGCTCCCATGTTATCGTAGAGTAGAGGGATGGGAGTATCAGAGGAGACTACGTCAAGTTTCAGGATGAACTTACGCAACAACACCGCCTCCTTTGCAGCATCTGATGAGGCAATGTATTCGGCTTATGTTGTTAATTAGCCATAGTGTCTTGCTTCTTTCTTCTTCAGCTCATAGCACCATTGTTAACATGAACACAAACTCTGATGTCGACTTTTGATCATCAATATATGATTGGAAGTCTGAGTTTGTGTATCATAAGACTTGGATATCAGCATATCCATTGATCAAGATCTAATCTTGCGTCCATCTTAGATACTTGAAGATGTTCTTCTCTACATTCTAGTGTTGTTTTCCATAGCAGGATTGGTAATGGCTTACCCCTCCCACTGCATGGCAGATATCTGGTCTTATGCATATCATGACATATATTAAGCTTCTTGCAACTGATGTGTAGGGGCATTGATGAATCTCAGTTTCATCACTCTAAAAGTTATTAATTAAGCTAGAATCCCTAAAAATAATTGGCATTTCTTCATTTATTCTGCATAATTAGCATTTATGCATATTTTGATAAGAATCACGTTTTATCACTTATTATTGCACAAAATAAGAAGAAAAAAATCTCAGCCAAAATGACCAGTAAAATAGCCTAATTTCCCCGATTTTTAACTAATTTGTGCTAACTCCAAATGACCTAACCACCTCCATTGTGTACATATCACTGACAAGAATAAATGAAAAATACAAAAAATACTAACCTAAATAAGTGGACCAAAAATCCAAACCCTAGTTCTAGGATTTCCGGACTAAAATCTTGATATCTTCCTCATACAGTGTCTGATTTGATCCTACTCACTTTTGAAGTAATGTACATTCAATTACCTTCAAAATAAGACCAAGTTCAAGTGAATCAGAGCTCATATGTGAAAGTTGGGTTTTGGGCGTCGTTTGTACATTTTGTATTTTAGCGGTTTTTGACCTATTATTTTATGTACATAATTGAATCATTTCATTTTATTTATTTTTAATTTATCATCTTTAATAAAAGTTTATTAAAATGCACAAAAATCCAAATCCAAACTGAGCTTGAAATGAAAGAAACCAACTAAGTCCGAGTCTTCACTAAATGTCTGTACAAAAATTGTCATTTTCATGTTTTATTTTATTTATTCTTTTTCTTACTTAATAAAAATAAAAAATTGGACTAATGTGTAAACATTTATCTTTGATTTTATCATATTTTTTTCGTATTTTTATCTGCTTTAAAATGACAAAAAATTAGAAAATCCAAAAATCAAGGTATTCTATGTACATGGGATACCCCAAACATATCACTTTGCACAAATGATCGATTTTGATTTTGGTATCTTCATCAAAGTTGTAGATCTCATCGAGGCGAGCAACTTTTGTGAAGAATGTTTTTCGATCCGAGGTGTTTGCTATTTATTCCAGATTTTTCTTTGTCTTTATTTTTCGAATTTTGTGTGACTGACACGTGGCAGCTCCTGGAGCTCCACATTTCACCAATTTTTAGGATTTATTTATACTTATTTTTATAAAAAAATAAATTTATAAAAATTAAAAATAAATAAAAATTAAAAATGCCACGTGGCAACACTAGGGCCGTCCGATCTCAACCGATCGAAGGACACCTGCGCGCCATCCCCTTCCTCCGATCCTCCCTACTTTCCCAATTCTGTGACTTCTCCGCCACCCTTCTCGTAGCCACCATCCTTCTCCAGCCGCCACCATGGATCCTCGATCTCCTCTCAAAATCCGACCAATCACATCTCCGATTATCCCCCTCTTCTCGTGAATCGATCGACGCCAACATTCCATCACCGTGCGATTTTACCTCCCCCGTCAAAGATCGCCACCCAACCACCGTATCCCCTCTTCCACCTTCCATCTTCATCTACCCTTTCTCCCCTCTTTTTAATGATCATCGCCGCCCCTCGACCAAGTATCCACCAGTAGCAACACACCACAAAGGAGCTCGGTGGTGACAGCCCGAGCTCCTCATCTTCGCCCCGATGAGATCCGAGGGATCCCCCCCTCGTTGCAGCTGCAACCCTCGCCCTCGCTGCTCTGCTCCGGCACCGTCATCGAGCCAACATCAATGATTCTTCATCTCCTCCATGCCTCCAGCTACTTCCAAGAGCTTCATCGACAACACTACTTCTGCAATCACGCCCGACCACTGCACCGCCCTTGCTCCACCGATGTCAGTCGGCTGTGTGTCGGCCACACGCTCTCCTCAGCTTCGCTACCAGAGCCACCAATGAGCCCTACCGATCGCCGGCCTACATGACACCAGCTCCGCCCTCGCGTCTCAACGCACATCTCCACCTCCAGCGACCATCGCCTCCGCGTCCCTTCGCCGGCATCACCCCTCCTCTCCCTCTCCGTCGGGCGGTTCTCCCAAGTATAGCACATCTACACAAAGACCAACCCCCTGCACATGGTCTGAAGCATCCCTCCTCTCACATGACTCGCACACGTGGGGGAGGGAAGATTTATAAAGAAGCCCCTAGGAGACCCGCCTATTGCACATCTCTCCCCAAACCTTTAGGTAATTATAATTTAGTATACATTGCATTTTCTTTATTTTTTTAATTAATGTAATTGTAGCTAGACCACTGTATTCCCCCTTTATTTTAAACCTCTACATGACATCATTTTATTTATCAAAATTTAGCATGATGTTCTTCAATTAATTCTCTACATTATGGCATATGATTGATATTTTTGTGATATGTGGTTAATTATTAAGTAATTATTTTGTGGAAAATTGCATATTTTATCCATTATGTGCTTGAAAATTCATATTTAATAGTTCTCTAAAAATCACCCAAAATTCAAGGTTTGTAGAATTAGTTGTATGTTACATCATGCCTAAAAAGAATTACATTTGCATGTATAGTTTACCCTGTAAAATCATCTTGCATATTTCAATCTTTAATTTTTAATAGGTATTAAATCTAGTATTTTTGAGGTTTAGGATTTTTTAGAGATCGATCAGCTAGTGATAGATCTTAGATAATTTTATTCCCTGAAAATACTTAGGTTTAATATTTATTATAAATAATTTATTGAAATTCATTATGTTTGCATTCAAAAATCCGTAAATATTCATCTTGCATTCAAAAATTCCAAAAACATTATTATGCAATCATTTCATCATAATTGTCATCTTGGCCAAGTTTCATATTTTTGGGACTTAGTTTGATTGATCTTTACATTTTACTCCCTAAAATTGGCCATATTTGCATATTGCATCCCAAAATTGCATTAAAAAAATACAAAAAATATACCGTCTCAAAAATCGTGCGATAACTTTGATAGACAAATTTCTAGGTTGTTCCTTTGCCTCCTTGAGTTTGACCTTGGGACTTGCCCAAGTAAAATAAACAAGAACCACGTGATTGAAAATTGAATTAATTAATTGTGGTTATTTCTTGACCGATTTTGATTGCCCATCTACAACGAAACGACATTAATTAAAATGTATGATAATTCATGCAAATTAACAAGGGCATTTCTGTGACTCATCAGGCATCCAACCATGGCTTTCTTTTCCTCAACACTTTGAGGAGCCATCCCTTTAGATAGGTGGATATCATGTCTTAAGGGAACTAAGCCTTTCTTGGAGTTCTCCATATGGAAACGTTCCATGATCTTCTTAACGTACCCATGTTTTGACAATCTCAAGATTCTCTTTTCTCGATTTCTGAACATATTCAGACCTAAGATGCAAGAGGCTCTTCTAAGATCTTTCATATCGAAGGTATATGATAGTCAAATCTTAATACTAGTCATCATCCTTGTATCGTTCCCAATGATAAGGACGTCATCTACATAAAGCACGATGAACAATATCACTCCCACTGAGCTTCTTATACACACACGATTCATCAAGATTCTGTATAAAATCATAACTCTTTATGGTTTCATCTTATATGATGTTCTAGCTACGAGAAGCTTGTTTGAGCCCATAGATGGATTTATTCAACTTGCATACTTTACTTTCCTCGGTTATGAAGCCCTGGGGTTACTCCATATAGATATCCTCTTCGAGGTATCCATTGAGGAAAGCTGTCTTGACGTCCATCTGCCAGATATCGTAGTCAAGATGTGCAGCTATAGCTAGTAGTACCCTGATGGACTTATGAATAGCCACAGAAGAGAATGTCTCATCGTAGTAGATGCCTTCCCTCTATGTGTAGGCTTTTGCTACGAGTTGTGCTTTGAAAGTCTCTACTTTCCCATCAAGTCCCCTTCTTCTCTTGAAGATCCATTTACACCCAATGGGTTTTAGCCCTCTCCGTGGATCCTCTAAGGTCCATACATCCTTCTTATGCATGGAGTCAATTTCTGACTTCATTTATAGCATCCATCTATCCATGTCATGATCCGTAAGTGCTTCATCAAATGAAGCTGGATTATTATCTGTTTCACCTGACACATGGAATCCGTATCTATCAAGTTGCACAACCACCCTCGACCTCCTTCGAAGAGGTACGCGTGTTTTCATCTTCATTTACTTCTTCGGTTTCTAGTTCAAGAAACTCAGTATCCTCAAGCGATTCAATGAGTTCCTTTACTTCATTTTGTCTTGACTCGTTTAGAAATCGTCCTCCAGAAATTTTACATCTCTAGAGAAAAAGGCCTTCTAAGTCGCAGGGTCATAAGCTGGTATCCAATAACATCCTTAACATACCCAATGAAGTAGCACTCATGAGTGCGAGATTCTAGCTTAATTTTATCTACATTTTTCACATGGACCAAACAACCCCAAATCCTTAAGTGATTAACACTAGGTTTGGTCCCATACCAAAGCTCATGAGGAGTTTTAGGTACAGACTTGGTAGGAATCTTATTTAGGATATATATTGCAATCTGTACTACATATACCCAGAAACTAAGTAGTAAATAAGCTTTACTCATCATTGAACATGCCATGTCCATGATGGTACTATTGAGTCTTTCAGCAACACCATTAAGTTGGGGAGTTCCAGGAGGAGTGAGATTGGAGACAATTCCTTTCTCTTTAAGGTATTCCTTGAATTCATATGAGAGGTACTCACCACCTTGGTTAGATCAAACCCGTTTAATCATCCAATCGATTAGGTTCTCATCCAAAGCCATTAACTCTTTGAGCTTTTCAAAGGTTTCGGATTTATGGTGTAATTGGAAGATAAACCCATATCGCGAATGGTCATCAATAAACATCAAACAATATCAATATCCATTTCGGGTCACTGATGAATCTGTGATTCATCACTCTAAAAGTTGAAAATAGAGCTTCGTTCCCGAGTAATTAGTTGCATTTTCCCGTTTATTCTGCATTATTATCATTTAAGCACCTGTAAATAATTTCTGCATTTTAGCATGCATTTTCACATTAAAATAAGAAGCCAAATCCCCTTGTAAATATCACATGTAAAATATAAATTTTCCCTATTTGTATCTATTTTATACTAACTCCAAATCCAATAAAATCAGCTCTTTAGTGTATTTATTACTAACACTAATAAAGGAAAATTATCAAAAAAAAATACCAACTTGTAAAATTGTCCAATAAAATCCAAATCCAAGTTTGAGATCACTAACCTTAAAAACATATCTCTCTCATACAATATCCCATTTAGGTCTACTCACTTTTAAAGTAATATACATTCAAAGACCTTCAGAACAAGACTAATTTCATAAAAATCGAAGATTGTATGTGAAACTTTGGTTTTAGGCCCCTATTGTATATTCTACATATTGACTAAAATGCCCTTCATTTTATCTTTTTATTTTCTTAATTAATAAAAAACCTACAAAAAATATATTAAATTGTAAATATTCTTTTCATATTTTCTCTAACTTTATTTTGATTTTTCTCTTATTTAAAAATAATAAAAAATTGCAAAACATAAAAATACGATATTTTATACCTATAAAAATATCACCCAAAAATATACTTTGTAGATATGACTTATTTTGATTTTTAGTCCTTCATGAAAGTTGTAGATCTCGTCGAGACGAGCAACTATCTTGTTTACCACTTTTTCATTTGACCCCTTTTGTTATTTTATTTTTTATTTTTATTTACATTTAATTTTGAATTTTCTAGAAGTGACACATGGCAACTTCTGGAGCCACCACATGTCACCCCCATTTCCCCTTTCTTTTTCTCTTTTTATTATCTTTATTTTTTTATGTATTCTATTATTTATTTTATTTATTATATTTTTTTATTGTTTTTATTAATTATTTTAACTTATTTTTTCATTGCCACGTGGCCACCTCCCTACGCGCCATGTGGCACCTCCTCCTTCCTCTTCTTTTTCATCCCTCTCTCCCTCTGCCTCGCGCACCGTGCCTGCATCGAACCTATCTCTTCCCCACTCCATCTTCTCTGCCTGCGGTTAGGGATGAGCATTGGGATGGGCTAGCCCGGTCCAACCCGAAGCCCATCCCAAAAAGCCCGACCCAACCCTGGCCCAAGTTAGGATCGGGCCGGGCTTGGGCCAAATATCTGAGCCCAAATTATTTTCGAGCTGGGCTCAGTCTTGGCTCAGCCCAGCCCGCTTGGCCTGCAAGCCCGACTCGACTGATGGCCCGATGGATGGCCCAAAAACCCAGCCCGAGTTAGGTCCGATTAAACAACCTGAGTACATGTGAACAAAACTGTAATTCGTATTGGTTTTCACAACTAATGATTCGGTCTTCATCATTCCAATGTCATTTCCTTTACTTTGTTTTTCCATTTTCCCTAATCTGGGGATCTATTAGAAATGTGTATATATCATACCCTTGGGTTCAAAGCATGACGTGACCGTGTTTTAAATCTTACATATGATGCCAAACAAACATGGGCTATGAAACATATATGACATTTGTTCGTTAGTTAATGTTGAGATGGAATTTATATTTGGTTATCGATTCTCGTATGGCAACTGATGGGCATTATTAAATCTCATGAAGAAGGAAGGCACGTTCACAGAAATGGAAGATAGTTTTTTAAGAAAAGATCAATGCTTAACTCTAGTCGGAGTAACTATACTTGTTTGTTGAAGTGGGCATTGATATTGCAGTCAAAGTTATACATACGTGCTAAACCTC
This sequence comes from Ottelia alismoides, assembly GCA_037367405.1. Lineage (NCBI taxonomy): Eukaryota > Viridiplantae > Streptophyta > Magnoliopsida > Alismatales > Hydrocharitaceae > Ottelia > Ottelia alismoides. The sequence goes on along the minus strand of JAZKJV010004651.1, from coordinate 734,706 downwards.
ATATTTACATAGGTAATATCTGCAGAAAATCACAGTTACTTCCCTAGATACTATCTAATTTGGAAAACTATGAAATTACCTGGTAGTCCTGCAACACACCCCAACCGTGGGGTTAAGGTGATTTATAACAAAAATAATTGTAGTTTGGTGTGAGGGTGACTAGAATCCCAATTACTAGATTCAACTTCCGGGAATCTGTCTAGCTTGTTTTTTCAACTGAAATCAGGATGAGATCTACATACAACTTGCCAATACCTTCCTGAAGTCATACTGTTCTTCCTGAATGCATCTCTTTCATTGTATGTGATGAATTACTTGCATTAATCCTATAATGATAGTTGTTAGCTTTTATGTTTAATATATTGCAAACTTTTAGACAACTCCATACCCATTAAGATAATATTGTTGAATAAGATGTTATTCTAATGATGGATTTATATGGGCCGGCCCGGCCCAAGCCCGACCCATGTTAATTGGGCCGGGCTTGGGCTTGGGTCGCCTCTCTTAGGAAAAAGCGGGCCTCGGGCCCGGCTCAAGGCCCGAAATTTTAAATGTGCTTGGGCTTGGGCCTTCCAGGGCCCGACCCAACCTGGCCCATGCTCATCCCTACCTGTGGTTGCACACTACCCGCCCGTGCAACCACCGCTAGAACCCGCCACTTGTCCCTCTGTCCCACTAATCCCCCGCGCAACCATTGTCCCGTGCGAAGCCCCGAGTCTCACGAGAAGCTCTCTCTCTCTTCACGATCACTGCAAGCACTCACCCATGATATCCGTCTCCTCCGCATCCTCGGTGCAACCCAACTTTCTATAAAAGCCACCATGTCATCGTCGATCAATCTCATTCGCCATTATTGGAAGAACCTCAAGCTCCCATGCCCTTATTGGTGACAACAAGATCCGATCGGGTCGAGCGATGATGGGTCATCTCTCAGATGAGATCCATGGACCAACCTCGGTCCTTGCTGAAGCCGTCGAGTGCAACTGCTGAGCTCGTCGCAATGCCGACGACTTGAGTGACAACCAAGGGTTGAGCTACTTCGCTACTCCACTTCACAGGCGTCCGTCCATACTCCTCCAGGTATACACCTCCTTCCTCTTCCCCTCCCTCTATTCTTTTTCTTCCACCGATCTTCCCTCCCTCGATTCCTATGTTTTCTACAGAATACCCTGTTCCTCATCGCACCATCTTCTTCGACCTTTGTGAGGGGCATCCTTCTTTCGCCCCACTCATGCACGCATTCCATAACTCACGTACGGATGAGCTACCTCCTCCACCTCACCAACATCCACCTTTCGATAAGAGAATCTCTAGCTCGGCCCTTCGTCCAGGTGATAACTCCACGAGGATGGCTTCGAGCGAAGATGAGCTTTACAGCGAGATCCAAAGGTTCCCGGCCTTCGTCGCTCCTCCTTCCTGGAAGCGTTTTAGCTTCTCGGTGCCTCGTCGGGCATCGATTGAGGCCAGGACCAGGAGCAACAACCTTCGTGCTCCAATAACCCTGGCGAATCTCCACTAGTAAATTCTCTATCTTCACTTTGTCATTTTTTTAATCTAACATCACTTGTTTGTCTTGTTCAACATCATCGCATTTTCATCACCACATTTTTTCACCATCAATCATCATAATTATCAACACCATCCTCATTCACCACCTCATAATCATTTTTTATTCTTACATCATCATCATCATACATCACCGACATATATTCTTTATTACCTGTTTACAAAAATAATAAAAAAATACAAAAGAAATATATATTTTTAAAAAGAGCAGAAGCAGCCGCAACCCCCTTTCCTCCTCGTCGCCCTTGGCCAGCCGTTTCGGCCGCCCTCGCCGCACACGACCGCACCGGCCTCTAGGCCCTTCCCCTATGCATGACCCTCGTGCTCGTTACCCACCTTTGCCATCGTGACCCCAACGCTCATAGCCAGCTGGGCCCGCTACTGCACCTGCTACTCCTACAGGTCATCCGTCGCTAGCCTCTCCACACGCAGCGCCCCTCCAGCCACTGCCAACCGGCTGCAGGCACCTCTTCCATCCTCTGCCCCCCTGGCCATGTGCACGTGGGGAAGCACCTGCTGCCACCCTCCTGCTCACGGCCATCCGCTGCTGCCAACACCAGTGTGGCGCCTCTATGCGGTCATCCTCTCGCAACTAGCGCGACGATGCCCCAACTGCGCCACCACCCTACCCTCGACGTGCTGCTGCGTGCCACTGCCGCTGGCACTCCAGCGACCTCTCCCTTCGAGCGGATCTGCCCCCCAGCCGCCCGCTACCTCCTTGCATCCCGTGCCATCGCCGCCAACCTTCGCGTGGGCGTCTCCGCCCACCAGCCGCAGCCTCTGCACGCTAGAGCCACCGCGCGCCCTCCGCACCCTCTGTTGCCATAGCCGCTCCTCCCTCATCGTGACCTAGGGAACCCACTTTGCTTCAAAGTCCATTTTATTCTCCTTTATTTTGTTTTTTTGGAAAAATTGTGTAGTAAGCCCTTCATGTTTCCTTAATAAAGAAGTGCCCCTGTGCAAAGTTTTTGTTAAATTTTTAATTTCCGTATTGCAAAAACACCCCTACATTTGCCCATTAATTTGGACATCTATTTCGCATCACAAAAAATAGTATTTTGTTGAGAAATTAATGTTATACATTTTGGCTATTTAATTAAAATTTTGTAGGCATTGGGTAATTTATTAATTTTTTGGTGAAAAATTGATTATTTTACCCATTTCGTGGTGTGAACTTCATATTTAACTAATACTTGCTCAAAAAATTGTGAAAACATTAGAGATGGTGCATATGAATGTGCATTAATTACTCTCCAAATTTCATCAATATTGGATGTGTCTTTTGCCTAAAATAAATTATTGAGTGATTTATGTAATTGATTTTTAATTATAACCACAAATATCATTTTTGTGAAATTTCAACTTCTGGATTAATCATTAAAATATGTATTTGAGATAATTTTTCTTCTGGATAAATGGAGTTCGTAGATTAATTAGGAATTAAATAGTCACTGTCATTTTGTTTTTAGTAAAAAATTCATAAAAACATCATAATTTGTCAGAAAATTACAAAAAAACTAATGTAGGTTCATTTCATAATGTTTAAGTTCCAGTAACATTTTCATAATTTTTGCATTCTATTTGCACAAAAAATTACATAAAAACCCATAAAAAGTTTGTATTTTTCATTGTTGCACTATAACCCCAAAAATTCCAAAAAAATACATTTGCATTCATCATTGGATTAGGTTTCCATAAAAAATAAAATTTGACTATATTGACTTAATTTCACAATAAAATTAATTTGGTTAAGTGGCTTGATTCCTTAATAACCGAGTTCAATAACACTTGTGTATTTGCATTTTTATTGCATAAAAAAATCACAAAAAAAATTCCTCATGGAAAATCATGAGCTAATTCATCTAATTTGATCCGAAGTTGTTCCTTTGCTTCCTCAAGTCGACCCTAGGGCTTGCCCAGATTAAAAATACATAAAACCACACATCATTGTACTCGTTGATTCATCGATTCGTGTGGTTAATTTTTGATCGATCCTGTTTGCCCGACTACAACAATATGACACATTTAATTAGGGTATTTTGGCGATCCAATGATGAATCTCAGATTCATCACTCTAAATCTCATTAATGAAGCTCAAATCCCTCAAAATCATCAGCATTTCTGCATTTATTCAGCACAATTAGCATTCATGCATGTTTTCATAGCATTTTATCCCTTATTTTTGCACAAAAAAAGAAGCAAAAAATCCCAGCCAAAATTGACATGTAAATAGCCTAACATACCTGATTTTTAACTAATTCATGCTAACTCCAAATGACCCAAAACCACCTCCACTGTGTACATTTCACTAACAAGAATAAATGAAAAATACAATAAAATCACTAACCCTAATAAGTGGAACAAAAACCCAAACCCTAGTTTCAGGATTTCCGGACTAAAAACCTCATATCTTCCCCGTACAATGTCTGTTTTAATCCTACTCACTTTTGAACTAATGTACATTCAATTACCTTCAAAACAAGATCATGTTCAAATAAATCGGAGTTCATATGTGAAAGTTGGGTTTTGGGCAACTTTTGTACATTTTGTATTTTAGTGGTTTTTGACCTAGTATTTTATGTACATAATTAACCTATTTTAGTTTATTTCTCTTTCATTTATCATCTTTGATGAAAGTTTTATTAAAATGCGTAAAAATTCAAATCCAAATAAAGCTTGAAATTAAAGAAACAAATTGAGTCCACGTCTTCACTAACCGACTGCACAAAATTGGTCTTTTTCATACTTTATTTTATTTCTTATTTTTCTTAATAAATAAAAATCCAAAAAAATTAGATTAATGTGTAAATATTTATCTTTTATTTTACCATATTTTTTCCGGATTTTTATCTGTTATAAAAAAGACAAAAAATTTAAAACCCAAAAATCAAGGTATTCTATGTACATGTATTTTTTTAATTCATTTATAAAAACAAATGAAATTAAATCAACGCACATGCGAGGCACGTGCCGCCCAGGCAAGCGCCAAGAACGTGCCTTCCCCTTTCCCCCCTTTTTGTGCCACGCATCTCCCCCTTAGCCGCCCGATCTCGGCCGATTGGACGGTCGAGGACCCTCGTCTTCGAGCCCTCCGCCGCCGCCCGATGATTTCTCCATCCATCTAGCTAATGATCACCGACCCCCATGAATCCCTCGTGCGCCGCCGCCTCATCCAATCAGATCCTCTTCTCCGCCAAACCCCTCATCATATCTTCACCCGATCTCGTCAAACCGTTCGACCCCAATCGAATCCCCAATTCCCCGACCTTCCATTCCGGTTGGCAACTCCTCTACTATAAAGCACTCCACCGCCATCGAGTCCAGTATCCATCAATTTACCAGAGCAAAAGGGTCCTCCTGCCGGAGGTGATAGCTCCGGGCAACCCCCTCGAGCCTACGGCGAGATCCGAGGACCGGTGTCCTCGACTCAACGCTGTGCTCACACGAGCTGCTTTTGCTCCGAGCTTCCCCGCCGAGCGAACGTATCTTCAACGACGCTACGCCACCTACTTTGCCTCTAACTTCATCGCCAACGAATCCCCTATGACTTCTTCTTCGAACAGATCACCACCGTCAACTTCATCGCCATCCTTGTCTTCATCGACGTATACGCCAGTCACCTCCAAGAGCTTCAACCTCCTCCAGGCGCTCCAGCATCTACATCGCCACCGCACGACCGGTCAGGAGCCATGCCACCCGCATCTTTGCACCAGCAAGATGCCGGGCCACCGTCACCAGAACGACTGGCCCCTGTCATTACCGGGTCTCGCCTCCTCCGCCTTTGCCAGGCCCCTCTGCCTCAGCAGTAACGCCTCACCTCAACCGCATCGCCGGGGGCCGACCCGAGACCCCCCACGCACATGCGAGGCACGTGCGTTCCGGGTCGGGGATGTCAGCACCAACGTCACCAGGGGTCACGTGCCGCGCACGTGACCCACTGGGTAAATTTGCAAGACAACCCCGAAGATCCTCTAATTTATGCTAAGGCCCCTACCGACCAGTTCACGTGCTTGGCACGCGACCTATTGGCAGATTTGCAAGGCACCCCCATCAGTATTGGTAATTACATCTAGGTCCCCCACTTTATTTTTAAATTTACTTTATTTATTGTATTGCATTTACACCCTTGTGTTCCCAGGTGATTTTAGTCCTCTCATGACATTATTTTATTATTCAAAAATAGCATGATGTTCATCCATTAATTCTCTAGATCTTGACATATTGTAGACATTTTTGTGATCAATGGTTAATTAATAATTATTTGTTCTATGGAAAATTGCATACTTTGCCCAGTTTATGCTTTAATTTTCATAATTTATTAACCATTGCTCTAAAAATTTACGAAAAATCACATATTGTAGAAGTAAATGTGCTTGACATTGTGCCCAAAAAGAATCGCATTTTCACGAATAGATTGCCCTATAAAAATCATTTTGCATATTTCTGTGTTTGATTTTTAATAGGTATTGAAACTAGTATTTTCGAGGTTTAGGATTTTTCTGAGATCCATTACCTAGTGCTAGGTATTAAATAATTTTATCCCTTGAAAATAATAAGGTTTAATATTTATTATAATTAATTATTGAAATTCATTCTGTTTGCATTAAAAAATTCATAAAAAAATCATATTGCATGAAAAATTCCAAAAAAATGCATTGCATTAATTTCATCTTATTTTGCATCATGGCCAAGTTTCATATTTTTCGGACATCGTTTAAGCATAATTCACATTTTACTCCCTAAAATAGGCCGAATTTGCATTTTGCATCCTTTATTGGATAAAAAATTACAAAAAACTGCCTCGAAAACCGCATATGATTTTTGATAGACATAATTTTAAGTTGTTCCTTTGCCTCCTTGTGTTTTACATTGGGACTTGCCCAAGTAAAATAAACATAAAACCATGGGATTAAAAAATGAATAAAAATTTATGGATATTTTCTTGACCGATTTCGATTGCCGCTTACAATGAAACAACAAATCATTATTTTTACGCATGATCAAATACATATCGCATTCTTAACAAGCGTAATTCCGGACTCATCAGATGGCACCGTTGCCGGGGAGGCAAACTGCTTGGTTTTGTGTTTTGAAATTTTTTGTTCGATTTTCTGCATTCGGGTAGTCTGATCCACGAATTTCTCATTGTAAATTCTATTTTTTTCCTGCATTTATTTTTTTCTGCATTTATTTTTCTTATATTATTTTTGATTTTTTTGAGTCACTCTCTTACACAAATCTCTCTTATGTTTCTTGCGAGGTACCCGGCTTACGTGGAGCGGTTTTTCTGGAACTGATGCATCTTTACCGACTTCCGAAAAAGCCGCACATAAATTAAGATCGAGTCGAGTCGTGAGAGAGTGTAGAATTTAAGATTTTCATTTTTGCAAAATTTTAATTTCTATAATTAATTGCTCATTTACTATGGTGTCTGTTTGGACTCTCGCGTGTGTAAAAAGACCTTGAACTTTCTTCTGCGGTGTGTCGTGGCTTGTTTCACTCTCCGGTGAGGGTGGGGCCCAACTTTGTGGCTCTTAGGATAGACCTGCATATACGACTTTTGAAGCAATTTAAAAATTTGATTGTGCTCGTAGGATCTAAGGCCACACTTCACTTTAATTGAGACACACATATATCGTTCAATTTAGCCAAATTCAACTCAATTCTTCCCCGCTAATAGAACTTTCTGCTAGGTGTGGTTTTTCATCAGCTTGCATTCATTTAGAATAATCTTTCAATTCTGTATTGCATCCTACATGGAGATTGCGGGGATTCACTGTAAGTCTTCTAACTGAGCATACATCATAGTTTTTCGCGTGCATTGGTTTTTCCTGAACTTCTTCCTCTCGTTTTATCACATAAATTTAAAAGGAAATTGGGACTGGATGGTAGCCGTGCATTTGTGCTCATTTAATTCTTCAATGATCACTTAATTAAAATTGGGACTGCTAAATATAGCCAACTTCAAACAACCCATAAAATCAAGAATATCTGCGGGAGAGCAACCCCGACCTTGGATTATTTTATTTTTCTGAATGAGCGAGAGACGACACTTAAGGCTAGATCCCAAACTTGGATTCCATATTGACTATTGATTCTAACAAAAAATAATTAGCTACTTCTCAGTGAGGATCTATGGGTAGCCGGTAAATGGTCCAGATTTCCTTAACAGAGTGGGTGGTTTAGAGGACACTACTTAAGGCTCCGTCCTTAAGTAACGGGTAGCCGTTCTACGATCCGTACTTACTCCCATACTGGCTGAATGTAGGTGCAACTAGTCATAAGAATTCGGGCCAGTCATTACGAAAATTTCGGCACCTAATAGCTCGCTAAATTTTTGCCAAGATTGATTTATCACCAACTAAAATTGAAAAGAAAATTGTCGAACTCTTACGACTTCATTGTGTGAGTTGGTAAACCTGAGGTTTGATTTGTGTTTGCATTGTTGTGCGCGAACCGATATCAAAGATCAAAAGCTGCACATTTTATAAAATTTCTTTTGAATATCCCGTGCAATCATCTCTCTCCTTTCTTGATTTAAACCTCATCATGGAACTTTTGTCCTAAAACTCTCCGGATCCAGATCATGAAAAGTATTGCAAACCCAAACCATCATTCCTTTCAGCTCTTTCAAAAATGGCCGAACACTTATCCGAGAATCCATCAGAGCTATACTATGAAAATGAATTCGTATCGGTTAGACCCAAAATACCCACTCCAATTTCCACAAGAGACTCTCAACCACCAACAGATCCATCTCTCTCTACAAATCCGATCTGCTTCATAAATAACAACCCTTTGTATTCGAACCAGACAAACCAATAACCGACTGAGGTCTCCACTTTTTCATATGTCAATCCACTCTACTCCGATCATAAAATTCATCCATCATATTCGGTAAATGTCAATCCATCATTCATAAGAGATTATAACCACATGATTGAATTCAACACTTCTTCACATCTCCCATCTTCCCCACCATTGAACAAAAATGAACAACCATCATCTTGGATTGACCATGACAACCCCCTATTTAGACATGACACTCATACAGAGGACTGGAATGACTACATAGAAACACATGAACCCTGTATGTTGACTCCACAATATCAAGATCTGACCAGTCATGACCAAAGGATTGAACTCTACCAACTCCACAGGCATGGATCACATGAGCAGCCTCCATCCATAATTTTTGAGGAGAAATTTTCAGAAAATAACGATCATATATTGGATATTTCAAGAGACTCTTCTCCTAGCACATACATGAAAATGGAAGAGGAAATGATTGAATCTCAAATAGAAAAGCATACCCCGACTGCTCCCATGATTGGTCATGAAACGATTTTGGAGGATGATATTTTGATGATAAATAGGAAATTTGATTTAATGGAGGATAGATTTCGAAAGTTTACCGATCGATTAATCTCAATCTCTGGTAGCTCGGACATAAAAATGAATGAGGAGAAGATTTGATCTAATTTTGAGGATATTTAGGAACCTAGGGATGATTCTGACAGCGGCACTTCTGCATATTCTTCCCCAAGAAATGATTATGCCTCTGACTCTTACTCTTAACATCAAAGACCCTGCTCATCTGAGGAACACACCACATCACCACACCACACAGAAAATACCAAAAAATGGAATATTTGAAAATCACAAAAAATCGAAAATCTTGAAAAATACATAAAAATTGAAACTGAAGAAGATATGAAGAATTTGGATCCTGCTGTTTGGGAAGCACTGGAAAAGAAACTGATTTTTGAACTTCCCATTCTACAGGCCATTGAACACTTCACCGACCTTAAAGGATTTGTAATGGATAAATTAATGATGAAAAAGTCGGGAAAGATTAGAACAAAGATTGAACGACATATCTTGTCAATGGCCTCCTCCTTGATGTTGAGGAGAAAAACCAAGAGCCGCATAGTGAAGCGGTTACCCAGATATGATTGTAAAATCAAAGACACGATCTTTACCCATGCTTTAGTTGATGATGATTCACCAATCAATATCCTCCCGACCTCTGTATTTCACGAACTCAAACGCGGACCGATCAAGAAGATATGAGAGATTGTTTAATTGGCGGACCGATCGATAAAGCGGCCGAGAAGAATCATTTCTGTCATCATGACATTCCAAGGTACTCCGCTCAAAGTAGAATTCATGATCATTGATATTGAGCATCAATGAGAATTCACCCAGTCTTCAATTATTCTCGAAAAGCCATTCTTAGCATTGGCTAAGGCAATTATTGATTGTGAGACTCGGGAAATCAATTTTACAGCATTGGAAGCACTTCGATCTGACCCAGTCTTTGAGGAACCACGATTTTCTGAGGCGACCCACAAAGTCCTCGACGGCCGTAACCATGAAGAGGTAGAAGAGCCCTACGCTATTGCTACACCTGGGATAGTGGTTGTTGATGAGACTATTGGTTTAGAGAATCTCCCCCCAGCTCCATTCCCTGCTGCTCTCACCATGGAGAATCAAGTATATGAATCATATGATCCATATACTTATGCATGGGAACACCCTAGGTCAACCTATTTGGACTACATGGATCACATCAACTTGACACAGGAATGCTCCAATGTCAAATCGACTGAGAATGAACATGAAGAGACTCTCCTCAGTTTTTCAATTCCTGCAGATCTCAAAATAGACAAGTGTGTCTTATATGATCCTGAGACATATGCATGGTCGTACCCTGGGGCAACCTACTCTGAATATCTTGACCAAATCATCCCCAATCGAGAGTGCACCAACATTCAGAAGACTAAAAACAAACACACAGGACGAACACCGATCAAGGAGAAGAATTTCAATGGTTATTCATCCGGATACTCAAATGGACCGACACCTTCACGAAACAAGAAAAAGAAAGTCACCTTTAACCTTCCGGAAGAGGAATCAACTGATTCCTCATCAGGTCCGGAAAAGGTAATCTACATGAGTGAGGTCCGCTCGGCAGTTTTAAAACCATATCTTCGCAAGGATCCAAAATTTAACTCCCATTGGACGACTCCCATTCCTCACTATTATTCATCAAAAGCTGATGCTCCTGCCCTCTTCAAATACATTTGAATTATCTCTTATGAGCTGACTAAGACTGGTGCTTCAGAGTATTCATCCGAGAACAGACCGCTTGATCCCAAGAAGGAACATATTCTGAGGAAACAACTGAAGAAACAAAAAGTCCAGAATATTTGGAGTATGTCCACCTTCAAATACTATTCCTCTGAGGATAACTCTGATGATGGATACCTTTCATTTGACTCAAATGCTTCATCTACGATCCATCATGATTTTTCTGAGGATAGTTCTGATAATAGATGGGAATCATATGCTACATCTCCTTCTCGTTATTACGATCTCCCACCGCAGGCTCACAAAAAGATCGGCCGAAAACCACCTTTATCATCGGCTACCCACCCTCCCTCCCGAACACATCGTTCTCCTTGTACAGCTTCTTCCTCTACTTAGGCCAAGGCCTAAGTATATGGGGTGGGGGGGACCGATGCCATATGTGCATACCATTTCCTCATCACACTCTCACGATCTCTCCATTTCCACCCTTCTTCTATACTTAGGCTGACCAGAGCATAAGTATAGGCGGAATTGTTGCCCATATGTATATACTTTCTTCATCCACATATCCCGACCACTTCATTTTTTCTGCTCTTCTTCTATACTCTCACTATTCATAGCCTAAGTATAGGGGGCAGACCGATGTATCTCTTTCTTTTTCTTTCTCTTTTCCTTTGTCACTTTCTTACGTTTAGCCGGAGCTATGTCTTCTTTATGCTTCTTGTGCTCTGAGGACACAACACACGCTAAGTATAGGAAGGTCTGTATATATACTGTGTATATATTTTACCCGTATCTCGTACTTTTGCATAAGTCTATATGTATTTACGGGTGGGTAATTAATTTGAAAAAAATAAAGAAAAAAAGAGTTTTGCTACTAACACTGACTATGCCCAAAAGTTTTGAAAAAATGGCTTCTTATTTTTTTTGCATAAAAAATCGCTTGCATAAAATTTCAAAAAAAACCAAAAAATAAAAAAATTATAAAAAATGTGTCTGCATTTCACACACCTGCACTTCATCCAACATTTACATCTGTGAAAAGCCTTTGGGTTCTGAACCGAGTTATGAGCAGAAACCGAGAGTGATCTGGACTTGACCTTAATCCACATAATTTTCAGAGGAACTTCACCGAGAAATAGGATTTTAGAAACTTCAGGTGTTTGAATTAATTCTTTGAGTTCCACATGACAATGTGCATCGTTTGACTCTTAGTGTCTAACCTAGTCTCTTCATTCTGGGTACTACTCTCGAATAGGGAATTAATTTGTACTCTCGTACTATGCACTTAGCTCAACTCATACAGGATGTTGGAAGACTGTGTGAGTTTCTTTTCTGGTAGCGTGGAAATCTAAAGACCGAAGTACGGGTTGAAATAAAGCTTCGAAAAAGGGATGGACGGATGGGCACAATTTTTTTCTAAGACCCCAAAAAATGTACGGAAATAAAAAGATTCTATATCCGTAGGGGCACAATAAGATCCAATTAGAACCACCAGAAATTCCAAATACAAAGAAGCATTCTACCAAATAAATATCTGACCAAAAAGGTCCAAGCTTCAAGAAAACCTACAGATTTTGGTGGAGACTCGTCTACACTGGCCATCTTCACAAGGAGACGTGACTACACTGGCCACCCTCCAGTTCTTTTCTCCTTCTTCTATCTTCTCCCCCAATTCGATTCTGAACACAGCGCGACATACCTTAGAAGGAAATACCTGACTCCCCGGGGACGAGTTACTAGAGAGGGGATGAGCATGGTAGTCTGTCATTCTGGATGGGAAGAGCTAAAACTTTTCACATACATGAGTCGATTGTTCAATGTTCTTAGGGTATGTTTTGGGAAGAGGATTGATCTAAGATGACTTCTGAGCCAAAACCGTAGAAATGATGTGTAGAATTTGAAGGCTGCTATTTTGAAATTCTAAGTCTCACAGAAGTTCCGCCAAACTATTAATCCAAAGGTCGAGTCTAGTTCATTTTCAACTTTACCTCATGGTCTTGGTATGGAACCCAATATCATTTCACCTCATGGCATTTCTTTTTGATGCTCGGGGACGAGCATGGTTTAAGTATAGGGGGATGATGAATCTCAGATTCATCACTCTAAATCTCATTAATTAAGCTCAAATCCCTCAAAATCATCAGCATTTCTGCATTTATTCAGCATAATTAGCATTCATGCATGTTTTCATAAGAATTGCATTTCATCCCTTATTTTTGCACAAAATAAGAAGCCAAAAATCCCAGCCAAAATTGACCTGTAAATAGCCTAACTTTCCCGATTTTTAACTGATTCATGCTAACTCCAAATGACCCAAAACCACCTCTACTTTGTACATATCACTAACAAGAATAAATGAAAAATACAAAAAAAATCACTAACCCAAATAAGTGGACCAAAAACCCAAACCCTAGTTTTAGGATTTCCAAACTAAAAATCTCATATCTTCACCATCCAGTGTCTATTTTAATCCTACTCACTTTTAAACTAATGTACATTCAATTACCTTCAAAATAAGACCAAGTTCAAGTGAATCGGAGCTCATATGTGAAAGTTGGGTTTTGGGCCTCTTTTGTACATTTTGTATTTTAGCGGTTTTTGACCTAGTATTTTATGTACATAATTAACCTATTTTAGTTTATTTCTTTTTCATTCGTCTTCTTTGATGAAAGTTTTATTAAAATGTGCAAAAATCCGAATTAAGTTTGAAATCAAAGAAACAAATTGAGTCCAAGTCTTCACTAACTGACTGTACAAAATTGTTCTTTTTCATATTTTATTTTATTTCTTTTTTTCTTAATTAATAAAAATCCAAAAAAATAGATTAATGTGTAAATATTTATCTTTTATTTTACCATATTTTTCCGGATTTCTATCTGGTTTAAAAATAAAAAAATTATAAAATCCAAAAATCAAGGTATTCTATGTACATAGGATACCCCAAAAATACCACTTTATGCAATTGATCAATTTTGGTTTTGATGTCTTCATGAAATTTGTAGATCTCATCGAGACGAGCAATTATAGTGAAGAAACTTTTTCGATCCAAGGCCGTTGCTATTTCTTTTGTATTTTTTAAAGGATTAATTCTCTGAATTTTCTGGTGTTGACACGTGGCAGCTCCTAGAGCCGTCACGTGTCATCCGTTTTTGGCATTTTTTAATTCCTTTTTAAAAAAAAATTTAAATTAAATCAACGCACGTGCGAGGCACGTGCTGCCCAGGCACGCGCCAAGCACGTGCCCTCCCGTTTCCCACCTTTTTGCACTACACGTCTCCCCCTCGGCCGCCCAATCTCGGCCAATCGGATGGTCGAGGACCCTTCGTCTTCGAGCCCTCCGCCACCGCCCGATGATTTCGCCGCCCATCTCGCTCTCGATCACCAACCCTCGCGAATCCCTCGTGTGTCGTCGCCGCATCCAGTCGGATCCTCTTCTCCCCAATCCCCTCATCAGATCTTCACCCGATCTCGTCAAACCGTTCGACCCCATTCGAATACCCGATTCCCCGACCTTCCATCTTCGGTCGGCAACTCCTCTACTATAAAGCACTCCTCCGCCATCGAGTCCAGTATCCACCGATTTACTAGAGCAAAAGGGTGCTCCCGCTGGAGGTGACAGCTCCTGGAAACCCCCTCGAGCATGCGACGAGATCCGAGGACCGGTGTCATCGACACAACGCTGTTCTCACACGAGCTACTTCTGCTCCGGGCTTCCCCGTCAAGCCAACGCATCTTCAACGACGCTACGCCACCTACTTCGCCTCTGACTTCATCGCCAAGAACTCCCCTACAACTTCTTCTTCGAACAATTCACCACCGTCAACTTCATCGCCATCCTTGTCTTCATCGACGTCTACGCCAGTCCCCTCCAAGAGCTTCAACCACCTCCAGGCGCTCCGGCTTCTACATCACCACCGCACGGCCGGTCCGGAGACACGCCACCAGCATCTTTGCATCAACAAGATGTCGAGCCACCATCATCAGGATGACTGGCCCCTGTCACCATCGGGTCTCGCCTCCTCCGCCTTGGTCGGGCCCCTCCTCCTCAACAGTACCGCCTCGCCTCAGCCACGCCACCGAGGGCCGACCCGAGACCCCCCATGCACGTACGAGGCACGTGCGTCCCGGGTGAGGGGGGGGGCAGCACCAACGTCACCAGGGGTCACGTGCCGCACGCGTGACCCACTGGGTAAATTTACAAGACACCCCCGAAGGTCCTCCAATTTACGCTAAGGCCCCCCATCGACCAGGTCACGAGCTTGGTTCGCGACCTGTTGGTAATTTTGCAAGGCACCCCCATCAGTACTAGTAATTACATCTAGGCCCCCACTTTATTTTTATATTTATTTTATTTATTGTATTGCTTTTATACCCTTGTGTTCCCTAGTGATTTTAGACCTCTACATGTTATTATTTTATTGTTTAAAAATAGCATGATGTTCGTCTATTAATTATCTAGATCTTGACATATTGTGAACATTTTTGTGATTGATGGTTAATTAATACATAATTATTCTGTGGAAAATTGCATACTTTGCCTAGTTCATGCTTTTATTTTCATAATTGAATAATCGTTGCTCTAAAATATCTCGAAAAATCATATATTGTAGAAGTAATTGTGCTTGACATTGTGCCCAAAAAGAATCACATTTGCATGCATAGATTTCCCTGTAAAAATCATTTTGCATATTTCAGTGTTTGATTTTTAATAGGTATTGAAACTAGTATATTCGAAGTTTCAGATTTTTCTGAGATCCATTACCTAGTGATAGGTCTTAGATAATTTTATCATTTGAAAATAATTAGGTTTAGTATTTATTATAATTAAATATTGAAATTCATTTTATTTGCATTAGAAAATCATAAGAAATTCATATTGCATCCAAAAAAATTACAGTGCATACATTTAATCATATTTTGCATCATGGTCAAGTTTCTTATTTTTCGGACATCATTTGAGCATAATTCACATTTTAGTCCCTAAAATAGGTTGAATTTGCATTTTACATCCTTTATTGCATAAAAAATTACGAAAAAACCGCCTCGAAAACCCCGCACGATTTTTGATAGACATAATTCTAGGTTGTTCTTTTGCCTCCTTATGTTCAACCTTGAGACTTGCCCAAGTAAAATAAACATAAAACTAAGAGATTAAAAATTGAATAAAAATTTGTGGTTATTTTCTTGACCGATCCTGATTGCCGCCTGCAACAAAATGACAAATCATTATTTTTACGCACGATCAAATATATATCGCATTCTTAACAAGCACAATTCTGGACTCGTCATCCATCAGTCACAGGATTGAAGGGACCACATACATCATTATGTATAACATTAAGAGTACCTTCGCATCTTGTAACCTTGTTACGAAAATGCGTCCTAATCATTTTACCTTGAATAAAATGTTTGTAGGTAGACAACAATTGAACCTATATAAAACCTAGGGTCCATCATTTGTAAATCTATTGATCCTATCAACATATTAATGACCAAGCCTTTGATGCCAAATCACATTTGAGTGATTTCCATCCCCCCTGGTTCTTTTAGGGTTATTATTAGTGGCAGTAACATTCATGCCATTTTCAGAAATGCACAATTCATAGAGTCCACTAGAAGTCAAAGCACCATTTGCAATATATTTATCATAATGATTTATGACAAGTTTATTATAGAACAAAAAAGAATATCCATTTCTATCTAACTTAGATACATATATTAAATTCCTTCTGACATCTGTAATATAAAGACATTCTTTAAGTACTAAGACTCTTCCACTAGATAATGATAGTCTGCAGGTCCCAACGACGACTATTGCAACAGTTACATCAAATCCATCTGGATGACTGTCTCCCCTTTATCAAGATACCTAGTTTCCTGAAGTATATGCAACAAATTGCATACATGAACAGAAACACCAGAATCCATGACCCAACTACCTTCTCGTCCTATGAGAAAATTGGGTTCAATGATGAAAATAGAATTCATACCTATTGGGACTTTACCTTTGTCAGCAGACTTCAGGTAATCTGTGCAGTTTCGCTTCCAGTACCCCGGCTTCTTGTAGTGAGGACACACATTGGTCTTCTTTGATGTCAGCTGTGCAGAGGCAACAAAAGATGAGACAACACTTTGACCCTTCTTCTTTCTCTTCCGAGCCAGGACCTTCCGAGATCCTTGCTTCCGACTACGCTTCCCTTTGACCTATGTAATCATTGCACTTCCAATGGGATTATCTTTCTTCATTACATCTTTTGCAGACTTTAATGAAGCCAATAGTTCAACGTTAGTTAATTCCAATTTATTCATGTGGTACGCTACCACAAAGTTGTTGAAAGACTTAGCCAGTGACATCAGAATGAAGTCAGACTGCATTTCTTCATCCATCTCCACCGAGAGTTTCCAGCTCAGACAAGTACCCTAACATTTTGAGTACATGCTCACGAACCAAAGTCCCTTCCTACATATTGCAGCGAATAAGCTCTTTCATAATGGTATAACGCTAAGTGTGATTGGCATCGTCGAACATCTCCTTGAGATTCAACATTATATCCTGGTAGGTCTCCATCTCCGCATGTTGCTTCTGAAGCATATTGGAGAGAGATCCCATAATATAGCATCGAGCCAATGTATGATCTTCATCATATTTTTCATTTAATTTAAATTCTTCTGGTGTCTTAGGGTTTGTGAGTTTGTTCTTGGATATCATATAAGATATGCGATATGCAGAGAGAACACAATTCAAATTACGGATCCAATCCGAGTATTTTCTCCCGGTTAACTAACTGACCTCCAAAAGCCTACTGAGTGGGTTCATGGACTTCATTGTCTGAATTTAAGAATGCACTGTATTAGAACATATAAATTCTTTGATTAAGGAATTTCTAATCAAATTTGTCTTGCCTTTTCAACTTTGATAGTCCATTCCTTATTTATTTTCAAAGCAAGAGATATACTTACTACTATATCTCTAGCAAGAACCGGGATCTCCTCTTCTACCTTAGTTACATCCCAATAATATGAGAAACTATAGCTCGGGTAAAAAGATGCAAGAACACATTCCACCTTGCAAGTCCAACTTGCATTCCCAATTTGGTATTTAACACCTGGGACCACTCCCCCCTAAGGTGATGTTGACCCGTTGTTAATTGAACCAATCGTCAACAAGAACATAACTCAATATGCACAATTCAATATCACTCCAATAATATGAGGAAACGACATTGGGATCACTACACATACGACCTTACTCTTCCGAGAAGCAAAGAGCTCGATCCAGATGCGCTTGAATGCATGAGCTATCACTTCGGATATACGTCTCCTACATATAATCCTTGGTGACAGAACTCTTCGCCTTGATAGGAGACCATGGATGTCAGTTATGTGATCCTCTACATCATATTCAAATTCCAATTAATTATTATGAATCATATTCACATAATTATTTTTTCCAATGGAAATACAACTCTAATAAAAATACAATATTATTAATTCAGTATAATAAATTTAATCGTATTAAATTATTATCATTCAGTTTAATCAATCAACAATCAGTTTTGATTAGTACTTGAAAGGATGGTATAATCTCAAAACACGAAATATTCAAATTTTAATAATCAGAAAAATACACCATGATCTCATCAATTATTATCATTTACTACTCGTTGTCATTGCCAGTACGCATAGCATTTAGGACAGATTGCTCATGGAGTAACCCGCTACCCGTTGATCCCTGATTAGACACCATATCCACCTCAAGTCAGGATAATGTGATTTGATCATATTGTATTTGAGATGTTATTTGGTATCACTACCGAAGATATACCATATAATAATAATCAAAAATATTTTGATAATATTATAAGGAGATTTTCTAAACAAATCCCCAATCCTATTCAAGCAACAACGTTTTGCATGTAGAGATTGTCCTACAACTATTGTAGGATAAGCTAGGGTTTTCATGAAATGTTCATTCAATGGCCTATGATGATTAATCAATTATTTTCATAATTATTAGGCACCATATCTAATCTAGGTAAATTCATATTTTCCATGATTTCCATTACTTTATAAACATAGTAAGTAAAGTGGTTTGATGATCTAATCATCTTCCGACCCATCTCCACTAAATATGGAATATCTAGGGCAAATAGAGTCGGAATCACGCAAAATAAATTTGATCAGTTTGCTAATTTGATTCTATAATTAATAAAAGTATTTATTTAATATTTAATGATGTCAAAACAGTAAGTAAAATAAATTTTCTTACAAATCCATGAAAACATGAAAAATAATTTTCCATGGCGGGAACTACTTGAATCACTTTCTTGCACTTTTAGTACCAATTAAAGGTTAATATTTTTGGGACATATTTAGACATTATAAATACATTTTATTAACTAAAAAATATGTCCAAACAGTGCACAAATAGTAGGTTTTTAAAATGATTCAAATCTTGCATCCAATGCAAAAATAATGTTTCCCATCATCCGAAATATGAACCATGACCGCCTAGGGTTTGGATCACATCCAAGACCTCGATCAAGACTCTTATACCACTTTATGTATATGTGAATACCCTCAAGTACATCATGGAAGCTTGAAGATCACATTTATACAAACGGAGCACCTAGTCGCACTAGTTGCTCGGTGCAGCGAGATTTAAAAAATTTAAATGACGAAACCACATGACACAAGAATATTTTTGGATCATTTCGTCAAACCACATACAAGAATAGGATTACCTCTTAAAGCGTTATTGTGATCATAGTCTCTAACATAAGAGACCTCCTATCTTAAGTCTGACCGACTGGAGAGGCGCTTGCGAGCGTGGTGATGAACCGCATGCTTCTCGCAATCCAAAGCATTGATTTAAGCGATAAATCTCCTGATCGCGTCTCACAAGATCCAACTTCTTCTCCACGAGTGAGGCACATCGAAGGAGATAGAGATCCACGAGTAGTCGAGGCGGTGAAACAATGGCATAGCGACGACGACGATCTCTCGAGGCTTTCCAAGTTGATGGCCACTTAGAGAGAGAGATGGCACGAGAAGAGATAGATCCCTTCAATGCTTGTGTGTGTAAAGGAGAGCTAGGGTTACCTCTCCTTATATTATATTTTGGGATTCCATGGATCCAAATCCATGGACAACACAAATCCAATGGTTCACATTGATTTGTGTTTCTTTCAATGGCCATGATTTTGTTGTTAAAAACACATCAATAATTAATTTAATTTAATTAAATATATTGAATAATAATAATCAATATATATTATTTAAATTAAATCAATTTACCTTGGAGAAATAGGAAGGAGGCAAGACTCCTTCCATATGAAGGGGGGGGGGGGGGAGGGGATGACCACATATTCCCATAAGGGGAGGGTGACCATCCACCCTCTTCATAAGGAAAGGTGGCTCCACCCTCCTATTACATGAGATGAATATCTCATGAATATCTCCAAGATTAACAACAACTTTTGTTGTAAATAATTTCACAAAAATAAAACCAATTTATTTTGTGAACATTTCAATCATGACATTGGAAATTTGTGAAACACATTCACAATCGAAAATAAAATGTAAATTACAATTTCAGTTGATTGTTCAATGTGAATCCAATTCACATCAACATTTAAATTGTAAATGTTATTTACAAATATCTCTCTTATATATTATAATTCATATTTATAATATATACATGAATAATATGGGTAGTGCTATCCACATTATTCATATCCATGATAACTGAATCATATTTAATTATATTAGATCATCATTATCATGCATATAAATAATATGAATCAAATTAACATTATTCAAGATAATTAAATCACATTAAAAATAAATTTCTTAAAGCTTGGATATAAAACAATGGAATAATTCTTGAACTCTTTCAAGAATAATGCGATTTCTCTACATATACTTGGAGATAAGGACATGGTGGTTGTACATTCTATTTTTTGTTACCTGGATATTGAGATCGCATCTCAAATCTAGATCTCAGGGACCTCTCATAGATGTTTGATTACATCAAGGCTGTAAATCCAATCTTCTCATTGCATCTGAATCACATTCAAATCAATATACAACATTTAGACTAAGATCAGATCACTTCTCTACTCAGAGGAGACACTAAAATCCAATCCTGTTTCATCACTCCATCGAAATGGAAGCGTCATGGTTATACAATCATTTATAATCACATTACCCTCAGGTATTCCTAATACCTGTACATCCTACATACTGGAAGACCTATAATAAACCTGAAGATATTGACCAATTTATATTGTCATCTTTAGGGTTTTATCATTAAGTTTCTTATTCCGTCATTGGGAGTTGGTATCGATCATATGCTTTCCAAAAGCATATATCATGCCTACAAATTCTTGTCATGCTTCCAAAGCAAGACGACCATGCATGGAATTTGATCAATCCTAATACCTCAAGAGTGAGCTCATGTCTTCCGATTCATAAGTGAATATGTATGATCCATTTGAGAGATCATATTTACTCATATGCCCTTATATGCACACCGGCTCGCCGATGTATAGACCTTGATTAGGCCATCAACCTATCGGTCTGCCAAATGTACATACTTAAACATATAACCGTATATTTATCTCTAGTCAGAGGATGCATGCCTATATCATGATAGTATTTGACATAGGACTTGGTTATCTGATGAATTTTCGTTTCATCATCTTTATTCTATCATTTTGGCCTCAAAACCCTAGTAAATGCGTGTAAATAATGTTAATTTAGGCATTTTATCATTAATGCATATTTGTGTAAATGGTGTATAAAATACGGTTTTTTAAAGCCAAAATTATAGAATAAAGAAAAGAAAAGAAAAAGAATAAAATATTGTAAATATTTTATGACCTGAAACCCCGATACCTAGGCATCTTGATGACTAGGTCGACAAGGAATAAAGTAGGGGAGATAAGGGCCAAAATATAATAAAAACACCTTTTATTTTATTCATTTTCTTACATTTTTGGGACCTATTTTTAGTTCCACTTTTTATACTTCAAATAAAGAAACTTTGTACTTGAATGTTGTAGATAATTAAATATAGAAAAATACCAAATTGATTTCACCCAAAAATAATGTACATATAAAAAGCTATGATCTGAATAAAAATCCAAAATCCCAAACTTCCCAGACCTGTATCTAATAAATAAAAAATGAAATGTATCAAAATAATATTTAATTGCATATAATTTTTAATAAGCTATTTAATGAAGGTGGTTTCATATTTTTTTGAGTTACGGTTTGAAAGTTAGTTTTTGGACCACTATCGTATACCTATACTGATTAAAATATTCATTTTATTTATTATTCGTTATTTTTATAATTTTATATTTTTATATATTTGTAAATAATATTTATAATATATATGGATATTAAAACTGGAATAAAACACTCATTAAAATAAAAAAAATAAAATACTTGTATAAAATACATAGATATAATACCTATATCTATACCTATAAAGAATATACATCTATTTATTTATTTGTACAAAATGCATCAGAAAAATAAAACAAAAATATATTTAAGTTTATAAAAATAATTATAAACATATAAAATAATAAACAAAATTAATAAAATTAAAAATATAAAATAAAAATAAAACATTAAAATATATAAATGAATATACCTGTATATAACCCATAAATGGTAACTTATATTTTAACCTCGAAAAAATAAATAAAAATCATAATAAAATACTTCAGAAAAGAAGAAGTATTTTTCATTTTATAATCTAAAATTAATTAAATCGTTTATTATTTTTAAAGTAATTTCCAATTATTTTCTCCAGGCTTTTTCCTAGTTGGTCCACGTGGGCCAACCAGGAGCGTCCGAGAGTTGACCTTCGGTCAACACTTTGACCTGCCTCTGCCATTTCGTCAGACCTCGTTTTTGCCTTGTCTTTGCAGATTTTTCGAGGTTGGACCTTTCATCTTTTGACGTCGAATCCTTGATGACTTTTTCTCCCCATCTTTTGACCTTACACCCGCACCTCTCCTCGGGGATTGGATCGATGCATCGTCTGCTTCGCCTCGATCTTTGGAGCTCCAGAGGCATTGTACATAAAACCTCCCATCTCTCCCATCTCAGATTTGAACCTCTTTTGACTGTGTTTTGGCCCTCTTCTTGCAAGCTCCGGATCGAAGCCTGTGATAGGGGCTTCTCCAGCTTTTTGGCGAATGGGTTGAGCGCATCTAAGGCCGACTTCCACCACTTCCGCAGACCACTGTCATCGAGGTACATATTCCCGGTTCGCCAGTGAGGACTTTATTTTACTGCATTTATTTAGCTTAGATTAGCTATTAGGTTTGTCTTTGTGTTTTGATTTAAGTGTTAATCGCGTTTTAGCCGCAACACACCAATTCGAAGTTTGCCGGAGCTTAGCTTCGGCGAGCCTCCCACCATGCACCCGCTATTTCCCCGTCACTCCTGACCACCCCATACCTTCTTCCTCACGCCTCCCTTCATTCTGTGCCACTCCACTCAACCTATTCCCTCCTAGAATAGGATCCGGGTATCCCTCCTCCGCTATCTCATCGGGATGCCTCCGCCCTGTCCACCAGCCACTCCACCTCGTCAATAAGAGCCCCGCGCCCTTCTCTTGTTTGCTGGATCATTTCTTTTAGGGTCAGGAGCCAAAGGGCCCCGTCTGGAGTCGATTTTGCCCAACTTCGAGATACCTGGACCCGCATCCATCCTCGAGCTCGCCAGCCTTCGCCCTGGGATCCGGCATATCTCCTGAAGCTTTCGTCTATCGTGGAGGGGCTAGGGGATCATTTTGCGCCCCTTGGTTTGCTTTCAGGTGGTTGGAGGGACCCACCGCAGGAGATCAAAGCGAGGAAGAATATGAGTTCATCCCTGTTCTTCCAAGCTAAGCCATTGTTGTTCGATCACTTCTTGTTTCTAGATTCGCCAGCCGTCGTTGGATGATGTCGCGCTAAAGCCATCCGATCTCGACCACGATCTAATTATGGCCGGTCATTTCTCAACCGTCATCGGTGCTTCTCAGGTGGACACGTGGCATTAGTGAGAGCATTATCACCGTCCGTTCCCGCTATAGGTGTGGGTATTTTGCTTCTTAACACACACAAATTTTTGTATTTAATATTCAGACCTGAAACTTTCATTTGCAGTTACTTTTATTTTGTAAAATTTGTAACAAACCCCTGTTCTTTCAATATTCACTATTCGGTCCATGCTACGTCACCTCACGTGACGTATCACGTGAGGTGGAGATTTTGCGGATGGACCCTTCGGGTTTTGCATATTTCGGATTAATCTTGTAATTTTGTAATGTGGTTATAATTTATTTAGATAATTTGCAAGATAGCCCCTGGGATTTTTGTTAATTACGAAGAGGTCCCTGCCATGCACGTGAGTGTCACACACGATTGTGGAAATTTTACACGGCTACCCTGAGCTTCTGTATATTTCATTTTGGTCCCGAAATATTTTTAATTATTATTATTTTCTGGAAATTTACACTTTGACCCTCGGACTTCTGCATAATTTCAAAACTACCCCTCCTAGTATTATAATTTCTCTTTATTATCTTTATTTTATTTTATGCATCTATAAATCTCTAAAAAATCCAAAAAAATAGCAGTGTGTTCTTATTCATTGAACTTTAAGCCATATTTTATTTTACATTTTTGAAACATTTTAATATTTATAAAAAAAATAAAAACTTGCATTTAATACTTGTTTGCATTATAAAATCCATAAAAATTATAAAAACCTTTTTTGAAAAATTCCCAAAAAATATATTTTGTGTATTTTTGCATGTTTAACATTCAAAACCCTAAAATCTTTATAAAATTTTAAAAATTCTTAAAAAATCCTAAAAATCTATTTTCTATCTCTAAAATTTCTTTATTTTATTATCTTTATTTTAAAATTATTTGGGGAATTTTTTGTTACTGTTTACTATTTTTATATCCAATATTATTTCGGATTTATCTTTTATTCCATGTTTTGAGTATTTTCAACTTTAAAAAATACCAAAAAATTAACAAAAATATGGAAAATCACAAAAACATTAGAAAAATATAAGAGCATAAATAGATTTTATTTCTTGTATTTTGACTATTTTTATTTATATATATTATATCTCTCTCTTCTTTATTATGTATATACTTTATTTTATAATTCAAAATAAAAAGAAATTAAAAAATATAAAATATAAAAGAAAATAGAAAATCAGAAAATTAAAAAGGAAATATAAAAATATAAAATTAAAAATTAAAATAAAAAAAATAAAAATGTAAAAACCCATAAAAAATAGAACATATAGACAAATACATCACATTTGCTTTTGCATTTATTGCCCCATTCTACCTGTTTGCTTCCTATGTTCGACACTCTACACTACTTGCACTATACACATCTTTTGTAGAGTTATAATAAATTTTAACTCCACACACTTACTTTCATTGCCTGATTTATTTGTTGTGGGTTAATTGTTGTTTTAATCAGAATTTCGTGCGAGGTCAACTCAACGACTGTTGATTCACCTTGTGAATTAATACGAAATCTTGATTTTCGCGTTAAACAAATGGTGCCATTGCTGGGGAGCAACAATGCTTAGATTGGGATTATTTGTGCTTGTGATTATTTATCTAATTTTGCGACTTTATTTATTTGTTTTTTATTTGATATAATTGCTTGACTTGTCTAATCATCCTCTTTTGTTGACTTTACATGAGGAATCACAGATCGAGGGAGGCGCTTCATCCTAGGCTCCTGCGCACCCAAGTGAAGGCGATGTGAGCTTCTGACCTAGCATCAAAGAAGGCTTGGAGGACTTGAGAAGACAATCACTTTTTGAGCATTTTTATGTATTTATTTTTGTGTAATTTTAAGTGAGAGAGAGACTTTATTATTGTAAGAATACATGTACTAAGGACTTTGGACTCTAGGGCCCAATTTCCATGTGATTATTCACTTGGGGGCTCACCGTATTTTAGACGGTTTTCCATCGTATTTTTTTATTTATTTCCCGAATTCTGATTTTATCTACTTTGTGTGATTGAGCCTTAGTTGTAGGAGCTGCTTGTTGCTAGCATTAGGTCCAAACGCCTAATATACTTGATTGTGCCTATAGTCTACTTTTGTATGTAGACAAATTTTGAAAACTGTGCTTCATGCTAATAGCAGTTTCTCATCCTAGGGCACTTTCATCGGCTTGCATTGCATATAGATAGGTTCCAATTCTGCTGAGCATCCTTGCATGTAGAGTGCTGGAGGCAAGGTGAGCTTTTACGCTTTAGAATTCATCATCGTTTGCCGCTTGCATTGCTTTTCCGCCTCTCCCTCTGATTTTGATCACCTAGGTGCTTAAAAGAATTGACTCCTCGTTAGGATCGTGCATTTATCACTAAAAAAATGATAATCAAATAAAATAGGGACTGTTAACATTACTTGACCCTAAAAAAGACCAAAAAGAAAAATCTTGTCTTGGGACGAGTAATCCCCTCATCGTCTTCGCTTTTACATTGCTCGCGCACACACTAAGGATTAGTGCTCAAACCCTATTCAGCCGCCTATGTCATTGTGCAACTTTTGTACTTCTCAACTAACTCTAAAACAGAAAAGATAAAAAGACCGCATTTGCGATCTTCACCGAGTTGAGTAGGTGAATTGAGGGTTTTATCTTGTTTTCATTTTTGTTTATGATTTTTTTGTGTGCATTCTAGATCGCTTCTATGCATTTGAGTCTTTTTCTCACTTCCTCTTGACTTGACCATCGTGTTCTCCCGATCATTTTCTTTTATTTCGAGATGGCCAACTGGAGTTATTTTTTATCCGAACTTTGCGGATCCCTCGTTCACTCCTGCCGGTCCATCTCCCTTTTATCATGAGGATTCTCCTCCTATTTTTTCTAATTTTTGTACATATTCGACCAAACCACAATTTCAGGATTCGAACTTTGACCTTCATCAATCATTTCCACCAGTATCTCCTACACATTTCGACAACCCACTCTTCCTTGAGTATCCTAATTCGGAATGTGATTTTTGTCCACACCCACCGCCCACACTCGAGACACCCGATCCTGAGATTTTGGAGTCACCTTTCATGATATCCACACATGAGACCTTGAATCAGATGATGGATCTTATGAACTCGAGGATGAGTGATATAATTAGCATAAATAAGATCCATAATGTAGCTCCATTCTTTGAGGATTCAGAATCATTAGAGGATTTCCATGAGAGCTTGCAATCGCCAAAAATACAAAAAATGAGAAAAATTTAAAAATACAAAAGAATACAGGAGACACATGATCGACTCAGACTGTGAGGAAAGCACCCACTTGCCAGATCCCTTGATCACACATCCACTCACATCCGATCCCATCTTTGACCCCGAGGATGCCACTGTACAGACTGCTCTTGGCATTCCTCATGTATATGCTAATTTTGACCTTCTCCCTTGTATGGAGGAGGTCCAAAAATTCAAAAAATATTGACTGAACCAGAAGTGGTGGCCGCTGTTCATGAGATCATTGATGCCCCACTTCGCCAGGCCATGACTAATTGTCTGCTCCTCATCAGAAGAAGAGAAAGAAGAGAAATAGATCTGAGCGTCATATTCTGACCATGGCCACTGCCCATGCCATCACACACCGTCCCATTCCTCGGAAGAAGAACACTGCTACACCTTTCATTAGCTGCACCATCTCTGACTTCACATGTGATCACACTCTCCTTGACGACAATGCTTTGATGAATCTGTGATTCATCACTCTAAAAGTTGAAAATAGAGCTTTGTTCCCGAGTAAATAGCAACATATTTCCCCTTCTCTTGCATAATTAGCATTCATGCATGCAAGCATAATATCTGCATTAAATAAGAAGCCAAATTCACTTGTAAATATTTACCTATATATTAGATAAAATATCTTATTTGTATATATTTTATACTAACTCTGAATCCTATAAAACCAACTCTATTGTGTATATATGACTAACATTAATAAAGGAAAAATATATAAAAAATACTAACTTGTAAAATTGACCAATAAAACCCCAATCTAAGTTTGAAACTAGGAGCCTTAAAATGCACATATCTCTCTCATACAGTGTACGATTTAGGTCTACTCACTTTTAAAGTAATATACATTCAAAGACCTTCAAAACAAGATCAATTTCATTAAAATCAGAGCTCGTATGCAAAACATGGGTTTTGGGCCCCTTTTGTATATTGTACATATTGATCAAAATGCCCTCGCATTTTATCCATTTATTTTCTTAATTATTAAAAATTCAAAAAAAATATATTAAGTTGTAAATATTCCTTTCATATTTTTCCTAACTTTATTTTTATTTTTCTCTCTTTTAAAAGATGACAAAAAATTACAAAAGATAAAATGTGGTATTTTATATCAATAAGGTTCCACCCAAAAATACATTTTTATACAGATGATTTCATTTGAATTTCAGCCCTTCACGAAAGTTGTAGATCTTGTCGAGACAAGCGACTTTCATGTTGACCACTTTTTGATTTAAGCCCTTTTGTTATTTCTTTTTATTTTTTCTTTAGATTTATTTTTTTTTGAATTTTCTGGGAGCGACACGTGGCAGTCCCTGGAGCCGCCAAGTGTCACCCCATTTTTAATTATTTTATTAATTTCAGATTCCATTTTATTTATTTTATTATTATTTATTTATTTTTATTAT
Source organism: Ottelia alismoides (assembly GCA_037367405.1). NCBI lineage: Eukaryota > Viridiplantae > Streptophyta > Magnoliopsida > Alismatales > Hydrocharitaceae > Ottelia > Ottelia alismoides. Next base: position 706,327 of record JAZKJV010004651.1, on the reverse strand, counting down.
TTATTTATTTACATTTATACCATTATTTATTTCATTTCATTTTATTTTATTTTAATATTTATTTTCTCTTTTATTTTTAGTAGCCTACTTATATTATTATTTTATCTATTTTATTTTTTTCCTTTTACTTCTTCTCCTTTGCTTGCCTTCCACTCCAAGTCACCATCCTCCCTACTACTCTATTCTCCCCACTTCTTCTCCAGCTTACCTCTCCTCTCCCTTTTTATTCCCATCATCCTCCACCATTTTTCTTCATCTGCCATTCTACGAGTAAGAGAGGTTCGAGCCCCATTTTAAGTTGTGAGGTGACAACTCCCCCTTAGACGTTGATCGACAACGACCTGCAGGCGAGATCCGCGGTTAATCTTCGCGTAGCAAACTTCCCATCAAGATCGCAAAGCTTCTCCGATTTTTCGTAGAACTAGATCGAGGCCGTGATGGAAGCCGCACACCGCGGCTTCACTTTCGGTGAATCACATGTAAGTGTATTCCCTCCTTTTCCTTGTCATTTTATTTTTATCTAACGATTTTTTCCTTGTTGTTTCATCCACATTATCATCTACCATTTTCATCACAATCATCACACACATCTTTTATTCATTGCATTCTATTTTATGTTTACAAAAAATATATACAACAAAAAAAATTGCAAAAAAAACACAAAAAAGAAGAAGCCACAACTCCAGGTCCACTTGGACGGCCGTGCTCCTCAACCATCTCCTCCACCGTGCAGTGCCAACGCCGTCGTCCCAGCTGCCGTGCAACGCACCTGCCGCTCCAACCATCCGCCATCCGCGAGCGGTGCTGCCCGCTACCCTCGTGCATCACCGACGGTCCAGCCACCGACGTCCGTGCCTTGGAACCGTGGCACTGACGCTGCGGCATAACGTGCCACCAATGCTCCTCCGCTGCTGTCTCACGCAGCGACCGCCGCCCTCGCCGTTATCCCCACGCGTCCCCCTCACTACGCGCCCGCCAGCCCCCCCGAGCGCCGCCTCGAACTTTGGCTGCCCACCAACTGCCCACGCCCCGTGCTCCACCCCTCGCACCTGCTGCCCTCGCCACCTGATCGCGTGGCGCGTCACCCGCTTCCACCCCGAGCGCCGTCGCGCACCTCCGCTCAATGCCCACGCCCTCCCGCTGACGTCGCTACGCGACGCTCATGGATGCTCCAGCCAACCGACCTCCAGCGCGAGTGACGAGTCGCTAGATACATTGTTTAATTCGGCTTCGTTGTAGCACGTGTACTTAGCGAGTCGGTCAGAACCGAGAGAAGATCTCCGTGAGGAGTGTCTCGGCTTTAATTTATATCCCGGGCAAGTCCGGGGTCGAACACAGGGAGGCAAAGGAACAACCTAGGTATTAATTCGAAAATGAAGATTTTAGATTTCCATGCGTATTTTTTTAGATTTTTTTAATGCAAAAAGAGAAGCAAATGCAAAATGCGGGTGAATCAAGACGCTAAGAAAACACACAACAAGGCCAAATTAATTTTAATATCAAATGAATCCAATTTAGCCAAATTATATTTTTCTTAGAGTTCTAATCCAGAGATGAAAACAAAATATATTTTTTTGGAATTTTAGGGGTTAAAATGCAAGAAATAAAAATGCACACTTTTTATGGGTTTTTTCGCAATTTCTCACACAAACAGTATGCAAAAATTATGAAAAATTTACTGGAAGTAAAACCTCATGCAAGGAGACTACCGTAATTTTTTTAGAATTTTTTGACAAGTTATGATTTTTTTATGAATTTTTTAGTGAAAACAGAGTGACAGCGAGTAAATAATTTCTAATAAATCCAACTTATAAAATTAAGCAGAATGCGAATTATCCCAAAAAGATATTTTCATGTAGAATCCAAGAGAATTGAAATTTCGCAAAAAGAATATACGTGGATTCAATTAAAAATCATATACTAAAATCACTCTACGATTTATTTCAAGCACAAGACAACTCCAATTTGGTTGAAATTTGGAAAGAAAATTAATCACATATTAAGGCATCACATATATTTTTTGTGGAATTTTTAGAGCAACTATGTGTGAGATATCATTTTAAGAGCACAGAATGGGTAAAATATGCTAAAATTCAGTTGAACATTTTTAATTAATTACCCATTACTCACAAAAATTTAAATAAATATCCACAAGGTATAGAATTAGTTGCTCCACACAAAGGTATTTTTCATTGAACAAAAAGATGCCAAAACAAGGTCCAAATTTGAGTACAAACACAGGGGTGTCTTTGCAAATTAGAAACAACTAAAACACACATCAATATATACAGGGACCGGTATGCAATTACAGAAAGTATAAATAAAAAACATGCAATTTTTACATTAAAATAATCTAAAAAGGAGAAGCACCTTCTTCTTCTTCGTGCAGGAGGGAAGAACCCAAATATAGGGTCGGCGGCGGCGTACGTCGCGCGCGCGCCGGTGACCGGCGGGAGGGCGCGGCGAGCTGAGGACGGGCAGGTGGCGGCGCCGCCTGAGCGCGCTCACGTGAGGGCGGGGGCGCAGCTGGTCGGAGGCGACGGCGAGAGGGACGGCCACGGGGAGGTGCGCGGGCCGCGCGCTGCCAGGAGGTAGGCGGGGTCGCGGCGGAGGTCGGCGGTGGCGTGTGGTGGCTGAGCGGCGCCGGCTGTGGCCTGGGGGGAGGTGGCGGTGGCGCCGCCGGCGGGCGGCGGTGGGAAGAAAAGGGGATGGGGGGCGGCGGCTGTGAGCTGCTGTTCCCCTTGATTTTTTTTTTGATTTTTTTTATTTTTTTTAGTGCTGTGAATTGATTGATTTTTTTTAGATTTTAATTTTTTAATTTTTTTAACAGGAAACAAATGATAAAGAAAAATAAGATGGATTGGTGGGTGATGATGAACTAAACTAGAGAAAAAAAAATGATGATGTTATAATGGTGATGATGGAAGTGAGGGTAGATGGTGTGCTAAAAAAATTGCAAAAATACAAAGATGATAAAATTACCTACGATGAACGCGGGCGCCTATGAAGTGCTCACGAGAGCACGGTCTTCGCTCGAATCGCCGGCGTGCGATGAGCTCGAGCAGCGCGCGGTTGCGGCTGCGATGTTGGCCAAAAAACCAACGGATCACACCGGAGAGAGGGCCGTCGTCGCTCGACCGCGGTTGCGTCGCTGTCACCGATTCAACTCAGGGAACTAGGCTCTCCTCACATAAAGATGGATCAAAGGCAAAATTGAGGAGAATGAGAGGTATATAAAGAAGATGGGATGAGAGGTTATTAAAGTGGTGGGGTTGAATGGGAGGTTGATTTATTAATGGAGTTGAATGGGAAGTTGGGAAAAAATGGTGGAATAATGGAGTTGAATTGGTGGTTATTGTAGAGAATGGAAATTAAATAATAAATAAATAAATAAATAAAGTTGTCTACTTTAAATACAATGAAATAAAAAGAGAAGATAAATAGTGGAGAATTTACAAAAGAAGACAAAACACCATGTACATTTTTTTTACTTTTCTAATATGTAATTTTTTTGTCTTTTTAATAAGAGATATTTACAACGAAAAAATACAATAAAATAGTATAGTTAAAATACAACACAAGTATGATTTTTTTGTATTTTTAATAATTAAGAAAGATAAAATAAAAATTAAAGAAAGAAAAATATATACAAGGTATACAATGTACATCTAGGTCCCAAAACCCAACTTTTGCAAACGAGCTCCGATTTTAATGAAACCACTTCCGTTGGATAGATAATTTTCTAACTTGAACTTTAAAAGTGAGTTTGGTGAATTTGGAGTTCATACGGAGCGGGAATTTAGCTTGGAAGTTGGTCTTTACGGCTTTTTCCCATTGGGATCTAGGGGCATTTATTTAAGGTAAAATTTGTTTTGTATTTTTGTATTTTTATATACATTATTATGAACAAGTTAGAGAAAGAATTAGCCAAAAAGGAGTTGAAATGAAATTATTAAAAATCCATGAAGTTTTGGGCTATTTACAAGTATAAAACTCCTTATTTTTGCGGCTTTTTATGTGTAATTTATTTTGTACAATCTAATATACAGTAATTAGTGAGTTTTATTTACAAGAGTTATTTTGTTAATTTATTGATTTTATGGACATTTATTTGGGATTTTACTCATGGATTTTGCTAAGATTAAGATATTAAGATGATGAATCGTGGATTCATCACCGCCCTATACTTAAACTTTGCTAGTCCTCGAGCAAATAAAGAATGAATAAGCTGGGTTAACCCCTGACTGTGCATGTGAATACAAGACTTGATCCGTTCAAGAACTCTCGGTTTTAGAGATCCTAAAATTCTAAGCTGAACCAAGCTCTAGTCAAAAGGTATCCAATTTCCCTAATCATCAGACTCTCTTTGTATACGTATATATAAGGGATATGACTTTAAGTGTGGACTGCAGTTACAAGAGTAGAGTCACAACGTCACCCAAGGTTCCAGTCCAAGAGACTCTCATATGGACCCGATCCTCAACACTAGGGAATAAATCATTTCTTGCATCCAATCCACCGTCTCTTTAGTTGTCAGACTTAAAAGTGTAGATGGAAGGCCAGTTGATGGAGGGCATAGGATTGTGTCATTTCTTCTCTCCCTCTCATTGGAACAAGGATCCTCTCAAGTGCCTTATTACGCAACGCATTTTTTTGGTGTTGATCAGTGCGTCCGTCAAGAGAAGTTGGAGCCGTCTGCACTTGTTTTCCTGGGAGTACACCGGGGTGTGCCTTTTTTGAGTACCTATCGTACCTTCTACACCCAGACTTGTAGCATTTACGATGCAGAGCCCTTTTTTGGTGCAAGCCCGACTCCTGGTCCTAATAGCGGTGGTCCAAGTGGACACTTTAAAATGGTTGGGAGCGCTCGCCTTTGGTGGAAGCTCTTTTGATAATTGACTTTGTGGAATGAGAGCTTTTCTTTGACATTTCATTGATTTGTAGTATTTGTGGCTAGCTCCACTGCTTTTACCAAGAGTTGGCGCACACTGATCAACTTTTTTTTATTTTATCACACCCTGGCACATAGGTAAATATCAAGAGATAGTACAAGAACCATGTTCTCATACTGGCTAAATGTGCTGACACTCAGGTTTCATGAAGCCTTCATTGATTTTATCCCATCCTCGAGTATCATCAAATCAAGTCCAAACTCAAATCCCTCATCCCAGTTCCTCAAGTGAAATTACAACTCATCTCATCATAACTGCAGTCGTGTATGTGAGGTGCTGATCATATTCTTAAGGTAGAGACTAAGCATGCAATATAGCACGCACATCTTTCAAACTAGGGAAATGTGAATAATTAAGTCAAGGACCCTAATGACTAAGGCTGGTTAACTCAAAATCTCAAGACCGCATAAACCAAGTGTTCTTGAACATCACTAGTCTTGTGTGAAAGTGAATTGTGTCAGGGATTAAACCAACTTATTAGTTAGTTTTTTTTTAGTTTTTGGTTTTTTTAGTTTTTTTTATGAATGTTTTTTTTGTTGTTGTTTTTTTTTAAGAAAAAAGTTTTTTTTTTCAAAAAGATAGGTGAATAAGAAAAGACTTTTTTTTAAAAGTTTTTTTTAAGCAAATAAAGAAAAAGAGTTTTTTTTTGTTTGGAAAGTGTTTTTTTTTGTTTTATAAATATATATATATATTTTACCCACCCCATAATTATTGTATAATATATACAAAAATACGTGAAAGTACGAGGTATGGGTAAAGTATATATGTAATATATACACGCCCCCTATACTTAGCTTGTGCTATGTCCTCATGGCACTAGGTGACAAAAAGACATAGCTCGTACTAAGCGTAGGAAAGCTAAAATAATAAAAAGTATAGAAGTCGATCCACCCCCCCTATACTTAGGCTCTGGACAGCCTAAGTGTAGAAGAAGAGCAAAAATGGGGCGGACGAGGTCAAGAGGAGAAATGATGAGTAAATATACACGGTGGGCATCGGTCCCCCCCTATACTTAGGCTTTGGTCAGCCTAAGTATAGGACAAGAGTAAGTGTGAGAACCGACGTGATCTCGAGAATATACAAAGAAGGGAGAATATGTACAAGAGTGATGGAATTTTCTAAGATGTTGAATCTTGATGCTGCATCTTCATGTAGAGTAATAAGATGTATCTGCTCTGTGCTCACTCTGTATGAAGTTGATGACCTCGACTTGGACTAACTGCTCTTTGGAATCAACAAAATGCTTCAACAGTTGTCCATTCACCACATGAGATTGTGCACCATCTGTGAGATCAGCTATCTCTACACTTCCATTCTCGTGCACTTTCTTAACCACAAAGGGACCCGTCCATTTAGATTTGAGCTTCCCATGGAACATCTTCAACCTGGCATTGAACAACCATACCTTTTGTCCAGGGACAAAGTCTTTGCACCTAATGTGCTGATCATGCCATCTCTTTACTTTGTCCTTATAAATCAAACTGTTGTCATATGCCCTGTTTCGGAGTTCCACGAGCTCGTTCAAGTTCAAGTCTCGGCAAAGCTTTCCTAGGTGACAACTCCAATTAATCTTCTTAATTGCCCATTCGGATTTATGAATCAATTCTGCGGGCAAATGACATGGCTTTCCATAGATCATTCTAAATGGTGAAGTACCCAATGGTGTCTTGTAGGCTGTCCTATAGGCCCACAGAACTTGGTCTAAAAGCTGAGACCAGTTCTTCCTATCGGGATGAACCAATTTCTGCAAAATACTCTTCACCTCTCTGTTCGAAACCTTTGCCATGCCGTTGGACTGTGGGTGGTAAGGACTAGTAACTCTATGCTCAAATCCATAGTCCTTAGCTAAAGATCTCATATCTCGGTTCACAAAATGGCTACCCCCATCAGATATCAAAACTTTTGGCACCCCGAACCTAGCAATAATATGGTCTTTCACAAACTTACAGACAGTCTTGCTGTCTGCGGTTCGGGTTGGGATAGCCTCCACCCACCTAGATAAATAATCAACCGCCAACAAAATGTACTCATGTCCTTGGCTGTTGGGAAAGGGACCCATAAAATCTATGCCCCATGCATCAAAAACATCACAAATAATCATCGGTTGCATGGGCATCTCATCTCTCTGTCCAACTGTCCCTCCCATCCTTTGACAAATCGGGCACGACCGTACAAAATCAATGGCATCTCTAAACAAGGTCGGCCAATACAATCCACATTGAAGTACTTTGTGAGCGGTTCTCTTTCCCGAATGGTGTCCTCCAGCCTCAAGTGAATGACAATATGTGAGGACACTATGGTATTCCTCCTGAGGAATACACCTTCTCCAAATACAATCCGGTCCTTCGAAGAAAAGGAAAGGATCGTCCCAGTGGTATCTCCTCGAATCCGACTTCAGTCGATCAATGCTGCTCTTAGTCCAACCATGGGGAACCTGCTTGGAGACAAGATAGTTCACCATGTTGGCATACCACGGGAGTGAGTCAATAGCACAAATTGACTCATCTGGGAAGGTTTCTCTAATCCGCTCATGATCAGGAGAATCCTTAAGTTCAATCCGAGAAAGGTGATCAGCCACAACATTCTTCACTCCAGGTTTATCTTTTATCTCCAAATCAAATTCCTGGAGGAGTAAAATCCACCTAAGAAGACGCGCCTTCGCGTCCTTCTTTTCCATTAAGTATCGAATGGCTGTGTGATCAGTATAAATTGTCACCTTAGAGCCCAAAATATATGATCTGAACTTCTCGAGGGCCCATACTACTGCGAGCATTTCCTTTTCAGTCACTGTATAATTTTTCTGTGTAGGATCTAAAACTTTGCTCGCATAGTGAATCGCAAACGGAATCCCCTCTCGCCGTTGTCCTAACACAGCTCCTATAGCGAAATCTGAAGCGTCAGTCATGATCTCAAAGGGGAGAGACCAGTCAGGAGCTTGTAGGATAGGCGAGGCACAAATCTTCCTCTTCAAGAGCTCAAAGGCCTCCAGACACCTGTGATCTACAACGAACTCTATGTCTTTCCCTAAGAGCTCAGTCAGTGGGCGGGCGATCTTTGAAAAATCTTGAATGAATCTCCTATAGAATCCAACATGCCCTAAGAATGACCGCACTGACTTCACGTTGGTAGGTGGATCGAGTTTCTTTATCACCTCCACCTTGGCAGGGTCAACCTCCATTCCCCTTTTGGAGATGACATGCCCCAACACGATACCCTCCGTCACCATAAAGTGACTCTTCTCCCAGGAGAGTATCAGATTCACCTCTCTACACCTCGTGAGGACTCGGTCCAAGTGCGCTAAACATGTATCAAAAGAATCACCATGGACCGAGAAGTCATCCATGAACACTTCCAGGAAATCTCCCACCATCTCGGCAAATATGGCTATCATGCACCGCTGAAATGTGCCCGGGGCATTGCAGAGCCCGAATGGCATGCGCCTGAAAGCATAAGTACCGAATGGACATGTGAATGTGGTCTTTTCCTGGTCCTCAGGGGCTATGGCCACCTGGTTGTAGCCTGAGTACCCGTCAAGAAAACAGAAGAACTCTTTCCCTACAAGTCTCTCCAAGATTTGATCAATAAAAGGTAAGGGAAAGTGATCTTTCTTAGTCGCAGCATTCAGGCGCCTGTAGTCGACACAGACGCGCCACGACGTGGGTACTCGTGTCGCGATCTCTACCCCCTCCTCGTTGGTGACCATCTGAATTCCCGACTTCTTCGGGACAACATGAAGCGGGGCCACCCACTTGGAGTCAGAAATAGGGTATATAAACCCTGCTTTGCACCATTTCTCAATTTCATTCTTCACCACTTCCCGTAGATTGGGGTTAAGTCTCCTCTGAAACTCACGGGAAGGTCTCACGTTATCCTCAGTAAAAATGTGGTGCGAGCAGAGAGCGGGGTTGATGCCCACGAGATCCGACACTGTCCAGCCTATTGCTTTGCGGTTCCTCTCTAAGACCTCTAACAACCTAGACTCCTGTTCTAAAGTCAAGTCTGAGCTAATGATGACAGGATATCTCTCTTTGGGTCCCGCAAGAAAGGCATACTTAAGTGTAGGAGGTAGTGATTTCAGTTCTGGCAATGTGGTATCATCAAGCAGATCTGGCTGAACTGAATCTGAATCTGGTTCCGTGTTGCATGGAGGTAGGCTAAGCTGAGTAGTACTCGCCACCAAATCAGAAGTATCGGGAGTCGGATCGTCAAAAGTATCCAAACAATCGGCAAAAGCCACGTCCGACTCGTCATCTATGTCCCATGATTGTTCCGAAGAGGATGGAACTGACAGATCCGGATGGATCTCTAAGTCATCATGAGAATAGGTTGATGCATCTCTAGCAAGATCAGACAACACCTGGCAAACTGCATCATGCACTATATCCTCTCCAGATGAAAGGGTCTCGCTCTGTCCTGAAGGAATCTGTCCCCAAATCCCAACTGTGCTAATCATATTGCAATCTGCCTCTGAAGATGAGTACTCTGTGCTACTCTCTGAATCAGGTCGCTGACACTTGGTTTGCTTCATCTCAAGGTTCACCTCTCCGCCTGGAGAACGGAACTTCATCATTCCCGTACCATAATCGAAAGCTGCGCCTGCGGTCCTAAGGAAGGGTCGCCCGAGAATGATCTGAGATTCTCTCCAATGATTGGGGGTCTCCATGTCTAAGACTGTGAAATCCACCTGATAGTTCTGCCCCTCAATCGAGATAACGACGTTCTTCACTTCTCCCTTAGGTCTCTTCATTGAACGATCTGCGAATTGGAGTAAAGCTCTAGATTTGCGAAGTGGTCCCAACTCCAATTTCTGATATAAGGCTAAGGGAAGTAAGTTGATCGAAGAACCGTTATCTAAGAGTGTGCGTGCAAACGCAATGTCGTCAATACGACTCTCCACATAGTGAGCACCCATGTCTCTCTTTTTCTTTGGCAAAGTCTGATTCTTGAGACAATATGTTGTGGCTACTGATAAGACATGTGTCTTTATATTTCGGTTATCTTTCTTCCTGCTAACCCTTGTAGGTGTGCATCTCACCTTAAGGTATTTTTGGAAGGCAGGATGGTTAGCCACATATTCATCAAATGGCACCTTAACTGTGATGTTTTCTTTACAAAATCGTGCCATATCGGGGTCATCTTTCTGAATCTTTTTGATGCGCTTTCCTGCCATAAGAGCACGGGGGAAAGGGATTGAAGCTAGGGAAACAGAGGATGAAGAGTCTGAATCATGAACTGAAAGATCATTCTTTGACTTAACGGAAACAGAGTTCTTCATACAAGAATCTTTTTGATGCAACATGGACTCAAAATCTAAACTATCTACTACAGGTTGTAGAATAGAAGCTGGAGTGGTATCCGCCACAACCGGAGATGCAAGGTCCTCCGTAGACTCAGAAGAATATCCATGCTGACGATGCTGCGTACGTGCTCTCCTCATCCTCTCGGCTCCCTGAGTAGAAATCCTCGAATAATGCTGATGGGGCTCTGAGATATGATGCCTCTCCTCCTCGTCCTCTGAAGACTCCTCAGGTAGAGCTCCAGAGATGCCCCTCCTCGTGTCCCTCGCCCGGTCAGGTACGACCACGGTCCTTCCGCTCCTGAGTGACATGTGGTTAGCCTCGTCACACGAAAGAATCTCATGTTCAGATTTAGGAGATGCTGAATAGTATACCTGACCAAAGTGCTGCTGAGAACTAGAATGGTTCAGGCTATTGGGGTTAGCCTGAACTTGGGCTGGGATCGAGGTAGAGGGTGCAGTCTGCTCGTCTCGCCATCTTGACAGGCGGTTGACATCCACCCGTAAGTCCTGAACCTCGTTCCTGTAGGAACGTAGCTCGTCGAGTATCTGCTGCTGAATATCCATGGGACTAGACGATGAAGGAAGTGGGTAAGACTGGGAAGAAGAACGGGAAGACTGGCCCTGCTGGCCAGTGTACTGCCTCTGCTGCTGCTGCTGGGGTTGCGGGCCCTGCTGGCCCGTCTGGTAATGGCCCTGTCGGCCATACTGCTGGTACTGCTGCCTCTGCTGCTGGGGTGGATGGAATCCAGGGCTCTGCTGTGAAGGAGGTGGTGCGGAGGTGAATGCGGTGTTGTGAAAGGTCGGGGGACGCTGATAGGTCTGTCGGTCTCCCGTACTTCCCTGCCTGGCAGGGTCCTGAGTATACCATATCCCATTCACCTCCCAAACTGGTGGAGGCTCCTCCTGGACTGTCTCTGCTACTGGAGGTGGTTGCTGGAAAGAGTGGTTGTAGGATTGGTCCTGCTCCCACGGCTGGGGTTGCCCTGACACCAACTGCTCCTGAACATGGTGAACTCGGTAAATGGGAGCAGCGGGTGCAGTCACGGCGGGTATCCGTATCTTGGATACCTTCTAAGTCAACTCCTCCATCTGTTTTGGAAGTTTGGAGACACTCCGGTCTAACTCATCAATCCTCCTGTCGATCTTCTCAACTACAGTAAGCTTGTCAGCAAGAAGTCCCATGCTAGGGATCAAGTCCTGAGAGAGATCGACTACAGCTGATTTTCCCCCTCCAAATGAGAGTGAATTGGGGGATGGTGTATAGGCCCTGCTGGCCATCTGTGAGCGGCTAGTTTCAGCCATCTGCTCGAATGCCCTCCAGACGGTATCCGCTCCTCGTGATGTATAGCTGCCTCCACAGGCAGCGCTCACTAAACCCTGCATCTCAGGGTTGAGACCAGTGAAGAAGGATTGGACCAAGATGTTGTCATCTAATCTATGACAAGGACACTTTTGCAGGATGTCCTTGAATCTTTCCCAAGCATCACAGAAGGCTTCATTGGGTAACTGGGAAAAACTCGTAATGCGCGTCCTCATCATGTTAGTTCTACTCAAAGGGTAGAACTTCTTCAAAAACAGGTCCTTGAACTGGGCATATGTGGTGACGATGATTCCAAGATTCTTCACCTAGTAATCGGCTTTTCCACCCAAGGCAAATGGAAGGGCTTTGAGCCTAATATAATCCTGGCTAACATTGTTATGTTTGAGGTTAGCACAGATGAGCTCAAAGTCCCTTAGGAATGCATATGGCTCCTCAGAAGCATTCCCATCAAAATGTGGCAGCAGGTTCAGAAAGTGCGGCTTCAACTCAAAATCAACCTCGGGTTCGGCCGGACTCAAGTAGTTATGAATTTGATATTGTCCAGGGTTATAAGCCGCATCCATTGGTAGTTGGACCCCAACATTTAACTGTCCCAACTGAGCTCTCAATAATGCTTGTTGCTGCTCAGATGCAGCCAATCGGGCTAGTATACTTCTCATCGGGTCTTCATGGTTCTCTTCTTCCTCTTCTTTCTTCTTTGGAGGCATTTTACTCGTGTCTTCTATATGGCCTGAATCAGCAATGTGTTCTTTATTAGAAGAGGATTTATGAATCATGATATTCTCACCAAGGCGATGGTCTTCCTCGGTGAGGTGGGAAGAGAGAAATGGAATGGTTTGAGGGTAACCATCCCGAGAGTGAGTGATCCTGGGCTCAAGAGGGTCATGAGTCCAGGTTGGCCCAAGTTGCGCTTGGACCTTTGAAGACGTACTTTTCGAAGGGTTCAATGAGAGATTCGCAAAGTCCGAATAAATATCCCCCCAATCAGTCATCTTCGATGTCAAAAGAACCGATTAGATCACGATAATCAATGAGGCGCTAGTTCTACAGTGCACGTAAATGTGCGGAGTGAACTCACACAATTCAAACGCAATTCAAACCCCCAATTTCACCAACTCAACACGTGATGGCCGTAAGAGTTCGGCCGATTTATCTGGTCAATTTTAGTTGGCGAGAATACAATCTTGGAAAGATTAACGAGCTGTTAGGTGCCCGTATTTTCCTACAGACTGACCCGGTTCTTACGACTAGTTTGACCTACTTTCAGCCAGTATAGGAGTAAGTACGGACCGTAAAAATACGGCTACCCGTTCCTTGAGGACTAAGGCGTCCTCTAAACCTCCCACTCTGCTAAGGAAGTCCGGACCGTTTACCGGCTACCCGTAAATCCTCACTGAAAAGTAGCTAATCGCCTAAAAAGAAAGAACCAGTAGTAAGTAAGAAATCCAGACTTGGCTCTATCCTAGGGTCGTCTCTCTCTCACTTGCAGTTAAAACAAACAATGAGGGCTTTATGCACCCGAGAACAAGGGTTCTTTTTATTCCAATTAATTAGATCGACCTGCTCAATTCAGTCCCAATTTTAGAGTTAGGTTATCACTTGAATTTTATGTGAACACACAAGCACGTCTACCGTTCAGATCCAATTTCCTTTAACCTTAAGTTGTAAAACAAGATGGGAATCGGAAATCAGAATGCAAACGAGAAACTATGATGCATGCTCAGAAGAAGGTATACTTACAGTGAATCCCAGCACTCTTCATGCGTTATGCAAAACTGAATTTGTAAATATTACACTAAATGCATGCAGATCGAGAAAACCGCACCTAAACAGTATACTATTAGCGGGGAAGAATTGATTGAATTTGAGCTAAGTAGTACGTGTCTATGTGCGTCTCATTATGAATCTTATAAGATATGTGAATCTTCTAAGATATGTGTGGCCTAAATTACGATGGGCACAAGTAAATTTGAATCTAAACTACCGTGTGCCTAATCCTTAATTTCGCCACTCAAGTCAAGCCCCACCCTCGCCGGAGAGTGAAACAGGCTCGACACACCACAAATAAAGTCCAAGTCTTTTTACATGCGCGAGCTCTCAAACAAGAGCCGCTAGAAATGAGCAACTACCTAAATAATTACAAGAATTTACAAAAATTTCTCTCAAAAATAAATTGCTTTTCCTCGCACTTCAGCAGTCGGCGCTCCTCGCATCCGTCGACCTCCGATGCACTCCAAGTCCACCGGGCCCTCGCAAGGAAACAAAGATTTATATTAGAGAGATAAACAACAAGATATATACAAAAATATGAAGAGAAATAAAAAAAATGGAATAAATACAAGTGGCTCGGGGGTCAGACTACCCGAGTAAATGGAAAACTAAATCCAAATTTTTAAATTAGTCCCTAAGCCGTTTGCCTCCCCGGCAACGGCGCCATCTGACGGGTCGCTAGATACGTTGTTTAATTCGGCTTCGTTGTAGCACGTGTACTTAGCGAGTCGGTCAGAACCGAGAGAAGATCTCCGTGAGGAGTGTCTCGGCTTTAATTTATATCCCGGGCAAGTCCGGGGTCGAACACAGGGAGGCAAAGGAACAACCTAGGTATTAATTCGAAAATGAAGATTTTAGATTTCCATGCGTATTTTTTTAGATTTTTTTTAATGCAAAAAGAGAAGCAAATGCAAAATGCGGGTGAATCAAGACGCTAAGAAAACACACAACAAGGCCAAATTAATTTTAATGTCAAATGAATCCAATTTAGCCAAATTATATTTTTCTTAGAGTTCTAATCCAGAGATGAAAACAAAATATATTTTTTTGGAATTTTAGGGGTTAAAATGCAAGAAATAAAAATGCACACTTTTTATGGGTTTTTTCGCAATTTCTCACACAAACAGTATGCAAAAATTATGAAAAATTTACTGGAAGTAAAACCTCATGCAAGGAGACTACCGTAATTTTTTTAGAATTTTTTGACAAGTTATGATTTTTTTATGAATTTTTTAGTGAAAACAGAGTGACAGCGAGTAAATAATTTCTAATAAATCCAACTTATAAAATTAAGCAGAATGCGAATTATCCCAAAAAGATATTTTCATGTAGAATCCAAGAGAATTGAAATTTCGCAAAAAGAATATACGTGGATTCAATTAAAAATCATATACTAAAATCACTCTACGATTTATTTCAAGCACAAGACAACTCCAATTTGGTTGAAATTTGGATAGAAAATTAATCACATATTAAGGCATCACATATATTTTTTGTGGAATTTTTAGAGAAACTATGTGTGAGATATCATTTTAAGAGCACAGAATGGGTAAAATATGCTAAAATTCAGTTGAACATTTTTAATTAATTACCCATTACTCACAAAAATTTAAATAAATATCCACAAGGTATAGAATTAGTTGCTCCACACAAAGGTATTTTTCATTGAACAAAAAGATGCCAAAACAAGGTCCAAATTTGAGTACAAACACAGGGGTGTCTTTGCAAATTAGAAACAACTAAAACACACATCAATATATACAGGGACCGGTATGCAATTACAGAAAGTATAAATAAAAACCATGCAATTTTTACATTAAAATAATCTAAAAAGGAGAAGCACCTTCTTCTTCTTCGTGCAGGAGGGAAGAACCCAAATATAGGGTCGGCGGCGGCGTACGTCGCGCGCGCGCCGGTGACCGGCGGGAGGGCGCGGCGAGCTGAGGACGGGCAGGTGGCGGCGCCGCCTGAGCGCGCTCACGTGAGGGCGGGGGCGCAGCTGGTCGGAGGCGACGGCGAGAGGGACGGCCACGGGGAGGTGCGCGGGCCGCGCGCTGCCAGGAGGTAGGCGGGGTCGCGGCAGAGGTCGGCGGTGGCGTGTGGTGGCTGAGCGGCGCCGGCTGTGGCCTGGGGGGGAGGTGGCGGTGGCGCCGCCGGCGGGCGGCGGTGGGAAGAAAAGGGGATGGGGGGCGGCGGCTGTGAGCTGCTGTTCCCCTTGATTTTTTTTTTGATTTTTTTTATTTTTTTTAGTGCTGTGAATTGATTGATTTTTTTTAGATTTTAATTTTTTAATTTTTTTAACAGGAAACAAATGATAAAGAAAAATAAGATGGATTGGTGGGTGATGATGAACTAAACTAGAGAAAAAAAAATGATGATGTTATAATGGTGATGATGGAAGTGAGGGTAGATGGTGTGCTAAAAAAATTGCAAAAATACAAAGATGATAAAATTACCTACGATGAATGCGGGCGCCTATGAAGTGCTCACGAGAGCACGGTCTTCGCTCGAATCGCCGGCGTGCGATGAGCTCGAGCAGCGCGCGGTTGCGGCTGCGATGTTGGCCAAAAAACCAACGGATCACATCGGAGAGAGGGCCGTCGTCGCTCGACCGCGGTTGCGTCGCTGTCACCGATTCAACTCAGGGAACTAGGCTCTCCTCACATAAAGATGGATCAAAGGCAAAATTGAGGAGAATGAGAGGTATATAAAGAAGATGGGATGAGAGGTTATTAAAGTGGTGGGGTTGAATGGGAGGTTGATTTATTAATGGAGTTGAATGGGAAGTTGGGAAAAAATGGTGGAATAATGGAGTTGAATTGGTGGTTATTGTAGAGAATGGAAATTAAATAATAAATAAATAAATAAATAAAGTTGTCTACTTTAAATACAATGAAATAAAAAGAGAAGATAAATAGTGGAGAATTTACAAAAGAAGACAAAACACCATGTACATTTTTTTTACTTTTCTAATATGTAATTTTTTTGTCTTTTTAATAAGAGATATTTACAACGAAAAAATACAATAAAATAGTATAGTTAAAATACAACACAAGTATGATTTTTTTGTATTTTTAATAATTAAGAAAGATAAAATAAAAATTAAAGAAAGAAAAATATATACAAGGTATACAATGTACATCTAGGTCCCAAAACCCAACTTTTGCAAACGAGCTCTGATTTTAATGAAACCACTTCCGTTGGATAGATAATTTTCTAACTTGAACTTTAAAAGTGAGTTTGGTGAATTTGGAGTTCATACGGAGCGGGAATTTAGCTTGGAAGTTGGTCTTTACGGCTTTTTCCCATTGGGATCTAGGGGCATTTATTTAAGGTAAAATTTGTTTTGTATTTTTGTATTTTTATATACATTATTATGAACAAGTTAGAGAAAGAATTAGCCAAAAAGGAGTTGAAATGAAATTATTAAAAATCCATGAAGTTTTGGGCTATTTACAAGTATAAAACTCCTTATTTTTGCGGCTTTTTATGTGTAATTTATTTTGTACAATCTAATATACAGTAATTAGTGAGTTTTATTTACAAGAGTTATTTTGTTAATTTATTGATTTTATGGACATTTATTTGGGATTTTACTCATGGATTTTGCTAAGATTAAGATATTAAGATGATGAATCGTGGATTCATCAGCGAGCAACGCACCCTACTCCCTCCTTCGTTCTCCAGCTGCTAGCCCACGCGCCCCGCGCCCCCAGCCTGCCCTTGCCGCCCGTGGTGGACCTCCACCTCGTCACGCGCCCCACCGGTGTCCCGTGCCTCTAGCTCGTCGATGCCGCACCCACCCTGTGTCCCGCCTGTCCAGCTCGCCGACGCAGCGCCGCCGTGCGCACGGTTACCCCTCCGCGAGACGCGCCGCGTCCGACGCTGCGACCTTCCATGTCCGATCGCCCTTGGCGCCTCCTCAAGCACTGCTCTTTTTTGCCCTAGCACGTCTTCAGGTCTATGTTATTTCAATTATTTATTTTATTTATTTCATGAAAATTGTAATTTCATCTGTCAAGTTTGTTTATTTCCAGAAGATCCTCTGTGCATAGTTTCTCTTTTTAATTTCAATTTCTGTATTGCAAAGACACCCCTACCTTTGAGTATTAATTTGGATAGTCATCTTGCATTGTTTATTTTAAAGAAAAATAGCATTTTGTAGAGCAACTTATTCTTTACCTTGTGACTATTTATTTGCATTTTTGTGAGCATTAGGTTATTTATTAAAAATCAGAGATTTAAAACCACATATATTTTGCCCATTTAAGATCTAAAATTTGCACATATTCATTTATTGCTCCAAAAATTACGAAAAAATTATAGATGATGCATCTAATTGTCGTTTGCATAAAATGAATTATAGAGTGAATTCTGTATTTGATTTTTAATTAAATCCACGAATAAGATTTTTACAAATTTTCAAGTCTCTTGGATTGCACATTAATATATCTATTTGAGATAAATAGATCTCTAGAAAATTTGATTTCGTTGATTAATTAGGAATTAAATACTCACAGTAGCTCTGTTTTCAGTAAAAAAATTATAAAAAAATTCATAAAGTGTCTGAAAATTTAAAAACATCAGCATAGCTCTCCTTCATCATGTTTAACTTCCAGTAAAATTTTCATAATTTTTGCATATCATTTGCATGAAAAATTTCATAAAAATCCCAAAAAAGTTTGCATTTTTCATTTGTGCATTTTATACCGAAAAACCCCAAAAAATACATTTTGCATTAATCACTGAATTAGGTTTACAGAAAAATACAATTTGGTCATTTTGGAATAATTTCAGATTAAAATTAAATTTGTCTAAGTTGTTGATTTTCTTAATAACCTAGTTCATTCATATTCTACATTTGGCTTTTTATTGCATAAAAAAATACCAAAAAGGCCACTTGGAAAACCATAATCTAATCCCTCTAACTTGATCTTGAGTTGTTTCTTTGCCTCCTTGAGTCGACCCTGGGGCTTGCCCAGGCTAAAAAAACATAAAACCACGCTTAATTTCATTAAACGATTAATAGATTTGTGCGGTTATTTTTGATCGATCCGGATTTATCCGACTGCAACGAAATCGTCGATTATACAACATTAAAAAAGGGTAGGTCTGAGGTTCATCATGCTTCGATTAGTATCATATGCTTCTCACTGGTACAATCTCTTCACTTAGGGCCTCTCAAGAAAATCAGGATCATCGTCAGTTTACTGATGGATCTATCAAGAGGCCGAAGTGTATCCTTGAAAACACTGTCATTTCGATTCATAGCATGAGGTACAATGTTGATTTTGTCGTATTTCCCATGTAGATCTCCACAGGGGAGCATTCTCCAATCATCATGGGACGACCATTCTCTCCTCTACAAGGGTCGTTATTGATTATGGATCAGGATAGATTTGCTCCATCCTACGAGAGCGAGATGATCATCACTTCACCCATTACCGATCAGGGAGGTGCACCTGATGTGACTACAACCTATTCTGGCTGACCTAGAGGCCTATGACCTTGTGAGAATATTAGAGAGACTTTCTTTATGACCGATGATGAGACCCGAGAGTTCCTCTCCAAGGAGGAAGACTTTGGAAAGCATAGACCTTGGTGTTTCCGCTTCCTGTGAATGTCGATGTGTTGATGACATCCACAGGATTTACATGATTGACACCATGAGCAGAGGGTAGATATTGATGAGCTAAGGCCGAATCTGATCTTGTTGCTTTCATTAAGGAATTTGGGCCTTTTGACGAAAAAGACGATCCGATTGAGATTGTAGAGACGAACATAGTTCAACTACTTCCACTGATGAGTTCCTTCTTGACCTGGCTGGCACCTCGTAGGATGACATTTAGTACACTACTTCTGAGGATGATGAGTTCGTCCCTTTTCACTTCGATATCAGCGAGACTCCTAAGGCCAGACCTAGACACACTTCTTTCACTAATCCGTCTGTGCCTCTTCACCCTAGGTCCATTGAGGACCTACACCCCGTCAACCCTGGTCGGTTTCCGTCCACTATAGACCCCGATGTCGACCTGCACCATATTATATCTATTCCTCAGCGGTCCTGCAAGAAGGTTCTCTTTCTACCTTCTTGATCTTGTGTACATCCATCTTTATTGCATGTTCTCACGATCTACCTCTTGTCCATCTCCCGTATTGCTCATCCATCCATTCTCGTGTTTGCCTTGCTTAGGACGTACTTTGTCCTAAGTATAGGGGGGTGGATGAGCCCAGTGTTAAGTCTTCATTCTGTTTCATCATTCCTGTTGTTGCCTATACTTAGTGTGTCTTTTACCCTAAGTATAGGGGGAGTTATGTGTACATCCGCTTCTATCTTCATCCATCTTCTAATCTCTTTTCTTCTTTTCTTCTTTTCCTTTTTTATTTTCTTTATCCACTAAAAAGGTGTCGCCCCTTGTTGTCAGTTTTCTATACTTAGGACGAACTTTGTCCTAAGTATAGGGGGGCGTGCACCCCGATTTCTTTTATTCTTTAATCCTCTCCATTATCTCCTCTTCTTGTCTATACTTAGGGATATCTTACCCTAAGTATAGGGGGAGACAATTGAAGGATATGGTAAGATCCTTAAGCGCATCACAGAAGCATGAGGATCGCATCATATGCGATCGAGAGCGACTACTCACACTAGTTGCTCGAGGCAGCGGAAATCAAAAATTTTTCATGTGACGAAACCACATGATCCAAGAACACTTCTCAGATCATTTCGTATAAACCACAAACAAGTAATAGGATTATCTCTTGAAGCATGGTTGCGATCGAGTCTCTAAATGAAGAGACCTCCTGTCTCATGTCTAATCTGATGGAGGAGACGCTTGCGAGCGTGTTGATGAAACACGTGCTTCTCGCAATCCATGCTGATGATCCAAGCTGCAAATCTCCTGATCTCGACACACGAGATCCAGCGTCTTCTTCATGAGCTAGGCACAACGAAGGAGGCAGAGATTCACGAGCAATCGAAATCGGCAGCATAACGACGACGTTGTGGCGATGGAGACTCTCTCTAGGGCATCCATGGCGGACGACCATGAGAGAGGAAGAGAGAGGGCATGTATAGAGAATAAGAGAGAGGGAGAGAGCCTTATGTTCTCATTATCATATGAAGAGCAAGGGTTGCCTTTCTATTTATAATATTTTGGGATCCATGGATCTCATCCATGGTAACACAATCCAATGGCTCACATTGATTTGTATTTCTTTTAATGGCAAGATTTTGTTGGTAAAAACCAACAACAATTATTTAATTTATATTAAATGTATATTGATAAATCAATATGATTTTCATCCCAAATTAAATCAATCAAGCATGGAGATTATGCACATTGCCTCCTTCCATAATATGGGATTTGTGGCAATCTCATGTATCTCACGATATCTCATGAGATCACATTATTCCATGGAAGTCTCCAAGATTTACAATAATACTGTTGTAAATTATTCAACAAAAATAACATAATTATTTTGTGAATATTGCAATCTTACCATTAAGAAATTTTGAATCACATTCACAACCGAAAATAAAATGTGAATTACATTTTCAATTAATTGTCCGATGTGAATCCAATTCACATTAAATTTTAATTAACAAATGTAAATTACAAATTTGCTCTCTCTTATATATTATAAATCATATTTATAATATATATGATTAATGTGGATAGTGCTATCCACATTATTCATATCCATGATAAAAAAATCATAGTTAATCATCTTGGACCTCTATTCTCATGTTCCCAAATAATATGAATCGCATTCACATTATTCACATCTTTGATAATTAAATCACGTTCAACTATCTTAGATAACTCTCTTTATAATATGAATCAAATTCATATTATTCATGATAATTAAATCACATTTAATTATCAATTTTCTCAATGCTTGGATACATATATCGACAAAGAAATTATCCTGAACTCTTTCAAGGATAACGTGCTTTCTCCGCGGATACTTGGAGATAAGGACAGGGCGATTGTATTGTTCCACGTATAGTGACTTGGATATTGAGATCACATCTCAAATCCAGATCTCGGGCCTCCCATAGACGCTTGATTACATCAAGACCACAAATCTAATCTTCTCATAGCATCTGAATCACATTCAGATCATTGTTCAATATTGGGACAAAGATCATATTACTTCTCTACTGAGAGGAGTCACTAAAATCCATACCCATTTCATCACTCCCTAGTAATGGAAGCGTCATGGTTATACAACCGTTTATGATCACATCACTCTCAGGTATTCCTAATACATGTACATCCTGCATACTGGAAGACCCAGAATAATCCAGAAGTATAATATCAATTTTTACACTGCTTACTTCAAGGATTTATCTTTAAGTTTCTCATTTGATCATTGGGAGTTGGTATCGATCATATACTTTCCAAAAGCATATATCATACCTAGGTATTGATCTTATACTTTCCAAAAGTATATATGAAACCTTAAAAATTCAGTCAAGCTTCCAAAGCGAGACGACCGCACGCGGAATTTGATTCTTCCCAATATCTCATGAGTGAGATCATGTCTTCCTGTTCAGGAAATGAACCTGTATGATCCCTTTGAGAGATCGTATTATTCATATGCCCTTATATGTACACCAATGCACTGGTGTATAGACCTTGATTAGGTCATGAACCTATTGGTCTGCCAAATGTACATACTCAGACATATAGTAACACATATGTCTCCGATCAGAGGATATGTGCATATATCGTGACATCATACGGCATAGTACTTTGGTTATCTCGATCTTGTTCAGTCATCTCTTTGACCTAACTAATTTGACACCTCCGAATCTCTATTCCCATGCAGAGGACATGCATCAAGAGGTCGGTCAGATATCAACCAAGTGAGAAAGGATTGTCATCTCCTACTCAGGATGGAGATCATCTCTTAATAATCATTTGACAGTACTTGATGAGTCCTCAATCTAACTCTTTATATTTTCATCCAAGAACCAGCCTCTATGATTTAGTAATTGAATCAACAATTGTATGGTCACTAAGGGACCAATTATGCAAATTAGTTATTCTTCATTTCAGATCAGGGAATGATATTTGCAATAACATTTATTGCATAATGGCACTCGCTGTGGGCTCGCATGTCCAATAATCTCCCACTAGCCAAAAGATCCATTAATTGGCTAATCTTTAAACTCACACTCATGTGACAATCATAGGCTATTTTGAAAAATAGCTAGGTAAGTTGATCAGTCACTCTGTTCCCAAGAGACTGCACCAAGTCCTTTTACGACACATGCATATCCCAAGGTAACAATGCTCACATCCAATGCGAATGTTGCATCATTGCAACCGATACTGAACATTATTAGTTATAGTGTTGTTGACACTACAGCTTAATAATCATTTAACAAGTATGTAATTTCTATTATCCATATAGAATACCCTTATTCCTGTAGATCTATATCTCCCAAGGTATCCACAGTTGAAACCTTTAAGATCACTATCTATAAAGTCTTAATTTCTTGAAGATAAGACTTAGTGATCACTATCTCTAAAGTATTGTCATCTTTGATGATATTGTTCTTACTGCAATCAAGTGTTTTATCTCCATAGTAGGACCAGTAACAGTTTACTAATCCCACTGCATGGCAGACATCTGGCTTTTGTACACATCTAGCATACTTTCAACTTCTCGTAACTGATGCACAAAGTATAACCAGTTTTAGCATTCACTTCCTCAAATCTTTAAGGTGCTATCCCTTTAGATAGGTCAGTACCATATCTAGAGGGAAAGCGGCCTTTCTTGGAATTTTCCAGAAAATGGAAATGTCCAAGGTGTACCATTAGTGTGACGGTCCCAATACCCTCTTCTCTTTGCTTCTGAACAAATTCAGAACTAAGATCTAAGAGATATCCTTGAGATCGTATCTTGAGGTATGGAACACTTATTATTATCTTCCTTATATCATTCCAAATGATTAGGATATTATCTATATTTAGTACGATGAACACAATGGCAATCCCCCAAAGCTTCACACGATTCATCAAGATTCCATCTGAAATCATAACATTTATAATTTCATCAAATCTTATGTTCCAAATACAAGAAGCTTATTTGAGTCCAAAGATGGAATTCATTAGCTTGCACATCTTGCTTTCCTCAACCATAAAGCCCTGGGGCTACTTCATGTGAATATCCTCAGAGAGGTATTCATAGAGAAATGCAATCTTGACTCACATCTTGAAGATGTCATAGTCAAGTTGTGTAGCTATAATTAACAATATTTTGATGGGTTCAAGCATGGTCACTAAAGAGCATATCTCATCGCAAGCGATGTCTTCTCTTCGGTGTGCATCTCATGGCTACAAACCGTTCTTTTAAGGTCTCTACCTTCTCATCAGGTTTCCTCTTTCTATTGAAGATCCATTTACACCTTAATGGGTCTTATCCATATAGGTGGATCCTCGAGGGTCCATATACAACATCTGTATATGAAGTCTACTTTAGACTTTATTGCTAACATCCATCCTTCCATGCTATGATCTTCAGAAGCTTCATCACACGAAGTTAGATCATTGTCAAATTTAACTAACATATGGAATCCATCTTCAAACTTATTTGAAGAGGTATTAGTGTTTCATCTTTACTTGTATTTTTAGTTTCTAATTTTAGGAGCCTCATTATGTTCTCAAGATTAAATGAGTTCCTTCACTTCATTTTCATCTTGATTCTTAAGAGTGTCATCCTCTAAGAATCATATTCTCAGAGATGATATCTTTTGAGAATCTCAAGGTTATAAAGTAGGTATCCAATACCATCCTTTATTTTCCTAATGAAGTAGCACTCTCTAGTTCTAGATTCCAGCTTACATGCATGGGACCTTATTAAGTATATATATTGTAGTATCTACTACATATATACTTTGGAAACTAAGAGGTAATTATGCTAAGAATTATCATTGATCAAATCATACCACACATGATCCAATTGTATCTACCTACAACTCCATTGAGTTTAGGTTTATCAGGAGGAGTGAGATAGAAATGACATTTATATCTCTATAAGGTATTCCATGAATTCATCTAATAGGTACAGACTACCTAGATTAAATCAAAATTATTTAATCTTCCTTCAAACTTTGGTTCTAAACCGAAATTGTGAAATCTTTGAACATTTCAAAGGTTTCTAAGTGAAGATAAGAAATTTCATATCACAAATAATCATCGATAGATATCACATATCCATAATGTTTATTCTGATATAGATGATTCACATACATCAATATGCATGAGATCTTGAATACCTTGACATCTTACACCATTCCAAGGAAGGGTGTATTGGACATTTTTACTTTTGAATACAATATTCACAAGTATGTAAGATTTGAACCTTTAGATGATCTAAAGTTTCATCTTTTACTAGTCTATTGATCACATCAATAGACACATGTCCAAGGCTTGATGCCAGATCATTGTCAAATGATCTTCATTCTCCTATTGATCTTTTAAGGTTTAATTTCAGTATTAGAAATGTTAATGAACCATTCACTAATTTTCTAATTTAGTGGAGTCCACTAGATTTTAGATTACTATCTGAAATATCTCCATCATAACTCTTTATGATAGGACTATTACAGAATTCATGTGTATTCCCAACATTTAGAAATAAACAATGAGTGTATTCTATATCCAATTCATAGAGACTCTATCTAAGAGTAAGGGCTCTCCCACTAAAATTAGGAAGTCTATTTATCCAATAGAGGTTCTTGCAACAATTGCATTAACATCCATGTGGATGACTATTGAA
Source organism: Ottelia alismoides (assembly GCA_037367405.1). Classification (NCBI taxonomy): domain Eukaryota; kingdom Viridiplantae; phylum Streptophyta; class Magnoliopsida; order Alismatales; family Hydrocharitaceae; genus Ottelia; species Ottelia alismoides. Next base: position 681,192 of record JAZKJV010004651.1, on the reverse strand, counting down.
CCTTAAGATCAAATTCTCTAGTCTTCTAAAACATAAGCAACCAATTGCAAGTGTTATTAGAAGAATGAGATACAATTATTAGACTTTGATCTTATCAAATAAGAAAGTCAATTTCAATGATTATATGTAGATTATTCCGATGCACTATCCGAGTCCTTCTCTAAGGATTCTAGATAGATTTGATAGTCATACTATCAACACATCAACTTACTGCAGTATTATTGGCATTCATCCAACTCTTTGGATGTCATATGGAAGTCACAGAAGTACAATCAACTCTTTGACTATCCTTCTCATCTTGGGTCTGACCCATGCTTCCACTGCGCTCTCTTCATCTATAAACAACCATTGTTCAAGATAAAGACTCTCTTATGTTGAATTCTAAAGATTTCAATATAAGAGTATTTCAACATTTATACATGCTTTATTTCATTCATATGAATATTATAAAGCTCTATGAATGACTTGAGTATAGACAACAGATTGATGATACTCATCATATCAACATCCATCTAAACTCTTAAAACAATGGTTCAGGTAGGTATTCAAATATTTTGAATACATCATCTCTAATAAAGCCACCATTCCGCATAATGTAGAGAACCATGTTATTCATGATTAAATGTCGAAGCACATATGTATGCCAGAACATCATCTTAGATTTTATAAGAATTATTCGATAATTATGATCATCATCGACATGTCACTTCCAAAGTACATTCGATGAGAGATCAAGGCTGTAGAGACATACAAACCCAAGTGTTGTAGTCTTATTGTCTATTTAATTGTCATTCCTCATTATTATGAGGAAGACTTGCACATTGCAACCACATACATTATGTGTCCAGCTACAAGTACAATATCTTGATCATGGATCCAATCCATGGTAATTTATTGGTTATTATTGAGTATAAATTTGAGTGGATTTAGTGAAGGATTATCTGAAATAAGAAATTTACATAAATATATATAAATATATATTTTACTTTGATTTAGGAATTTTTATATCAAAGTTGTCTTACCTTGTCAACACTGAAAGTTCATTCCCTTAATCACTTTTATTGCAAGAGATATACTTACCATCATATCTCAGCAAGATCTGGGATCTCCTTCCTTATCTTTGTTACATCCCAATAATATGAGAACCAGTAACTCCGATAAAAAGAAGTAGGAACACATTCTGCCTTGCAAGTCCAACTTGCATTTTCCAATTCGATTTTAACACCCGGACCCACCATCTCTAAGGTGATGTTGATCCATCATTAATTGAATGAACCGTCAATAGGAATGCAGCTCGCTATGCGTAATCCAATATCGTCACAATAATATGTGGACCCGATATTGGGGTCACTATGCATACGTCCTTACTCCTTCGAGAAGCGAAGAGCCCCATCCAAATGGATTGTATGCAGGAGCTGTCACTTCGGACAGGCATCTCCTACATACAATATCTGGCGACGGAACCCTTTGCCTTGACGGGAGACCATGGATGTCACTTATGTGATCCTCCATATAATATTCAAATTCTAATTAATCATCATGAATCATATTCATTATGATTAATTCTTCCAAGGGAAATAACATCTCTATTAAAAATAGAGTGTTCACTTTTAATTGATTCCAATTAATCTAATCATATTAAATTAATGATCCAATTAATATCCAACAATCTTTATTGTTACTTGAATTATGGTATTAACTCAAATACGTATTATTCTGAATTTTAATAATTAGAAAAAGACAACGTGATCTCTCTTGCATTATCAAGTCCCTACCCATTGTCCTGGCCAATACTGACGGGAGTGGGACAGACCGCACACGGTGCAACCTGCTACCCCAACGCTCCCCGACTAGATACCATATCCACCTCAGGAAAGGATAATTCCAAACTGATCATTGTGTACTTAAGATGATAATCGGTTTTTCAACCGAAATTATAACATATATAATAATAATCAAATCATTTTTGATTAACATTATAATGAGATTTGCTAAATAAATCCCAAATCTTATTCAAGCAACATGTTTGTTGGAAAGTGGATTGTGTAACCAATTGTGATCTAGATTATATCTAATCAAATATTGGTTAAGACGATGTCATTTAAGGAAATAATTATTATCAAATATTTCACAAATATTTATCCATAATTATTCTAGGAAATTAAACCATATAATTTCACTAATTAATTAAATGACAATTAAAAGGTTCTTGATTAGGAATGTAATTTCCAGCAATGACCCTCACTTACTAAAATGAGCATATCTCAATCAATTTAAATCCAAATTAAGCAAAGTAAGTTTCTAAAGTTTGATAATTGATTTACAACAGAACCTAATGATTTTCAAGCATTTCAATGCATTTCTAAATAGTAATTGACTCCTTAATTACGTTAAGATTCGCAGTCCCCGAAACAGTGGATACATGTTCACTAATTTGATCATAACTTGAACAAACGGATTCGAAATCACGCAAACTCAGATCCTACTATTTCCTTATTTAATGGGGAAAAAATATAAGTTTAATTTTTTTGTTTAAATAATGTAAACAGGCCCAAAATTAATCACAAAACAGAGGTGCAAAAATGAAATGCGATAAAACTTTTGCAACCCTAACGAACCCAAGTTGGCTTAGGTTTACGGATCGTATCCTAAACTTTAAATCTAAGGCTCTGATACCACTTTAAGGATATGGTAACATCCTTAATCGCATCTCGGAAGCGTGAGGATCGCATCGTATGCGATCGGGAGTGACTAGTCGCACTAGTTCCTCGAGGCAGCGAAAATTAAAAAAATTTCATCTGACGAAACCACATTGTCCAAGAACACTTCTCGGATCGCTTCGTCTAAACCGCAAGCAAGTAATAGGATTACCTCTTGAAGCATGGTTGCGATCGAGTCTCTTAAAATGAAGAGACCTCCTGTCTCAAGTCCAATCCGATGGTGGAGACGCTTGCGAGCGTGTTGATGAAACACGTGCTTCTCGCAATCCATGTTGATGATCCAACCAGTGAATCTCCTGATCTCGATACGAGATCCAATGTCTTCTTCACGAGCGAGGCGAACAGAAGGAGACGGAGATTCATGAGCAATCAAACCGGCAGCATAATGACGACACTGTGGTGGTGGAGACTCTCTCTAGAGCATCCATGGTGGACAGCCATGAGAGAGGAAGAGAGAGGGCGTGTATAGAGAATAAGAGAGAGAGAGCCTTATGTTCTCATTATCATATGAAGAGCAAGGGGTGCCCTTCTATTTATAATATTTTAAGATCTATGGATCTCAATCCATGGGTAACACAAATCTAACGACTCACATTGATTTGTATTTCTTTTAATGACCAAGATTTTGTTAGTAAAAAACTAACAACACTTAATTTAATTTAGATTAAATGTATATTGATAAATCAATATGATTTAGTCCCAAATTAAATCAATCAAGCCTGGAGATTATGAAGATTGCCTACTTCCATAATATGGGATTTGGTAACAATCTCATGTAATCTCAAGATATCTCATGAGATTAAATTATTCCATGGAAGTTTCCAAGATTTACAACAACACTTTTTGTAAATTATTCAAAAAAAATAATTCATAATTATTTTGTGAATATTGCAATCTTACCATTGGAAAATTGTGAATCACATTCCCAACCCAAAATAAAATGTTAATTACATTTTCAATTAATTGTCCAATGTGAATCAAATTCACATCTACTTTTAATTAACAAATGTAAATTACAAATTTGCTCTCTATTATATATTATAAATCACAATTATAGTATATGTTTAATGTGGATAGTGCTATCCACATTATTCATATCCATTCATATCCATGATAATTAAATCATATTTAATCATCTTGGATCTCTATTCTCATGGTCCCAAGTAATATGAATCGCATTCACATTATTCACGTCTTTGAAAATTAAATCACATTTAATTATCATAGATAACTCTCTTTATAATATGAACTAAATTCATATTATTCATGATAATTAAATCACATTTAATTATCAATTGTCTCAATGCTTGGATACAAATATCAACAATGAAGTTATCCTGAACTCTTTCAAGGATAATGTGCTTTCTCCGCGGATACTTGGAGATAAGGACATGACGATTGTATTGTTCCACGTATAGTGACTTGGATAATGAGATTACATCTCAAATCTAGATCTTGGGCCTCCCATAGATGCTTGATTAAATCAAGACCACGGATCTAATCTTCTCATTGCATCTGAATCACATTCAGATCAATGTCCAATATTTGGACTAAGATCAGATTACTTCTTTACTGAGAGGAGTCACTAAAATCCAGACCCATTTCATCACTTCCTAGGAATAGAAGCGTCATAGTTATACAACCGTTTATGATCACATCACCCTAAGGTATTCCTAATACCTGTACATCATGCATACTGGAACAGAATAATCCAGAAGTATAAGATCAATTTTTACACTGCCTACTTCAAGGATTTATCATTAAGTTTCTCATTCGATCATTGGGAGTTGGTATCAATCATATACTTTCTAAAAGCATATATCATACTTAGGTGTTGATCATACACTTTCCAAAAGTATATATCAAACCTTACAAATTCAGTCAAGCTTCCAAAGTAAGACGACCGCGCACTGAATTTGATTCTTCCAAATATCTCATGAGTGAGCTCATATCTTCCGGCTCAGGAAATGAACTTGTATGATCCCATTGAGAGATCGTATTACTCATATGCCCTTGTATGCACACTAACGCGCCGGTGTATAGACCTTGATTAGGTCATCAACCTATTGGTCTGCCAAATGCACATACTCAGACATATAATAATACATCTGTCTCCGGTCAAAGGATGCGTGCCTATATCGTGACAGCATACGACATAGGACTTTGGTTATCTCGATCTCGTTAAGTCAACTCTTTGACCAACTAATCTGACACCTCCAAATCTCTATTCCCATGTAGAGGACATGCATCAAGAGATTGGTCATATATGAGCCAAGTGAGAAAGGATTGCCATCTCCAACTCAGGCTGGAGATCATCTCTTAATAATCATTTGACGGTACTTGATGAGTCCTCAATCTAACTCTTTAGATATTCATCCAAGCACCAGCCTCTATGATTCAGTTATTGAATCAATAGCTGTATGATCACTAAGATGGCCATGGTACATAACCCTAAGGGACCTATTATGCAATATTTATTCTTCATTTCAGATCAGGGAATGATATTCGCAATAACATTTATTGCATAATGGCTCGCCGTGGGCTCGCATGTCCAACAACAATCTGAGTACGATCTGTTCATTCCCACTCTTGACCCTCCCTACTTTGTGTACAGTCTTCTATACTTAGGATTAGTTGATCCTAAGTACAAGTTATGTCATCTTTTTCTCTCTGATCTATGAGGACCTAGCTCAATCTATGTATAGGGGGGGTCGTATATACTACGTATATACTTTAGCTATAACTCGTACTTTCATATTTTTACTAATAATTATGTCTAGTTACACCTTTAAGAATTCATTAAAAACACTTAATAAAAAGATGTTATTATTCCTCAAATTGTTTTTGTATTTACTAATTAATAAATCAGGTGGAAATGTTTTTTGCAAAATATTTGAAAAATAGTTTGAAAATCTTTTTGAAAAATATTTTGAAAACTATTTGGAAAACATTTTGTTCAATATTTTCAACCTTTGTAAAAATGTTTTGTTTTGAAAATTTTATTTGTGTGAAATAAAAATGTTTGAAAAATGATTTCCATATGGTTTGAAAATGGCTGTAAAAATATTTTGAAAATCTATATATACTATTTGAAAAACCTTTTGCAAAATAATTTTCAAATGTGTGTACATGTTTATAAAAATTGTTTGTAAAAATTATTTTGGACTATAGTTTTCAGAAATTATTTGAAAAATCTTTTTCAAATAAGTTTGAGGAATATAAACATCACACCAAAATTCTTTATTTTATATATTTATAAAATTGATCACTTACCCTTGTAAATTCTTAAAATCTACTTCTTGTAAATATAAGATACATTCCTATGTAAAAAATTTAACCTAGTTTTTAGCCAAAACTTTTTGTTTTCAAAAAATACCAAAAATATTTGCAAAACTAAAACTCACAAAACATTTGCGAAATTAAAATACCAAAAACATTTGAAAAACCTTTTGAAAAATACAAAAAAATCCATATGCATCAATAGGAACCTTATAGGAACTCGAATTGAGGTACTTGAGGTCTAGTTGACTTAATTCTTTGAAGATCATGAGACTTGGTTAGATGGATTCTTGACTGCCTAAGTAGAATATTTCAGAGCACACACACAACTCTTGTTGATAATGATCTAACTTGGACACCTACACCTTTCACATGGTTGAACTCAGTTGGAGTGGTGAGGGGGTTGGATTTACCGGTATGAGATGAACACAAGTGGAAACATTTGTCCTCCTCTAGGGAGGGAAGTGCACCCCAACCCATCCAGTGATGAGGAATTCTAAATATAGGAGAGTGTGGATTGCAATAATGCTTCAAAAGAGGGAAAGTCTATGGATCAAGAGGAAAAACTCCTTATGTATATGCTGTTGTAAATAGTATTTAAAAAAAAAGAACTCCAAAAAAGTGGACATGCCTGTATAAAAATAAAATGCCTGTCGGAGTATGTGAATATGGTGTATAGAAAATAAACAAGCTTGAGCTTCAAAGTCAAATCATGTGAGCCTGCAGCTGGATAATTTGACTACACTGGTCTTGCATCCTAGGATAGGTAGCTACACTGGCTACCGTCCATTCTTCTCTTCACCCCCTCCTCTTGAGCTGGTTGTCACTTGAACTTAGAAGGGAATTCCCCGCTCCTCGAGGAAGGAGTTATTGGATTGGGGAATCATTGGGTTGTCATGCTGGAGAAGTTAGTCTCTTTGTCAATTTAATTGGGGAGAGCCACCATCACTTACAATGTACGAGTCAGATTCATAGTCGTTAGGGTTTGCATATGAGTTGAAGTATTCTAACCTGGCTATTGAGGAGACTTGAGCAGGGTTTTGGGATTCTCGAAGGCTGTTGGATTTTAAATCCGATTTCCATTAAGGTTCCGTCCGCACTAAAATTTCAAAGGTACGACTTAAGCTCCAAACTTTGATTTTATGAAGACAAGTTTGATAATTAAATTTAATCTAATTTTTTTCTTTTTCTTTTCTTTGTTTTTCTTTTTCTACATTTATTGCATAAGTGTTTGCTAGGGACTAGCAAAGGCAAGTATAGGGGGAAGATTAATATTCTTTTCATCATCTTGATTCTATCATTTTGGCCTTAAAAATCCTAGTAGATACGTGTAAATAGCGTTAATTTAGGCATTTTATCATTCATGCATATTTTTGTAAATAGTGTATAAAATACAGTTTTTAAAGTCAAAATTATAGAATAAAGAAAAGAAAAGAAAAAGAATAAAATATTAGAAATATTTTATGACCCGAAACCTCGAGACCTAGGCATCTTGATGACTAGGTCGACAAGGAATAAAGTTGGGGGAGATAAAGGCCAAAATACAATAAAAAAACCTTTTATTTTATTCATTTCTTCCATATTTGGGACCTATTTTTAGTACCACTTTTTATACTTCACATAAAGAAACTTTTTACATGAAAGTTATAGATAATTAAATATAGAAAAATACAAAATTGATTTCACCCAAAAATAATGTACAGATAAAAAGTTATGATCAGAATAAAAATCCAAAATCCTAACTTCCCAGATCTGTATCTCTTAAATAAAAACTCGAAATGAATTAAAATCACCTTCAATTGTATATAATTTTTAATAAGCTATAATGAAGGTGGTTCATATTTTTATGAGTTATGGTTTGAATATTAGGTTTTGGACCCCTATTGTATACTTATACTGATTTATATATTCATTTTATTAATTATTCGTTATTTTTATATTTTTATATTTTTATAATTTTGTAAATATTATTTATAATATATATGTATATTAAAACTGGAATAAAACACTCAATAAAAAACAAAAATAAAATACTTGTATAAAATACATAGGTATAATACCTATAGCTATACTTATAAAGACTATACATTTATTTATTTAATTATACAAAATATATCAAAAAATAAAATAAAAATATATTTAAGTTTAAAAAAATAAGTTATAAATATATAAAATAATAAACAAAATTATTAAAATTAAAAATACAAAATAAAAATAAAACATTAAAATATATAGATGAATATACCTGTATATAACCCATAAAAGGTAACTTATAATTTTAAACCTAAAAAAATAAATAAAAATCATAATAAAATACTTCATAAAATAAGAAATATATTTCATTTTGTAATCTAAAATTAATTAAATCGTTTATTATTTTAAAAGTAATTTCCAATTATTTTCCTTAGGCTTTTTCCTGGTTGGTCCATGTGGACCAACGAGGAGAGTCTGAGAGTTGACCTTCGGGCAACTCTCTGACATGCCTCTGCCATTTCGTTAGACCTTGTTTTTCCCCCATATTTATAGATTTTTCGAGGTTGAACCTTTCATCTTTTGATGTTCAATCCTTGATGACTTTTTCTCCCCATTTATTGACCTCACACACTAGCACCTCTCCTCGGGGATTGGATCGATGCATCGTCTGCTACGCCTCGATCTTTGGAGCTCCAGAGTCATTGTACATAAAACCTCCCATCTCTCCCATCTTAGATTTGAACCTCCTTTGACCATGTTTTGTCCCTCTTCTTGAAAGCTCCGGATAGAAGCCTGTGACAGGGGCTTCTCCAGCTTCTTGGAGAACATGTTGAGCGTGTCTAAGGCTGGCTTCCACCACTTCCGACGGGCCATCGTCATCGAGGTACATCTTCCCGGTTCATCGTTGAGGAACTTTATTTTACTGCATTTATTTAGCTTAGATTAGCTATTATGTTCATCTTTGTGTTTTGATTTAAGTGTTAATCGTGTTTTTAGCCGCAACACACCCATTCGAAGTTCACCGGAGCTAAGCTCCAGCGAGTCTCCCACCGTGCACCTGATGTTTCCTTGCCGCTCATGACCACCACATACCTTCTTTCTCATGCTTCCCTTCGTTCCGCGCCACTCCACTCAACCTATTCCCTCCTAGAATAGGATCCGGGTATCCCTCCTCCGCCATCTCACCGAGATGCCTCCGTCCTATCCACCAGCCACCCCACCTCGCCAATAAGATCCCCGAGCCCTTCCCTTGTTTGCTGGAGCATTTCTTGCAGGGTCAGGAGACAAAGGGCCCCATCTGGAGCCGATTTGCAGAACTTCGAGATACCTGGAGCCGCATCCATCCCCGAGCTCGCCATCCTTCGCTTGGGATCTGACATATCTCTTGAAGCTTTCATCTGTCACGGAGGGGCTAGGGGATCATTTTGCGCCCCTTGGTTCGCTTTCAGGTGGTCGGAGGGACGCACCGCAGGAGATCAAAGCGAGGAAGAACATGACTTATTTCCTGTTCTTCCAAACTAAGTCATTGTCGTCCGATCGGTTCTTGTTTCCAGATTCGCCAGCCACTGTTGGGTGACATTTCACCAAAGCCTTCCGATCACGACCATGATCTAATCATGGTCGGCCATTTCTTAACCGTCATCGTCGCTTCTCGGGTGGACACGTGGCATTAGTGAGAGCATCAACACCGTCCATTCCCGCTATAGGTATGGGAATTTTGCTTCTTAACCCATGTATAATTTATTTTTAATATTCAGACTAGAAACTTTCATTTTCAGTTACTTTTATTTTGTAAAATTTGCAATAAAACCCTCGTGTTTTCTATATTCACTATTCGGTCCATGCCACATCACCTTACGTAACGTATCACGTGAGGTCGAGATTTTATGGCTGGACCCTTCGGGTTTTGCATATTTCTTATTAGTCTTGTAATTTTATAGTGCAGTTATAATTTATTTGGATCATTTGCAAGATATCCCTTGGGATTCTTGTTAATTACGAAGAGGTCCCTGCCAGGCACATGAGTGTCATGTGCGATTATGGAAATTTTGCATGGCTACCCCTAAGCTTCTGTTTAATTCATTTTGGTCCCGGAATATTTTTAATTAGTTATATTTTTCTGGAAGTTTACACTTTATCCCTCAGACTTCTGCATAATTACAAAACTAACCCTGTTGCTAGTGTAATTTCTCTTTATTGTCTTTATTTATTTCATGCGTCTATAAATCTCTAAAAAATCCAAAAAATCAGCATTATGTTCTTGTTTCATTGAACTTTAAGCCATATTTTTATTTTACATTTTTGAATCAGTTTGATATTTACAAAAAATCAAAATATTTGCATTATAAAATATATAAAAATTATATTTTTTTGAAAAATTCCCCCAAAAAAGATATATTGTGTAATTTTTCATGTTTAACTTTAATAACAAAAATCATTAGAAAATATAAAAGAAAACCCATAAAATAACAAAACCACTAAAATATTTACAAAAACATTAAAAATTCTTAAAAAATCCTAAAAATCTATTTTCTATCTCTAAAATTTCTCTATTTTATTATATTTATTTTAAAATTAATTTGGAGAATTTTTGTTACTGTTTACAGTTTTTTATCTCTAATTCGATTTTGGTTTTATCTTTTATTCCCTATTTTGAATATTTTTAACTTTAAAAATACCAAAAAATAGAAAAAATATGGAAAAATCACAAAAATATTGGAAAAAATTAAAAAGCATAAAAAGATTCTTTTTCCTATATTTTGATTATTTTTACTTATATATATATATATTTTACCTCTCTTTTCTTTATTGTATATGTACTTTATTTTATAATTCAAAAGAAAAAGAAATTAAAAAAAATATAAAATATAAAAAGAAAATAGAAAATCAGAAAATTAAAAAGAAAATATAAAAATATAAAATAATAAATAAAAATAAAAAAATAAAAATAAAAAACCCACAAAAAATAGCACATATAGACAAATACATCACATTCGCTTTTGTGCATTTATTGCCCCGATCTACCTGTTTGCTTCCTGTGTTCGACACTCTACACTACTTGCACTATACACATCTTTTGTAGAGTTAAAATAAATTATAACTCTGCACACTTACTTTCATTGCCTGATATATTTATTGTGGGTTAATTGTTATTTTAATCTGAATTTCGTGCGAGGTCAACTCAATGACTGTTGATTTGCCTTGTGAATTAACATGACCTCCTGATTTTCGCATTAAATATTATCTCGATCTCATTAAGTCAATTCTTTAATTTAACTAATCTGACACCTCTGATTCTTTATTCCTATGCAGAGAACCTGCATCAAGAGGTCAGTCAGATATCAGCCAAAAAAGAAAGGATTTCTCTTCTTCTTAGGATGGAGATCATCTCTAAACAATCATTTTATGGTACTTGATGCGTCAATCTAACTCTTTAGATATTCATCCAAGCACCGGCCTCTATGATCCAACACTTGAATCAATAGCTATATTATCATTAATATGGCCATGGTAAATAACCCTAATTGTACTAAGGGACCTTATAGTGCATCCATTCATTTAATCTCAAACAAGGAGTGAAATAAACCAATAAATTTTATTGATAAATCAAACAATACAATAACATTTATTGTAGGAATGGTTCGCCTTTGGCTCACATGTCTAACAAAGGCATGGTGTCTCTGTAACTGAAGGTACCACCCATCTTTTGGCAGTCAATATATCCTTTGACATAATCAATAGCACCTTTGAGGAGAGTTGGACACCATATTCCACATTGAAGAACTTTGCTTGTTGTCCACATTCCAAAATGTCCACCAGATTCTAACTTGTGGCAATGGTTCATGACACTCATATACTCCTCCTTAGGAATGCATCTTCTCTAGATATGATATGTACCTTCACGAAGTAGAAATGGATCCTCCCATTGGTAAAAATGTATATCGAACATGAATTTGTCCACTTTAAGCTATGGCCAATATTGTGGAACCGACTTAGAGACATGGTAGTTCATGATATTAGCATACCAAGGGAGAGAGATGACTCACAGTATGGATTCATCCGAGAAGATTTCAGTGATAGGAATGATATTCTGCTTATGAGTAACTGCTTATGTGATTCTGGAAAGGTGATACGCCATCACATTTTTGACTCCATGTTTATCACATATCTCAAGGTCAATCTCTAATAGTAGAAGGATCCAATGAAGTAAGCATGACTTTAGATTCTTCTTGCTTTGTAGGTACTGAATGGCTGAATTGTCAATGTATACGATCACTTTCGAGCCGAGCAAGTGTGATATGAAATTTTCCAGTGCAAAAACTACGACTACTTTCTCTTTTTCTGTCACCGTGTAATTCCTCTAGACTTCATCTCGAGTTATGCTATCATAGTGAATAGCAAACTGCCATCTATCCCATCGTTGTCCCAACACATTCCCAAAAGCATGATTTGATGCATCCGTCATGATCTCTAATGGAAGAGACCAATCCAGCAGTTGTCGGACATGAGCCTGTGTGATTATTTCTTTTAGCTGATGAAAAGGCATGGAGCACTCTATCATCTACAATAAATTTACTATCCTTGCCTAAAAGTTTTGTCAATGGTCAGGCAATCTTACAAAATCTTTGATGAATCTTCAGTAAAAATCGACATGCCCCAAAAATGACTAGACTTGTTTCAATGAAGTAGACGTCTCAAGTTTCGATATTACCTCCACAGGTCGACCTCCATGCCTCGCTTGGAGACGACATGATCAACATAATTCCTTCGGTCACTATAAAATGACTCTTCTCTCATGAGAGCGCCATATTAACCTTATAGCATAGTTGAAGTACTCGGTCTAAATATGTCAAACACTGATCAAAGTTGTCTCTATAGACTGAAAAGTCATCCATGAATACCTCAAGAAAACTACCTACCATGTGAGCAAATACGACCAGCATAAATCTTTGGAATGTAGTGAGGGCATTACACAATCCGAACAACATGCTTCTGAAAGCGTACGCTCCAAATGGATAGGTAGAGGTTGTTTTCTCTTGGTGTTCAGGGGCTATGGCAACCTGATTATAGACAGAATACCCATCCAAGGAATAGAAATATTCCTTTACCATAAGTCTTTCAACTATCTGATATATGTGAAAGGCAAAGGGAAATGATCTTTCTTGGTCGCTAGGCTCATGCATCTATAATTGACACATATGCACCAAGAAGTGGGTACTCTGGTGAGAATCTCCTCTCCTTTTTCATTCATTACGATGGTGATACCCGATTTATTAGGAACCACATGTAATAGGCTTACCCATTTTGAATCGGAGATGGGATAGATAAATCTTGCATCGCACCACTTAGTGATTTCTTCATCACGACCTCCCAAAGGTTTGGGTTCAACCTATACTAAAACTCATGGGAAGGCCTGCAATCATCTTCCAAGTAGATGTGGCACGAGCACAATGAAGGCTTTATCCCATGGAGATCTAAAATTTCCTACCAATAGTCTTGAGGTTTGTCTCTAGAACCTCGAGTAAATGAGATTCCTGATCCAGGGTCAACTGAGAATTGATAATGACAAAGAACATGTTTTCCTCACCCGCAAGGAAGGCATACCTCATTGATGAGAGTAAAGGCTTCAACTCTTGAAGGATTGGAATAAAATATGTGGAAACTTTAGCAACTGTGACTAGTGTAAGCTCTATCGATTGTTTGTTGCTACTTTGAGTATTTCTGGCTCAAGGCACAAGACATCTGAAAGATATACAAGAAACTCATCTTGTTCCATTGGGGATTGATCAATTTCAACCAGTTCAAATAACATATCAACATGGATCTCATATTTATGGTGGGAAATTTGACTATGCTTTCCAAGGGTTCCTCCTAGGAGAGAAACTCCTAGGTTCCTTAACATCCAAGAACAATGATGTGTCTATGATTTCTACCAAGAATTCACAGTCTTTTGTCTCTTTCTGAATATGCTCACTCCCATCTGGCACCAATTCTGTAGGCTTGGGTACTTGGATCGTTTCAATGAGTACCTTATCGCTGCTCGAGCAAAAGGTGATCTTCCCAGTGCCATAGTCAACCATTACTTCAGCTGTTCAAAGGAACGACCGTCACAATATGATCGGGGTTTGCAGAATGGGTGTTGAGGTGTCCATATCAATCACAATGAAATCCACATGGAACTGCATTCCTTGTATTGTAACAACGACATCCTCCAAAATTCCCCTTGTCCACTTCACGGAAGTATCTGCCAACAACAGAATCATTCTTGTGGATTTAAGTGGTCCTAACCCAAATTATTTCAGTAGTGACATAGGCATCAGATTAATCAACGATTTGCTATCAAGGAGAGTTCTTTCAAACTCCTGTTTGAACATATCACATCTAATGAGAGGCACTCCCATGTCCTTCTTTCTTGGGAGGTTGTTGATAGCATTACTGTTGTCATGGTTAAAATATGTTTCTCAAAATTTCGGTGTTTGTTTTTGTGAGGTTGATGATTTATGTTACTTTCCTCCCTCAGTACTTTCTTGATCATTGGCATGTACTTCATGTCTTTTAATAGTGACATCTTCAACATAATGTTTTGAAATAGTTCCACGATGTTGGGATCAGACAAGGCTGTTTTCAATTTTTTATATTTTTGATTTCAAAACATCCATAAATGGAACATGTACATCACCAAAAACCTCATTTGTCATGCAAAATATTGTTCTTATTTACAGAAGGAAGGTTGAGCATAGGACAACCATCAAAAATAGAAGGTGAAAAAACTATAGGAAATTCAGTTGTGTCAGCTTGCATGGAATTGATTACTGGTATTGGCTTCTCCTAGGCTGCATCGGCACGACCTTGGCTGTTATTAGTTGATTATTTTATATTTTCTTCATATTTTTTTATCTTTTTTGTAGTGGTGATGTTGCTACTCCTTCCTCATCAGATTCAGACTCACATGTAGGCTCAACTGGTAGTGATGAAGATTCACCAATAGAAGCTTGTCCTTTCTCCTTAGCTGAAGTAGGTGGCTATATTATTCTACCGCTCCTGAGATTAACAACATTAGATGATATAAAGGAATTTATAGCTGACTCGGGATGTGGCATTGCACTATGATCTACATGCTCCTTTCTCCTAAAGTTATTGGGGTTCGCCTCCACCTGCGCATGAATGACTATCTTTGTGGCAGTGAGGTTATTAATCTTCTAGCTCATCTCATTCATGTTCTTTATTATATGAGCCAAGAAGTCCAAGGTAGGGTTTACTGAAGCAACATATGAAGATTCTATAATTGGGAGAAGCTAAGGATGGTGGTACTGAGATTGATGAGGAGGGAATTGCTATTGCTGTTAACGATAAGGAAAGAGATGGTTTTGATATTGGGAAACCAACTGCTGCTGATAGTACAGTTGGTGATATGCTGGTTGCTTGTGGTGGTACTACTGTTGTCTCCAGTTTTTGCCTTGATGTAGAGACTGGTGTTGCTGCTGGAGGTTTCATCCACCCTGTTGAGGAATGAGTGATCAGATAGTTGTGCTCGTACCCTATGATTGTCCTCCAAAACGAGTCGAAGCTTGTTCGTTGACCTACGCAGCATTCACCTCCTAGATTTGTGGAGGTGATAGATAGAAAGGCTTGAAATAAGTCTGGGGCTCTAGATGGTACACTACCATCTGCTGTTATGGCGATGAAGATCACTGGTCGGGTGTTTGTACGTAATACACATGCTGAACTGTTTGGGTTTTATCTTGATACTGTGGATGGGATGGATCCTTCGGTTCGATAGAATGTTCAACTAGTTCCTTCACAGACTAGCAGGCATGGATGGTGCTCACCAGAATCTCAAACTACATGGCAATTTGGTGGAGCTTATCCAACGACTTGGTTCTTTGTTCAATCACTTGTAATTTATCAAGGTCTTCTGATAATTTTTAAATAATATCAACATTAGATAGATGGTTCTCGATTATGCTGAGATTGGAACTCATGTCTCTCTCTTTCTCATGATAGGATGTCGTATTGAAAGGCTTGTGAAAGATCACTATGGATTTCTGGAACACACGGGATGAAGATAAGGTGGATGAGCCTTCAACCATCTTCTCGAAGATCTGCCAATGATATCTTCATCCTTGTTGAAGTGTGACCCTTCGTATGCAGCATCCATGAGCCGTTAGCTTTCTTGGTGCATGCCTCCAAAGAGGTTCTGAACCAGATTGGTCTTTGGCAAGTCATGATGGGGAAACTTCTCCATAAAGATCTTTGAATCTTTCACATGCCTCATGAAATGGTTCATGAGACATTTGGGAGAAGTTAGAGAGCAACGCTCTCATTTGAATCAAACAACCCATGGATAACACTTGTGCAGAAAGGTTGACTTTTATTCTTCCCAGGTCGTCACCACCTTCCTAAGATGATTGATCCAATAAAGAGCCCTATCCTGAAGGCTAAAAGGTAACTCAGACATCTTTACTACTTCCAACGGGATGTTGGGTTAGTACGTGGTGATGCAGATCTAGTTAAATTGTTGCAGGTGGTTGTAGGGTTCTTCATTTGCGTTGTCATGGAAGATCGGCAATAGAGGGAACCACGAAGGTTTCAATTCAAAATGTTTGTGGATCCTTGGTATTCTGATCCATCAGTAACCTCGCCAATACTAGGGTTGTAGGTCTCTTTCAGGGTTCTCTTGGGTTGACCTCCGTCCTCATCTCCTCCTCCATGACCTCCTACAAGCGGGATTCATCATTTCTACCATGGTGTTATTCCTCCTTTCCTTCTTAGCTTTCTCTATCCCTCCTCATCTTCATGAGCATTTCTCAGAACAGGACTTTGGTAGCGTCTGATCTGTCAATTATTGTTGGATTGCTTGAATTGTTGATAGCAACTAGGAGTTTACCTCATTTTGGTCCACTATCTCATCCGAAATTGGTCCCCTATCTCATCTCTGGGGAGCCATCTCACTGTCCCACTGTAAATTTGGCTCTTGATTGGGTGAAGTATCTGCATTGGGAAATAAGACCCGATCAATTCTCATAAAAAGAGCACGTTCGAGATGAGAGTATGTCTCGAACAGTGGATTTATTGGTGAAAGGAAAGTGGTGGAGGGGGAATATCAGGACACGGGTCATCTTGATCTTTGGAGCGAGTGAAGATGGGGGAGTCCAAAGAGAATTCCGCAAGATCCAAACTTATTTCATGAAGATCACCCCACATTATTAAATATGTCGACATCTGATAATCGATATAAGTATTCACAAGGTTCAAACAAAACCATCCAAGATGCGACATCTTGGGAGAGAAAAAGAAGTGGATGTTGGAATAGACGAAGGAGGTAAAGAATTCAAGAGGGTATGAGAAGGCTCAAGAGTGAGCATGGCAAAAAAAGGAGAAGTGAGAAAAGGAGTGTATGATGAAAGGTGCAAATGCACAATATTTTTGATCTTGACCTGTGTAAAACTAATCAATCAAACCACAAAACATAGGTCAATTCGCCAACTCAACATAATGAGCCGTACATGTTCAGTAATTATCTTTTCAATTTTATTGGTTGTATAAGGTAGTCTTGTCAATTAGTCCTTAGTGGTTAATCCTATAGGCGCATGAGTACTTCTTGGAGAGTATCCTATATTTCCCACATCCTTTGTAACCAATAGCCTATACATTTTAAAGGTCCTTGTTATCGAATATGGACCACTACTTATCCAAAGAAGTAGAGGGGGTAGTTGATAGGTGAAACCAATACTTCAGACTGAGTCTACAAGCAGACGAAGACCTACTTAGGCACGAGATGATGAGACAGACACTGACCTGAGTGAATGGACAATGCTCAATACTTCAGACTAAGTCCGCTAGAATACTAAGCCCTACTCGTCCACGCATGATAGAGGTGTCGATATTTCGTACATTCAAGCGATAGGCAAGGCAGTACCTAGGTTGGGATTTGGGCTCTATTACTTAAGGATCGTGCCTCACTCTATCTGGAAGGTACCTGAATATAATGAGGGTTTGTGAACCCAAGTCAATGAAGTTCAATTAATCAGCTTTAATTAGGTTAAGGTTTTCTTAGTAGTAACTTTTTAATTTTTATGATTTTCACTTATTTTGAGTAATTTCATGCAAAGATCTAACAAATTTATCAATTCTTTGTTGGACATGTGAGCCCACGATGAGCCATTAGGCAATAAATGCTACTGTGAATATCAACCCTTGGTCTGAAATGAAGAATAATTAATTTTCATAATAGGTCCCTGATGAATCTTAGATTCATCACTCTAAATCTCATTAATTAAGCTCAGATCCCTCAAAATCATCAGCATTTCTGCATCTATTCTGCATAATTAGCATTCATGCATGTTTTCATAAGAATTGCATTTTAGCATTAATTTATGCACAAAATAAGAAGCCAAAAACCTTAGCCAAATTCGACCTGAAAATAGACTAACTTCCCTGATTTTTAACTCATTCATGCTAACTCCGAATAAACCAAAACCACTCCACTGTGTACATATCACTCACAAGAATAAATGAAAAATACAAAAAAAATAACTAACCCAAATAATGGACCAAAAACCCAAACCCTAGTTTCAGGATTTCCTGACTAAAATCCCCATATCTTCCCCATCCAATGTCCATTTTGATCCTACTCACTTTTGAACTAGTGTACATTCAATTACCTTTAAAATAAGACCAAGTTCAAGTGAATCAGAGCTCGTATGTGAAAGTTGGGTTTTGGGCCTCTTTTGTACATTGTGTATTTTAACGGTTTTTTACCTGATATTTTATGTACATATTTTCTTATTTAATAAAAATCCAAAAAAATTTATTAAGGTGTCTTTATTTATATTTGTTTTTTTCCATATTTTTCCGGATTTTTTATCTAAAAAATACAAAAACCAAAAAAATCATTTTATGCATTTGATCGATTTTGGTTTTGATGTCTTAATAGAAGTTGTAGATATTATCGAGACGAGCAATTTTCGGGAAAGAAACTTTTTTGATCCGAGGTCGTGTGCTATATATTTTGTATTTTACAAAGTATTTCTGTTTCGAATTTTCTAGTGCTGACACGTGGCGGCCCCTGGGGCCGCCACGTGTCAGCCATTTTTGGTCTTTTTATTAATTTGTTTTTTTAAAAAAATTAAAATTAAAACCCCCGCACGTGATGCACACGTGCCTTGCCTTTCTTCCTTTGTCCGCCACGTGGCACGATCACAACATCCGATCATGGCCGATCGAACAGCTGCTGTACGTCTTCAATCTCCCGCGCCCCTTTCCTAAACAAGCAGCTACTGTCGCCCCCGCAATCCTCGTCGTCGATCTCGCCATCCATCACCCCCATGATCTCCACCAACGACCAACCTCCTCCGCAATCTCTGCAACCGATCGATCCTCGATTGAATCAAAGCAAGCCCCGGTCATCCTCGATACCTTCCTTTCTTCGTCGAACCCCTATCATATTTAAAACCACTGCCTCCCGACCTTCGAACCATCCACCGATTGCACCGTAGGTCGGGGAGCCAGGGTGACAAGCCGCTCCTCCACCATCTTGCGGTGAGATCCGACCCTAGATGCCGTCGCAGATAGCCCGCCACGCGCTGCTGCCTTGCTCCGGTGCGCGTCGCCGTTGAGCCTACGACCAACGATCACCTTCATCTCCATCCTTTCCGACTCGACTTCGCTCTTCGTCCTCACAACTAGGAGCCACTATGTCCAACTGCAACCTCCTGCTCTGACTTCATCAACGCCACCACCTCCTACATCCACCTACGATCGACACCTACTACGTCATCATCGACCACCTACGTCTTCGAGCTACTCCGCCAACGCTTCTCTGACTCCACCGACCACCAACGTCTCCATCGACAACACGACTTTGCCATCGTTCTCCTCCGGCTACTAACGCCTCCGCATCGCCACCGGTCGCCTATCCAACTTCGACTCCACTGCCGACATCTCCAACTGCCAGGAGGTTCGCCGCTTCCCCACCAACGCCTCCGCAACATCGTCTTCGACCTCATTAACGACCACCTGCTTCGACCTCCGGGCCTTCGATGACAACCATACACCAGGAGCGCTCCGCCAGACCCTCCACCTCTCCACGTCAGCAGCCGGGCACAGTTCCCGAGGCACCCCACGTACGTACGGGGCACGTACGACAGGGGAGAACTTCAACCACCCAAGGGTCATGTGCGAGGCACGTGACCTTGGAACATTTGCAAAGTCACCCTTAGGAAAAATCCATATTACAGAAAAGTCCAGCTCCAGAAGTCACGTGCTCGGCACGTGACCTCTGGCAAAATTGTAGAAAGCCCCTCTTATTCTTGGTAATTACGCTTAGGTCCCCCACTGCACTTTTTATATTTTTTTATTCATATTTATTTGCATATGTATCCTTGTCTTTCCCATTTACTTCGAATACCTACATTGCATTATTTTATTATCCAAAAATAGCATGATGTTAGCCCATTAATTCTCTACACTTTGACATATCGTGATCCTAAACCTTGAAAATGTGAGAAATAATACCTACTAAAAATCAAACATTGAAATATGCAAAATGATTTTTACAGGACAAACTATGCATGCAAATTCGATTCTTTTTTGGGCACAATGTAAAGCACAATTAATTCTACAATATCTGATTTTTCAGGAATTTTTAGAGCAACGTTTAATCAATAGCAAATTTAAGAGCATAAATTGGGCAAAATATGCAAATTTATACAAAATAATTAATTATTAATTAACCAATGATCACAACGTGAATGATAAAATAAACACATCTTTTTAACAAGCGGATTTCAGACTTGTCAGATGGCGCCATTGCCGAGGAGGCAAACAGCTTAGATTTTTATCTTAATTTTTTTTCGGTTTTCCGCATTCGGGTAGTCTGGCGTTCAAATTTTTCATTGTAAATTCCATTTTTTCTGCATTTATTTTATTTTATTTTTCAGCATTTATTTCTCTTCTTTTATTTTTGATTTTTTTGAGTCACTCTCTTATATTTTCTCTCTTATTTTTCTTGCGAGATACCCGGCGCACGTGGAGCGATTTTCCAAGAACCGAAGCATCTTCACCGACTTTCGAAGAGCTGCAATTAATTTAAGATCATGTCGAGTCGTGTGAGAGCGTAGAGTCTAGGGTTTTAAATTCTGCAATTTTATTTCTATAATTAATTGATCATATACAACGGTGTCCGTTTGGACTCTCGCGTGTGTAAAAAGACTCTGAACTTTCTTCTGTGGTGTGTCGTGGCCTGTTTCACTCTCCGGTAAGGGTTGGGCCCGACTTGAGTGGCGACTAGGATAGACCTGCACATACAGCTCTCACAGCATTTTATATTTTTGATTATGGGATCTAAGGCCATACTGCACTTTAATTGAGACACACTTTAGATCATTCAACTTAGCCAAATTCAACTCAATTCTTCCCTGCTAATAGAACTTTCTGTTAGGTGCGGTTTTTCATCGGCTTGCATTTCATATAGAATAATTTTTCAATTCTTGTATTGCATCCCACATGGAGATTGCGAGGATTCATTGTAAGTCTTCTAACTGAACATACATCAATGTTTACGTGTGAATCAGCTTTTCCCGAACTCCATCTTGTTTTGTCACATAAATTTAAAAGGAAATTGGGATTGGACGATAGACGTATATTTACGCTCATTTAATTTTTCAGCGATCACCTAATTAAAATTGGGACTGCTAAATATAGCCGATTTCAAAATAACCCATAAAATCAAGAATTTCTACGGGAGAGCAACCCCGAAATTGGATGTTTTTATTTTTTCTGAGTGAGCAAGAGACGACACTTAAGGAAAGAGCCCAAACCCGGATTTTCATATTGACTATTGATTCTACCAAAAACGATTAGCTACTTCTCAGTGAGGATCAACGGGTAGTCGGTAAATAGTCCAGATTTCCTTAGTAGAGTGGCTGGTTTAGAGGACACTGCGTAAGGCTCCGTCCTCAAGTAACATGTAGCCGTTCTACCGTCCGTACTTACTCCCATACTGGCTGAAAGTAGGTGCAACTAGTCGTAAGAATTCGGGCCAGTCATTACGAAAATTTCGACACCTAACAGCTCGCTAAATTTTTTCCAAGATTGTTTTATCACCAATTAAAATCGAAAAGATAATAGCCGAACTCTTACAGCTTCATCGTATGAGTTGGTGATCCTGGAGTTTGATTTATGTTTGCATTGGTGTACGTGAACCGATTTCAAGATCAATAGCGACACATTTGATTAAATTTTATTTGACTATCCCGTGCGATCATCTCTCTCCTTTCTTGATTTAAATCTCATCATGGAACTCTTATCCAATAACTCTTGCAAATCCAACCCCTCATTCCTTTCAGCTCTTTCAAAAATGGTTGAACGTTTATCCGAGAATCCATCAGAGCTATACTATGAAAATGAATTCGTATCGGTTAGACCCAAAACACCTCCTCCTATTTCCACAAGAGACTCTCAACCATCAATAAATCCATCTCTCTCTACAGATCCGATCTACTCTCTGAATAACAACCCTTTGTATTCGGATCATACAAACCAACAACCGACTGAGGTCTCCACTTCTTCATACGTCAATCCACTCTACGCCGATCATATGATTCATCCTTCATATTTGATAAATGTCAATCCATCATTCATGGGAGATGATAACCACATGATCGAATTGATCAATTCTTCACCTCTTCCACCGACCCTACCCTGGAACACCAATGAACAATCATCATTTTGGATTGACCATGACAACCCACTCTTCAGACATGATACTCATACAGAGGATTGGACAAACCACATAGAAACACATCAATCTTGTATGCTGACTTCATAATATCAAGGTCCGACAACTCATAATCAAAGGATTGAACTCCTCTCGGACCAACTCCGCAAACTTAGACCATATGAGAAGCCGCCTTCCATAAATATTGAGGAGATATTTTCAGAAATTGATGATCATATATCAGATATTTCAAGAGATTCCTCTCCTAGAATATATAGGAAAATGGAAGAGGAAATTCAATTACAAAAACACACCCCAACTTATACCATGATTGGTCATGAAAACATTTTGAAGGATAATTTGAGGATGAATAAAAAATTTGATTTAATGGAGGATAGATTTCGAGAATTTGCTGATCGATTAATTTCAATCTCTGGTAGCTCGGATATAAAAATGAATGAGGAAATGATTGGATCTAAGATTGAAAATTTTGAGAATATTCAGAAATCTGGGAACGATTCTGAAAATGTCACTTCTGCATATTATTCCCCTAGAAATGACTATGCCTCTGACTCCTATTCCAAACATCACATCCCCTACTCATATGAAGAACACACCACATCACCACACCACATAGAAAATACCAAAAATTTGGAATATTCAAAAACACTTAAAAAATGGAAAATCCAAAAAAATCATAAAAATAAGACTGAAGAAGATCTGAGGAATTTAGATTCTGCTGTATGGGAAGCATTGGAGAAGAAATTAATTTTTGAACTTCCCTTTATACAAGCCATTGAACACTTTGCCGACCTTAAAGGATTTGTAATGGACAAATTAATGATCAAAAAGTCGGGCAGGAATAGAACAAAGACCGAGAGACATATCTTGTCGATGGCCTCCTCCTTGGTGTTGAGGAGAAAAACCAAGAGCCGCATAGTGAAGCAGTTTCCCAGATTTGACTGTGAAATCAAAGACATGATTTTTACCCATGCTCGAATTGATGACGATTCACCGATCAATATCCTCCCAACCTCTGTATTTCACGAACTCAAACTCGAACCGATCAGGAAAATACGAGAGATTGTTCAATTTGCAGACCGATCGATAAAGAGGTCGAGAGGAATCATTTATGTCACCATAAAATTTCAAGGTGCTCCACTCAAAATAGAATTCATGATCATTGATATTGAGCATCAAGGATAATTCACCCAGTCTCCAATTATTCTTGGAAAGCCATTCTTAGCATTGGCTAAGGCAATTATTGTCTGTGAGACTAGGGAAATCAATTTTAAAGCATTGGAAGCATTACGATCTGACCTTGTCTTTGAGGAACCACGATTTTCTGAGGCAACCCACGAAGTCCCCGACAACCGTAATCATAAAGTGGTAGAAGAGCCCTACCCCGTTACGACACCAGAGATAGCGGTTGTTTATGAGACTATTGGTTTAAAGACTCTTCCTCCTGCTCCATTCCCAGCTACTCTCACCATGGAGAACCGAGTATATGAATCATATGATCCAGAGACTTATGCATGGCTGCACCATGGGTCGACCTATTCTGACTACCTTGATCACATCAACTCGACACAGGAATGCTCCAACATCAAATCAATTGAAAACGAACATGGAGAGACTCTTCCCAGTATTTCAATTCCTGCAGATCTCAAAATAGACAAATCCTTCTACTACGATCCTGAGACATATGCATGGTTGCACCCTGGAGCAACATTCTCTGAATACCTGGACCAAACCATCCCAAATCGAGAGTGCAACAACATTCAGAAGACCAAGAACAAACACGCAGGACGAAAACCGACCAAGAAGAAGAGTTCTAATGGTTATTCATCTGGATACTCAAGTGAACCGACACATTCACGAAACAAGAAAAAGAAAGTCACCTTTGACCTTTCGGAAGAGGAATCAACTGATGTTCCCTTATCAGGTCCGGAAAAGGTAATATACATGAGTGAAGTGTGTTCGGCAGCTCTAAAGCCATATCTTCGCAAGGATCCAAAATTTGACTCTCATTGGACTACTCCCGTTCCTAAGTACTATTCATCCAAAGCTGATGCTCCTACCCTCTACAAGTGCACTAGAATTATTTCTTATGAGCTGACTGAGATCGGTGCTTCTGAGTATTCATCTGAGGACAAACCGCTTGATCTCAAGAAGGAACGAATTCTTAGGAAACAATTGAGGAAACAAAAAGACCAGAATATTTGGAGTATATCCACTTTCAAATACTATTCCTCTGAGGATAACTCTGATGATGGCTACCTTTCAACTGGCTCAAATGTTTCATCTATTATCCATCATGATTTTTCTGAGGATGACACTGATAATAGTTGGGAATCATATGCTTCATCTCCGTCTCGTTATACCGATCTCTCATTACAGGCTCACAAAAAGATCAGCCAAAGTCGCCTTGATCATCAGCTACCCACTCTCCGTCCCGACCACAGGGTCTTCTTGTAAAGCTTCTTCCTCTACATAGAAAAGTCCTAAGTATAGGGGGGACCGATGCCATTTGTATATACCATCCTTCTCCCATCTCTTGATCGCTCCATTTCTAGCCTTCTCTTATACTTAGGATGACCAGAGCCTAAGTATAGGGGGAACCGATGCCCATCTGTTTATACTCTCCTCATTCACATACCCCGACCACTTCATTTTTTCGCTCTTCTTCTATACTTAGACTGTTCACAGCCTAAGTATAGGGGGGGAGGGGCGTTCCGATCCATCTTTTTCTTTTTCTTTTTAACTCTCTTACTCATAGCCCGAGGTATGTCTTCTTTACGCTTCTTGTGCTCTGAGGACACATCACTCGCTCAATATAGGGGGGTCTGTATATATACTTTGTATATATTTTACCCATATCTCGTACTTTCGTGTAAGTCTATATGTATTTACAGGGTGGGTAATTAATTTTAAAACATAAAAAACCACAAAAATCAAAACAAAAAAAAAGAAAAAGAAAAAGAGTCTTGCTACTAACATTGACTGTGCCCTAAATTTTTGAAATAAATGGCTTCTTATTCATTTTTGCATAAAAAATCCCTTACATAAAAAGAAAAAAATGTGTGCCTGCATTTCACACACATGCACATCATCCAGCATCGCTTTCATTGGCATTTGTGAAAAGTCATTGGGTTCTGAACCGAGTTACGAGCAGAAACTGAGAGTGGTATGGACTTAACCTTAATCCACCTAATTTTCAAAGGAACTTCACCGAGAAATAAGATTTTTGAAGCTACAGGTCTTTGACTTAATTCTTTGAGTTCCACATGATAATGTGCAGCGTTTGACTCTTAGTGTCTAACCTGGTCTCTTCATTCTGGGTACAATTCTGGAATAGGGAATTAATTTGTACTCTTGCACTGTGCACATAGCTCAACTCAGACGGGATGTTGGAAGACTGTGTGAATTTCTTTTCTGATAGCGTGGAAATCTAAAGACCGGAGTATGGGTTGAAATAAAGATTCGGAAAAGGGATGGACGGCTACACAAAATTTTTTCTAAGTCCTCAAAAAATGTACAGAACATAAAGATTCTATATCCGTAGGGGCACAACAAGATCCAAGCAGAACCACAAAAAAATCCAAATACAAAGAAGCAACTACCAAATAAAATCTGACCAAAAAGGTCCAACTTCAAGAAAACCTACAGATCTTGGTGGAGACTCGGCTACACTGGCCAACTTCACGAGGAGAGGTGACTACATTGGCCACCCTCCAGTTCTTTTCTCCTTCTTCTATCTTCTCCCCCTAATTCGATTGTGAACACAGCGCGACAGACCTTAGAAGGAAATACCTGACTCCCCGAGGATGAGTTACTGGAGAGGAGAGGAGCATGGTAGTCCGGCATTCTGGATGGGAAGAGCTAAAACCTTTCACACATATGAGTCGATTGCTCAATGTTCATAGAGTATGCTTTGGGAGAAGGATTGATCTAAGATGACTTCTGAGCTAAAAATATGACAATGATGTGTAGAACTTGAAGGTTGTTGATTTTAAAATTCTCAGTCTCATAGAAGTTCCACCACACTAATAATCCAAATGTCGAGTCTAGTGTCATTTTCACCTTCAGCTCATGGTCTTGGTATGGAACCCAATCTCATTTCACCTCATGGCATTTCTTTTTGATGCTCAGGGACGGGCATGTTTTAAGTACAAGGGGATGATGAATCTCAGATTCAACACTCTAAATCTCATTAATTAAGATCAGATCCCTCAAAATCATAAGCATTTCTGTATCTATTCTGCATAATTAGCATTCATGCATATTTTCATAAGAATTGCATTCTAGCACTAATTTATGCACAAAATAAGAAGTCAAAAACATCAGCCAAATTTGACCTGTAAATAGATTAACTTCCCTAATTTTTAACTCATTCATGCTCACTCTAAATAAACCAAAACCACCTCCACTGTGTACATATCACTCACAATAATAAATGAAAAATACAAAAATAACTAACCCAAATAAGTGGACCAAAAACCCAAACCCTAGTTTCAGGATTTCTAGACTAAAAACCCCATATCTTCCTCGTCCAGTGTCTATTTTGATCCTACTCACTTTTGAACTAATGTACATTCAATTACCTTCAAAACAAGACCAAGTTCAAGTGAATCGAAGCTCGTATGTGAAAGTTGGGTTTTGGGCCTCTTTTGTACATTGTGTATTTTAGCTGTTTTTGACCTGATATTTTATGTACATATTTTCTTAATTAATAAAAATCCAAAAAATTAGATTAAGGTATCTTTGTTTATCTTTTTTTATTCCATATTTTTTTCGGATTTTTTATCTGGTTTAAAAATGATAAAAAATACAAAACCCAAAAATCAAGGTATTCTATGTACATGGGATACCCCCAAAAAAAATTTTATTCATTTGATCGATTTTGGTTTTGATGTCTTAATGAAAGTTGTAGATCTTATTGAGATGAGCAATTTTTGCAAAGAAACTTTTTAGATCCGAGGTCGTTTGCTATTTATTTTGTATTTTACAAAGTATTTCTTTTTCAAATTTTCTGGTGCTGACACGTGGCAGCCCCTGTGGCCACCACGTGTTTGCCACTTTTGGTCCTTTTATTAATTCGTTTTTATAAAATAAAATAAAACCCCCGCACGTGCTGCGCACGTGCCTCCCGCGCACGTGCCCAGCATGTGCCTCGCCTTTCTTCCTTTGTCCGCCACGTGGCACGATCCCAGCCGTCCGATCATGGCCGATCGAACGGCCGATGTACATCTTCAACCTCCCGCGTCCCCTTTCCCAAACAAGAGGTTGCTGCCGCCCCCGCATTACTCGCAGCCGATCTCGCCAACCGTCACCCCCGTGATCTCCACAAACGGCCAATCTCCTCCGCAATCTCCGCAACCGACCGATCTTCAATCGAATCAAAGTAAGCCCTGGTCATCCCCGATTCCCTTCCTTTCTTCACCGAACCCCTACCCTATTTAAAACCACCACCGCCCGACCTTCGAACCATTCGCCGATTGCACCGTAGGTTGGGGAGCTGGGGTGACAAGCCGCTCCTCCACCTTCTCGCGTTGAGATCCGGCCCTCGACGCCGTCGTAGATAGCCCGCCACGCGCTGCTGCCTTGCTCCGGTGTGCGTTGTTGTTAAGCATATGACCAACGATCACCTTCATCGCCATCCTTTCTAACTCGACTTTGCTCTTCGTCCTCACAACCAGGAGCCACTACGTTTAAATGCAACCTCCTGCTCCGACTTCATCAATGTCGCCACCTCCGACATCCACTCATGGTCGACACCGACTACGTCATCATCGACCACCTACGTCTTCGAGCTACTCCACCATCGCTTCTCCAACTCACCGACCACCAACGTCTCCATAGAAAACGTGACTTCGCCAACGTTCTCCTCCGGCTACTAACGCCTCCGCATCGCCACCAGTCGCCTATCCAACTTTGACTCCACCGCCGACATCTCCAACTGCCAGGAGGTTCACCGCTCCCCTGCCAACGCCTCTGCAATGCCATCTTTGACCTCATCAATGACCACATGCTTCGGCCTCTGGGCCTTCGACGACAGTCGTACGCCAGGAGCGCTCTACCAGACCCTCAGCCTCTCCACACCAGCGGCTGGACATAGTTCCCGAGGCTCCCCATGCACGTGCAGGGTACGTGCGGCGGGGGAGAACTTCAACCACCCAAGGGTCACGTGCGAGGCACGTTACTTTGGGACCATTTGCAAAGACACCCTCAGGAAAAATCCATATTGCAGAAAAGTCCAGCTCCAGAATCACGTGCTTGACACGTGACCTCTGGAAAATTGCAGAAAGCCCTCATTATTCTTGGTAATTACGCTTAGGTCCCCCACTACACTTTTTATATTTATTTATATTTATATTTATTTGCATCTGTATCCATGTCGTTCCCCTTTACTTCGGACACCTACATTGCATTATTTTATTATCCAAAAATATCATGATGTTAGTCGATTAATTCTCTACACTTTGACATATCGTGGACATTTTGTGATCATTGGTTAATTAATAATTAAATATTTTGTAGAAGTTTGCATATTTTGCCCAGTATGTGATCTTAAATTTGCCATTGATTAACCGTTGCTCTTAAAATTCTTGAAAAATAAGATATTGTAGAATTAATTGTGCTTGACATTTGCCCAAAAAGAATCTCATTTGCATGCATAATTTGCCATGTAAAAATCATTTTACATATTTCAGTGTTTTATTTTTAGTAGGTATTAAATCTTACATTTTCGAGGTTTAGTATTTTTCTGAGATCAATCACCTAGTGGTAGATCTTAGATAATTTTCATCCTTGAAAATAAGTAGGTTTAGTATTTATCATAATTAAATATTAGAATTCATTGTGTTTGCATTTAAAAATTCCTAAAAAATTCGTATTATATTCAAAAATTCCAAAAATTTACAGTGCATTCATTTTATTATATTTTTCATCGTGGCCAAGTTTCATATTTTTCGGACATCATTTGATCGACTTTTACATTTTAGTCCATAAAATAGGCCAAAATTGTATTTTGCATCCTTTATTTCACTAAAAATTCAAAAAAAAAGACCGCCTCGAAAAATGCGCACAAGCTTTGATAGACATAATTCTAGGTTGTTACTTTGCCTCCTTGTATTTGACCCGTATTTCAGACTCGTCAGATGGCGTCATTGCCGGGGAGGTAAACGACTTAGATTTTTGTCTTAATTTTTTTTCGGTTTTTTGCATTCGGGTAATCTGACCCTCGAATTTTTCATTGTAAATTCCATTTTTTCTGCATTTGTTTTATTTTATTTTTCAGCATTTATTTCTCTTCATTTATTTTTGATTATTTTTTATTCACTCTCTTACATTTTCTCTCTTATTTTTCTTGCGAGGTACCCGGTGCACGTGGAGTAGTTTTTCAAGAACGGAAGCATCTTCACCGACTTCCGAAGAGCTGCAATTAATTTAAGATCGAGTCGAGTCGTGAGAGAGCGTAGAGTCTAGGGTCATTAAATTATGCAATTTTATTTCTGTAATTAATTGCTCATTTATAGCGGTGTCCATTGGTCTCTCGTGTGTGTAAAAAGACTCTGAACTTTCTTCTGTGGTGTGTCGTGGCCTGTTTCACTCTCTGGTGAGGGTGGGGCCCAACATGAGTGGCGAATAGGATAAACCTGCACATACAGCTCTTAGAGCATTTTATATTTTTGATTATGCTCGTAGGATCTAAGGCCACACTGCAATTTAATTGAGACGCACTTTAGATCGTTCAACTTAGCCAAATTCAACTCAATTCTTCCCCGCTAATAGAACTTTCTGCTAGGTGTGGTTTTTCATCGGCTTGTATTTTATATAGAATAATTTTTCAATTCTTGTATTGCATCCCACATGGAGATTGCGAGGATTCACTATAAGTCTTCTAACTGAGCATACATCATTGTTTTCACGTGCATCGGCTTTTCTCGATCTCCTCCCTCTTGTTTTGTCACCTAAATTTAAAAGGAAATTGGGACTGGATGATAGACATGTATTTGCGCTCATTTAATTTTTCAGTGATCACCTAATTAAAATTACGACTGCTAAATATAGCCGATTTCAAAATAACCCATAAAATCAAGAATTTCTGCGGGAGAGCAACCCCGACTTTGGATGTTTTTATTTTTTCTGAGTGAGCGAGAGACGACACTTAAGGATAGAGCCCAAACCCGGATTTTCATATTGACTATTGATTCTACCAAAAACGATTAGCTACTTCTCAGTGAGGATCTACAGGTAGCCTGTAAACGGTCCGGATTTCCTAAGCAGAGTGGGTGGTTTAGAGGACACTGCGTAAGGCTCCATCCTCAAGTAACGGGTAGTCATTCTATGGTTTGTACTTACTCCCATACTGGCTGAAAGTAGGCGCAACTAGTCGTAAGAATTCAGTCCAGTCATTACGAAAATTTCGGCACCTAACAACTCGCTAAATTTTTTCCAAGATTGTTTTATCACCAATTAAAATCGAAAAGATAATAGCCAAACTCTTACGGCTTCATCGTGTGAGTTGGTGACCCTGAGGTTTGATTTGTGTTTGCATTGGTGTGCATGAACCTATTTCAAGATCAATAGACGCACATTTGATAAAATTTCTTTTGATTATCCCGTG
Organism: Ottelia alismoides; assembly: GCA_037367405.1. NCBI lineage: Eukaryota > Viridiplantae > Streptophyta > Magnoliopsida > Alismatales > Hydrocharitaceae > Ottelia > Ottelia alismoides. Next base: position 649,871 of record JAZKJV010004651.1, on the reverse strand, counting down.
CGATCATCTCTCTCCTTTCATGATTTAAATCTCATCATGGAACTCTTATCTAATAACTCTTGCAGACCCAACCCCTCATTCCTTTCAGCTCTTTAAAAAATGGCCGAACGTTTATCCGAGAATCCATCAGAGCTATACTATGAAAATGAGTTCGTATAGGTTAGACCCAAAACACCTCCTCCTACTTCCACAAGAGACTCTCAACCATCAATAGATCCATCTCTCTCTACAGATCCGATCTACTTTCTGAATGACAACCCTTTGTATTCGGATCATACAAACCAACAACCGACTGCGGTCTCCACTTCTTCATACGTCAATCCACTCTAGGTTGATTATATGATTCGTCCTTCATATTCGGTAAATGTCAATCCATCATTCATGGGAGATCATAACCACATGATCGAATTGAACACTTCTTCACCACTTCCATCGACCCTACCCTGGAACACCAATGAACAATCATCATCTTGGATTGACCATGACAACCCCCTCTTTAGACATGATACTCATACAGAGGATTGGACAAACCACATAGAAACACATCAACCCTGTATGCTGACTTCACAATATCAAGGTCCGACAAATCATAATCAAGGGATTGAACTCTAATCGGACCAACTCCGCATACTTGGACTATATGAGCAGCCGCCTTCCATAAATATTGAGGAGATATTTTCAGAAAATGATGATCATATATAGGATATTTCAAGAGATTCCTCTCCTAGAACATATAGGAAAATGGAAGAGGAAATTCAATTACAAAAACACACCCCAACTGATACCATGATTGGTCATGAAAAGATTTTGAAGGACATTTTAAGGATGAATAATAAATTTGATTTAATGAAGGATAGATTTCGAGAATTTGCCGATCAATTAATTTCAATCTCTGGTAGCTCGGATATAAAAATGAATGAGAAAATGATTAGATCTATGATTGAAAATTTTGAGAATATCCAAGAATCTGGGGACGATTCTGATAGTGTCACTTCTACATATTATTCCCCTAGAAATGACTATGCCTCTGACTCGTATTCCGAACATCCCAGTCCCTGCTCATCTGAAGATCACACCACATCACCACACCACACAAAAAATGCCAAAAAATTAGAATATTCAAAAACACCAAAAATGGAAAATCCAAAAAAATTCATAAAAATTAAAATGGAAGAAGATCTAAGGAATTTGGATCCTGCTGTACGGGAAGCATTGGAGAAGAAATTAATTTTTGAACTTCCCTTTATACATGCAATTGAACACTTCCCCAACCTTAGAGGATTTGTAATGGACAAATTAATGATCAAAAAGTCGGGCAGGATTAGAATAAAAACCAAGAGACATATCTTGTCAATGGCCTCCTCCTTGGTGTTGAGGAGAAAAACCAAGAGCCGCATAGTGAAGAGGTTTCCTAGATTTGGCAGTGAAATTAAAGGCACGATTTTTACTCATGCTCGAATTGATAACGATTCACCGATCAATATCATCCTGACCCATGTATTTCACGAACTCAAACTCAGACTGATCTGGAAAATATGAGAGATTGTTCAATTGGCAGACCGATCGATAAAGAGGCTGAGAGGAATCGTTTCTGTCATCATGAAATTCCAAGATGCTCCGCTCAACGTAGAATTCACGATCATTGATATTGAGCATCAAGGAGAATTCACCCAGTCTCTAATTATTCTTGGAAAGCCATTCTTAGTATTGGCTAAGGCAATTGTTGACTGTGAGACTCAGGAAATCAATTTTAAAGCATTGGAAGCATTACGATCTGACCCTGTCTTTGAGGAACCATGATTTTCTCAGACAACCCTCGAAGTCCCCGACAATTGTAATCATAAAGTGGTAGAAGAGCCCTACCCTGTTACAACACCTGAGATAGGGGTTGTTGATGAGACTATTGGTTTAGAGACTCTTCCTCCTGCTCAATTCCCAGCTGCTCTCACCATGGAGAATCGAGTATATGAATCATATGATCCAGAGACTTATGCATGGCTGCACCATGGGTCTACCTATTCTGACTACCTTTATCACATCAACTCGATACAGGAATGCTCCAACATCAAATCAATTGAAAACGAACATGCAGAGACTCTCCCCAGTATTTTAATTCCTGCAGATCTCAAAATAGACAAATCCTTCTACAACGATCCTGAGACATATGCAAGACAACACCTGTTCCTAACTACTATTCATCCAAAGCTGAGGCTCCTACCCTCTAAAAGTACACTAGAATTATTTCTTATGAGCTGACTGAGACTGGTGCTTCTGTGTATTCATCTGAGGACAAACCGCTTGATCTCAAGAAGGAACGAATTCTGAGGAAACAATTGAGGAAACAAAAAGACCGAAATATTTGGAGTATGTCCACTTTCAAATACTATTCCTCTGAAGATAACTCTGAAGGTATCTACCTTTCAACTGGCTCAAATGTTTCATCTATTATCCATCGTGATTTTTCTGAGGATGACACTGATAATAGTCGGGAATCATATGCTTCATCTCCGTCTCATTATACCGATCTCTCATTACAGGCACACAAAAAGATCAGCCGAAAACCACCTTAATCATCGGCTACCTACCCTCCCTCCCGACCACATCGATCTTCTTGTACAGCTTCTTCCTCTACTTAGAAAAGGCCTAAGTATAGGGGGGACTGATGCCATTTGTATATACCATCCTTCTCCTATCTCTCGATCGCTCCATTTCCACCCTTCTCTTATACTTAGGCTGACCAGAGCCTAAGTATAGGGGGAACCGATGCCCATCTGTTTATACTCTCCTCATTCACATACCACGACCGCTTCATTTTTTTCGCACTTCTTCTATCCTAGACTGTTCACAGCCTAAGTATAGAGGGGGTGCTCCGATCCATCTTTTTCTTTTCCTTTTTCACTCTCTTACGCTTAGCCCGAGCTATGTCTTCTTTACGCTTCTTGTGCTCTGAGGATACAACACTCGCTCAGTATAGGGGGTATGTATATATACTTTGTATATATTTTACCCATATCTCGTACTTTCGCGTAAGTCTATATGTATTTACGGGGTGGGTAATTAATTTAAAAAGAAAAAAAAACAAAAAAACAACAAAAAAACCAAAAAAAAAAAAACAAAAGAAAAAGAGTCATGTTATTAACATTGACTGTGCCTGAAATTTTTGAAAAAAATGGCTTCTTATTCATTTTTGCATAAAAAATCCCTTGCATAAAAAGAAAAAAATGTATGTCTACATTTCACACACCTGCACTTCATCCAGCATCGCATTCATTGGCATCTGTGAAAAGTCATTGGGTGCTGAACCGAGTTATGAGCAGAAATTGAGAGTGGTCTGGACTTGACCTTAATCCACCTAATTTTCAGAGGAACTTCACCAAGAAATATGATTTTAGAAGCTTCAGGTCTTTGACTTAGTTCTTTGAGTTCCACACGACAATGTACAACATTTGACTCTAAGTGTCTAACATGGTCTCTTCATTCTGGGTACAACTCTGGAATAGGGAATTAATTTGTACTCTCGCACTATGCACTTAGCTCAACTCAGATGGGACGTTGGAAGACTGTGTGAGTTTCTTTTCTGGTAGCGTGGAAATCTAAAGATCGAAGTATGAGTTGAAATAAAGCTTCGGAAAAGGGATGGACAGCTGGGCATAATTTTTTCTTAGACCCCAAAAAATGTACGGAACAAAAAAAATCCATATCTGTAGGGGCACAACAAGATCCAAGCAGAACCACCAAAAATTCCAAATACAAAGAAGCAACTACCAAATAAAATATGACCAAAAAGGTCCAAGCTTCAAGATAACCTGTAGATCTTGGTGGAGACTCAGCTACAATGTCCAGCTTCACAAGGAGAGGTGACTACACTGGCCACCCTCCAGTTCTTTTCTCCATCTTCTATCTTCTCCCCCTTATTCGATTGTGAACACAACGCAACAGACCTTAGAAAGAAATACCTGACTCCTCGAGGACGAGTTACTGGAGAGGAGAGGATCATGGTAGTCCGGCATTCTGGATGGGAAGAGCTAAAACCTTTCACACACATGAGTCGATTGTTCAATGTTCATAGAGTATGATTTGGGAAGAGGATTGATCTAAGATGACTTCTGAGCCGAAACTGTGACAATGATGTGTAGAACTTGAAGGCTGTTGATTTTAAAATTCTAAGACTCACAGAAGTTCCGCCACACTAATAATCCAAAGGTCGAGTCTAGTGTCATTTTCACCTTCATCTCTTAGTCTTGGTATGGAACCCAATCTCATTTCATCTCATGGCATTTCTTTTTGATGCTCAGGGACGAGCATGTTTTAAGTATAGGGGGATGATGAATCTCAGATGCATCACTCTAAATCTCATTAATTAAGCTCAGATCCTTCAAAATCATCAGCATTTCTGCATCTATTCTGCATAATTAGCATTCATCCATGTTTTCATAAGAATTGCATTTTAACACTAATTTATGCACAAAATAAGAAGCTAAAAACCTCAGCTAAATTTGACTTGTAAATAGACTAACTTCCTTGAATTTTTAACTCATTCATGCTAACTTTGAATAAACCAAAACCACCTCTACTGTGTACATATCACTCACAAGAATAAATGAAAAATACAAAAAAAATAACTAACCCAAATAAGTGGACCAAAAACCCAAACCCTAGTTTCAGGATTTACGAACTAAAAATCCCATATCATCCCCATCCAGTGTTCGTTTTGATCCTACTCACTTTTGAACTAATGCACATTCAATTACCTTCAAAACAAGACCAAGTTCAAGTGAATCGGAGCTCGTATGTGAAAGTTGGGTTTTGGGCCTCTTTTGTACATTGTGTATTTTAGTGATTTTTGACATGATATTTTATATATATTTTTTCTTAATTAATTAAAATCCAAAAAATAGACTAAGGTGTCTTTATTTTTTTTGTTTTCTCCATATTTTTTCCGGATTCTTTTATTTGGTTTAAAAATGACAAAAAATACAAAACCCAAAAATCAAGGTATTCTATGTACATGGGATACCCCCAAAATATCATTTTATGCATTTGATTGATTTTGGTTTTAATATTTTAATGAAAGTTGTAGATCTTATCGAGACGAGCAATTTTCGTGAAGAAACTTTTTCGATCCGAGGTCGTTTGCTATTTATTTTGTATTTTACAAAGAATTTCTTTTTCGAATTTTCTGGTGTTGTCAGGTGGCAGCCCCTGGGGCCGCCATGTGTCAGCCATTTTTGGTCTTTTTATTAATTCGTTTATATTAAAAAATTTTAACCCCCGCACATGTTGTGCACGTGCCTCCCACGTACGTGCCCAGCACGTGCCTTGCCTTTCTTCCTTTGGCCGCCATGTGGCACGATCCCAGCCGTTCGATCATGGCCGATCGAACGGCTGTTGTATGTCTTCAACAACTCGCGCCCCCTTTCCCTAACAAGCGGCTGCCGCCGCCCCCGCAATCCTCGCTGCCAATCTTGCCAACCGTCGCCCCGTGATCTCCGCCAATGGCCAACCTCCTCCGCAATCTCCGCACCCGACCGATCCTCGATCGAATCAAAGCAACCCACGGTCATCCCCGATTCCCTTCCTTTCTTCACCGAACCCCTACTCTATTTAAAACCACCACCGCCCGACCTTCGAACCATCTGTCGATTTCACCGTAGGTCGGAGAGCCAGGGTAACAGGCTGCTCTTCGACCTTCTCGCGGTGAGATCCGGCCCTTAACGTTGTCGCAGATAGCCCGCCACGCGCTGCTGCCTTGCTCCGGTGCGCGTTGCCGTTGAGCCTACGACCAATGATCACCTTCATCACCATCCTTTCCGACTCGACTTCGCTCTTCGTCCTCACAACCAGAAGCCAGTACATCCAACTGCAACCTCCTGCTCCGACTTCATCAACACTGCCACCTCCGACATCCACCTACAGTCGACACCGACTAATTCATCATCGACCACCTACGTCTTAGAGCTACTCCGCCAACGCTTCTCTGACTCCACCGACCACCAACGTCTCCATCAACAATGCGACTACGCCATCGTTCTCCTCCGGTTACTAACGCCTTCGCATCGCCACCGGTTGCCTATCGAACTTCGACTCCACTGTCGACATCTCCAACTGCTAGGAGGTTCGCCACTCCCCCGCCAACGCCTCCACAACGCCGTTTTTGACCTCATCAACGACCACCTGCTTCGACATCCGGGCCTTCGAGGACAACTGTACGCCAGGAGCGCTCCCCCAGACCCTCTGCCTCTCCATGCCAGTGACCGGGTACATTTCCCGAGGGCTCCCCCATGCACGTGCGGGGCACATGTGGCGGGGGAGAACTTCAACCACCCAAGGGTCATGTGCGAGGCATGTGACCTTGGGAACATTTGCAAAGACACCCTCGGGAAAAATCCATATCGCAGAAAAAGTCCAGCTCCAGAAGTCACATGCTCGGCACGTGACCTCTGGTAAAATTACAGAAAGCCCCCCATGTTCTTGGTAATTATGCTTAGGTCCCCCACTGCACTTTTTATATTTATTTTTATTTATATTTATTTGCATGTGTATCCTTATCTTTCCCCTTTACTTCAAACACCTACATTGCATTATTTTATTATCCAAAAATAACATGATTTTAGTCCATTAATTCTCTACACTTTGACATATCGTGGATATTTTTGTGATCATTGGTTAATTAATAATTGATTGTTTTGTAGAAATTTGCATATTTTGCGCAGTTTGTGCTCGTAAATTTGCCATTGATTAACCGTTGCTCTAAAAATTTCCGAAAAATCAGATATTGTAGAATTATTTGTGCTTTGCATTGTGCCCAAAAAAGATCGCATTTGCATGCAGATATTTGACCTATAAAAATGATTTTGCATATTTCAGTGTTTAATTTTTAATAGGTATTAAATCTCACATTTTCGAGGTTTAGGATTTTTCTGAGATTAATCACCTAGTGATAGATCTTAGATAATTTTGATCCCTTGAAAATAAGTACGTTTAGTATTTATAATAATTAAATATTGAAATTCATTGTGTTTGCATTTAATAATTATTAAAAAATCATATTGCATCCAAAATTTCAAAAAAATACAGTGCGTTCATTTCATTATATTTTACATCATGGCCAAGTTTCATATTTTTAGGACATCGTTTGATTGACTTATACATTTTAGTCCATAAAATAGGCCAAATTGCATTTTGCATCCTTTATTGCATTAAAAATTCCAAAAAAAGACCGCCTCAAAAATCACGTACGAACTTTGATAGACATAATTCTAGGTTTTTCCTTTGCCTCCTTGTCTTCGACCTTGGGACTTGCCCAAGTAAAATAACATAAAACCACTTGATTAAAATTGACGAATATTTTGTGTGGTTATTTTCTTGACCGATTCCGATTGTCTCCTACAACGAACGAAAAAACATTATTTTTACGCGAATGATAAAATAAACACATCTTTTTAACAAGTGGATTTCGAACTTCCCCGGCAACATCTCCATTTTGTTGACACGAAAAGCCTGGGGGATTTCTTATTTTTTTATTTTATATCCCTGACAAAACCGCTATTTTGTTGACAATGATTTTGAGGGGATCAGAAATTAATAAAAAAACAGGTTGTGTGTCTTCGCTATCCCCAAAATCCCGTGACAAGCAAAAAATATTTTTTTGCTACTTATTAACCTTTATAGCGGACGGGGTCGTACTCAGGAGGCTACAAATCTCGAGGGTTATTCAATTAATCGAAAATCAATTAAGAGAAAACAAGACTCTCAAAGGACAACTATCCTTGGTTTTGTGATATTTTTTCAATTTTTTATTTTTTTTATTTCCAATTTTTTTATATTTTCTGTTTTTCAAATTTTTAGTGATTTTTATTTTGCATTTTTTTTTCAAAAATAAGACGAAGCAATATTCATAAAATAAAAAATACACACACCAACTCTTTTTGTATTTTTTCTATTAATCAAAACTACTCCGAAAAATGCAAATGAAATATTTTTGGATTTTAAAAGTTTTGAAATATTTTTGAGATTTTTATGGATTTTTTAGATTTTTTTATATTTTTCTAGAAATCAAACAGTGAGAAAATGTGAAAATGTGCACAACCTGGAGTAATTTGCATCTTAAAAATATTTTAAGTATCTAAAAAACTCCTGACAATTATTTTTAAGATAAACTAGAAAAAAATATCTACAAACACAAACTGCAATCACAATTTTTGGATTTTTGTAGAATTTTTTATGATTTTTGGAAGATTTTTTATGTTTTTCATATTTTTGGGTTTTATAAATAATTAATGCGTGAAAATTGGTCAGAAATTAAAAGACAATGAAATACAACTACTCTAATTTTTTAGAATTTTTAGAACAATATTTGAATTTTTATGAATTTTTGACATTCAGGAAGACAAAAAGGCACTATTTTTTATTTTTAAGTAATAATAAATGATCACAAAATGCAATGAAAATTTATGCTAAGAAGAGAATCACATCAGGAGCATAGCATGATTTTTGCAAGATTTTTGGACTAATAAAAACATTTATTTCAATGAAAAGATATTGCAAATCAAAGAGTCTGAATAAAGGACTGAAATGTGAATATTAAAGTTCTGGCATTAAATACATAAAAGAAGTAAAACAGAAGGTGATTGTCGCAATTTACCCATGAAATGCGTGCAAAGCATGTGACTTGAGGAGGCGAGGATGTTTCTGCAAATCTGAAATGTCTGGGGTCGAATGTAAGTTCCCTCAATTTAAGCTTCTAGCAAGAGCATTTCTGCAATTATGCAAATGTCCAGGGCTACTATGTAAATTTCCCGAATAAAGTAATGCTTTAAGGTCTCCTTTGATTCCAAACAAAAGGGGGAGGATAAGGGATGCTGGGCAAGGGGGCGTCGGTCGCGTATGGCGGTGCGGCGGCTTCGGCGGGCTTCGGACGACATGTTGGATGGTGCGACGCACTGGAGGTCGGCGCTCGGACGAGGGCGCGGCGCCGCGGTGGCGCATGGCTGATCTGAGGTCGTGGTGCGGCGGCACAGGGCACGGAAGGCGGTCGCCCTTGGTGGAGGAGCGAGGGCAGAAGGCTGGAGGCGGACCTGGAATATGGCGTCTCTGCCACCCGCGATGGAGGGGCGACACTACCCACGACGGAGGTGGGCGCGGGGAAACTGAGGGCTGGAGGCGCGGTGGCTGCTGTCAGGAGGCGCGGAGGAAGAATGGTCGAGGCGCGCGCGGTGGGTCGCCTGGACGGCTGGAGGCACCGTGGATGGGGGCGATGGCCGCGTGGCCGGCGGAGGTCCGACGGCAAGGGGGGGCTGGAGGGAGGAGTGGCCCAACCGCCCTCAGCAAAATTTTTTGTTTTTTTGTTTTTTATTTTGTAGTTTTTTGCAATGTAAACAGTAAATAAAAAAACTTTTTTTTATTTTTTTTTGGCAAATATGAAAAAACAAGAAAGAAAAAGGAAAAAGAAATTCTTTTTTATTATTATTTTTTATTTTTTCATTTTTATATGATCCTGCAAAACAAACGTTAGACAATAAAAAGAAACAATTTTTTTATTTATTTTACAAGTCGGAAAATGAAAGGGGATCTGGCGACAATGAAAGGATCGAATCCAATTCTCCGACCACCGTACGTGGTCGAAGTTGATAGATCGTGGGAGGTAGAATTTGAATGCGTAGAGATCACGAAAGTGAGACGAAAAATCGAGTCGGTGGCGGAATAAATCGTGGCGGATTTTAAGATCTAGAAAAATGTCAACAAGAGAAAAAAATTGCGACAACATAAACTACGATTAAACTAAGATAAAAATAAGAAAAATTGTGGATCTCACCTTAAGAGCGGAAAAAGGACCATGATCGCCTCGATAAGGCCGACTCGCTGTCACCGGGCGGCTCAGAGGCTAGGCACAATTCTCAATGAAATTTTCTCTCGGAGATCAGGCTCCTCTCTCTAAAGATTGATCAAGTTGAAATGAGGGAGAAGGAGACATATAAATAGAGAAGATAGAGATGAAATTTGGAATTTTTGATTTTTTTGGTGGAGGAGATAAGGGACGAAATTTGAAATGATTTTTTTTTCAATTTTTTGGGTAGAAGAGATAAGAGATGATAAGAGACAAAATAAAAGAGACAAAAAATATTTACAAAATTATCTATTTTTTGAATTTTCGTCGCTTTATTGATTTGAATTAAAAAATGTTATTTTTTTATTTTTTTCTGGAGGTTAATTAAAAATAGCAACTATACACATATACTATTTACATATGTGACATTATATACAAGGGTAAATGACGAAATTAGCCTTTTTTGTTTTTAAAAAATATTATTTTTTTATTTTTATTTTAAAAATTAGTAAAAATATTTAAAAATATATACAAATACAATATTTATAAAATACATGGGAAAATTGCATAAACCACCCTAGAAAACCAACTTTTCAACCGTAACAACAAAAATTATGAAAATACAACCATTTTGAAGATAATTTAATTTAGAATGCAATGGAATGATATTGCTTAAATGTGAGTTCATATGGAGCCGGAAATTGATCTTTCAATCAGTGCATAGTGACTTTTCCAAGTGTAGCTACTTTTATTCTATATATGATTTAATTGTGCAATTATTTTTATTAATTAGAACACATTTTTATTTACAACTTTGGTTTTGAATGTTATTTATTTGAGGTCAATTTAAGGCACAAATAAATTAGTTTTAGTTTATACAGATATACACAAAATAAGTGAGAAGTATTTACAACAACTCATACACACATTTTTTTTATTTTCTGCTTAAGGAACCTATCTCCCCCTACTTTATTCCTGTTCGATCAGGTCAAGTATTGACCTTCTCTCGGGGTTCAGGTCAGCCTGTATCTATTACATATATACAGTCTTCCATTTTTTCTTTTCTTTTCTTTATTTTTCCTTTCTTTAGTTATTTATTTATTTTAGGTTAAAATAAGTCAGAAATGTACAATATTATTCACATATGCAAGTTAGTAAGAATATGGAGTTAGTGTTTTTTGCAGGTGTTTTATAAGGGATTTTAATCTAAAATAAATGAATAAAGATGACGAATCACAGATTCAACATCCCCCTATGCTTTACCTTTGCTAGTCCTTTAGCAAACACTTATTTGAAAGAATAAGTGAAGAAAAAAGAAAAAGAAAAAGAAAGGGAGATAAAGAAAGTAGAACAATATTAAGCATTAAACTTATCTTCATAAAATTGTAGTTTGGAGCTCTGTCGGACCTTTGGATTATTAGTGTGTCGGAACTTCTTTGAGACTTAGAATTTTAAAATCGACAGCCTTCAAGTCTACACACCATTATCACAGTTTTGGCTCAGAAGTCATCTTAGATCATTCCTCTTCCCAAAGTATACCCTATGAACATTGAACAATCGACTCATGTGTATGAAAGGTTTTCCCATCCAGAATTCCGGACTACCATGCAAATCTCCTCTCCAGTAACTTGTCCTCGGGGAGTCAGGTATTTCCTTCTAAGGTCTGTCGCGCTGTGTTCACAATCGAATTGGGGAGAAGTTAGAAGGAGAAAAGAGATGGAGGTGGCCAGTGTAGTCACCTCTCCTTGTGGAGCTGGCCGGTGTAGCCGAGTCTCTACCAAGATCTGCAGGTTTCTTGAATCTTGGACATTTTTAGTCAGATATTTATTTGGTAGTGGCTTCTTTGTATTTAGATTTTTGGTGGTTCTGCTTGGATCTTGTTGTGCCCCAACGGATATAGATTCTTTTTATTTCCGTACATTTTTTGGGGTCTTAGAAAAAATTGTGCCCAGTCGTCCATCCCTTTTCCGAAATTTTTGCCGGGTGGTTCAGCCATTTGCCTCCCTGACAACGGTGCCATCTGAAGAGTCCAAAATCCGTTTGTTAAAAAGACTTCTAGGAAGTCACCAACCATTTTGGCAAATACGGCAATCATGCACAGCTGAAATGTGCCTGGGGCATTACGAAGCCCGAAATGGCATGCGCTTGAATGCGTAGGTATTGAAGGGACATGTGAACGTGGTCTTTTCTGATCCTCAGGAGTGATAGCTACTTGATTGTAGCCAGAGTACCCATCAAGAAAACATAAGAATGCTTTCCTGCAAGTCTCTCCAAGATTTGATCAATAAATGGTAGTGGAAAGTATCTTTCTTGGTCGCAGCATTCAGGCACCTGTAATCGACACAGACGTGCACGACATGGGTACTTGGGTCGCGATTTCTACCCCCTCCTCGTTGGTGACCATTTGGATTCTCGTCTTCTTCGGGATGAATTAAAGGGGGGCCCACCCACTTGGAGTCAGAAATGGGGTTATATATCATGCCTTGCACCATTTCTCTATTTCTTTCTTAACCACTTCCTGAATATTGGGGTTTAATCTTCTCTGAAATTCACAGGAAGGCCTTGCGTTATCCTCAACATAAATTTGGTGCGAGCAGAGAGCGGGGTTGATTCCTATGAGATTCCGACACAGTCCAACCGATAACTTTTTGATTTCGCTCAAGGACTTCAAGTAATCTAGATTCCTGGTCCATGGTTAATGATGAGATAATGATCACAGGGAATTTTTCTTTGGATCCATTTAGAAATGCATACTTCAGTGTAGGAGGCAGTGGTTTCAGCTCTGGCAAATCAGAATCATCAATTAAATCTTGCTGAATGATCTTTGCATCTGGCTTGTGTCGGTTGGCGGTGAGTGACTCTGTGATGTGCTAGCTACCAATTCCAAAGAAAGGTGAGTCGGATCGCTAATGCAGTACAGTAAGTCGGCCAGAGCTCCGTCCAACTCATCATCGATATTTCTTAATTGTCCCAAAGATGATGGGACTGACAAATCCGAAAGGATTTCTGTGTCATCAAGACTGTAATAATCTGGGTGACTAGATATGTTTGGCAACATCTCGCAAACTGCATTGTGCATTGTTTCCTCTTCTGATGATGTGCTTTCAATCTGAATGTCTGGCAATTGGTCCCATGACCCAGTAATGCTGAAGAGATTGCATTCTGATGTTTCAGCATATTCAGTGGTGGATTCAGAGTCTGGTCTTTGTCACTTTGTTTGTTTCATCTCCAAGTCTACTTCTCCTCCTGGAGAACGGAATTTCATCATTCCAGTACCGTAATCGAATACAGCTTTGGCGGTTCTTAAGAATGGTCTTCTAAGAATGATTTGTGATTCCTTCAATTGGTTCGGGGTTACCATATCAAGAATAGTGAAGTCCACTTTGTATTCCGTACCCTCAATCATGATGATAACATTTTTCACTTCTCCCTTAGGTCTTTTAGTGGATTTATGAGTAAATTGGAGTAAAGATAATGATTTATTCAGAGGACCTAGCTCCAATCTATAATATAAGGCTAAGGGTAGAAGATTGATGGAAGAACCATTGTCGAGAAGTGTGCGTGCGAACGCAATGCCGCTGATGCGACTCTCCACATAATGAGCACCCAGATCCAATTTCTTTCTTGGTAGATGCTGATTTTTGACACATTTGGTAGTGGCAACTGTCAAGATGTGAGTCTCCATAAATTGGCTTGGTTTCTTTGTACGAGTTCTGGTGGGAGTGCATTTCATCTTCAAGTACTTCTGAAATGCTGGATTACCGGCCACATATTGATCAAAGGGTACTTTGACTATGATATTTTGCTGGCAGAATCGTTCCATTTCTGGGTCATATAGAATGTTTTTCTTTTGTTTTCCTTTCTTAAGAGCATGGGGGAAAGGAAGGGAAGAATTTGAGATAGGAGATAGAGAGTCAGAGTCATAAATAAGAGCATCTTTATTAGAAATGGAGTTATTATTACAATCATGAGTTTTCTGAGAATAATAAAAATCAGGTTGCTGAAAATGTGACAAAGGGATTTTTGCAGCAACTAGAGGTTCAAGGTCCTCTGCAAACTCCATAGATGCTTTTCCCTTCTCTTGTGCCGAGATCTTCAGGCGTCCTTCTTCTTCATCCTCAGAAGTATCCTCCGGTTGATCTTCCGAGTCTTCATGGTTTGATTCCCTTGCCCGGTCAGGTACGACCACGGTCCTTCCGCTCCTGAGTGACATGGCATTGATATTGTCAAAAGAAAGGATCTCATGTTCAGATGTGGAGAAATCTGAATAGTATACCTGGCCATTGTGTTGAGATGATTGAGATTTGTTCAAGCTATTGGGGTTAGCTTGAACTTAGGCGGGAACAGTTGTGGCTGGGGTTGTCTGTTCATCCTTCCAATGGGACAAGCGATTAACATCAACCCATAGATCATGCAGCTCATTTCGAAAGTTGTGAATCTCTTCAAGCATCTGTCTTTGTATATCTATTGGTTATTCTAAAGGGTTGGATGATTGAGCTGATTGTTGTGGAGCTTGATATTGCTGACAGTATTGCTGAGGCTGATTCTGGCAGTTGTATGACTGTTGCTACTGCTTTGGATGCTGATATGATGTAGTGTTCTGAGTGTGTTGCGGAGCTGGTGGAAATGCAGCATTATAGAAAGTGGGCATACGTTTATAAGGCTGACGGTCCCCCATATTACCCTATCAGGTTGTGTCCTATGTGTACCAAATGTCATTTTCTTCGACTATCAGTGGCGGGGCTTCTTCAATAGTCTCGACTGGTGGAGGTGACTGCTGGGAAGGTTGAGTATAGGATTGATCCTGAACCCATGGTTGTTGTTGTCATGATCCTGGCTGCTCTTGAACATGATGCACACGATAGATCAGGACTGTAGGTGCAGTAGGCATCCCCATCTTCGACACCTTCTCAGTGAGCTCCTCCATTTGCTTTGGGAATTGGGAAATCTTGTTGTCGATGTCATTCATTCTCTTATGAATTTGATCCACAGCTGTCAATTTATCAGCTATGATGTTCATGTTTGGAATCAAATCTTCTGCTATTTCTACGACAGTCTGCTTTCCGCCTTTGGCTTGAAAAGTGTGTAGGGAATCAGTGTATGCTCTACTGGTGATTTGTGAACGGCTTGTCTCCGCCATCTGCTCCAGTACTTTCCAGACGGTCTCAGCTCCTCGCGATGTGTAGTTGCCTCCGCAGGCAGCACTGACTAACCCTTGAATCTTATATTTGGGGCCAGAGTAGAGTGACTGAACTAAGATGTTGTTATCCAGATCATGGCAGGGACACTTCTGTAGCAGATCTTTAAACCTATCCCAAGCCTCACAGAGTGGTTCATTAGGCATCTGAGAGAAATTAGTGATGTGGGTCCTCATTTGGTTGGTTCGGCTCAAAGGATAGAATTTCTTCAAGAATAGGTTTTTGAACATTGCATAAGTGGTTACAGTCACTCCTAAGTTCTTTATCCAGTAGTCTGCCTTTCCTTTCAAAGCGAAAGGGAGTGTAGTGAGATGAATGTAGTCCTAGCTGACTTGTGGGTGCTTCAGATTAGAACATATCAACTCTAAGTCTCGCAAGAATTCATATGGCTCTTCATTTGCATTACCATGGAATTGGGGTAGTTGATTCAGGAAGTGTATCTTCAGTTCATAGTTAATCTTTGGCTGAGGTGACTGCAAGTAATTTCTAACTTTGTACTGCCCAGGATTGTATGTTGCTTCCATTGGCGGTTCTATCCCAGCATTCAGGTGCTCAAGTTATTCCCTCAGTAACAGTTGTTGCTGCTTAGATGCAGCCAGTCTTGCAAAAATCATCTGTATTGGGTCTTCATTATGTTCCTCTTCTAGTTCCTTCCAAGGAGGCAACTTGGGCAGCATCTTCTTCTTCTTCTCTTCACCTTCAAAATGGTAGAAATCGGGGTCAATAGAATGGAAAGATTCAGAATCAGAGTTATCGAGGTGAGAGTCTTCCTCGATGTGATCAGGAGATAAAGAAAGAGTATGGATTTTACCTCCTTCTCGGAAGCTGAAAGAATCATAAGAGGAGGATTCACGGGAAGGGTGTCCATGAACCCGAGGTGGTCCTGAGTAAGAGTGCCTCCGAACCTTTGAGATTGGAAAAGCTATGGCGGTCAGAGAAGGGTTTGCGGAGTCCGAACGAGAATTACCACAATTTTCCATTGTCGATTTAAAATGATCAGCAAGATGTTTACGGTTCATGATCTAGGCACAAGTGTGCGGTATTCGTTGATTATCTAGTTTCTACGCACAATCCAAACACAATACAAGGGTTTGTTTCACCAACTCACTCAGTGAAGGTCGTGAGAGTTCGGCCAATTATCTTGTTAGTTTTGATTGGTGAGAATTCAAATCTTGCAAGATGTTTAAATGAGTTGTTAGGTGCCTGTGTTTCTCGACCGACTATCTCGAATTCTTACGACTAGTTGCACCTACTTTTGGCCAGTATGGGAGTAAGTAAGGACCGTACAACGGCTACCCTTTACTTGAGCACGGAGCCTTACGCAGTGTCCTCTAAACCACCCACTCGGCTAAGGAAATCCGGACCGTTTACCGGCTATCCGTTAGATCCTCACTGAGAAGTAGCTAATCTTTTTTGGTAGAATCAGTAGTCAGTATGAAAATCCTGGCTTGGCTCTATCCTAGTGTCCGTCTCTCTCCTCACTGCAAGATAAAAACAAACAATGTCAGGGTTGCTTCCCGCAAAAAATCTTGATTTTATGGGTTCTTAAGTTCGGCTATATTTAGCAGTCCCAATTATAATTAGGTGATCACCGAAGAATTTAAATGATCACAAATACACGTCTATCGTCCAATCCAAATTTCATTTAGAGTTATGTTATAAAACAAGAGGAAGAAGTTCGAGAAAAGCCGATGCACGTGAAAAACTATGATGTGTGCTCAGTTAGAAGATTTACAGTGAATCCTTGCAATCTCCATGTGGGATGCAATATATAATTGAAAAATTATTCTAAATGAATGCAAGCCGATGAGAAACCGCACCCAAGCAGAAAGTTCTATTAGTGGGAAAGAATTGAGTTAAATTTTGGCTAAATTGAATGACCTATGTGCATCTCAATTAATGTGAAGTGTGGCTTAAGTCCTACGAGCACAATCAAGAAATTAAAATGCTCTGAGAGCCGTATGTGCAGGTCTATCCTAATCGCCACTCAAGTCGGGCCCCACCCTCACCAGAGAGTGAAACAGACCACACCACACCACAAAAAAGTTCAGAGTCTTTTTACATATGCGAGAGTCCAAACAGACACCGCTGTAAATGAGCAATTAATTACAGAACTAAAATTATAGAAATAGAAAACCTAGACTCTATGCTCTCTCACGACTCGACTCGATCTTAAATTAATTGCGGGTTTTTCGGATGTCGGTGAAGATGCTTCGGTTTCTTGAAAAACCGCTCCACGTATGTCGGGTACCTCGCAAGAAAAATAAGAGAGATTTATGTAAGAGAGTGACTCAAAAATAAATCAAAAAGAAAATAAGAGAAAGAAATACTGAAAATAAATGCAGGAAAAATAAAATGAAATTTACAATGAAAGATTCAGGGGTCAGAATACTCGAATACGGAAAACCGAACGAAAATTCTTAAAACACAAAACTAAGCCGTTTGCCTCCCCGACAAACGGCGCCATCTGACGAGTCTGATAATCGTTGCGTTAAAGATGTGTTGTAATTTGATCGTGCTAAAAAATGATGATTTGATTTGTCGTTGTAAGCGGCAATCGAAATCGGTGAAAAAAATAACCACATAAAATATTTGTCAATTTAATCAAGGGATTTTTACCCGGCAGACCGTACGAACATTGCCAACTCTTACCCCATGAACACTACGGTTACTCTATTTGAAGCCCGCGAGGGTTCTTGGGATAATTTATAGAGTCGATGGGGTAATTACGTTATGCAAAAGGTCGTGGAGGTAATTGGCAAAGTTTATAGGGTCTACCGGCTAAAAATCCCTTAATTAATGTGGTTTTATGTTTATTTTACTTGGGCAAGTCCCAAGGTCGAACACAAGGAGGCAAAGGAACAACCTAAATTATGTCTATCAAAATTCGTGCGCGGTTTTCAAGGCGGGTTTTTTTTTTGGAAAATTTTAAAGCAATAAAGGATGCATTGTGTTATTTTTGGCCTATTTTAGGTACTAATTCAATTACATTCAAACGATGTCCGAAAAATACGAAACTTGGCCACGGTATAAATTATGATGAAATGGAAGCAATGTAATTTTTTTGGAATTTTTGGATGCAATATGATTTTTTTATGAACTTTTAAATGCAAACAAAATGAATTTCAATATTTAATTATAATAAATATTGAACCTACTTTTTTCAGTGGATAAAATTATCTAAGATCTATCACTAGGTGATGGATCTTAAAAAAATCCTAAACCTCAAAAGTTTGCGATTTAATAACTATTAAAAAATAAATATTTAAATATGCAAAATGATTTTTATATAGCAATTTATGCATGCAAATGCAATTCTTTTTAGGCACAATATCAAGCACAATAAACTCTACTATATGTTATTTTTTCAGAAATTTTTAGAGCAACGGTTAATTAATGGCAAATTTAAGAGCACTAACCGGGCAAAATCCGCAATTTTCCACAGAATAATTAAATATTAATTAACCCTTAATCACAAAAATATTCACAATATTTCAACAGATAGAGAATTAATTGAGAAACAAAATGCTATTTTTGGATAATTAGATGATGTAATGTATAGGTCTAAAATGAATGATAAAGACAGGGGTACAGATGCAATAAATATAAATAAAATATGCAGGAGAGACCTAGTGGTGATTACCGATACTTGAGGGTGGTATCTGCAAAATTCCTAGTAAGGCATGTGCGCAGCACGTGACCCCTGGGTCGGTGGGGGTTGATGGCGAATAGGTGGAACCCAGGGATTATTTTGCAATTCTACACTCGGCTCACGTGCAGACCACGTGCAGGTGTAGGCTCCGACAAGAGGCTTGGCGCGAGCCTCCATGTGTCGCTCTCTGCCTGCCTTGGGCTGCCCGAGGCTCCTGGTGCGGGGTTGGCTCAGAAGAAGTCTCGATCACGAATTCAGAATCATTGCTGGAGATGTGTCTGATGTTGATCCACCGGTTGATGCTTGAGGATGCTTCAATGGCTTGGATCTCGTTGGCAGGCTGATCGAACGGCCACGGGTGGTCGACACACGGTCGACGGATGTCGGTGGAGAGGTGGAGTTCGGCGAGCTTTGGAGGCGGAGAAGATGAAACTTGCGCTGATCGTGGTTACAGTGGGGAGGCGCGTTTGGTTGGTGACGAAGGTGATGACCGTGGCGAAGAAGATGATGGTCGATGGAGTCGTCGGAGGCGGTGGCAGAGATGGCGGAGTGTTATTTGTGATGGGGTTGACGTTGTCGATGATGGCGATGATGTAGGCGAGGATGATGATCGAGAGAGAGATATCGGAGATGGAGGTGAAGTGGAGGAGCGGGGAGATACCTGAGTTGGGCTCAACGACGAGAGTGGTCGGAGCAGAGCAGCTGCGGAGTGCAGGGGACTGCAACGAGGCCGAGGGGACCTCTGATCACGTCGAGGTGTTGGTTGTCACGACCACGGTGGTGAACAACGGATGGGGGAGTTGGGGTTCGGCGATGCCCTTTAAATAGGGTTGTGAGGGGTAGGCCGGAGATGGTTGGCGACGCGAGATGAGCGAAGGAGGATTGCCGTGCGAGATAAGCAGAGGAGGTTGGTCGCGCAAGATAAGCGGAGGAGGTTGGTCGCGCAAGATAAGCGGAGGAGGTTGGTCGTGCAAGATAAGCGGAGGAGGTTGGTCGTCGGCGGAGATCACGGGACAAGAGGGGAAGACGACGCACAGGCTCCGTCCAATCGAGCGCGATAGGACGGTACTTGTGGCGCCACGTGGCCGCAGGAGACAGGGCGCGGGGCACGTGCTGGGAGGCACGTGCGACGCACGTGTGGTGGCTTTAATTAATTAATTTTTATAAAAATGAATTATAAAAAGGCCAAAAATAGCTGACACGTTGCATCCACAGGGGCTGCCATGTGTCAGCACCAAAAAAATCGAAAAAGAAAGATTTTGTAAAATACCAAATAAATAGCAAACGACCTCGAATCGATAAAGTTTTTCACAAAAATTGCTCGTCTCGATGAGATCTACAACTTTCATGAAGACATCAAAACCAAAATCGATCAAATGCACAAAGTGATTTTTTTGGGGTATCCCATGTACATATATTACCGTGATGTTTGGGTTTTATAAATTTTTATGTCATTTTTAAAACATATAAAAATCCGAAAAAATGTGGTAAAATCAAAAATAAATAAAGTCCCCTTAATCTATTTTTTAGATTTTTATTAATAGGTAAATACGTACATAAAATATCAGGTCAAAAACAACTAAAATACACAATGTACAAAAGAGGCCCAAAACCCAACTTTCACATATGAGCTCTGAATCACTTGAACTTGGTCTTGTTCTAAAGGTAATTGAATGTACATTAGTTCAAAAGTGAGTAGGATTAAAAAAGACACTGGATGGAGAATATATGGATTTTTAGTCCGGAAATTCTGAAACTAGTGTTTGGGTTTTTTGTCCATTTATTAGGGTTAGTTATTTTTTTGTATTTTTCATTTATTCCTATGAGTGATATATACACAGTGGAGGTGGTTTTGGTTATTCGGAGTTAGCATGAAGGAGTAAAAAATAGGGAAGTTAGGCTATTTACATGTCAATTTTGGCTGAGATTTTTGACTTCTTATTTTATACAGAAATTAGTGCTAAAATGCAATTCTTATTAAAACATGCATGAATGCTAATTATGCAGAATAAATGCAGAAATGATGATGATTTTGAGGGATTTGAGCTTAATAAATGAGATTTAGAGTGATGAATCCCAGATTCATCATCCCCCTATACTTAAACCATGCTCGTCCCTGAGCATCAAAAGGAAATGCCATGAGGTGAAATGAGATTGGGTTCCATACCAAGACCATGAGCTGAAGGTGAAAATGAAACTAGACTCGACCTTTGGATTATTAGTGTGTCGGAACTTCTATGAGACTTAGAATTTTTAAAATCAACAGCCTTCAAGTTCTACACATCATTGCTACAGTTTTGGCTCAGAAGTCATCTTAGATCAATCCTATTCCAAAGTATACCCTATGAACATTGAACAACCAACACATGTGTGTGAAAGGTTTTAGCTCTTCCCATCCAGAATGCCGGACTACCATGCTCCTCTCCTCTCTAGTAACTCGTCCTCGGGGAGTCAGGTATTTCCTTCTAAGGTCTGTCGCGTTGTGTTCACAATCGAATTGGGGGAAGAAGGTAGAAGAATGTGAAAAGAACTGGAGGGTGGCCAGTGTAGTCACCTCTCCTTGTGAATATGGCCAGTGTAGCCGAGTCTCCACCAAGATCTACAGGTTTCTTGAAGCTTGAACCTTTTTGGTCAGATTTTATTTGGTAATTGCTTCTTTGTATTTGGAATTTTTGGTGATTCTGCTTGGATCTTGTTGTGGCACTACAAATATAGAATCTTTTTATTTCTATACATTTTTTGGGGGTCTTAGAAAAAATTGTGCCCAGCCGTCCATCCCTTTTCCGAAGCTTTATTTCAACCCATACTCCGGTCTTTAGATTTCCACGCTACAAGAAAAGAAACTCGCACAGTCTTCCAACATTCCATCTTAGTTGAGCTAAGTGCATAGTGCGAGAGTACAAATTGATTCTCTATTCCAGAGTTGTACCCAGAATGAAGAGACCAGGTTAGACACTAAGAGTCAAACGCTGCACATTGTCATGTGGAACTCAAAGAATTAAGTCAAAGAATTGAAGTTTCTAAAATCCTATTTCTTGGTGATGTTCCTCTGAAAATTAGATGGATTCAGGTCAAGTCCAGACCACTCTTGATTTCTGCTCATAACTCGGTTCAGAACCCATTGACTTTTCACATATGCAAATAAATGCGATGTTGGATGAAGTGCAGGCGTGTGAAGTGTAGACACATTTTTTTATGCAAGGGAATTTTTTTATGCAAAAATGAATAGAAAGCATTTTTTTCGAAAACTTTGAGCATAGTTAGTGTTAGTGGCAAAACTCTCTTTTTTTCTTTTTTTTTTCCACAAGTAAGTTACCCACCCCGTAAATATATATAGACTTACGCGAAAGTACGAGATATGGGTAAAATATATACGAGGTATATATACATACCCCCCTATACTTAGAGAGTGTTGTGTCCTCAGAGTACAAGAAGCGTAAAGAAGACATAGCTCGGGCTAAGCGTAAGAGAGTGAAAAAAGAAAAAGAAAAAGAATAAGATTTACAAAACCACCCCCTATACTTAGACTGAGACCAGTCTAAGTACAGAAGAAGAGCGAAAAAAATGAAGCTGTCGAGGTATGTGGATGAAGAGAGTATATACAGGTGGGTGTCGGTTCCCCCTATACTTAGGCTCTGGACAGCCTAAGTATAGAAGAAGGGTGGACGTGAGGCGATTGGGAGATGTATTTCTTTTACGCGAACGAAAAAATAAGCACATATTTTTAACAAGCAGATTTTGGACTCGTCACATGGCACTGTTACCGGGGAGGCAAACGGCTTAGATTTTTGTCTTAATTTTTTTTCAGTTTTCCGCATTCGGGTAGTCTAACCCCCAGATTTTTAATTGTAAATTCCATTTTTTTCTGCATTTATTTTATTTTATTTTTCAGCATTTATTTCTCTTCTTTTATTTTTGATTATTTTTGAGTCACTCTCTTACATTTTCTTTCTTATTTTTCTTACGAGGTACTCAATGCACGTGGAGCGATTTTTCAAGAACCGAAGCATCTTCACCGACTTCCGAAGAGCCGCAATTAATTTAAGATCGAATCTAGTTGTGAGAGAGCGTAGAGTCTAGGGTTTTAAATTATGCAATTTTATTTATGTAATTAACTGCTCATTTACAGCGGTGTCCGTTTGGACTCTTGCGTGCGTAAAAAGACTCTGAACTTTCTTGTATGGTGTGTCGTGGCCTGTTTCACTTTCCGGTGAGGGTGGGGCCTGACTTGAGTGGCGATTAGGATAGACCTGCACATACGTCTCTCAAAGCATTTTATATTTTTGATTATGCTTGTAGGATCTAAGGCCACACTGCACTTTAATTGAGATGCACTTTAGATCGTTCAACTTAGCCAAATTCAACTCAATTCTTCCCCGCTAATAGAACTTTCTTTAAGGGGTGACTTTTCATCGGCTTGCATTTCATATAGAATAATTTTTCAATTCTTGTATTGCGTCCCACATGGAGATTGCGAGGATTCACTGTAAGTATTCTAACTAAGCTTTCATCATTGTTTTCGCGTGCATCGGCTTTTCTCGAACTCCTCCCTCTTGTTTTGTCACATAAGTTTAAAAGGAAATTGGGACTGGACGATAGACGTGTATTTGCGCTCATTTAATTTTTCAGTGATCACCTAATTAAAATTAGGACTGCTAAATATAGCCGATTTCAAAATAACCCATAAAATCAAGAATTTCTGCGGGAGAGCAACCCCGACCTTAGATGTTTTTATTTTTTTCTGAGTGAGCAAGAGAAGATACTTAAGGATAGAGCCCAAACCCGGATTTTCATATTGACTATTGATTCTACCAAAAACGATTAGCTACTTCTCAGTGAGGATCTACGGGTAGCTGGTAAAAGGTCCGGATTTCCTTAGCAGAGTGGGTGGTTTAGAGGACACTGCGTAAGGCTCCTTCCTCAAGTAACGGGTAGCCATTATATGGTCCGTACTTACTCCCATACTGGCTGAAAGTAGGTGCACCTAGTCGTGAGAATTCGGGCCAGTCATTACGAAAATTTCGGCACCTAACAGCTCGCTAAATTTTTTCCAAGATTGTTTTATCACCAATTAAAATCGAAAAGATAATAGTCGAACTCTTACGGCTTCATCGTGTGAGTTGGTGACCATGAGGTTTGATTTGTGTTTGCATTGGTGTGCGTGAACCGATTTAAGATCAAATAGCCGCACATTTGATAAAATTTGTTTTGACTATCCCGTGCGATCATCTCTCTCCTTTCTTGATTTAAATCTCATCATGGAACTCTTATGCATTAACTCTTGTAGACCCAACCCCTTATTCCTTTCATCTCTTTCAAAAATGGCCGAACGTTTATCGGTTAGACCCAAAACACCTCCTCCTACTTCCACAAGAGATTCTCAACCATTAATAGATCCATCTCTCTCTACAGATCCAATCTACTCTTTGAATGAAAACCCTTTGTATTCGGATCATACAAACCAACAACCGACTCAGGTCTCCACTTCTTTATATGTCAATCCACTCAATGCCGATCATATGATTCATCCTTCATATTCGATAAATGTCAATCCATCATTCATGGGCGATGATAACCACATGATCGAATTCAACACTTCTTCACATCTTTCATCGACCCTACCCTGGAACACCAATGAACAATCATCATCTTGGATTGACCACGACAACCCCCTCTTCAGACATGATACTCATACAAAGGATTGGACAAACCACATAGAAACACATCAACCCTGTATGCTGACTTCACAATATCAAGGTCCGACAACTCATAATCAAAGGATTGAACTCTACCCGGACCAACTCCGCCTACTTAGACCATATGGCAGCCGCCTTCCATAAATATTGAGGAGATATTTTCAGAAAAGGATGATCATATATCGGATATTTCAAGAGATTCCTTTCCTAGAACATATAGGAAAATGGAAGAGGAAATTCAATTACAAAAACACAGCCCAACTGATACCATGATTGGTCAAGAAAAGATTTTGAAGGATATTTTGAGGATGAATAAGAAATTTGATTTAATGGAGGATAGATTTTGAAAATTTGCCGATCGATTAATTTCAATCTCTGGTAGCTCGGATATAAAAATGAATGAGGAACTGATTGGATCTAAGATTTAAAATTTTTAGAATATTCAGGAATCTGGGGACGATTCTAATAGTGTCACTTCTGCATATTATTCCACTAGAAATGACTATGCCTCTGACTCCTGTTCCGAACATCACAACCCCTGCTCATCTGAATAACACACCACATTATCACACCATACAGAAAATACCAAAAAATTAGAATATTCAAAAACACCAAAAAATGGAAAATCCAGAAAATTTCATAAAAATTAACACTGAAGAAGATCTGAGGAATTTGGATCCTGCTGTACGGGAAGCATTAGAGAAGAAATTAACTTTTGAACTTCCCTTTATATAGGCCATTGAACACTTCCCCGACCTTAAAGGATTTGTAATGGACAAATTAATGATCAAAAAGTCGGGAAAGATTAGAACAAAGATCGAGAGACATATCTTGTCAATGACCTCCTCCTTGGTGTTGAGGAGAAAAACCAAGAGCCACATAGTGAAGCGATTTCCCAGATTTGACTGTGAAATCAAAGACACGATTTTTACCCATTCTCGATTGATGACGATTCACCGATCAATATCCTCCCGACCTCTGTATTTCACGAACTCAAACTAGGGCCGATTAGGAAAATATGAGAGATTGTTCAATTGGCAGACTCAGCAATAAAGAGGCCGAGAGGAATCATTTCTCTCATCATGAAATTTCAAGGTTCTCCGCTCAAAGTAGAATTCACGATCAATGATATTGAGCATCAAGGAGAATTCACCCAGTCTCCAATTATTCTTGGAAAACCATTCTTAGCATTGGCTAAGGCAATTATTGACTGTGAGAATCGGGAAATCAATTTTTAAGCATTGGAAGCATTACGATCTAACCCTGTCTTTGAGGAACCATGATTTTCTGAGGCAGCCCATGAAGTCCACGACAACTGTAATCATAAAGTGGTAGAAGAGCCATACCCCGTTACAACACCTGAGATAGCGGTTGTTGATGAGACTATTGGTTTAGAGACTCTTCCTCCTGCTCCATTCCCAACTGCTCTCACCATGGAGAACCGAGTATATGAATCATATGATCCAGAGACTTATGCATGGTCGTACCATGGGTCGACTTATTCTGACTACCTTGATCACATCAACTCGACACATGAATGCTCCGACATTAAACAATTGAAAACGAACATGCATAGACTCTCCTCAGTATTTCAATTCCTACAGATCTCAAAATAGACAAATCCTCCTCCTACGATCCTGAGACATATGCATGGTCGCACCTTGGAGCAACATTCTCTGAATACCTAGATCAAATCATCCCAAATCGAGAGTGCACCAACATTCAGAAGACCAAGAACAAACACGCAGGATGAAAACCGACCAAGAAGAAGAACTCTTATGGTTATTCATCTGGATACTCAAGTGAACCGACACATTCACGAAACAAGAAAAAGAAAGTCACCTTTGACCTTTCGGGAGAGGAATCAACTGGTGATCCCTTATCAGGTCCGGAAAAGGTAATCTACATGAGTGAAGTGTGTTTAGCAGCTTTAAAGCCACATCTTCACAAGGATCCAAAAATTCTACTCTCGTTGGACAACTCCTGTTCCTAACTACTATTCATCTAAAGCTGATGCTCCTGCCCTCTACAAGTACGCTGGAATTATTTCTTATGAGCTAACTGAGACCGGTGCTTCTGAGTATTCGTCTAAGGATAAACCACTTGATCTCAAGAAGGAACAAATTCTGAGGAAACAATTGAGGAAACAAAAAACACCAAAATATTCAAAGTATGTCCACTTTCAAATACTATTCCTCTGAGGATAACTCTGATGATGGCTACCTTTCAACTTACATAAATGTTTCATTAGTTATCCATCATGATTTTTCTGAGGATGACACTGATAATAGTTGGGAATCATATGCTTGATCTCTGTCTCGTTATACCAATCTCTCATTACTGGCTCATAAAAAGATCAGCCGAAAACCGCCTTAATCATCGGCTACCCACCCTCCCTTCTGACCACATCAGTCTTCTTGTACAGCTTCTTCCTCTACTAAGAAAAGGCCTAATTATAGGGGGGACCGATGCCATTTGTATATACCATCCTTCTCCTATCTCTCGATCGCCCCATTTCTGCCCTTCTCTTATACTTAGGCTGACCAGAGCCTAAGTATAGGGGGAACCGATGCCCATCTGATTATACTCTCCTCATTCACATTCCCCGACTGCTTCATTTTTTCGCTCTTCTTCTATACTTAGATTGTTCACAGCCTAAGTATAGGGGGGCATTCCAATCCATCTTTTTCTTTTCCTTTTTCACTCTCTTACGCTTAGCCCGAGCTATGTCTTCTTTACGCTTATTGTGCTCTGAGGATACAACACTCGCTCAGTATAGGGGGGTTTGTATATATACTTTCTATATATTTTACCTATATCTTGTACTTTCACGTAAGTCTATATATATTTAAAGGGTGGGTAATTAATTTGAAAACAAAAAACAACAACAAAACAAAACAAAATAAAATAAAAAAAAGAAAAAGAAAAAGAGTCTTGCTACTAACATTGGTTGTGCTCTAAATTTTTGAAAAAAATGGCTTCTTATTCATTTTTGCATAAAAAAATCCCTTGCATAAAAAGAAAAAAATGTGTGTCTGCATTTCACACACCTGGACTTAATCTAGCATCGCATTCATTGGCATATGTGAAAAGTCATTGGGTTCTGAACCGAGTTATGAGCAGAAATCGAGAGTGGTCTAGGCTTGACCTTAATCCACCTAATTTTCAAAGGAACTTCACCGAGAAATTGGATTTTAGAAGCTTCAGGTCTTTGACTTAATTCTTTGAGTTCTACATGACAATGTGCAACGTTTGACTCTTAGTGTCTAACCTGGTCTCTTCATTCTGGGTACAACTCTTGAATAGGGAATTAATTTGTACTCTCGCACTATGCACTTAGCTCAACTTAGACGGGATGTTGGAAGACTGTGTAAGTTTCTTTTCTAGTAGCGTGGAAATCTAAAGACCTGAGTACGGGTTGAAATAAATCTTCGGAAAAGGGATGGACGGCTGGGCAAAATTTTTTCTAAGACCCCAAAAAATGCAGTGGCCAAATAAAATCTGATATCAAATAAAATCTGACCAAAAAGGTCAAAGCTTCAAGAAAACCTGCAGATCTTGGTGGAGACTCGCCTACATTGGCCAGCTTCACAAGGAGAGGTGACTACACTGGCCACCCTCAAGTTCTTTTCTCCTTCTTCTATCTTCTCCCCCTAATTCGATTGTGAACACAATGCGACAGGCCTTAGAAGGAAATACCTAACTCCCCGAGGACGAGTTACTGGAGAGGAGAGGAGCATGGTAGTCTGGCATTCTGGATGGGAAGAGCTAAAACCTTTCACACACATGAGTCGATTGTTCAATGTTCATAGAGTATGCTTTGGGAGGAGGATTGATCTAAGAAGACTTCTGAGTCGAAACTGTGACAATGATGTGTAGAACTTGAAGGTTGTTGATTTTAAAATTCTAAGTCTCACAGAAGTTCCGCCACACTAATAATCCAAAGTTAGAGTCTAGTGTCATTTTCACCTTCAACTCATGGTCTTGGTATGGAACCCAATCTCATTTCACGTCATGGCATTTCTTTTTGATGCTTAGGGACGAGCATGGTTTTAGTATAGGGGGATGATGAATCTCATATTCATCACTCTAAATCTCATTAATTAAGCTCGGATCCCTCAAAATCAATAGCATTTCTGCGTCTATTCTGCATAATTAGCATTCATGCATGTTTTCATAAGAATTGCATTTTAGCACTAATTTATGCACAAAATAAGAAGCCAAAAACCTCATCCAAATTTGACCTGTAAATAGACTAACTTCCTTGATTTTTAACTCATTCATGCTAACTCCGAATAAACCAAAACCACCTCCACTGTGTACATATCACTCACAAGAATAAAGAAAAAAATACAAATAAATAACTAACCTAATTAAGTGGACCAAAAACCCAAACCCTAGTTTCAGGATTTCCGGACTAAAAACCCCATATCTTCCCCAACTAGTGTCCATTTTGATCCTACTCACTTTTGAACTAATGTACATTCAATTACCTTCAAAACAAGACTAAGTTCTAGTGAATCGAAGCTCGTATGTGAAAGTTGGGTTTTGAGCCTCTTTTGTACATTGTGTATTTTAGCGATTTTTGACCTGATATTTTATGTACATATTTTCTTAATTAATAAAAATCCAAAAAAATAGATTAAGGTGTCTTTATTTCTCTTTGTTTTTTCCATTTTTTTCGGTTGTTTATCTAGTTTAAAAATAACAAAAAAAATACAAAACCCAAAAACCAAGGTATTTTATGTACATGGGATACCCAAAAAAAATCATTTTATGCATTTGATCGATTTTGGTTTTCTGTCTTAATGAAAGTTCTAGATCTTATCAAGATGAGCAATTTTTGTGAAGAAACTTTTTCGATCCAAGGTTGTTTGCTATTAATTTTGTATTTTACAAAGTATTTCTTTTTCGAATTTTCTGGTGCTGACACGTGTCAGCCCTTGGGGCCGCCACGTGTCAGCCATTTTTGGTCTTTTTATTAATTCGTTTTTTTTTAAAAAAAATGGCGTTTTAAAATCTGGACCCCGACAAAAATCCAAGCAGATTACGGATTTTTATGCAAGGGAATTTTTTTTATGCAAAAATGAATAAGAAGCCATTTTTTTCAAAAGTTTAGGGCACAATCAATGTTAGTAGCAAGACTCTTTTTCTTTTTTGTTTTTTTGTTGTTTTCTTTTTGTTGTTTTTTTTGTTTTCAAATTAATTACCCACCCCGTAAATACATATAGACTTACGCGAAAGTACGAGATATGGGTAAAATATATACAAAGTATATATACAGACCCCCTATACTTAGCGAGTGTTTTGTCCTCAGAGTACAAGAAGCGTAAAGAAGACATATTGGGCTAAGTGTAAGAGAGTGAAAAAAGGAAAAGAAAAAGAACAAGATTTACAGAACCGCCCCCTATACTTAGACTGAGACCAGTCTAAGTATAGAAGAAGAGCAGAAAAAATGAAGTGGTCGAGGTATGTGGATGAATAGAGTATATACAGGTGGGTGTCGGTTCCCCCTATACTTAGGCTCTGGTCAGCCTAAGTATAGAAGAAGTGTGGACGTGAGGCGATCAGGATATAGGAAAAGGATGGTATACACAGATGGCATCGATCCCCCCCATACCTAGGCCTTGGCCTAAGTAGAGGAAGAAGCTGTACAAGGAGATCGATGTGGTCGGGATGGAGGGTGGGAATGATCTGATAAATCTTCAATGTCCTCGCTCTGTGTGAAGTAGATGACCTCAACTTGAATTGTCTGCTCTTTGGGTGATTCAATATATGGCTTCAGCAATTTTCCATTTACTGAAAAAGGTTGTGCATCATCTTTGAGTTCGGCAATATCCACGCTTCCATTAGTATGCACATCGATGACAATGTAGGGACCCGTCCATTTTGATTTTAGTTTCCCATGAAAAATCTTCAACCGAGAATTAAACAACCACACTTTCTGCCCAGGGACAAAGGTTTTATCTCGAATGTGTCTATCATGCCATCTCTAGACCTTGTCTTTATAGATTACACTGTTGTCGTATGCTTGGTTTCGGATTTCAATTAGCTCATTCAGATTTAAGTCTCGGCATAATTTCCCAAGGTGACAACTCCAATTCAACTTTTTGATTTGCCATTCTAATTTGTGAATCAATTCTGCAGGTAGATGGCATGGCTTGCCATAGATCATCCTAAAAGGTGAAGTAATGAGTGGAGTCTTATAGGCTGTCCTATAGGCCCACAGAACTTGGTCCAACAGTTTCGACCGGTTCTTCCTATCTGGATAAACCAACTTCTGAAGAATACACTTCACCTCTCTATTAGAAACCTCGGCCATGACATTAGATTGTGGATGATATGGGTTGGATTTTTATGCTCAAATTTATACTCCTTAGCCAAAGATCTCATCTCCTTGTTCACAAAGTGGCTACCTCCATCAGAAATCAAAACTTTTGGTATCCTGAACCTTGCAATGATATTATCCTTGATAAACTTACAGACGACTTTGCTATCTGTGGTTCGGGTTGGAAAAGCCTCTGCCCATCTTGATAAATAGTCAACCGCTAACAAGATGTACTCAAATCCATTGCTATTGGGAAAAGGGGCCCTTAAAATCAATCCCCCATGCATCGAAAAATCACAAAAAATCATTGGTTGCGTGGGATTTCATCTCTATAAGCAACAATCCCTCCCATCCTTTGGCAAATCGGGCATGACCATACAAATTCATTAGCATCTCTAAATAAGGTATGCCAGTAAAATCCACATTGGAGTACCTTGTGCGCTGTTCTCTTTCCCGAATGGTGTCCTCCAGCCTCGAGAGAATGACAATGTGTAAGGACACTCTGATATTCCTCCAGAGGAATACATCTTCGCCAGACACAATACGATCCTTCATAGAAAAGGAAAGGGTCGTCCCAATTGTATTTTCTCGAATCTGGCTTCAATCGATCAATCATTCTCTTGGTCCAACCAAAGGGAACCTTCTTGGAGACAAGATAGTTCACGATGTTGGAATACCATGGGGTTGAATCAATAACGCAAACTGATTCGTCTGGAAAAGTCTCCTTAATTCCCAGTGTCAGGATAATCGTTTTGCTCAATTCGGGAAAGGTGATCAGCAACAACATTCTTTATTCCAGGTTTATCTTTGATCTCCACATTAAATTCCTAGATTAACAAGATCTATCTGAAAAGTCGTGCCTTGGAATCCTTCTTATCCATAAGATATCGAATTGCCATGTGATCTGTGAAGATTGTCACTTTGGGGCCTAATATGTATGATATGATTCTTCAAGGGCCCAAACAACCACGAGCATTTCCTTTTCAGTCACTGTATAATTTCTCTGTGCAGGATCCAACACTTTGCTCGCGTAGTGAATCGCATAATGAATTCCATCTCTTCTTTGTCCAAGTACTGCTCCGACAGCAAAATCCGATCCATCAATCATGATCTCGAAGGGAAGAGACCAGTCGGGAGCTTGTAATATCGGCGATTCACATATTTTCTTTTTCAGGAGCTCGAAGGCCTCTAGACACCTGTGATTTACAATAAACTCGGTGTCTTTTCCTAAGAGCTCAATCAGTGGGCGGGCGATCTTTGAAAAATCAGGGATGAACCTTCAATAAAATCCAACATGCCCTAAGAATGACCTTACTGACTTGACTTTGGTTGGTGGCTCAAGTTTCTTGAGCACATCTACCTTGGCAGGGTCGACCTCTATTCCCTTTTTGGAGATGACGTGTCCCAACACGATACCCTCAGTCACCATAAAGTGACTTTTCTCCTAGGAGAGTACCAAATTAACCTCCCTACATCTGTGGAGGACTCGGTCCAAGTGCGCTAAACATGTATCAAATGAATCGTCATGAACCGAGAAGTCATCCATGAAGACTTCCAGGAACACACCAACCATTTCAGCAAATACGACAATCATGTACCGCTGAAATGTGCCTGGAGCATTACAAAGCCCGAATGGCATGCGCTTAAATACGTAGGTACCGAAGGGACATTTGAACGTGGTATTTTCCTGATCCTCGGGAGCGATAGCTACTTGAATGTAGCCGGAGTACCCATCAAGAAAACAAAAGAATGCTTTCCCTGCAAGAATCTTCAAGATTTGATCAATAAATGGCAATGGACAGTAATCTTTCTTGGTTGCAGCATTCAGGCGCCTGTAATCGACACAGACGTGCCACGACGTGGGTACTCGGGTCGCGATCTCTACCCCCTCCTCATTGTGACCATTTGGATTCTCGACTTCTTCGAGACGATAAGAAGCGCAATCTCTACCCCCTCCTCATTGGTGACCATTTGGATTCCCGACTTCTTCGAGACGACAAGAAGGGGGGCCACCCACTTGGAGTCAGAAATGGGGTATATAAATCATGCTTTGCACCATTTCTCTATTTCTTTCTTAATCACTTTCCAAAGATTGGGGTTTAATCTTCTCCGAAATTCACAGGAAGGCCGTGTATTATCCTCAACATAAATTTGGTGCGAGCAGAGAGCGGGGTTGATTCCTACGAGATCTGACACAATCCAACCGATAACTTTTCGATTTTGCTCAAGGACTTCGAGTAATCTAGATTCCTGGTCCATGGTTAATGATGAGCTAATGATCACATGGAATTTTTCTTTGGGTCCATTTAGAAATGCATACTTGAGTGTGGGAGGCACTGTTTCAGGTCTGGCAAATCAGAATCATCAATTAAATCTGGCTGAATGATCTTTGCATCTAGCTCAATGTCGGTTGGTGGTGAGTCACTCTGTCATTTGCTAGCTACCAATTCCAAATAAAGGTGAGTCGGATCGCTAAAGTAGTGCGGTAATTCGGCCAGAGCCGCGTCCAACTCGTCATCGATATTTCTTGATTGTCCCGAAGATGATGGGACTGACAAATCCGAAAGGATTTCTGTGTCATCAAGACTGTAATAATCTGGGTGACTAGATATGTTTGGCAACATCTCGCAAACTGCACTGTGCATTGTTTCTTCTTCTGATGATGTGCTTTCAATCTGAATGTCTGGCAGTTGGTCCCATACCCCAGTAATGCTGAGGAGATTGCATTCTGATGTTTCAGCATATTCACTGGTGGATTCGGAGTATGGTCTTTGCCACTTTGTTTGTTTCATCTCCAAGTCTACTTCTTCGCCCGGAAAACGGAATTTTATCATTCTGGTACCGTAATCAAATACTGCTTTGGTGGTTCTTAAGAATGGTCTTCCAAGAATGATTTGCGATTCCTTCACGTGGTTCGGGGTCACCATATCAACGTAATAGACATTGAACATTAGGAGATGATCTCCAGCCTGAGAGATGGCAATCCTTTCTCTAAAGGCTGATATCTAACTGACCTCTTGATGCAGGTTCTCTGCATAAGAATAGAGATTATTCGGAGTTGTTAAATAATTTAGGTCAAAGAGTTGATTTAACGAGATCGTGATAACCAAAGACCTATGTCATATGCTGTCACAATATAGGCACACGTCCTCCAACCTAAGATATATATTACTATATGTCTGAGTATGTGCATTTGGCAGACTAATAGGTTGATGACATGATCAAGGTCTATACACCAACACATTGGTGTGCATACAAGGGCATATGAGTAATACAATCTGTTAATGGTATCATACAGGTTCATTTACTAAACCAGAAGACATGATCTCACTCATGAGATATTGGGAAGAATCAAATTCTGTGTACAGTTGTCTTGCTTTGGAAGCTTGACTGAGTTTGTAGGGTTTGATATATGCTTTTGGAAAGTATATGATCAACACCGATGTATGATATATGCTTTTGGAAAGTATATGATCGATACCGACTCCCGATGATCGAGTGAGAAACTTAATGATAAAATCATGAAGGAGACAGTCTAAAAGAGATCTAAAATTTCGAGTTTACTCTGGGTTTTCCAGTATGTAGGATGTACGGGTATTAGGAATACCTGAGGGTGATGTGATCATAAACGATTGTATAACCATGATGCTTCCATTTCGAGGGAGTGATGAAACATGTCTGGATTTTAGTGACTCTTCTCAGTAGAGAAGTGATCTGATCTTGGTCCAAATGTTGGACATTAATCTGAATGTGATTCAGATGCAATGTGAAGATTGGATTTACAGCCTTTATTTAATCAAGCATCTATGAGAGGTCCATAAGATCTGTGTTTGAGATTTGATCTCAATATCAAAGTCACTATACGTGGAATGTACAATCGCCCTGTCCTTATCTCCCAGTACTACGGAGAAAGTGTATCATCCTTGAAAGAGTTCAACGATACTTTCATTGTTGATATATGTATCCGAGCATTGAGAAAATTGATAATTAAATGTGATTTGATTATCATCAATAATATGAATTTGATTCATTTTACAAGGAGAGTTATTTAAGATAATTAAATGGGATTTAGTTATCAAAGATGTAAATAATGTGAATGCGATTCATATTATTTAGGCAAACAAGAATAGAGATCCAAGATGTTTAAATATGATTTAATTATCATGGATATGAATAATGTGGATATCACTATCCATATTAATCGTATATACTATAAATTTGATTTATAATATATAAGAAAGAGTTATTTGTAAATACCATTTACAATTTAAATGTTGATGTGAATTGGATTCACATTAGACAATT
Source organism: Ottelia alismoides (assembly GCA_037367405.1). Taxonomy (NCBI): domain Eukaryota; kingdom Viridiplantae; phylum Streptophyta; class Magnoliopsida; order Alismatales; family Hydrocharitaceae; genus Ottelia; species Ottelia alismoides. The sequence goes on along the minus strand of JAZKJV010004651.1, from coordinate 614,866 downwards.
AATTGAAAATGTAATTTACATTTTATTTTGTGTTGTGAATGTGATTCACAAATTTTCCAATGGAATGATTGCAATATTCACATAATAATTGTGAATTATTTTTTGGAATAATTACAGCAAGTGTTGTTGTAAATATTGGAGATTTCCATGGAATAATGTAATCTCATGAGATTACATGGAGATTGCCACCTTCCTACTAGGGAGGGTAGACAACCACCAATTCCCAATAGGAAAGGGTGGTCGTCCCCTCCTCTTAATGGAAGGAGGCAATCTTCCTTCCCATTATCTCCATGCTTGATTGATTTAATTTGGAATCAGTTTATATTTATTTTTTAATATATATGTATAAATTAAATTAATTTAATTTTTGTTATGTTTTTAAAACAAAATCATGGCCATTGAAAGAAGCACAAATCAATCTCATCATTGATTCTGTGTAGTCCAGGGATTGAGATCCATGGATTCCCAAAATACTATATAAGAAGAGGCACCCCTTGTTCCTACAACAAGAGAATAACATATGCTCTCTCTCTTTCTCATTATCTACACGCCAAGTCTCTCTCTCCCTCTCTCATTGTGGCCGTCCACCATGGAGCCCTAGAGACAGTCGCCATCGCTGCAGCATCATCGTTATGCTGTTAGATTGTTTGCTCGTGGATCTCTATCTCCTTTGGTGCGTCTCGCTCGTGAAGAATACATCAGATCTTGTATGACGAGATCATGAGATTCGTCACTTGGATCATCAACATGGATTGCGAGGAGCACATGTCTCATCAACAAGCTCGCAAGTGTTTCCTTTATCTGATCGGACTTGAGATAGGAGGTCTCTTCCTTTAGAGACTAAAGTAGGGGGAGATAAAGCCTAAATATCAAAAATATAGAAAATCAATATCCATTTATGTATATCTACCACTTGTATACTATTGTATATATCAAACAAATATTTCTCTATTTTATTTACAACCAAACTCATTTCAGATAAAAATGTTTTCTCCTTGAAACTTGTACATAAATTTCTTTTTTAAATAATAAAAATAATTACAAGAACAATCAATCTATATTGTGTAAATTACAATACTTTGAAAAAACCGCAAAGTCAAATTATCAGATCAATATCTTCTCCATCAGAAACTCAAAATTAATCAAACTCACTTTCATTGTAATCCAAATTAAATATTCATTAAAATGGAGGTGATTTCATAAAAATAAGATTTAAGGTGTGAAAAGTGGCTTTTTAGGGTATTATTGTATATTATACCTATGTAAATTATTTGTATATAATTTTAATCTATTTTTGTTTTGTTCGTATTTTTTATTAATTGTAAATATTTTACTTGACTTATATAAAATAAAAATAAATATCACAAAATAAAAAATCAGTAAAAATAAAATCTTGTATATATTGTATATGTAGTACATTATATATATATATATATATATATATATATTATAAATATACCTATTTATTTAACCTAGTAAATTACTTCATAAATCAAATAAAATATCATAACATCCTTGTGAAATATCGTGAATTAATTATTAAATTATGTATATATTTGTAAAAAATATTAAATTGAAAGTCAAGGTGTTGTAAATATAGGTATATATACTTGTAATTAACATATTTTCTTTATGTTCATTGTTGTATATAACTTATTAAATTAATTAAAAATAAACATAATATAGTTAATTAAATTATAACATTTTATATTTACATTATTTTTTATTTTGAATTCGTTTTATATTTTATTTTCAATTATTTCTTATTTTCTATGTTGTTTTATCATGTAGTTTACTTTGTCTCATTCTCTGTGCTCTCTGATTAGTCGTACCCGGTTCAACTCCCTAATCCATGCTACTACTCATGTATTTCACTCGTCATCCACTCTTCTCCCCATTTTCCTGCACGTTCTGGTCATTAACGTTGACCTCCTTCTTCTCCACTCTTCTAGTCCGATTGACTCTCTCCATCGCCAGATCATCCTCTCTGCCAATTACACCCTGGTTCGCTTGTTATTCAAATTTCAAATCTCGTCGGAGCCGCTACTATTTATGCATACCCGCCACCACCAGTTGCGGGATGATCCATTTTTAGCCCTCATTTCTCCTCAAGGATGATTCTTGAGAGAGCTTGAGGTGAGAGTTTGAGTTTCCCACGATAGGGAGCATTGGACAGAGGCAAGAATTCACGATCCAACACTTGGCCAGATTTCTCTATCGTCGCGTTCTTACTCTCTACAATTCGTAGTAGATCAAGGTGGTCCTCTTCCATTCCTTCACTACAGGTAATCATAGGTTGTTTCCTTTTAGTTTATGTTTATAGTTTTGCATTTTAATCATTGATTATGCTAGATCGATCACCACCTCCCTCCGATATGCTCGATTAGTGGTATTTTGATCACCCTTCATCCTATCCAACCCTTCGACTATGCTCACAAACTCTCCTTCATCCTCTCCCATGTTATGTCACCCTCCATATCATCTCGGATCAGGAGAACAATCTCGTTTTCCTCACCGATCGTCGGAGACTCCCATTCACCCTCCAGTAGTTATCTTTTCTGCATAATAAAGTTAGTCGGAGTGTCACCTCCGAGATTGGAGCATTTTATAGGGTCTTAGAGTGTAGAAGAGACCAAGGATCGCAACTTGGAGGTTTATCTAGAGCTCCAAAACTTACGACCTTCAAATCGTCTTTGAGTAGTTGTCAAAGCTTCATGCCATATCCCATCGACACAAAACTCACAACTATCTTCTGATGGTGTTTTGGACTGAGATAGAGCAAAATTTGCTCGATTGAATTTCGCAGGAGACACCATTTATGTCACTTCCTCCAGACGCCTTCAACACCGTAGGATCAAGAACCGTCGCTCCAAATTGAATCTCATCCAATTATTTACGCCCAAAGCTGCGTCATGGATCGAAGCCCCCAGAGTTGATCCAAGTCATCTGTATGTGCATCAACCTTGGTCATTTTATTAGAGCTTTAACATATCCCAACCGTCCAAGCTGCCACGTGCATCAAGGTACATTTGCATTTCCAGCATTGTCGTTTGTTTATTTTACAAATAAATCCCTCTCGCGACACGTGTCTGTTTATAATCATTGGAACAATTGAACTAGTGTCCCCGCTATTTATTTTAATTATTTTCTAGTCCTACTTGAACTGTAACATGTGCATTGAATGTGCTTTCTTGGGTATTTTACAATATGAGTCTGCATGTTTTGTGTTATTAATTGGCCCCTAGAAATAAATAATTTGCATTCAAGTCTAATCCAGCGCACCTCAAGTGCGTTGGCACACGTAATTTTGGCATAATTGCATGTTGGGCCCTCGTATTTATTTATTTGTTTTTCATCTAGTCTATAAAGTATTTTTTTGCATTTAAGTCCATTTATGTCTATATTTAATTTTGCATTTTAATTTAATATTAAAAATAGCAAAACATCATTAAAAAATCCATAAAAATAACCTTAACCTCACGTTAATCTCATTTAGTCATACCAATTTTCATTTTATAGTTTATTCATTTTTATAATTTTTTAATAAGCCAAAAATCACCAAAATATCTCTGGTTTGCATTTAAAATCAATAAAACACATTAAAACTTTTCCGAAAAATCCTAAAAAATCATGTTTGTTTGTTTTGATTTATTTTGTTTTCTGACTAATTTTCATTCGCTAATTCTTAATAAAAGCAAACAAAATAGAGAAACTTTGAAAACACTTCAAAATTCATTTTAAATCACAAAAAATCCAATTTTTTTGCAGAAATGCTTTCTGGAAATTTGAAAAATAACCTCTCTAATTTTGCATGTTTTCTTAATTTTTAAGCCTATTTTCTTTTTTTAAAATCAAAAAAACATTGACATTATTTTCTGTTTGCATTATTTCATATTTGTTATTCTTTAAAACTCAAAAAATCTAAAAATTCCAAAAAAAAATAATAAATCATCAAAAAAATTTCAAAAACCTCAAAATAATTTTATTTTAATTTTCTATATATTTTTTTACACTTTAAAGATACAAAATGTTTCTTTTTTCTTACTTCTTTTTCTATTTCTTTTCTTTGTTTTTAGTTTATTTTCAAAATTAAAAATATTTACAAAACTTAAAACTTTTTAAAAATTCCAAAATCAGAAACATACAAAAATTAAAAAATTATAATTCATAAAAAACTAAAAAAAGATAAAAACTTCACAAAAACCAAGTGGGGTAAAAGAAATTTACTCTTTTATTTCAATGTTTTTCATTGATTTAAATAAACTTCTAGATTTTTGTAGCCTCCCTGAGTTTGATCCCATACGCTATACAAGTAAATAAATAGCAATATTCTCTTGCTGACATTTATTTTTTTATTTTGGCTTGAGAAATCTATAAAACTTTTGTTGATGGATTTTTAGGGTTTCAAGGACACTGCAATTAATCCGTTAAATTAAAACTCACAAAATTACCTGCTTAACAAGCCCTGGCATCAGTATCATTCCCATCATTGTAAGCTTGTTGAACCTGAGGTAGCTCTAGTGAACCTAGCTCTTGATTTTCTATCTTAGCTAGTGAAAAGCCTAGCAAAGATGAGCTGGAAGCTTGATGAACTCACTACCACGAAGGCTTCAATTCCAGTATAGGTCGAGGCAAACTCTAATAATTTCAAGAAAAAAGAGAATATAATTTTGATACCCCATCTGATCCTGTAGAGTCAGGTATTTCAGATTTTGTGTTGTCTCATGCTGTGACTTTCAGAAGCAGTAGGATGTTGCAACCGTCTGTCACACAGAAGATGAAGAAGAAAGCATCTTCCAGTGAGTCATCATCTACATCAATCGGATCTGCAACATAGTCGGGTGAGGAAGAAGACGATGGACGAGCTAGATGAGCAACTTTTATGAATAAAGCTTTTTTGATTTGATGTTTTTTCTATTTTATTTCAAATTGTCTATCTTTTTATTTTCTATTTTTCTAATACATACAAGTGGTGGAGTCAGAGCCAGCCAGGTGTCCCCCACTTACTCTAGGTGTCCCTTCTTTCCAACCGTTGGATAATCTATGATACATTGGTCATGATCATGTCCTTTATTTATTTTCTTTAATTTTATTTTATTCTATTCCCCCTTCCACTGGTAGCATCTCATCCATTCGATCTCAACCGATCGAATGGTCAAGACTTCTTCCTCCTCCCGACTTCTGCGTCTTCCTTGACAACCATTAGCAATCGACCATGCCTTCAGCTAGTTTCCTCCACCAAGTGGCCAACGACACTGCCTTCTTCGTCACATGCCCTCCTCTCTTCGACCCACGACTTGAAGGTCCATCCCTTATTCCTCTCAAGACCTAACATAAACCCATGAAAATCCCCATTGCCATTGTTGTAACCCATCCGCCAACTGAAAGAATATAACCCCTAATTCTATCCTCCATCTCAGTGACAGTGAGGTGAGTGACCACATCGAGAAATGATCGTGTTTGATCCAGCAAATCCAGGGAGACCATATTGTCTCCTAACCATAGAGCTTCCAATGCAATGCTGACATTGACACCCTGTCATGGCCTCGATAAATGTCCAGAGAAGCAACAACTCATCCTCCCCTGATACCCAATTCCTGACACTTCAGGTAAAACCTCTTATTCTCTTCCTTTCCTCCTTCCCTCACTTTTCTTCTTCCTCTTCTCTATTTCCATGCAACATATTTTACTCCCTTAAGTTATTTCTTGATATGTAAATGATAGAAAGATCGAGCATCAGTTCCTAACACACGATCTTGGAGGGCCTACAGTGTCCGACAAGTCAGATCCAACAATCACTGTATCGGTCGCTCTCGTGGTACTTAAAACATGTATAATCAATCAAATCAACAATCAACCCATAATAGAGATAAAACAATAGAAAAATTCAAGGTGAAATTTATTATACCCTACAAAATATGTACAATGACAAATAGTAGTGGTCAAACCATTGAGAGCTACAGGGATAGGAATATTTATTGTCAATTAATGAAAATAAACAACAAATTGTTTCGACTTTTTCTGCTATTTGGTTTTTGTGGATTTTTAATTATATTTAATTTTTATGGACTTTAAAGTATTATATTTTTGTTTTTAAATTTTAAATTTTTTATGTTCTTTTTACTTTAGCAAATTTATTATCCTTTTTTTAAAGATATTATATATAGTAATAAGGATATACTTGATATAATAAATAACAAGGGGGGTATATATAACTCTAGAAAATATAAACAATAATAATCCTTTTTATTTTTTAAAAGATTTTCAAATATATATTATATTTATAAGTAATAATAATATACCTATATAGATACTAATAAGCATATATTAATATAGGGCATTATATGTTTAAATATATACAGCCAAAATTCAACAAATAAAATGTTTTTGTGTTTTTATTATTTTTCTCTATTTTATGATTTTTTGATAATTTTTTGGTATTTTTGAAGTCTGAAATAGAACGAAACGATGAATTTGATAATAGGCCGAATTATTTTGGGTTTAGAAAAAGATAACAAGTACAAAAATTCCCAAAACTATTTTTAGTATATACCATATAATATAAATAAAAATATTGAATAGTAATAAATATTCTACATTTTAAAAGTAATATTTCATATTTTTATGAGGTTTTCGGGGTATTTCAATTTTAGCGTTTTTCTTTTATATTTTTTGTGATTTTTGTTTTGCAGGTATATTATAGAGTAATATATATATATATATATATATATATATCATTTGTTCGAAGTTTTAAAGTTGATTTTATATTTTTATATTTTTATATCTAAAGATGGGATTCAAAGCTCCAATTCTAATTTTAATAGATAAGTAAATGCAATAAAATAATAAATAAAAATATTTGCATGCATCAAGATCATTTAAAGCATCTCCCACAATTTTTCACAAATTTATAGAGCACGAGAGCTATTTGAGAGAAATAGAAAAGCAAATAAATAAATACACTACTAGTAGGGATATATTTGAAATAAAAATATTCCACAGTATGTTGCGTGCAATACCCAAAATAATAAAATGATTTTACAAATTTAAATACTAAACATAAATACAAGAACCCGAAGGGGTATTGCTGCAAAATTCCTACCTCACGTGCATGAGGTGAGCTGGCATGGACCTATATGCATTATTCAAGAGGTTTGGGGGTTTCAATACAAATTTTACACAAAATAAAAGCTGTACTTTAATATTTATAGGACTACTTTGTAAATATAAAAAGTGGAGGGGATACTAATTAATTAACAAATAACACTTCAGATCGGCACTCCTTCACGCACCCATGTCAAGATCTATGGCTGGAAGACGATACCACTTCGGCTCAAATGGACGGCCCAGATTAGATCTGGGCCCCGATCTTGATCGGACAACGGGGAGGCTATCTGGAAGAGTGAGGAAAAAGATCTTTTTCCCTGACATTTAATCGTCTAGGTCTTGGTATTCTGACCTCCTCCTTCCTCGCCGATGGTTCCTTCCACTTCTTGGGACTCCTCTGCGCATGTAGGATGCCTTAGATCTGTCCGAGCCCCATCGGAAGAGGCCTAGAGATATGATAGCCTGGAGCTCCTTATTGAGCTTCAACGTGTCTCCAGGGGGTTTGTTGAGGTACAACTCATGCATAAAGGGAATCACATGCTCGAGGTGAAGGTCCTTAGCCAAAACTTGAAGCTTGAAGCACAATAGAGTGGAGGGCGGGAGAGCTCCAACAGATGGCGGAGGGAGGAGCTCGGTGGACCTGATAAACGTGGAATCAGGGTGGAAAACAAAGGGACAAGATGTATAAGGTAATCAGGAATGAGGATGGAGTAAAAATGTGGTCGAAACAGTTCGGGCATGATGAATTTCGAGCTGGATCTTAAAGCTCCAGCAAATCTAATTCAGAAAATTAAGTTAGATCTACTGAACGATTGGTTAAACTAAGGATTACAATACGCTAAAGAAAGAAATGTGATAAAAAATGATAGAAAACACATCTCAAACCTGGCTATTCTAGTGAGCAAAGGAAGCATCACTGACGGCTACTCCGACGAGCTGGATCACCAACTCCAGCCGTTCTTTCTCTACGCCAAAGCTCCTATGAGCTTGTTTCTATAACCGACAAGCTTAATGATATGAAGATTGGGATTATAGAGGGTGAAGGGGGATCAAAATTGAGAAGAAGGCCTAGGGGCCTTATTTATAGACATAGTGGAGGAGGTGACTTGCGATGAGGATCTTGTTCAGATCGATGAAGATCGATACAATCTTAAGCTTGGGAGAGATTCACGGGACTCCCATCAACCACTTCCGTTCAGATCAAGGATCCTGGGAATGAGTAGACCGGGCAGGAAAAAGGGTGAAAACCCGAGGTTTCTGACATTGCAAAGATCCCTTGGGGAGAAGCAGTGGAGAGAGGGGATGTTGACCTGAGGTGAACAACCCCTCGCCTATGAGTGATCCACGTAGGATCACTACAAGACAAGAGAATAAATGAAAAAAACTTGTAAATTCAGTAAGAATTGATAAATGATTTTATAAAAAAACTTAAAACATGACAATTATTTATTATTTTATGTACTAATTTTTAATGATTTTTATTTTTTACAACTTAATTTATAAGATGTTAATTTTTACAAGTAAACTTATCTGTATATTTACCTATGTTTTATGTATTTTATTTTACTTTGAATTTTTGAGTTTATTATTATATGTATATATTTTATATATTTACAACTTTTTAATTACATATTTATTGTATTTTCTGCATTTATTTACTTAAATAAATAGGGAAATATATACATTATAGGCATAGTTTACCTATATATTATAATGCACTATTTATTTTGGTGAACTAGTAATGGTTTTATTTTTTACATGTATTTTGAATAAAATTTTACAAATATGTAAAAATATATAAAAAATAAAAATATAAATGATGATTTTCCTTGTTATTTATATACATGTATATAGCACAATAGGGACCCTAAAGTCAAATTTTACATCTTAACTCCAAACTAATCCACCTTCATTAAATAGATAATTTAATTTTATGAACAATAATGGTGAGTTTGCTCAATTTTAAATTTGTGTGGAGAAGATACATGTATGTAAAGTTTTCTTTGTGGCTTTTTATTTTGTGTCGTGGGCACATTGTGCATTATTTTTTGTGATACAAATTTTATATTTTCTTTGTATTTTTAGAATAAGTTTCATGCTCAAAGTTTATTGTTTGAAGAATAAATAATAAAGAATAAAATAGGACCTAAAAGCTAATTATTGATGAATAAAAATTCGAGTCTTATGTTGTTTTCTATATAATTGGTTTGTACTACCCCGCTACTTTATTCCTTATCGACCAAGTCAACATGATGACCAAATCTCCAGGTCCAGGGTCACTCAGTGTCTTTGGTAGTTCATTCTTTTTTCTTTTCTTTCCTTTACTATTTTATTTTGAATTTGAATGGCAATATTTATATAGTGTTTAATAGTTAATTATTGAGCGTTATTTTCTATAATATAATGTTATAAACATGCATATAACTAGGAATTGAAGGTCAATATGAAATAATAAAAGTGTTGAAATGGAGGTTCATCACCCCCCTATACCTGCCTTTGCTACTCCCTAGCAAACACTTATGTTAATGAGTGTAGAAAAAGAAAATAAAGAAAAGAAATAACTTGGTATAGTTTTTTACTCCTGAACTTGTTTTGATAAAATCAAAGTTTGGAACTCCGTTAAGGCCTTTAGATTCTTTGTGTGTTCGAAACCATATTAAGGGTAGGAAGTGTGACACAACAACCCTTAGGTTCCATAATTCTCTATCCAGTTCAATTCACAGTCTGGTCAGAACCATCATCTTAGTAGCATACTCTCGCAACCTTGAAATGACAAGTACCATGTGTGTGAATTTGCTAGCTCTTCCTAGACATAAAACTGAACTATCAAGGAGGCTCCTCCTCCGACAACTTACCTCGAGAATATGGATATTTTCTTCCAAGGTTGGGAGTATGCTAGTTCACAATCGAATGGGGAAGAAGCTAGAAGAATGGGAAAAGAAGTGGGAATGGAGCATTGTAGTCGTATTCCCTTGTGGAGCTTGGCCAGTGTAATCGAGTCTTCACCAAGAAGGTTTCTGGAAGCTCAATGTTTTTTGGAATTTTTAGTGTATGCTTCTTTTGGATATTTTCTTGCTTGGCATTTCTCTGCATTCTTGTTTTGCCCCAACCGATATAGAATCTTTTGGTCCACCCACATCTTAGGGTCTTGAAAAAAGTTGTGCTAGCAGATCATTCCTCATCTGTAGCTTTGTTTCAATCCAATCTCCAATCGTTAGATATCCATGCTACCAGAAGAAGTGGGTTGAAGTATAGGTTTCGACAATCCACAAGAATGATTCCTAAGTCAACCTTGACGAAGCATCCTAGTATCGTGCCGGCTTAGACTCCAAGATCTTTCAATAATCCATCTAGGTTGATCTAAGTGTTAAGTGCGAGGTCTCTAGTCAGGACACTATCTCAAGAGTCATAGGGATGACATGAAGGGTTCTAGCTAGACACATTGAATCGACTCAAGAACATAGTCTCACGGGACCTAAAGAATTAAGTCAAGACAATCTGAAGCATCTCAATTCCGGTCCTCAGTGGTTTCCTATGAAATTATGTGTATTAAGGTCTAGACCAAGCTCCAATCTGTGGACTATATTTATAATTGTTCGATTGCCTATATCATTCCGAAAAATATAGGCACATGTTGTACAATGCAGGAAAATCTTTTTGTGAAGGTATTTTCTGATTTTGATCTTTTTATGAATATTTGAAGAAGTTTTGCAAATTTTTATGCAAATTTTGAAAACATTTTTGCACATTTTTATGGATTTTGAAGATTCTGAATTTTTAGAGATTTTCAATAGAAGTCAGTGGAAGAAGTATATACATATATTTACATAGAAGTGTGTGCATATTTACAAGAATTGGTTGTAGAATTTATAGTGGGTATTTGTGGTAGCAGTTATTTACAGGTATTACATACAAGGGTTATAAAATTTTTTATACAAGTTATTATTCTTCCTAATTATGAACAAGGTTCTCTCAGAAGTTTCAAAATAATTTTGCAAGCTTTTTGAAAACATTATTTTGCAAATAATTTTACAAATAATTTATAGTATTTACAAAATTTTAAAAATATTTTTGCAAGGATTTTTTAAAGGTATAGATAGAATTTTCAAAATATTTTTACAACCATTTTATAAATCATTTGCAAACTGTATTTTCAAAAAGTTTTTATTTAAACAAATGAAATACATTTTTGCAAACATTTTAGAAAAAAGTTTTACAATGGTTTGAAAACATTTTACAAGGATTTTTCAACTGGTTTTCAAAGGGTTTTTCAAAAAAAACATTTTTCTAATCATTTTGCAAAATATTTTTAAATCGTTTTTTAGTCATATTTACACATATTTTTTAAAATGTGTACATAATTTGAGTGTATTCCTTTATAGTCGATTAACTGTATACACTTTCTCATATAGTATTTTAGCCATATTATTAGAAAATACGAAAGTACGAGTTATGTCTAAAGTATATACATGGCATATACTTCCCTTATACTTTGCTCGAGCTATGTCCTTCTAGTAATCGAAGAGAAAAAGGAAGTTATAACTCGTGTTGAGTATAGAAAAGTCCATATTACAACAACTAAAGAATGAGAAGTCAATCTCCCCCCCCATACTTAGGATCAAATAATCCCACGTATAACATATGGGGATGATTGGGGATCAGAATTAACGAATGGGCTCATCTTGTCCCCCCTATACTTAGGGTAAAATATCCCCAAGTATAGATAGAATAGAAAAATGGAGAGATAAGGGTGAGAATGAATAATGAATAACGTGAACACACTCAACCCCGCTATACTTAGGATGAATCATATCCTAGGTATAGCACAGAAGAAGGGAATACGTGCGATATGGAAGAATGAAAAAATTGAAAAAGTAGAAGTGAAAAGAAGAAAAGAAGAAAATCATTCAAAAAGATATTTTTGGAGGCATTTTCCGGCTCAACTAATGTTGCTGAGGCTATGAATTTTTCATCCCAAATTACTTGAACTGAATCGATAACATCCAAGAAAGTATCATCCTCTAGATATGGCTACGACAACTGAATGTTAATTATGAATGACGGTATGTCAGCTGACAATTTAAAATCAAAATAATTCCATTGTCACACATTGTCTTCATAATGTAAGGCCATATCCATTTATTCTTCAATTTTGCTAGAAAGATATTCAACTTCACATCAGACAACCACACTTTCTGTCTAGGTTCGAAGGTCTTTCGTCTGATGTATCGGTCGTGCATGCGTTTGACCTTCTCCTTTGTACATAAAGCTGTTGTCATACGTGTAATCTCAAAATTCCAAGAGCTTGTTCAGATCTTCTCTTTTGACCACCTTTCTGTGAGTCGAGGTTGCATATATTCACTACCCAAAGTGATTTATGAACTAATTCCACAGGCAGGTGGCATGACTTTCCATACACAGGATGATAGGGCGACATGCCCAAAGAAGACTTGTGCCCAGAGAACTGAGTTCAAAAGTTGTGACTAGTTCTTTATGTTCGACCTCACAAGTTTCTACATGATCATCTTGATTTCCTTATTTGATAATTCATCTAGGCCATTGAATTGAGGATGATAAGTAGAAACAACACGATGATCGATGGCGTACTACTTGACAAGTTTCTTAACCTCTTTATTGATGAAGTGACTACCCCCATCTGAAATCAATATCTTCGGGATCCCGAATCGTGAAATGATGTTCTCTTTCAGGAACCGACACAATATGTTGCTATCTGCCTCTCGAGTAGGGATAGCTTCTACACATCAACTCACGTAATCCACGACAAGCATCATGTATTTGTATCCATTAATATTAGGAAACATACACATGAAATCAATTCCCATGCATCGAACACATCAACGATCTGAATGAATTTAAGGGGCATGCTATCTTTATAGATGAAAGTTTTTCCAATCTTCTGACAGTCGGTACAAGCATTGACATATGTGGTTGCATCCTTGAATAGTGTGGGCCACTAGAGTCTACATTTCACTATCTTTGCTTCCGTTCAACTTCCATTATGGTGTCCACCATATTCGAGCTTATGGCAGTGCTCGAGGACACTTGTGTACTCCTCCCAGGAATAGACCGATTTCATATACAGTCTGCTCCTTCCCTGAAGAAGTATGGATCTCCCCATTGGTAAAAATAGATATCAGACAAGAACTTGTCCTTCTTGATTTTCGTCAAATCTTGTTGGACTACCACAGAGATGAGGTAATTCACAATATAGGCATACCATAGAGAGACCCAATACTAAGAATGGATTCATCAGGTAATGTTTTCTATTATCGCTGAACCTCTCATTTGAGTAGTTGGTCATTCATTTATGGACAAGTGATTTACTACCACATTCTAAACTCCATGCTTGTCTCTAATTTCCAAGTCGAACTCCTAGACGAGAAGGATCCATCTGAGTATGCATGATTTGGCATCCTTCTTCTATTGTAGCCATCTGATAGTAGAGTTGTCATTGAAAGCAATGACTTTTGGACCGAGGAGATACGTTCTGAACTTCTCCAAGGCAAATACTACTGGTAGCAATTCTTTCTTTGTAACTGTATAGTTCTTATGTGCATCATCTAAAGTCTTGTTGGCGTAGTGAATGACATAAAGTAGTTTGTCTCTTCTTTATCCTAAGATGTCCTCAACTGCAAAATATGATGCATTCATCGTGATCTCAAAAGGAAGAGACTGATTGTGTGGCTGTAGGACAAGAGCTTAAGTGATTAGGTCTTTCAGTTACTGGAATGATTGGAGAACCTGCTGATCAACAATAAACTCAGTCTCCTTACATAACAACTCAATGAGAAGATGGGCAAGCTTGTTGAAGTCCTTGATAAATCGATGGTAAAATCTGACAAGTCCTAAGAATGATGTTACATGCTTCACACTGAGATGGCTCTAGTTTAGCAATGACATCCACCGTCATCAGGTCGACTTCCATGTCTAGCTTGGAAATGGTGTGGCCCAGCACAATACCTTCAGTGACCATGAAGTGGCTCTTCTCCCTTGATAGCACTAGATTGAGTTTGTGACATTTCTGCACTACTCTGTCTAGGTGCTAAAGACAAGAATCAAAACTGTCATCGTAGATTGAGAAATCTTCCTTGGAAACTTTGAGAAAGCTCCAAGCCATATCAGCAAAGACGACAAGCATACACATTTGGAATGTAGCAGGATCATCGCAGAATACGAAGGGCATTTTTCGAAAGGCATATGTGCCGAGTGGGTAGGTCAATGTTGTCATCTCTTGGTCCTCAGGGGTAATCACAACCAGGTTGCACCCGGGGTACCCATCTAAGAAACAAAAGTAATCTTTTTCCTGAAAGTTTTTCTAGAACTTGATCAATGAATGCTAAAGAGAAATGGTCCTCTTTCATTACTTATTTCAGGCGGCAGTAATCAACACACACATGCCAAGATGTTGGTACTCGAGTAGAAATCACCTCTCCTTTATCATTTATGGTCATGGTGATCCCTGATTTCCTCGATACCACATGTGGGGGACTCACACATATTGATTCAGAGATAGGATAAATGAATCTTGCTTCACACCAATTCCTTATTTCCTTCATAATTACATCCCCAAGATAAGGATTTAGTCTTCTCTGGAATTCTCGAAAAGGTTTGAAGGTTTGCAGTCGTCTTCAAGATAGATGTGGTGTGAACACAAGGCTGGATTTATCCCTCGAAGATGTGAACCTTTCCAACCAAATGCCTTACTGTTCTTCTGTAAAACCTTCAGAAGTCGAGATTCCTGATCAAGGGTCAGCCTATAGTTGATCATGAACAGATACATGTTCTTCATTTGTAAGGAGAGCATACTTCAGACGTACCATGAGCTATTTCAGTTCAGATAATTGTTGAGTCTACTCTGCGAACACTTCACATACTTTGTTGGTAGGTGAGTGGTTTGTTGAGTTCAATGAGGTGATGTCCACCTTTATCACTTATGGTTCTGATAAAATTGTACCGAAAATGTCTACAATGAGCGCTTCCTGTCTGGTTTGGCATGATTCTACAAATAAGCTAATAAGTGATTCAAATTCTGTATCAGACTCCCAATTGACATGGAGCATGGATCAGTTGTGCTTTCCCGTTCCTCCTCTGAAGAGAGGATTTCATGTGTTGGAATATCATTCAGAGAAACTTGTTGATCCTTGAATCAACAATGTCATTATCTTTAGCTATTGGTTCTGGTTTCCCTTCCTCAACTGCAGCTTTCGGCTTGGTGATCATATCCATTGTAACTTTGTCAGTGCAAAAGCGGGATGTAATATTTCCAGGCCCATAGTCGACAACAACTTCAGTAGTTTGAAGGAATGAACGACCAAGAATTGATGGGAGTCTGGAGCAACGGTGCAAGCGAGTCCATATACAGGACAACAATGTAAATAGGGAAGCACATGTCCTGTATCATCACAATAAAGTCCTTTAACAAACCCTTGGGCCACTTGATGGATCTATCAACAAACTGAAGGATCATACGAGTGGGTTTAAGAGGTCTCATCCAAAAGTCTTGAAGCAGTGAGGAAGGCATGAGGTTAATAGAAGAATTTTTATCAAGTAGAGCTCGCTCTAAGTATATAAAATACCATTTTACAGATATATTTATGGTTTTCAAATAATATAAAATTAAAAATAAAATAAATTAAAAAAAGAATATATTAATCTGAATATTTTTGGATTTTAATATTCAAGAAAATAAAGAAATAAAATGAACTTATGTACAAATTATATATATAGTCAAATATTTCTTTTTCTTTGAATTCTATAGTATTTTGAAATTGTATTCTTACACACTTCATTATAACACAAATCAAAGAAAATAAGTAAAAATAAATTGATCAAAATAGTTAATTATATACATAAAATGACAAGTCAAAGTAAGTACATATTTATAATATACAATGAAGTCCCAAAATACAAATTTCACATATGAACTACTATTCTTTTGAATTTGATCTTGAATTATATACATTTGAATGTACATTAATTCAAAAGTGAGTGCATGTTCATAGGAGATTGTATGTGAGAGATATTTGAATTTACGACGTTTTATCTTCAAATTAGGTTCTAATTTTATTTTGCATATATATATATATATGTTAGTATTTTTCTGTTATTTTTTTCTTTATCAAAGTTAGTGATGTGTACGCAATGGAGTTGATTCTATTTGCATTGGAGTTAGTATCAATTAACTGAAAATAGGTGAATTAGGTAAATATATACAAAATAAAGATAGGTCTTTTATTAAGATTTTAATATACAACAATTAGCCCTGCTTTTTTACAACATTTCAATTATTTATTTATGTATTTTAAGGGGTTTATTGATTGAATTATCTTAGAAAATGAGCTAAAATAATGGATAAGGTAGATGAATTGTTGACTCATCAAGAGACTAGTACGCCCCATGTGACTTCTTGGTCCTCTCTATGTAGGTCAAAGGACTACAGAGCTGTCGTATAATTAACATTAGGGATTCTAGTTTTGCCTCCCTTGCCAAGAATTGATGGTGCATTCAGGATAATAATAGTGAATCGACTCCCTTATGGGATTCTCTAATCCATTCAAGTAAACTAGGTATTGGTATAAATTTCCTTATAAGTGCCTCGTCACCAAAAATAATGAACCGATCCTATGGGATTCTATTATTCATTCAAGGAAACAAAGTATTGGTACAGAATTCCTTATTATAAGTGTGTTGTCTCCGTTCTTTAAATTCGTCTTAAGGCGGTGGACCTCCTATACTAATTACTAAATTGGAGTTAGTAAGAAGCTATATTTCTGGCATACAAAAGTAGGTTTTATGATTGAACTGGATGTGCGCTAATATTTAGCATACAAACTTTGCCACTAAAATTAGGGATGAGCATCGGGCCGGGTCCAACCTAGCCCAGCCCGAGCCCGGTTTTAATTTACGGGCTTACGGGCCGGGCCTAGGCCTGTTGAATTTCAGAAATTGCAGCCCAAGCCCGAGCCCGACCCGCAAGTACATGGGTCGGTCTCGGGTCGGGCTGGCCTGCTATATTAAAAAAAATTAAAACGTGAATATAATACACATTTAATATGTAAATATACAAATTGAATATGTATTTCTTCAAAACATGAACATAGTTGATGTCT
Source organism: Ottelia alismoides (assembly GCA_037367405.1). NCBI lineage: Eukaryota > Viridiplantae > Streptophyta > Magnoliopsida > Alismatales > Hydrocharitaceae > Ottelia > Ottelia alismoides. The sequence continues at coordinate 597,629 of JAZKJV010004651.1, read as the reverse complement.
AAATAGCATAGAATAATGGCAATTTTAAAAGGAAGATCAAATGTGATATTAGAAATAATAAATTACATATGGAAAAAACATCGGGCTTATATACGTGCCTACACTCGGGCCTATATTCGGGCCGGCCCACAGGCTTCGGGCTCGGGCCCAAGCGTGCCCAAACCCGGCCCGAAAATTCACTACAACAGAATGCACTTGGGGCATCAGACTGTGCCCACGGATTTAATCACTTGTAGCTACGAAATTCAGCATGGCTACGACAGATTCAGTGACAGTGGTTGTAGCCACAAGTCTGGTCGGCAGAGAACTGTGGCTACGATAATTCGATGCCACTGTATATGGCCCCAATAATTCTGCTGCCACAAGCTGCATAAGGCGATTACTTGTAGCTATGATATTCTCGTAGCCACAATTAAGATGACGTGGAATAAAAATTGATACATATTACCCCTACCCGAGATAACAAATTGGAACATTTAATAAATCTGCATCATTTATTGTAGATGAACAAATTAATAATCTGTACAGATATCTGACAACATTATTGATTACAAAGAGGTAGAAGAATGCAAACCATGGGATGCGAATATAAGACTAAGCAATCACTATAGAGCACGGAAAATATAACGAGATAGATTAATAAATACTGAACTATAAAAAACAATCACTATAGAACTAATCAATCACTACAAAAGACTAATTCATCACTCGGGAGTGTCACTTATTTCTCATATGCTGCCAATCTAATGGACTCGGACTAGAAAAGAATAATCGACCACTTTGAGTGCCACCTCTTTCTCTAATGCCGCAATCCAACGGGCTCGAAGTGCCGCCTCTTTCTTGTTTGCTGCCAGCCAGCATGCTCGGAGCACTATCCATGCTTGCAGCATGACTACTCCAGTTAAACCTTTAGCAAAACTAAAAACCCAATTTTTTGACAGAAAAGGAAGAAAGACCGACCAAATTTTGTAGAAGTTTTTAACTTGGATTGGCAGACGTTGGGGGAGCTCCAAGAGCCTCGTGAGGTTGATCTCGTTGGTCCTGACGAGGATGACCACCTCGACCAGTACGCAGATGCAGCTGGCCTCCTCCTTGACGACAAAGGATATACCCATGTAGCAATCCTTCGAGGACTTCATGTCATTGATCCCTATCGATACGTACGCAAAGCACGATATGAGGTTGCCAATCATGGTTATAACTATAAAAAATAGATATTATAACTTCATTAGTATATTTCATTGAAGTAAGTTCCTTTAAAGTTTTAAACTACTACATCTTATATGCACAGATACAAATCAATATAAGCATACAAGTGATATTAAGGACAATTGATGATAAAATGGATACATAATTAAAAATGAATCTACTCATTACCTTCAAATAATTGTCACTGAAATTCAAAACTGCCATGAACACGACTTCATTTCTGAATCTTAAGTTTACATACTTATAACCAAGGACCAATAGATAGGCCCTATGGAAAGAAATCTAGGGAAAACATTATGATGGATTACAAGTTGCAAAATATGATGAAAATGTAGCCAGAAAAAAGATTGTATCAAGATTTCAGATTATATGAGTTGAAAACAAAAGGAAGTTCTTATCAAACATACTTTGATCAATCTCTACAATAAATCATTTCAGTATATATTAGAAAGAATGAATGGACAATTGCTGATGGTATATGTAAAAGCTACATGGAAGCTTACATTGAGCCTCAGATCACATCGTATGCAGGGGAAAAAGGCAAGAAGCCGAAAATAGTGCCCTCCTTGTTCCCATTCTTTTCGTCTCACACTAAGAAAACAATCCTACAAAAGTTTTACTCTTGTTATGTAGAATGATACAAGAGACACAATACTAGATCTGAAACACAAGACTTACAATCTTTAGAAAAAAGGTAGATTTCCACAAGATAGTATAGATGGAGATCTTTAATATTAGCGTAGATACGCTTGAACGAGGTACACCCCATACGCACTGATTGGACATGTTCTCTAGGTAATGCCAGAAAATATTGCTTAAGAAACTACTTTATTGGATTAGGTTTGTTCAGAATGATTAGGATTATGTAAAAAATGATTTCCACAAAGGACATACTGTAATCTTTGTCATAATCAAGTTGAATATAGTATAGTTTCGGCTAACCTTGATGTTCCAATGCAACATGGCTAACACAAGGTAACAAGAACAACTTCCTCCTCATAGAGAGTAATTAACTTTCAACTACATTGATCAAGCGACATATTATTGTTACTAGCTAAATGTCTAAATATTGTTGCAATTTCATTTACATAATCGCAACCAATCTTAGCAATATTGTGTGTTGTCCTCTATGTAGACATATGTTACGATCACGTTGAAACAAAGGAACAACTTGATCGACGATATTCACAAATACATAAATCACATGTTTGTTGGTATACACTAGATAGAAAAATATAAGCTTCAAAGTGTATAATAACATCAAACACATGATAGAAATTGTTAAAAAAACAATAAGTGAGCATCTCTCTATAATATATCAAAGACAATTTTAAGTACCTTATCGACATGCTCTCTATGACATCATTGGAAAGATTCATTCCAGATTGAACTTGCAGCAATAAAAACTTGTCAGACATAGTATGATAAAGATGTTTTGATTAAAGTAATAAAAGTGAAAGATACACCACCTCCAATCGCATGATCTCATTGTTGTCCTTGTGTTACCTGCACATGGGTTCCCAAAACAGAAGATATATCATATTATAAAAATGCATTAGAAAAGATATTATTGTGCTCATTCATGATGAAGCAACGAGCAAGAGAAATACTACCACTAAAATTCCAAATGCTAAACTGAAAAAGATGAAGTGAAACCAACGTAAGAGAAATTTACTATTGGAATTGAAGAATGAAGCATCGAAGCCAAATGCATGTCGCTTGCAAATCTGTAGTAGCAATAACAAATAGTGTGTTGCCTAGAACTAATATTTGGTATTATATTCAATCGGACATTCACTAAATTAGAATAAGGATCTTCTCATAAACCACCATCAAAGGGAAGCACTAATCTACTATAAATGGCAGATCATTGATGTATTTAAGAACAAGAATAGCCCAAGGAACATTCACGTGAAAAATGCCTTATCCAGCTTACAATCAAAACTCTGATTTTTCTCGTAATAATACAAGTTCATCATCAACAATATTTATGCGCAAGATCAAGTAAAATCTTTAATAACTAAAACATGATTATAAATTTAATTTTCCATGCCCGCATAATTTTAAAATTCACTAACTTGAAATAAGTCAAGAATAAGACAAACATGACAACGACATAGTAACAACAATTCAAACACTTGGAAATGGGAACTCACATTTATCAGTGTAAGGATTGAGGTAGAAGCAAGCACTTAGAGAATGCATGGAATTGACCAAAGAACTCAAAAATGCATAATCTAATTCAGTCATGCATTTATAAAAAATAAAGAGTGCAAAACTTGATTAAAATTAAATCTCAGTCAGAAAAATCGTAAAGGCGAGTATCAAAATTTAGCCATTCTCTCTCAAGTATACAAGAGTAGGGGTTCTCTTACAAATTCCAAAACATCCATAAAGTAAAAAAGATGCATGTTTATATACATGTGTGTGTGTGCGCGCTTTGTCTAGTAAACAGTTAATATATAACTTTTTTGGTTAAAAGACTAATACAATGCTCCTGAAATAAATGCACTTTATCAACTTAAATAAATATCGGTGCACCTGAAACTAATGAAATAAATTAATACATTTCTAACTCAATTCACTTTGAGAAGATTCAACTCCCTAGATGCCATACAACATGAGTAGCAAATAACTCCTAGGATCAGCCAATCCATGACAGTAATCAGCATGCTTTCTCATAGATGTCCCATAAATCACCACCCTGTAAAAAATTGAGAGAATAATATGCGAGAGTATGCTAAAACACAAGACTAGATTGTGCATCCAACAAAGTGACACTTGAAGACTAATTAATATCAATAGCTCAGATAGAGGAAATATATATCAGATAACATGTATTATTGATCAGTCAATCATATAGAATTCAATTTCATAATAACTGCAAGAAGAATGGCGTAATAGGTCATAGGCAACTGTTACGGTTGAATTCCAAGCCAAATCCCAATTGAGAATATATGCACCTATGGCCCATTTTGATGCTTTGATAAGATTATGAAATTCTCAAAGTAGGGTGGTTTGACATCAGGGACCTATGCTCCAAGGCTATTGCCATGCAATCTACCTCATAAGTAGAACCTAATTGTACGTTTTTTGGAATCACATAGCAAAGCTTGAATGCTATCATATTACCTTCTCATGTATCATTTTGAAACAACAAACCAAAGCATCATCCGGATCTAGATTGAAAACAAACAACTTAGGCAATGAATGGAAAAGCTTGAAATTTTGCTCATAAATAGAACAACAATGACAAGGTAATCTAACATGTATGTTATAAACCAACTTTAAATCACATTATGTCACATGGTGTTATAATAAACATTGAATCGCATTATGTCAACTGCATCCTTCCTACAGAGTAATCGAGGAAAACAAATCAATGAAAATTTTGATACTGCAATAAGTGCAAAGAAAAGTCAATGTCATGTGGTGATATTAAAAATAAGTTTCTTTAATTGTAAAAGACCATTGAACATACAAATGTGTAGATATATATCTTTTAAAACAAAGTAAATAAAAAATACCTCTCACTATCCTCACGTTCCACCCTTCGAACATCACCCTGGTGATCTATGCGCCATCCCCATCCTTCAATCTCTACCATCAGATATCACCCTCCGCAAGCCTATCATCTGGTGCGAACATTAAACAACAACACTTAATGAAGTTCACTTTCAAGTTTCTCCAATAAAAGCAGAGATTAAAGTGTACATAAAGATGTCACACTGCAAAAAATATCTAAGGGCAAGTAAACATTGTCCAATTAAAAGTCTAAGTCTATCAAATTCAATAAGTCTCATGAAGCATGGCATATTGCAGGCGCATACTAATACCGGCTCCTTGCCGACGTTCACCTGATCATCGAGAAATTTAACACATCCCGGCAAACTATGATTTTCGTTTGATTAACTGTACACGTATTAAAAAGAATTTATATGTATAGAATTAACAGTTTGATCCAATGGAAAATATTTCTACAGGAGAACAGTAACTTATTAATATAATTTCTGGGAGGAATTCGTTTGCATGTTTTTAGACTGATGTGATTCCAAGCAAACCATGAGATGTGAATTATACGGATTCATGTCATGGAGATTTTGATACCTAGCACATATAGATTAAGAGGCAATGAAATATTAGGAGATTAAACCTTAACTAATTAATAATAATAGATATTTTTAAAAGGATGATGGAACGTTAGCCCTTTACCAGTACCAATGCCAACGCCAGAATCATTCCCACCATCTACCTCTACCAAGCTGCTCGACTTCTGCCAGCACCGCCATCGCCACCACCACCAACGCTAGCGCCGTCCAGCCTCGACTTCTCGACCTCCGCCATCACCGACGTCACCACCATCGTTAGCGACATCCCTGAGCCTCGACCTCGGCAATAATCCTCGACCTCCGCCATTACCAGCATCACCACCACTGTCGATGCTAGCGCCATCCCCCATCGTCGACCTCTACGATAGTCCTCGACCTCCGCCAGCACCAGCGTCATACATCACCGACGCTAGCGCCATACCTCTGCCTCGACCTCGGCAATAGTCCTTGGCCTCCACCAGCACCAGCATCGCCACCATCGCCGACGCTATCGACATCCCCTAGCCTTGGCCTCTGCGATAGTCCTCGACCTCCGCCAGCACCAGCGTCGCCCCCACCACTATCGTTAGCCCCGCCAAGTGCCGCCACTGCTAAGAAGAGTTCTCATGCGAGAGAGAAAAGATGTGAAGGTAAAGAATTATATATAATATATATGTAGGGATAGGGTTTAGGTCCGGCTGGTTGTGACCGCACATGCCAAATTAAAGTAAATTTACGGAATGATCCTGCATAAATTTGATATTAGGATTATATTTTAGATTATTTTTTTGTGGCAACGAGCTATAGAATCTAGGAATTAGATGGCACAATATATATTAGTTGTGTCTACGAAATAATTGTAGTGTAAATATTTCGCAGCTACAGTTTTGTAGCCTTAAGTGCATTCTGTTGTAGTGATTGGATCAGGCCAAAAATCAAGCCCAAGCCCGCCCATTTATCGTTCGGGCTCGGGCCGGGCTCGGGCTTTATCGGGTCGGGCACCGGGCTGGGCCGGACCGGCCCTACCCAATGCTCATCCCTAACTAAAATGTTTGTGACTTTTATCATTGCCCCCAAAAACTTGGAATATGACTTTTAATTGGGCCAACGTGCTCGAGAATAGAAATATCTGCATAAATCCATCCAAGTGCGGTGATCTCTTTCTCTCATGCCTACAGGTATATTAACCTGGGATCCATCCCGAGCTTTTTAAATAATTTTAGATAAACATCCTCTAACAAGTAAATATTGCTATCGTCATATAATGTTTGGTGATAATATGGATAACACTTACAAGGTCTATTGGAACCCTAAATCAGAGTAGGCTATTCTGCTCGGCTTTTCTTAAAAAAAAGGAAAATTAACTCAGGAAATGCTTAAAACTAAGGTCACTGAACTGGCTTCAATCTGTTTTTTTTGCTGCAATGGCTCAGACTCAGTTGATCACTACTTACAGGATCGTGTCTACTTTCAGAATGTGATGAGTCTTGTTCATTCTAGGGCTTGGAATTAGATTTGATTAAATTTTAATATGGGAGTTGGTAGTCCATGCACTCTAATTTTTCTTATTACTGCATGGTTGACTTTGGATCTTACTTGTATTATGTAAATTTAACACGAGTAGTGTAGCCTAGGAGATGTTGAGAGGATCGTCATCTTCTTCCGCCTAACATTAACGACAATGCTATTAAATATCGTTTGAATTGTAATGTTAACTTTGATTATTTGTACGACTAACTGTAGGGATCTCTTCCAAGATGAGCTCGATGAATCTGCACTTAGGAGGCAAATAGCGGCTGCAGATCTCAATGTTGTGAGTAAGGGCTAATCCTCGTTTTGGGAACTGATGATTCCTCTCTTTTTGTTCTATTTCTGGGCACATTTTTTGTTTCTCCTCCCAGGTCCATTCGGTGGGCTAGGATTTAACCCCATCTCTTTGCGTAAGGCTAAACTTTGGCCCCGATGCATTGCTACTCTATTATCTTTATATCAAGCATGTTTGATTAAAAAAAGCGAGTGGTTTATCACACTAAGGTGATTGATTGATCAGATGTTCTCACATGATTTTATTATGTTTATATAGGGAGAATTGTTGGTCAATGAATACCCTGTAGTGGATTATTTTAAAGGACTTTGCATTGTACATAAGGTTGAGAGTGATTTTGTGACAGTTGAGTTTCAGATTATTTTTTGAGATGTGGAGATACCTTTGACGCTGAAATGAAATTCTATAAAAAGATATGTTACATCCACACTACTTTATAATAGTGATTATTGAGTTGTTAACTATCTGGTCATTTAAAAAGCATTAGGCTCCCAATGAGAGTAATAAACAAAAGGATTATGTGCACTAACAGGGGACTAAATGAGAGAAAATTAGAAGTGAATCGAAGGTTGTACAAAGTGTTCCATGTAATGCCCCACTTCGAAACTGTGAGAAGATAGAAAACATAGTCTTAGAAGAGAGATTAGAAAGATCAAAGTAACATCGGAAAGATAAAAATACCACTATCGATGGTATTTTTTTATCTAATATAGGATTTGATCCCTATTAGACCTAATATGAAGATTACATACACCCCATTTTTCATAAAGTGGGAAAAGAATAAATTGTTGTTGATGTTTTCATTTCCAAGAAAGATATAAATATAATTACTATCTTTCTACATTGCCTATTACATGTAGTGAAGCATAAGCTTCTAGTCTACTAGTTATGCTCTAAACAATATGATAGGTTAATGGGTTGTTTGGATGTTCAGTTCCTCTTGAGTGAGGTAACCCTCTGATTTCAAATCTAAATCCAACATGTTAATTAATCTCTGCATTGTGAAAAGGTGCGGTGGCATCATCTGCAGGATTTGATCATTGTTCACAAAACAAGTTTAAGATCATTGTTCACCAAACAATTCTAATAATAAAAATAATATCTACAATACATCCTAAACCAAATTGGACGCCATTTCAATATCATACCAAACTTCGACGAAATCTAAATTGCAAAAAATCTCAGGTAGCAAATAAGAATATAATTCAACCAACTGATTTATGGGAAGAGTTTTCAGCATAGAACAATGCTCATGTAAAGGTGACTTCGGAGTATCATTAATATCAGTAGTAACATGCAACATACAAGTGATGTATATACTGTATCATTACATGTTGAGAAAATCAACTGCATAATCATATGAAATAACTCGATGCCAGTATGCATTATTCTTCATCAACCGACATCTTTTTCATTCTTCATCAACCGACACCTTTTTCTTCTTCTTGGGAATGTACCTTACAAGAACGTCAATGAATTGAGACAATAAGTAAATATATGTTCCGCTGCATATGTTAATAAAATTTTCCTCGTAATGTTTCTACAATTTCCACCAGGAAAACTGACTACCGAAAATTGATATAAAGACAATAAATATTATCTATACATTGAGTGCAAAGAGCAGCGAAAAACATAACAACAATATGTTAGCAGATGCAAATACTGTTGCTTTTTCTTTATAATTCATGTTATAAATGGGAACATATGTAGCCACTTCTTAGCAACTGTTCGCATGTCAATGAACATCTGTTCAATTGCATTGGCTACAGAAATTGATCGTAAAGGCGTTTTAAAATGTACTGCGTACGGAATAGAAGTTTTCAGGAATTATGGTGCGTGCATATTTAGAAAGACCTCATGTCTCAGGTATATCTATATATGTTTATGCTCGTCGATGTTAACGGATGTATATATCCTGGTATAAGTGATGTATGTATGTATGTATACCTTCTAGCCCATACGTGTTTGCCTTTGATTCTGAACTTGGCCCTCTCGTTTCCATTCAGAATAAGCAGTATTGTCTCCTGCAAGTTAAAGACGATGCGCGCAAAGAGAGGCTCCTCTCCTGGTGGTACTTGTTGGATGAAAATTGCCTCAATGGGACCAAAGTTTCTGCGTTTTTATACAAGATAAAGTAATTTGGTGAACTGTTTCGTAGAAAGCAAAGAAGAAGAGTTATACCAACATATATAAAACATGAAACATGGAATGTAGGATGGACATATAGGAGTACATCAAAAATTCCTGTGGACGAAGACAAGTAACGTTTACTCAGAATAAGCAATCGTAAGATAAATGGTTAGCCCTATTTAGCTAACGAACAACATCAAAATGATGGATAAAAGTTATCGACATTTCTTCTTATTTTTGTGTATGCCTCATGAAAGTAGAAACCAAGCAAATTGACAACTCATTGCACATGCACGCAGAGCAACCGATATATCTTGTAAATGCTTCCTGAATTTGGCGTTCTATCCACTTCTAGAAAGCCGACATGTTCAATACCGAACCAGTCCACCCTTTCATCAGCAATTTCTTAAATGTAATTATCCATTCCCTTTTTTCTTAAATTAGGACTTCAGTTGAGTTTTTCCTAATTTATTGTCAAAAATTTATTATTACAGATTAGTTATAAATATACCCATCACCTTTGTTGTCCAGAAGATTTCATGGATGTTTAAAGAAAAGGTGCACAGTAAATGGAGGAGAATACATAGATGCGCTTATCATATTATTTTAAATGCATGCCAAATTGGAATCTTAATATCTTCAGTTTATCTGTTCATTCATTCGTTGATGGCAGATGCATTGTTAGTATATCAATAGCATGCTATAAAACTATTTCGGAAATATTTCTATAATTAAAATCAAAATATATTATAATTATTAGATAACAATATATAATTCCATAACTGCATCATAACCTACGGTCGAATCAGAATTTTCCAGTAAATGGGGCACAAAATAGAAAAATTAGCTATATATTGATTGTGATAAATAAATTAACACAGAGAAATTCTGATTCTAGAAAATTAGAATAATGTTTTCAACTATAGTTCTTCGGGACGATTTCTCATATTTTGAAATCATTAAGTGATTGTTTCATTTGACATCGATAAATATATCCTTGTAAGTAAATAAATTGTGCATATAATAAATTAATATTACCATGAATATTAAACTCTTTGATGATTTTTTGCATAAAGAAGTTTTTTTGTGCATTTCATCATTTTTGAAATTCATATATATGGATTAGTTACTTGAGAAATCAATTCTGTCATATTTCAAAATTTAAGTAAGTCGTATAATAAAATGTAGAGATGAATCAAATTATTAGATTTAAAAATTAGATTAAAATGTAGAGATGAAATCCATAAAGATTGAGAAGATCATTTATTGTATTAAGGTTTTAGTTTTGTTGATAAAAAGATCGTCAATAACTAATATAAATCAAGGGATTTTACGCCATGGATCCTAAAAAGTTTGTTATTACCTTTTCGACCATGAATTCTTAGCAATTATCACCTAATCCCATTAAACTTGCTTCATTTTACGTCACAACCCTTCCCATCATTTTCACTCTTCTTGAGTTAATATCTTGGATTTAGTCTTCTGTTAAACAAACTATGAAGAATATTTGGCTTTGGACCCCCCACCCCCCCCCCCCCCCCCCTCTATGTCCTTTATTCTCCTGTCCCCTTGTCCCCTTTTTATTTTTCTTCAACATCATCTTCTTCTTCTCATTTCCAGGCCGAACAATTTAATACCATGATTTTTGTTCTCCACATCTATCACACTCTAGGGGGATGGGCTCTGTGGTAGTATTCTACTTCAAGATGGAGCAGAGGCATTGGAAACTTGATGGTTGCCAACGATGTGGGCACTCAGGTCGACGATTGCACATTAGTTAGTTGCACAAGCACTGCGATGCAGTTGGAGAGGTAATGGTCCACATGATGGGACCGTGGTGTGCAAAGATGCGACCTGTGGCTGTACTTTTTGTTGGTACAAAGGAGAAGCGTAGCTAGGCCTCGGTAGAGCAACCAGGTGAGGTGGAGGTATAGAAGACGATTCATGTTCATTTGCGCCATGAATAATGAAGGGAGGACTCGAGTATGCTCTGCATTGGGGCAGAGTTTGACATCATTCCATGAAAACAATACAAAATTGGGTTGACCTTCTAGAAGTTAATGATGATAAAAAATAGAGATATCGGTTCTCCTCTTAATTACTCTTCACCGATCTGAAAGGAAGAGGGTGGTGTGGGGGACAGAAGGGGACTTCGCTCAGAGGGTACGGTTGTGACATGATGAATGAGAGGAGTGGAGTTGGGAGGAGATGAGAGGGGTAACGGAAGGGGAGGTTTTGACTTCTGATAGGATGCAAGGGGTGATGTTGTGTGGCTGCAATGCTTGTACCGAGGTGGGTGGGTGTGGCAGCAGTATTGTGAAACCCCAAAGTACCAAAAACAACAAATCTTACTTTGCAATCTAACACACAATCAAAATTAGATAAAAAAATATATCTTTTAGTACTCTTCAAAACCTTTCCTATGAGCTCAAGAACATAAAAACAAGCACTGTATGCAAAAGTTATGTAGGGAATACGATTCTTTATGGCTTTTGAGTTGTGGACCTAAGCCTATACAAGGATTCAATGCTTGAACCACTTAGCCATAATATCCAAATGTGCTTCACTGAAGATCCACCAAAGAGCTCAACAAAGCTTCGTAGGTGATGATGACATTCGAAATCGAAGAGGGCATGAAGGTCATGTGTTTCACACAAAGCACCTCAGGGTCAAAGATTCTAACATGAAGGAGAAATCCGGGGAACCATCCTCGAAATTACTTATTCAAACATATCTCCTTGCTATTGGCCCATATGACTCTCTTACACCATTTTGCGTCATAATGGATCATCAGTTTCATCATATCAAAATTTGATTTCTATTATGTTCCTTCATGTTTTTTTTAGAGTTGCAGTATGTAGAAAAATACAATTCACATGTCATATTTATCCTTCTTGAATGCTCAATCTATGCATCTAATTTGTTTTTGAATTAGACAAAAAATTGGACACAAAATTTGAGCAATAACTCTTCCTCCAGTAGTATTATCGACCATACAAGTAATATGATTGATCATGTGCATGATGGATCAACCTAATTGGCATGATATATCAGGACTGATCGATTAGGCTGGTGGCATTGATCTGTTAGTGCTGATCAAATTGGTTGACTCTTTAAAAATTAAGGATCTTGAAGTGATTAATTGATATAAGGAATGGATACATCAGACCAAATATATGTCATCTAAATTTATGATATATAGGATAAATTAGTACTTAAATGTGATAAAAAAGGAAATTATATGTCATATGATCAATGAGGGAGCTTGACTAAACGATCACAATGATCGACCAATTAAATCCAATTGGTCGACCAATCCTGACTAATCAAAACAAAGTAATTGATCGATTAACACTAGTCTACTGAACAAAATATAAGTGTAAACTTGATGAATAAAAACAATGCCTACTATTACGGTCTATGGAACCTACATAATTATTGACTATGGACCATTAGTTAGAAACTCACATGTAGTAAGATCTAATGGAATTAAATCTCAACTAGTTGAAATGAAAATCAATGTAGATGAACTAATTTATAACTCTAATAGGAATAAGATGGGGTATTAAGTGAAATCATGATCTCATCATCTATATCTAGATCAGAATTCTTAGTGATTTTTATGATAATGATATCTAATATTTGTCGTGGTTGGAGTCTTTCCTGCATGGTTGGTGCTTTGTTTGTCTCATCAGTTAAGGTTTCTCCTTTGTTGAGGTTGTGGTTCACTATTGTAATTTTTCTCGGGGTGCTTTGGTAGTTGAAAACAGTGACCTCAAGGGATGGGTGTGCACCCTTGGGTCCCTAGTTAGAAGGTTAGATGGTGGAGATTCTAGTTGTGTTGACTGGGTGATGAGTAATTTTCGATGCCATCCCGATGTACATGCCGGGCACCTTGTGATAATGACCTCTGAGATGCATGGTTGGTAGTCTATGCATCGCTTTCAGTCATAGGATTAATATGGGAGATCAATTAGAGTTGATCACTTGAGTGGTTTCTCGTAACGGTCCTATGAACTCCAACTACACATATCTTGGATATATGAATTCCAATCAAACTATATTCACCTTTAAAATTGAACACTAATTATATACTAGTTTATGACAAACATTTATCGATATGGGTTCGTATATGCAAATTGGGTGTTGATACAATGTATTATGTGATTTATGAGCTTTCACATTATTCTCAAGGCACATATATACTTCCTTTCACTTGCACATTTTTCAATCACAATAAAAAATATAGAAATCGCATTAATCCTTGAGAAATACAAAGAATAAAAATCAAAACCTTGGGACATAGGCATTGTATACCTATAATTATAGTTTCCTTATTGTCTATATGGAACATACGTATCCAATTTATTAAAATAAAATATTAACATGTGCCTAATAATGTGTATATTAATAACACAATATAAAAGGTCTATATAAAATACAAGAAAATAAAAATAATCCCAAAATACATGTACTTTGGTTACTAAAAAGATACAGAGTTTTCATTTATTTCTTTTTTGAAATTCTATTATCTTGTATTTATTTTCAAATTTACAAGATATTAGGACTTTGGATTTTTGCGGTAATGAGACACATGACTAGCATAACCTTTCAAAACCTCTAGTCTTCCCCACTCAATTAATGTTCTAGCTAATCGAGAGTCCTCCTTCACTTGACTCACTTGAGAATCCTAGATATCCCCATGACCTCACTCCACTTTCAATAGATGTATCTCACAAAGTGCCATAGTAACTTCCCCGCTTTTTCCCTATCATGCCATTGGAAGAGCCAGAGACACCTTCCCCTAAAAGCTCTGATATCTTACCAAAAGGCCTTGTTGAGCCCAATAAGGGCCACCTGGTAATTTAGCACCCCATTTCATGATGATCTATTCAAGCACCATCAAGCATGGAATAGCTTTGACTCCAACTGAGTCTTTGAGGCAATCAACGAGGCCATCTTCGAGATCCTCCACAATTTATTACATATCCATTTGCTTACATTCTTCATCTAATAGGTACATCACCTTCTCATTAATATGTCATGCTTAATTTTTGGTTTTCTTTCATTATGCACCTCTAGTTTCTTTGTCTTTGTGAACCTATCTGATTCCAACCCCCTTCGACACAATTGATGAGTTCTCTACCCACATCGTCCATCACGGACCCCTACTCCCTCTCTTTGAAAAGTAGACTAGCCCATTTAATCCTTGATTGAAATAGGGGTCCTCTTCTCATTTATCTTCCCTATTAGCGCAAATTTTTGGGTCTCCCTACCTTAGTAATATTGTGTTTTTCTAGTTCTATCATAAAACCCATTTGTAATGACTTCCCTAATGAGCTCATCATAACCATCATCTTTCTATGTTTGTATTATATTTTGGTTATGTTTTGAAGGAGGATTGATATGCATGGTTACCTAGTGTCCTGTCTTAGAGGATATGCGGTGTCCAATAAGTCAGATCCGGTAATAACTGTATCGACCACTCTCTCAGCTCTCGGTACTCAAACAACCAAACAGATCAACATTCAACCCGCAATAATGATAATTCAATGCAAAATGTATGAGTCAAAATATATTTTTAATTTAACTCCACAAAATATGTGTATAGTGTATAAGTGTAAAGTTTGAACCCCAAAGAGCAATGGGGATAGGCTATAATTATTGTCTAAAAATATACAACTATTTTTTTGTACTTTTTAGATTTTTTACTTTTATGGCCTTTTAATTTTATATATTTATATTTTTGAATTTTGACTTTTGAAATAATTTATAATGTCCTTTTCTTTTAAAGATGTAATAAGTATGTATATATAGCTATATATATTATAAATGTTATATGATATATGTAATAAATATATAGAAATCTAGGAAATATATACAAGTACAATCCTTTATATTTTTTAGAGGATAAAAAATATTTAGGTAGTTATAAATAATAGTACTAACATTAAGTATATATAAGTAGTATTATGTATATATATTATATAGGGTTTAATATTTATAGAGATAGCTCTATATACTCAAAATTTATAAAATAAAATGTTTTTGTATTTTAAATATTTCTCTATTTTTTATTTTCTTGTAATTTTTGTTAATTTTGTATTTTTAATTAATTTAAATATACAAAATAGGGACTAAGCTAAATAGGTCGGATTGTCTTGGTTTTCAAAAAGTAGATATCAAGTCCAAAAGTTCCCAAATTATTTCTAGTATATAGTATATAATATAAAGAAAAATAAGAAATAGAAAGAAATATTTTTTGATTTTTCTATAATATCTGCTGATTTTATGATCTTTTTAGGGATTTTCAATTTTTATAGTTTTCTTTTTATATTTTTTGTGATTTTTGGTATGGAGTGATATTAAATAGTAATATAAGTTTGGCAATTTTAGATAAGGTTTTATAATTTTTTGTATTTTTAATGCCATATAGGGAATAAATAGTTATTTAAGACTTTTAATATAGTAAAATATAGTAAAATGATAATAAAATTCATGGCGTGGACAAGCATAACATAAAGCATTTACTACAATTTCCCAAATTTATAAGGCACTAGAGTTATTTATAGAAAAAATGTAATAAAATAAATAAAGGTTTAGCAAGGGTACTTTGTAATAAAAATAATGAACAAGGTATTCTGTGTAAATACCCAAAAGTTTAACACTTTATTACAAATTTTAAATACTAAATAATAATTACAAAATTGTAAGGTTATCAATGAAAAATGCCCACCTCACGTGGGTCACCACGTGAGGTGAGCTAGCATGGATCTAAAAGCAATATCCAATAAATATTGTGGTCTACTTGCGATTTTACACGAAATATAAAGCATACTTTAATATTTACATGTCTTAAATGAAAATATAAAAAATGGAGGGTTACCCCGTGTAATGACCCTTTTAAGTTGCTCGATCAAATGCTCCTTAGTGTGACACGTGGCTCAATTCACGATGGACAGATGTGTCTCTTCATGTGATGATCTGACAGTAGTGAAAAGACTTAGAGCTGCACCTTGATCGGACGGCTCTGAAGGCGGGAGGAAGAACTCGGAAGAATGAAGGCTTAGGCGAAGTTTGATCATTGATTTCCATCTACGTTCAACGTCCTCCTTCCCTTCTCCTATTTCCCTTCTGACAAGTGCATTAACTCCATGGAAGCTTGCTGCATCAAAATGTCCAGGACCCATCAATGGAGTCTTGAAGCTCGTATGTGAAGGAAGACAGACCCGATTTCGTGCTCTAGGGAGCAATAAGGCCGGCATCTACACCAAAATTGTTCAGTAGTTCGAGGCGAGCATCCTCGTCCATGTAGTGAAGCTGATACGCGCGTGGATGAGCGCAGTGAAGAAGCTTCAGAGAAGGCAGCGAAGGGAGAATGGGTAAACCTCAATTCTTGTGGAATCGAGGAGGAAACATGGTGGAAAGGTGGAGAATGTGATATTGATTGAAGATGGGTTGGAGATGGAGTGAATCACATGTGGAGCACAAGGAATTTGGATCTGGAGCTTAAAGCTCTAATGATTTTTATTTTTAGAATTATGCTAACCTACTGATTAACTGATGAAATTAAAACCTAAACTACTTGTTGGAAGTAAAATGCGATAAGAAAACTACTGCTAATCAACTCGAACCTCACAAGAATGCCATGGAGCAGGAAGGTCACTAGTGATGGCGTGGCTGACCTAGATCATCTCCTAGGCTCCCTTATCCATGCCAAGAAGGCTTGGAGAACTGTGGTGTCACCCCGGAGGCTCTACAGAGGGGGTCTAATAGGGTTACAATAGCGAGTAATGGGTCGAAATTGGAAAGGGGACTCGAAGGGTTTATTTATAAATATGGTGGAGGAGTCTTATTGACCTAGGGTTTGTGATCGATTAGGGCAATGTACAATAGATACAGGAATTAGGCTAGTATTAGGGTAGATCAGAGATGAGTTTGCATGAAAAATCAGATTGAATGAAGTGATGAATCACCCAAGAAATGGGGAGAAGATGGGAGTTCCATCATTATGATGGGGGTAGGTGGACTAGGAAGGGGAGTTGACCAGAGGTCAACAAAGGAAGACCCCTGATTGGTTCACACGGACCAATCAAGAAAAGTAGGGAACTAAATCCCTTAGAAATTAGATATAAAATAAAAAATGGTTTTATTAATTTTAGGTTCAAACATGAAAAGTGTTTCTTATTTTAAGTAGTTTTTTATCATCATTTTTAATTATTGTTTCAAATTAATTTATTAGGAGTTAATATTTACATGTAGATATATATATATATGTATATATATGGCTATATTTAGTGTATTTTATTTTTACTTTGTATTTAATATTTGATTAATATATACATATATTTTATATATTATAACTTATTTTTTATACATTTACATATTTTTATTGTAATTATTTACATAAATAATTAATTATATGTATCATATATGTATAGTTTACCTATATATTTTATAACTTTATTTATTTTTATAAAATTTTAATTGTTTTATTCTAATTTTATTATTTATATGTTTTTCAAATAATAGTTACAAATTTATGAAAATATAAAAAGGTGAAAAATGTAAAGAATAAATATATTGAATATTATATACATGCATATACCACAATGAGGGCCCAGAAGACAACTTTTACATCATAACTTCAAATTAATTGAAACTACCTTCTCTAAATAGATAATTTAATTTTATAAAAAATAACGGTGAGTTTGGTCAACATTGGTTATATAAGGAGAAGATACATGTCTGTGAAGTTTTCTTTACTATCTTTTATTCTGAGTGTCCCAAGCACATTATGCCTTATTTTTGAGTAAAATTAATTTTCTATTTTTCTTTGTATTTTTATATACAACTTCCATGTTGAGGGTTTCTTTATTTTAGGTCTAAATAATAAAGTATAAAATAGGTCCCAAAATGGGTTTATTGATGAATAAGAAATATGGTTTTAACAGGTTTTTTCTATACAATTAGTCTTCCCTATCTCCCCCTACTTTATTCCATATCAACCAAGTCATCATGATGACTAGGTCTTGGGGTTTAGGATCACTTAGTGTCTTTGACTCTTCATTCTTTTTCTTTTCCTTTATTCTTTTATTTTGGAATTAAATACAATATTTTATACATTATTTATTATCATTTATTGAGTTTCAATTTATATAAAATAATGCCATATACATGCATTAAGCTGGGATTTACGACCAAAATGAAGGAATAAACGTGATGAAAGGAAGATTCATCACCCTCCTATACTTGCCTTTGCTAGTTTAGCAAACACTTATGCTAATATGTGCAGAGAAAGAAAATAAAGAAAAGAAAAAGAAAGAAAATGGAATCATTTTTTTTCTTAACATACCTTTATAAAATCAAAGTTTGGAGCTTAGTTAAGACCTTTAGATTCTTGATGTGTTCAGAACCACATTAAGGTTAGGAAATGTGATGCAACATCCCTTAGGTTCTATAATCCTATTATTTAGTTCAATTCACACTATGGTCATAACCATCCTTTCAGTCGCATACTCTCGTAACCTTGAAATGACAAGTACAATGTGTGTGAATTTGCTAGCTCCTCCCAAACAAAACACTGAACTACCAAAGAGTCTCCTCCTCTGGCAACTCGTCCTTGGGGAGACATATATTTTCTTCTAAGGTCAGGTGTGTGATAGTTATACAATAAATAAATGGAGAAGCTAGGAGAATGGGAAAAGAAATGGAAATGGACCAGTGTAGTCTCTTTTCCCTTGCGAGCATCGGCCAATGTAGACGAGTCTTACCCAAGAAGCATGCTTTTTCTGGAAGCTCAATATTTTTGTGGAATTTTTGGTGTAGGCTTCCTTTTGGGTATTTTTCTTGGTATCACACTGCTCTGCGTTCTTGTTGTTGCCTCGATGGATATAGAATCTTTTGGTTTGCGCATGTTTTGAGGTCTTGGAAAAAGTTGTGCTAGCAGACCATTCCTCATCCGAAGAATTATTTCAATCCAGTCTCCAGTCGTTAGATGTCCTTGCTACCAGAAGAAGTTGGCTAAAGTACTAGTTTTGGCAACCCCCAAGAATGGTTCCCGAGCCACCCTTGATGAAGCAGCCTAATATCACCCCGACTTAGATTTCAAGGTCTTTCAACAATCCATCCTGGTCGAGCTAAATGCTAAGTGCGAGGTCTCTAGTCAAGCCACTATCTCAAGAGTCATACGTATGACATGAAGGGTTCTAGTTAGGCACAACGAGTCAACTCATGAACATAGTCTCAAGGAACCTAAAGAACTAAGTCAAGGTAACTTGAAGCATCTCAATTCTAATACTTTATGGGTTCCTCTGAAATTAGGTGGATTAAGGTCTAGACCATGCTCCAATATTCTGACTTTATTTAGACTTGTTCAGTTGTCTTGATCATTCTGAAAAATGCAAATGCTATGTATAATGTAAGGAAATCTTTTGTGAAGCAATTTTCTGATTTTGATCTTTTCTTTAATTTCTGAAAAGTTTTGCAAATAATTTATGCAATTTTTTCTGAAAACATTTTGCAAATATTTATGGGTTTTGAAAAAAAATTAATTTTTTAGGATTTCTCTGTTATATATATTTGTATATGTGTTATTCATACAAAAATATATTTACTATAATTATGTACAATGTTCTCAAAATTGTTTGAAAATATTTTCAAAAATATTTTGGAAACTTATTTTTTAATAACTTTGATAAAAAATCAATCATTTACAAACATCGAAAATCATTTCACAAAGATTTTTTAAATAGTTATATAGATTTTTCAAAGTATTTTTATAGTTAAATAGTTGACAAGTTACATTCAGGATGAGTTACCTTGGTGTATGTTATTTGCTGATGATATTGCGTTGATTGACGAGACTAGAGATGGAGTAAATGAGATGCTTGAGGTCTGGGGACATGAGTTGGAGAGTAAAGGATTTCATATAAGTAGGGATAAGACAGAATATATGGAGTGCACCTTTGATGGAAGCAATGGTGAAGGAATCGAGGTGAAGATTGGTGATGATAACATTCAGAAGAGAGATTCTTTTAGATATCTGGGTTCTCTTTTGCAACATGATGGGGAAATTGATGGAGATGTTACTAACAGAATAAATGCAGGCTAGCTAAAGTGGAGAGGAGCCATTGCTGTTCTCTGTGATAAGAAAATTCCTATAAAAATTAATAGAAAATTTTATAAAGCAGCCGTGAGACCTGCTATACTCTATGGATCTGAATGTTGGCCTGTGAACTATAAACATGTGTAGAGAATGGTTGTAGTAGAAATAAAAATGCTAAGGTGGATGTGTGGACACACACGTAAAGATCTTATTCGAAATGATGCAATCAGAAAGAAAGTTGGTGTTGCTCCGATCGAGAATAAGATGCGAGAAAACCGCTTAAGATGGTTTGGTCATTTGCAAAGAAGATCAGCTTATACACCAGTTAGGAGATGTGAGCGTTGAGATGTTGAGTCGGCTAAGAGAGGGCGGGGACAGCCCAAGAAGTGTTGGAAAGATACCATACAAATGGATCTTTGTTTTGTGGATATAAGCTCGGGATTGACCCAAGATAGATCTGAATGGAGGCGAAGAATCCATGTAGCCAACCCTACTTAATTATGGGAAAAGGCTTTGTTGTTGTTGTTGTATTTTTATAACCATTTTTCAAATCATTTGCAAAACTGAATTTTCAAAAAAAAAAATTCAGGAAACCATTTACAAAAGATTTTTTACCAAGGTTTGAAAATATTTTACAAAAAGTTTTTTCTAAACAGTTTTCAAAAGATTTTTCAAGACATATTCCAAACATTTTTCAAAAACTCTTTGCAAAACATTTTAAAACTAGTTTGTTAATTATAATTACTAATACTTTTGGAAAATTTTAAAAATATTTAAAGTGTATTCTTTACATTTAATTAATTGTATACCCTTACCATAGAGTATATTAGCCATATTACTGAAAATAAGTTAGTAGAAGTTATGTCTAAATTATACAATGTATATACAACCCCCTATACTTAGCTTGAGCTATGTCCTTATAGCGGTCAAAGAGAGAAAAGAAGACACAACTCGTGTTGAGTATTAGAAAGTCTATACTACGACAACTAAAGAATGAGAAGTCAGTTATCCCCCCTATACTTAGGATCAACTACTCTTAGGTATAGCAGATTGTATACAAAACTTTCGAAGAAGTTCTATGTCATGTGCATCATAGAAAAATTCTCCATGTCTTGAGAAGACTTCGGTATGATCCTGAAATATAGAAAGCGAATG
The DNA here is from genome assembly GCA_037367405.1 of Ottelia alismoides. Taxonomy (NCBI): domain Eukaryota; kingdom Viridiplantae; phylum Streptophyta; class Magnoliopsida; order Alismatales; family Hydrocharitaceae; genus Ottelia; species Ottelia alismoides. The sequence goes on along the minus strand of JAZKJV010004651.1, from coordinate 576,115 downwards.
ATTTCTATGGATAACTTGATGATAGAAATCACCACAGAGGAGGAACACAAGAAATAAAAGCATGTGGTTCCTATTAACATTCAGGCTAAGGTTAACATCTTGACCTCAAACAATAAAGAGAAAAGGGTAGTAACAACACTAAAATAAATTAAAAGGGTAATATCCAAAAAAGGCAAAGTATAAACCTTGTTGGGATTGTAATCAGGTTGGCCATTGGAAGAAGGGGTGTTTGTCTTTAAAGGCTCAACCAAAGACTACAAATGGGAGCTCACAAGTGAACACGATCACTGTGGGTTGTAGGGTTAGTGAGGGATATGTCTCTATAAAAGCTGAACTATACCATATTTATAATATTAATGAGTGGTTGTGGATATGGGAGCCAATGTATATATCTTTTCTAACAGAAGCTTGTTTTCTTCTGATCAGACATGCGGTGGTGGGATTGCGAAGTTGGGGAACGATTCTGTGGCCATGATGCTGGGGTCGGGATAAGTCCATTTAAGGTTCTCCTGTGGACGTGTCTTGACCTTGAACATGGTACTGCATGTCCCCAATGTGACAACGAATGTTTTACCGAGATCTATTTTAGTTAGAAATGATATTAAATATAACTTTAAATGTAATAAATTTATTATTATAAGACTTGGTATTTTTTATGGAAAAGACTATTTGGCATATTTTTATTTCTTATTTAGATTATATGTGATTCATTGATTCAGTGAATTTTATGAGTTATGAATGTTCTAATTTTTTTATCTCATGTTGTTAATAGTTTACAATCTTGTGATATGTGGTATGGTAAATTGGGACATGTAAACTTGAATCCATTTAAAAGAATGTTGAGTTCTTATATGATCCCCAAACATACTATTGACAAAACTCAAAAATATTAATTTTTTATACAGGCTAAGACACATAGGAAGTATTTTCAGTCTATCTATATAGGTAATGAGATCTTGGATCTAGTGTACACAAATATCTGTGAATTCAATAGTGTGTTGACCAGAGACAATAAGGAATATTTATCACCTTTATAGATGATGGTAGTATATACTGTTATGGACAAATCCTTAGACAAATTTCTTATCTTTAAGAATGATACTAAGATACAAATAGGAAAAGTGCTTAAGCACCTTAGGTCTGATAGAGGAGGTGAATATACTTCAAACTTGTTTGATGAATAATGTAAATTGTTTGGCATAGTTCATGAAGTTACCGCTCCATATTCACCACAATCAAATGAGATAGCAGAACAGAAAAATAGAACATTAACTGACATAATGATTGTTCTCCTATAGAGTTCTGGAAATCAAACCTATATGTGTAGAGAGACCTTAAATATGGCTTACCATATTCTGAATAGGGTCCCTCCAAGACAAACGAAAAAATATCCTTTTAAATTTTAAAGAAATAAGAAACCAAGCTTAAGATATTTCAAAGAGTGGGGTTTTCTTGCTAAGGTTTTAGTCCCATAACACACGATAAAGAAGCTAGATCTTAAAACTATCGATATGGTCTTCTTAGTTTATTTAAATAAATATAATATATATAGGGTCTTGATAATTCGGTCTAAGATTCCTGACATAGTTACTAACACCATTGTTGAACACCGTGATACCACCTTCTTTAAGGTTGTCCTTCCTATGAAGACTCGGATTTCTCAGAATTTGACCAATGTTGTTGCCTCCACATCAAGATCTATTCCATACGTCAAGGATAAGGATAACGAATGTGAGGGTTGAGACTCAACCTGCACCCAATGACCCTCATAAGAAATTGAGCTAAGGAGGAGTAAATGACAACGGATAGCCAAGGATTTGGCTAGTAACTTTGTTTTATATTGGATTGAGGGTGATCCACCAATGTACAAAGAATCTGTCATGACCCCGATTCCGGATTGTCGGATCCTCCTATATCGGAATCTGGTTAATCGGCAATAATTTATTCAGCAATCACAACTACCATTAAGAACCATACTACAATTAAAAATACTCAGAAGGAAATATTTCAACACTTTTCCATTCATAATATAAAGTTCACATGACATTGTCCCTCTATAATCATTTACATGTACATCAGCGCGAAAGGAAATACACAAAAAGATTACCAATGATCTTATATAGTAAAGCTACTGCGACTGGCCGGGTTACTAAAGTCCTTGCGATGGCTCAATGACTCCTGTTGGGTTTTTCATTAATCATAAGATAATAATTAGCGATTTCTAAATAACGAAGAAGAGAAAAAAAACACAAATGGTGTAATTTTTCAAAACTTGTTATCACAAAAAGTTTCATCCATTCTCATTAATTTAAGTCTTATTCCTTTCTATTACACGACAGGGATTAGTCCAGGGAATTATCTCACCACTATATGGACTCCAAAGCTGTGGACACTGCAGGATTGGAGATTGCGTTGATCTAGTAAGCTTATGACACCGCACGAAAACTCAACCAATCTTCTAATAGTACCCTCAGAATTTCCTATTCTTTTATTAATTATGGTCCCAAACCCTCAGCCTGACAAATAAAGGAGCACATCGTCCTCGAGGATCTGGTTGCTTAAAATCTCAGGCTAACCTTTAATCACATAACCTAGCGGCTTTAAAAAAACATGTTATTGTGACCCAGCCGTTATTGAACCACTCGTGCCTCCACATGGCACAATCACATCTTCCATCGTTCGACCAGAATATATTGGCTCTCTATATCACGCGTTGCAAATCATTCATTTCGTGCGTAGTTATCATAACAGGGTAACCGTGTACCACCTAGGTAGGGAAACACCAATACATGTTCCTTCCGACAAACCTACAGGATGCATGTCTGACATGTAGTTCTACTCCCAGTCATTCTTAATGTAAGACACGATCTTTTTCAGGATGCAACTCAAAACACATCAATTCCAAGGATGTAATTCCTCCGTTAAGCCTTATATTTACATAAACATAAATACTGAGTATAGACTTACACATATATTAATTCATATACTTATATACTCATATTTATGCTTATTTTAACTTCCAAACCCTAACTTTCCAGACCACTGCATCCATTCGATGCTTAGACCTTATTCTAGTGCAAAATCACAAAGCAACCTTCCATACTTTCTAAAAAATAACCAAATTAGGTTTCTTCGTAGCAAGGAGCATAAATACAGAAATCTCAACGATCTCATATGAAAATCCAATAGAAAAAGGAAGGATTTCGTTACCTAATCGAGCTCTCTCTCTCTCTCTCTTGTATGCAGTATTTTATAATGATTCTTTTTCAAATGGATGATTTATAGATCCTGAAACGATCGAATTTCATTTTCGTATCAAACATGCTAAGAATGTGCCAAGAACACGAAGAACGAATGAAGAACACAAAGAATGCAAAGAACACACGAAGAACATGAAGAACACAAAGAACATATTCTCTGGAAATTTCAGCAGAGATTCCCTTTATACGGGGTGATATTTCTAGGAAAATTTTGGTAGAGTTTCCCCATATATAGGGACATGTTTTTATAAATATGTCGGTAAAGTTTCCCCTTATATAGGGACATTATTTAAAAGAAAAATAGAAAGAGTTTCCTCTATAAAATAACCAAGAGGAAAACGACAAGGAAACTAAAAGAATATAACCAAACTACAAGCAATGGAGAATCGGTAGACACCACATGTCTTAGGTGAGTGAAGGCCTGACGAATCATAGGGTTCACTGATATGCATAGCCACCCGCACCTAAGTAGGGTATTACACGTATTTCTCCATCAAAATAACCATAAAAGCGGAAAAGAAAGAATAGAACAATAAGCAACGGATAATCGGTAGACACCAAGCGTCTTAGGTGAGTGAAAGTGTGACGAATCACAGGGTTCACTTACGTGCAAAGCCGGCCACACCTCAGTAGGGTGTTATACAGATTTCTCCTCGAACCACAACAAAAATGGAATTAGAAACAAAGATGAATCGAAAACAAGGCTGGAAGAAGAACATGAATCGAAAACCTAGCTCACGAAGCATACTAAGAGAGGATCGCACCTTTCTCCTCGTTCTCCCGATAGCGCTTCGCTAGCACACCTTCCGCGCCTTCCAGTCCTCCTCCTGATCTTTCGACTTAGCCCTTGTGTGGTGGTGGTAGTGGAAATCATAGAGAATGAATGGGTCGGGGGGGCTATTATAGGCTTCAGAAAATCGCTAATCATGGTTAGAAAACCATGGTTTAGATCTTAACCGCAGTTAGCGATCCATGGTTTTGACCAAAACTATCCGAAATTGAGGGCTTAAGTTAGAACTATCCAGAAGATTCTAGATTTGCTAATAATGCTTAGTTAATGCTAATCATGATTAACTTTTACTAATCGTGATTTAACCTTCGTGACTTATGCTTCACTTTTGTCAACCATCGATTAGTGTTTGCTAATGGTCATTAACAATCCACAATCCACCATTAATTTCTTTAACTGTATTTAATTATTCTTAATGATGGTCATTAAGGGTTAATGACGTCCTAAACCATCTTACTTCTCTTTCTTCCGAAAATCATAAGAAATCGAAACGAAGTCTGATTCACATGAAACAAATTCCGTTGCTTTCCTCTTGACGAGTTGGATCTTATGATATAGGATATGAGAGACGGCTAAGTTTAAGGCTTTATAATTATAACAACCTTAAAGGAAGTGTCGTCCTCGATACTTACTGTGTAGGCATAACAACCTTAAAGAGGATTGAAACCATAACTACCTTAAAGAGAAAAAGTCATTTCATCTTTTTAGAAGGTACACACAATACATAGTGTTATCGTTCAAATAAGTAGGGGTATTTTTCTCTCATTTCTACCTCAGGTTCCCATTTGCCTTCTACAAACTCTTCGTTGCGGCACAACACTTTAACTAGAGGTACCTCATTATTCCTCAACTTCTTGATATCCCTTTCTAGTATTTGCACAGGTATTTTTACGTATGTCAATCTTGCTCAACATGCAGATCATCATAGTTTATCTTATGCTCTGGATCCTTAATATACTTTCTCATATTTGATACATGAAAAACATCGTGTATTGCTGAAAGATGTGGATGAAGTGCAAGTCTATATGCGATTTTCCCAATCTGCTGAATAATTTTAAAGGGACCCACAAACCTGGGTGCCAACTTCCCACACAAGCCAAACCTCTGAACTCCCTTCATAGGCGATTCTTTGAGAAATACAAAGTCTCCTACCTCAAACTCAAGGTCTCCTCGCCTGGTATCACTATAGCTTTTCTGATGACTCTGGGCAGTTATTAGTCTTTTTAGAGCAAGCTCTACAGCTTCCCGTGTCTTCTGGAGTTTATCTGAATCATAAAGGTTCTTTATCCTGACCTCTTACAAACACAAAGGAGTAGTACACCTACGTCTATATAGTACGTTAAATGGTGCAATGCAAATACTTGTATGGTAACTATTGTTGTAGGTGAATTCTGCAAGAGGCAAATGTTTCATCCATGAACCTTTCCATTCTAAGGAGCATGCTCGTAGCATATCCTCTAAAGTCTGAATCGTACGTTCTGATGACCATCTGTTTGTGGATGATATGTTGTGCTCAAGTATAGCTGTGTGCCTAAGGCTTTCATGAGTCTCCCAATAGTGTGAGGAGAATCGTGAATCTCGATCGGAAACAACCTCCTTTGGGATTCATGGAGACGGATCACATGTGTAATATATAACTCAACAAGCTGATCTGGAGTGGAAGATAAACTTATCGGAATAAAGTGTGCTACGTTGGTCAATCTATCTATTATAACCCAGATACTATCTTTACCACCAGTCATCTGAGGTAAGCCAGTAATGAAGTCCATGGAAATGCTTTCCCATTTCCATTCAGGTATAGGTAGGGGTTGTAACAATCTTGGTAGCTTTTGATGTGTAGCTTTTAACTGTTGGCAAGTGAAATATGAATTCACAAACTCAGTAGCGTCTTTCTTCATTCCCGGCCACCAAAAGTATGAATGAAGATCCTCATATATCTTCATAATTCTTGGATGAATATATAATATAGAGCAATGCACTTCACGTAACATGTCTTTCCTTAGTTTAGGTGTGTTTGGTACACAAACTCTGTGATGGTTATATAGTAACCGATATTGTACATGGAATCCCTCTATCTCATTCTTTTCAAGTTGTTATCTCAGGTCTTTAAGTATTGGATCATCCTCTTGTCCTTTCTTTATTCCATCCCAGATATCTTGTTTGTATCGGTGAGGAATAGTTATAGTATCGACACTACTATCAAATGGTTTCCATTCACTTAACGTTGATAGTACACCTCATAAGTGGATAGCACTCACCAACCCTTGTAAATAAGTTTTTCTACTAAGGCCATCTGCTACGACTTTCCCCATACCAGGGTGGTAGGAGATGGTGCAATCATAGTCCTTCAACAGCTCTAGCCACCGTATTCGGGTTTGCTTTTCTCTTCTTTATTACTTAGCATTCGCTAATTGTTATCCTATGATTTATGGAAAACCCAACAAGAGTCGGTGAGCCATCGCAAGGACTTTAATAATCCATTCAGCTAACATAGTAGCCATCCAACTAGCTGTAGTAGCTTTACTCTATAAGATAGTTGGTAATCTTTTTGGGTATTTCCTTTCGAGCTAATGTACATGTAAATGATTATATGGGACAATGTCATGTGAACTTTATATTGTGAATGGAAAAATGTTGAAATACTTCCTTCTGAGTATTTTTAATTGTAGTATGTTTCTGTATGGTAGTTGTGATTGTTGAATAAATTATTGTTGAGTAACCAGATCCAGATATGGGAGGATTTGATGACCCAAAATTGGGGTCGTGATAGTTTTGTATCAGAGTCTGTTACTCAAGTAATTTACTCACTGATTGATAACTATGAGCGATATTTAGAAACTAAAGTTGCATTAATATCCTTTGATCTTAATAAGTGATTGTAGTAACATTCACATGTCATTGTCCTTTATTTACATCATGCTAAAATGTATAGGACCTAACCTTTGACCTTGATTCATCTCAAGATCATGGAAGAGCAAGATGTGTCTAGGCAATTAACGGTTATGATAGTGATGACACATGAGATGGGTCAACGATAATAAGCATTAGAGCGAAGACTCAATGCCACAATGAGAGATCAAAGACATTGAGATACGTGACTGCTAAAGCTGAGGGTTCTATTCACCCTCATAAGAAAGAGTCTACATACAGTAGTCCATAAAATTTGTTAGCCCCTACTCCATTTGGAGGAGCAGCAGAGGAGGCGCTTCGTAGGCATACAAAAAGAAAAAAAAAGAAAAGAAGAAGAATATTCGATTCCCATTGTCAGGATAGAATTCCGAAAAAAGCACAAAATCATTATTTGATTAAGGCATAAGGAGGTAAAGTATTCATATCACAAGAGATCTTAGATGACTGCGTGGTATAGATTGTAGGACATCATTTATTAGCATCTGTACTACTTATTGAAATATGAATAATTTTGATCTCATCTTGGGGATGGACTGGCTATAAAGGCATCATGCATGCCTTGACTATTTTTAGAAGACAGTAACTTTTCACCTTCCTAACTCGATAGAGTTCCGTTTCATTAGAAAGACATCCAATGATAATATTGAATACATCTCTACTTTGAAGGCACAATAGTTGTTAGAGCAAGGGTGCCAAGGCGATTTAGCTTATGTATCCACTACATCAGCGTCAGGTAGAATGATAGAAGATGTACCTATAGTATGCGAGTTTTCGAATATATTTCCAGAAGAACTACTTGGATTACCACCTAAGTGAGAGATTGAATTTGGAATCTCTCTCACACCTGATACTCAGCCTATCTTTATTCCTCCATATAGGATGGACCCAGCTGAGTTGCGAGAGTTAAAAGTGCAGTTACAAAAACTGTTATATAAAGGATTCATTCGTCCTAGTACTTCACCATGGGGTGTATCTATCTTGTTTGTGAGGAAAAATAATAGGTCAATGCGGCTATGCATTGACTATTGACAGTTAAACAAGAAGACAGTAAAGAACAAGTATCCTCTACCAAGAATAGATGATCTCTATGACTAGTTGGAAGGTTCAACTGTGTATTCCAAGATTGACTTAAGATCTGGATACTATCAGTTGAAGATAAAATATGCGGATATCCCCAAGACAACCTTTCGAACTAGATATGGACATTATGAACTTTTAGTTATGACTTTCGGATTAACAAATGCCCTAGCAACCTTCATGGATCTCATGAATAGGGTATTCAAGGAGTTTCTAGATCACTTTGTAGTAGTCTTTATTGATGTTGTGCTTATTTACTCAAAGGATAAGTACTGGAATGAACACCATCTCCAGCAAGCACTTGAAATATTAAGGAAGAACAAATTGTATGATAAATATAGCATGTAACTTATGGTTGTCCGAAGTGTCCTTCTTAGGCTATGTTATTTCCGGGGAAGGTATATCAATTGATCCAACAAAGGTTAGTGCGGTGATGAGTTGGGAACGCTCGAAGACTATCACTGAAATACGATCTTTTATGGGTTTAGCTGGGTATTATAGAATATTTATGAAGGACTTTTCACGAAAAGCATTGCCAATGACTAGGCCGACTCAGAAGGAAGTTCCATTCATATGGTCCGACACATGCGAAGCTAGTTTTCATACACTAAAATAATGCTTAATATCTGCACCTATCCTTACTCTACCCTCTGGGAATTAAGGGTTTACAGTGTACAGTGACACATCTAAAGAAGGACTTAGGGCAGTTCTTATGCAACATGGTAAGGTAGTTGCGTATGCATCGTGACAACTCAGGACACTTGAAAGGAACTACCCGACACATTACCTTGAATTAGTTGTCGTAATCTTTACTTTAAAGATATGGAGACACTACCTCTGTGGTATTACTTTTTAAATCTTCACTGATTATAAAAGATTGAAATATCTGTTTGAGCAGAAGGAGCTCAATATTGGTGTAATTTTTCAAAACTTGTTATCACAAAAAATTTCATCCACTCTCATTAATTTAAGTCCTATTCCTTTCTATTCCATGTGAGGGATTAGTCCAAGGAATTACCTCACCACTATATGAACTCCGAAGCTGCGTACACTTCGGATTGGAGATTACATTGATGTGGTAAGCTTATGCCGCTGCGCGTCGCCTCAATCAATCCTCCAATACTACCCTGACAATTTCCTTTTGTTTTATTAATCAGAGTCTCAAACCCTCAGTCGGACAAACTAAGGAGCACACCGTCCTCTAGGATCCGGTTGCTTAAAACCTCAGAATAACCTTTAATCACATAATCTAGCGGTTTTAAAAAAACATGTTATCGTTACCCAACCGATATTGAACTACCTGTGCCTCCACATGGTACGACCACATCTTTCGTTGTTCAACCCGAATATATTAGCTATTGGTACCATGCATTGTAAATCATTTATTTCATGCGCACTTATCATAACAGGGAAACCGTGTGCCACCAAGGCAGGGCAACGCCATTACGGGTTCCTTCCGACAAATCTACAGGTTGCATGCCCGACCTTTATTTCTACTCCCAATCATTCTTAATGTAAGACACACTCCTTTTCAGAATCCAACTCAAAACACATCATATCCCATGATGTTATTCCTCCGTTAAGCCTTAGATTTGCATAAACATAAATACTGAGTATAGACTTACACATATATTATTTATAAATTTATATACTCATATTTATGCTTATTTTAACTTCCAAACCATAACTTTCCATACCACTGCATCCATTCGATGCTTAGTCCTTATTTTAGTTTAAATCACAAAGTAACCTTTCATACTTTCTCAAAAATAACCAAATTAGGGTTCTTCGTAGCAAAGAGCATAAATATAGAAATCTCAACGATCTCATATGAAAATCCAACAGCAAAGGAATGATTTCGTTACCTAATTGAGCTCTCTCTCTTGTATGCAGTGCTTTATCATGATTCTTTTTCAAAAGGATTATTTATAGCTCTTGAAACAATCGAGTTTCATTTTCATATAAAAAATGCTAAGAACGTACCAAGAACGTAAAGAACGAACAAAGAACATGAAGAACGCGAAGAACACATGAACAACATGAAGAATGTGAAGAACATATTTTCTTTTGAAATTTCAGCAGAGCTTCCCCTTACATAGGGTGATATTTCTAGAAAAAAATCTGGCAAAGTTTCCCCGTATATTAGGACATATTTCTATAAACATTTCAGCAGATATTCACTTATATCAGGACATTATTTAAAAGAAAAACATAAAGAGTTTCCTCTATAAAATCACCGAGAGGAAAACAACAAGGAAACTAAAAGAATATAACCAAACTACAAGCGATGGAGAATCGGTAGACACCACGCGTCTTAGGTGAGTGAAGGTGTGACAAATCACAGGGTTCACTGACGTGCATAGCCGCCCATACCTAAGTAGGGTATTACACATATTTCTCCATCAGAAGAACCATAAAAGTGGAAAAGGAAGAATAGAACAATAAGATATGGAGAATCGGTAGACACCACGCGCCTTATGTTAGTGAAAGTGTGATGAAGCATAGGGTTCACTAACGTACATAGCCTTCCACACCTAAGAAGGGTGTTACACAGATTTCTCCTCGAACCACAACGGAAAACAAATCAGAAACAAATATGAATCGAAAAAAAAGATGGAAAAAGAACATGAATCAAAAACCTAGCTCGTGAAGTAAACTAAGAGAGGATCGTACCTTCCTCCTCCACGTTCTCCCAACAGCGCTTCGCTAGCGCTCCTTCCTCGCCTCCCACTCCTCCTCCCGACCTCTCGACCCTAGCCCTTGGGGTGGTGGTGGTAGTGGAAATCGTAGAGAATGAATGAGTGGGGGGGCTATTTATAGGCTTCAGAAAACCACTAACCATGGTTAGAAAACCATGGTTTAGATCTTAACCGTGGTTAACGGTCCATGGTTTAGACCCGTGGTTTTGGCCAAAACTTATCCGAACCTTAGGACTTAAGTTAGAACTATCTATAAGACTCTAGATTTGCTAATGACGCTTAATTAGTGCTAATCATGATTAACTTTTACTAATCGTGATCTAACCTTCGCGTCTTACGCTTAACTTTTGCTAACCATTAGTGTGCTAATGGTCATTAATGATCCTCAATCCATCATTTTTTTCGTTAATCATATTTAATTAGTCTTAATGATGGTCATTAAGAGTTAATGATATCTTAAACCTTCTTACTTCTCTTTCTTTCGAAAATCATAACAAATCAAAACGAAGTCCGATTCTCACGAAATAAATTCCATTGGTTTCCACTTGACGAGCCGGATCTTATGATATAGGAGCCAAGAAATGACCAAGTTCAAGGCTTTACTAAATCCATGCCTTCATATGATGCAAAATGATGGAAGAACGCCATCAAGTCTGAGATGGATTTCATTACGGCTAATGGAACTTGGGAACTAATTAATTTATCCAAATGGTGCTCTACCATTGGGTACAAATGGGTTTTTAGAGAAAGCTTAGGCCTAATGGATCTATGGAAAAGTATAAAGCCAGATTAGTTGCCAAGGACTGCAAGATGAATCAATTATTTCGATACCTATTCACATGTGACTATATGATCACGATACGAATGGTTATAGTATTACCATTTGTTTATGATATGTCTATCCGCTAGATGGATGTGAAGACTTCCTTCTTGCATGATGATCTTGAGGAGGAGATCTATATATATCAACCTGATGGGCTTGTGACTCCTAAAATAAGGAAAAGGTTTGCAAGCTTGTTAAATCCATTTACGGATTGAAACAAGAACCAAAGCAATGACATGATAAATTTGACAAAACTATTTTATCTTGTGGCTTTAAGGTTTATATATCCGACAAGTATGTCTATTCAAAGTGAAAGGTAATGAGTGCATTGTCTTGTAAATGTATGTTGATGGCATATTGTTGTTTAGATCATATTTGAGGATTATTAATGAGATCAAAGCATTCTTAAGTGGCAAGCTTAAGATGAAGGACATGGGCATTGCTGATGTTATCTTGGATCTCATACTGATAAGGTTAGTTGATGGGATTGTAGTTCCTGAGTCTCACTATATTGAGAACGTATTGGAGAAATTTGGATATCAAGATTGTAAAGCTGTAAGCACTCCTTTTGATTCATTCAAAATGCCATTCAAGAACAAGTGTGAAGTACATGCAGGCTAGATATTGTATTCACAGGTGAAAATAAGTGTAATGTAACTTGCAAATTGCATGAGACCTGATATTTCATTCTCGATTGTAAATCTGATTAGATACACTAGTTGTCCTCAATATACTCATAGGAAGGCTCTGGATCGAGTATTGCAGTACTTGAAAAGAACTATTATCCTTAATTTGCATTATGATAGACATCTATATGTACTAGAAGAATATAGTGAGCAAGTTGAATAAGGAAAATAGAGGAGTCTAGGAGTAGTAGTATTATTCGATTTGTCTTCACCTATGGAGGTGGTGTAGTCTCCTGGAGGTCTGTGAAGCATACCATTCTAGCTACGTGCTTTGGACACCACTGGTATTAAGGTTGAATGGTTAAGGGAACTTCTTTTCAAAACTCCCATGGTTGGTCAACTAGTTCTTGTGATCTCGGTATATTGTAACAACATGATCGCAATTGGCAAGACTAAGAGTTCAAAGTCCCATCAGAAAACAAGAAGACCCATATTCGTTAAGGGAGAAACCTGAGGGGTCATATAAAAGCAGCAGGACCAGCCTGTTCGCAAAGCATCCTGTGGTGCGCTCCACCCTCATCGAGATCGATAGATGAAAGGAGGCAGCAGGTTTATCTGGGGAAAGTAATGCATGAAGTCAATCCCAACTTCATTAGCAGTTTAGAGGCCTCTGATAAGGCTTGAGAGTTCAAGGGGTAAGGGATTTTGTCTTTCGAGGTGTATTGATTGTGGATTTTGTTAGATCCAAAGATAACACAGTAGATCCGTTGACTAAGGAACTTGATAAATATTTAGTCCTAAAGTCTATGCTTGGGATAATACTGAGACTCATTGGGAATTCATCTACAATAGTAACCCAACCTATTTGAGAAGAGGTCCCACAAAGTAGGTTCAATAAGGTAATAACAAGTTGTTTAGAGAATTGGTTGGCACTCATATTTCAATGCTTATGATTGAGTGTCTTATCCCTAGAAGCTTGCGTACAATTTAAGATGCAAGATTAGGAAGAACATAGACTTTGAATAGGTTCAAGCCTTTGGGCAGGATATTAGGAATGCATCCTTGGAGAACGCCACCTATGTGAGTGTTATTGTGGGTTACACTTAAAGGAAGCGAGACTTTCCTGAACATACTCATGAAGCATGATAAGGGTACATGACCTTTAAGAGCACCAACCCTGAAGATTATATGAACAACAACACTTTATTGTTTCTATTGTATACTAACACTAAGGTCTGAAGTTCAAGACATACTTCACTACATTCCTATTAAGGTGAAAGTAGTAAACTAAGGTAGAAGTTCAAATTGTAAGGTACCTTTGCTGAAAGCAAAGTGTGACAATCGAAAAATATATTTTGACTCTCTTTGAATCTCTTTTTCAAATTGATGAATTTATGGGGATTGTTTTATTTAAAAATAATGTAATTAGATTTTATCCTAGTAAAACTATGCAATTTAATTAGATTAACAAATCAATTTCAAATGGGAAACCAAATGGTGTTGGATGAAAAGTTGGGAATTCCCAAATTTGAAACAAGAAGAGTTTGGGTGGAATTTTACTATCGCATCTAGTAGTTCTAAAATTTTGGTGGACTTATATATGAGTTCGTACCCCAAGCTCTTGTAGTAATAGTAGAGAGGAGGAATAGGTGACCGCACACGCGCAAGCGAGTGTGCTCTGTCTCTGGCTTCGGTTCGGGAAGTAAATTTTAATCTCGATAATTTTGCTACGTGTTTCATTTTGTGGGTCGAATATAATAATTCTATGTATTAATTGTGATTAGACTGCTACAGGAATTTGACTTGACCCAACAACTTGATCCTAGTTGTCGTTTAGAATCCGAAGAGGCACCCATTAAGAGGGTATTTCAGAATACAAAAGGCTGCATGGTAGGCTACTTATACCTATCCCCAAACATCCTTTTTCCTTACATGCAAGAAAAGGTCTCTCACTCTTGCTCTCAGTTATTCCACCGCAACTGCGCATCTCTTCTTCTCTCGGATGTTATTCTCCGAGGTACTCTTGATGAAAATCTCATCGATATGCACAGGCGACGATCGTGTGCCATTGTGTCCTAGGAACGGATCATGAGTGCCCGACACACCAGTATTGTGGAGGTGATATCCTCTCTAAGGACAATCCTTTATGGGTGCTTCAGTGATCTCTAAACTAATATATTTACTTTTGTATTTGCAATAATTTGTTTATTACTTTACATTTTCTGGACCTCGACCTAATATGTTGTTCTACTTAATAAATTGGTTCTTATTTGCTACTATAATTGGATCATGAATAAGAAATGATTGGTTATCTATTTGCTAATGTGTTCTGTTATTAAATTGATTCATGTTAATCAGGATGATTACTATTTAATATATGCCTTGATGATCTATTGACACCACCTTCCTATTGAAAACAAGCTACTTTTAAAAAAAATAAAAAAAATTCACACTCTTACATTTCTTCATATAAATTTCTGATACAAATTCATGTATCTTTTATTTTGATCTGTAAGTTTGCAATTTATGATTTCATATTTGAAGATTGATTTGTTAGTTAAAAATTCATCTCGATTTTAAATTATATTTCATTATTATATTTGTTTAATGATATTTATTAAATAAAAATCACTTGTTGTAGTTCCAAAGTACATTTATGAGATATTTATCATAACTCATTGACATTGATTTGTTTTTACGGAATTAAATGTAATCAATCATAAATTTTTGCATCAAATACTTGTCTAAACATGTAAAAAAATAAATAAAAAACTACTATATTGCATATTGCAGTTTCAATCCATTATTTCTATAATAAGTACATCCATTATAAAATTTTATTTTTGTTGATGTTTTATAAAGTTGCATTTAAATCATTCTGGCTAGAAAATTTGCAATGCACAATCCTTCTATCTTATAGAATATCATATTTTCAAATTGAATTTTTATTGCATTTTAGTCATTTAAAAATAAAAAATATTGCTTCTCATTAGTTTTCGTCTATGCCTTCCTAAAGACTCGATTGAAAAGAAAAAAAATATAGAAATATGAAAATAATAACATAATAGCAAACTTGATTATCATTGCTATTTGCATTTGCGAACATGAACCCTATGAATTTGACATAAATAAGTAAATTATATGTATTCGATGAGTATTTTTGAGATTGAAATTATTCACAATTAAAAACAATCAAATAAAAGCTCTCCAGAGACGAGACATTGCATGCAGAATACATGGTTTTAGTTATACTTATTTCTTTATTATTTTCATTTTATCTAATTAGTTTCGTGTTTCTTATGTTTTTTCATTTTTTGAGTTTTATTATTCGAATGTTGTAATAGATAAGCTTACTTTACTCACATTTATTTTAGTTTGATTATAACAATAACTAAAACTTTGGACAATATGAGATTATTTACTACACAATTTGGTCGAGTAATGAATGGTGTACATAAGCAATTTTATTTTTGTTGGTTATTCGCAACTGCACTTTTTTTAATATACTTCACGGTGACAAAATCGGATCTATAGCAATATTTTTTTAATACGCCGTCAAATAATTCATTCTTAATATACAACGATGATATTGTTCATTAATGAAATTATTTTTTCACTTGAAATTAATGAGGAGTGTCATATCCGGTGTTATGTTATTAACAATGATATATATAACTACACATTCTTGTTGTTTTCAATTTTTATGATATTCATTGCAAACTTTTAGTTCAAAAAATAGCGACGATTGGTTAAGTTTTAAAAATATCAACGAGCAAGCATTGCTAGGTGGATCATTGCTAATAATATATCAAATGAAAATACATTCATTGCTAATTTCAACTGTATATAAAAGTAATTTTGCAATGAATAGTATCGTTATTTATATATACAAACGGACTAAACAGTGATGTTAAAAAAAGTGTAACTACTGTAAACCTATTTTGTTACAGTGCTTGTTTGTATAGCATAAAATTAAAAAAACCCTACAATTTTGAAAAATCATCGTCTAAAAAAAGAGCTTCTGTTAGGTTGATGCATTATGTATACTTTTCATTTCTTGAGATGCCTCTCTCATGTAGATAGACTTTGCATGCGACATCTCATCATTTTATTATTTTTCCCATTTTTTGAAATTTTACTTTAAAATAAAAATTTAGCCATCAGTCACATTGCAATAACTTCAAAGAAATCGATAAATAATTAAAATGAAATTTGTGTATACTAGGAGCCCCAGAATCCAAAGCCACATTGATATGTGTGTATGTGTGTGCAATCCTTATAACTATCCAATTTTACATCGATGATATGTAGATTTTAGTGCCACCTATCTATGATAGTCTAGAGTAGGGGGGTCACACCATTTATGTAAGAATTTTTGAAGCACAGAGCTCGACTCATCTGACTAGTAATCCAACTACCACTCCATTTACTATTGGAGTATTAAAATACTAGTAGTATCTACTTATAGGCCCTAGATAAAGATGCTTGCTCCGAAGACTTGATTTCATTGCGGGTAAACATAACTATTGCTAGTATCTTGAGAAACACATTGATATCTTCTGACAATCATCATCTTTGGGGACATCTCAGATCAAGCATCATTCAAATAAAACTCTCCTTGTTGAATCAACTATTATCCGAGCCACTAGTTCTCCTTGTGTTAGAGAGAGTATAAGTCCACATGTTTTTTTTGTTTTCTAAATATAACATAAAAAACTATAAGATAGAATATGACATTGTACGGCTTCACCATTTGCATTCGAAACCAAGTGATTGCCCTAGTTTTTTTTGTGCTTTCTGATGTTGATGGTTTTATTTTTTTTCTCATTCCACGATGTCACGCATTTATGTTCCCATTGACTCCCTTTAATTACATTTAATCATATTCCAATTTACGTCTTTTATCATTTGATTTTACTCTTAAGACCCTACTTCCTATCTTGTTTGTTTCTACCCTCCAATTTCACCATGAGTTACTCAGTCATTCTTGAAAATAATTACTTCTTAATCAACTTCTTAAAGGAAAAAAATGTTACCTTGAAGATAAAAGGAAATAAATTCAATATAGATAGCCTCATTCAGTGCATGACCATAGATTTCCCATAGGAGTATTCAACTTCCAAAAACTACTTAGTCTCTGTTGATGATTCTCAGCTCATTGGTGATTTCTTAACCTTCAAGCTATAGTCTTAGGGATTGAGGTTTCATACTCAAATGGCATGGACATCATGGAGTCTGTATGCTTCCAAGTCAACTTACTCATTTTAGTCAGGAGATTGTGTATTACCCCTTCTTATGCACACCACTCTCATATGGCTCGAGATCCTCCACGAACTCAGTTTGAGTCTTTTCCATACCAATTGTTAGGATTCAGTTTCCAAGTCCCATCATAGACTAATGATTTCCTTTGACATGAACAAATACTTTTATTTTCTTATGTCTTGAGCTCTTACCATCCTATGTGATCAACATGAGAGGTAGAAAGACCCTTGAGGAACCTCTCATGGGAATAGATGAACAAGATGAATTAGCTGTATGGATCAAAATATAATACATCAGCTGGAAAGGAAATTCACGAATTTGAAGAGGATGACCAATAAGAAGAAAAACATAGCTCCTCTTGACCTTCACCAACCAAACAAACTATTAATCTTCAACCCTCTTTCGTCTAAACCTAAAAGAGAAACTAACACAATAATTTCCTTCGTTAATTCCTTGTGATCATGGAAAGTTGTACTAGAAACCTTGAAACTAAAAAGATGAGGGCATCTAACCTAAAAATGGAAAAATGGCTGAATATGATACAACTCGTTCAACAAAGGGAAAAAAATAAAACATATTTACAAACAATAATTACCCGCCGCTTCCATTAAAGTCATTACAAATAAGATGCCAAAAATAAAATAAAGAACAATGTGGGCCCTTCACAATGATGCACATTTGAACCATGACCTTTGACTATGCCCTTCTTGATGGTACACCATCTATATTCCCTCTTGGATATAGGTACAAAAATAAACATCTTAAGATGGACAACTTGGTCCTATTCATGGACAAACTACAAATCTACCTTGAAAACCTTGTCTAAGATAAGATTCCTAACTAGGATAACATAATCCCTAAATTAAAGACCACCCATATACTTCATGTGTAATGTCATCAAGATGATAGGACTTCATATGACAAAGCAATTACGGATCATGACATGGATAGATGGATGCTAGTTATTTAGTTTGAAATTAACCCCATGCACATGAATGGTGAGTGCACCCTAGAGGATCCTCCTAAGGGGGTAAAACCCATTGTGTGTAAATGAATATTAAAAAGAAAGAGAGAATCCACTAGAAAGGTAGAGACCATCAAGTCATGTCTCGTGGCCTAGGGCTACATACAGAGAGAAGGCATCAACTACGATGAGACATTCTCTCATGTTGCCATGCTTAAGTACTTCAGACACCACTAGCTATAACCACACATCTTGACTACAACATCTAGCAGATGTATGTCAAGACCGCGTTCCTCAATGGATACCTCGAGGAGGATATCTTTATAAAGCAGCCCCAAGGTATCTCATTTGACGAAGGTAAGGTGTGTAAGCTAAAAAATTTCATTTATGGGCTCAAACAAGCTTCTCATATTTGGAACATCAGATTTGATGAAATCATAAAGTGTTACGATTTCATTTAGAATCCTAATGAGTCAAGTGTTAATAAAAACCTTAGTGGGAGCACAATTGTGTTCATCACGGTTTATGTAGATGACATCCTTATCATTGAGAATAATATATGAATCATGACTAGTGTTAAGGTCTCTCTATCTCATACTTTTGAGATAAAATATCTTAGAGAAGCCTCTTACATCTTGAGCCTGAAATTGCTCAAAAATAGATAGAAGAGGATTTTTTGATTATCACAACATGGATACATCAAGAAGATCTCGGAAAGGTTACGAATGGAAAAATCCAAGAAATGCTTCTTTTCCTTAAGACAAGGTATCCACCTATCTAAAGGGGTGGCTCCTCAAACTATTGAAGAAAAGAATGGCTAGATGCCATTACACATCAATCTGAAGGAAGTTAAAATCTCTGCATCATGTGAATGCAGAAAACAACAAACAATTTGCAAAAAATAACGTGTGTTCATCATTGAACTAGGACTTTCAGCACAATAAATTTTATGCTTTGCAAAACCACTGTATGGAAACGATTTCCTAATCTAGTTTTTGTATTCTAATGAATATAAGGAATAGATCAAGGTTACCTCTTGAAGCATGAGTTATTAAACAAATAACCTCCTGCATCAATTCTGATCTGCATTCGCTTCTCTCGTGATCGCGATAATGAGTCACACTGCTTCTCACGAACTTCGATGTTGACTTCTTGGAGTTGTCCACGCTAGTATTGGATCAAGATGATCTCAGATAATGATCTTATCGTGTTAAATAAAACCTTCCATCACACACGAGAAGCACAGAGAAGAAGAAAAGTTTCTTGTCCACAGGGCCATGCATATGAAGTTAGAAGAGATGCTTGATGGTGGAAGTGTAGATTATTTATTGAAGAAGAGAGTAAACATATATTTTTCTCTTCTCAACTCTTAGTGCAAGAAAACTTTGGTGAGAGGAAGCATACTCTTGGAGAGAGGCTATACCCTCTCTTATATAGGAATGGCGAGCGTCTATGAGGAGTCATACACCTCATAGTGCACATCCATGTTTTCCTCCCTTGAATGGTTGATCAAAGGCTATGATTAAATCCATGTTCAACAATAAATATGACTTGTATTATCTTCTTTATTTATCTTTAAAATAAATCAACAAGTAATCACAAAATAAGAGAGCTTTATCTTATTAGGACTCTCATGTGTACATCGATGCTTCTCCGAGCATGGATGTCCACCTTGTTTTGTTATTAAAGTTATTTCTTATGTATCTTCAGAATAATTTTATCATAATTGATAAGTTATTAGAGAACCCTCATAATTTATGAATCTTATTTATAAATCCAAAGAAAAATGTAAATCCAATTTACATTTATATTATGATGTGAATCATATTCAAATAAGTACCTTGAAATAATTATATGAATACACTCACCCCAACCTAGCAACCAAAGTGACCCTAAGTGTGGTGATATCATCATCGCAAGGTTTCCCCTACGGATAACATTGGTGATCTACTCACCAAAACTTTAAGACAAAAGGTCTTTAACCATCATGCAATAAATACATGTTTAAGTGTTGTACATGAATGTCTCTAGGGGATAGTGGGAGACTATTGAGTTGTAAAATCTAGGCGACCCATTATTGAAGTAAATGTTAATATTTTATCATGCTAATATGAAATGAATGTTTGTTAGGTAACTTAAATTAAGTTCCCTTTATATAATTAGGGTTATGTACAATAGTCATATTGAATATCATAAATATTCATCAATGATCTTTAGTTTGAGAAAGAGATGGAAATCTTTCTCTATATACTGATTTCTAACTAATTTCTTGATGTAGATCCTCTGCATCGGAGTAGTGATTCGGAGGTATTGGAATAGTCAAGTCAAAGAGTTGACTTGATGAGGCAGAGATAAACTAAGATTTGAATTGTAATTATCAGTATCATACACACACCCTTTGACTAGAGGCAGATATATATATCTATGCGCATGAATGCGCACATAGAAAGTCCATTAGATAAACGGACTAACCTAGGTCCTAAACACGTTGTTGTACATATAAAAAAATATGAGAAGTATAATCTCTCAAATGAATCATCTAGGTTAATACTTGATGAACTGAGAGGCAGAGCGCACTCATGAGATATTTTGGGGTCAAAAGAATTCCATGCATGATCGAACATGAATTTGAGATATTAGTATATGCTTTTGGAAGTATATGATTAATAATATCTCCTAAGTATCGAATGAGAAATCTATTGATATGTCAGGAAGAAGATAATCAAACTAGCTTTTGAACTTCGAACATATCAAATTCTTTCAGCATGAAGGATGATAAGTATTAGGAATACTCTGGGTTAAATCAATCTTACTAGAACATGTACCATGATGCTTCCATTCAGAGGGAATGATGAAACTAGATGAATTTTAGTGGCTCCACTTTTGGCTCAATGATATAATAGTGTATTCAATTAAGTCTCATTTCTTTTGATTCCAATTTTCAATTCTAATTCTAAATGTTGGAAAGAGAAATGGTAATGGTAATGGAGATGAACACATATCTCAAGATCATTTCTAAGCTCCAAATGATTTGGACTATGATTATAAATGGAATAGGAAGTTGACTTCATCAATGTTCTCATTTATTGAGCTCATGGAAAGTGTGATGCATTTCGTTGAGCTCACATAGAGTGTCAATCATCTCATCTCAAGCTCAAAGATATTATATTTCGTTGAAAGTGGTATATACTCTGAAATTGGATATTTAAATAAGTTTCATGTCACTATAGATGTATAATGTGATCTTCCCGGCATTATCTCCAAGTATTTGCATTTGTATCTCACGAGTTCTGATTGGTTTAGGACTTGTACTTAGTAATGTCAAAATTTACGACAATAAATATTATTATCATAATTAAATTTCTACAAGGGTATTCTATGAATAATTCATAAATATACTTCACTATTTTAATATGAATAACGATTCATAATAACTAATATAACCTGATTGGAATAGTTTGGGATGGTTATGAGGGTTGGAATAAAGAATGTGATGTGATGTCACTATGATTTGTGATAGAACTCCATTCCTTGAAAAGAGGGGGGTAAACCGGGTTACCACGGGGTAAACCGAGGGTAACCCGATTACCAAATGAGCCCTTACGGATCTCCCAGATACTATGATATTTCCTCTCCACGTGTTTGCTTCTTTGATGCCATCAGGATTCCTTTGCTTGCACTTTGGCACTTGTGTTATCACATAGAAATAGAATGGGAGATTTTGATTAGGAAATTATGCTATATTTCATGATCAGCTCACCCAACCACACAAAATCTTTAGAAGCATCTAATGCGACTATATATGTAACATCCCTAATTTCTAATGACCAATTAAGTCCAAGATGATGAATAATTAGTGAGTTTGATTGGCTTTAAAATTTAAGAATTTAATTGTGATTAAGTATGGAAAATTAAGATGCCATTAGTGGCTAATTGTGGAATTGTGGCTAGAGGTGATTAAGTGGCTAAGTTTGATTAGTAATGTGATTACTATTCATAGGTGGGCCTTATGTGCAAATAGGAAGAGTTGGTGGGGTTTATGATGTAATTTTCCCAATGGTATAAGCACCCATAGGCGCCACCCCTTCATGTCCACTTCATCTTCTTCTTCTTGAAAACTTGGAGCTCTCTTCCCCCATAGCCGAAATTCCATGGAGCTCCATCTTGTTTCTTAGTTTTCTCCCTCATTTCTCCACCAAATTTCGAGTTCTTGGGCTCAAATCAAAGCTGTGGAAGAGAGGAATGTGGATCAAGTGTTTCATGTAAGATCAAAGGCCAAAGAAGAAGAAAAATCAAGCCTTTAAGCTCAAGGTGTAGACAGCCCAACCTTGTTCTTGAGAAGTTCTTCTTCAATCTTTTGAAGCTTGATTTGAGGTACAAATTTAGCCCTTCTCTTGCTGCCATATGTAGAGTTTTTACCACTTATATCCCAGATCTAAAATCAAGCCTTAGTTTTGGGGTTTTTGGTTGAAAAAAAATTGAGAAAAATAGACTCATGTGCACAATTTTTCTTGTGGCCAGAATCTGTGTGTCTTCCTTTTAATCCAAGTTGGACATGTATTTTGGGATCTTTCTTGGGTTCTCTTGGGTAGAATCATATGTTGATTAATACCCCATTAAGGTAGACTTAAATTCATGGGGTTAAATACGAAATTGCATGTGATTATAACATCTTAAAGAGGCTATACATGGACTGTCCACTGAAATTTTCAGATTTGTTGTTGTAAATGTTGGCCAATAACATGCATGATTTGGGAGTCTTCTTTAAATTCCCTTGAGTAGATTTATTTACTGATTATGACCCCAATAAATTGGCTTATGATTCTTGGTTTTAAATTTGAAAATTTAGGTGATTAGAAATATTTTGGATGTTGACATATGCATGTAACTGAATGTGTCCAGATCTGTCCATGAATTTTAAGTTAGTGTTTTAAGATGTATTTGAGGAGTTTCTCCATGTTTCCTTGAGTGAAATTACTTGTTGGTATATACTCTTTCATATTAACCTTTAGTCCATGGAGTTGTTTTAGAAAAATAAGGAGTTTTGAAGAGTTGTTGACTACCTATATCCTACATGACATAGAATGTCCAGATCTGTCCATGCATTTTAGATTAGAGTTTTAGGATGTATTTGGGGAGTTTCTTCATGTTTCCTTGAGTGTAATTATTGGTTAATATATACTCTTTCATATCAACCATTAATCCATGGGTTTGTTTTAGAAAAATGAAGAGTTTTTGAGGAGTTATTGACTACCTATATGACATCTCCACTGAATGTTCAGATTGGAGATGGTTGCCTTAGGACTAAGAACATACATGATTTTGACAATAACCTTAGATATCCTTTGGTGGATTTGACTATAGATATCTAGGTAATGTAATACACATGAAACCCATGTATTTGGATTGGTTTTGATGAAGATTTTGAGACTAATTTGGTTGCTGTCCATGAACAAAACTGTGACCAAATTCCATTGTAGAGTGCATGTTTAATCAAACTTTTAGGCATCCTTTAATAAGTTTTAAAAACACCAAGTCCCCTTGTTTCCCTATATTGAAATGGGAAATCAATTAGTGATTTAATCCCAGTTAGGAGAGGGATTAGGATAGGATAATTTTCCTTATGTTTGCAACCATATGCTTATTATACACATAGGTCTATGAGTGGATTAGATACATGTTTGGAGCATGTGATACTCTCGAACATACCCCTTTAAATGTTAGACCTATACAGGAAAATAAGACTATATGAACTTGCCATGAAGCAAGTCTTCCTCTAAGGAGTAGCCCGATCCTTGTAGGTTTTTCCGAATCTTTTGGGGCGTAGGAAGGAAAGAAGTTTCCGATAAGATAGCCAGGATCATGAGATTGATGTTCTTGAGTAGGAAATTAGAGAGAGACTATCGTATCAGATCTGTATCGTCGACCTTGGATCAATAGAGGTTCTTATAGAACAAGTTCGGGACAAGGACTGATAACTTGTAGATGTGAAACAAATCAAAGAAACCATAAACGCTTAGGGAGTAACATGAAAAAGAAATGGTGATGTCACATATGATCAGTCATGGAGAATGGTGCTCCGACTGTGCGAGGGCGTGGTGACCCTCACCTGAGCAGGAGATGAGGTCGCTCAGGCTTGGGTAGCGGACATTGAGAGCATGGGTCTAGGATCCCAGTCTTTTTACGTGTTTTCTTCGAGCCGGCTCGGTTTTTACGCTTCGTTGGGATCCACGAGTTGTCTAGACCATTCCGCTGACCCGTTCGTTTTTCTTAGAGAGCCTAGGTTGGGGGTTCTCTGCAGTTTTTTCTTTACGAGCTCGTATGGTTTTTACGTACTTTTCTCCTCCGGGAGTTGAGTATAGGGAGAGGAAGTCGGGTCCGGCAGGCTTACCTCTTCTTTGTTTTCCTGCCTCTAGTGGCGTAGTAGTCGTACTACCACTGCCTTTTCGTGGACCACACTTCCACTGGGATTGGCGAGAGCAGACGAATCCCTTTGGGGGTTTCTTCACCGCTGAAAATTTATTTGACATTGATGTCCCATGAATACCTTTCCGCTTAGGCGTGCCCTGGTGATGGGGTAGTGGCCAGCAGACATCAATGTCCCATAGGTAGCTTCCGCTAGGCTGTGACCTAGCGAGGAAATAATGGTTAAGAGATTGTGACAGTTCACCATTTGCCAGTTAAGATGTTGTTTCATCTGTAGACATTGATGTTCCATAAATACCTTTCCGCTAAGGCGTGCCCTGGTGATGGGGTAGTGGTTAGCAGACATTAATGACTTCATAAATACCTTTCCGCTAAGGCGTGCCCTGGTGATGGGGTAGTGGTTAGCAGACACTAATGACTTCATAAATACCTTTCCGCTAAGGCGTGCCCTGGTGATGGGGTAGTGGTTAGCAGACACTAATGACTTCATTATTACCTTTCCGCCATGCAGGTGTCCTGGTGATAGGGTAATGGTTAGTAGATACTGAGGATTTCACTTACCTTTCCGCCAGGCTGTGACCTCGTGATGGGGTAAGAGATGAGTGACTTTTTCGCTAGGAGACTAGTGACGACAATTCTGTTAGTAGAGGCTAGCGAGGGTTGGGTGTTGAGAGAGTTGTGAGTACGTTTCCTTTCATACACCTTCGTGAGCGAGCTATCACACGTGTCGACCGAGGATCAATGAGTCGAGAGAACAAGCTAGAAGGAGTGTTGGGAACTTAGTTAGGATGCAAGGTACCATCGCATGCCTACGGAGGCACCCCAACCCTGAGGCGTACATCATACCTCAGAGTCATAGTGTGAGGTTCAACCTGGACTTTGAAGTCCTACCCGGATATTGAGGTCCTAACCGGACCAAGACCACAGACTTACTTCTAGGCTTGAGTTGTTGTTGGGTTAGTTCCATTGATCGAGGGAGACACGGTGTGGTGGTGAGCGAGAGTGAGTGCTTCTTGTTAGCTTTCCAAAAGCATGTAAACAACTTAAAAAAGAATAAATTAACCTATAAATGCTTGCTAGTTCTTTTGTTACCCACTACAGCTACTTTTTGTCTCTCTAGTAGTTCTAGTCTTTGCTTTGTTACCTTACTTAGTAGAACTGCGTAGAATTTGTACGTACAACTTTGTAACAGATACTTTTGTCCCTTTTTCTACTATGGCAGGCAAGGGCCCTGCGATCGAGTAGCCGACGTACTTGGGCTACTGTTGTTTCTTTTTGGTGCTACACTTTCAGAGCAGGCATACCCCTTTGGAGCTCATTAGACAGTTGTATGTTGTAATCTCCTCTGTAGACTCATTTTGGGATATATGTATATGTATATTGGATGTTGTGGAATTCAGTATGTTATATGAATGAAATGGAAATGAATGAAATGAATATGAATGGATATCATTGTTGTGGTTCAGTTCTGGTGCACTCTTCTTCCGCTTCCAGTTTCTTTGTGGTTGCTTGTTTAGCATTAATATAAATCTAGTGAATGTCATAAGCAAAAAAAAAAAAAAATCCCCAGGTTTTTCATAAGCATGAGATTAACTTAAGCTTGTTAAGTGTGCAAATGACGTGTTTGGCGGGTAACCTAAGGTCCTCGGGAGGACGGTCGTCACAGGTTTGGTATCAGAGCAGACTTACCCCGATACACGCATTCGCATAACTTAATAGCGAGAGTCTTCTGATTTCTCATGAAGCCGAATGGGAAATTTTTTGACATTCAAAAGATTTATGTAACCACAAGTCACCAGAACATTTCATTCATATAAGTATCCCAAGAGGAGAAATAGTACAACTGATTATTTTCTAAAGTGTGCTTAACTATGATATGATCCAATACAGGAAGGATCAGCATGGCACCCCGAGTAGCTCGCGATCAGCCAGGAGAGATGGCACAGGTACTAGATGCACTCGCTGATCTGCGACAGAGACAGGATCAGATACTTGCCCAGCAGACTGAGTTGGTTGAGCGCCAGACTGGGATGGAGCTGAGGATGGAGGAGTTGTCTGACTCCTCATACCACCCATCCAGGGATGAGTCCGCTAGAGCCGAGCATCTATTCTCTGAGGAGATTCACCAGCATACTGAGGCAGAGATTCCGAGGGAGTCAGGAGCCGACAGAGCTGAGGTAGGCCAAGGGCCTACAGCAGGAGTAGAGGTCACAGGGTTTGTTCTTCCTACTGCACCGAGACACCATGATGTCTTCACATCCTACCAGAGAGCTGGAGTACCCAGATTCCAGGGCACGGGTACATCTGACGAGGCTGAGCAGTGGCTCAGGACGGTGATGAAGGTGTTCAGGATGATTCAGGCACCACTAGAGTCGTGGTTACCTTTTGCTGAGTTCTCCCTTACTGGGTTTGCAGAGCGCTGGTGGGAGGCTACTGTGTCTGAGATGGGACGTGTGCCTACTTGGACAGACTTTGAGACCCACTTCAGAGGCCACTTCTTCTCAGGGAAGTGGAAGGAGACACAGCGCAGGTTGTTCGCAGAGCTGAGACAGGGCAGGATGACAGCGCGAGAGTACTTTGTGCGCTACACCGAGTTGTCACGCCACACATCTTCTGCAGCTGCTTTTCTAGAGGAGAATCTGGAGAAGTTTGTTCGTGGCATGAGAGAGGACGTTCAGGAGAAGTTGGTAGGGCTGAGACTGACTACCATTGCTGAGGTGACTGACGCAGCAGAGCGGATTGAGGACGTCCGTGAGAGACATTTTGGGAGTACCTTTAGACCGCCACCAGTACCACCGAGGTCGTCTGGGCCTATTCGGCGGCAGTTCCAGCCACAGCGGTCAGCACGACGCTTTCGTCCGACAGGGACGGTTTCTTCTGGCAGTGTTCGCTCGACCCCCACGACTACTTTGGGAGGAGCACTGGCCAGTAGAGGTTTTGAGGCAGCGCGACCATCTGGGTCGTAGAGGTTTGGAGCACAGAGCGCGAGACCCGCAGAGAGTGCCGGTCCATCTTCTATGCCGAGCAGGGCGATCAGGTGCTACCAGTGCCAGCAGGTGGGACATATCAGGTCCCAGTGCCCACAGCTACAGACTCCACCACCTCCACCTCCACCGCGTTCGAGAGCTACCGGGAGGAGCTCCCAGTACAGAGGTCAGCAGAGACCAGCTCAGAGCGCAGCAGGATCCAGTGCCGGATCTATACGTCAGGGACAGATTCACGCAGTTACAGCTGAGCAGGCACGGTCCGCGGCCACGGTTGTGAAAGGTATGGTTTCAGTTTCGAGCCATCCTTTTCACGTGTTGTTTGATTCTGGTGCTACCCATTCGTTTCTTGCTGTGAGGCTTCTAGCCACATTGGGTAGAGTCGCGGAGGACGTAGATCCTCCATTTCACATTCGAGGGCCTGGCGGACAGTTGTTCGTGATTTCAGAGATAGTTAGAGGGTTATCAGTGTCCATAGGTGGTCACGAGATGACTGCGGATTGCCTTCTACTACAGCTTGTTGAGTTCGACATGATTTTGGGCATGGATTGGTTGTCTACACATCACGCCTTAGTCTATTGTTACAGGAAGACTGTTGTCTTCAGGATCCCCGGCTTGACAGAGTTCACTTTTGAGGGGACATTGCAGGACTCTAGGATGGAGTATATTTCAGTGCTGAGAGCACAACGACTGGTTGATCATGGATGTGACACTTTCCTGGCCTTTGTTCAGGAGGTTGCAGATAGAGAGCCGATGGCTCAAGACATTAGAGTTGTGTCAGAGTATCCTGATGTGTTTCCTGAGGAGTTACCAGGATTACCTCCAGTTAGAGAGATCGAGTTTGAGATCTCGCTACTTCCCGATACGCAGCCGATCTCCATGGCTCCGTATCGCATGGCACCCGCAGAGCTGAGAGAGCTGAAGGTGCAGCTACAGGAGTTGCTTGACTTAGGCTTTGTGAGGCCGAGCACTTCACCTTGGGGCGCTCATGTACTCTTTGTTCGGAAAAAGGATGGAACCATGCGGTTATGCATTGATTATAGACAACTGAATAAGAGGACGGTGAAGAACCGTTATCCTCTACCATGCATTGATGATCTGTTTGATCAGCTACAAGGATCTTCGGTGTTCTCGAAGATCGACCTCCGCTCGGGTTACCATCAGTTGAGGATTCGGGAGACAGACGTCCCAAAGACAGCCTTTCGGACACGGTATGGCCACTACGAGTTTGTAGTGATGCCATTCGGACTGACGAATGCCCCCGCGGCATTCATGGACATGATGAACAGAGTATTCCATCCTTACTTGGACAAGTTTGTTGTGGTGTTCATAGATGATGTGCTGGTTTACTCGAAGAATGAATGGAACCATGAGAACGACTTGAGAGCAGTGCTTGGTACCTTGAGAGAGCATAGACTGTATGCCAAGTTGAGTAAGTGTGAGTTTTGGCTACCTCAGGTCTCATTCTTGGGACACGTCATCTCAGGAGCAGGAGTCGCAGTGGACCCTTCGAAGATAGATGCTGTGATGTCTTGGGAACAGCCCAAGACAGTGACACAGATCCGCAGTTTTCTTGGGTTGGCAGGCTATTACAGACGCTTTGTCAGCAACTTTTCGCGGATCGTACTACCTTTGACGCGTTTGACGCAGAAGGGAGTACCTTTTGTTTGGGATAGTTCGTGCGAGCAGGCTTTCAGGAAACTGAAGGAGAGACTTACTACAGCTCTGATCCTTGCTCTACCATCAGGTACACAGGACTATGCGGTTTACACAGACGCGTCAGGTGATGGTTTGGGAGCAGTGCTGATGCAGAGGGGGCATGTGATTGCCTATGCTTCAAGACAGTTGAGACCGCATGAGCGGAATTACCCCACACACGATCTTGAGTTGGCGGCAGTGGTCTTCGCTTTGAAGACCTGGCGTCACTACTTGTACGGGGTTAACTTTGAGCTCTTCACAGACCACAAGAGTCTGAAGTACATATTTGATCAGAAGGAGCTGAACATGAGGCAGCGCAGATGGTTAGAGCTGCTGAAGGACTACGATTGCACGATCTCTTACCATCCTGGTAAGGGAAACGTGGTTGCAGACGCCCTTAGCAGGAGAGCGCACACGGAGGGTACGATGAACTGGCTATACACTTGGGACTTACTTGCAGCACTGACGGATTGGCATCCACAGGACGGTGCATCTTCTCCCATCTCCGTACCTCCTAGGTACAGCAGCTTTTGGGACCGTATTGTGTCAGGTCAGCAGACAGACCCGTGGATTCACGACAGATACATGCGGGCAGTGAAGGACGAGTTTGACGATTTTGTTGTTGCAGAGTCTATTCTGTGGAAGGCAGGTCGGGTAGTGGTTCCCAACGATGAGCAGCTACGAAGAGACATACTTGACGAGGCGCATTGTTCACATCTTTCCATTCATCCCGGCAGTACGAAGATGTACCACGATCTTCGCCGACATTTCTGGTGGGACGGGATGAAGAGGGACGTAGCTAGGCATGTCAGCAGGTGTTTGACTTGCCAGATGGTGAAGGCAGAGCATAGACGACCACCTGGATTACTGCAGCCTCTCCCCATTCCTGAGTGGAAGTGGGAGAGCATTTCGATGGACTTTGTTACAGGACTGCCAAGGACACCAGGAGGCCATGATTCCATTTGGGTCATTGTTGACAGGTTGACGAAGTCAGCCCATTTTATACCTGTTAGCATGACTTATACACCTTCTCAGTTGGCCAGATTGTACATACAGCACATTGTGAGGTTACATGGCATACCCCGAGAGGTAGTGTCTGACAGAGACTCGAGGTTCACTTCCCATTACTGGCAGCAGTTCATGTCAGCTTTACAGACCGAGCTGAAGATGAGTTCAGCGTATCACCCTCAGACGGACGGACAGAGCGAGCGTACGATACAGACCTTGGAGGATCTTTTACGCGCCTGTTCTCTAGAGTGGAAGGGATCCTGGAAGGATCATTTACCTCTTGTTGAGTTCACTTATAATAACAACCATCATTCGAGCATCGGCATGGCGCCATTCGAGGCTCTTTACGGGCGGAGATGCCTTACGCCAATCAGTTGGCGCGAGGTAGGCGATCATGCGTTGTATACCGTGGATCTCTTGGAGGAGACTGCGAGGGTTGTTGACTTGGTAAGGAGGAAGCTCTTGACGGCATAGAGTCGCCAGAAGAGCTATGCAGATCGCCGACGCCGACACTTGGAGTTTCAGGTTGGGGATTTTGTGTTCCTGCGTGTATCGCCCATGAAGGGGATACAACGGTTCGGAGTTCGTGGCAAGCTGGCGCCACGTTTTGTTGGGCCATTTGAGATACTTTCACGTGTCGGGAAGGTGGCGTACAGACTGGCACTTCCCCCACATTTGGCGGCTATACACGACATATTCCATGTGTCGAACTTGAGGAAGTACGTGCACGATCCTCAGCACATCATCAGCTATGAGAGCCTTGACATAGAGCCAGAGTTGACATACGAGGAGGAGCCAGTACAGATACTTGATTTTGCTGTCAGGAGGCTTTGGAACAAGGAGATTCCCTTGGTCAAGATCCTATGGCACCGACAGGGTGTTGAGGAGGCGACATGGGAGACCGAAGCAGCTATGCGAGAGAAATACCCGCGACTCTTCTCAGGTACTTTTGCAGTTTAGTTTATCAGTTCTCTGTATGGCAAATTATTTCACTTTCTGGGTAAAAACCTTCTTTGAGGTTTTTATGGGTTAGAAACCTTTTGAGGTTTTTATGACATACTGACAAAACCGACTTAGAAGCGGAGTCTCGAGGACGAGACTCTCTTTGAGGTTTTTATGATTGTAACATCCCTAATTTCTAATGACCAATTAAGTCCAAGATGATGAATAATTAGTGAGTTTGATTGGCTTTAAAATTTAAGAATTTAATTGTGATTAAGTATGGAAAATTAAGATGCCATTAGTGGCTAATTGTGGAATTGTGGCTAGAGGTGATTAAGTGGCTAAGTTTGATTAGTAATGTGATTACTATTCATAGGTGGGCCTTATGTGCAAATAGGAAGAGTTGGTGGGGTTTATGATGTAATTTTCCCAAGGGTATAAGCACCCATAGGCGCCACCCCTTCATCTCCACTTCATCTTCTTCTTCTTGAAAACTTGGAGCTCTCTTCCCCCATAGCCGAAATTCCATGGAGCTCCATCTTGTTTCTTAGTTTTCTCCCTCATTTCTCCACCAAATTTCGAGTTCTTGGGCTCAAATCAAAGCTGTGGAAGAGAGGAATGTGGATCAAGTGTTGCATGTAAGATCAAAGGCCAAAGAAGAAGAAACATCAAGCCTTTAAGCTCAAGGTGTAGACAGCCCAACCTTGTTCTTGAGAAGTTCTTCTTCAATCTTTTGAAGCTTGATTTGAGGTACAAATTTAGCCCTTCTCTTGCTGCCATATGTAGAGTTTTTACCACTTATATCCCAGATCTAAAATCAAGCCTTAGTTTTGGGGTTTTTGGTTGAAGAAAATTGAGAAAAATAGACTCATGTGCACAATTTTTCTTGTGGCCAGAATCTGTGTGTCTTCCTTTTAATCCAAGTTGGACATGTATTTTGGGATCTTTCTTGGGTTCTCTTGGGTAGAATCATATGTTGATTAATACCCCATTAAGGTAGACTTAAATTCATGGGGTTAAATACGAAATTGCATGTGATTATAACATCTTAAAGAGGCTATACATGGACTGTCCACTGAAATTTTCAGATTTGTTGTTGTAAATGTTGGCCAATAACATGCATGATTTGGGAGTCTTCTTTAAATTCTCTTGAGTAGATTTATTTACTGATTATGACCCCAATAACATGGCTTATGATTCTTGGTTTTAAATTTGAAAATTTAGGTGATTAGAAATATTTTGGATGTTGACATATGCATGTAACTGAATGTGTCCAGATCTGTCCATGAATTTTAAGTTAGTGTTTTAAGATGTATTTGAGGAGTTTCTCCATGTTTCCTTGAGTGAAATTACTTGTTGGTATATACTCTTTCATATTAACCTTTAGTCCATGGAGTTGTTTTAGAAAAATAAGGATTTTTGAAGAGTTGTTGACTACCTATATCCTACATGACATAGAATGTCCAGATCTGTCCATGCATTTTAGATTAGAGTTTTAGGATGTATTTGGGGAGTTTCTTCATGTTTCCTTGAGTGTAATTATTGGTTAATATATACTCTTTCATATCAACCATTAATCCATGGGTTTGTTTTAGAAAAATGAAGAGTTTTTGAGGAGTTATTGACTACCTATATGACATCTCCACTGAATGTTCAGATTGGAGATGGTTGCCTTAGGACTAAGAACATACATGATTTTGACAATAACCTTAGACATCCTTTGGTGGATTTGACTATAGATATCTAGGTAATGTAATACACATGAAACCCATGTATTTGGATTGGTTTTGATGAAGATTTTGAGACTAATTTGGTTTCTGTCCATGAACAAAACTGTGACCAAATTCCATTGTAGAGTGCATGTTTAATCAAACTTTTAGGCATCCTTTAATAAGTTTTAAAAACACCAAGTCCCCTTGTTTCCCTATATTGAAATGGGAAATCAATTAGTGATTTAATCCCAGTTAGGAGAGGGATTAGGATAGGATAATTTTCCTTATGTTTGCAACCATATGCTTATTATACACATAGGTCTATGAGTGGATTAGATACATGTTTGGAGCATGTGATACTCTCGAACATACCCCTTTAAATGTTAGACCTATACAGGAAAATAAGACTATATGAACTTGCCATGAAGCAAGTCTTCCTCTAAGGAGTAGCCCGATCCTTGTAGGTTTTTCCGAATCTTTTGGGGCGTAGGAAGGAAAGAAGTTTCCGATAAGATAGCCAGGATCATGAGATTGATGTTCTTGAGTAGGAAATTAGAGAGAGACTATCGTATCAGATCTGTATCGTCGACCTTGGATCAATAGAGGTTCTTATAGAACAAGTTCGGGACAAGGACCGATAACTTGTAGATGTGAAACAAATCAAAGAAACCATAGACGCTTAGGGAGTAACATGAAAAAGAAATGGTGATGTCACATATGATCAGTCATGGAGAATGGTGCTCCGACTGTGCGAGGGCGTGGTGACCCTCACCTGAGCAGGAGATGAGGTCGCTCAGGCTTGGGTAGCGGACATTGAGAGCATGGGTCTAGGATCCCAGTCTTTTTACGTGTTTTCTTCGAGCCGGCTCGGTTTTTACGCTTCGTTGGGATCCACGAGTTGTCTAGACCATTCCGCTGACCCGTTCGTTTTTCTTAGAGAGCCTAGGTTGGGGGTTCTCTGCAGTTTTTTCTTTACGAGCTCGTATGGTTTTTACGTACTTTTCTCCTCCGGGAGTTGAGTATCGGGAGAGGAAGTCGGGTCCGGCAGGCTTACCTCTTCTTTGTTTTCCTGCCTCTAGTGGCGTAGTAGTCGTACTACCACTGCCTTTCCGTGGACCACACTTCCACTGGGATTGGCGAGAGCAGACGAATCCCTTTGGGGGTTTCTTCACCGCTGAAAATTTATTTGACATTGATGTCCCATGAATACCTTTCCGCTTAGGCGTGCCCTGGTGATGGGGTAGTGGCCAGCAGACATCAATGTCCCATAGGTAGCTTCCGCTAGGCTGTGACCTAGCGAGGAAATAATGGTTAAGAGATTGTGACAGTTCACCATTTGCCAGTTAAGATGTTGTTTCATCTGTAGACATTGATGTTCCATAAATACCTTTCCGCTAAGGCGTGCCCTGGTGATGGGGTAGTGGTTAGCAGACACTAATGACTTCATAAATACCTTTCCGCTAAGGCGTGCCCTGGTGATGGGGTAGTGGTTAGCATACACTAATGACTTCATAAATACCTTTCCGCTAAGGCGTGCCCTGGTGATGGGGTAGTGGTTAGCAGACACTAATGACTTCATTATTACCTTTCCGCCATGCAGGTGTCCTGGTGATAGGGTAATGGATAGTAGATACTGAGGATTTCACTTACCTTTCCGCCAGGCTGTGACGTCGTGATGGGGTAAGAGATGAGTGACTTTTTCGCTAGGAGACTAGTGACGACAATTCTGTTAGGAGAGGCTAGCGAGGGTTGGGTGTTGAGAGAGTTGTGAGTACGTTTCATTTCATACACCTTCGTGAGCGAGCTATCACACGTGTCGATCGAGGATCAATGAGTCGAGAGAACAATCTAGAAGGAGTGTTGGGAAGTTAGTTAGGATGCAAGGTACCATCGCATGCCTACGGAGGCACCCCAACCCTGAGGCGTACATCATACCTCAGAGTCATAGTGTGAGGTTCAACCTGGACTTTGAAGTCCTACCCGGATATTGAGGTCCTAACCGGACCAAGACCACAGACTTACTTCTAGGCTTGAGTTGTTGTTGGGTTAGTTCCATTGATCGAGGGAGACACGGTGTGGTGGTGAGCGAGAGTGAGTGCTTCTTGTTAGCTTTCCAAAAGCAAGTAAACAACTTAAAAAAGAATAAATTAACCTATAAATGCTTGCTAGTTCTTTTGTTACCCACTACAGCTACTTTTTGTCTCTCTAGTAGTTCTAGTCTTTGCTTTGTTACCTTAGTAGAACTGCGTAGAATTTGTACGTACAACTTTGTAACAGATACTTTTGTCCCTTTTTCTACTATGGCAGGCAAGGGCCCTGCGATCGAGTAGCCGACGTACTTGGGGCTACTGTTGTTTCTTTTTGGTGCTACACTTTCAGAGCAGGTATACCCCTTTGGAGCTCATTAGACAGTTGTATGTTGTGATCTCCTCTGTAGACTCATTTTGGGATATATGTATATGTATATTGGATGTTGTGGAATTCAGTATGTTATATGAATGAAATGGAAATGAATGAAATGAATATGAATGGATATCATTGTTGTGGTTCAGTTCTGGTGCACTCTTCTTCCGCTTCCAGTTTCTTTGTGGTTGCTTGTTTAGCATTAATATAAATCTAGTGAATGTCATAAGCAAAAAAAAAAAAAATTCCCCAGGTTTTTCATAAGCATGAGATTAACTTAAGCTTGTTAAGTGTGCAAATGACGTGTTTGACGGGTAACCTAAGGTCCTCGGGAGGACGGTCGTCACAGGTTTGGTATCAGAGCAGACTTACCCCGATACACGCATTCGCATAACTTAATAGCGAGAGTCTTCTGATTTCTCATGAAGCCGAATGGGAAATTTTTTGACATTCAAAAGATTTATGTAACCACAAGTCACCAGAACATTTCATTCATATAAGTATCCCAAGAGGAGAAATAGTACAACTGATTATTTTCTAAAGTGTGCTTAACTATGATATGATCCAATACAGGAAGGATCAGCATGGCACCCCGAGTAGCTCGCGATCAGCCAGGAGAGATGGCACAGGTACTAGATGCACTCGCTGATCTGCGACAGAGACAGGATCAGATACTTGCCCAGCAGACTGAGTTGGTTGAGCGCCAGACTGGGATGGAGCTGAGGATGGAGGAGTTGTCTGACTCCTCATACCACCCATCCAAGGATGAGTCCGCTAGAGCCGAGCATCTATTCTCTGAGGAGATTCACCAGCATACTGAGGCAGAGATTCCGAGGGAGTCAGGAGCCGATAGAGCTGAGGTAGGCCAAGGGCCTACAGCAGGAGTAGAGGTCACAGGGTTTGTTCTTCCTACTGCACCGAGACACCATGATGTCTTCACATCCTACCAGAGAGCTGGAGTACCCAGATTCCAGGGCACGGGTACATCTGACGAGGCTGAGCAGTGGCTCAGGACGGTGATGAAGGTGTTCAGGATGATTCAGGCACCACTAGAGTCGTGGTTACCTTTTGCTGAGTTCTCCCTTACTGGGTTTGCAGAGCGCTGGTGGGAGGCTACTGTGTCTGAGATGGGACGTGTGCCGACTTGGACAGACTTTGAGACCCACTTCAGAGGCCACTTCTTCTCAGGGAAGTGGAAGGAGACACAGCGCAGGATGTTCGCAGAGCTGAGACAGGGCAGGATGACAGCGCGAGAGTACTTTGTGCGCTACACTGAGTTGTCACGCCACACATCTTCTGCAGCTGCTTTTCCAGAGGAGAATCTGGAGAAGTTTGTTCGTGGCATGAGAGAGGACGTTCAGGAGAAGTTGGTAGGGCTGAGACTGACTACCATTGCTGAGGTGACTGACGCAGCAGAGCGGACTAAGGACGTCCGCGAGAGACGTTTTGGGAGTACCTTTAGACCGCCACCAGTACCACCGAGGTCATCTGGGCCTATTCGGCGGCAGTTCCAGCCACAGCGGTCAGCACGACGCTTTCGTCCGACAGGGACGGTTTCTTCTGGCAGTGTTCGCTCGACCCCCACGACTACTTTGGGAGGAGCACTGGCCAATAGAGGTTTTGAGGCAGCGCGACCATCTAGGTCGCAGAGGTTTGGAGCACAGAGCGCGAGACCCGCAGAGAGTGCCGGTCCATCTTCTATGCCGAGCAGGGAGATCAGGTGCTACCAGTGCCAGCAGGTGGGACATATCAGGTCCCAGTGCCCACAGCTACAGACTCCACCACCTCCACCTCCACCGCGTTCGAGAGCTACCGGGAGGAGCTCCCAGTACAGAGGTCAGCAGAGACCAGCTCAGAGCGCAGCAGGATCCAGTGCCGGATCTATACGTCAGGGACAGATTCACGCAGTTACAGCTGAGCAGGCACGGTCCGCGGCCACGGTTGTGAAAGGTATGGTTTCAGTTTCGAGCCATCCTTTTCACGTGTTGTTTGATTCTGGTGCTACCCATTCGTTTCTTGCTGTGAGGCTTCTAGCCACATTGGGTAGAGTCGCGGAGGACGTAGATCCTCCATTTCACATTCGAGGGCCTGGCGGACAGTTGTTCGTGATTTCAGAGATAGTTAGAGGGTTATCAGTGTCCATAGGCGGTCACGAGATGACTGCGGATTGCCTTCTACTACAGCTTGTTGAGTTCGACATGATTTTGGGCATGGATTGGTTGTCTACACATCACGCCTTAGTCGATTGTTACAGGAAGACTGTTGTCTTCAGGATCCCCGGCTTGACAGAGTTCACTTTTGAGGGGACATTGCAGGACTCTAGGATGGAGTATATTTCAGTGCTGAGAGCACAACGACTGGTTGATCAGGGATGTGACACTTTCCTGGCCTTTGTTCAGGAGGTTGCAGATAGAGAGCCGATGGCTCAAGACATTAGAGTTGTGTCAGAGTATCCTGATGTGTTTCCTGAGGAGTTACCAGGATTACCTCCAGTTAGAGAGATCGAGTTTGAGATCTCGCTACTTCCCGATACGCAGCCGATCTCCATGGCTCCGTATCGCATGGCACCCGCAGAGCTGAGAGAGCTGAAGGTGCAGCTACAGGAGTTGCTTGACTTAGGCTTTGTGAGGCCGAGCACTTCACCTTGGGGCTCTCCTGTACTCTTTGTTCGGAAAAAGGATGGAACCATGCGGTTATGCATTGATTATAGACAGCTGAATAAGAGGACGGTGAAGAACCGTTATCCTCTACCACGCATTGATTATCTGTTTGATCAGCTACAAGGATCTTCGGTGTTCTCGAAGATCGACCTCCGCTCGGGTTACCATCAGTTGAGGATTCGGGAGACAGACGTCCCAAAGACAGCCTTTTGGACACGGTATGGCCACTACGAGTTTGTAGTGATGCCATTCGGACTGACGAATGCCCCCGCGGCATTCATGGACATGATGAACAGAGTATTCCGTCCTTACTTGGACAAGTTTGTTGTGGTGTTCATAGATGATGTGCTGGTTTACTCGAAGAATGAATGGGACCATGAGAACGACTTGAGAGCAGTGCTTGGTACCTTGAGAGAGCATAGACTGTATGCCAAGTTGAGTAAGTGTGAGTTTTGGCTACCTCAGGTCTCATTCTTGGGACACGTCATCTCAGGAGCAGGAGTCGCAGTGGACCCTTCGAAGATAGATGCTGTGATGTCTTGGGAACAGCCCAAGACAGTGACACAGATCCGCAGTTTTCTTGGGTTGGCAGGCTATTACAGACGCTTTGTCAGCAACTTTTCGCGGATCGTACCTACCTTTGACGCGTTTGACGCAGAAGGGAGTACCTTTTGTTTGGGATAGTTCGTGCGAGCAGGCTTTCAGGACACTGAAGGAGAGACTTACTACAGCTCTGATCCTTGCTCTACCATCAGGTACACAGGACTATGCGGTTTACACAGACGCGTCAGGTGATAGTTTGGGAGCAGTGCTGATGCAGAGGGGGCATGTGATTGCCTATGCTTCAAGACAGTTGAGACCGCATGAGCAGAATTACCCCACACACGATCTTGAGTTGGCGGCAGTGGTCTTCGCTTTGAAGACCTGGCGTCACTACTTGTACGGGGTTAACTTTGAGCTCTTCACAGACCACAAGAGTCTAAAGTACATATTTGATCAGAAGGAGCTGAACATGAGGCAGCGCAGATGGTTAGAGCTGCTGAAGGACTACGATTGCACGATCTCTTACCATCCTGGTAAGGGAAACGTGGTTGCAGACGCCCTTAGCAGGAGAGCGCACACGGAGGGTACGATGAACTGGCTATACACTTGGGACTTACTTGCAGCACTGACGGATTGGCATCCACAGGACGGTGCATCTTCTCCCATCTCCGTACCTCCTAGGTACAGCAGCTTTTGGGACCGTATTGTGTCAGGTCAGCAAACAGACCCGTGGATTCACGACAGATACATGCGGGCAGTGAAGGACGAGTTTGACAATTTTGTTGTTGCAGAGTCTATTCTGTGGAAGGCAGTTCGGGTAGTGGTTCCCAACGATGAGCAGCTACGAAGAGACATACTTGACGAGGCGCATTGTTCACATCTTTCCATTCATCCCGGCAGTACGAAGATGTACCACGATCTTCGCCGACATTTCTGGTGGGACGGGATGAAGAGGGACGTAGCTAGGCATGTCAGCAGGTGTTTGACTTGCCAGATGGTGAAGGCAGAGCATAGACGACCACCTGGATTACTGCAGCCTCTCCCCATTCCTGAGTGGAAGTGGGAGAGCATTTCGATGGACTTTGTTACAGGACTGCCAAGGACACCAGGAGGCCATGATTCCATTTGGGTCATTGTTGACAGGTTGACGAAGTCAGCCCATTTTATACCTGTTAGCATGACTTATACACCTTCTCAGTTGGCCAGATTGTACATACAGCACATTGTGAGGTTACATGGCATACCCCGAGAGGTAGTGTCTGACAGAGGCTCGAGGTTCACTTCCCATTACTGGCAGCAGTTCATGTCAGCTTTACAGACCGAGCTGAAGATGAGTTCAGCGTATCACCCTCAGACGGACGGACAGAGCGAGCGTACGATACAGACCTTGGAGGATCTTTTACGCGCCTGTTCTCTAGAGTGGAAGGGATCCTGGAAGGATCATTTACCTCTTGTTGAGTTCACTTATAACAACAACCATCATTCGAGCATCGGCATGGCGCCATTCGAGGCTCTTTACGGGCGGAGATGCCTTACGCCAATCAGTTGGCGCGAGGTAGGCGATCATGCATTGTATACCGTGGATCTCTTGGAGGAGACTGCGAGGGTTGTTGACTTGGTAAGGAGGAAGCTCTTGACGGCACAGAGTCGCCAGAAGAGCTATGCAGATCGCCGACGCCGACACTTGGAGTTTCAGGTTGGGGATTTTGTGTTCCTGCGTGTATCGCCCATGAAGGGGATACAACGGTTCGGAGTTCGTGGCAAGCTGGCGCCACGTTTTGTTGGGCCATTTGAGATACTTTCACGTGTCGGGAAGGTGGCGTACAGACTGGCACTTCCCCCACGTTTGGCGGCTATACACGACATATTCCATGTGTCGAACTTGAGGAAGTACGTGCACGATCCTCAGCACATCATCAGCTATGAGAGCCTTGACATAGAGCCAGAGTTGACATACGAGGAGGAGCCAGTACAGATACTTGATTTTGCTGTCAGGAGGCTTCGGAACAAGGAGATTCCCTTGGTCAAGATCCTATGGCACCGACAGGGTGTTGAGGAGGCGACATGGGAGACCGAAGCAGCTATGCGAGAGAAATACCCGCGACTCTTCTCAGGTACTTTTCCAGTTTAGTTTATCAGTTCTCTGTATGGCAAATTATTTCACTTTCTGGGTAAAAACCTTCTTTGAGGTTTTTATGGGTTAGAAACCTTTTGAGGTTTTTATGACATACTGACAAAACCGACTTAGAAGCGGAGTCTCGAGGACGAGACTCTCTTTGAGGTTTTTATGATTGTAACATCGCTAATTTCTAATGACCAATTAAGTCCAAAATGATGAATAATTAGTGAGTTTGATTGGCTTTAAAATTTAAGAATTTAATTGTGATTAAGTATGGAAAATTAAGATGCCATGAGTGGCTAATTGTGGAATTGTGGCTAGAGGTGATTAAGTGGCTAAGTTTGATTAGTAATGTGATTACTATTCATAGGTGGGCCTTATGTGCAAATAGGAAGAGTTGGTGGGGTTTATGATGTAATTTTCCCAAGGGTATAAGCACCCATAGGCGCCACCCCTTCATCTCCACTTCATCTTCTTCTTCTTGAAAACTTGGAGCTCTCTTCCCCCATAGCCGAAATTCCATGGAGCACCATCTTGTTTCTTAGTTTTCTCCCTCATTTCTCCACCAAATTTCGAGTTCTTGGGCTCAAATCAAAGCTGTGGAAGAGAGGAATGTGGATCAAGTGTTGCATGTAAGATCAAAGGCCAAAGAAGAAGAAAAATCAAGCCTTTAAGCTCAAGGTGTAGACAGCCCAACCTTGTTCTTGAGAAGTTCTTCTTCAATCTTTTGAAGCTTGATTTGAGGTACAAATTTAGCCCTTCTCTTGCTGCCATATGTAGAGTTTTTACCACTTATATCCCAGATCTAAAATCAAGCCTTAGTTTTGGGGTTTTTGGTTGAAAAAAATTGAGAAAAATAGACTCATGTGCACAATTTTTCTTGTGGCCAGAATCTGTGTGTCTTCCTTTTAATCCAAGTTGGACATGTATTTTGGGATCTTTCTTGGGTTCTCTTGGGTAGAATCATATGTTGATTAATACCCCATTAAGGTAGACTTAAATTCATGGGGTTAAATACGAAATTGCATGTGATTATAACATCTTAAAGAGGCTATACATGGACTGTCCACTGAAATTTTCAGATTTGTTGTTGTAAATGTTGGCCAATAACATGCATGATTTGGGAGTCTTCTTTAAATTCCCTTGAGTAGATTTATTTACTGATTATGACCCCAATAAATTGGCTTATGATTCTTGGTTTTAAATTTGAAAATTTAGGTGATTAGAAATATTTTGGATGTTGACATATGCAAGTAACTGAATGTGTCCAGATCTGTCCATGAATTTTAAGTTAGTGTTTTAAGATGTATTTGAGGAGTTTCTCCATGTTTCCTTGAGTGAAATTACTTGTTGGTATATAATCTTTCATATTAACCTTTAGTCCATGGAGTTGTTTTAGAAAAATAAGGAGTTTTGAAGAGTTGTTGACTACCTATATCCTACATGACATAGAATGTCCAGATCTGTCCATGCATTTTAGATTAGAGTTTTAGGATGTATTTGGGGAGTTTCTTCATGTTTCCTTGAGTGTAATTATTGTTTAATATATACTCTTTCATATCAACCATTAATCCATGGGTTTGTTTTAGAAAAATGAAGAGTTTTTGAGGAGTTATTGACTACCTATATGACATCTCCACTGAATGTTCAGATTGGAGATGGTTGCCTTAGGACTAAGAACATACATGATTTTGACAATAACCTTAGACATCCTTTGGTGGATTTGACTATAGATATCTAGGTAATGTAATACACATGAAACCCATGTATTTGGATTGGTTTTGATGAAGATTTTGAGACTAATTTGGTTGCTGTCCATGAACAAAACTGTGACCGAATTCCATTGTAGAGTGCATGTTTAATCAAACTTTTAGGCATCCTTTAATAAGTTTTAAAAACACCAAGTCCCCTTGTTTCCCTATATTGAAATGGGAAATCAATTAGTGATTTAATCCCAGTTAGGAGAGGGATTAGGATAGGATAATTTTCCTTATGTTTGCAACCATATGCTTATTATACACATAGGTCTATGAGTGGATTAGATACATGTTTGGAGCATGTGATACTCTCGAACATACCCCTTTAAATGTTAGACCTATACAGGAAAATAAGACTATATGAACTTGCCATGAAGCAAGTCTTCCTCTAAGGAGTAGCCCGATCCTTGTAGGTTTTTCCGAATCTTTTGGGGCGTAGGAAGGAAAGAAGTTTCCGATAAGATAGCCAGGATCATGAGATTGATGTTCTTGAGTAGGAAATTAGAGAGAGACTATCGTATCAGATCTGTATCGTCGACCTTGGATCAATAGAGGTTCTTATAGAACAAGTTCGGGACAAGGACCGATAACTTGTAGATGTGAAACAAATCAAAGAAACCATAGACGCTTAGGGAGTAACATGAAAAAGAAATGGTGATGTCACATATGATCAGTCATGGAGAATGGTGCTCCGACTGTGCGAGGGCGTGGTGACCCTCACCTGAGCAGGAGATGAGGTCGCTCAGGCTTGGGTAGCGGACATTGAGAGCATGGGTCTAGGATCCCAGTCTTTTTACGTGTTTTCTTCGAGCCGGCTCGGTTTTTACGCTTCGTTGGGATCCACGAGTTGTCTAGACCATTCCGCTGACCCGTTCGTTTTTCTTAGAGAGCCTAGGTTGGGGGTTCTCTGCAGTTTTTTCTTTACGAGCTCGTATGGTTTTTACGTACTTTTCTCCTCCGGGAGTTGAGTATCGGGAGAGGAAGTCGGGTCCGGCAGGCTTACCTCTTCTTTGTTTTCCTGCCTCTAGTGGCGTAGTAGTCGTACTACCACTGCCTTTCCGTGGACCACACTTCCACTGGGATTGGCGAGAGAAGACGAATCCCTTTGGGGGTTTCTTCACCGCTGAAAATTTATTTGACATTGATGTCCCATGAATACCTTTCCGCTTAGGCGTGCCCTGGTGATGGGGTAGTGGCCATCAGACATCAATGTCCCATAGGTAGCTTCCGCTAGGCTGTGACCTAGCGAGGAAATAATGGTTAAGAGATTGTGACAGTTCACCATTTGCCAGTTAAGATGTTGTTTCATCTGTAGACATTGATGTTCCATAAATATTTTTCCGCTAAGGCGTGCCCTGGTGATGGGGTAGTGGCTAGCAGACACTAATGACTTCATAAATACCTTTCCGCTAAGGCGTGCCCTGGTGATGGGGTAGTGGTTAGCAGACACTAATGACTTCATAAATACCTTTCTGCTAAGGCGTGCCCTGGTGATGGGGTAGTGGTTAGCAGACACTAATGACTTCATTATTACCTTTCCGCCATGCAGGTGTCCTGGTGATAGGGTAATGGATAGTAGATACTGAGGATTTCACTTACCTTTCCGCCAGGCTGTGACGTCGTGATGGGGTAAGAGATGAGTGACTTTTTCGCTAGGAGACTAGTGACGACAATTCTGTTAGGAGAGGCTAGCGAGGGTTGGGTGTTGAGAGAGTTGTGAGTACGTTTCATTTCATACACCTTCGTGAGCGAGCTATCACACGTGTCGACCGAGGATCAATGAGTCGAGAGAACAATCTAGAAGGAGTGTTGGGAACTTAGTTAGGATGCAAGGTACCATCGCATGCCTACGGAGGCACCCCAACCCTGAGGCGTACATCATACCTCAGAGTCATAGTGTGAGGTTCAACCTGGACTTTGAAGTCCTACCCGGATATTGAGGTCCTAACCGGACCAAGACCACAGACTTACTTCTAGGCTTGAGTTGTTGTTGGGTTAGTTCCATTGATCGAGGGAGACACGGTGTGGTGGTGAGCGAGAGTGAGTGCTTCTTGTTAGCTTTCCAAAAGCAAGTAAACAACTTAAAAAAGAATAAATTAA
Source organism: Ottelia alismoides (assembly GCA_037367405.1). Classification (NCBI taxonomy): domain Eukaryota; kingdom Viridiplantae; phylum Streptophyta; class Magnoliopsida; order Alismatales; family Hydrocharitaceae; genus Ottelia; species Ottelia alismoides. The sequence continues at coordinate 531,352 of JAZKJV010004651.1, read as the reverse complement.
CCTATAAATGCTTGCTAGTTCTTTTGTTACCCACTACAGCTACTTTTTGTCTCTCTAGTAGTTCTAGTCTTTGCTTTGTTACCTTAGTAGAACTGCGTAGAATTTGTACGTACAACTTTGTAACAGATACTTTTGTCCCTTTTTCTACTATGGCAGGCAAGGGCCCTGCGATCGAGTAGCCGACGTACTTGGGGCTACTGTTGTTTCTTTTTGGTGCTACACTTTCAGAGCAGGTATACCCCTTTGGAGCTCATTAGACAGTTGTATGTTGTGATCTCCTCTGTAGACTCATTTTGGGATATATGTATATGTATATTGGATGTTGTGGAATTCAGTATGTTATATGAATGAAATGGAAATGAATGAAATGAATATGAATGGATATCATTGTTGTGGTTCAGTTCTGGTGCACTCTTCTTCCGCTTCCAGTTTCTTTGTGGTTGCTTGTTTAGCATTAATATAAATCTAGTGAATGTCATAAGCAAAAAAAAAAAAAATTCCCCAGGTTTTTCATAAGCATGAGATTAACTTAAGCTTGTTAAGTGTGCAAATGACGTGTTTGACGGGTAACCTAAGGTCCTCGGGAGGACGGTCGTCACAATATACGCTTCACTTGTTGAGTCAGCCGTGATGTCTTGCTTCTGTTAGCCATGTGAGCCCAATGTGAACAATTTCTGCAATAAATGTTATTGTACTCTTCGATATATTAGTAAAGGTTATTGATTTATTTCACTCCCTATCTATGATTAAATGAATGAATGCACTTATCAGGTCCCCTAGTACGATTAGGGTTATGTACCATGGCCATCTTAATGATCACACCGTTGTTGATTCAATGGTTGAATCATAGAGACTGGTACTTGGATGATATCTAAAGAGTTATATTGAGGACTCATCAAGCACTGCCAAATAATTGTTAAGAGATGATCTCCAGTCTGAGAAGGAAATGGCAATCCTTCTCTAAAGGCTGATATCTATATGACCTCTTGATGCATGTCCTCTACATAGGAATAGATATTTAGAGATGTCAGATAAATTAGATCAAAGAGTTGACTTAACCAGATCAAGATAAGTAAGAACTATGTCATATGCTGTCACGATATTGGCATGCATCTTCTGGTTGGAGATATATGTGCTACTATATGTCTGAATATGTACATTTGGCAGACTGATAGGTTGATCATCTAATCAAGTTCTATACACCGAAGAGCTGGTGTGCATATGAGGGCATATGAGTAATACAATCTCTCAAATGGATCATACAACTTCACTACTAAACCGAAAGATATGAGTTCACTAATGATGTATTGGGACCAATCTAATTCCATGCATGGTTGTCTTGCATTGGAAGCATGACAAGAATTTGTAGGTATGATATATGTTTCTGGAAAGCAAATGATCGATACCAACTCCCTATGATCGAATGAGAATCTTAATGATAAAACCATGAAGAAAACAGTCTAAAAGTGATCTTAAACTTCGGGTTCATTCTAGGTCTTCCAGTGTACATGAAGTACGTTTATTAGGAGTACCCGAGGGTGATGTGATAATAAACGATTATATAACTATGGCGCTTCCATTCCAAGGGAGTGATGAATCATGTTTGGATTTTAGTAAATCCACTCAATAGAGAAGTAATCTAATCTTAGTCCAAAAGTTGGACATTGATCTGAATATGATTCAAATACAATGAGAAGGTTACATTTATGGATGATTTTATCAAACATCATTAAGAGGTTCTCGAGATCTGGATTTGAGATGTGATCTCAATATCCTAGTCACTATACGTGGAACGCAAGATCACTATGTCCTTATCTCCAAGTATCCGTGGAGAGAGCGTATTACTCTTGAAAGAGTTCATGAATAATTCCATTGATGAATGATGTATTCAGGCATTGGGAAATTGATAATTAAATATGATTTAATTATCATGAATAATTTGAATATGATTCATATTATTTAGACACATTAGAATGGAAATCTAAGATTATTAAATATGATTTAATTACCATGGATATGAATAATGTCGATATCACTACCATATTAATTATATATATTATAAATGTGATTTATAATATACTAGAGAGTGCTAATTGTAAGTACTATTTATGCTTAAATATTGATATGAATTAATTTACATTTTATTTTGGATGTGGGAATATGATTCACACAATTTAATGACATGATTGAATTTTATGATTTAATTTGCAATAAAATTTATTGCAATAACGAAGAATTATGTGATATATGTAATCTTACATAATTAGAAGAAGGCGTGCACATTCTAATTGAGGAGGGTGGACGGCCACCCTTGAGTCCTAAATCAAGGTGGTCTTCCACCACCTAATTGGAAGGAGCATTGCCTCTTTCCTAATCCTTCTATGTACATTGATTTGATTGAATTAAATAATATTGATGATTATTAAGTATATTTAATTTTATTTAAATTAATTATTATTGTACTTTGTACAACAAAATCGTGATCATTGAATAAAAATACAAATCAATCTAAATCATTTATTTTGTGTAGCACATGGATTGTGATCCATGGTCATCCAATTTATTATAAAAGAAGAGGCATCTCTAGCTCTTTTTTCCACATCAAAATTATAAGAGCAAACTCACGCTCTCTCTCTCTCTCTCATTCTCATTACACCCTCCCTAGCCGTCCACCTCTTTACCTAGAGAGACTCCCCATCATCACTATGTCATCATGCCACCGCTTCGACTGCTCATGGATCTATGTCTTCTTCAGTGCTCCTTGCACTCAAATAAAACTTCGGATTTTGTGAAACAAAATCAGGAGATTCATTTTTTGGATCTTTATCTTGGATTACGAGAAGCACATGTCTTATTAGCGCGCTCGTAAGCGGCTCCTCCGCCAGGTCCGACTTGAGATAGGCGGCCTCCTACTTTAGAGACATCGATCACAACTATGCTTCAAGAGTTATTTCTATATCTTATTTATGATCTTGGTGAAACGAATCGAGAAGTGTTCTTGAATCAGGTGGTTTCAACTCCTGAAAATATTAAATTCTGCTACCCCCAACAACTAATATGACTAATCGCTCTAGATCACATTGGATGCGATCTTCACACTTTCGTTATGCGCTATGGTATAAAACCTAGCCTTCAAGTGGTATCTGAGCCTTGTTTAAGGTCTTTGATATGATCCAAAATCGTAGGAGAATAGGATTTTGTATATCATATGCGCGAGGACTCATTTTGCATGAGATGGAAGTTTCGAATTGATTTTTCACTAAAATATAACCCCTTGTTTGTCCATTATTTGGAAGTGTTTTTTAATTATTAAAATATAGTTATAAATTAGAAATATGTCTCAAAATTAGTGGTCTATTATTGGTACCAAAAGTGCTCAAATGAAAATTTGGAGAGTTCCAACTGCTAAATTATTTTTGCATGTATTCACAGATCTGTAAGAAATTAATTTTTTCTTACTATTTTCTAATCACGAAACATAAAATAAATACTTTAATTAAGTAGAGAATAAAACCAGCAAATTGCTCGAATTTATTTCGGTTGAATTTATTTCACGCGATTCTGACTCCGTTTTCCATAGATATTCCTTATTTATTGAGATGGGTCAGATGGTCATCAAACCTCCTTGATTAATGTGTTTTATTTCAATGAAAATCATGGAAATTATGAATTTATCTTGATTAAATTGATTCTTAATTTTTATGAAAATAGTTGATTAAACATCAATGACCATTGGATGTATGTTTCATGAAAACCCTAGTTTGTCCTACAATAGTTGTAGGACAACTTTTACATATAAAACATAGTTGGTTGATATGCTTAGAAATTTAGGATCTCAAAAATGTTTCAAGATTCCTAATATTTTTGAGTTACTACTATAATGTATAATGTCGGTCATCAAAGTTGATCAATAAAACCACAAGTACATTGGCAATATTTTGTGTTGCTCTCAATCAGAATGATGAATTGTCTATTCTGGGTATGCTGGCTTGATGTCTTAATTATGACCTTAAATTTCAAGGGAATACTCTCTCCCAACAAAACTCAAGTGTACTGGTCGGATCCATTTTTTTGGAAAGAATAATATGAGTAAGCAAAGTTGTACTCTATTAATTAAAATACACAATAATATGCACTTGTAAGGATGTATACTCTAGATAGTAATATCAAGCAAAACATAATTCTTTATTGGTTTATTAAATTAGATTGATAATTAATTTAATATGATTGAATTAATTACATCCAATTAAAATAAACATTCTATTTCCTTGGAAGAATTAATTATGTGAATATGATTCATAATAATTAATTAAAATTAGAATGTGATATGGAGGGTCATATAAATGTCGTCCATGGTATCTCGTTAAGGCTAAAGATTTCATCACCATATGCTGTATGTAGGAGACACTTGTCCGAAGTGATAGTTCTTGCATACAAGCACGCATGGATCAGATTCTTTGCTTCTTGAAAGACTAAGGTCGTATGCGTAGTGACCCCAATATCAATTCCTCATATTATTGGTATGATATTGGATTACACATTGCGAGTTCAAATCCTATTGATGGTTGATTCACTTAACAACATGTCAGCATTGCCTTAGGGGTGGTGGGCCTGGTGTTAAAGATCGACTGGGAAATATAAGTTGGACTTGCAAGGTGGAATGTGTTCCTGCTTATTTTTATCCGAGTTATAGTTTCTCATATTATTGGATGCAACAAAGGTAAAAGGGGGATCCTAGATCTTGGTAGAGAATTAACGGTAAGTATATATCTTGCTTTGAAATCTTGATAAGGGAATAGACTTTCAAAGTTGAAAAGGCACAACTAATTTGATCAAAAATAAATTAATAAAATATTTAAAATTTGAATATGATTATTTATATGTTCTAATATAGTGCATTCTTAATTTCAGACAATGAAATCCATGAACCCACTCAGTAGGTTCCTGGAGGTCAACCAGCTGACCAGGCCAAATTACTCGGATTGGATCCGTAATTTGGACCTTCTTCTTTCTACAGATTGCATCTCTTATGTGCTCTCTAAGAACAAGTACATAAACCCTTCTACATAAGATGAAACAAAGTTCAATGAAAAATATGATGAAGATCATACATTGGCCAGATGTTATATTATGGGATCATTATCCAATGTGCTTCAGAAGCAATGTATGGATATTGATTCTTACCAGGATATAATACTGAATCTGAAAGAGAAGTTCAGTAATGTCAACCGCACTCAATGTTACAATGTTATGAAAGTACTTATTCATTGCAAGATGCAGGGAGTGACCTCCATTAGAGAGCATACAATCAAAATGTCTTGTTATATCTCTAAGCTGGAAACTCTCAGGGTTGATGGACACAAATATGCAATCCAACTTCATTCTGTTGTCTCTGCCCAAATCTTTCAATAACTATGTGGTATAATATCATATGAACAAGTTAAACTTGTCTAGTGTTGAGCTAATATCTTCATAAAGTCTGCAAAAAACATAATAAAGAAAGAGAATCCCAATGACAGTGGAATGGTTGCATGGTTGAGGGGAAGCGTGGTGGAAAGCATGGGTCTCAGAAGGGTCTAGTCTAGAAGAAGAGGAAGGGTCAAGCTATTGGCTCATCTTCTAATGCTTCTACACTAATTGCATCGAAGAAACTGATGTCTGTCATCAGTGCAAGAATCTGGGGTACTAGAATTGTATTCGCTAGAGTATCTTAAAATAGTAGAGAAAGGTAAAGTCCCAGCAGGTATACATTTTACTTTCATATTTGAAATCAATTTTCTCGTATGATGAGAATGTAGTTGGATCATCGATTCTGGTGCTTCCATTCATGTATGCTATTTGTTGCATCTATTTCAGGAAACTAGGAATCTTGATGAAGCAGAGATAGTCATCTAGATGGGATCTGATGCAACGGTTGCACCAGTCGCCGTCGGGACCTGCAGCCTATCATTATCTACTAGAAGCGTCCCGGTGCTTAAAGAGTGTCTTTATGTTCCAGATGTTAGAAGGAACCTTATATTTGTATTTAAACTTGTTAGAAATGGATATCCAAACTTATTCTATAATAAATTTATCATAAGTTGTTATGATAAATATATTGTGAATGGTATTCTAACTTCTAACCGACTCTATGAATTATGCATTGATGAATCTGACATGAATGTTACCACCACTAATAAAAACCCTAAAAGAATCATAGAGGATGGAAATCATTCAAACATGTTTTGGCATCAAAGATTTAGTCATTTATCTATTGATAGGATCAATAGATTGATAAAGGATGGACCCTTATATTTTCTATAGGTTCAAACTTTGCCTACCTTTGAATATTATATTAAAGGAAAAATGACCAGGATGCCTTTTCGTAACAAGGTTACACGATGCAAAGTTATTCTTGACCTAATACATACCAATATATGTGGTCCCTTTAGTATCGCGGCCTGAAATGGATGTCAATATTCTTTAACATTTATTGATGACTATTCTTGATACCGGTTTATCTTTCTATTATGCCATAAATATGAAAACTTTGAAAAGTTCAAAGAGTTCATGGCTTTGGTTGAGAACCAAACTAATAGGAGTATACGGATTTGATCTGATCGAGGTGGCGAGTACCTCTCAGATGAATTTAAGGAATACCTCAAAGAGAAAGGAATTATATCCAATCTCACTCTTCTTGGAATCCCCAACTTAATGGTGTTGCTGAAGGACGCAACATGACCACTATGGACATGGTCCGTTCAATGATGAGTAAAGCACATTTACCAAGTTTTTGGAGTTTTTCAGGATCTGCATCAGAGAGTGCAATTTATATCTTGAACAAGATTCCTAGAAAATATGTACCCAAAAATCCTCACGAGCTTTGGTATGGTACCAAATCCATTGTTAGACACTTGAGGATTTGTAGTTGCTTGGTCCATTTGAAGAATGTGGATGCAAGTAAGCGGGAATCTAGCACTCAAGAGTACTACTTCATTGGGTATGTAAAGGATGACATTGGATAACAAATTTATGACCCCGAGACTTAGAAGGTCTTCATTTCTAGAGATGTAAAATATCTGGAGGATGACTTCCTTAAGAGTCAAAGTGAGTTTCCTGAAGCATAAACTGAAGAAGAAAATAAAGATGAAACACTTGTACCTCTTCGAAGAAATTTAAGGGTGGTTGTAACACCTGAAAGGTACGGATTCCATATCTCAGGTGAAACTGACAATGATCCAGCTTCATTTGATGAAGCACTCACAGATCATGACATGAATAGATGGATTTTAGCAATGAAGTTAGAAATAGACTCAATGCACAAGAACAATGTATGGACCCTATAGAATCCACCTAGAGGGGTAAAAAACCATTGGATATAAATGGATCTTCAAAATAAAGAGGGGACCTAATGGGAAGGTAGAGACCTTCAAAGTGCGGGTCGTAGACAAGGGCTACACAAAAAGAGAAGGCATCGACTACAATGAGCCATTCTCAACGGTAGCTATACTTAAGTCCATCAGGGCACTACTAGCTATAAATCCATATCTTCGCTGGCAGATGCGCGTTAAGACGTCTTTGCTCAATGGATACCTCCAGGAGGATATCTATATGGAGCAACCCACATCTTCATAACCAAGGTCTATAGGCTCAAGTAATCTTCTCGTAGATGGAACATCATATTTGAAGAAACCATAAAGAGTTATAACTTTGTTCAGAATCCTAATGAACCATGAGTGTACAAGAAGCTTAGTGGGAGTGCCATTGTGTTCTTCGTGCTTTACATAGATGGCATCCTTATCATTGCATATGATACATGGATAATGACCGTCGTTAAGATTTGGCTGTTCCATTGATGAATATCCATTTCATCACCTTTATTCTTTAATTTTGTCCTTCATTCCCTATCTAAATGAATGTAAATATAATTATTTTACCTAAATTAACATTCATTATTCATTGTACAAATATTGTATAAAATACACTATTTAAAGTTAAAATAAAAGAATAAAGAAAAGAAAAAGGAAAAAATAAAATTCCAAATGTATTTTAAGACCCTAAGCCTTGATACCTATGCATCATGATGACTAGGTCGAAAAGGAATAATGTAGGGGGTTATAAGGGTCAAAAACACAATAAAACCCTCATTTATACTCTTCAATAATTTATTTTTGTGACCTATTTTATTCTTTATTTTTATACCTCAAAGCAATAAACATTGTGCATGAAAGTTGTAGATAAAAATACGTAGAAAAGTAAAAAAATTGATTTCACACAAAAATCGTACAAATTGCACATTCTGTACTAAGAATAAAAAGCCAAAACCCAAACTTCCCAGACTCATATCTTCTCCATAAAAACAAAAAATGCACTAAAATCATCTTTAATTATATAACTTTTTATTAGCTATTTAATAAAGGTGGTTTCATTTAATTTGGAGTTAATATGCAAATGTTAGGTTTTGGACTCCTATTGTACTATATACCTGAATAAAATATTCATTATATTTTTTTATGATTTTATATTTTTATAATTTTGTAAGTATTATTTATAGTATATGTACACATTTAGAATGCAATAAAACAATTAAAATAAACTAAATAAAATAAGTGTATAGAATATATAGATGAAGTACCTATACTTATACCTATATAATAAATACATCTATTTATTTAAGTATACAAATAAACTCATAAAAATACAATAAAAATATATTTGTGTACAACTGAATAAGTTATAAATACATAAATTCATGTATATAAAATAATAAGATCTAAAATATGAAATAAAAATGAAATACACATATATACGTGAATATGCCAGTAATTATACTTATAAATAATAACTACCATAAAAACAAATAAAAATTTGAAATAAAATACTATAGAAAATAACTACCATTTTTTATTTTATTCCCGAATATTAATAAATTCATTTACTATATATTATTCATTTTAGAAGGTATTTTTGGCTTGCATTTTTCTAGTTTGTCCATGTGGACATACTAGATTCCTTCTTTTGTTGACCTTGGTGAACTGCTCCTTCGGCGCCTCTGACCCTTATCAGAACCTCGAGCACTCAACTTTTCACCATTTCCCCTTGTAGTCTAATGATCAAATCAGCTTAAGCCTTGAACAAAACTTGCAGATGGGATCCCCGTGATTCACACACGATCTTTAGATCCCATCAATCTCCTTCGAGCCATCCTCCATTTGATCCACAATAAGCATCCTTGTCATGTTTATACATAAGAATCATAACCTCCTAGCCCGATTTGATCACTCTTCGAGCCCTGATTCCCCTTGCCTTGTATGTGAGTGTGTTCCCGGTGATAGAGACAATACCTTTGAGGTGTTGGAGCGTAGCTAGGAGGAGAGGAGGCAGTCGAAGGCATTCCTCCGGCAAGCTCTCTGCTCCTTGGTGCAAACTAGGTTTGGGCTATGCATTTTATTTATTTTTGGATTGGTTTAGTCTTAGTTAGTTTATTTTTGTCATTTTGCACGTAGATCCTTATTTTAGCGTAATTTTTGAAATTTGGATCGTCAGAGCTCACTGCTCCGACCATGTTTCACTATAACTCCACCATGTTCCAACCCATCTATCATGTCCATTCCCTTCCTGTTCGCCTGCTGCTTTTTTCCCCACTTCGAAATAATCTTGTCCTCCGTGTATTAGCGAATCAGAGTTCCTCCACCGCCTCTCACTGGAGCTCCTCCATCTCTCTCATTCCCTTTGCGCAACAGGTTCATTTTGGCTTGAGGTGACTCGCCTCGAGCCCCTGAGTTTTCCTCTGCAGGTTTGTGATGCCAGAGACCCTTGCAGGGTCGACTCCACAATAGAAGGAGGTTCCCAGGCACCCAGTTCTTCCCCGAGCTCTAGGCCTCTCCCCAACAAGGCCCAGACCTTCTTGATGGTGCCATTCTACTCGGAACGCGCCCAAGAAGCTCAGGAGACTGCAAGCAAGCTCCTAGGTGGTTGGGACGAGGAGATACGCATGATCCGATGATCGACATGGAGGTGTTCTTCCATGTTCTTCCTTCCCCCTCTAGAGTCGTCGGATCTTCAGGAAAAACGATGCCTCGCTCCCAACCATTGATCGAGTAAGTGGTGCCTACGTTGAACCACCACAGCCATCCGTTGGTGCGCCTTAATGGGTAAACATCACACATACCCCTAACTTTTTGTATATTTTTATTTAACATTTAAATTTCATTCTAAAGTCTAAATAATAATGGTTATTTTTGATGGAGCCCTTCACATTTTTATATAATTACATCGGTGTCCGTGCCAGCTCACCTCACGTGGCGCCCCACGTGAGGTGGGTATTTTTCAACTATTTACCTATGATTTTTTGTATTTATAAATATTCCAAAATTTTGTATATTTAGTGTAAACTTTTGTGGAAAAATTATACAAAGGACCTCAAACTTTTTTTATATTGCATTTATGACCCTGCCATGCTCTTTTAATTTGAATATTCATGGTTAAATTGCATATTTTCCATTGGTTTGTTTTAGCATTCTGGAATGCATGGAAATGTCATTATATTTACAAAAAGGTTTATGCTATTATTCAATTTTTAAATATGATTTTTTAATTTTTATAAATATGATCCGTTCTCGAAAAAATATGCAAAAATAGGACAATATATCTGAATGCATGTTCTTTCACATCTTATATTTTGTTTTGCATTTTATGCACTTTGCTTCCTTATTAAAAATAAAAAGGGCACCTTTTATCCTTGTTTGCTTTAAAAATCACTAAAAATTATAAAACCATTTTAGAAAAATTCCCAAAAAAATTTTATTTTACGTATTATAGTATTTTATATCTTCCGAAAAAAATCCCTAAAAATAAAAAAAGAAAAGATAAAAAATTAGAAAGCTCCAAAATACTTATAAAAATTATAAAAATTCTTTAAAAAATCAATAATATTTTTCCTGTCTTGTATTGCATGTATTTTAGAATTTTCTTTTTATTATATATATTAAAAATAGTTTGAGAAAATTTGACATTATTTATTATTTTTAAATCTGAAAACAATTTGGCCTATTTATTCAATTCATATTTTGGGATTTTTTTGACTTTAAAAGCATAAAACAAGCAAAAATATTCATAAAATCACAAAAAATTAGAGAAATGTGAAAAAACCTAAAAACATATTTTTTTACAATTTTGATTATTCTTTTGCTATATTTATAAATATAATATACTATATTGTATAAATAAATACATATATATATTTTATATTATTATTGTAGTTATTATAAAAAATCTAATAGATAATTTAAAACCAAAAAAAAGATATATAAAATATTCTATTTTTTTACTATTTTTCTTATTTTGTGTATTTATTATATAATATATATATTATATCATATCTTATATTTATTTATATGCACTTATATATTATATAATATTTAGATTAAAAGGTAATTAACAACAACAATAATAATAATAATAATATGAAAGAAAAATAAACCATAATTTAAAAACTAAAATCCCACATAAAAAAGAAAAGTGTGTACATAATTCATTTTTGATTAGCAATAATCATTAGGCTAACTTATTTTCTCTCAGTGGTTTGACCTGTACATACTCATACATTGTTCATCTTTGTTTGTTGAGTATAATAAATTAAACTTCACATTTTTGTCAATTATTAATCATTTATATGTTGTGGGTACTTGTTGTTTGAAGTGGGTTTCGTGAGCGATCGCCTTATCAACACTCTTTCTTCGTTTTTTAGTGAGGGTAAATTTAAGACCCTCACAAATCCCTAGTTCAACAAATGGCATCATTGTCTGGAGCAATGTGTTGTATCCTAATTTGTATGTATATGTCTTTTTCTTTTATTTTTCATGTACATATGTTTATCTATCTTTTCGTTCTTTTACTTGTGCATATTTATTGCTCTTATCTTTGTAGAAATTATTTGATTATTTGTGCTAATATCTCTCTTGTTCTGTTTGACATGAAAGCCTGCTACGCGAGGATGGTTTCTTAAGGAGTCGATGTAGACAAGCATGGTGGCGACTTGCCTTCTTTCCCTAGCTAGTGGGAGAGGCATCATGCATGACAAGGAGGAAACTTAGCATAGATTTTAGTTTAGAATTTTATTTTATTTTTGGTGAGTGCGTGATCCATTATTTATTTATTCATTTATTTGTATAATAAATGGACTTGGACATTACACTACTTAATGAGGTCTACTGTCTAGGTGATTGTTAACATAGAGGCCTCGTTGTGTTTTTTTGTGTTTTCTCACTTTTATTTTACATTGGTTTCTGATGTTTTGAGTTTTCTGCCTTTCTTTTTATTTGTTTTGTGTGCATGGAGCCTCTAAATTTTAGGACTGCTTGTCTGAGTAATTAGGTCCAAAGCCTAATAAGAATCATGTGCATATAGTCTTCTACGTTTGGATCTAGTCAAATTAATAATTGTTATCTATTTGAACTTGAACTCATGTCTCGAGAGAGGTGCCATACAACACTAGTAGGACCTGTTGCGACGGGCATCGAGGTGTCTCCAAGATCGAATTCTTGGGTTCATTTCTGAATAATTAACATATGGTTCTTCGTGACTAATAGCAGCTACTGTTTAGGGTGATTTTGTCTATGTACACCACCATGTAGATAGGTTTAAAAATTTTGTTTTGCATACCACATGGAGAGAGTTGGGAAGTAATGTAAGTCCTCTAACTCTACACGCATCATTAGATTCTATGGTGAGGTTTCCATCATTGAATCGACTTGCACGATTTTTTCGCTATCTCCCTTTGATTTTGAGTTCCTTGGACTTAAATGAAAATTCACAAAATCGTTAGGTGCTTCTATGCAATATATTCCAAAAAACATGAAAATCCAAAAACTAAAACAAGGAGACTGCTAAATAAACTTTGACCTTAATTAAAATCTGTAAAGGATTACATTGTTTGGGGTTCATAAAGCTCTCATTGTCTTCAGGTACCTTAGGAGGGGACCAAACCCCTCCCATGAGCGAGGCCTGACCAACTAATGATTAGAGACAAAAACCCAGTCTATAACTGGCTTGTGTATTGCTTGGATTTTCGAAGTATTAGCGCTTCTATCATATGTGAACGAGTAGGACCTGGTCAATGATGATGATCTCGCCTTGTGTAGAACATCGACCTTGTCTGAAGTACTGAGCATAGGCCACGCCCTCACAGGTGGGTCTGTCTCATCGTCTTGCATCTGAGTAGGGCTTTGCATGCTTAGGGGTGATTCTGTTGCAAGTGGGGTCCGAAGTATTGGTTTCACCTATCGGCTTCCTTTCGCATATTCTTTGGCTGAGTAGGGATCCAGAAAGGGTTACAAGGACCTCAAAAAGTGCAGACTACATGTTACAATGGAGGAGGACAAGTACATGATACATCAATAATCTCACTCATATAGGGTTAGCGTTTAAGGACTTGTTAAAAGATATGCCAGAAACAACAACTCTAAAAATGAAAAGATAGAAATAGTCGACCCCTTATGACTTCACATGTGTAGAGTTAGTGAACCCATTTTTGTATTGTGTATTGTGTGGATCTAGATTAAGGTTTAAAGATCATGTCCTGTGCACTGGCGTAAAATTTTATCTTGTGTGTTTCCTCTTTTGACCCCATGCTCATTTCGAGCCTTTCTACTATTTTACATTCCTTTTATTCCTCGTTGAACATCGTATCCTTCTTCATGCATAGATCTTCCTTTTCCTCTACGATGATGGTCCATGGATGGCCCAGTCAGGATTCTGCCGACACCCACATTGATTCCATGGAGTAGACATCATCAATAATTCAAGGTGATTCCTGAGAACCCAGTTCAAACCTTGTGAACCAATCTACAGACTCCCCGTATTCTTTCCACGTCCATTCCATTTCTTAATAAATCAGGACCACTCTCATCCCATGTCCGCCCCTTATGAATGGGGGTTAATTTCAGTCTACATCTTTTAATCCATTCACAACTTCGCGGGATTGACTCTAATCTTAGGTTCACCACTACAACTGGTTGTCAGTTTCACAGTTTGTCTGATTGGGATTCCTCTTGCACTGCAGATAAAGGTTAGTCCTGGATCTTAGTCTGGAGTTCACTTCGTTAAATTCAGACCTTGAGATGGCTCCTCTCGACGGAAAAGGGAAGGGATAAGGACAATCGACACCCCAGACAATGCAGGGCTCAGTGCCCGATCAAAACCATGTATATGCTTAGTTGGGTTCCATCCAAACCATCTAGCAGCACCTGACTGAGTAAGCACTTCCTAGACAACATTCCAAGATGTGTTGAACGATCTGAGGAACAAACCAGTAGGAGGAGGAAGAATAAATGAGGAACCTCATGATGATCTAGAAGAGGAGGAGCCAAGGAATGAGAACCTTAAACCTACGTTGAAAAGAGACTTATAGCCTTGGAGACATCCAGATGACCGAGTGGATTCACATCCCACCGATGTATGCGCATTTTGAGATAAAGCCTCAACTCCTTGGTCTTTTGCCCAATCCAGGGGAATACCAATGAAGAACCATACTTTCACCCATAACAATTGTCTCACATCTGCAGAACAACACACTATGCTAACATCTCGTTAGGTGTAGTCAAGATGGTCGCATTCCCCTTCAGCCTCCAAGACAAGGCCCTATACTGGGTCAACCATTTGGGAAAGGTCGTGATGACATGGAAGGAACTTAAGTCTACGTTACTTCACAAGTTTTACCCACTCGATCGGCTGAACCAGATGCGAGCCAGGATTAGTAACTTCTCTCAGGTTACCTACGAGTCTATTCGTGAAGCATGGGAGCAATTCACAGATCTGCATGAGAAGTGCCCCCACCATGACGTACCAAGGACCAGCTTGGTCCAACATTTCTTCAAGGGCCTGGATGTTGAAACTCAAAGATTAGTCGATGCTGCCAATGCAGGATACCACATCAATAAGGATTTAGATGCATTCTAGAAGATTTTTGAAGAAATGACCAAGGGAGAGGCCGCCCTCTCTTCATCCCATGCTTACCAAAGATAGAGCTATGTCCTCCATAAGCTAGTCTGCAAGGAAACATCTCTTGAGGCAGAGAGAGTGAGAGCTCCAACCTCAACATCATTGGGGGCCACATCTCCAAAGTTGATATCATTGAGAAGCGATCATATAATCTTGAAAAAGTGGCTGTGATCAAACAAAGAATACAAAATCAGGACAAATTGTATGAGATCACTAAACAATTGGATTTGTTGGTGAGTACCATCAGTTCTTGCAAGTCGACAACCCCATCATCTGAGACTCCGACCAAGAAGAAAGATGAGACAACACTGCCACAACAACTTCAGCCTGGTCGACATCAACCGATGTTCCAACACATGTACTACGCAAAGACTCCCGACCAGAGACCCTATCTTCCTATGATCCATTATCTCCTTCACAGTCTCTCATTAAAAAGGGTAATGGAGTTTGGTCTAACAACACATAGCTGGCCCATCCATTCGGACATCAGTAGGGCTAGCCTGCAAATTCTCATCCGTTCACTCAGCATAAAGGATGGAGATTTGCCTAGTTTCAGTAGCCTCAGTACCACTAATCTCCACAACTCCATAACAATTTGAGATAGACTCAACAATTCCCATAGACATTGTACCACAAAAACCATCTATACCATTAGTACACCGCTGCATCTCACCAACAGTATCCTCTTTCTCACTACTAGAATCAGTATCAGCTTCCTACGTTGGAGAGAGCAAGAATGAGTGAGAGGCTGGAGTTCGTGGTGTTGGAGAGAGCGAGAAGGAGCAAGAGGCTGGAGCCAGCAACGTTGGAGAGAGAGAGAGAGAGTACGACTAGGAGGTTGGAGCTGTTGATGTTGGAGAGCAGAAGAAAATGTTGAGGTTTTTTTCTCATGAGTGATAGGGGGAGAGAGAGAGAATTTGGGGGAGTAAAGAGGGGGTATGGCATATGCAATGGGCACCCAAAAATTAGGATGCTTAGAATAAGATGATGAAAAATATTAATTATTATATTTAGTTGTGTATCGTATGTGGGGATTTTGCAAAATATATACTACATTTATGTACATATATATAATGCTTCATACTATATCATATGTGTGTGTATATGTATCGATTCAAACCAAATCATTATCGAACAAATCCAAATTTATTCAGATTTGATTCATTTGGGAATCGAATACACAAGTTAATTTTAAATTTAGTTCATTTGATTTCAAATCAATCTTTTTTCGAACTTTTATAGAACGAATCCTAATCGAGTTTGAATGATTCGGTTCAATTAGCAGCCCTAGTCCATCTGCATCAGCAGTACCGTCAGTTCCATCTTGTACACCTTTCTACAACCCAGTTGTATAGATTTTCGGTGACATGAATATTAATGTAATTAAGAACAATATTTCTGATTTCAATTTTATACATATTACTTTTCTTGATGCAATTTAAAAATCCAAAAAAATGCAAAAAAATGTATTATCTGATCCAGGTGTTGTGGATATTCTTGAGAACTTGATTGTTGAATTACCTTTGCTGAAAGCCATAGAATATATGCAAGTTGTGAAGAAGGGCTTGAAAGAAGCATGCATGAGAAAGCATCGGTCAAACCGCAATAAAAGATGCCAGCTAGTTGAGAAACACGTCCTCACCTTGGCTACAGTAAAAGCAATCAGTAATCTCCCTGAAAAGAAGTCTGACAAAGGAGAACCTATGATCAGATGTGAGATTTTCGACCAAGTCTTTGAGAGAACTTTTCTTGATAGTAGCTCTTCAGTCAAACTCATGCCCGCCTCATTGCTCACAGAATTTGGGCTAAGACTGCTCAAGCCAACATGCATGATCCTTCAGTTCGCTGATCGTTCAATCAAGCGACCCATAGTTTTTTTGGAGGACGTTGTCATAATGGAGGAAGACATGAAATTTCCTGTAGATTTTGTAGTCCTTGTTATGGACTTCCCTGCACCAATACTCCTGACCCCGATTATTCTTGGACGACCATTCTTGTGCACTGTAGAGGTCGTGGTTGGTTATGGGTCTGGAAAGATCACGTTCTACTCGAACAACGATAAAATGATAATGGACATGATCAATGAACCAAAAGTCGTGTCTGATCAAGGTTAAGAAGAACCTTTTGAAGTAGAGTGTGACTTTATTGTAGAGATCAGAGATATAAAACTTTCTTTGAATGGCACATGGGTTCAAGAAATCCTCTTTTTTGAGGAGGACCTAGAAAACGTAGTCTTTAATGCTCTGATGTCGATTGGGAGACAGATTGTTACTTGTTGATGGACCTTTTTAAAGCAGAAGATTCATGCCAGTCCGAACATGAACAATTCATTGATGATTTGTTTGACACATTATTAGTAGAGACACTAGTGATAGAAGTGAGCAACACCACCAAAATCATGGCGAATCACCCACCTACCAGTTCAGTTTCTGAAGTGACTGAGAAGTAGGCTTGACCATAACCAGAATAAAATCCACTTCTGACAGGCCTCAAGCATGCTTTCCTTGCAGGTGCAGAAAACATGTATCCAGTCATCATCAGCGGCGAGCTGACTCCGGATCAGGAATCTCGACTGCTTGAGGTTCTAGAGAAAAACCGCAAGGCACTTGGTTGGAACATATCATACCTTTGTGGGATGAATCCTACTATGTGTTCACACCACATCTATTTAGAAGATGATGCCAAGCCGCCCAAGAATTTTAGAGAAGATTAATCCTAACCTACGCGACATCGTCATGAAGGAAATCACAAGATGGTGTGACGCATGCCTCATTTATCCCATCTCCGACTCCAAATGGGTGAGCCCCTTGCATGTAGTTCAAAAGACATCTAGGCTCACTATGGTTACAAAAGAAAGAGGAGAGGAGATTTCCACTTGAGTACCAACTTCCTGGCGTGTGTGTGTTTACTACCGATGCCTCAATGCTGCAACAAAGAAGGACCACTTCCCCTTGCCATTCATTGATCAAGTTCAGGAAAGTTTGGCTGGCAAGGAGTTCTTCTGGTTTTTGGATGGGTATTCTGTGTACAACCAAGTGGCAATCGCCCCAAAGGACCAGGAGAAGACAACTTTCACTTGCTCGTTCGGCACCTACGCTTTCAGGAGAATGTCCTTTGGTCTGTGCAATGCCCCTGTCACATTCCAGAGGTGCATGCTTGCAGTTTTCACCTATATAGTTGGCAGTTTTCTCGAGGTGTTCATGGCTGACTTCTCCGTCTATTTAGATAGCTTTGATTCTTATCTTGATCGCCTAGACAGAGTACTTCAGAAATGTTAAGAAGTCAATCTCATTTTATCTTGGAAAAAGTGCTAATTCGTGGTCACTAAAGGGATCATTCTAGACTACGTTGTTTCCAAGCGTGGCATGGAAGTCGACCCATCAAAGGGGTATGTGATTGCCAATCTTGAACCACCTCAGAATGTCAAAAATGTGAGGTCATTTCCGGGGCATGTGGATTTCTACAAGAGATTCATCAAAGATTAAAGTCACGACGCCTGATCTCTAGCCGAATTAATGTGTTCTCCTTTCATTCAATCAGCTGAAGGAGCTAATCACTCAGGCTCTAGTCCTACAATCACTGGATTGGTCTCTACCCTTTAAGATCATGACAGATGCATCAGATTTTGCAGTTGGTGCTGTGTTAGGACAAATGAAAGATAAAGTTCCCTACGCCAATCACTAAGCCAACAAGACATTATATGAAACACATATAAAGTACACTATTATAGAGAAAAAGTTGCTGGTCGTGGTTTTCACCGTCGAGAAGTTCAGATCCCAACTGCTTGTATCTAAATTCACAACTTATACTGACCACTCTGCTATCTGGTAGTTACACCAGAATAAGGATGCAAAGCCCATATTGATCAAATGGATCCTTCACCTCTAGGAGTTTGACTTGGAAATCAAAGATAAACCTGGAGTTCAAAATGTTGTAGCAGATCATCTCTCCAAGATTGAGCATTAAGAACCTCCACTGAGCAATGCACCCATCATAGACACCTTTCCTAATGATACGATTCTCTCCGTGAACTCTCTCCCTTGGAATGGTGATATTGTGAACTATCTCATTTCTGATGTAGTCCGATAAGATTAGAAGAATGTCAAGAAGGACAATTTCTTGTGCACAATCCATTTGTACCAATGGGAAGACTCACTCTTATTCAAGGAAAGAGTAGATTGTATTTGGTGTTGGTGTATCCCTCAGGAGGAGCATCATAGTGTCCTCGAGCATTGTCATTCACTCGAATCTGGTGGACACTACTCTGGAGACAGAATGACAACGAAAGTACTATAGTGTGGCCTCTGGTGGCCTGCACTATTCAAGGATGCAACAACATATGCCAAAGGCTATGTTAATTGTCAGAAAACGGGAGGAACCCGCACAATTAAAGACTCGATGCCCCGAAAATTCATTCATATTTCAGACCTATTTAGACGTATTCGATCCAAGTCATTGAACAAGACATATACAGTCATCCTTACCTTATCTTCAAGTATCCACGAAGAAGGTATATTATTCTTGAAAGAGTTCAAGAATCATTCTTTTATAAGTAATATCTGAGTATTGGAAAAAAAGAGAAATAATTATGATTAAATTGGATTTAATTGTAATAAGTAATGTGGATAAGATTCACATCACAATTTAAATGTTAATGTCAATTTGAGTCACATTATACAATTAAATGTAAATGTAATTTCCATTTACTTTTGGATGGTAGGAGATGATTCATAATTAAAAATGGTCTATTCACAATTATCACATTATGTGGATATGTTTGGTGATAATTAATCTAGAATATATATATATATATATAAGAATTGGCAAAGATAGAGATTACACCACATTAGGAAAAGGAGTAAGAGATTCCTCCTAATATGGAATAGACGACCATGATGGCTCCCACCATGGCAGTCATTTACCCCATAATGGGAATAGGCTACTCCTTTTGCCCATTATGCATGTTGAAGATTGATTTTGAAGATTACATTAGTTGGAGGTTGCCCTTCAACTTGTATTCTTGAAGATTACATGTAATCTTGAAGATTGCACATTAATGTTAGCCAATGATTATTATTAGGAGTACAACCTAGCTATCCAATTTATTATAATATAAAGGGCAACCCTAGCCTTATTTTGATAAGAAACAACAACAACTCTCTCCCTCCCTCACACCACATGTCCCCTTTCTCTCCATAAACCCTAGTGGTCGTCCTCTTCCTAGGGTTTGTTGAGACCACGATCGTCGTCGTGATGCCATTGTGTTGTCGGATCTATCTATCATGGTTGTTTATCTTCTTAAATTCCTTGTTCTCTTGATTAAGGTGGTGTATTTCATAGGAGGAAATTATGAGGTTCTCCATTTCGACCATCTCTTTGGATTGTGGGAGGCATACATCTCATTCACATGCACATAAGCTCTCTTCATTATATCAGACTTGAGATGGGAAGTCTCTTCTCTTAGAGACAGTTGATCACGATCATGCTTCAAGAGGTAACCCTTATACTTGTGTGATATTTATGAAAAAGATTGGGAATTGTTCGGAAGCCATGTGGTTTCATCGATTTTTTTATTTCCCCTGCACCATCAACTAGTACGACTAGTCTACATAGATCGAATACAGTCAAATCTCTAAGCTTCACACAAGGCCTAGTCCCTCACCTTCAAGTGGTATTAGAGCCATAGTCGAAGGTATTGGATATGATCCAAACCCGAGGGAAACAAGAATTTGGATTTCAGGTAGTACGGGAACTTGTATGTTTCCATAGTTCCGATTTCAGATAGATTTTGTGCATATATTATATAGATACTATTTTGCTCTGATATGAATGAATTTTGGGATATTAAATCATGCTTATAATGTCTAGATATATGACTCTAAAAGGTGCACCCAATTTTTCCAAGGATTAGGCATTGATTTTAATTCGAAACTTTCACGTAATGTCTCATTTTTGCACAAATTTTATAAATGTAAATTATGAATTTTTCTTACTATTTTACTATCATAAATATGATAAAAATATTATTTATGTCATAAATCAAACCAGAAACCACTTGAATTTATTTCACTCGATTCCGAGTCCGATTGCCCTAAATACTACATATTTATTGGGATTGGGTTGGAGATGACTAGATCATCTAGATAACAACTTCAATTGTGTTTTTCATTTAATATAAATCATGAAATTTTAGATTTTAACTTTATTAAATGTTTAATAAGTTATACATAGAAATAATTGACAATAATTAACTTTCATTGAATGAGTGCATCATGACAAACCTCGATTGGAAACTGCAATAGTTGTAGACAAATACACTTGCAGAAACAACTTGTTCCTTGATATGCTTGGAATTTAGGGAAATTAAAAAGGTTTTAAAATCGTAAGTTTCATATTGATTATTGTATAATATAATACGCAACCTAAAAGTTGATAAAATCCCAAGAACAATTTGTACCAATCATGTTGTTCTGAATTGGAAAAGTGAAGGTGTCTAGGTTTGTATATATTGAATAGGTTACCTAATTTGCACCCTACATAGATGGAAAGCACTCCCTATCAGCATAATTTCATACAACTTGGTCTGATCCATTTGAAGGAAGGGTGGCATGAGAAGTCATTGCGTACTCTTAACAGTTAAATTGGAATAAGACGTACTTGTGATGGTGTAGACTCTATAATAATGTCAAGAAAGAAATCTGTCATTGTTTGAATTGGATTAATGTTCATTTTATATGATTAAATTAATATAATCTAACTAAAATTTACCATCTATAATTAATAAAATTCGATTTCCCTTGGAAGGATTGCTCATGTGAATGTGATTTGAAATGATGAGTCTAAAACTTGAATGGTTATGGAATATCATAATATACCAACCATAGACTCTTGTCAAAGTAAAGGGAACTATCTACATGGATTGTATGACAGAGATGCCTATGCGAAATTAAAACTTCAATGTACAAATACACATGGACCATGATTTTTGCTTCTCGAAAGAGACATGCCGTATACGCAGTGACCCTAATATTGTTCCTCATATAGTTGAGGCAGTATTCTATTGCACATAGTGAGTGGTATTCTCTTGATAGTTGGTTTGATTGAAAATGAGTCAACCTCACCTTAGGGTTGCTGGGCTCGATTGTTAGAGACCAAATTGGTAAATGCAACTTGGACTTGCAAGACGAAAATAATTCTCACTTCCTTTACCTGGGTTACATTTTCTCATATTATTGGGGTGTGATAACGGTGGAAGGGATATCCTAGATCTTTCTAGAGATATAAGGTTAAGTATATCTCCTACTTTGAAAATTAGAAAATGTATTGAACTTTCAAAGTATCAAAAAAGAAAGACAACTTTGATATAAAATTCTTAATTAAAGAAAATAAGTATATAAATAATTTGTATTTATACTAATAAGTGCATTTTTAATCTTAGAAAAAATATGAACCCATTTAACAAGCTTCTGGAGGTCAACCAGTTGATCGGGTCTAATTATTCACACCAGCTCTGAAATTTGGATATTGTTCTCTCTGTGGAGTGCATCAGTTATATGTTGACCAAGAACGATAAGAGAATCCTATATAAGTGGAATAAATAAAATTTAACGAGTATTATGACGATGACCATCATTTTCTCGATGTTATATATCGGTTTCTTTGTCCAATGTTCTTCAAATGCAACCTGTGGGCATGGATAAACCTGAGATATAATGATGAGTCTAAAATAGATGGTCAGTTATGTGAAGCACATTTAGCATTACAACCTAAGTGATTAGTTGGAAGATGCAAGAAGGGACTTCAGTTAAAGAACATGTGATCAAATTGTTTGATTACTTCTCTTAGCAGGAGACTTTTGGGGCACAAATGGATGAATATATATAGTCCAACTTCATTATGTTGACTCTTTCCAAGTTTTTCAATAACTTTATGACACAAGAATAAGATAGGGCTGACAAATGTTGAGCTCATAGCTTCTTTGAAGTCCGCGGAAGAGGTTATGAATAAGGAATTCTACATGCACTTAATGGGCACATAGGTCAAAGGGAAGCATAGTCGTAAGCATGGGTCCCAAAAGGGTCTAGCCGAAAGAAGAAGAATATTAAAGTTGTTGGCTCATCTTCTTAGGCTTGCACACTTTTTGCATACAGAAAGGCAATGCATGTCATCACTACAAGAAGCCAGGCTGTTGGAAGCACAACTGTCCCGATTACATGGAAATCATAGAGAAGGTAAAGGTATGTCTCCAACAGGTGTGAATTCTAATTTCAATAGTAAACTAATTTTCTCATAAGACAAGAAGATAAATGGGTCATTATTTTAGGTGCCTCTATTAATGTATGTAATTTGTTACATCTTTTTTAGGAAACTAGAAAGCTTGAGGATAGGGAGATAGCCATCCAAATAGGTTGTGATGCAACTGTTGCAACAGTCATGGTCTGGACATGTAGACTATCATTATCTAGTGGGATAGTATTAATGCTCAGAGTGTGTCTTTATGTTCCAAATGTTTAAAGGAACCAATTTTCTATACATAAATTGGTTAGAAATGGTTATTTATTCCCATTATGTGAAAAATCTATCATATTCGTTGTGGTAAACATATTGGAGGCAATTTTCTAACTCCTAGTGGACTCTTTGAATTGTGCATTGATAAAAGTGTCATGAATGTTGCAATCACTGATAAAATCTCTTTGAGATATAGAGACTATGGAGACCATTTAACCATGATATGATATTAAAGGCTTGGTCATTCATTTATTGCTTGGATTGGTAGATTGGTAAACAATGGACATTAGAATTTTTTAGGTGATGAATCTCCATTTTATCATCTTTATTATTTCATTTTGGCCTTCATTCCCTAGCTAAATGCATGTAAATGTCATTATTTTACCTAAATTAACATTCATTAGTCATTGTATAAATATTGTAAATATAATGTTTAAAGCCAAAATAGAAGAATAAAGAAAAAGAAAAAGAAAAAAAATAAAATAACAAAGGTATTTTATGACCCTAAACCCCTAGACCTAGGAATCATGATGACTGGGTCGACAAGGAATAAAGTAGGGGATATAAGGGTTAAAAACAAAATAAAACCCTCATTTTTACTCTTCAATAATTCATTTTAAGACCTATTTTAATAATTATTATTTACACCACAAATCAATAAACTTTGTACATGAAAGTTGTAGATAAAAATACATATAAAATTCAAAATTGATTTCACAAAAAATCATAGAATATGCACATTCTACACTCTGAATAAAAAGCCAAAACCCAAACTTCGCGGACCCATATCTTCTCTATAAAAACTCGAAATGCACTAAAATCACCTTTAATTGTATATAACTTTTTTTTATCTATTTAATAAAAGTGGTTTTATTAAATTTGGATTTAAGATGCAAAAGTTAGGTTTTGGACACCTATTATACTATATACTAGAATAAAATAATGATTTTATGCAATCTTTATATTTTTCAAAATTTATATTTTTATAATATTATAAATATTATATAAAGTATAAAAATAAACCATTAAAAATAAACAAAAATAAATAACAATATAGAACATATAGATGAAATACCTATACTTATACCTATATAATAAATGCATCGATTTATTTAAGTGTACAAATATACTCATAAAAATACTGTAAAAAATATTTGTTTACATATAAATAAGTTATAAATATATAAAGTATGTCTATGAAATAATAGAATCTAAAAAACAAAATAAAAATAATACAAATATATAGGTCATTGTACCTATAATTATATTTGTAAATAATTACTTGTAATAAATAGCCTCACAAAAACAAATAAAAATGGCAATAAAATACTAAATAAATAACATATTTTATTTTATACTCTAAAACTAATAAATTAATTTACTATTTATTATTCATTTTACAAGGTAAGTTTGGCTTGCATTTTTCTGGTTGGTCCACGTGGAACAAGCGGATTCATTCTTTTGTTAACGTCGGTCAACTGCCCCTTTAGTACCTCTGACCCTTGTCAGAACCTCGAGTACTCAAGTTTTTTACCATTTCCTGTTGCAATCTAATGATCGAATTGCCTTCAGCCTTGAAGAAAACTTGCAGATGGGATCCCCGTGATTCACACAGGATATTTAGATCCCATCAATGTCCTTTGAGTTGGCGTCCAGTTGATCTGGAATAAGCCTCCACATCATTTTTATAAATAAGAACCTTAACCCTCCTTGCCCGATTTGATCCCTTTTCGAGCCCTGATTCCCCTTGCCTTATGCGCGAGTGTGTTCCCGGTGACAGAGAGAATGCACCTGAGATGTTGCAGCCGATCTAGGAGGAGAGGAGGCAGTCCAAGGCATCACTCCGGTGAGGTCTCCCGTCCATGGTGCAAACTTGGTTCGAGCAGTGTATTTTCTTTATTTTTGGATAGGTTTTGGTTGAGTTATTTTATTTCTGTCATTTATTTCACATGTAGATCCTTAGTAGCGTAATTTTCAAAGTTGGATCATCGGAACTCACTGCTCCAGCCATGTTTCATTGTGACTCCGATATGTTCTGACCCATCTATTACGTCCATTACCTTCCCATTTGCCAGTTGCATACTTTCCTCACCTCGAACCAACCTGGTCCTTCATGGATCAGTGAACCAGAGTTCCTCCACTGCCGCTCATCAAATCTCCACCATCTCATTCATTCTCTTTGCGCAACAACTTCATTTTGGCTTGAGGTATCTCGCCTCGAGCTCTAAAGTTTTCCTCTGCAGGTTTGTCATGCCAGATTGGCTTGAATGGTCGATTCCACAACAAAAAAAGGTTCTTTGGCACCCAATTCTTCTCCGAGCTCTAGTCCTCTCCCCAGAAAGGCACAGACCTTCTTGATGGTGCCATTCGATACAGGATGCTTCCAGGAAGCTCAGACAAAACACCAACAAGCTCCTAGGTTGCGAGTATGAGGAGATATGCACAATCGAAGGAGGGACAGGGAGGTATTCTTCCCTTTCCTTCCTCTGCCTTCTAGAGCCGTCAGATCTTCAGGTCATACCAAGCCCACATCTATTTAGAAGATGAGGCCAAGCCATAACTAAAATTTCAGAGAAGACTGAACCCTAACAAGCACGATGTCATCATGAAGGACATCATGAGATGGTGTGACACAAGCTTCATTTAGTCCATCTCAGATTCCAAATGGGTGAGCCACTTACATGTAGTTCAAAAGAAATATGGGCTCACCATGGTTACAAATGAAAGAGGAGGGGAGATTTCCACTCAGGTATCAACATCCTGGCATGTGTGTGTTGACTATTGCCGCCTCAATGCAGAAACAAAGAAAGACCACTCCTCATTGCCATTCATTGATCAAGTTTTGGAAAGATTGGCCAAGAAGGAGTTCTTTTGCTTTTTGGATGGGTATTCTAGGTACAACCAAGTGGCAACCGCCCCATAGGACCATGAGAAGACAACCTTCACTTGCTCATTCGACACCTACACTTTTAGGAGAATGCCCTTTGTATGTTAGACGATCCTGCCACATTCTAGATGTGCATGCTTGAAGTTTTCATCGATGTGATTGGATGTTTTCTTGAGGTGTTCATGGATATCTTCTCCATCTATGATGATGACTTTGATTCTTGTCTTGAGCATCTAGACAAAGCACTTCAGAAATGCTGAGAATTCAATCTTGTACTATCTTGGGAAAAGAGCCACTTCTTGGTCACCGAAGGGATTATAGTGGGCTACGTCATTTCCTAGCATCACATGGAAATTGACCCAACAAATGTGGATATGATTGCCAATCTTGAAACACCTCAGAATGCCAGAAATTGAGGTCATTCTTGGGGCATGTGGGTTTCTATGAGAGATTCATTAGAGATTTCAGTCACATCGCTGACCTCTGATCGAATTATTGTGCAAGGAGACCGAGTTTAATGTTGATTAGCGTGTTCTCCTTTCATTAAATCAGTTGAAATAGCTAATCTCTCAAGATCATGTCCTACAACCGTCGGATTGGTCTAGATCCTTTGATATCATGACAGATGCGTCAAATTTTACAGTTAAGGCTGTGTTAGGACAAAGGAAAGACAAAGTGCTCTTTACCATTCACTACACCGGCAAGACATTAGATGAAGCACATAGAAATTACACTGTTATAGATAGAGAGTTGTTAGTCGTGGTTTTTGCCATTGAGAAGTTCATATCCCATCTGCAAGGATCTAAAGTCACAATTTACACTGACCACTCAACAATCTAGTACTTACAACAGAAGAAGGATACAAAGCCCATATAGATCAGATGGATCCTTCTCCTCCAAGAGTTTGACTTGGAAATCAAAGATAAACCTGGAGTTCAGAATGTGGTAGCAGATCTGCCAGGATTGAGCAAAAAGAACCTCCACTGAGCAGTGCACCCATCATATACATCTTTCATAACGAGTCTATTCTCATCGTGGACTCTCTCCATTGGTATGTCGATAGTGTGAACTACCTCATTTTTGGCATAGTCCCACAAGACTGGACGAAATCCAGAAGGACAAGTTCTTGTCCACATTCCATTTCTACCAATGGGAAGACCCGCTCTTATTCAGGGAAGGATCATATTGTATTTGGTGTCGCTGTATCCCTCAGGAGGAGCATCATAGTGTCTCGAGCATTGTCACTCGCTCGAACTTGGTGGGCACCACTTTGGAGATAGAATGGCAACAAAACTACTATAGTATGGCCTCTGGTTGGCTATACTATTCAAGGATGCAACATTATATATCAAAGGCTGCGTTGACTGCCAGAAAATGGGAGGAACCCTCATACCTAAAGACTCGATGCCCCTGAAATTCATTCATATTTCTGGCGTATTCGATGCTCAGGGCATAAATTTCATGCGACCCTTTCCTAACAGTCACAGATTTGAGCATATCCTTCTTGTCTTTGATTATGTGAGTCGATGGGTTGAAGCTATTCCTGCCCAAGGCACTGATAACCGTACAGTTTGTCATTTTTTGAAAGAGAACATCATTTCATGGTTCATGATACCAAAGATTCTGATATCAGATGGGGGTAGTCATTTCATAAATAAAGAGGACAAGAAATTAACAAAGTAGTATGGCATTAAGAATCGAATCGCTTCACCTTATCATCCTTAAACTAATGGAATGACAAAGCTATCGAACAGAGAAATCAAGACAATCTTGCAGAAGCTTGTGAGGACGGATAGAAAGAACTGGTCCCAACACTTGGACTCTGCCCTTTGGGAATACATGACTGCCTACAAATCTCCCTTGGGCATGTCTCTCTATTATCTTCTGTATGGAATGTCGTGCCATCTTCCTGTTGAACTTATTCATAAATCACTATGGTAGTCGACAAATGTAATCTGGACTCACAAAAAGGTGATTGGCAAAGAAAAGTGGATCTAAACAGACTCATAGAATTCCGAGACTATTCATTTGAAAACAACTTGATGTACAAGGAGAAGGTTAAACACTGGATCGACGACATATTAGATGAAAGACCTTCGAGAGTGGACAAAAAATGTGGTTATTCAATGCAAAGTTGAAGATATTCCTGGAAAAATTAAAGAGTAAGTGGACATGGCCATTCGGAGTAAAAGATGTGCTTGACAACGGAAGCATTTTGATATCAGAGTTGTCATCAGACGTACAACCGTTCATCGTCAATGGTAAGTTGCCAAAGCCATACCTTGAGCATGGCATTTTCTTAGCTGTTGTCGACTCAGTCCAGGTTATCTTCAACGATGCATCATCCACAACTCCAGCAGCATCAAAAGATTCAGATAATGCTCCTATAAAACTCTTTCGTTAGTTTTCTTCTTTTCTTTTCTTATGTTATTTTCTTCCTTTTATTATCTTTCTTCTCATTCTTTCTTTCATTACTCTCAGTTATCACCGCTATACTTAGGATATGCTTCGTCCTAAGTATAGGGGGATTAGAGAGTCCCATTATTAATTCTTTGATCGCTCACCTATCTCCTCTCTTGTTGATATTCCGATCTATAATTCAGGATTTTACCCTAAGTACAGGGGGAGATAGGATGAGTCGTTGATTTATTCATTCCCACCCTCAACCCTCCCTTCATATAGATACAACCTGATATACTTAGGATTATTTCATCCTAAGTATAGGAGGGACGGTTGAATTCTCATTTATTCATTCTTTATTCTTCAGTTGCTACAGTATATGCTTTTCTATACTTAGTACGAGTTATGTCTTCTCTTTTCTCTCTAACCTATGAGGACATAGCTCAAGCAAAGTATAGTAAGGTCATATTTACATTGTATATAATTTAGCCATAACTCGTACTTTTGTGTTTTCAATAAGTATGGCTAAAATACAATTAATTATTTGTAAAGGACATAGTTGTATAAAATTCATTAAAATTCATTGTATATACTGATTAATAAACCATGTATATTTTTTTTCAAAATGTTTGATAAATGTTTTGGAAAGTTCTTTGAAAAATCTTTTGGATACTATTTGGAAACTATTTTGTAAAATGCTCTCAACCTTTGTAAAATTGCTTTGTTTGTAAAATTTCTTTTCATCGTTTAAATTAAAATGTTTTGAAAATCTATTTGCAAACATTTTGGAAACTGGTTGCAAAATAGTTTGAAAAATCTATATATACACATTGAAAAATCTTTGCAAAATGATTTTCAAATTTTGTAAATATTTGTAAAAATTATTTGTCAAATTAGTTTGTAAAATAAAGTTTTTAAAATGTTTGCAAATATATTTTAAAATTATTTTGAGAACTATGAACATAATTCATGCAAATAAACACCATATACAAACCTTGTATATATAATTGGTGTAAATTCTTAAATCCCAATTCTTGTAAATACCAAAGAAGCCCTCCATATAAATATCTGCACATATTTATTTTCTAAAAAACATTTTGTTTTAAAAATCGCTAAAAAATGCATAATTAAAAATACGAAAAGCATTTGCAAAATATTTTTCAAAATTTATAGAAATTTGCAACACTTTTTAAAAAATCCATAAAAAGCTCAAAACCATAAAATTGCATCACAAAAGTATATTCCTTGCATTGTACATAGCATTTGTAATTTTCGGATTGATGTTAATAATTGAACTAGTCTAAGTCAATCCAAAGATTAGAGATTGGTTAGACCTTAATACACTTTATCACAGGAACCTTACAAGAACTAGAATTGAGGAACTTTAGATCTACAAGACCTAATTCTTTGAGACCAAAAGACTTGGTTCAATGTCGTCTTGACTGCCTGAGTAGAATATTTTGAAGCACACACAAGACACTTGTTGATAATGACCTAACTTGCACACCTGCACCTTACACTTTGCTCACCTAAGTTGAAGTAGTAGAGGGATGGATTTGATTACATGAGACACAAGCAAATGGAAACATAGAAGTCATATATCTGTGGCAATTGTACCCCAACCCAATCTAATAGCCATCCAAAAATGGATCGGCATGGCCCATTCCTCAGATGAGGAAGAAAGAGTACCTAGATCTGCATCTACTCATTTTCTTTCTAATATAAACTCACTTTCCCGAAGCTAGGGCAAACTAGTCCCAAAAGTCAAAGTCTTTTGACCCGTAATATCTAGGTGGGGAAAGAGGTTGCAGCTCCAGCAGAATCCCAAACAATTCCTCCTCCCCCCTCAGTCCAAAACAAAAAAACTCAGGGCTCTAAGGGGTTGCCTACATACTCCTAAGCAGTTAAGTCATACCTGAAGCTTCTGTGATGAATAGAAGAATTAGTCTTTTCCAAGAGGATAGATAATGGTCATTCTTTCCTGGAAAGAAGAGTCATAGGAATGATGACGTCCCCGACCTAATAAGGAGAGGTCTGATAACAGAAGTTATGGGTTACCATAATGCTTCAAAAGAGGGATAGTCTACATTCTCAAGAGGAAAATGTCCTTATGAAAATGTTGTTGTATATAGTATTAAAAAATGCAATAAAGACTCCAAAAAGTGGACAGTCCTGAATGTAAAAAAGTTTCCTACCGTAGTGTATACATATATATATTTGTATAGCCAATAAGAAATCTTGAGCTTCAAACTCATATAATGTGAGCATGCAGCTAGATGACAAGGTTACACTGATCAAGCATCCAAGGATTGGTAGCAACATTTGCTACCGTCCATTCTTCTCCACCTCCTCTTCTTGAGCCAGTTGTACTTTAACTTAGAAGAGAATACCCCTCTTCTCAAGGAAAGAATTGTTGGTTTGGGGAATTAGTGTCAAAATGTTGGAGAAGAATGACTTTTACCGCTTCAGTCGAGGAGAGCTACATATCACTCACACCGTAGAAGATAGCTTTATAGTCGTAAGGGTTTACGTATGAGTTGACTTATTCTGACATGGCTATTGAGGAGACTTGAGCATTGTTTTATGAATCTCAGAGGCTATTGTGTTTTAAGTACGGATCCTACACAAGTATCTAACCACACCTAAGATCCAAGGTCAGACTTAAGTTCCAAACTTTGATTTTAAGAAGGCATATTTGAAAGATAAAATCAATCCAAGTTCTTTCTTTTTCTTTTCTTTATTTTCTTTTCCGCACTTATTAGTAATGTGTTTGCTTGGGACTAGCAAATGCAAGTATAGGGGGGTGATGAATCTCCATTTTATCACCTTTATTGTTTCATTTTGGCCTTCATTCCCTAGCTAAATGCATGTAGATATCATTATTTTTCCTAAATTAATATTCCTTATTTATTGTATACATATTTTATAAAATGCAATGTTTAAAGTAAAAATAAAATAATAAATAAAAGAAAAAGATATAAAAATACAAAGGAATTTTATGACCCTAAACCCTGAGATTTAGGTATCATGATGACTAGATCAATAAGGAATAAAGTAAGGGGATATAAGGGTAATAACACAATATAACCATCATTTCTACTCTTCAATAATTCATTTTCAGGACCTATTTTATTCTTTATTATTTATACCTCTGTTCAATAAACTTTGTAGATGAAAGTTGTAGATAAAAATACATAGAAAAATACAAAATTTATTTCAACATATAGAATATATAGATGAAGTACATATACTTATACATATATAATAAATAAATCTATTTACTTAAGTGTACAAATAAACTCAG
Source organism: Ottelia alismoides (assembly GCA_037367405.1). Classification (NCBI taxonomy): domain Eukaryota; kingdom Viridiplantae; phylum Streptophyta; class Magnoliopsida; order Alismatales; family Hydrocharitaceae; genus Ottelia; species Ottelia alismoides. The sequence goes on along the minus strand of JAZKJV010004651.1, from coordinate 499,274 downwards.
AAAAATACAAGAAAAATATATTTGTGTACATCTAAATAAGTTATAAATATATAAATTGTGTAAATAAAATAATAAAATCTCAAAATGCAAAGTAAAAATAAAATACATATATATAAATAGGTAAATATTCCTATAATTATACTTGTAAATAATAACTTGTAATAAATAGCCTCATAAAATAAAATGGGAATAAAATACTACATAAATAACTAACATATTTTATTTTACAACCAAAAATTAATAAATTCGTTAATATTTATTATTAATTTTACAATGCATTTTAGCTTGCATTTTTCTGGTTGGTCCACGTGTACCAACCGGATTGATTCTTTTGTTAACCTCAGTCAACTGCCCCTTTAGCTCCTCTGACTCTTTTCAGAACCTCGAGCACTCAAATTTTCACCATTTCCCCTTGCGATCTAATGATCGAATCGCCTTGAGCCTAGAACAAAACTTGTAGATGGTATCCTTGTGATTCACATAAGACCTTTAGATCCCATCAATCTCCTTCGAGTCTGCGTCCATTTGATTTCACAATAAGTCTCCTCGTCATGTTTATAAATAATAACCTTAACCCTCCTAGCCCGATTTGATCCCTCTTCGAGCCCTGATTCCATTTTCCTTATGCATTAGTATGTTCCTGGAGATAGAGAGAATACCCCTGAGGTGTTGGAGCTAAGCTAGGAGTAGAGGAGGCGGTCCAAGGCGTCGCTCCGGTGAGATCTCCACTCCTTGGTGCAAACAAGGTTCGATCTGCGCATTTAGTCTCAGTTTATTTATGTCATTTATTTCACGTGTAGATCCTTAGTTTCACGTAATTTTTGAAATTTAGATCCTGGGATCTCACTACTCCGATCATGTTTCACCGTGACTCTGCCATGTTCCGACCCATCTATTATGTCCATTCCCTTCCCCTTCACCTACCGCATCTTTTCTTTTCCTCGAAACAACATAGTCCTTCATGGATTAGTTAATCAGAATTCCTCCGCCACCTCTTGACAGAGCTCTTCCATTGCACTCATTCCCTTTGCGCAACAGCTTCATTTTGGCTCGAGCTAACTTGCCTCGATCCCCTGAGTTTTTCTCTTGAGGTTTGCGATACAAGAGACCCTTGTAGGGTCGATTCCACAACAGAAGGAGGTTCCAGGTACCCATTTATTCCCCAAGCTCTAGGACTCTCCCTATATAGGATTGTACCTTCTCGATGATGCCATTTGACATGGGATGCTTCTAGGAAGCTCAGGCGACCACCAACAAGCTCCCAGCTCACCGGGACGAGGAGATACGCCCAATCGAAGGAGGGACAGGGAGGTGCTCTTCCATGTTCTTCCTCCCTCATCAATAGTCGTCGAATCTTTGACGAGGCTCATATCTAATTTGGGTCGTTCATACCAAGCGAAATGGTGCCATACTCTCAACCATTGATCGAATATGTTGCACCTACGTCGCACCACCACAACCATCCATTGGAGCACCTTATTAGGTAAACATCACAAACACCTCCTGTTTTTTCATATTTTTATTTAATATTTAAATTTAGGTCTAAAGTGTAAATAATAGTGGTTGTTTTGCATAAAGCTGATAATGCAGGTCTGACTTGTGGTTAATGATGATGTCGATGTAGAAAAACTGCAACGAGGGATCCATGTTGATCAAACAAAATTCAACAAAAATAGGAGAGAGAGAGTGAAGTGAATAGGCTTCTCTCTCCTATTTTTGTATGTACTATTTATTTTACCAGGTAAGTGTGCTTGGGTCGAACTACAGGAGGCAGAATATTAAAACCTCAACTTTAGATACAAGAAAGAAATCTCAAAAATACTTTCTTTATTCTTGATTTTATAAAAAGACTTGGAAACTGACTCAAAACGAACTCATGATTGCAAAAATCAAAGATACACGACAAAGCTATAAAAAATCATGAAAAAACAAGGAAAATATCTTGAGTAGTTATGAAGCTACCCTAAAGAAAACGCAGAAAAATACAACAAAAACGAGGTCCAAACAACCCCTACAAGCCAAGGGTATAACTGCAAAATAACGTTCTATGTTCTGTTATAAAAAAGTCCCTGACAGGGATTTAAATGCAAAGAAAATAATATTTATTACATTTAGGTCCCTGCGCGCAGATGTAAATGTAATTTCCAGAAACTTTAGAGCTCTTCTGAAATTCTGGAAACTTGTTTCCACTGTTTTGCAATCAAGGGCTATGATTAAAAGCTGATATGCGATATGAGCTATCGATGGGCGCCACGTATCAGGAAACTGTAGTGTCTGGCATTCTTGCTATGTTCTTCCCCCTTTTTGCTATGTTGCGGCGGCGCTTCCTTCTCCGATTTTTCTCCGACAAAATTGTACATATATACATATTTACAATCTGCCTTCTTTTCTTTTCTTTATTTTTATTCTTTTATTTATTTAAATGTTTCTAATGTATAAAAGTTCATTTTTATTCATGAATGAGGCTTTGATAAAAGATGGGAATTAATGGATTTTATGACAAAATGCGACATAAATATTAATGAATCATGGATTCATCAGGAGCCCCTTGCATTCTTATGTAACAAAATTGGTGTTCTTGCTAGCTCATCAAACGTGTTCCCCTACACAAGGTGGGTATTTTGCAACTAATTCCCAACGATTTTTTGTATTTATTAATAGTACAAAAATTTGTATATTCAGTGTTAACTTTTATGGAAAATAGTACAAAGGACCTTTAACTTTTTGTATATTGCATTTATGCCCCTACTAGTCGCTTTTAATATAAATATTCATGGTTAAATTGCATATTTTCCCCTAGATTTTTATTTAGGGTTCTAGATTGCATGGAAATTTAGTTATATTGGCATAAGGTCACTATTAGTATTCAATTTTTGTATTTAATTCTTATAAATATCACTCGTGTCCAAAAATTATGAAAAAACACAATGTACATCGATGCAAGTTCTTTCACACCATCTATTTAGTTTTGTATTTTATGCCCTTTGACTGAGGTGTGAAGTAGAAAGCAGATGGAGATGAAAAGGAGATGGGGCTCCGACGAAGGAGGACAGAGGGAGCCTTGACTCCCATATACACGATGGATATGGGTAGGATAGGTGTGAGAATCGATGGAGTAGATGAGGGGGGTTTGAATCGAGTGGAAGTCAGTGCAAAATAATGACCGAGGGATGATGAATTATCCTAGAGCACACGCTCCAAGAAATTAGAGATTTTTAAAATTATGACTAAAGATACGATTAAACTAGAAAGTAAAGGGCGTAAATTAATCTATAACTAAAGATATACCTTGGAACGGAAGACAAGGCCCCGACTCGATCGGAGTCGAGGACGTGGAACCAGCCATTAGAGTTCCTATGACGATAGGTTGGATCACCACCTCCGAAGCTCCTCTTCGCTACAGATCCTCTCAACCATGAGCTGTCACCAAGAGGAAGGGGATAGATAGGATATGAGGGGCAAAGATCACCAGAAGAGGGATAAAAGTTGGACGCGGAGCTAGAGGAGCTTATTTATAGGCTGAATAGAGAGGGGACTTAAATCATTGATACATATCGAATCGAGGAAGATCGATCACATCTAAAGTTTTAGCGGGAATCTTGGAGATCAGAAGCTCATAAGATGTTCAAGGCATGAGGTATTTTAATCATTATATCAAGCGAGAAAAATGAAGGAAGTTAGGAGTCAGACATTCCGGTGCTCGAGGAAGAAAGAAGGGGGCAGTTGACCCTAGGTCAACACGGGAAGATTTCTGGTTGGTCCATGCAGACCACCCATAAAATTCCTTTGAAGAAATTCAAGAATAAATTACTAAATGAATTATTTAAATTTATATTAAAATATGAAAAGTGTTTATAATTTGATGTTGTAACTTATACCTATTTTTAATTATTTTTACGAGGCTTTTTATTATAAGTTAATATTTACATGCAAAATATCGGTATATGTACCTGTATTTTGATGTTTTTATTTTTATTTTGTATTATACATTTTTATATTTTATTAATGTATTTTATATATTTTAAATTTATTTTATTATACATTTACTAATTTTGTTGTATTTTTATGATTATATTTGTACACATAATTAATTATGCATATATACATAATATGGATATACATGTATATTTTACTTATGTATTTATATGTATTGTTTATTTTGATTTTTAATGGTTTTATTTTATTATAATTATGTGCATCTATTTCAAATAATATATATATAATTTTAAAAAATTAATAGAATTTTAAAAATACAAATAATGAATATATTTAATATAATATACATTTATATTGCACAATAAGGCACAAAAATCGAAATATTGCATCTTAAATCCAAATAAAAAGAAACCACCATCATTACATAGATTATTAAATGTTATATACAATTAAAGGAGATTTAAGTCCACTTTGATATAATATGTAGAAGATAAAAGTCTGTTAAGTTTTTTTGTCTTTTTATTTTGTGTGTCTCGGGAACATTATGCATTGTTTTTATGTGAGCTCAATTTCATATTTTTCTTTGTATTTTTATCTACACTATACATGTTCGGGGTTTTATTATTTGATTGAAGAAGCTATTCCCGCCCCCTGCTAAGCCACTAGTAGCTCCAGCCGTCACGGAAAGGTCTCATATCCACCTCTCATCTTTCTACTGGAGATTAGACGACCGACATCTTCACTAAAGCACTTGATCCTAAAATAATAAAATAGAAAAAACTGCCAAAAAATTATTATTGATGAATTAAAAATTAGGGTTTTGATGTGTTTTCTGTACAATTCTCATCTGCCCTATCTCCCCCTAATTTATTTCTTGTCGACCAAGTCATCATGACTATTGGGTCTCCGGGTCTTGGGTCATTCAAGACCTATGTTCTTTCATTTCTTTTTCTTACTTATTTTATTATTTAATTTTAGACATAAATGCAGGAAATTTAGAATATTTTATACAATATTTTGTATAAATTACAAAGTATTTATTTTGACAAATTAATTGTATATACATACATTTAGCTATGGATTTAAGGCTAAAATGAAAGAATAACGGTGATGAAATGGAGATTTATCATCCCCTCATGGTTGACTTTGCTAGTCCCTCGCAAACACTTATCCCTATAAGTGCAGAAATGAAAATAAAGAAAAAATAAGGAACGAACTTGGATTTATTTTAACTTTTAAACTTGTATTTATAATATAAAAGCTTGGAGCTCAGTCAGACTATTGTATTTTTAGATTGGCCATAACCTTATTGAGAATCTAACTTGAAACACAACAACCGCTAAGAATCACAAAACTCGGGCCAAGTCTCCTCAAAAGCAAAATCAGAACAAGTCGATGTAATACACAGTCCCTTATGACTATGAGTCTATCTTGTATAGTGTCAGTGATATGTGGCTCCTCTCAGTTGAAGAGGTAAAAGTCAGGCTTCTCCAATATGGTGTCCCTAGTTCCCTAATCCAATAACTCTTTCCTCTAGAAGCGGGGTATTCCTTTATAAGATCAAGTGCAACCTGCTCAAGGAGAGGAGGTGGAGAAGAGAATGAACGGTATCTAATGTAGGTACCTATCATAGGATGCTTGATCAGTGTAGCCAATTCATCCAGCTGTAGGCTCACACGTATCTTTGACTTTGAAGCTCAAGTTTGCTTATTGAATACATACATGCTTCAACAAAATTGTTTTTTCTTTATTTTTTTCTGCCTATTGTTTGGGAGGTTTTTATTTTTGGATTTCTTCAAATACTTTTCACAACAACATTTACATATGGACTTTTTTCTTGATCTAGTAGACTATCACTCTTTTGAAGCATTATTGCAACCCACGACATTTTGTAGACCCATGGTTATTGGATCGGGTTAGGGTACAATAGCCACGGTATCGTGACTTCGTATCTTTCCATTCACTTGTGTTTCATGCCGGAAAATCTAGCCTTCTACCACTTCAACTGAGTTGAGCAAAGTGCTAGGTGTAGCCGTGCAAGTTAGGTTACTATCGATAAGAGTCATGTGTGTGTTCCGGAATATTCTACTTAAGCCGTCAAGATGACACTGAACTTAGTTTTGTGGTCTAAAAAATTAAGTCTACTTAAGCTGTCAAGGTTCCTATGATCAAGTGGATTGAGGTCCAACCAAGCTCCAATCTTAGGATTTCATTTAGACTTGTCCAATTGTCATTATCAATCCGAAAAATGCAAATGCAATGCAATGCAAGAAAAATTTTTAAGGATTTTTGAAAATTTTTTGCAAATTTTATGCAAAATTTTGAAAAAATTTTGCAACAATTTATGGTTTCTTGGTTTTGTAAATTTTTAGTGATTTTTGAAAATCAAAAGAATTAAAAAAATAAATATGTGTATATATTTACATGGGAGTTCATCTTATTATTTAAAGGAATTATGTGAAAGAATTTACACTAGTTTTTTTACAGGTTTATGTATCCGATTTTTAGTAATTTATTTGCTTGAATTATGTACAAGGTTCTCAAAATAATTTGAAAACATTTTCTCGAACATTTTGAAAACTTCATTTTGAAAAGTAATTTTACAAATAATCTTTGCAAACATTTGCAAAATTTGAAAACCATTCTGCAAAAAATTTTCAAATTGCATGTATAGATTTTTCATGTTATTTTTACAACCATTTTCTATGCCATCTTGGAAATCGATTTTAAAAATATTTTATTCAAATAAGGAAAGAAGTTTTTACAAATAAAACATTTTTACAAAGGTTTTAAAACATTTCACAAAATACTTTCTTCAAAAAGTTTTCAAAAAAATTTTCAAAGGATTTTCCAACCATTTTTCATACATTTTGCAAAATATTTTTTATCAGCTTATTACTATAATTATAAAGAATTTCGATGTATGTTTGAATTTTATTACTTACCCATATTATTAAAAATATGCAATTACATGTTATGGCTAAAATATATACAACTTATATATGGCCCCCATACTTTCCTTAAGCTGTATCCTCATAGATCGGAGAGAAAATGAAGACATAACTCATATTAAGTATGGGAAAATCTATACCACAACGATTGAATAATGAATAAGAATTCGACCGCCCCACCTATACTAAGGATCAAATAATCCTATGTATATCAAATTTACGCAAATCAGGTAGGGTCGAGGGTGGGAATGAAATAATATTCAATGACTCATCCTACATCCGCATATACTTTGGGTAAAATATCCCTAATATAGACAGAATATCAAGAGTTGAGGAGACATGCGAGGGGATTAAAGAATGAGCACTGGTATACGCTAATCCCACCTATATGTAGGATGAAGTGTATCCTAAGTATTGCAATGATGAGTGGGATGAGTGCCTTTTCGGAAGAATGAAAGAATGAAAAAAAAAAGAAAAAAAGAAAAGAATAAAAAGATTACTAATCAAAATATTTTTGAGTGCCCTATATGAATCTGTAGATGTTTTAGCTGGAAGTTCTGCATTGTAGACTACCTCAATGGAGTCAACAATGGCCAGAAAGATATCATGCTCGAGATAAGGCTTCAGAAGTTGTCCATTGATGATGAAAGGTTGTGCGTCAGTTGACCATCAGGATATAACGATGCTTCATTGTCACATACATCCTTCATTGTGAATGGCCCGATCCACTTACTCTTCAAATTCCCTCTGAATAATTTCAACTTTGCATAAAATAACCAAACCTTCTGACTAGGTTCGAAAGTCTTGTGTCGGATAGGCTTGTCGTGCCACTTCTTGATCTTCTCCTTATACATAAGGCTGTTCTCGTATGCGTAGTCACGAAATTCGAGCAATCTGTTCATATATAGATTTCAGTTCTTTCTTGATTTCTTTGGATTCAAATTGCAGATTTTAATTATCCATAAAGATTTATGAAATAATTCAATGGGCAAATGGAAAGGCTTGTCGTATACGAGGCAATAGGGATACATTCCCAAAGGTGATTTGTACATTGTCTGATATGCCCAGAGAACCGAGTCAAGAAGTTGAGATGAGTTCTTTCTGTCCAGATGTACAAGCTTCTAGAGAATTGTCTTAATTTCCCTATTAGAACATTTTTCCAAGACATTAGATTATGGGTAGTATGGAGAAGCTAATCTATGTTCAATGCAATATTCTTGAGTCAACTTCTTTACCTCTCTGTTTATGAAATGTCTACCCCCATCGGATATCAGAATTTTGGGATCCCAAACCTTGTAATGATGTGTTCTTTCAGAAACCTATAGATGGTGCGACTCTCAGCTGCTCGGGTTGGGGTAGCCTCCACCCAATGACTCACGTAGTTGACAGCAAGCAGAATATACTCATAGCCCTGACTGTTGGGAAAGGGGCCCATGAAAATGCCCCACGCATCAAATACATCAGAGATTTGAATGTACTTCAGAGGCATTATGTCTCTCATGCTAATGGTGTCGCACATCTTCTGAAAGACAGTACATATTCTCACAAAAACATCTGCATTTTTGAATAAGGTCAGCCACTAGAGTCCCCATTGTAGAACTTTTGCTACCTTACACTTCCTAGTGTGGTGTCCTCCTGATTCTCTAGCATGTCAATGTTTGAGGGAACTGTGGACTTCCTCCTGAGGAATGTACCTCCTCCAGATGTAATATGCCCACTCATGAATGAGATATGGATCCTCCCACTGATAAAATGAAAATCTGATAAAATTTTATCAACTTTCTGATTCGATCAATCTTATGTAGTTCTCTTGGTCACAAGGTAGTTCAAAATATCGGCAAACTAGGGGAGAGAGGTAACTTACGAAATTGTTTCATCTGTTAAGGTTTTTGTAATCAATATCAGGCTCTGCTCAGGAGTGTCATGTTCTAAAACTCTTGATAAATTATTTGCTACCACATTTTAACTCCCGCTTTATCATGGATTTAAAGATAGAATTCTTGGAGCAGAAGGATCCATCTGATTAGCCTTTGTTTGGCATCCTTCTTGGCTTGCAAGTATCTGATTGCAGAATGGTCTGTGTAACAATTACGTTGAACCTTAACAAATGAGATCTAAACTTCTCCAAGAAAAAGACAATTGCTAGCAACTCATAGTTCTTTAGGGCTTCATCAAGAGTTATACTGTCTTATTGAATAGAAAATGAAAGATTGTCTCTCATCTATCCCAGAACTACTCCAATGGCATAATCTGAGGCATCTGTCGTGATCTCAAATGATAGAGACCAGTTTAGCGCTTGTAGAATAGGGGACTAAGTTATTAGATCTTTCAATTGATTGAAGGTCGTGAGGACTTTGGCATCTACTATAAAATCTGCCTCCTTTCCAAGAAACTCAGTCAATAGTTTCGCTATCTTGTTGTTGAAATATTTGATAAATCAACGATAAAAACCCACATACCATAGGAATGATCGGACTTGCTTCAAAATTATAGGTGACTCTAGCTTCGAAATGATATCCAACTTTACAGGATCGACCTCCATGCGGATATGACATTGCCTAGCACAATCCCTTCAGTCAAAATGAAGTGACTCTTCTCCCATGAGAGCACCAAGTTGACTTCACATCTTTTAGAACTCGGTCTAGGTAAAATAAGCACTGATCAAAATTGTTGCCATAGACCAAGAAATCGTCAATAACACCACCTTAAGACTACCAACCATATCTGTAAAAACTACCAACATGTACATCTGAAAGGTAGTAGGAGCATTGCGTAATCCGAATAGCATCCTGCGAAAGCATATGTCCCAAATGGACAGGTGAAGTTAGTCTTTTCCTGCTCTTCTGGGACGATTGCAACCTGATTATATCCAGAGCATCCATCTAAGAATCAGAAGTACTCCTTTGTGACCAGTCATTCGATGATTTGGTCTATGAAGGGAAGAGGGAAATGATCCTTCTTGGTTGCTAAATTTAGACGTCTGTAGTCAACACATAAGTGCCAAGATGTCGGAACTTTGGTTGCAATCTCCTCTATTTTGTTGTTTTTCACAATGGCGATCCTTGATTTCTCGGGCACAACATGAAAGGGACCCACCCATTTCGAATCGAAGTTGGGATATATGAAGCCTGCATTACACCATTTTGTAATTTAATTCATAACAACCTCCCGAAGATTCAGATTCAACTGCATTGGAATTTATGGGACAACTTGTTATCTTCTTCCAAGTAAATGTGATGGGAACATAGTGATGGATTGATACTATGTAGATCTAATATTTTCTAGCCTATCACCTTGCGATTTCTCTCTAGAACCTCGAGCTTGCGAGATTCCTGTTCTTGAGTCAGTTATGAATTGATGATTAGAGGAAACATATTTGGTGCTCCCACAAAGAAGGCATATTTCATATTACATGGAAGAGGCTTGGGCTCTGGTGGGGCCTGAATCTTCTCAGTGGTAACTTTTGCAATTGTGTAAGATATTGGTGGCATCAATTCTTTCGACTCTACATTATCCACCTTTCACTATTCAAGTTCTAAATCTAAAGATGCAAAAAATTCTCAATGATGGAATCTTGTTCGAAGAAATCTTCAACAATCTGTCCTTTCTCTGGTAAGGACAGGTGGCCATCAAGCAGTTCTTCAGGCATATCAGCAAAAATCTCATCTTCTAAGATAAAGGGGAAGTCGACTGTGCTATCTACACCTTCCTCGGTTGAGAGGAATTTTTGGGTAATATCATCCATAAATAGGTTGGTATCTCTGATCTCCACAAGAAAGTCAAAGTCTTCCATCTTTTCAGAAGGCCCGATGATGAACCTCAGATTCATCACTCTAAAAGACATTAAATAAGCTTAAATCCCCGAAATTCATTAGCATTTCTTTATTTATATTGCATAATTAGAATTCACGCATATTTAAAGCATTTTGTCACTCATAATTGCATAAAATAAGAAGCCAAAAATCCTAGCCTAATTGACCTATAAAATAGCCTAACTTCCAAGATTTTTTATTAATTCATGCTAAATCCAAATGACCTGAAACCACCTCCATTGCGTACATATTACAAATAAGAATAAATGAAAAATAACAAAAATCACTAACGTAAACAAGTGGACCAGAAACTCAAAACCTAATTTCAGGATTTCCTGACTAAAATGTTGATATCTTCCTCATCCAGTGTTCGATTTGATCCTACTCACTTTTGAACTAATGTACATTCAATTACCTCCAAAACAAGACCAAGTTCAAGTGAATCAGAGTTCATATGTGAAAGTTGGGTGTTGGGCCTCTTTTGTACATTTTGTATTTTACCTAATTTGACCTATTATTTTATGTACATAATTAACTCATTATATTTTATTTCTCTTTCATATATTTTCTTTGATGAAATTTTTATTAAAATGCACAGAAATCCAAATCCAAAATGAGCTTGAAATCAAAGAAACTAACTGAGTCTGAGTCTTCACTAACAGTCTGTACAAAAGTTGCCGTTGTCATTTTTGTATTTTATTTTATTTCTTCTTTTTCTTACATAATAAATTTTCAAAAAAATATATTAATGTGTAAATATTTATCTTTTATTTTACCATAATTTTCCCAATTTGTATTTGACAAAAAAAAATATAAAACCCAAAAATCAGGGTTTTCTGTGTACATGGAGTCCCCTAGAAATATTACTTTATGCAAATTATCGATTTTGGTTTTTATCCATTCATGAAAATTGTAGATATCGTTGAAATGATCAACTTTCATAAAGAAACTTTTTCGATCCAAGGTCATTTTCTATTTATTCTGAATTTTTCTTTGTATTTTATTTTCGGAATTTTCTAGAGCTAACACGTGGCAACTCCTGGAGTCACCACATGTCACTCATTTTTGGATGTATATTTCGATGATTTAAATTAAAATATATATGTATATATATAATAAAAAGATTATAATAAAATATACCATCGTGGGGCGAGATCAGGACCACCTGATCTCGGACGATCGGACGGTTCCTGTATCTTATCTCCGTCATCCCTTTCCTAATCGGGGTCGGCTGCCTTCCCGATCAGAGTGATGCCGCCCGTAAATCGCTCATCGTGAATCTCACCATCGACCGCCGTTGCCTTTCCAATTAACATCGTCGTATCTCTTCCCCTCTGTGATTCTCCCATCGAACCTCATCAGATCCCCAATCACTTCCCAAATGAGTCCGACGATGCCACCCAACAACCATATAAAACTGAACGCTGCCCCTCTGAGAGAACCATCCACCAATCCACCCAACAAGATAGAGCATCCCCTATGGGTGGTGACAGTGCCCAATGATCACCCCTCCGAGTTGCAGCGGGATCCGAGGGTTCCCCCTCGTTGCAAAGCGACCCTCCTCCACCGCAACTACTCCCAGCTCCGGTTCTTCGTTGAGTACCAACGACTTCATCGACGCCCCCGGTTGGAGCCAGGGGTCGACTTCATCAACAATCATCCCGCTCTGCCTCCAACTGCTAGTTTCTCCTGAGATTTCCACATCTCCAAGCTCCACTTGCATCGACCTTGCACGCCACCGTCATTGCCACCTACTGGCAGGAGCCAAGAGTTACCTTCCTCGACATTTTCACCCCCATGCTTCACTGATGCCTTCCACCCACCACGCCTTCGAGCCATCTTCACCAATCACTGCTGCATCTCCATCTCAAGAAACTTTCTCGACACCGGTCAAACACCACCATGCTCTGACACCACCTCGCTCAAAGAAACCTCGGCCTCCTCCGCCACTAAGCTCCCGACGCCACCTACTCTGCCAGCTCCTCAAGTCTAGGCCCGAGACCCGAGGCCCCTACTCACGTGCAGAGCACGTGCCTTGGGGGGAACTTGCACAACGACCCCCAGAGGTTCATGTAATTGCACATCAATCCCGTCAACCAGAGGTCACGTGCATAGAACGGGACATACTAGGAATTTTGCAAGTATCCCCCTCAAGGGACCGGTAACCTCATTTCAGCCTTCACTACATTTTTTCATATTTATTTTATATTCTGTAATATTACAAATAGACCCCTGAGTTTCCTTTATATTTTAAATTATATTATTGCATCATTTTATTTACTAAAAATTCCATGATGTTCATTTAATTAATTCTATGTTTGATATTTTTATACTCTATGGTTATTTAATAATTAATAATCTTGTGGAAATTGTATTTTTTCCTATCTTACACTTCAAAAGTCATATGTAATTAACCATAGCCCTAAAAATTGCCAAAAATTTACGAATCGTGGAATTAATTGTACTTAGACTCGTGCCAAAAAAGAATTACATTTATACATAGTTTGTCCTATAAAAATCATTTTGTGTGTTTCATTAATTTATTTTTAATACTTATTGAATCCAACATTTTTCGGGTTCGAGATTAGACTAAGATATATTGCATAGTTATATATCTTAGATAATTTTATTTCCTGAAATAAAAAAAATTAATATTTATTATAATTAATAATTGAAAATCAAATTATTTGTGTCCATAAATTAATAAAATATTCATCTTGCATATAAAATTCCAAAAAAATATCGTACATTCATTTCATCATTATTTACCTCTCGACCAAATTTCATAATTTTTGGACATCATTTGATTGATATTTATTTTCTAGTCTTTAAAATCGGCCGCATTTTCATTTTGCACTCCAACGTTGCATTAAAAATACAAAATATCCCTCGAAAAATACGCACGAAATTTGATAGACATAGGTCTGGATTGTTCCTTTGCCTCTTTAGTTCGACCTTGGGACTTGCCCATGTAAAATAAACATAAAAACTTTCCTTTGCCTCTTTAGTTCGACCTTGGGACTTGCCCATGTAAAATAAACATAAAAACTACTTCGAATAAAATTTAATAAATTAATTGTGGTTATTTCTTAATTGATTCTGATTACTTGCCTACAACAAAATGACACAATCACATATTTGAAACAATAATTCACACAAATTAACGAGGGTATTTTTGGACTCTTTAGATGGCGCCATTACCGGGGAAGCAAACGACTTAGATTTTGTCTAAAAAGATTATTAATGCTAGGTTTTTTATATTTTTGGGTAGTCTGATCCCCGAATCTTCATTGTAAATTTTCCATTTTTTCCTGCATTTTCTTTTATTTTAGTTTTGACATTTATTCTCTTATTTTATTTTTGATTAATTTCTACATCATTCGCTTACACTCTATCTTATTTTTTGTGTGAGGTTCACGACGCCCGTGAAGCGGTTCTCTTGAAACTGATGCATCTTCATCGACCGTCAATCTGCATTAAAATTAAGATCGGGTCGAGTCGTGAGAGAGAGTAGAGTCTTGGATTTATTTTTCTGCAATTTTGATTTTTGTAACTAATGGCTCATTTACATCGGTGTCCATTTGGACTCTCGCGTGTGTAAGAAGACCTATACTTTTTTCTGTGGTGTGTCGTAGCCTTTTTCACTCTCCGATGAGGGTGGGGCCTGACTTGAGTTGCTCATAGGTTAGACCATCACATACGGCTATTAGAGCTTACATGCTTTATTGATTGTGCTCGTAGAACCTAGGACCACACTGCACATCAAAAATTTAACTCAACTCTTCACGGCTAATAGAACTTTCTGTTAAGTTTGGTTTTTGTAAGTTTGCATTCACATAGATTAATTTTCAATTCATGTATTGCATCCCACATTGAGATTGCGAGGAATCACTGTAAGTCTTCTAACTAAGCATACACCATCGTTTTTCACGTGCATTACCTTTTCCCGAATTTCTCCCTCCTGTTTTGTCACGTAAAATTTAAAAGCAAATTGGGATTGGACGGTAGACATGCATTTATGCCAACCTAGTTTTTTAGTGATCATCTAACTATATTGGGACTACTAAACAAGGTCGACTTTAATTAACTCATAAAATCAAATAATTTTGTGGGAGAGCAACCCCTTCCTTGGATTGATTTATTTGTCTGAGTGATCGAGAGATGACACAAAAGGCTAGATCCCAGCTCCGGAATCTTCGTTTAAACTATTGATTCTAAAAAAATGATTATCCATTTCTCAGTGAGGAAATACAGGTAGTCGGTAAATGGTCCGGATTTCCTTAGCAGAGTGGGCGGTTTAAAGGATACTACGTAAGGCTCCGTCCATAAGTAACGGGTAGCCATTTTATCGTCCGTATTTACACCTATACTGGCTTAAAGTAGGTGCAACTAGTCATAAGATTTGGTCCAGTCTTTAAGAAAATTTCCGACACATAACAACTCGCTAATTATTTTCCAAGATTGATTAATGACAAACTAAATTGAAAAGATAATTACCGAACTCTTACGGCTTCAATATGTGAGTTGGTGAACTTGGGGTTTGTATTGCTTGTGCATTGGTGTGCGTAAACCGAGTTCGAAAATCAAAAAAACCACACACTTGTTCCATCACTCTCCTCCTTGAATGAAAATTCCAGGTTTCTTCTGCTGAGTATTCTGTGCACTTAACCATCTTCAACGATGATCTGTCATGACAACTCATCCACCTTCATCTAAGATACCGAGACATTGTTATGAGTATCCATCCTATCTGTACTATGAAAATGAATTTGTCTTCGTTAGACCCAAATCCTCAAAACCCCCTCCAACTAGATATACTCGAACAATTGCGGGAGACTCTCCCCCACGAATAAATCTAGTCCACTCTACGAATCTGATATACTCCATGAAAGACAATCCTTTATTTTCGGACCATATAGATATTCAATCGATTGAGCTCACCAATTCTTCATGTGACAATCCTTTATTCAATCATCTGACCAAACTCTCCACTTCTTCATATTGACCACCTCCCCAGCCCTATTCTACACATGATCTGATTTCATCCTGGACTAATCCTTATTATTCCCAAGTTCTTGCCAAACCATGTGAGGATCGAACCACTTTTGAGACCAATGACCGGTTGAGACAACAAATCCACCTGACTACATTCTCTCCTCATCATAATGTTGGCATAGGTCGGCACTTCATAGATGTATATCAATACTGGACCATAGGAAATAACATGATGTACCGATTAATCCAATTGAAGAGATCAGCCCATCCTGATCTTACATGCTGGATTGACCCTTCTCTTTATAACGAACCTGCATATCATTCTTTCGTACATGATACTCACTTAGGAGACTGTACTGATGAACCCTGTATGATGACTTCAATATCCGAGGGACCGATCAACTACTCTGAAAATAGACTCTACTCAAACCAACTACTACATACCTGAATCACACCTTGTTGAGAATGCGACATATGGTTTCTCTCCTATCGAGCTAACTCCATGATTTTTGAGAAGAGATTTTCAGAAGATAACTATGATACAATGGATAGTCCAAGAGGATCTTCTCCCAGCTACTACATGAAAATGTTAGATGAAATGACTAGATCTCAAGTTGAAAAATGAGAGAACACCTAGAAACCAACACAGACCGCTCACATGATTGATCATGATTTTTTTTGAGGATGACATTTCAAGGATAAGTAAGAGATAGAATTACTTGAGGATAAATTCAAAAGTTTCACTGATCGGATAATTTCATTTTATGATAGCTCAAGTATTAAAGTGGAAGATAAAATGAGTGCATCTAATGTTGAAAACCTTGTGAATACTCAGAAACCCATAAACTATGTTAACCCTAGGAATGACTCCTACAAAGATACTTCTACATATTATTTATTCTCTTAGGGATGATTCTGACTCGGCATATATAACATCCGCCTCATCTGTGGAATACAACTCATCTACACATGACACCGAAAACATCAAAAAAATCGAAATATCAAAAACACTAGAGAAAAGAATGATTTTTGAACTTCCCTTGTTACATGCCATTAAAAAATTCCCTGACCTTTAAGGATTTGTAATGAGCAAATTAATGATGAAAATGTAGGGCAAGACGAGAACAAAGACTGAAAGACATATCTTTCAATGGCCACCTCTTTGGTGTTGAGGAGGAAGACCGAGAGCTGCAGAGTGAAGCGGTTGCCCAGATTTGACTGTGGAATCAAGGATACAACATTTACCAAGGCTCGAATCGATGATGACTCACCAATCAATATCCTCCCGACCTCTGTATTTGATAAGCTCAAACTAGGACCTATCAGGAAGATAAAAGAGATCGTTCTACTGGCTGAAGCAGCCGAGAGGAAACATTTTAGTCATCATTACATTCCAAGGTGCTCCACTCAAGATGGACTTCATGATCATTAATATTGAGCATCAAGAAGAATTTACCCATTTTCTCCAATCATCCTTGGAAAACCATTCTTAGTTGTAGCTAAGGAAATTATAGAGTGCATGGCTTGGGAAATCAATTTTACAGCATTGGGAGCACTTTGATCTCATCCAGTCTTTGAGGGACCACGATTTTCTGAGGTGACCCATGAAGCCATCATCAGCTGTAACCACCAAGTGGTAGAAGAGCCCTACCCCGCTGCTATACCTGAGATAGCATCTGTTGGACTAATCATTGGTTCAGAGATTCTCCCCACTATTCCATTTCCCTTGCTCTCACATGGAACATAGAATATATGACTTCTTATATGATCCCAAAACATATGCATGGGCTCACCCTAAGTTAGACATGATCTTATCTGAACACCTTAACCAAATCAATCAGACTCAGGAGTGAACCAACATTAAGACAATAAAGAAAAAATACATGGGACGTGCAACGACCAGGGTGGAATATTTCAATGATTATTCATTTGGAGACTTGATTGTCAACACCTCACTCCAAGGACCAGCACCGTCACAAACAATGCAAACTAAAATGACCATTCCAGCTGCTCCTTCATTTGGAAAGAAAGTCTCCTTCGACCTTCTGGAAAAGGAATCGTTTGATGATTCCTCATTAGGTCCGGACAAGGTGATCTTTATGAGTGCGATCAGTTCAATAGCCCTAAAACCCTATCTACGCAGGGATCTAAACACCTATCCCTGTTGGACGACTCTGGTTCCTCACTATTAGTCATCCAGAGCCGACTCTCCTGGTCTCATTAAATATACTAGAATAATTTCTTATCAGCCAACTAAGACTGGTGCTTTTGAGTATTCATCATCACAGGATGGATCGCTTGATCCCAAGAAGGAACAATTTATGAGAAAACAACTGAAGCATCTGAAGAACAAGAATATCTAGAGTGCCTACACTTTCAAATACTATTCCTCTGCGGATAACTCCGGTGATGGCTGGATATCATCTGATTCATACGCTTCATCTAGTCTCCATAATGATTATTCTAAGGATAACACTGACTATGGTTGGGACTCATGTGCTTCATCTTCTTCTTATCATTACGATCTCCCACCTCAGGCTCACAAAAAGAGATCGGTCAAAAACTACCTTAATCATCGGCTACTTGAAGAGCCCTTCAGTTACCCTAGTTAATTCAATCAAATCAACGATTAAGATTTTATGATGTTCATTATAGTCAGATTAACTTGGTACTATTCAAAACCACTCGGATTAATGTTCAATTAAACATAAGTGGCAAATTTATTTTTTACTTGGGCAAGCCCAAAGTCGAACTCAGGGATGCAGCTTTCTTCTTAGATGAATTCAATGTCAATTAAGGAAAATGCGATGCAATCTGAGCCAAATTTTAAGGCTAAATTTAAAAGATGGTAAAATTAAGTCCAAAAATAATGAAACTTGGCCAAATATGGAATGCAATGAAACTAAGCTACTGCAAATTTTTCGGAATTTTAAGACTCTAAATGAATTAAATATGAATGTAATTTGAATGCAGGGTAGTTTTTGTAAAGTTAATTTTAATAAATACAAAGTATATTATTTTCTGACATACAAATTATCCCAAATATTTCTATGTGAAAGGAATCCAGGAAAATTATAAGACCTAAAAATTGATGTATATTGGACCTATTAAAAATCAATTAAGCAAAATAATATTTAATTTATTCAGGCCTCGTGATGCACGCAAATAGTTTGATTTTTGGGCACACTGTAGAACAACTTAAACTAAACCTATTGTAGTTTTTTGGTGATTTTTGGAGCAACAAATAGTTTGATATGGAATAAAAGGTACCCCATGGCAGAACTATGTAAATTTCCACAAAAATAATAATATTCAATTCTTCAATGCTCACAAAAATATGACACATGTTTACAATGATAAAGCACAAATTTATCTACAACATGCAATTTTTGAAATTAAAAAATGTGGCTAAATGAATGCATAAATGAACATGCAAACACAGGGACTAAAGTGCAAACATGAATTAAAATTGATTAATTCTGAAACATGCATATAGGGATTAAAATGTAATTACCTATAATGTTGGGGGTATGTATGCAATTTGTCCACGGGAACACATGCGCCACGCATGATGCGCTTGATATGGACTGGAATGTAATATTGGAAACTTGCAGGGGCCTCTATGCAAAATACCCAGCCCACACGTGAAGGACACATGAGGTGCTAGGCTCGGGAGGCGTTGGAGGCTCGGACTGAGTCTCGGGTGCTCTGGAGGCTCGGGCATAGCTTCAGAGTTGGCTCGGGTGCTCCGAGCCTAAGGGCCGAGGAAGCAACTCGAATGGAGCTACATGGCGCGAGATGGACTGTCAGATCAAGATGATCCAACAGCTGCTGGTGCTGGATACATGGCGCGCCTAAGGTCCGTTAGATTGAGATGATCCAACAGTGGCATTGACTTCTGGAGTGGGTTGACATGGCGTGCTGGGAGCCGTTAGATCCTCCTGATCCAATGGAGGTTGGAGTTGCTGGCGATGGTGACGTGTCGCAACGAGGACCGTCCGATCAAGAAGATCAAATAGTAGACGTGCATCGTTCTCCTTCGGTTCGCCACCTCCTGCGGTGGATGTGGTTGTGCTCCAGCGATGCCCTCCTGGCTCCGCCACCTTCCCTCGTGCTCAGTAAAGATCACTGGAAGCTCCTGGATAGCTAGGAATGATGGCGGGAGCTTTGTAGAGTGACCGAGACGTCTGGTAGCGGCTGAGGTGGTCTGTTGGCCGGTGGCGACGAAGCTCAAAGTCGCTACGGAGATGCTTCTGGCTAATGAAGAGACTGGTCCCTACAAGTTTAGTGACTATAGCCGAAGCGTGCAAGTCCTAGAGTGGAGTGCAAGGGGGTGACTGGAGGATTGTGTAGTGAAGTGATGAGTGGGCAGTGGTGTTCCTTCGCCGTGAACGACGGATCAGTGATTAGAAGTGGATCTATGTGTCATGAAGGTGAATGGATGGTGCCACGAAGATTAGAGCTCCAAGGCAGAGCTCGATAGATAGTCGGTGGACGGTGGTGTCAAGTGGAGAAGGCGAGAAAAATGCGAGAAGATCGAGAGGGACAGAGGAGAAGATCAGATGAGGAATGGAGGAATCTACCTAGGAATAGAAGTTCGGAGGAAGCTTCCGGTTGTCTCTCGAGGTTCGGTAGAGTCTCGAGCTCTAGCAGCTCATTGGAGAAGATGCGGCACGACGATGCTACGCCGTGGATCTCACCGGAGAAGAAAATACCATCGTAGCTTACTCTCGTGCCTAATTTCTATCATCGATAGGTAGAAGGGAGCTCTGGGGTTCACTCTACAAGGGAGGATGGCCGTGACAGTGGCTGAAGGTGCGGTATTTATGGAGATAAGGTAGTGGTCCAGGCGATGGAAGGAGTGATGTTTGTGATGATTATGGAGCGAGGGAGAGGCAGTCATGGCAAACGTGGGTGCTGGCGAGGATGAGGGATGTGGGGTCTTCATCGTGGGGCGCTCAATGGGTGGAGATGGTTGCTGATATGATGACGAAAATAGGAAGGGGGAAGAGACGACGCGAGGTGGGGCGACGTGGGCGAGGTGTTTGCGAAGGTAGGAGACGATGTCGTGGCCGTTGCATCTCGCGATCCAACGGCCAGGAGATTGGCGTGAGGGAGCAGGTAAGATTAGATTCTGACGATGCGATCGAAGGGTGGTGAACGATCCACGTGGCAGATTGTGTACGCAGCGCTGGAGAACGGTCCTGATGAAGATCAGACCTTGATCGAAGGGTCAAGATTTCAGCGGAATGAATGGTTGAGATCTGAAGCGCATGTAGAAGATCGGATGGTGTTGGCGTGCGCTACGTGGCACAATGAGATGGAGGCACCGGTGAATGGTGGAGATGGCGTTGGGAGTGTAATCGAAGGGTGATGATGAAGCAGGAATGAGCGGCTGCGATATGATCATTGGGTCTACGATACATCGATCGTGAGAGCGACACGTGGCCAACGGAGATTAAGGCACTGGTGGGCAGCCCAGATCTGATCTGGCCATTGATCGGGAAGCCATGAGATTAATCGGAATGAATGGCTAAGATCTGGAGGAAATGGGCCCGATCCAACGGCCAAGAGGGAAGGGGACGTGGAAAGCGGTTAGATGGGTCGCGTGGCGCAACTAGAAGGCGCCATGCAGTCCAATCAAGCTGGCTGAGAAAAGAAGGTGAAATAAGTGTGGGAAAATGGTCGAATTTGGAAAAACTGAAAACATGAAAGTATCTCGATGAGATCTACAAGTTTCATGTTGACCAAAAACGGAAACGAGGTCGAATAAAGTGATAAAATGCAAGGGTACAGATATAAATACATATAGTACACAATGGGGGCCCAAAACCCACGTCTTGCATACGAGCTCTGATTTAAATGAAATTGGTCTCATTTTGAATGTCTCTGAATGTATATTTTAAAAGTGAGTAGACCTAGATCGGAGGTTGTAAGAGAGAGATATGTACATTTTACGATCCATGGTCTCACACTTGGATTGGGGTTTTATTGGTCAATTTTATAGGTTAGCATTTTTTTTATTTTTCTTGTATTAGTGTTAGTCCTATATACAATATAGAGTTGAATTTATGGGTTTTGGAGTTAGTGTAAAATATATAGAAGTGAGTGATTTTACAAGTGACTTTGGCTTCTTATTTAATGCATATGCAATTGCTAAAATGCAGATGTTATCAGTGCATGCATGAATGCTAAGTATGCAGGTGAAAATATACCTCTAATTACTCGGAAACAAAGCTCTATTTTCAACTTTAAGAGTGATGAATCACAGATTCATCAACCCCCTATACTTAAACCTTACTTGTCCCCGAGCAACTAAAATGAAATGCAAAAGTGAAATGATTTTGGGTTCCATACCATGGTCATGAACAAAAGTTGAAAATGGAGCTTGACTCGACCTTTGGATTAATCGTGTGGCGGAACCTTATTGGGATATGAACTTAAGGCCTAATAGACTTCAAGTTCCAGAAGTCTTCTATTCAAGACGCCTCAATAGTCAGGTCAGAACAAATCCTCATACGCAAAATTCTGATGATTATGATTCTTACTTGTACTTGTGTAAGTGCAAAATAGCTCTCCACATCATAAATGGCTAAGAAGCAACCTCCTCTAACAAGTTAACTCTAATTCCCCGGTCCAGTAACTCTTTCCTCGAGGAGCGGGGTATTTCCTTGTAAGTTCAAGTGCGACCAGCTCAAGAGGAGGGGGTGGAGGAAACAATGGATGGTAGTCGGTGTAGATACCTATTCCAGGATGCCTGACCAGTGTAGCCAAGTCATCCAGCTGCAGACTTCTTGCTAATATACATACTCTGACAGGCATTTTATTTTCAATCTGGCCTGTCTAATTTTTTTGGAGTTCTTGCATTTTTTGTGAACTATATACAAGGTGCAGCATGTACATCAGGAGTTTTTCCTCTTGAGCTAGTAGACTATCCCTCTTTTGAAGCATTATTTTAACCCACGACATCCCATCCTTAGATGTCAACACCACCAGACTAGGTTGAGATGCACTTCCCTCCCTAGAGGAGTATGGATGTTTCCACCCGTGTGCTACTCCAAGCTAGAGGATTCTACCTCCTCACCACCTCATAAATGAAGAGATATGTACATGGTGCTTGTCCAAGTTAAGTAACTGTTTAAAAGAATCATGTGTGTGTACGAGATATTCTATTTAGACCAGTTAAGATGATATGTGAACATAGACTTACGGAATCAAAGAATTAAGCCACTTGACCTGAGAAATCATAACTCCAGTTCCTATAAGGTTCCTCTGAAATTAGGTGGATTAAGTTCAAATCAAATCCATACTCGATATATATATTCCTAACTTGGTTCGGAACCCACTAACTTTTCACTTTGCATATGATGGATATACAGATGACGTGTAGATGACATGCTATGTAGATGAATGTAAGACTCTTTTTTCTTTCTTATTAAATGCATGGATGATATGCAAGAGTAAATAAGAAACCTTTGATTTTGATTTTTTGATTTTTTTTACAAAATTATACAAGAGTATTACAAATAGACACGTATTTTACAAAAAAAATCGATTTTTACCCACCTCATAATTATTGTATAGTATATACAAAAATATACGAAAGTACGAGATATGGGTAAAGTATATATGTAATATATACATGCCCCTTATACTTAGCGTGTGTGATGTCCTTAGAGTACGAAAAGCGAGGAAAAAGACATAGCTCATGCTAAGCGTAGGAGAGCTAAAAATAAGGAAAAATGTATAGAAGTTTTCCCGCCCCCTATACTTAGGCTCTAGCAGCCTAAATGTAGAAGAAGATCAAAAATGGGACAGGCGAGGTCAAGAGGGGAAATGGATGAGAATATATACATGATGGGCATCGGTCCCCCTTATACTTAGGCTCTGGTCAGCCTAAGTATAGGACAGGAGTGAGTGTAAGAACTGATGGGATATGGAGGATGTATAGTGGATAGACTCGGGTCACTCTCCCCCTTATACTTAGGATCTGGTTAGCCTAAGTATAGTCATAAAATGAAAAGATATGAAGCTGGGGCGAGTGACTAGAGTCACGGGAGGGAGAGAAAGAAAATATATATAGCAAGGGTGAGTATATACAAGGATCAAGAAGGTTTGTGACGAGCCTTCTTGCGTGAACAAGGATGTGAGGAATATGCAAGTGTGTCACTGTCAGAATTGTCCTCAGATGAATAGCAGTGAGGTGAAGGGATTGTCCAACGTGGGTCGACATGCGGTTGCTTGCTTAGGTAAGGCTTGAGAACAACCGAACTGAGTTCACTCATATAAACTACCTTATCCAAATCCGATGAGGATTCCTTTAAAAATTCCTTCATTGGAATGTTGAAGAAAACTTTCTTGGTCGGTTTTCTAGAACCTAAATCATTAAGAGAGAGTGGAGAGAAATGTGCCTTGAGGGGTTCAGATGAATACATCGAGGAATAAATTCTCGACTTCCTCTCACTAGATAACTGACTAGAGAAGGGAGCAACCGTGTTTTTATGTGGAGTCAATTTAGTCTTGGTTGTTTTATTTAAAGGTCCGGGATGTGGTGTGGTACTGGCCATGGGTTCTTCATCAGACGAATCACCATATAGATTGTAATATTCCTGAAGGGTCAGCACACGTCTTGGGAAGGTACTAGTGATCTCAGTTGGTTTGGCATTGTTGGGCTCTTGTATCGGATCATCAAAATGGTCAAGGCAATCAACAAAGGTTGTGCCCGACGCAATGATAGCTTCTAGTCGTGAGTCCTCCATTGAAGCTATCACAGTGGTGGTGCAAGCAGTTGATGAAGTGGAGGTGTGGGGAGTCTCTGAACCAACGATCGTCCGGACAGTCGGTCTCTCAGGTGTAGCAGAGAGAAGGGACTCATCTATCTCTCGATGGTGATGACTGTCTACGGATATGCGGGTCACCTTAGAGTAAAGTGTATCAAAGAATGGGTGAGGTCGGAGCGCTTCCAATTCTGAAAAATCGATCTCTCGAGTTCGTAATCTATAGTCCTCTTAGCTGAAGCTAAGAACGACTTCCTGAGAATAATCAAAAATTGGGTGAACTCTCCTTGGTGCTCAATGTCAATGACTGTGAAGTCTACCTGGAGTAGAGCACCTTTGAAAGTAACGATTACTGAAATGTTTCCTCTCAACCGTTTGATAGAATGATCAGCAAACTGAACGATCTCCCTCAACTTTCTGATTGACCTGAGTTTGAGCTTGTCAAACACAGAGGTCGGGAGGATATTTATCGAAGAGTCATCATCAATTCTTGCATGGGTAAAGACATTGTCTTTGATTTCACATTCAACCCTAGGCAACCGCTTCACTCTACGGATTTTGGTCTTTCTCCCCATCACCAAGGAGGTGGCCATAGACACTGTGTCTCTCAGTCCTTGTCTTCTTATTACCCGACCTCATAGGCATCAATTTACTTCTCACAAATCATTTGAGGTAGGGGAAGTGATCTATGACCTTTATTAAGGGATGATTAAAAATCAATTCCTTGTCGAGTGCTTCCCTTAGGACATGATCCAATTTTTTAAGTCTTTTATATTTTCTATTTTTATGGATTTTTCTGATTTTTCAATAAGTTTGGTCTTTTTTGGAATTTTGATTTTTTTGGTGTTTTTGATCGATGAATGGTCAGACTCTGGATTGAAAGGCTAGGGGTAGTAGAATAGGAAGCTAGAAGTAACTCCAACTGTACGGAGTGTGTGTTTCTCCTTGTGTTTGATTGGTCTTTAACATAAAATCCACTTATTTCCTTTTCCACTTTCATACCCAGGCTGGCATAAATTGAGTGCAATATGTCGATGGCATCTCTTAACTTGGCACCAAATGATTCATTCTTCTCAATAAGTCTAGAAATGTCATCCTCCAAAAAATTCTCATGACAACTCATGGGTGAGTTCTGCTCAATTGGAGGATACTGCTAGCTCTGGCATGTAATTCTGGGTTGAGTATAAACCATCTGAATGACAGATATTGGTCGGAGCCTTATATGATGGATTCAATAAAGAGGGGGCTCGTAGATTGAATTCATGAGTCCAATCCCCTGTTGGCTCTTCGAATGTGTGATATGAAGGCTGGTCAATGCATGCTTGATTACTAGGGTCAATCAAGTCAGGAAGGTCATAAGGTGCATGCCTCTCCATTCGATATGATCTATCGGCCATGTTTTTCCCTAAGGTCAAGTCTAAATGTGTATATGTGAATTGTTATTCGGTCCCTACTTGAGGTGAGAATGAGGTATGTGGGGGTGAATAATTCTGCCAATCATAGGTCTCAGCAGTGGATTGCTCTTCGTATGGATAATTGATTCCAGCAAGCTCTCGAGAATAAGGGCAGTCAGCCCAAGATGGAAGTGGATCAGGTATGTTAGAATATGGAGTAGGTGAGAAATGCGAAGAAGTGGAGAAGTCAGTTTAAGTTCTGACTTCATAATCGGGTCGAGGTGAAACCGACCACAAGTAAGGGTCTCCTATGGATGGCAGAGGATACATGGAAGAAGGAGAAGGCGAAGTTGAACGTTATATGGCTGAGGAGGAATAACTAGAGGTCTCAGGGTATAAGGACCAATATCTTGACATCTTGAAGCAGATCGAGGTAGACAATGTACAATTACACGGGATAACAAGCACAGACAGACAAACGCAAGAGCAAACCCTGAGTTCACACTCAACATGGTGAAGGACCCAAAATCGGGTCTGATTAGTCTGGTTGATTTTATGTGTGATTTTTCAAGCAAGTAGCGAAGGTTACGCGGCCTATAGGGGAGTCGGCTCAAAGCCGGATGCGTCTCCCCTGTTTACCTGTCGCCTAAGATACCAACGCCATTCTTTTCTTCACTCCTATCACCAGCCGAGATTCAAGGACCTACCCCTATCTACCTACTGAAGTAGGCGGAGGCTAACAAGGCTTTAACTTCGCCCCTATCAACTGCCAGAGCAGGTGGAGGCTACTAGCAACTTGTCGTAGTGTACTGTAACTTTGCTCCTATCTACCTACCGAAGTAGGCAGAGGCTACTTGGCACTGGTCAGGAACCCATAATTCAACCTATGATATTTGCTCAGATTGGGGTACGCGATATGGAAGGCGGGGATTTTGGCTCTGCATTAGGGTGTGCACACACATTCTAGTACACTCACTCAACCTGGAACCAATGTCGAGGTTAATCTCCCGCAAACAGAATTTCTGATTTTATTAATGTTTTTGGTCAAATTTATTTAGTAATCCCGATTTTAATTTAGGTGACCACTTGATTAGTTCAACCACAAGGCACACCTATCATCCAGTCCCAATTTCCTTTAAGCCAAAGTTTGAAAAAACAAGGGGGAAGGAGTCGAGAAAAGCCGATGCAAGATAAAACAATGATGAATGCCAAGTTTAGAAGACATACAGTGATCCTCGTGCTTTGTATGCGGAATGTAAAACAGAATTGAATTTTACACTATATGAAATGCAAACGAGAAAAGCCGCTCCTAGACAAGCAGTTCTATTTGCGAGTGAAGAACCAGTTAGATTTGGCTAAGCCCTGTAGTCTAAGTGCGTCTTTTAAGTGTGAAGTGTGGTCCTAGAATTTTGGGAGCACAAATAGTTCCTAAAAGAGCTCTAAGAGCTTCAAGTTCACATCCTATCCTACGTAAAGCAACCACACAACACACGGGGGACTCTTTTATTATGACTTACACACGCGAGAACTTGAACGGGAACCGATGGAAAATGCAAAGAAAAAAAAGAAAAATTACAAGTCCTCACAAAAACACTCTAATAATTTTAATGCAGGTTCCTTGGCTTGCTTGGCGAATGCCTTTGACTCCTCGTATTCCTTGCACAAAAATAAATGGAGGTCAGATAAAGGACGACATAAAATAAACGAATAAAAATTGAATAGAAAATATTCACAAGAAAAGTCGGGAATCAGACTATCTGGAAATGGAAAAAGTAAAAATCAAAATTTCCAAAAAATTAACCTGAGCCGTGCCTCCTCGACAGCGATGCCATTCGAAGAGCCCTTTGGTTACCCTACTTAATTCAACTGAATTAATGATTAAATTTTAATGATGTTCGTTGTACTTGGATAACTTCGGACTATTCAAAACCACTGAGATTAATGTTCAATTAAACACAAGCGATAAATTTATATTGTACTTGGGCAAGCCCAAGGTCGCACACAGGGAGGCAGCTTTCTCCTTAGAAGAATTCGAAGTTAATTTCGACGTTAGATTTTCAGGGGAATATTTTTGGTGTCTTTAATGCAATTAAGGAAAATGTGATGCAATCCGAGCCAAATTTTAAGGTTAAATTTGAACTATGGTCAAATTAAGTCCAAAAATAATGAAACTGGGCCAAAATATGGAATGCGATGAAACTAAGCTGCTACATTTTTTTGGAATTTTAGACTCTAAGTGAATTAAATATGAATTTAATATGAATGTAGGGTAGTTTTTGAAAAGTTAATTTTATTAAATAACAAAGTAAATTATTTTCATACATAAAAATTATCCTAGATATTTATATGTGAAAGGAATCAAGGAAAATTATCAGACCTAAAAATTGATGTATATTGGACCTATTAAAAATCAATTAAGAAAAAATACTATTTAATTTATTCAGCCTTGTGATGCATGCAAATGGTTTGATTTTTGGGCTCATTGTATAACAACTTAAAGTAAACTTATTGTGATTTTTTTGGTGATTTTTGGAGCAACAAATAATTTGATATGGAATAAAAGGTACACAGTGGCAGAACTATGTAAATTTCCACAAAAATAATAGTATTAAATTCTTCAATTCTCACAAAAATATGACATGTGTTCACAATGATAAAGCACAAGTTCATCTATAACGTGCAATTTTTGGAATTTAAAAATGTGGCTAAATGAATTCCTAAATGAACACGCAAACACAAGGACTAAAGTGCAAACATGAATTAAAATTGAATAGTTCCAAAACATGCATACAGGGACTAAAAGGCAATTACCTATAATGCTGAGGGTATGTATGCAATTTGACCAGGGGAACACGTGCGCCTCACATGATGCGCCTAGCAAGGACTGGAATGCAATATTGGAAACTTGCAGGGGCCTCTGTGCAAAATACCCAGCCCGCATACGTATGGTGCTTGGCTCAAGAGGCGTTGGAGGCTCGGACTGAGGCTCAGGTGCTCTGGAGGCTTGGGCGTAGCTTCAGAGTTGGCTCGGGTGCTCCGAGCCAAAGGGTCGGGGAAGCGGTTCGGATGGAGCTTCGTGGCGCGAGATTGACTGTCAGATCAAGATGATGCAATGGCTACTGGTGTTGGATACGTGGCGTGCCTTAGGACCGTTAGATCGAGATAATCCAACAGTTGGGTTGACTTCTGGAGCGGGTTGACATGGCGTGCTGGGAGCCGTTAGATCCTCCTGATCCAACAGAGGCTGGAGTTGCTGGCGATGGTGACGTGTCACGACGAGGACCATGTGATCAAGAAGAACAGACGGTAGCCATGCGTCGTTCTCCTCCCGGTCGTCGCCTCCTGCGGCGGACATGGCTGTGCTCCGATGATGCCCTCCTGGCTCTGCCACCTTCCCTCGTGCTCAGTGAAGATCGCTGGAAGCTCCTGAATAGCTAGGAATGATGGTGGGAGCTTCGCGGGCGACCAGGATGTCAGGGAGCGGTTGAGGTGGTCCCTAGGCCGGTGGCGACGAAGCTCGAAATCTCTTCGACGATACTTCCGACCAATGAATAGAATGGTCCTTGCATGTTTAGTGACTATAGCCAAAGAGTGCAAGTGCTCACGTGGAGTGCAAGAGGGTGACTGGAGGCCTGTGTAGTGAAGTGATGAGCGGGCGGTGGTGTTCCTCCGTGTCCGGTGGAGCAGTGGTCGGAAGTGGATCTATGTGTCGTGAAGATGAACGGAAGGTGCTGAAAAGATGAGAGCTCCAAGGCGGAGCTCGATGGATAGTCGGTTGACGGTGGTGTCGAGCGGAGAAGGTGAGAAAAATGCGAGAAGATCGAGAGGGACAAAGGAGAAGATCGAAGGAGGAATGGAGGAATCTACCTAGGAATGGAAGCTCGGAGGAAGCTTCCGGTCGTCGCTTGAAGGTCGGTAGAGGCCTGAGCTCTAGTAGCTCATCGGAGAAGCTGTGACACGATGAAGCTATGCTGTGGATCTCGCCGGAGAAGAAAACATCGTCGTCTCTCACTCTCGTGCCTAATTGCTGTCACCGATAGGTAGAAGGGAGCTATGGGGGTCTCTCTGCAAGGGCAGATGGCCATGAATGTGGTCGGAGGTGCGGTATTTATGGAGAGAAGATAGTGGTCCAGACGATGGAAGGAGTGATGTTCGTGGTGATTATGGAGCGAGCGAGAGGCGGTCATGGAGAACATGGGTGTTGGCGAGGATGAGGGATGTAGGATATTCATCATGGGGTGCTCAATGGGTGGAGATGGTGGCTGATATGGTGACGAAAATAGAAAGGGGGAAGAGACGACGTGAGGTGGGGCGATATTGGTGAGGTGTTTGCGAAGGTAGGAGACGCTGTCATGGCCGTTGGATCTCGCGATCCAATGGCCAGGAGATTGGTGTGAGGGAGCGGGTAAGATTAGATCTCAGTGATGCGATCGAAGGGCGGTGATCAAGCCATTTGGCGGAATGTTGATGCGGCGCTGGAGAACGGTTGTGATGAAGATCAGACCTTGATCGAAGGGTCAAGATTTGAGAGGAATGAATGATTGAGATCTGAAGCACATGGAGAAGATCGGATGGTGTTGGCGTGCGTTACGTGGCGCAATGAGATGGAGGCGCTGGTGAACGGTGGAGATGACGTTGGGAGTGTGATCGGAGGGTGGTGATGAAGCGGGAATGAGCGGCTGCGATCTGATCATTGGGGCTACGATCCAGCGGTCGTGAGAGCGACACGTGGCCAACGGAAATGAAGGCGCTGGTGGGCATCCCAGATCTGATCTGGGCGTTGATCGGGCATCCATGAGATGAGGCGGAATGGATGGATGAGATCTGGAGGGTGTGGGCTCGATCCAACGACCAAGAGGGAAGGGCGCGTGGCAAGCGGTTAGATGGGCCACGTGACGCAACTAGGAGGCACCACATGGCCCAATAAGATTGGCTAAGAAAAGAAGATGAAATAAGAGTGGGAAAATGGCCGAATTTGGAAAAAATCAAAACATGAAAGTTGTAAATATCGATGAGATCTACAAGTTCATGTTGACCAAAAATGGAAACGAGGTGGAATAAAGTGATTACATACACGGGTACAGATATAAATACATATAGTATACAATGGGGGCCCAGAACCCAAGTTTTGTATACGAGCTCTGATTTAAATGAAATTGATCTCATTTTGAAGGTCTTTGAATATGTACAGATACAATGTGTACATTTTAAGATCCATGGTCTCAAACTTGGAATGGGGTTTTATTGGTCAATTTTACAAGTTAGCATTTTTTGATATTTTTCTTGTATTTGTATCAGTCCTATATATAGTATAGAGTTGAATTTATGGGTTTTGGAGTTAGTGTAAAATATATACAAATGAGTGACTTTTACAAGTAACTTTGGCTTCTTATTTAATGCAGATGCAAAGGCTAAAATGCAGATGTTATCAGTGCATGCATGAATGCTAAGTATGCAATATAGGTGGAAATATGCCTCTAATTACTCGGGAACAAAGCTCTATTTTCAACTTTAAGATTTATGAATCACAGATTCATCACTACCCTCCCTCCCTCCTTCCCCCATCGGTCCCCTTGTACATCTTCTTCCTCTACTTAGGTCATGGTCTAAGTCTGGGTGGGTGGGGGGGGGGGGGGGCGATGCCACCTGTATATACCATTTTCCTAATCAACTCCTTCTCACGATCGCCCCATTTCCACCCTTCTTCCGTACTTTTGCTGACCAAAGCTAAGTATATGGGGAATCGATGCCCATTTATATATACTCTCTTCATTCACATCTCCCGACCGCCTCAGTTTCTCTCTTCTTCTATACTTAGACTGTCCACAACCTAAGTATAGGGGGGTGGGCCAACTTCTATTTTTGTATTATTTTTTCACTCGCTTACGCTTAGCCCGAGCTATGTCTTCAATGCACTTCTTGTGATTTGAGGACATAGTTCTCTAAGTATAGGGGTGTGTGTATATATACTATGTATATATTTTACCCATAGCTTGTACTTTCACGTAAGTCTATATGTATTTGTAGGAGGGGTAACTAACTTGTAGAAAGAGAGAGAGAGTTTTGCAACTAAAACCGACTATGTTCAACAAACAAATTGAAAAAATGGATTTTTATTCATTTTTTCATTAAAAAAATTCCTTGTAGAAAAATTGCATAAAAAATCTCTTCAAAAAAATGTGCCTGTGTTCCACGCACCTGCACTTCATCCATAATTTAATGCATTTGTGAAAAAGCCCTTGGGATCTGAACCTAGTTATGAGAAGAAATTGAGAGTGGTCTAGACTTGACCTTGATCCGCATAATTTTCAGAGGAACTTAAGAGAGAAAGAGGATTTTAGAAGCTTCAGGTCTATGACTTAGTTCTTTGAGTTCCACTTGACAATGTGCAGCGTCTGACTCTTAGTGTCTAACCTGGTCTCTTCATTATGGGTAGGACTGTGGAATATGGAATTAACTTGTACTCTCGTACTATGGAATTATCTCAACTCAGATGGTGTGTTGGAAGACCGTGTGAGTTTCATTTCTGGTAGCATGGACATCTAAAGACCAGAGTAGCGGTTGAAATAAAGCTTTAGAAAAGGGATGGACAGTTGGGCACAATTTTTTCTAAGACCCCAAAACATGTACAGAAAACAGATTCCATATCTGTAAGGGAACAACAATATCCATGCAGAGCTACCGAAAATCCAATCACTAAGAGGCCTATTACAAAATAAATATTTGACCAAAAAAGGGTCCAAGCTTCAAGAAAACCAACAGATCTTGGTGGAGATTTAGCTAAACTGTCCAGCTTCACAAAGAGAGGTGACCACACTAGTCACCCTCCAGTTATTTTCCACTTCTTCTAATTTCTTCCCCTCTTCGATTGTGAACACAATGCAACAAACCTTAGAAGGAAATAGTTGACTCCCCGAGGATGAGTTACTGGAGAGGAGGTTTGCATAGTAGTCTAGCATTCTGGATGGGAAGAGCTAAAACCTTTCATACACATGAGTCATTTATTCAATGCTCATAGGGTATGCTATGGGAAGAGGATTGATCTATGATGACTTCTGAGCCGAAACTGTGACAATGATATGTTTAACTTGGAGGCTGTTGATTTTAAAACCCTAAGTCTCACCGATGTTTTGCCAAACTATTAATCCAAAGGTCAGTACTAGTTCCATTTTCACCTTCTACTCATGGTCTTGGTATGGAACCCAATCTCATTTCACCTCAATGCATTTCTTTAGATGCTCGGGGATAAGCATGGTTTAAGTATAGGAGAATGATGAATCTCAGATTCATCACTCTAAAAGGCATTAATTAAGCTCAAATCCCCAAAATTCATTAGCATTTCTTCATTTATATTACATAATTAGCATTTATGCATGTTCTATTAATAATTGCATTTTATCACTTATAATTGCATAAAATAAGAAGCCTAAAATCCCAGCCCAATTGACATGTAAAATAGCTTAACTTCCCTGATTTTTAATTAATTCATGCTAACATCAAATGACTTGAAACCACTCCATTGTGTACATACTACTAACGAGAATAAATAAAAAATACAAAAAAAACTAACATAATTAAGTGAACCAGAAACTCAAAACCAAATTCCAAGATTTCCAGACTAAAATGCTGATATCTTGCTCATTTAGTGTCTAAAATCCTACTCACTTTTGAACTAATATACATTCAATTTCCTTTTAAACCATACCAACTTCGAGTGAATAGGAGTTGATATGTGAAAGATGGGTTTTGGGCCTCTTTTATACATTATGTATTTTACCTAATTTTGACCTATTAATTTATGCACATAATTAACTCCTTCTATTTTATTTATCTTTCATTTATTTTCTTTGACGAATATTTTATTAAAATACACAAAAATCCAAATCCAAAATGAGCTTGAAATCAAAGGAACTAACTGAATCCGAGTCTTCACTAACAGTCTGTACAAAAGTTGTTGTTTTCATATTTTATTTTATTTCTTCATTTTCATACTTGATAAAAATCCAAAAAATTAGATTAATATGTAAATATTTATCATTGATTTAATAATATTTTTTTTCGATTTTTATATGATAAAAAATATAAAACCCAAAAATCAAGGTATTCTATGTACATCGAGTGCCCCAAAAATATTACTTTTTGTGCAAATTATCGATTTTGTTTTGATCCCTTAATGAAAGTGGTAGACCTCGTCGAAATGAGCAACTTCATGAAGAAACATTTTCAATATGAGATTGTTTGCTATTTATCACGAAATTTTCTTTGTATTTTATTTTTGAAATATTTGGAGCTGACACATGGCTGCTCCTGGAGATGCCACATGTCACTCGTTTTTGGGTGTATTTTTCTCTTATTTAAATTTAAAAAAATAATAAAAAATTCAAAATTAAGAAAATATATATAATATAATAATTATAATAAAATATAATGCCAACTGGGGAGATCAGGACCGCCCGATCTCGGCCGATCGGACGGTTCCTATATCTCGTCTCTGTCATCCCTTTCCTAATGGGGATCGACCGCCAATCAGAGTGCCGTCACCTGCAAATCCCTCACCATGAATCTCGCCATCGATTTCCGCTGCCTTTCCAGTTAACATCATCGTATTTCTTCGCCTCAGTGGTCCCCCCATCGAATCTGATCAAATACCCGATCGCTTCCTAAATCAGTATGTCGGCTCCGTCCAACAACCTTATAAAACTGAGCTCCGCCCCTCCGAGAGAACCATCAGTCGATCCACCTAGCAAGAAGGAGCATCCCGTATGGGCGGTGACAACACCCAACGATCACCCCTCCGAGCTGTGGCGAGATCCCAGGGTTTCCCCCTTGTTACAGCGGGGTCCTCCTCCGCCGCAACTACTCCCAGCTCTGATCCCCCATTGAGCACCAACAACTTCATCGGCGCCCCCTGACTAGATCTAGGGGAGTCTACTTCAACAGCAATCATCCTGCTTCGTCTCCAACTGCTAGTCGATCCTAGGATTTCCACATCTCCAATCTCCACCTGCATCGACCAATGCCTGCCACCGTCATCACCACCTCCTAGCCGGAGACAGGAGTTGCCGTCCTCGACATCTTCACCCCCGCACTTCACTTACGCCTTCCACGCACATGCCTTCGAGCCATCTTCACCAACCACGGTTGCATCTCTGCCTCGATAAACTTCCTCGACACCGGACCAACACCACCACGCTCTCACACCACCTCACCCAAAGAAGTCTCGGCCTCTTCCGCCACTAAGCTCCTAGCGTTTCCTACTCCGCCAGCTCCTCAAGGCCGTGCACGAGGCCCGAGACCCCAACGCACATGTGGAGAACATGCGTTGGGGGAAACTTGCACAACAGCTCCTAGAGGACCGCATAATTGCACAACAGTCCCATCAACCAGAGGTCACATCCATAGCACGTGACATATTGGGAATTTTGCAAGTATCCCCCTCTGGAGACTGGTAATCTCATTTCAGCCCATCACTGCATTTTTCATATTTATTTTATCTTATGTAATATTGCAAAAAGACCCCTGAGATGCCTTTATATTTTGAATTATATTATTGCATCATTTGTTTATTAAAAATTACATGATGTTTAGCCAATTAATTCTCTACATGTTGTCTTATGCTTGATATTTTTGTACTTTGTGGTTAATTATAATTAAAAATCTTGTGGAAATCGTATATTTTGTCCATCACGTGCTTCAAAAGTCATACGTAAATATCCATAGCCCTAAAAATTACAAAAAATTAATGAATTGTATAACTAATTATACTTAACATTGTGCCCATGAAGAATTACATTTGCGTCATAGTTCGTCGTATTAAAATCATTTTGTGCGTTTCATTAATTAATTTTTAATAGGTATTGAATTCAACATTTTAGAGTTTGGGATTTTCCTGATAAATATTGCCTAGTGATATATCTTAGATAATTTTATTTCCTAAAAATTAGATGTATATACTTGTATTTTGATATATGTATATACTTGTATTTTGATATGTATATTATATGTAAATTATATGTATATACTTGTATTTTTATATTATTATTTTTATTTTGTATTATACACATCTTATTTCGGACATGTGTTTTATATATTTCGAACTAATTTTAATACATATTTATATATTTTTATTGTATTTTTATGAGTTTCTATGTACACTTAATTAATTAAATATATATACGTTATATGTATATATAGGTATATTTTACCTATGTATTTAAATGTATTATTTATTTTGAATTTTTAGTGGTTTTATTTTATTATAATTATATTCATATGTTTCAAATAATATATACATTTTTATAAAATAAAAGAATTTGAAAAATACAAAAATAAATATATTGAATATAATATACATGTATATTGCACAATAAGGTCCCAAAACCTAATGTTTGCATCTTAGCTACATATTAAATGAAACCTCCCTCACAAATAGCTTATTAAAAGGTATATACAATTGAAGGCGATTTGGGTCCATGTTGATATATTTGGAGAAGATATAGGTCTATGAATTTTTTTTGTCTTTTTATTTTGTGAGCCCCGTGAACACTGTGTATCATTTTTAATTGAACTCAATTTTATATTTGTCTTTGTATTTTTATCTATATTATTCATGTTGAGAATTTTGTTATTTGATGTATAAAAGTTATAAAATAAAATATGTTCTTGAAATTAATTATTGATGAAATAACAATTAGGGTTTTGGTGTGTTTCTATACAATTCATCTGCCCTATCTCTCCCTAAGTTATTCCTTGTCGACCAAGTCATCATGATGACTGGGTCTCCTGGTCTAGGGTCATTCAACATATATTGTGTTCCATTTTTTTCTTCCTTTATTCTTTAATTTTAGAATAAAATTCAATAAATATAAAATATTTTATACAACATTTTGTACAAAATGCAAAGTGTTTATTTTACCAAATTAACGAAATTTACATTCATATAGTTAGGGATTTAAGGCAAAAATGAAGGAACAAATGTGATGAAATGAAGATTCATGAAACATTATGAAGACTCTCATAGCTTCGAACCTTAAGCCCCTTCCTGGGCTCCTCAACTGAGCTTTCTCCTTGTGCTTTTGCAACCAAAAGTCGAACATTACCCATGTAACTCCAAGTCCTTATTTATGTTTGTGTTTTGATCATTCAATTGGCCTCATTATATTTGTCATGTTATCTCTCAACCGCATAGAACCCATATTTCATTAGGATTCATGGTCATTCACATTCTTTAACACTTTCATATTCATATCCCTCATGACCCAACCCGCATACTTCGAGTCAAATACTTTGATATGGAGTCTGTGCTATTCATGACAAAAATAGATGAACCAAAAGTAGAGAATCCTATCACAACCTCAGGACACACTCCAGTCCTTATTACTATGGCCCTTGACTTCTCTTGATTCATTCCTATACCATTTTGCCCTAACCCCTCTTCTTTTGATTTCACATGGGCATATCTCGACTACTGTTTAGGCCCCAAGGAGCAGCTTACCTAACATGCCATCATTGGAACTATCTCTCTCAACTTTCATCATATTTGAGAGATGGTCGACGTAATAATGAGTTTTCAATGGGAGACAACATCATTCTCTAGCAGCTATGCTCAGTTTGTGAATGACCAATATGAGATATTGTACTGCATGTCTGACGAGATGCATCAGATGCACATCTTGCAGTACTCTCATGCACCAACACCAAATGTTCCCACACCACGTGCACCCCATACCCGATCTCGCCAATCAACACCTTTGCTAGCCCCTACTCCTCCACAGTCTTCCCCTTTACCTTTTGCTCTTGTGCCTCCTTCTCCAGATCAGGCAAGGGACTCCATATGCATAATCCTGACCCATAGCTTAAAGAATAAAAAAGAAGTGGCCAAGTGGGACGATTCTAAATTTCTCGCTCCAAAGTACTAGTACAACTCAAACACTCGTAGAGTCATTAAGAAAGGAAAGAAGGCTCGACACCCACCACTTGTTGAGGAATCATATTATGCACCTTTTGAGTAGTCCAATCTTGCAGACATCGTTTCTTTCCTTTAGTTATCCAGCTATTTATTTGTTTTTTGGAATCTGTATGTACGCCACACAAATAATTTTGTAGTTTTTCATACTTATTAATGAAGTTTGCATTTTTTTCATTCATTCTCTCTTGTTCCTTTCATTTGATAACAAAAAGGGAGATAATATAATTAAAGCTTAAATAGAGGATTGACTAATTAAGGGGGAGAATTAATTAAAGAGAGATTATATAAGGGGAGATCTAGAATACAAAGTTTTAAAACTTTCACTCACCTTATAAGAATTAAAAGTTTTATGATTTTTTCAGCAATGGGGGCACTAAATTCAAGTTTGAAACTTGAACTTCAATTTTTTCTAACTTGTTTATATAAGTTGCATATATCATGCTTAATTTGATAATTACTTTTCTTAAGTGTTTACAAGTTTTAAAATCTTGAAAAAGATTTTGTCATCACAGAAGGGGGATTATTAGTATTTTGATCCTTTGTGATTTTAAAGATGACACAAACACAAAAGATTATATCATAGTCTCTTAGATATTCTTTCTGATTTTCGGACTGCAAGTTGATTCTCATCTCGACACGATTGTGCTAAGTCATTCCTCTGAAGCAAAAGCATATTCTTAGATATGTTTTTTCTTGTTCAAAAGACTTGTAATACTTTATTTCTACTAGGGTAGGAAAAGTTGTAATTACGACAAGCCTCAATGAAAAGTTTCTGCTTCAGGAATGTCAAGTTTTAATGAACTTATCAATCATATTTTCACATTGATCGATAATACCATGTCAATCATGTGTTTCCATTGATAGATCACTCCCTGGCAGTCATGTATTTTGAGATTATCGATCATTATTTGAACACCATTCAAACAGTTATAAATTTATCAATAATTGTTATTTATTTAATCAATCATATAAAGAATAATATTTGATTTCATCCCATTTTTACTTCCAACGATCACTTTTCTTGTGTTCCTATATAATGTATCCTAAGCCAGTGTTGAAACAAACACTATTCAAGTAATCACTCTTGCTAGCTTTAGAAAAGTAAGAAACTCTTTCTGAGTGATTTCCTTATTATTCTTACTCCAGTTCTTCAAGTCATTCAATAATTTTGAAAAGAATATTCTTGGTTAAAAAGATGTGAAGCAAGTTGTTCAGGTCAACATTATTCTATTGTTTAGCCATTTTGAAAGTTATTATTATAATAGACAGAGTACTTTTGGAAGCCTCTTCTCAGCATGATGATATTTACTATCTTGTTTGATATTGTGTATCTGTCTATGATATCTATGATATAATTTCGTGTACTATTATCTATAAATTATCCGTACAATTATACTGTCATTCTTTATCACAAAATATCATCTACTCTTTATTGGAGAATTTGTATTGTTGATACATGGTGGAGATAATTCATTTCTTATGTTTTATTAATGTTGTATCTTTTGTTTCCAGTTAACCTCTTTTTGTAGGATCTTAGGTGTCTGATAATAAGTGATAAGTGAAACTCTTAGATGTGAGAATTCCAAGGTAGCATTGATCTAAGATTGTGAAGCAAAAGCATTGTAGATGGTTGGCATATCCTTGTAGATATCTCTGGTTTAGTGAAGCAGTCGATCATCATGGCTAATCGGGAAATCGTGTCAGGTAGACTCGGGTCGTGGTTTTTTCCCAGGCGAGTTTCCACGTAAAAATACTATGCTAGTGTGATGATTAGTTTAATTGATCATTATTTCTATGAATGTTGATTATTCTGTAAAGATTTCTAAAATGGTCTTAAATCACTATTTAGCCCCCTTAGTGGTGTCGTGATCCCGTAACTCACACTCATCAGGGGTAAAACCCATTGGGTGTAAGCGGATCATTAAGAGAAAGAGGGGACCTGATGGGAAGGTATAGAACTTCATGGAATGGATCATAGCCAAGTTCTACATATCGAGAGAAGGTATCGACTATGATGAGACATTCTCTCATGTGGTCATTCTTATGTTCGTTAAGGCATTGCTACTTATAACTACACATATTGACTATGAAATATAGTAGATGGGCATAAAGACTATAGTATCCTAGATCCTAGATCCAATCTGTTATCGGGGATTATTGGCCTCGACAAGCTATTGGGCTTAAGCCCGACTGCAACCCTTGACCACTGCCCAAAAGACTTAATCCTCGGTTGTCTATTAGTAGCCCATACTACTTATAGGATGCTACCACACTTTGTGAGTAATAGATGCAGTACTATGTTTGAGGTGCTACAATCACCTCTACTAATATTTGAAACATATTTGTTGCACAATGGACCATATCCTATTCCCAGTAACAATGACGTCTTCACCTAATGGGTAGCCCTTTCCTTGTAATTGTTTGGTAGGGTAGCTCTACCTCTCGAGGAGTCCTTTTCAACTATTAGAGAGAATCTACTATGATACATCTATAAAGTCATGGGATCTAGAACCGGTGTGTTAACACGGATTATTGGCCTAGAAAACATGTAGGGCTTGGGCCCAACTGAGCTCATGGTCGTTGCCCAAAATGCTTAAGCCCAGGTTGTCTAGTAATAACCGCTCATGCTTATAAGCTAATACCATACTTTGTGAATTCTAGATGGGGTACTATTTTTGGGGTGTTACAAAGACTTCATTCCTCACAGGATACCTTGAGGAGGATATCTATATGGAGCATCCCCATGGCTAAGTTGAGGAAGGTAAAATATGCAAGCTGAAGAAGTCCATCTATCATCTCAACTAAGCTTCTTGTAGATGGAACATCAGATTTGATGAAACCATATATACTTATGATTTCCTTCAGAATCCTAAAACAAGCTTCTTGTAAATGGAACATCAGATTTGATGAAACCATAAATACTTATGATTTCCTTCAAAATCCTAATGAGCTATGTGTATACGGGAAGCTTAGTAGGAGCACCATTTTTATTTACCTTATTTAACATAGATGACATCCTTTCTGATTGAGAATGATACCAGGATGATGGCTAGTGTTAAGGCCTAGTTGTCCCATACCTTTGAGATGAAAGATCTTGGAGTGTTTCTTACATTTAGGGCCAAAAGTTGTTCAGAAACAAAGAAAAAAGGAATTTAGAGTTGTCTCAAAATGAGTCCATGAAGAATATCTTGAATAGTTTCCATATGGAAAATTCCAAGAAAGGCTCCCTTCACTTGGGACATGATATCCACATATCTAAAGGGATGGATCCTCGAAGTGCATAGGGAAAAAAGCCGTTGGTTGCCCTCATGCATATGATGTGAGAAGCCTAATGAATGCCATGATGTGTACAAGGTCAAAGATCTGTCTTGTAGTGGGAGTGGTAAGTCCTTACCAATCCTAATTAGGAGAATAAAACTGGAATGCAGCAAAGAACATCTGCCAGTATCTAAGTAGGACATAAGATTACATTTTGATCTATGTAGATAATGATCTCAAAGTATTAGGATACACATATTCAGTCTTCCAATCTGATATTGATGGTTACAAGTCAACTTCAGGCTTCATATTCTTGTTGAAATGTGGTGTTGTGAGCTATATAAGCAAGAAGCATGACACCACAACTGATTCAAAAATAGAAACAAAGTACATTGCCGCTCATATGCTACAAAAGAGATGTCATGGTTGAGAAAGTTCGCCTTGAAGCTAGGCATACTTTCCTTTGATGCTCCCCTCTTAGTGCTCTGCGACAACACGAGAGCAAAAGCTCATGTGAAGGAACCCAAATGGCATAAAAAGGAAAGCATGTGAAAAGTATATACCACATTATAAGAGAGATACAAAAACATGGTGACATCATAATCACCAAGTTGTCCTCTACTAACAATATTGCCCATCTCCTTACTAACACTTTATCTCAAAAGGTTTTTGAACAGCATGCATTGAGTATGGGTTTAAGGATTGTAACTGAATGGTTTCAAGGGCAAAAGGGAGATTTTTTGACATGTTAGCCCTAGGTAATCCGTTCCTATTGTATTTGATATTTTAATTACAAATTTATCAATAATAGTTATTGATTTTCACTCCCTATCTAAGATTAATGTTTGAGTGCACTTATTAGGTCCCTTAGTACAATTAGGAAATGTACCTTGGACATCTTAATAATCATACAACTATTGATTTAAGAGTAGAATCATAGAGTATGGTGCTATGTTTTTATCTGAAGAGTTATATTGAGGACACAACTAACATCATCAAATGATTGTGAAGAAAGGATATCCACCCTGAGAAGGAAATGGAGACCCTTACAAAGAAGGATGACATCCGACCGACTTCTTGATGCAGGTCCTATGCATGGGAATTGAGATTCGATGATGCCAGATGACTTAAGTCAAAGAGTTGACTTGGAGAGATCGAGAGAGCTAAGGCCAATGTCTTATGATGTCATGATATAGACATGTATCCTATGATCAGAGACAAATGAGTTAATGTATGTCTAAATATATACATTAGGTGGACCATTAGATTGATAACCGAATCAAGGTCTAATTACTGGTGAGCTGGTGTGCATATAAGGGCATATAAGTAATTTGCTCTCTCAAAGGGAACGCACAGGTTCAATAGTGTACCGGAAGATATGAGCTTGCTCTTGATATATAGGTACCAACTAAATTCCTTCCATGGGCATCTTGATTTGGAAAAAAGGCATAAGTGTTAGTATAATATATGATTTTTGAAAGCATGTGATCGATACCAACTCCCAAAGATCGAATGAGAAACGCAATGATAAAACCTTGAAGGAGATAATTTAAATATGATTAGAACTTCGAGTTTAATCAATCTTTTCCTGTATGCAGGAAGTATGGGTATTGGGAATATTCGAGGGTGATTTGATCTTAATTGATCGTATACCATGACACTTCCATTCAAAGGATGTGATGAAATATGTTTGGATTTTAGTGACTCCACACAATAGACTGGTTATCCTATCTTTGTCAAAATGTTGGACATTGATCTGCATATCATTAAGATGCAAAGAGAATATTAGATATATTGTCTGACATGGTCAGATATTTCTGAGAGGTCGTACAATCCAAGTGACTATACATGGCATCTCTAGTCACCATGACCCTATCTCCAAGTATCAATGGAGAAGGCACAATATTCTTGAAAGATTTAAAGAATCATTCCACTAGATACAATATCTAAACATTCAAATATAAATAGAAATATGATGATCAAATTAGATTTAATTATTATAAATAATGTGGATATGATTCACACTATTTAGACATGTGTATAGATACATCTCAGATAATTAAATTTCGTTTAATTGTCATAGAAGAGATTAATGTGGATAATACTATCCACAATAATCATGGATAATATGGATGAGATAGACAATATCATAGAGGTAGTTATCACGAATATGATTCAAAATTTAAATGTTAGTTTTAATTAGATTCACATTATACCATTAAATGAAAATGTAATTTGCATTTACTTTTGGAAGGTGAAATATGATTCATAATTATTAATAGTTTGTACGAAATTGTCACAATTGATTTGGAATCATTTAGTGATATATCAATTATAAAATATGCAACATGTATAAGATTTGGTGCTAATATAGATTGCACCGCATTACGAATTGAGTAGAATACTTCTTCTAATATGGAGTTGACGACCAAGGTAGCTCCCACCATGGTAGACGTCCACCCCTTAATGGGAAGGAGGCTACTCTTTTTCCCATTATGCATGTTGGAGATTTATTTTGAAGACTACATTAGTTGGAGATTGCCTTCCAGCTTGTATTATTGAAGATTACATGTAATTATAGAGATTACAAATAAATCTTGGCCATTGATTATTATTATAAGTGCATCCTAGACATCAAATTTATTTAAAAAGAGAAGGAAATCCTGGCATTCATTGGTTAAGCAACAACAAAACTTCATTCTCACACACACATCGTATGTTCCCTCTCTCTCCATAACTCTAGTGGTTATCCCCTACCTATGGTTTGTGGAGACCAAGATCATCGTTGTGATGTTCTCATGCTACTGGATCGATTTCTAGTAGTTGTTCATCTTCTTCATAACCTTGCACACCTGAAGAAGGTGGTGGATTTCATGAGACGGATCAAGAGGTTCTCTAATCAAATCATCTCTTTGGATTGCAGGAAGCACACATCTCATCCATGCACTCACATGTGCTCTCTTCATGCGATCTGACTTGAGGCATGTGGTATCTTCGCTTAGATACTAGTAGATCATGATCACCCTTCAAGAAATAACCCTTATACTCATGTCATTTTGATAAAATGGATTGGGTTTTGTTCCCAAGCCATTGCATTCATCTAAAAAAAATTTAATTTATGCTACGCCATCGATTAGTCCACCAAGATGGGATGTGATCCGATATTCACGCTTCCATGATGCGTGAGGCCAAATCCCTCACCTTCAAGTATTCCCAATATGTTAGCTCCCTACATTCCATATGACTTTG
This sequence comes from Ottelia alismoides, assembly GCA_037367405.1. Classification (NCBI taxonomy): domain Eukaryota; kingdom Viridiplantae; phylum Streptophyta; class Magnoliopsida; order Alismatales; family Hydrocharitaceae; genus Ottelia; species Ottelia alismoides. The sequence continues at coordinate 454,934 of JAZKJV010004651.1, read as the reverse complement.
AATAAACCAGAAGTTCAAATCCATATTTGGTTGTCTACTTTAAGGGTTTATATATAGATTTCTTTATCGATCATTGGGCAAAAATATCTATCATAAGCTTCCGAAAGCATATTAATATTCTTATAATCACCATTTATGAAATTCATTGTGATCCTACTCACTAGTAGTCCTCATGTTCCAATTCAGAAGGTATGAACCTGTATAATTCATTCAAGAGATCATACACCTCATGCTTCCTTGTAAGAACACCAACTTTTCAGCATATAGACCTTGCCAAGCAATCAACATGTTTGTTATGTCAAAAGTACATATTTGGAGTGATGTATATCTATATTTTGTCAAAGTATATGTGAATGTTCATGATATTATAATTTACATGGCTTTAATATCTCGATCTAGTCAAGTTATTATTTAATTTAACCCATCCGACATCTTTGAATCTTTATTCATATAGAAGGGACCCGCATGAGGAGTGTTAGTTGGATTATGAGTCTTTAAAGGAAGGTAACCATCTATTGCCAAACTAGAGATACTTATTGAATATCAATTGATGATGTTGGTTTTGTATTGTTAGTATTTTGGTCCTATGAGATTTTAAAGATGACATGCATACAAGATTACATCATAGTCTCTCGCATATTCTCTGTGACTGCAGCATTGCAAGTATGGACCTAAAAAGATGTAGATGTTCACCTTTGTTATTTCTTATTAAAAAAGTTGTAATAAATTTCTCTTTATTATGTTTACAAAAGTTGTAACTCTATCAAGCTTCAACCAAAAGTTTCCTTTTATATAATATTGAAATTTTATTGAACTTATCGATCATATTTTTTTACATTGATCGATCATTCCTTATCGATAATTTGGTTTCCATGGTTGATCACTCCTTGTTGATCATGTAAATTGAAATTATCAATCATTATTTCAAATCTATTCAAACATTCATCAACTAATTGATTATTTATAGTTGATCAATCATACTCATTAACCGGGTTTATTAGATCAAAGAATCTCATTTGATTTCATACCATTCTTGGTTTCCAACAACCATATTTTTTCAACTCCTAGAACACACACCGTTTGAGCAATCACTTCTACTTTTACTAGAAAAGCAAGAAGCTCTCACTGAGTGTTTTCCTTAATATTCTTTCTTAATTTCTTCAACTCGTTTGATATTTTGAGAAGAATACTTATGGTAGATAAACTATGAAGCAAGTTGCTCAAATCAGTATTTTTCACTTCGCTATCCAGTCTACAGCTTCTTCTGCATCAGTTAGACTAGTTGGCAACCTCGTCTAGAAGAGGTCATATGTATTATATTATTTGATATTTCTTTTCTGCCTTTGATATATGTGATATAATAGCTTAATCTCGTCTTTGATAATTATCTGTGCAATATACTATTTTATATATCTCATGATATCATTTTCTCTTAATTAGAGACTTATTCTAGATATCTGTTTAGATAACTCATTACCTTGTATTGTGATTGATATAGATCTTGTTTCTAGTTGATCTCTTTCTACAATATCTTAGGTGTCTGATCTTAAATGTACAGAGAAGTTCTTGCATATGAAATGAATATCAGATTCATCACTCTAAAAATAATTAATTAAGCTCAAATCCCTAAAATTCATTGGCATTTCTTCATTTATTTAATAATTAGCATCCATGCATGTAATGATAAGAATTGCATTTTATCACTCATATTTCATAAAATAAGGAGCCAAAAATCCCAGCCTAAATGAACTGTAAAATAGGCTAACTTCTCTGATTTTTAACTAATTCATGCTAACTCCAATTAACCTTAAACCACCTTCATTGTGTATATATTACTAACAAGAATAAATAAAAGGTATAATAAAATCACTAACCTAAATAAGTGGACCAAAAACCCAAACCCTAATTGGATGATTCTCAGACTAAAACCTCGATATCTTGCTCATCCAGTGCCCGATTTGATCCTATAACTTTTGAACTAATGTACATTCAATTACCTTCAAAACAAGACCAAGTTCAAGTGAATCAGAGCTCATATGTGAATGTTGGGTTTTGGGCCTCTTTTGTATATTTTGTATTTTTACCAAATTTTGACCTATTATTTTATGTACATAAATGATTCACTTTATTTTATTTCTTTTTCATTTATTTTCTTTGATGAAAGTTTTATTAAAGTGCACAAAAATCCAGATCCAAAATGAGCTTGAAATCAAAGAAACTAACAGAGTCTAAGTCTTCACTAACTATCTGTACAAAAATTGTAGTTTCCGTATTATTTTTTATTTTTTTATTTTATAAATTCATAAAAATCCAAAAAAAGATTAATGTGTAAATATATCTTTGATTTTATCATATTTTTTCTGGATTTTTATCTGGTTTAAATAATAAAAAAATATAAAACCCAAAAATCAAGGTATTTAGTGTACATAGTATACCCCAAAAATATCACTATGTGCAAATGATCAATTTTGGCTTTGATCTTTTCATAAAATTTGTAGATCTAATCATGACGAGCAACTTTCATAAAGAAAAATTTTCGATCTGGGGTCGCTTGCTATTTGTTTTTTATTTATCTTTGTATTTTTATTTTTTGATTTTTAGGGACTGACACATGGCTGCTCTTAGAGCCGCCACGTGTCAATTATTTTTGACCTTTATTCCTCATTTATTTTTATAAAAAATTATTTTCATAATATAGAAAATAAAAAATGCCACATGGCACTTGATCAACATCTCATCCCCTACCTCCATGCAATCACATCCCCTACCCTCTTTGGCAGTGCCGCCTCCCGTCCAATTTCCATCCATGGCTGTTGCATCCTTGTACAATCTCATCAACCCTGATCGTATCATCGACACCCTCCCAATGACATATCTCGCATCCAACTCCTTGACCTATTTAAGCACAGTCGCCCCTCCACTTTCTCTTCATCCACCGATACACAAATGTTCTTAGGAGAGCCACCACATCGTAGGTGACAACTCAGGTGTCGTTTCCCAGGATTGTAGTGAGATTCAGCCCTCTCTGGTCATTGCTGTTTGATCCTCCAGACGCTCCCTGCTTAGCTCCGGCCATCACAGCCTATGAGCCACATCCCGCAACAAGACACCCACCACCTTCTACTCTACCTTCCATCCTCCTTCAACTCCATAACCAATGATACCCCCTTTCCATCACCGTTGTTTCAACCCGCTATGAAGCACCACCACCTTCACACTTCTGCTTCAATGACAACGATCATCTCCGCCCACCACGACTCCGCTTCGAACCAGCTGCCAACTTCCGCTTGAGGTATCTTCTTCGACACGTGCCAGCCAAAGCGATTCCACTCCGCCCGAGCATCCCCAACTTCAGCCTTCTACAAAACCGCCTTTCAACTGCTTCAAGAGGTTCCTCTGTCGCCAAGCGCCGCCTATGGGAAGCTCCTCCTCATCCTGCTCCGCTCCATCAACCACCGTCGCTTGCTGAGCAACGCCCCTCTTCATCGACGCCCACCGACTGTGTGTCGGCCTCTACCTTGGACGCATCGCCTTCACGTCCAGCCTCCAATGGAAGGCTCCCTCGCCTCCAGAATCTTAGCTACCACCATGGGAAGCTTCTCCAACCGCCTCCACCGACTACAACAGACCCGCTCCCTCAACATCACTGGCAGCGATAATGCTCCACCACCTCACCTTCAACACCAGACATCCATCACCGTAGAGCTCCAACGTTATTGCCAATGCTTCCCTGCCTAGCACCGCCTGAGAAGCCATATGCCTCCTCCGCCTTCAAGGGCCGGGTCGCCTGCCCGAGGCCCCCTCCCACGCGAGCCGCACGTGCTTGGGGGAACGTCTACACATACACCCCTCACGTGATTTCCACGTGAGAATGGGGGTGTATTTACAAGAATATCCCCGGAGTTCAGTCTTATTTTGCAAGAAGCCCACATGGGATCTTGGTAATTATTTCTAGGTCCTTCTATTACATTTTCTGCATTATTTCTTTATTATAAGCTTGCATTGAGACCATGCGCTACCCATTTATTTGAACCTCTAGATTGCATTATTTTTATTATTAAAAAATAGCACGATGTTCTATAATTAATTCTTTACCATGTGGCATGCTTGTGATATTTTTAAAGGCTGTGATAATTTAATAATTATTATTATTGTCGTAAATTATGTATTTTGCCTTTTCTATGCTCATAAAATCTTATTAAAATAAACATTGCTTGAAAAATTTCCAAAAATTCATGGATTATCGAATTAGTTGTATGTTACATCATGCCCTAAAAGAATTGCAATTGCATGCATATTTTGCCCAATAAAAATCATTTTGCATATTTCAATCTTTAATTTTTAATAGGTATTAAATCTCATATTTTTGAGGTTTTGGATTTTTCTGAGATCAATCACCTAGTGTTAGATCTTAGATAATTTTTTATCTTAAAAATAAATAGGTTTAATTTTATTATGATTAATTATTGAAATTCACATTGTTTACATTTATAAATTCATAAAATATTTATCTTGCATCCAAAAATTCCAAAAAATTACTGTGCATTCACTTCACCATATTTTACATCTCGGCCAAGTTTCGTAATTTTCAGACATTATTTCATTGAAATTGTATTTTAGACCCCAAAATTGTTAACATTTGCATTTTGCATTTCCAAATTGCATTAAAAATAAAAACATTCTGCCTCGAAAATCATGCACGAACTATGATAGAAAAAAATCTAGGTTCTTTCTTTACCTCCTTGAGTTCGACCTTGGGACTTGCCCAAGTAAAATAAAGATAAAACCATGCTGATTAAAAATTTAATAAATTGACTGATTCTGAATGGGCGACGTAAATACAACGACACATTAATAATTCAGACCAATTAAAGAGGTAGGGTTTTTGTGACTCGTCAAATGTGGTTGTTGTCAGTGAGGCAAACAACATAGATTTTGTCTTAAAAAATTTTTATGTTCGGTTTTCCACATTTGGGTAGTCTGACCCCTGAATCTTCACTATATATTTTCCATTTTTTTCTGCATTTATTTTTATTTATTTTTTTTATCACTCTCTTACATTCTCTCTCTTATTTTTCTTGTGAGGTACCCAACGTACGTGGAGCAGTTTCTCACAAAAATCAGCGCATCTTCACCAATGCTCGAAAAACCACAAATACAACTAAGATCGAGTCGAGTTGTGAGGGAGCATAGAGCTTAGTTTTTTATTTTTTGCAATTTTAAATTTTTGTAATTAATTGCTCATTTATAGCGGTGTTCGTTTGGACTCTCGCATGTGTAACAGGACCTTGAACTTTTTTTCTGTGGTGTGTCATGGCATGTTTCACTCTCCATTGAGGGTGGGGCCCGACTTGAGTGGCTCGTAAGTTAGACTTGCACATACGACTATTAGATCTTCTAAATTTTTTATTGTGCTCATAGAAACTAGGACCACACTTCACATTTTTTGAGATGCGTATGAGATCGTTCAACTTACCCAAATTTAACTCATTTCCTCTCGGCTGGTAGAAATTTTTGCTAGGTGTGGCTTTTATCGGCTAGTATCCATTTAGAATAACATTCAATTCTTGTATTGCATCCCACATGAAGATTACGAGGAATCACTGTAAGTCTTCTATCTGACATTGTTTCACGTGCATCGGTTTTTCTTGAATTTCTCCCTCCTATTTCGTCACATAATTTTAAAGGAAATTGGGACTGGACAATAGACGTGTATTTGTTCTCACTAATTTTGCAGTGATCGACTAATTAAAATTAGGACTGCTAAATATAACTGACTTTAATTAATCCATAAAATCAAGAATTTTTGTGGGAGAGAAACCTCAACCTTGAATTCATTTATTTGTCTGAGTGAGAGAGAGACGACATTTAAGGTTAGAGCCTGGCTCTGAAATCTTCGTTCAAAATACTGATTCTAAAATGATAGCTACTTCTCTATGAGGAAATATTGGGTAGCTTGTAAATGATCCGGATTTCCTTAGAAGATGGGTGGTTTAAAGGAAATTGTGTCGTAACTCGGTGAAAAGTAAAACAGGTAGCTCTTTTACGGTCCATACTTATGCCATACTGGATGAAAGTGGATACAACTATTCGTAAGGATTCAGGCCAGTTTTAAGAAAATTTCCGGCACCTAACAACTCGCTAATTATTTTCCAAGATTGATTTATCACCAACTAAAATTGAAAAGATAATTGCCGAACTCTTGCGGCTTCATTGTGTGACTTGGTGAAACTGGGGTTTCTATTTTGTTTGCATAGGTGTGCGTGAACCAATCTTGAATATAAAAAACCGCACACTTGTGCCAACACTCTCCTTGATTTAAAATTTTGGGTTTCTACTATTGAGTATCATGTGCACTTTACTAAGATCAACCATGCCGATTCATCATCAACCCCCTTTGACAAATACACGACAATGGTCAGGGTACCATCAGATCTATATTATGAAAATGAATTTGTCTCGGTCATGCCCAAATCATCTAAACCCTCTTCTTTTAAGAATCCTCCAACATTTGCGGGAGACTTTCACTCTCAAATGATTATGAACCCCTCGATAAATTCCAAGCCATTCTACTGGAATCATCTGATCAAAGTCACTACAACATCATATTTTCACCTCAACAACATGATCAACTGCCATCCTGTACTGAACCATCTTATCCTGATTTCTCGTTGAAAGTAATGAACCATTTAAAGATCAAATCACTTTTGAGACTCATGACTGGCCGAGACACCAAACCAAACCACCTTCATCCTTTCCTCGCGATCTTGTTGGGACAAGTCAAAAGATCACGAAAATGTATCCAGACTGGACCTTAGGGAATAATATGATGACCCGATCAAACCGTAAGTAGAGGTCCGCACCTAATGATCAACCATATTGGATTGACACAAACGACCAAATCCTTATTGACAAACACAGATACCACTCTTTCGAACGACCCGTACATATAGAGGACCAAACAGATGATATTGACACATATGAACCCTGTATGACTCCATTGTTTGGGGATAAGATTAATCATGACCATGGAAGTAGACTCTACTCAAACCAGCATTGCATGTCTGAGTCACAACATACTGAGTTTGAGACCTACATATTTCTGCAAAATCCTTCCACTGAGCAGACTCCTTCCATAATTTTTGAGGAAAAAAATTCAGAAAATAACAATCATATATTGGATATTCCAGGAGAATCTCCTATCAGCTCATATAGGGAAATGGAAGATAAAATGACTGGATCTCAAATTCGAAACGATAACACACATCGACTGCTCCCATGATTGATCATGAAAAGTTTTTAGAGGATGATATTTCGAGGATAACTACGAGATAGGAATTAATGGAGGACAAATTTAGAAACTTGACCGATAGACTTATTTCATTTAATGGTAGCTCGGATATAAAAATGGATGATGAAAATATTGGATCTCATGTTGAAAATATTGAGGATATTCAGAAACCCAGAGACTATGTTCACCCTAGGGACGACCATGACAGCGACACCTCTGCCTACTACTACCCTAGAGACAACTCTGAATCTGACTTGGCATATCTAAGCTCCTCCTCATCTTGGGAATACAACTCATCTACACACCACACCGAAAACACCAAAAAAATCGAAAGACTAGAAAATTTCATAAAAAATTAAACAGAAGAAGATTTGAAGAATTGGAATCCTACTCTAAGGGAAGCACTAGAGAAAAGACTGATTTTTGAACTTCCCTTGATACAGGCCATTGAGTACTTCCCCGACCTTAAAGGATTTGTAATGAGCAAATTAATGATTAATAAGTTGGGTAGGACAAGAACAAAGATTGAAAGACATATCTTGTCAATGGCCACCACCTTGGTATTGAGGAGAAAAGCTAAGAGCCGCATAGTGAAGCGGTTGCCCAGATTTGATAGTGGAATCAAAGACACAATATTTACCCATACTCGAACGGATGACGACTCACCAATCAATATCCTTCTGACCTCTGTATTTGAAAAGCTCAAACTCAGACCTATTAGGAAAATAGGAGAGATCGTTCAACTGGCTAATCGATCTATAAAGCTACCGAGAGAAACAGTTTCAGTCATCATTACCTTCCAAGGTGCTCCGCCTAAAATAGACTTCACGATCATAGATATTAAGCATAAAGGAGAATTCACCCAGTCTCCAGTCATTCTCGGAAAGCCATTCTTGACATTGGCTAAGGCAATTATTGAGTGTGAGATTCGGGAAATCAATTTAACAGCATTAGGAGTGCTTCGATCTTACCCATCCTCTAAGGAAACGCAATATCCTGAGGCAACCCACAAAGCCGTCGATAGTTGTAACCATCATACGGTAGATGAGCCCTACCCCGTTACTACACCAGAGATAACAACTGTTGAGGAGACTATTGGTTTAGAGACGTATCCCATTGTTCCATTTCCTGCTGCTCTCACCATGGGAACTGACTTCTCATATAACCCTGAGATGTATCCAAGGATGCATCCTGAGTCAGCTTCGACCTTAAGACGACATGAAACAAAATGGTTGCTCCTTCATCTAAAAAGAAAGTCACCTTCGACCTTCCGGAAGAGGAATCGTCCGATGATTCCTCATCAGGTCCTGAAAGGATAATCTACATGAGTGAGGTTTGTTTGGCAACTCTAAAACCATATCTATGCAAGGATCCAAATTTCAATTCCTGTTGGATAGCTCATGTTCCTCACGATTATTCATCCAAAGCCGATTCTCCTGCTCTCATTAAATATACTGTGATAATTTCTTATCAGCTGACTGAGACTAGTTCTTTAGAGTATTCGTCATCCGAGGACGAATCGCTTGATCACAAAAAGGAACAAATTCTAAGAAAGCAACTAAAGCAACTAAAGAACATGAATATATGGAGTGCCTTCGCTTTTAAATACTATTCCTCTAAGCATAACTCCGATGGTCACTGGATATCATCTGATTCAAACGCTTCATCTAGTCTCTAGCATGATTTTTTTGAGGTTAACACTGACAATGGTTGGGAATCATATGCTTCATCTCGTACTTATTATTACGATCTTCCTCTACAGGCTCACAAAAAAGATCGACCGAAATCGCTTTAATCACCGGCTTCCCTCCCTCCTGACCCCATTGGTCTCCTTGTATATCTTCTTCCTCTACTAGGCCAAGGCCTAAGTATGGAGGGGATCGATGCCATATGTACATACCATTCTCCCCATCTCACGTTCACCTTATTTCCACTCGTCTTCCATACTTAGGCTGACTAGAGCCTAAGTATAGGGGGAACTGATGCCCATCTGTATATGCTCTCCTCATTCACATCTTCCAACTGCCTCAGTTTTGCTCTTCTTCTATACTCAGATTGTTCACAATCTAAGTATAGGGGGGGTGGGCCGACTTCTATTATTTTTCTTTTTCACTCTCTTAAGCTTAGCCCGAGCTATGTCTTCTCTACGCTTCTTGTGCTCTGAGGACACAACACTCGCTAAGTATAGGGGGTGTGTTTATATACTGTGTATATATTTTACCCATAGCTCGTACTTTCGCGTAATATGTATTTACAGGGTGAGTAACTAACTTGAAAAAAAACAAAAAACAAAATAATAAAAACAAAAACAAATAAAACACAAAAAAGAAGTTTTGCTAATAACACTAACTGCATTCAACCAAAGATTTTTAAAATGATTTCTTATTCATTTTTGCATATAAAAAAATAAATTTTTTCCAAAATAATCACAAAAATCACAAACACAATGTCCGCATTTCATACATCGGCACTTCTTCCAGCATTACATGCATATGCATTTGTGAAAAGTCCTTGGGTTCTGAATCAAGTTATGAGCAGGAATCGAGAGTGGTCTGTACTTAACCTTAATCCACCTAATTTTCAGAGGAACTTCATCGAGAAATATGATTTTAGAAACTTCAGGTCTATAACTTAATTCTTTGAGTTCCACATAACAATGTGCAGTGTTTAACTCTTAGTGTCTAACATGATCTCTTCATTCTGGGTACGACTCTAGAATATAGAATTAATTTGTACTCTCACACTATGCACTTAACTCATCTCAGATATGGTGTTGGAAGACTGTGTGAGTTTTTTTTTTGAGTAGCATGGACATCTAAAGACTAGAGTACGGGTTGAAATAAAGCTTCGGAAAAGGAATGGGAAGCTGAGCACAATTTTTTCTAAGACCCCAAAACATGTACAGAAAAAAGATTCCATATCTATAAGGGCACAATAAGATCCAAGCAGAACAATAAAAAATCCGAATAAAAGAAGCCTTCTATAAAAAACATTTAACCAAAAAGGTCCACACTTCAAGAAAACCTGCAGATCTGGGTGGAGACTAGGCTATACTAGTTGGCTTCACAAGGAGAGGTGACTACACTGGTCACTCTCCAGGTCTTTTCTCCTTCTTCTAATTTCTTTCTCTATTCGATTGTAAACATAGTGCGACAAACCTTAGAAGGAAATACCTGACACCCCGAGTATGAGTTACCGAAGAGGAGGTTTGCATGGTAGTCCAGCATTCTGGATGGCAAGAGCCAAAACCTTTCACACACATGAGTCGATTGTTCAATATTTATGGGGTATGCTTTGGGATGAGGATTGATCTAAGATGACTTCTGAGCCGAAACTGTGACAATGATATGTAGAACTTGGAGGCTGTTGATTTTAAAACCCAAAGTCTCATAGAAGTTCTGCCAAACTAATAATCCAAAGGTTGGGTCTAGTTCCATTTTCACCTTCTACCCATGGTCTTGGTATGGAACCCAATCTCATTTCACCTCATTGCATTTCTTTAGATGCTTAGGGACGAGCATGGTTTAAGTATAGGGGGATGATGAATCTCAGATTCATCACTCTAAAAATGATTAATTAAGCTCAAATCCCTTAAATTTATTGGCATTTCTTCATTTATTATGCATAAATAGCATTCATGCATGTATTGATAAGAATTGCATTTTATCACTCATATTTCAAAAAATAAGGAGCCAAAAATCTCAGCCTAAATGACATGTAAAATAGCCTAACTTCCTTGATTTATAACTAATTCATGCCATCCAATTGACCTGAAACTACCTCCATTGTGTACATATTACTAAAAAAAATAAATAAAAACTACAAAAAAAATTACTAACCTAAATGTGTGGACCAAAAACCCAAACCCGAATTGCAGGATTCTCGGACTAAAACCTCGTTATCTTCCTCATACAGTGTCTGATTTGATCCTACTCACTTTTGAACTAATGTACATTCAATTACCTTCAAAACAGACCAAGTTCAAGTGAATCGGAGCTCATATGTGAAAGTTGGGTTTTGGGCCTCTTTTGTACATTTTGTATTTTACCTACATTTTGTATTTTACCTAATTTTGACCTATTATTTTATGAATATAATTGATTCATTTTATTTTACTTTTTTTTCATTTCTTTTCTTCGATGAAAGTTTTATTAAAGTGCACAAAAATCCAGATCCAAAATGAGCATGAAATCAAAGAAACTAACTGTGTTTGAGTTTTCACTAACTATCTGTACAAAAATTATAGTTTCTATATTTTATTTTATTTCTTTATTTTCTAAATAAACAAAACCCTAAAAAATAGATTAATGTGTAAATATTTATCTTTGAATTTATCATATTTTTATGGATTTTTATCTAGTTTAAAAATAACAAAAAATTATAAAACCAAAAATCAAGTTATTCTATGTACATAGGACACCCCAAAAATATGACTTTGTGAAAATGATCAATTTTGGCTTTGATCTCTTCATGAATGTTGTAGATCTCATCGAGATGAGCAACTTCTCAAAGAAATTTTTTCGATCCGAGGTCGGTTTGCTATATTTTTTATTTATCTTTGTATTTTTATTTTTTGATTTTTCTGAGGCTGAAACGTGGCGGCTCCAAGCGTCGCCACTTGTCACCATTTTTTACCTTTCTTTATTATTTATTTTTTATAAAGAAATACTTTAAAAAATATAAAAACTAAAATTAATAATAATAGGTAAAAAAATTGCCACGTGGCGCTTGATCAGTCGTCCGATCTCGGCCGATTGGACGGGTGATCTCTCATCTCCTACATCCATGCATCACGCCCCCTTTCCTCTTTGGCAGCTCTACCACCCATCCAATTTCCTTCCATGGCTGGTGCATCCTCGTCCAATCTCGTCAACCCCAATCATATCGCCGACCCCCTCCTAATAACAGATCTCACCACCAACTCCTCGACCTATTTAAGCATTGCCACCCATCCCCTTGCTCTTCATCCACCGATACACAACAGTTCTTAGGAGAGCCACCACGTTGGAGGTGATAGCTCTGGTGTCGTTTCCCAGGATTGCGGCGAGATCCGGCCCTCTCCGACCGTTGCAGTTCGAGCCTCCGGACACTCCTGCTTAACTCCGACCATCGCAGTCATTGAGCCACATCCCGCATCAGGACACCCATCACCTACTACTCTACCTTCCATCTTCCTTCAACTCCACTGCCATCAATACCCCCCTTCCATCACCGTTATTTCAACCCGCTACGAAGCTCCGCCACCTCCATGCTTCTACTTCAATGCCAACGATCATCTCGGCCCATAATGACTCCGCTTCGAACCAGCCGCCAATTTCTGCCTGAGGTTTCATCTTCGACACGCACCAGCCAAAGTGATTCCACTCCTTCCGAGCATCCCCAACTTCATCCTTCTACACAACCACCTTTCAACCGCTCCAGGAGGTTCCTCAGTCGCTAAGCACCACCTATGGGAAGCTCCTCCTCATCCTGCTCTACTCCATTAACAACCGTCGCTTGAGAAACAGTGCCCCTCTTCGTCGACGCCCGCTGACCGTGTGTCGGCATTTACCTTCGATGCACCGTCTTATCATCCACCCTCCAACCGAAGGCTCCCTCAACTCCAAAAGCTTAGCGACCGCCACATGAAGCTTCTCCAACCGCCTCCACCAACTATAGCATACATGTTCCCTCGATGTCGCCGGTCGCGATAACGCTCCGCCACATTGCCTTCAACTCCAGACATCCATCACCGCATAGCTCCGACGTTACCGCCAACGATTCTCCACCTAGCACCGCCTGATAAGCCTCATGCCTCCTCCTCCTTCAATGGCCGGGTCGCCTGCCTGAGACCCCTCCCAAGTTAGTTGCTCGTGGTTGGGGGAACGTCTGCACAGACCCACCTCACGTGATTCTCACGTGAAAGAGGGGGTGTATTTACAAGAACACCCCCAAAGTTCAGCCTTATTTCATAGAAGACCAAGCTCCTCGCAGCACGTGCCCCTTTGGGAATTTTGCAGGAAGCCCTCCTGAGATATTGGTAATTATTTATATGTCCTTCTATTACATTTTCTGCATTATTTATTTATTGTAAGTTTGCATTGAGACCCCTGTGTTCCCCCTTTTTTGACCCTCTATATTGCATTATTTTTATTATTAAAAAATAGAACAATGTTCTACAATTAATTCTATACCATATGGCATGCTTGTGATATTTTTATAGGCTATTGTTATTTAATAATTATTATTCTTGTGGAAAAAATAAGTATTTTACCAAGTTTGTGCTCATAATATCTTACTAAATTAACCATTGCTCAAAAAATTACCAAAAATTCATGGATTATAGATTTAGTTGTATGTTACATCGTGCCCAAAAAGAATTGCATTTGCATGCATAGTTTACCCTATAAAAATCATTTTGCATATTTCAATCTTTAATTTTTAATAGGCACTAAATCTTGTATTTTTGATGTTTAGGATTTCTCTGAGATCAATCACCTAGTGATAGATCTTGGATAATTTATCTCTTGAAAATAAATTGATTAAATATTTATTATAAATCATTAATTAAATTCACTTTGTTTGCATTCATAAATTCATAAAATATTTATCTTGCATCCAAAAATTCCAAAAAAATTACATTGCATTCATTTCACCGTTATTTACATCTGGGCCAAGTTTTGTATTTTTTGGACATCATTTGTTTGAAATTGTATTTTAGTCCCTGAAATTGGCAACATTTGCATTTTACATTTCCAAATTGCATTAAAATTACCAAAAACATTCTGCCTTGAAAATCACACATGAACTTTTATAGACAAAATTATAGGTTTTTCCTTTGCCACCTTGAGTTCGACCATGGGACTTGCCCAAGTAAAATAAAAATCAAACCACACCAATTAAAAATGGAATAAATTATTATGGTTATTTCTTGACTGATTCTGAATTCCTAACGTAATTACAACGATACATTAATAATTCACACCAATTAAAGAGGTAGGGTTTTCGCAACTCGTCAGAGACCTGCGAGGAAGCTGAAGAGAGTCAAAATATTGCATGTTCTTTTGCTTATGCTATAGTTTTAGATCTATACTGTTGATCTTGGTGTATAATCCAAGATTGTGAAGTGTTATCTTTGTAAAAGGTTGTGATATCCATGTAAATATCTCAAGATTTAGTGAAGTAGTTGTTTAGCTCATCTAATCAGGAAACCTGAGTCAAGAAGACGTCGATCGTGTTTTTTATCCAGTTGGGTTTCCATGTGAAAATATTGTGCAAGTGTGCTAATTGGTCTAGTTGAATATTTTATATGTACATACTAGTTATCATGCTAAGATACAAAAACTACCATGAACCACTATTCACCCCCTTTCTTGTGGTGTCGCGGTCATATAGCTCACATTTGGTATCAGAGCTCAGATCAGTATCTCAAAGTAACTACTTGAAGATACATATGGTAGACACAATAAGCAAGGACTTTCAAAGTTAGTCAACCATCAGACCACCACACTTTAGCAGGACCAACTACAATAATTGGAAGGTACGCATGCAAATATTCTTAGAATATACAGATATTGATGTTTTTCCAGACATGCTGAATGATTTGAGGAACAAACCAAGAGGAGGAGGAGAGTAAGAAATACCCCACGATGACCGAGAGGAAGAAGAGGGACCTAAGGTTCCTAAGCTCACTATAAAACATACTTACAATCCTAGAGACATCTAGATGACCGAGTGGATTCGTATCCCCCGGTGCTTTCTTACTTTAAGCTCAAGCCTCAACTCCTTTCTCTTCTTCCCATCTTTCATGGTAACATTAGTGAACATCGAAAACCCTACGTTAATTTGTGAGAGTTATCATTTAAATTTGTCGTTTCGTTGTAGGTTGGAATTCAGAATCGATCTAGAAGTAACCACAATTAATTTATTCAATTTTAATAGGCATGGTTTGTATGTTTATTTTACTTGGGCAAGTCCCAAGGTCGAACTCAAGGAGGCAAAGGATCAACCTAGGCAATGACTATCAAATTTCATATGTGATTTTCAAGGTGGAATGTTTTTGGTATTTTTTATGAAATATTCAAATGCAAAACGCAAATGCAGCTGATTTTATGGACTAAAAAATAAATATCAATCAAATGATGTGCAAAAATTGTGAAACTCGAACAATATGTCAATAATGATGAAATAAGTGCATTGATCTTTTTTGGAATTTTCGGCTATAAGATGAATATTTAATAATTTATGAATGCAAGAAAAAAGAATTTCAATATATAATTATTATAATATTAAACCTATTTATTTTCAAGGTATAAAATTATTCAAGATCTATCATTTGGTGATTGATCTCAAAAAAAAATCCTTAACCTTGAAAATACAATATTTAATACCTACTAAAAAGTAAAGATTCAAATCGACAAATGATTTTTATATGTCAAACCATGCATGCAGATCTAATTCTTTTCTGGCACAATGTTAAATACAATTAATTCTATGATATATAAATTTTCGGTATTTCGGAGCTATGGTTAATTACTTATGAATTTTGAAGCAGAATATGGACAAAATATACAATTTTAAGTTAGAATATTAATTTTTAAACAACTATAGCATAAAAAATGCAACAATTATGCCATAATGTAGAGAATTAATTAGAGAACACAATATTTTTGAATAATAAAAATGCTGTCATGTAGAGGTCTAAAATAAAGGGGGAACACAGGGGTAGAATTGTAATAAAAAATAGACAAAATGCAGAGAAAGGGGCTAAAACGGATTACCAACTCATGGAGGGGCACTATATACAAAATCTCAGAGGGGCACGTGCGCGACACATGCCCTCTGGTTGCAAGTGTCTTCTATGAATAAGCAGAACTTGGGGGGGCTTGAATGCAAAGTTCCCCCTCCGAACACGTGTACCTCACATGTGTAGGGTCTCAGGCAACAAGCACGATGGCTGGAGAAGGAGTAGGCACGAAGGTGGAGGTGAGGCAGTGGGCCGAACAGTTACATCGAAGGGGGTTGGTGGCGGATCTCCAGGTGTTATCGGAGGCGTAAGGAGCAGAGCTTCGTGTCGATGGATGCATCGGGAATGCTGGGTGATAAAGCTGAAAATCGATTTCGTGGCTTTTTTAAGAAAAACGTGGTCGATGTAGAAAAAGCCGCGAAACAATTCGATCTCAGCTCGTATCAAACAAAATTGGTTTTCGAGTCGAAAACCTACACTAATTATTTAACCAGGTGAGTGTGCTTGGGTCGAACTCAAGGAGGCAGAATAGAATCTCTTGATTTTTTTAGAAAATATCTTTGTAATTTTATTTTATCTTTTCTAAAAGTGATTAAGGAAAGAAAATCTTTTTTATTTGAATTTTATTTTTATTTTTTTATTCGATTTAAATCTTTTCAAATTTTTATTTAATTTTCAAAAAGGGATATTTTTCAAAAAGATTTATTTATTATAGAATAGGTGGAAATATGTAGGTGATACAATATAGTAGGAGGAAGCGGGTCGAGAAGCGAGCTCGAACAACACAAGAAAACAAATCAAAACGAGGTGAAATTTGAAAGGTCAAAACACGACGAAAACAAGACAAAAACTCATGAAAATTTAATACTAAGTAGATGGGGTATTTGTGTAACTACCCTAAAAAAATCGTCAAGAAAGAAAATCAAACGAGGTCAAAACAACCCCTACAGCCCAGGGGCATAAGCGTAAAAAAATATTTAAATTTGTTCTACAGTTTAGTCCTCGCAGGAATTGTTTTGAAAACAAAATACAAATGTATTACATTTAGGTCCCTGCGAAGGGACCTAAATGTAAATATGGAAACTTTGAGGAGCGGAAATGAATGTCTGGAAAACTGTTGGACTTAAGTTGCAAATATTCCACCAGTTCAGATTTAACGGCTCAGATTAGAATGTCAAGACGAGGATCCAACGCTTGCGGGTGCGCCACGTGTCACACACCTGTACTTCGGATGTTCTTGAGTCTGTTGGAGGTCTGGTAACAAGCACACCTTCTCAGCTTTTTCCCGGCCGATCTCCGGCGATCTGGACGCTTGATGAATCCATGATTCATTAACTTTTCTGTCGCATTTTGTCTTAAAACCCTTAACAAATACATGTAAATACTCACTAATTCTCATATTTTAACAAAACCCCATTCATGTGTAAATATTCACTTTTAACCACTAAATTCATGTAAATAAATAAAGAATCAGAAAAAGAAGAGAAAGGCATATGGAATATATGTATATATATGTAATATGACTTAAACTATAAATATAACTGAAAGATATATTTATAGCCTAACCCCCGAGACCAAGTCAGCATGGATTGGTCGACAAACCAAAAAGTAGGGGGAGATAAGGAAAGAAAACCAATAAAAATAATCTATCTCATGTATATACACCTTCCATTATTTATTAAATAAATACAAAACTTCAAAGAATTTTAACTATTTCATCTTAACTTATTCTTCACCAAATCTTTCTCCTAATTATTCACAAAAATGTAAATAAAAATATAAAAATAAGTTAAAAATATTACTTTGTAAATATGCCAAGAAATCCAACTTACAACTTGTCAAAATCTCAACTTCCGAACATCATAACTTCCTCATACGAACTCCAATTTCACTCTACTCACCTTTAAAGTTCATAAAATAATATTATCTAACTAATAAAGGTGGTTTCACTGAATTCGGAGTCCGTTTGCAAGAAGTCGGTTTTGGGACCAAAAGACAAAGGGGTTTCTGGGCTATTTATTTTATGTAACACACCTTATTTATTATTTTATTAATTTTATAATTTCTAAATTATTTCATGATCCTCTAGTTTCACCATAAATTATTTCATAATTTTTGGAGACTATTTATTATTTTTATAAAATCGAACAAACCAAAATATAGGTATATTTGACCTATAGAGACACTTCCTCTATTTATTAAAATATATAAATTAATTCATAAAAATCTATAAAAATTTGTATAAGTCTTATTTAATGTCCTAATAATTAAGAAAATATAAAATTAATTTTTTCTTAATTATTTATTAAATTAAAAATACAAAACCTATTTATTAATACATATTTATTAATAAAATATTTATATTTTAAATAATATTTATTATTTATTAAAAATAATTATACCATAATTTAGAAAATTAATTTATCTAACTTTCTTGTATTTATACCTATTTAAAATAACGCCATCTTCTATTTTATATTTAATTTATATGTATTTATAGAGTCTGGGCCAACCAGGTGCTGACACGTGTCAGCACCTGGAGCCTTCTTCCCCAAGAAGCTGCTGCCGACTTCTGTTCCAACTGGCGACTTTCACCTAATTTTCTCGCTCGCACCTCGAAGCTTCCACTCCATCTAAGCCCTCCACTCTATTCCCCTAACAACCTTCTACCTCGCCGACCCTCCGATTAGCCTTAGAGCCCAAGTAAAACTTCCTATTTAAAGCCCCCAAGGTCGGCCATCACCATTATCATCTTCCACCTCCAGCTATTCAGCTCCAGGTTGTTCGACTAACCAACTTCCTAGCCTTGTTCCCAACCACCTGAGCGGTGACAGCGCCGGAGGAGGATCTCGCGAGGAAGAGGAGTCGAAGGAGAAGAGATCCAAGGCGTCGCTTCGCCTTGCATCGCAGCCACGCGCCGCGTAGAGCTCCGGCGAGGTCGCCCGTCGAGCAACCATTTCCAGGTCATATACTTGGAATTTCCCCAGACCATTTCCTCCACTTTGTGATTTTGTTTCTCGATAAGATTACGGAGAAGAAAAATTAGGGAATATATTCTGCCTCCTTGAGTTCGACCCAGGAACACTTGCCTGGTTAAATATTAGTGAACGGTTTTCCGACAGAAAACCGTAAATTTGTTTGATAGGTTTAAAAACCGAAATTTGTTTCGCGGCTTTCTGCTACAACCGACACTTCATCCTCTTCTTTAAAGTGAAGGCCGCGAAACTCGATTTTTAGACGCTTATCAACGCTCCGGCGGGGCCAGAGGGGTGGCTCCTCCACCCCTCGAGCTCGCTCGCGGTAGATTGCTGATGAAGGCTGCTTAAGGCGACGGTGGCAGCGCGATGAAGATGGCGGTCTCGATGAACATGGAGGTTGTTACAGTCTGACGACCTTTCTTGATGGCGGATTTTAATGATGATTGAAGTCTTCCTGATGCTTCGAAGATGCTCCTAATTGAAGTTTGATCTGCAAATGAAAGAGTTACGTGCTCGATTCACGAGGAATCAGCCTATGGTTGATAGAATGCAAGATCAAAACATGGCGAATAAGATGGTTTCCAGAAGAAATGAGAATTGCTTGCGAATGGCAAATGAAATAAAGCGTGAATCGAAGTTGATTTGAAATGTTTGGAAGGTGGATTTGGATTGGGCATCTAAGATAGGAGATTAAGCGTCCTAATGACAGCTTAATCGCGCTAATGTCTACACGAATATCGAGGTGAAAATTCAAAGAAAATGAAGGATTAGGTCTGGGGAATCCAAGGTATATTACCTCTAAATGGAGCTCGACGGTCGACCTTGGTCGGAGCGTGACACACGCGTGGCGGCGATGCAAGGGCTGACGAGCGCCTTGGAACCTCCTCCGATGCTTCTTCTTCCACGCGAGCCTGCTTGTAGGTGCTGTCACCACCGGAGCGAGGCGGAGCAAGACGAGGAAGATGGGGGATCGGGTAAACTAGAGCAGAGCTTCAGATTAGTTGGAGAGTTAGTTGGCGATAGAGGACCTTTAGGGGTATTTATAGGTGGTTTGCGTGGGCTCCAAGTCTAGATCTAAGGGTTGGCGATGTAGCTGGTTGTTAGAAGATGAAGATCAATGGTTTAGGTCGTCAGAAGGAGTGAAGAGGTTTGCGGGATAAATCAGTGAAGGTGGCATGTCAGTGCAAGCCTCGCCAACTGATTCTTGGAGAAGAAAAGACTTGTCAGCACCTGGTTGGTCCTGATAGTGAAAATAATTGTAAATTCATTAATAAATAGTAATTAAAGTTATTTTAAATAGATTTAAATACAAGAAATGTAAATAATTAAATAATCTTAATTATGGAATAAATACTTTTAATAAATAATAAATATTATTCGAAGTATAAATATTATATTAATAAATATGTAATCGTAAATAGGTATTAGATTTTTAATTTAATAAATAATTAAATAAAAGTTATTTTTATATTTTCTTAATTATTATAATAGTAAATAAAGTTTATGTGAATTTTTATAGATTTTAATAAATTAATTTACATATTTTAATAAATATGGTTAGTATCTAGTTAGTTCATTTATACCTTTATTTTAGGGTTTTTGATTTTATTAAATTAATAAATATGCTCCAAAAATTATGAAATAATTTAGGGTGAAAATACAAGATCATGAAATAATTTAAAAATTATAAAATTGAGAAAACTATAAATGATGTGTGTTACATAAAATAAATAGCCCAGAAACCCCGTTGTCTTTTGGTCCCAAAACTGACTTTTTGCAAACGGACTCCAAATTCGATGAAACCACCTTTATATTAGAGAATAATATTTTATGAACTTTAAAGGTGAGTAGAGTGAAATTGGAGTTCGTATGAGGAAGTTATGATGTTCGGAAGTTGAGATTTTGACAATTTACAGGCTGGGTTTCTTAGCATATATACAGGGCAATATTTTTAACTTATTTCTATATTTTTATATACATTTTTAGAAATAATTAGGAAAAGAGTTTGGTGAAAAATATGTTCATATGGATTAATTAAAAATCTTTGAAGTTTTGTATATATTGTATAAATAGTAGAAGGTGTATGTGTGTGTGTGTTAATTTATTTTTTTAGGTTTTCTTTCCTTATCTCCCCCTACTATTCGGTTTGTCGACCAATCCATATTGACTTGGTCTCGGGGGTTAGGCTATAAATATACCTTACAATTATATTTATATTTTAAGTCATATTGTATATATATAAATATATTCAATCTGTCTTTTCTTTATTTTCTTGTTCTTTATTTATTTACATGATTTTGATGTTTAAAAGTGAAAATTTATACAAGAATGATGATTTGTTGAAAGATGAGAATTAATGACTATTTACATGAATTTGTTAAGGGTTTTAAGACAAAATGCGACAGAAAAGTTAATGAATCATGGATTCACGATGGACAAGGCGGACGGGTCGAGGTTGAGGAAGCACGGTGGCGGAGGTGGCGGGTATCGTCGGCGGTCATTACTTGTAGGAGCTTGGTGGAGACA
The DNA here is from genome assembly GCA_037367405.1 of Ottelia alismoides. Classification (NCBI taxonomy): domain Eukaryota; kingdom Viridiplantae; phylum Streptophyta; class Magnoliopsida; order Alismatales; family Hydrocharitaceae; genus Ottelia; species Ottelia alismoides. Next base: position 433,414 of record JAZKJV010004651.1, on the reverse strand, counting down.
TGCAGGCGATGTACCATAGAGATGGAGGCATTTAGCTCGACGACCGAGGTCAGAACAAAGCAACAAGCATGAGGCTCAAGCTGCAACAACCAAGGTGGCCGGATTTCACCGACGAATGAAATAAATTAGGCGGCTCTGTCACCGCCGTCTCCTCGTCGAACTTTGGGCTTATCGGCGGATGGATTATAAAGGAGGGGGCAGTGACGCTTTAATAGGGGGTAATGGTGATGGCTCTTCGGCCGAAAAAGGAAGGGGCAGTGATTTGGGAAAGATTGGGATTGACGGGGTCCGATGGTTGCAGTGCTTGATAAGAAAGAAGGGGGGTCGAACGATGAGTTGGCAACTCGAATTGGGAGATCATAGATTGGTGGGAAGATCGATGGTGAAACGAAGAAGATTAGATGAGGGATCTGGGACGAGGCAGTGGCGCTAATCACAGAGCGGCGACGGTGGTGAGTGCATCGCCAAATATGGAAGGGGAGAGGGGGAGGGAGACGTACGTGCAGGGCACGTGCATAGGAGGCCACTGCATGGCTTTATTTTTTTATTTTTTAATATTTATTATTTTTTTATAAAGTTATAATGAAAAGCTCAAAATTAGGTACTACAAGGTGGCTCCAGGAGCGGCATGTGACACCTCAAGAAAATTAAAAAAAAAGTTTCAAAGATAAATAAAAAATAAATGACAAATGACCTTAGATCGAAAAACTTTATTTACAAAAGTTGCTCATCTCAACGAGATCTGCAACTTTCATGAAGGGACTAAAATCAAAATCAGTCAATTGCACAAAGTGATATTTTGGTGGTTCTCTATGTAAATAGAAAATTGTGTTTTTAGGGGTTTGTGTTTTTTGTAATAATTAAATAAGATAAAAATACAATAATATTATAAAATCAAAGATAAATATTTACCCATTAATCTATTTTTTTTGGATTTTAATTAAGTATGAAAAAGAAGAAATAAAATAAAATGTGAAATGACAACTTTTGTACAAACTGTCAGTGAAGACTCGAACTCAGTTAGTTTCATGGATTTCAAGCTAATTTTGGATTTGGATTTTTATGCATTTTAATAAAACTTCCGTCATAGAAAATAAATGAAAGAGAAAAAAAATAAAATGAGTTAATTACGTACATAAAATAATAAGTCAAAACTGCTAAAATACAAAATGTACAAAAAGAGGCCCTAAACCTAAATTTCACATATGAGCTCCGATGCATTTAAACTTAGCCTTGTTTTGAAGATATTTAAATGTGCATTAAAGTGAGTAGGATCAAATCAGACACTGTATGAAGAAGATATCAACGATTTAGTCCGGAAATCCTAGAATTAGGGTTTGGATTTCTGGTTCGCTTATTTAAGTTAGTGATTAATTTTTAATTTTTATTTATTCTTGTTAGTAATATTACATAATGGAGGTTGTTTCAGGTTATTTGGTGTTAGAATGAATTAGTTAAAAATCAAGGAATTTAACTTATTTTACAGGTCGATTGGGCTAGTATTTTTGGCTCCTTATTTTATGCAACTATGAGTGATAAAATATAATTATTATTTATACATGCATGAATGCTAATTATGCAGAATAAATGAAAAAATACCAATGAATTATGGGGATTTGAGCTTAATTAATCATTTTTAGCCTGATGAATCTCATATTCATCACCCCCTATACTTAAATCATGCTCGTCCCCGAGCATATGAAGAAATGCAATGAGGTGAAATGAGATTGGGTTCCATACCACGGCCATGATCAAAAGATGAAATGGAACTAGACCCGACCTTTGGATTATTAGTTTGGTGGAACTTATATGAGATTTAGGATTTTAAATTCAACAGCCTCTAAGTTCTATACATCATTGTCACATTTTCGGCTCAAAAGTCATATTAGATCAATCCTCCTCCCAAAGCATACCCCATGAACACTGAACAATCAACTCATGTGTTTGAAAGGTTTAGCTCTTCCCATCCATATTGTCAGACTACCATGCAAACGTCCTTTCTAGTAACTCATCCTCGGGGAGTCAGGTATTTCCTTCTAAAGTCTGTCGTGTTGTGTTCACAATCGAAGTGGGGGAGAAATTAGAAGAAGAAAAGAACTGGAGGGTGACCGGTGTAGTCACCTCTCCTTGTGAAGCCGGCCAGTTTAGCCAATTCTCCACCAAGATCTGTAGGTTTTCATGAAGCTTGGACCTTTTTGGTCAAATATTTATTTGGTTGTAGGTTCTTTGTGTTTGGATTTTTGGTATCTCTGCATGGATCTTGTTGTGCCCCTACGGATATGGAATCTTTTTTCCGTACATATTTTGGAGTCTTAGAAAAAATTGTTCCCAACCATCCATCCCTTTTCCGAAGCTTTATTTCAACCCGTACTCTGGTCTTTAGCTGTTAAAGGTACCAGAAAAGAAACTCACACAGTCTTCCAACACCTCGTCTGAGTTGAGCTAAGTGCATAGTGCTAGAGTACAAATTAATTCCCTATTCAAGAGTCGTAGCCATAATGAAGAGACCATGTTATACACTAAGAGTCAAACGCTGCACATTGTCATGTGGGACTCGAAGAATTAAATCAAAGTCCTGAAGCTTCAAAAATCCTCTTTCTTGGTGAAGTTCTTCTGAAAATTAGGTGGATTAAGGTCAAGTCCAGACCACTCTCGGTTTCTGCTCATAACTCGATTCAGAACCCAAGGGCTTTTAACAAATGCATGAAATGTTGGATGAAGTGCAGGTGCATGAAATGCAGATAATTTTTTTAAAACTTTTGAGATTTGATGGTTTTTTTATTTTGTTAATGCAAAGTTTTTTTTGCAAAAAATGAATAATAATCCGTTTTTTTCAAAATTGTTGGTTGGACACAATCAATGTTTGTAGGAAAACTTCTTTTTTTTGTTTTTTTTGTTTTTTGTAGATATTACTAATTAATTACCCCTCTCGTAAATAAATATAGACTTACGCAAAAGTACGAGCTATGGGTAAAATATACACACAGTATATATACACACCCCCTATACTTAGAGAGTGTTATGTCCTCAGAGCACAAGAAGCGTAGAGAAGACATAGTTGGGGCTAACTATAAGAGAGTGCAAAAGAAAAAGAATAACAGTGATCGGCTCGCCCCCCTATACTTAGGTTGTGAACAGTCTAGGTATAGAAGAAGAGTGAAACTGAGGTGCTAGGGAGATGTGAATGAGGAGAGTATATACAGATGGGCATAAGTTCCCCCTATACTTAGGTCTGATAAGCCTAAGTATGGAAGAAGGTTGGAAATGAGGTGATCGTGAGAAGGAGTTGATGAGGAGAATGGTATATACAGGTGGCATCGATCCCCCCTATATGAAGGCCTTGGCCGATGATTAAGGCAGGGAGGAAGGGTAGCCAATGATTAAGCAGTTATTGGTCGATCTTTTTGTGAGTCTGAGGTGGGAGATCGTAATGATAAGAAGAAGATGAAGCATATGAGTCCCAACCATTGTTAGTGTTATCCTCAGAAAAATCATTCTGGAGAGTAGATGAAGCGCGTGAATCATATGATATCCAGCGATCATCGGAGTTATCCTCAGAGGAATAGTATTTGAAAGTGGAGGCACTCCAAATATTCTTATTCTCTAGTTGCTTCAGTTGTTTTCTCAGAGTTTGTTCCTTCTTGGAATCAAGTCATTCGTCCTCAGATGAATATTCAGAAGCGCCAGTCTCAGTATGGGCATAAGAGATTATTCTGTTATATTTAATGAGATAGGAGAACCGGCTTTAGACGAATAATAGTGAGGAACATGAGTCATCCAACGAGAATCAGTGTTTGGATCCTTGTGTAGATAGGGTTTTAGAACTACTAAACATAGCTCACTCATGTCGATTACCTTGTTCGGACCTGAAGAGGAATTATCAGACAATTCCTTTTTCTGCATGTCAAAAGGCGGCTTTCTTTTTAGATGAAGGAGCGACCGAAATGGGCATTTTGGTTCGCATTTTCTGTGAATGTGCTGATCCTGGAAGTGAGGTGTTAACAATCGAATCTCCAGATGAATAACCATTGCAATGTTTCTCCTTGGTCAGTGCTTGTCTCGTGTATTTGTTCTTAATTGTCTCAATGTTGGTGCACTCCTGAGTTGGATTGAATTGGTCAAAGTGATTAGAGGGGATTTCGGACGACTCAGATGATCCCATGCGTATGTCTCAGGATCATATAAGAAGTTATGTATTTGATTTTCCATGGTGAAAGTAGTGGGAAATGGAATGGTGGGGAGAGTCTCTGAACCAATAGTCTCCTCAACAATCGTTATCTCAGGTGTAGCAGCGGGGTAGGGGTAGGGCTCATCTACCGCTTGATGGTTACAAATGTTGACAGCTTTGTGGGTTGCCTCAAGATATCATGTTTGCTCAAAGACTGGGTGAGATCGAAGTGCTCACAATGCTGTAAAATTGATTTCCCGAGTATCACACTCAATAATTGCCTTAGCCAATGCCAAGAATGGCTTTCCAAGAATGATCAGAGACTGTGTGAATTCTCCTTGATGCTCAATATCATTGATCGTGAAGTCCACCTTGAGTGGAGCATCTTGGAATGTAACGATGACGGAAATGGTTCCCTCGACTGCATTATCGATCGATCATCTTGTTTAATGATCTCTCTTATCTTTCTGATATGTTCGAGTTTTAGCTTGTGAAAAATAGAGGCCGGGAGGATATTGATTAGTGAGTCGTCATTGATTCGAGCATGGGTAAATGTTTTGTCTTTGATTCCACTATCAAATCCGGGCAACTGCTTTACTCTGTGGCTCTTGGTTTTTCTCCTCAACACTAAAGAGGTGGTTATTGACAAGATATGTCTTTCAGTCTTTGTTCTCATCCTCTATGACTTTTTCATCATTAATTTGCTCATTACAAATCCTTTAAGGTCAGGGTAGTGTTTAATGGCATGCATCAAGGGAAGTTTAAAATCAATCTTTTCTCCAGTGCCTCCTTGAAAGGAGGATCCAAATTCTTCAAATCTTCTTTAGTTTTAATTTTTATGTATTCTTCGGGTGTTTCGATTTTTTTGATGTTTTACGTGTGGTGTGTAGATGTGGTGCTTTCTATAGATGATAAGGGGTTTTTATTAGTCGAGTAAGAGTCAGAATCAGAGTCATCCCTAGGGGATTAATATGCAGAGGTGTCGCTGTCAGAGTCGTCCCTAGGGTGAACATAGTCGATGGGTTTCCGAATATCCTCAGGGCCTTTAATAGGATATCCAATCTTTTCATCCTCCACTTTCATACCCGAGCTTCCATAAAATGAAATTAGTCGGTCAATTAACTTTCTAAATTTATCCGCAATTAATTCATATCACTTACTTCCTCGAAATGTCATCCTCCAAAAACTTTTCTTGCTCAATCATGAGAGCAGTATGTGTGGGTTTCTGAGTTTTCTTTCGTTTTTCAACTTGAGGACCAATCATTTCATCTTCAATTTTCATGTATGATCTGGGAGAAGATGCTCTTGGAAGTAATATATGATCATTATCATATGAAAATTTCTCCTCAAAAATCATGGAAGAAGTCTTCTCAATGGGAGGATTTTGCTGGAACCTATATGTCTCAAACTCAGCATACCTTGACTCAAGCATGCAATGCTTGTTTGAGTAGAGTCTACTTTCATGGTTGATCATATCCCCAAACAATGGAGTCATACAGGGTTCATATGTGTCGATATCATCATTTTGGTCCTATGTATGTGTAGGTTGATCGAAGGAGTGGTGTTCATGGTTGTTAATGTGGATGTCATCATCACGGTTAATCCAACACTGATGATCATTAGGTGCGGGCCTCTCCATCTTGTTTGGTCGGGATTCCATATATTTCCCTATGGCCAAGGAAAGATGTGGATTTATGTAGTGTTGGCCTATCCCAACAAAATTGTGAGAAAAGATGAAGGTTGTTGGGTTTGATGTCTCATCCAGTCATGTATCTTAGAAGTGATTTGATCTTTAAATGGTTCATGAGGTTCGACGAGAAATTGGGAATAATATGGTTCTGTCCAGGATGGCAGGATATCATGTATGGTCACAGTTGACAGAGTTGAGAAATCTGAAGTGGTGTTGAATTCGATCGGATGATTCGAGTAGAATGGCTTGGAATTCATCGAATGGGCTGGATTCATCTGAGTGGAAGTCTCCCGCAAATGTTGGAGGATTCTTGACAGAAGAGGGTTTAGATGATTTGGGTTTGACCGAGACAAATTCATTTTCATAGTATATATCAGATGGGTACTCAGACCATTGTTTCGTTTTGTCAAAGGGGGTTGATGATGAATCGACATGGTTGATCTCGGTGCAAGTGCACATGATACTCACAAGATGAAACTAATTTTTTTTAATTCAAGGGGAGTGATGGCACAAGTGTGCGGTTTTTTATCTTCGAATTCGATTCACACACCAATGCAAACGCAAAACAAACCCCAGTTTCACCAACTCACACAATGATTCCTTGAGAGTTTGATAATTATGTTTTCAATTTTAGTTGGTGATAAATCAATCTAGGAAAATAATTAGCAAGCTATTAGGTGGCGAAAATTTTCTTGAAGATTGGCCTGAATTCCTATGACAAGTTGCACCAACTTTCAACAAGTATGGGTGTAAGTGCGGACCGCAAAACGACTACCCATTCCTTAAGGTCGGAGCCATACACAGTGTCCTTTAAACCACACTCTCTTCTAAGGAAATCCATACCATTTACCAGCTACCTGTACTTCCTCACTCAGATGTAGCTAATCGTTTTTATAAAATCAGTAGTTTGAATGATGATTTTCGGAGCTGGGCTCTATCCTTAAGTGTCGTCTCTTGCTCCGACATACCGATAAATGAATCTATGGTCAGGGTTGCTCTCCCGTAAAAATTCTTGATTTTATGAGTTAATTAAAGTCAGCTTTTCAGCAGTCCCAATTTAATTAGGTGATTATTGAAAAATTAGGTGAGCACAAATACACGTCTACCATCCAGTCCCAATTTCCTATAAAATTATGTGACGAAATAGGAGGGAGAAAGCACGTTCGGGGGTCAGACTACCCTTATGTGTGGAAAATAGACCACTAATTTTTAGACAAATTCTAAGCCCTTTGCCTCCCCGGCAACGGCGCCATCTGACGAACTACAAAAACCCTACGTTAATTTACATGAATTATTGTTTAAATTTGTCATTTCATTATAGGTGGGAATTCGGATTCGATCAAGAAACAACTGTAATTAATTTATTCAATTTTAATTAATGTAGTTTTTATGTTAATTTTACTTGGACAAGTCCCATGGTCAAACTCAAGGAGGCAAAGGAACAATCTAGGTAATGTCTATCAAATTTCATGTGGTTTCCAAGGCGGATTTTTTTGGTATTTTGTATGCATTTCTGATATTCAAAATGCAAATGTAGCCGATTTTAAGGACTAGAAAATAAATATCAATCAAACGATGTCTCAAAATTGTGAAACTTGGCCGATATCTCAATAATAACGAAATAAGTGCATGCATGTTTTTTGGTATTTTTAGCTTCAAGATGAATATATAATGAATTTATGAATGCAAACAAAAAGAACTTCAATAGTTAACTATAATTAATATTAAGCCTATTTATTTTCAAGGGATAAAATTATCCAAGATCTACACTGGGTGATTGATCTCAAAAAAAATCCTAAACCATGAAAATACAAGATCTAATACCTATTAAAAATTAAAGATTGAAATCTACAAAATAATTTTTATAGAGCAAACCATGCACGCAAATGAAAATCTTTTTGGGCACATGTTAAATACAATTAATTCTATGATTTGTGAATTTTCGATAATTTTTGGATCTATTGTTAATTACCTAGGAATTTTAATGCACAAGATGGGAAAATATGCAACTTTCTGCAAGAATATTAATTCTTAAATAACCACATAATAGAAAAATACAACAATTATGGCATAATGTAGATAATTAATTGGAGAATACAACATTATTTTTGAATAATAAAAATAATGATATGTAGAGATCTAAAATAAAGGGTAAGAACGTGGGTAGAATTGTAATAAAAAAATAGACAAAATTAAAAAAAAATGGCTAAAATGGGATTATCGGCCCGCAAGGGGGCACTATGTGCGAAATCTCCAGAGGAGCAAGTGCGTAGCACATGCCCTCTGGTGGCGAGTGTCTTCTGTGAATAAACGGAACTTGGGGGCCTTGAATGCAAAGTTCCCCCTCTGAACAGTGCACCTCACATGGGGGGGGTCTCGGGCAACAAGCCCGGTGGCTGGCGAACGAGTAGGCACGATGGTGGGCCGAGCAGTTGCATCTAAGGGGGTTGTTGGCGGATCTCCAGGTGTTGTCAGAGGTGTGAGGTGCAGAGCTTCGTGTCGATGAAGGAATCGAGGTCATTGGGGGCACGAATGACAAGGAATACAGGCCGAGGTTGAGGAAGCACGGTGGCAGAGGTGGCGGGTACCGCTTGCGATCGTTAGTTGCAGGAGCATGGAGGAGACGCGTAGGCGATGCACCAAAGAGATGGAGGCATTTGGCTCGACGACCAAGGTTGGAGTGAAGCCACGAGCACGAGGTTCAAGCTACAGCAACCAAGGTGGCCGGATCTTGTCGATGAATGAAGTGGAGGAGGCAGCTTCGTCACCATTGTCTCCTCATCCAACATTGGGCTTATTGGCAGGCGGATTATGAAGGAGGGGCAGCAGCGCTTTAATAGGGGGTAATGGTGGTGTCTCTTCAGCCGAGATGGTAGGGGCAATGATTTGGGAAAGATTGGGATTGATGAAATCTGGTGGTGGCAATGCTTGATAAGGAAGAAGGGGAGGTCGTACGATGAGTTAGCAACTCGAATTGGGAGATCGGAGATTGGTGGGAAGATCGATGGTGAATCGGAAAAGATTCGATGAGGGATTTGGGATGAGACGGCAAGGGTAATCACGGAGCGGTGGTGGTGGCGGGTGCATCACCAGATATGGAAGGGGAAATGAGTAGGGAGACACATGTGCAAGGCACGTGCGCAGGAGGCAAGTGCACTACACGTGCGTGGCTTTATTTTTTATTTTCTAAATTTTATTATTTATTTTTTAAATTATTTTTATAAAATGATAAAAGTTTAAAATTGGGCGCCACATGGCGGCTCCAAGAGCTGCCACATGGCACCTCCAGAAAATTTGAAAAAAATTATAAATATAAATAAAAAATAAATAGCAAATGACTTCATATCGAAAAATTTTCTTCACGAAAGTTGCTCGTCTCAACAATATCTACGACATTCATGAAGTGATCAAAATAAAAATCGGTTAATTGCACAAAGTGATATTTTGGTGGTTCCCTATGTACATAGAAAACCACATTTTTAGGGTTTTGTATTTTTTGTGATTTTTAAATAAGATAAAAATCCGAAAAAATATGATAAAATCTAAGATAAATATTTACACATTAATCTATTTTTTGGATTTTTATTAAGTAATAAAAAGAAGAAATAAAATGCAAAAATGAAAACTTTTGTACAGATTGTAAATGAAGACTCAGACTCCGTTAGTTTCTTGGATTTCAAGCTCATTTTGGATTTGGATTTTTACGCATTTTAATAAAACTTTCATCATAGAAAATAAATAAAGAGAAATGAAATAAAATCAGTTAATTATGTACATAAAATAATAATTCAGAAACTTTCAAAATAGAAAATGTACAAAATAGTCCCAATACCCAACTTTCAGATATGAACTCCGATTCACTTGAACTTAGTCTTGTTTTGAAGGGCATTAGTTCAAAAGTGAGTAGGATCATATCGGACACTATATGAGGAAGATATCAATGTTTTAGTACGGAAATCCTGGAATTAGGGTTTGGGTTTCTGGTTCACTTATTTAAGTTAGTTTTTTTTTGTATTTTTCATTTATTCTTTATTCTTGTTAGTGATATGTACATAATGGAGGTGGTTTCAGGTTATTTGGAAGTAGCGTGAACTAACTAAAAATCGGGGAAGTTAGATTATTTTACAGGTCGATTGGGTTAGGATTTTTGGCTCCTTATTTTATTCAATTATGAGTGATGAAATAAAATTATTATTTATACAAGCATTAATGCTAATTTTGTGGAATAATGAAGAAATGCCAATGAATTTTGATTTGAGCTTAATTAATCATTTTTTGAGTAATGAATCTGAGATTCATCAAACACCATTGAGGAACCGTACTTTCACCTGCAATAATATTCCTGCATCTGTGGAACAACGCACTACCCTAACATGTAGTCAGCATGAATGTGTTTTCCTTTCGTCTCCATGATAAGCTCTATATCGGGTCAACCATTTGGGGAAGGTTGTGATGATCTGGGATGATCTCATTTCTACATTCTTCCGCAAGTTTTACCGTCTCGATCGGCTCAATCAGAAGCGAGCCCAAATTAGTAGCTTCTTCGAAGCTACCCATGAGTCTATTCAAGAAGCATGGAAGAGATTCAAAGATCTGCAGGAGAAATGCCTCCACCATGACATACCGAAGACCAACTTGGTCCAACACTTATTTGGTGGCTTGACTAGAGAAAGAAAGAGGCTAGTTGATGCAGCCTATGGGGGATCTCACTTTAACAAGGATGAGATGTTATTTAGAAGATATTTGAGGAGACGGCTGAAGGTGAGGGCTATATTTCTTCAACAGGTACATATTAGAAGCAACCTCAGATCCTCCACAAGCCTATCCATATGGTTGTGTCTCAAGAAGTGTACAAAGAAGAAAGGTCTAACCTCAGCATCATTAGGGGCCATCTGTCCAAAGAGGACATCATTGAAAAATGACCACATGATCTCAAACAATTAGTCGTAATTGAACAAAGAAACCAACACATGGACAAGAAGGATCAGATCACCAAGCATCTGGAGTTGGTGTTGAGTACCTTCAATACCTGCCAGTTGGTGACTCCATCGCCCGCGACTCTGGCCAACAAGAAAGAAGAGCAACCAACGCAACATCAACCTCAACCCAGTCCACAATAGGCGGTCCAGCACGTGTATTACATGCAGACTCCAGACCAGGCACAGCAGTAGTAGTAGTTAGTGGTATACCAAACAAAATTCATGTATTCTTATGATCCATTCTCCCCTCCACCGCCTCTCATTCAAGAGGTGAATGGAGTTTGGTATAATGATACGTAACTAGCTCGTCTATTAGTAGGGATAGCCTACAAATTCTCGTTCATTCCCTCAGTATCAAGGAGGGAGGTTTGCCCAGTTCTCTTATCCTCAGTACCACCAGTCTCTAAAGTATCATAATAATTGGAGACCAAATTAGCAGTACCAGTAGCCGCAGTTCTGCAATCATGAGTCGTATCATCAGTACATTGCTGCACCTCACCAACAGTATCCTCCTCCTCACTTTTGACAATATCAGCTTCCTCTACCTCAGCAACACTATCAACAACACCCATCCCAGCCTCCTCACCATCAACCACAATGTGTTCAGCACGTTAAACCTTCTGAGGTTGTTCTTGTGAACCCGAGCCTCAATTACCTGGACTAGTTGGTAAAGGGCTTAACAAAGATGAAACATAAGCTGGACGACCTGACGGCCACCAAAACTCCAATTTCGACCCAGGTTAAAGCCAACCCTAATAATTTTAAGCAAAAAGAGCAGGTAGAATGTGAAGTAATGTATGTTCCTAAAGAGTCAGATGATTATGATTTTGTTTTATCTTATGTTGTTACTCTCAGGATTATTTGGACCTTGACTTTGTTTGCCATTGTTAGAAGAAAGAATAAAGCTTCAACTGGTGAATCATCATCTTCTGCATCAACCGTGCCATCTACAGGTTCAGGTGAGGAAGAATAAGGAGGAGTCGCTCCAGCTACCAACCACCATTCACAACAATAAGATCAAAAAAATCAGTAAAATGAAAAAGACCAAAAAACTTATCGTAGTCTAAGTGAAGCCGTGTCAACCATGGAGGAGTAAGCTCGAGCAGTTGATCCAACACTAGCCGACGAAGAGGAGAGCACGATTTTTGGATGTCCACCCCCTGCTGCAGGTTGTACACCTTTTTGCAGTTTGGTTGTACAAAATGTTGTGGACATGAATATTGATGTCAATAAGAATAATACTTTTTATTTTAGTTCTATACATATGCCTTTTCTTGATGTAATTGAAAATTCAAAAAAATTGCAAAACGAAAAAATGCATTATCTGTTCTAGGTGTTGAAGAGATTATTAAAAACTTGACTATGGAATTGCCTTTGATGAAAGCCATGGAATATATGCCTGATGTGAAGAAGGGCATGAAACAAGAGTGCATGAACAAGCATCATCTGAACAACAATAACACACACCATCTAGTTGAAAAGCATGTCCTCACCATAACCACGGTTGCAGCCATCATCAATCTCTCAGAAAATAAGGCAGACAAGGGAGCACCTTTAATCAGATGCGAAATTTTCGAACAGATTTTCGAGTGAACTCTACTTTATAGTGGCTCTTCAATCACCCTCATGCCAGCCTCATTACTCATAGAATTTTGGCTCGGACCGCTCAAGCCGACACACTTGATCGTTCATTTCGTTGATCGATCAATCATGCGACCTCGAGGTTTATTGGAGGACAATGTCGTGACGGTGTAGATTATGTTATTTCCTGTTGGTTTTGTGGTCCTTAATATGGACTCTCTTGTACCATTACTCCAAACCTAGAATATTCTTGGTAAGCCATTCCAGCGAACTACAGAGGTTGTAGTTGACTATGATCTAGGAAGATCACATTCTACATGAGTAGCAACAAACTAACAATGAATATGGTCAGTGAACCAAAAGTCGTGTCTGGTGAAGGTCAACCAGAACCATCTAAAGCAAAATATGACTTTATTACAGAAATCAGGGATGTGGAAATTTCTTGAATGACACATGAATTCGAGAAATCCTTCTCTAGAGGAGGACCTGAAAAGCACAGTCATTACAAGCTCCGATGTCAACTGGGTTACAGATTCTTACTTGCTGATGGTCCTTTTCGAGGTAGATTAATCATGCCAGCTCGAACATGATGAATTCATTGATGATTTGTTTAGCATATTGTCACTTGATCCACCACTGACCGAGGTGAGAAACACCTCCAAAATCATGGCAGATCATTCACCTACTAGTACAGTTTCTAAATTGATTGAGAAACATGCTAGATTAGAACCAGAGTTAATGCCACTTCAGGCAGGTCTCAAGTATGCTTTCCTTGAGGGTGTAGAGGAGATGTATCAAGTTGTCATTAGGAGTAGGCTAACCATGTATCAGGAATCTTGACTTCTCGAGGTTCTAGAGAAAAACTGCAAGGCACTTTGTTGTCATTTATTAGACCGTTGCGGGATAAATCCTGATATGTGTTCGTAAAACATCTATTTGGAAGATTATGCCAAGTTGTCCCGAGAATTTCAAAGAAGTGTGAACCCTAACTTGCGGGACGTCGTCATGAAGGATGACGCGGCCTTCATTTATTCCATCTGCAACTCCAAACATGTAAGTCTCCTACATGTAGTTTCGACGAAATCTGGGCTCACTGTGTTTACAAATGAAAGAGCAGAGGAGATTAATACTTGGGTACCAACATCATGGCATGTGTGTGTTGATTACCATCACCTCAATGCTACAATGAATAAGGATCACCTTCCCCTTGCCATTTAAGGATCATGTTCGGGAAAGAATGGTCGGTAAGGAGTTCTTCTGCTATTTGGATGGGTAATCCAGGTACAACAAGGTGGTAATTGCCCTAGAGGACCAAGAGAAAACTGCCTTCATTTGCTTGTTTGACACCTACGATTTCAGGAAAATGCCCTTTGGTTTGTGCAATGCACCTATCACATTCCAGAGGTTCATTCTTGTAGTATTCGCCGATATAGTTGGCAGTTTTTCAAGGTATTCATGGATTACTTCTCTGTTTATGGTGATGGCTTTGATTCTTGTCTTGAGCACCTAGACAGAGTACCTCAGATTTACCAAGAATTCAATCTCACACTGTCTTGGGAAAAGAGCCACTTTATGGTCACTGAAGGGATGGTGCTAGACCACGTTGTTTCCAAGCATGGCATGGTAGTCGACCAAATCAAGATGAATGTTATTTCTAATCTTGATCCACCTCAAAATGTTAGATATGTGAGGTCATTCCTGTGGAATGTGGGCTTCTACAGACAATACATCAATGATTTTAGCCGCATCGCCCAACCTTTAACTGAATTACTATGCAAGGAGTCTGGCTTTAATATTGATCAATAGGTTATCCTATCTTTCAAAAAATTGGAGGAGCTAATCACTCGAGACCCCATCCTACAGTTGTCAGATTGGTCTCTACCCTTTGAGATCATGACGGATGCGTCAGATTTTGCAGTTGGAGTTGTGTTAGGACAAAGGAAAGACAAAGTGCCCTATGTCATTCATTATGTCAACAAGATAGTAGATGAAGTGCAACGTAATTATAATGTCCAAGAGAAAGAGTTGATGGTTGTGGTTTTTACCCTTGAGAGGTTCAGATTCTATCTGCTTGGATCTAAAGCCAAAATTTATACCGACTAGTCTACTATCCGAGATCTACAACATAAGAAGGATGGGAAGACCGGATTGATTAGATGGATCCTTTCCTCTAGGAGTTCAACTTGGAAATCAAACATAAACCAGGAGTGCAAAATGTGGTAGCAGATCACCTCTCCATAATTGAATATCAAGAACCTCCACTAAATGATTCACTCATCACAGACACCTTTCCAAACAAGTCGATTCTTGTTGTGGCCGCTCTCCCTTGGTATGTTGATATTATGAACTACCTTACCTATGGTGTAGTCTCAGAAGATTGGACGAAGATCAAGAAGGACAAGTTCTTGTCCCAAATCTATTTCTATCAATGGGAAGACCCGCTCTTATTCATGGAAGGGGCAAAATGCATTTGGCATTGACGTATTCCTCAGGAGGAGCTTCATAGTATCCTCGAGCATTGTTACTCACTCGAATTTGGTGGACACCACTCCGGAGATAGAATGACAATGAAAGTATTGTAATATGGCCTCTAATGGCCCACACTATTCAAGGATGAAGCAATATATGTCTATGATTGCAATGACTATTAGAAAGTGGGAGGAACCCTCATAGATAAAGACTCGATGCACTTAAGTTCATTCATATTTCTGATATTTTAGGCACTTGGGGCATCGATTTCATGGAACCCTTTCCTAATAGTCAAGGAATTGAATATATCTTGCTTGTCGTTGATTATTTTAGTCGTTGGGTAAAAGTTTCTCCCACCCAAGTTGCTGATAGTCATATAGTTTGTTTAGTTTTTGAGAGAGAACATCATTGCAAAGTTCATGATATCGAAGATTATGATAGTCGACGGGGATAGTCACTTCATCAATAAAGAGGTCAATAAATTGACGAAGTGTACGACATCGAACACCGAGTTGCTTCTCTCTATCATCCTTAGACAATGGCATGGCAAAGCTATCAAATAGAGAAATCAAGACAATCTTGTAAAAGCATGTGAGGCCGGACAGAAAGAACATGTCCCAACTCTTGGAATATGTCCTTTAGGCATACAAGACCTCCTACAAGTCTCCGTTGGGCATGTGCCCCTATCATCTTGTATATGGAAAGTCGTGCCTTCTGCCCTTCAAGATAATTCATAAATCATTGTGGGCAGTGAACATTTACAATTTGAGCTCACAAAAAGGTGGTCATAAAAGAAAGTGGATCTCAATGGGTTCTTGGAATTTTGAGACTATGTGTATGATAACAACTTGATGTACAAGGAGAAGGTTAAATGCTGGCACGACCGGCACATCAGATGAAAGACCTTTGAAACTAGGCAGAAAGTGTGATTATTCGATGCAAAGTTGAAGATAGTCCCTAGCAAATTAAAGATGCACAATCGTTGTCGTCATAGTTGTCATTAGATGCACAATCGTTTGTCGACAATGGTAAGTTACTGAAGTTGTACCTTGAGTATTACACTTTATTGACCGTTGTCGACTCAGTTCAAGTGATCTTCAATGATGCATCCTCCACAACTACAACAACATCAAAAGATTTAGATATTGCTCCTCTAAAACTATTTCTATAGTTTTATTTTCTTCTTTTCTTCTATTATTATTGTCTGCTCATTTTTTATTTGTTTCTTTCATTCATCCATCTAAATCATCACTATTATACTTAGGATATGCTTCATCCTAAGTATATGGGGGATGAGTGAGTCCCATTGTTAATTCTTCGATCCCTCACATTTCTCCTCATGTGTTGATATTCATGTCTATACTTAGGGAAATTTTACCAAAAGTATAGAGGGAGACATGATGAGTCGCTGATCTGCTCATTCCCACCCTCATCCCGACTTGCATGTAGATACAACCTACTATATTTTGGATTATTTCATCTATAGTATAGGTGGTACAGTTGACTTCTCATTCATTGATTATTTATTCTTCAGTCGTTGTAGTATATTATATTCTATACATAGTATGAGTTATGTCTTCACTTTTCTCTCTGACCTATGAGGACATAGCTCAATCTAAGTATATGTTGCAAAAATATTGAAAAATCTATACATATTGTTCGAAAAATCTTTGCAAAATGATTTTCAAATTTTGTAAAATGTTTATAAAAATTATTTGCCAAATTAATTTTCAAATTAAAGCTTTCAAAATATTTTCCAATATGTTTTCAAATTATTTTTGAGAACTATATATACAATTCAAGAAAATCAAATTCTTTAAAACCTATACATAAACTTTTGAATAACCAACTGGTGTAAATTCTTGAACTCCAACTCGAATAAATAGCAAGATGCGCTCTAGTGTAATTATCTGCACATTTTTTTTCTGAACTTTTTGTTTTGAAAAATCCCTAACAATTTGCAAATTTAAAAATCTCAAAAACATTTGCAAAACATTTTTAAAAAATGCATAAAAAGTTGCAAACCTTTTTCAAAAATCCACAAAAAAAATCAAAATTAGAAAGTTACATCACAAAAATATTTTCCTTGCATAGTACATAGAATTTGCATTTTTAAATTTGAAATTGATAATTGAACAAGTCCAAGTAAAATCCGAAAATAAGAGCTTGGTTGGACCTTAATCGACTTAATTACAGGAACCTTATAGGAACTGGAATTGAGACACTTTAAGACTGCAAGACTTAATTCTTTGATAACATGAGACTTAGTTCAGTGTTCTCTTGATTGCCTGAGTAGAATATTTTTGAACACATGCATGACTCTTTGCTCACCTCAGTTGAAGTGGTTGAGGAATGGATCTATCGGCATGAAACACAACCATGTGGAAACATCAGAAGTCACATATATGTGGCCATTGTACCGCAACCCAATCCAGTGACGACGAGGTCCATGACGAAATGTTGTGGGTTGCAATAATGATTCAAAAGAGGGATAGTCTGCTAGCTCAAGATGAAAAAAGTCCTTATGTAAATGTTGTTGTATATAGTATTAAAAAGGGAATAAGAACTCAAAGCAAATTGACAAGCATGAATGAAAATAAAAAGCCTGTCAGATTATGTATATAGATGTATAGTCAATAAGCAAGCTTGAGCTTCAAAGTCATATGTATGCGAGCCAGCAGCCGGATGACGTGGCTATATTGGTCAAGCATCATCAAAATGGTAGATACACTTGGTACCATCCATTCTCTTCTCCACCTCCTCCTCTTGAGTCAGTTGCACTTGAACTTAGAAGGGAATACTACACTTCTCGAGGAAAGATTGTTGGATTGGGTAATTAGGATCACCATGATAGAGAAGACTGGCTTTTACCACTTCAACCATGTAGAGCTACATATCACTCACACTTGACAAGATAGATTCATAGTCATAAGGCTTTGCGTATGAGTTGACTTATTCTGACCTGGCTATTGAGGAGACATGGGCAGAGTCGTGTGTATCTCAATGGCTATTGTTTTGTAAGTTTGGTTCCCACACAAGGTTCCAACCACACCTAAAATCTAGAGGTCTGACTTAAGCTCCAAACTTTGATTTTGTGAAAAAAATATGAAAGTTAAAATCAATACAAGTTCTTTCTTTTTCTTCTCTTTATTTTCTTTTCTACATTTATTAGGGATAATTGGTTTCTATTGACTAGCAAAGGCAAGTATAGGGGTGATGAATCTCCATTTCATCACCTTTATTCTTCATTTTGGTATTCATTCCCTAGGTAAATGCATGTAAATATCATTATTTTGACTAAATTAACAATTATTACTTATTGTATAAATATTGTGTAAAATACATTGTTTAAAGCCAAAATAAAATAATAAAGAAAAGAAAAGAAAGAGAAACAGAAATATAATGCCAAAGTATTTTATGACCTTAAACCCCGAGACCAAGGCATCATGATAACTAGGTCATCAAGGAATAAAGTAGGGGGAGAGCATGGTCAAAAACATCAATAAAAACACTAATTTTTATTTATGAATAATATACTTTTGGGACCTATTTTATTCTTTATTATTTACACCTCCAATGAAGAAACCTTGTACGTGAAAGTAGTAGATAAAAATATATAGAAAAATAGAAAACCTACTTTATAAGAAAATGATATAAATTGTGCATTCTATACTGAAAATAAAAAGCCAAAATCTAAATTTCCCAGACCCATATCTTCTCTATATGAATTAAAAATGCATTAAAATCACTTTAATCATATATAACTTTTTATTAGCTATTTAATGAAGGTTGTTTCATTTAATTTGGAGTTAAAAAGCAAATGTCAGGTTTTAGACCCTAGTTGTATAAAATACCTGAATAAAATATCCATTTTTTATTTTTTAATTTTCATAAATTTATATTTTATAATTTTCTAAATATTATTTATAGGATATGTACATAAATAGAATAAAACTAAACCTGTAAAAATAAACTAAAATAAGCATATAAAATACATAGATGATTTACTTATAGATATACATATATAATAAATACATCTATTTATTCAAGTGTACAAATAACATCAAAAAGATAAAATAAAAATATACTTAGATGTATTTAAATAAGTTTTATATAAATTATGTGAATAAAATAATAAAATACAAATTACAAAATAAAAATAAAATATTCAAAACACAAGTCAATATACCTATAATTATATTTTTAAATAGTAACTTGTAATAAAAATAACTCAAAAAATAAATAAAAATCGTAATAAAATACTTAATAAAATAATAAATATGTTTCATTGTATAATTTTTATTTAAATAATTCATTTGTTAATTTATTTCTAATAATTTCTTTTTTTCATCTGGGTTTGTCTTTTTATGTTCAAATAGGACCAATTGGGGAGACACCAATCATTGACCTCCAGTCATTTACGTGCCTTGGTGCCTCTTATGTGTCAGAACTATCCACTCACTAATTTTCTCCATTTTTATCGGGTGCCCCTTTATTCTTCGTCTTTGATTCTTCACACCATATTCAACATCCATCAACTCTAATCCACGTTAAAGCCCTAAACCCTCTGTACATAGCCTTGTTCACTCTCAAATCCACAATCAATAAGGGTCATTCACATTGCTTATAAATAAAACCCTCCTCCTTTCTTTTATTTCGTCCCTTTTCGAGCTTGGAGAATTCCCCAAACCTCAGCCAAGCGTGTAACTTGGTGATAGAAATCGGTCCCTGTGGTGTTGGAGCAGAGTTAGAGGAGAGGAGGAGACAAAGGCATCACTCCGGTGAGGCCTCTGCTCCCTGATATTTCCCATGGATGAGATGTGCATTTTACATTTTTTGGGTAGCTTTTCGATTTCTTAGTGTATCCATAATATAGGTTTAATAATTTGCATCGTTATTTTTGTTATTTTCCAATTTCTTTGATCATCAGATCTCTCTATTCCGACCAATTTCTATCATTCTCAACCTATTACTAACCCACTCTTCACGTCCACTTCATTCCCCTTACATTTCTCCATATTTCAATCCACTCCATACACCTTGAACCTTTTTGGATCGAGCTATCGAGACTCATACTCCACCCTTAGTCAAATTCCCTCCATTCCACCTAATCATTGCCTTATACTTCACCAATAAAGGTCAGGATCGATCACTTGAACCCCACAATTCTTTCTCATTGAGTTGTTGGTTCAGAAGGGGTTGTTTGAGAGCCTGAAATGCTCAAGGTTTAAGTCCCACATGGTCGAGCTTTGTCGACCTTCCAAGACCCCATCAACCGTTCCCGGACTCTTATGATGGATCCACCAACTGTGGATCACATGTAGGAACTCATAGAGACTCTCAACAGCACGGGAGGATCCCTAAAGCGTAGGGAATCGACGGAAAAATGAAGACACCTCATGTGTTCTTGCATGTTCTTGGGAATGCAGCCATCACCGTCTGATGGAGCCTCAACTCTATATTGTACAAGCGCCGTCCAACATCACGACACTCCAGCCATTCGATCGCCTAGCAGACATGATCTTGAGCACCCATCGCCGAAGCGATATGGGCTAATATCAATCGTTCACACTTTAAGTGGGGTTCAATAATTATTTCAATGTAAAAAATTGTGAATAAAATGCAACTTAACACTTGAGCTTTTAGCATATTGTATCTAGGTCCATGGTAGGTCACCTCACGTGAACCCCCATTAGGGGACATTTTGCATGTATACCCTCACATATTTTGAATATTGTAATTTAATATTTAAATTTGATATTCCATTCTAAACTTTTGGGATATTTGCATATTCACCACTGCATTTAATTTTAATCACAAATGTGCCACTAATTGTTTAAATATGTTTGTGCTTGTTTTATATTTTCTAAAAACACCATATGTGCTCCAAAAATCATGAAAAAATAGGGAGATGTGTTTGATTGCAAACTCCTTAACACTATAATTTTTATTTTGCATTTCACGCATTTTCCCTATTTATTAAAAATAAAAAATGACGGATATTCCATGTTTTCTTTAATAAATAAAAAATTATAAAACCTATCTTAAAAATTCTAAAAAAGTAGAGATAGTATATTATTGTATTTTACAGCCCCAACTAAAAACTACTAAAATAAGAAAATAAAATGATAAAAATTTGAAAACTCCAAAATTCTATTAAAAAAATAAAAAATCTTTTAAAAAAATACCCATTTCTCTCTCTGAATTTTCTTTTACTATATATTATCTATTATAATGGTTTTGGAAAATTTTAACTATAATTATTATTTTTAAATTCCAAAACAATTTGGCATATTTATTAAGTCCCTGATTTTGTATATTTTGGACTATAAAAATACCTAAAAATTAATAAAAATCCCTGAAAAATACAAAAAATAATATAAAAATATAAAAAAACTCAAAATATTTTATTTTGCAAAATTTGATTTTTTAGCCATATTAATTATTATAATACCACATATGGTATTATATACCTATATATAGTTTATATTATTATTAATTGTTACAGATACATTATAAGTATTTTTAATACTTATATATATACAGGACTATACTTCTTAATATTTTCTGCTTTTTGAATATTTATTATATCCATTATGTATATAAACCTTATATCATATATACATTATATTATATATATTTATATACCCTTATTTTTACCTATATAGTATTATATAACAGTATAATGAAAAGAATATAAAAATCAAAAACAAAAAAAAATAAAAATAATAGATAAAAATAGTTATTTTATTTAATTTAAACCCACGCAATAATCATTTAGTATTTGATTAAGTAATTATGCAAAATAAACATTATTATTTATACATTATTTAATTATAAAAAATAATTCCTGCGACAATGTTTTGGTCCTTGTATTTGATACTCTACCATCAGTACGCCTATACACATTTATAGTAGAGTTACAATAAACTTTAACTCACATACATTGATCGCTCGAATTTTTTGTGGGTTGATTATTGATTATAGGCACACTTGGTCACGCAGTGATTGCCAATTGTGTTTGATTAGCATATTAGTGAGAAAAGGCCCTCTATCAGTGTAGTCACTAAATTCCAAACATGGATCATCACTCCCTCAGAATGGAAGCATCGATGTTATTCAATTGATTAATATCACATCATCTTTAAATATTCCTAATACCCGTACATTTTGCCTCCTTGAAGATCTAGAATAAACCCGACATGATGATCTTATTTGAATTGTCTCCTTCTTGATTTTATTGTTAAGTTTCTCATTCGATCATCTGGAGTTGGTATCACTCATATGCTTTCAAAAAGCATATATCATACCTTCAAATCATGTCTTGTTTCTAGAACAAGATGACCAATCTTAGAATTTGTTTTATCCTAATATTTCATGAGCGAGCTCATGTCTTCCAATTCATTAGCAAACATGCATGATCCCTTTAAGATATTGTATTACTCGTATGCCCTCGTATGCACACCAGCTCACCGGTATATAGACCTTGATTAAGGCATCAACCTAATGGTCTGCCTATTGTACATATTTAGACATATAGTAATACATCTATCTCTGATCAGAGGATACATGCTTATACATGATAGAATATGATATAGATCTTAGTTATCTCGATCTAGTTATGTCAACTCTTTTACCTAACTCATCCAACTCATTTAAATCTCTATTTATTCAAAGGGCCTACATAAAGAGGTTGGTCAGATGCCATCTCTTTCTCAAGATGGAGATCCCTTCTTGATAATTACTTGATGGTGCAGTTGAGTACTCGTTATAACTCTTTAGATATTCATCCTTACATCATCATCTATGATCCAACAATTAGATCAACAACTGTATGATATAAAGATGGCCATGGTACATAGCCTTAATTGTACCAAGGTACTTATTATCCAAATAAATCATTCTTCATTTCATATTATGGAGCAAACTTCTATAACTTTTATTGTACAATAGCTCACCATGGGCTGACATGTCCAACAATCTCCCACTAGCCAAAAGAGCCATTAATGGGCAAATCTTTAAGCCCACACTCATATTCCAATCATGAGCTATTTAGAAAATAACTTGGTCAGCTAAATAGTCACTCTATTCCTGAGAGACTATGCCAAGTCCTTTTACATACTTACATATCTCCTAGTGACAGTGCTTGCATCTGATGTGAATGTTGCATCTTATGAAACCAATACTCAATCTTTTTAAAAGTAGTTACAATTCCTTTTGACACTACAACTCAATAAATATTATAAAAAACAAGTAATTTCCACTATCCTTATCAGAATACCCTTATGTCTGGAGATCTCTATCCTCTTAGACTAAGACACTATCTTATGTCTAGAAAGGTATCTGTAGGTAAGACTTTTAAATCACTGTCTAAAAAATCTTATGTTCTTAGAGATAAGACATTGAGAGCAGTATCTCAAAAAAGTCTTGTTGTTGAAGATTTTGTTATTACTACAATTAAGTATTTTATCCCCATAGTTGGATTGGTGACAATTTACCACTCCCACTACATGGTAGACATTTGTCTTTTTGCACGCAACTAGCATACATCGGGCTTCCTATAGCGGATGCACAAGGGCATGCAACTTTAGAAATCACACCATCAATACTTTAAAATGTTATCCCTTAAGATAAATCAGTACCATATCTTAAGGGAAAGAAGCCTTCCTTGGAATTTTCCAAAGTGGAATATGTCCAAGATGTACCATTTATTTGACAGTCCCATTGCCCTCTTCTCTTTGCTTCTGAATAATATCAGAATTAAGTTCTAAGAGGCATCCTTGAGATCTTTTATTTCAAGGTATGGAATAACCAGATTACAAAACACTTTATTACCATCATCATATCATTCCAAATAATTAGGATTTTATATACAATTAGAACAATGACAAAAATACCACTCCCACTAAGCTTCACTCGGTTCATCAAGATTCTGTCTGAAATAATAGCTTTTATAATTTCATTAAATACGATGTTCGAAATATGAGAAGCTTAATTAGAGTACATAGATGGAGTAATGTAGCTTGCAGGCTTTGCCTTCATCAATTATGAAGGCATGGGATACTTCATATGAATATCCTCATTATGGTATTCATATGAATGCAATCTTGACTTCCATCTTCTAGATGTCATGGTCAAGTTCTGAAACTATAGTTAGAAATATTCTGATGGGTACAAGCATGGTCACTGGATAAAATGTCTTATCGCAAGTAATGCCTTCTCTCCATGTACGAATTGTGCTTTGAATGTCTCTAACTTCTCATCAGGTTCCCTCTTTCTCTTGATGATTCATTTACATCGAATAGGTTTGACCCCTATAGGTGGATCCTTGAGGGTCCATACACAAATTTTGTGAATGAAATCTACTTTAGACTTTATTTCTAACATTCTTCTCTCCATGTCATTATCCTCATGAGCTTCATCATATAAAGTCAAATCATTGTCAGACTTTTGATACATGGAATCCATACCATCTAGGTAGTTTTACCACCCTCAAACTGATTTGAAGAGGTATGTTTGTTTCATCTTTAACTATCCTTCTAGTCTTCGATTGTAGGAACCTTGTTATCCTCGTAGGATCTGATTAGTCCCTATACTTCATTCTTATCTTGACTCTTAAGGAAGTCATACTCTACGAGTCATATTCATAGAGATGAAATCTTATAAGAATTTCAAGGTAATAAAATAGGTATCCAATATCATCCATTATATAACTAATGAAGTAGCACTTACTAGTGCTAGACTCCAGCTTACTTGCATCCATGTTTACTTCATGGACCAAGAAACCATTAACCCTTAAGTGTCTTACACAAGGCATGGTTCCAAACCATAGTTCACCAGGAGTTTTGAGTTTAGATTTGCTTGAAATCTTATTAAGGATATATATTCTAGCCTCTACCACATATACCCAGAAACTAAGAGGTAATTACGTTAAGATTCATCATTGGTCAAATCATGTCACACAAAATCCAATTGCATCTCCCTACAACTCCATAGAACTGAAGTGTATTCCGAGGAGTGAGATAAAAACAACATTCCTTTATCTATATGGTATTCTCTAAATTTATCTGATAGGTAATGGCTACCTAGGTCAGATATAATACTTTCACATTCCTTTTAACTTCGGTTCTCAAATGAAATTATGAAATCTTTGAACATTTCAAAGGTCTCTAATGGATAAGGAAGAAATATCATACCACAAATAATCATAAATGGATATCACATATCAATAATGTTCATTATGGTATAGATGCTCCACAAACATCAATATGCATAAGGTCTTAAATACCTCTTCCTCTTACATCATTATCAAAGAAGGGTGCATCAAACATTTTACTCTGAATATAATATTCACAAGTTTGTAAGCTTTGAATGTCGATGATCTCCATAAACCCTAGAGTAGATGACCAATTTGGATTGATATGGACAATCTACGGATGTGTAAAGAGAGGAAGAGAGAGAGAGAGAGAGAGAGAGAAATAGAGAGATTTATGCAACCATTGCATTCCATACAATTAAAGAGGTATAGGGTTGACCTTTTGTAATAAATTGGATGTCCATGGATCCCAGTACATGTGCACACATAATCAACGGTGTAGATTAATTCGTGCTTTCAAATCAATGGCCTAGATTTGTGGAGCTATAAATTACAACAAAAATTAATTATTTTAAATAAATAAAAAATTGAAGACATTCTTCAATAAATTAAATTTCCATTAAATCAATTTCATGTAGAATAATAGGAAGGAGGAGAGACACCTTCCTCATTAGGGTGGATGTCCATCTTGATGACATTTTTCATGTGGTCATCTACTCCGTTAGAGGAATGGATCTGTCTTCTTTCCATATGGACAAGATTCTCAAATGTTACTATATTTTCCACATGCTTGCAACAACTTTTGATGCTTGAAATTTGACCAAAATAAATCAAAATTAGTTTGTTACAATTCTAATCATGTCGTTGATAATTGTCAAACATATTCATCCATCCAAGATTAAATGTAAATCATATTTACATTAAATTGTGCAATGTCAATTCAATTCACATCTAATTGTAAAATATGAATCAAATTCATATTAACTTATAATTCTTTATCATATTTACAATTAAGTCTCTCTTACGATATTATGAATCATATTCATATTATTTATGATTATTATGGATAGTGCTATCTATATTAATCATATCCACAATAATTAAATCCAATTTAATTAACTTAGTTGTCTCTATCTATATATATGTAGACAATGTGAATCACATCCAAATTATTAATTATAACTAAATCCTATTTAATCATAAATTTTCCATCTCTCAAATATTGTTAACAACAGAATAATTCTTGATCTCTATATGAACAATGCGCCTTCTTCGCGAATACTTGGAGATAAGGATAGGGCTATTGTATATTCCATGTATAGTGATTTGGATATTGAGATCCAATCTCATGTCCAGATATAGATGACCTCTCGGAGATATTTGATTATGTTAGATAAAATATCTAATTTTCTCAATCCGTCTGAATAATATTCAGAACAATGTCAAACATTTGGACTAAGACTGCATAGTCAATCTAATGAGTGGAGTCATTAAAATCCAAACCTTTTTCCTCACTCCCTCATAATGGAAGCGTCACAGTTTTAAAATAGTTGAAGATCACATCGCCATCGAGTATTCTTAATACTTGTACATCCTACATACTAGAAGACCTAGAATAAACCCGATGTTCTAATATAAATTGAACAGTGTCCTTCAGGGTTTTATCGATAAGTTTCTAATGCAAGAATAGGTAGTCAGTATCGATCATATGCATTACAAAAGTAGATATCATACCTTCAAATTGTGACCTGCTTCCAAAACAAGAAGACCAACATTGGAATTTGGTTTATCCCGACATGTCATGAGTGAAATCATGTCTTTCGATTCAGTAGTGAACATGTATGATCTCTTTGAGAGATCATTTTACTCATATGCCTCGTATGTACACCAACTCGCTGGTGTATAGACCTTAATTAGGTCTTCAACCTAATGATCTGCCTGATGTACACAAGTAGACATGTAATACGTATGTCTCTGATTAGAGGATGTGTGCCTATACGTGACAACATACGATATAGGTCGCAGTTATCTCGATCTCGTCAAGACAACTCTGTGAGCTAACTCATACAAAACCTCTGAATATATATTCCTATACAGAGGACCTGCATCAAGAGGTTAGACATATGTCAGTGTTTTAGAGTAAGGATTGCCATCTCCTTCTTAGGATAGAGATCCCTTCATTATAAATACTTGACAGTGTTGTTGAGTCCTCATTTTAAATCTTTAGATATTCAACCCTACACCATCCTCTATGATCCAACCTTTGGATCAACAGTTGTATGATATCAAGATGGCCATGGTACATAACCGTAATTGTACTAAAGGACTTATTATGGAAATAAATCATTCTTCAAATAAGATTAATGGGCAAATTATAATAACTTCTATTCCATAGTGGCTCGTTGTAGGCTAACAAGTCCAGCATTCTTGTCGATCATGTCATTTGAATTAAAGATCTTTATTTGAAATCTATTCAAACAATCATTAATTGATAGATAATAACAATTTATTTATCAATCATTTATAGTTGATCGATTATACTGATTAACCTGATTGATCAGATCAAAAATTCTCATCTGAATTCATACCTATATAAAGGACCCCATACCAATTTTCGGAACATACATAATTCTACAAATCACTCTTCCTTTCACGAGAAAAGCATGAAGCTCTCTGTGCGTGATTTCCTTGATATTCATTTTATTGTTCTTCAGCTCATTTGATAATTTGAGAAGAATATTCGTGATAGTCAACAATGTTTGATTAGGCTAACCAGTCTACAAGTTTTTCTGCATCAGTCAGAGTACTTTTGGCAGCCTTGACTCAAAGAAATATTTTTTATTATATTGTTTGTTATTGCTTATCATGTTGTGATATCTACGATATAATTACTTGTGATATTCTTTAAAAATTATGTATAGTTATAGTATTGTTATTTATATTGTGATATCTTATGCTCTTACTTGAATAATTATTCTTGATTTATGTTGAGATAACTCTGTCCTTGGATACTATCATTACCTCATATCTTGGTTCCAATTGATCTCTTTTTGTAGGATCTTGGGTGTCTGATCCTATGTGTGAAGAGAAGTTCTTGGACGTGAGACCTCCATGAAAGACAAAGAAAGTCGAAAGCTCACATATTATTCTGCGTGTGCTATAGTGTTTGATCTGTACTATTGATCTTAGTAATTTATCCAAGATTGTGAAGCCTCAGCTTTGTAAACAGTTGAGATAACCGCATAAATATCTCGATATTTAATGAAGTATTTAGTTATCTCAGCTAATCGGGATGTCCTAAGTCAAGAAGACTCAGGTCGTGGTTTTTTCCCATGTGGGTTTCCACATAAAAATACTATGCAAGTGTGTTCATTAGTTTACTTTAATATTTTATATGTTATTGCCAATTATTCTGCAAAGAATTTCAAAAACTGCCTCGAACCACTATTCATACCTGATGAATCTCATATTCATCACTCTAAATCTCATTTATTAAGCTCAAATCCCTAAAAATCAACAGCATTCTTGCATCTATTTTGCATAATTAGCATTCATGCATGTTTTCATAAGAATTGCATTTTAGCACAAAAATCTGCACAAAATAAGAAGCCAAAAATCCAAGCCAAATTGACCTGTAAATAACCCTGACTTCCCGGATTTTTAACACATTCATGCTAACTCCGAATGACTCAAAACCACTTCCACTGTGTACATATCACTAACAAGAATAAAAGAAAAATACAAAAAAATAACTAACTCAAATAAGTGGACCAAAAACCCAAACCCTAATTTCAGGATTTTCGGACTAAAAGCCACATATCTCCCACATCCAGTGTCCGATTGAATCCTACTCACTTTTGAACTAATGTACATTCAATTACCTTCAAAACAAGACCAAGTTCAAGTGAATCGGAGCTCATATGTGAAAGTTGGGTTTTGGGCCTCTTTTGTACATTGTATATTTTCGCGGTTTTTGACCTTGTATTTTATGTATATATTTTCTTAAATCAATAAAATCCAAAAAAATTAGAATTAAGTGTCTTTTATTTATCTTTGACTTTTCCATATTTTTCCGGATTTTTATCTTATTTAAAAATGACATAAAAATTATAAAACCCAAAAATCAAGGTATTCTATGAACATAGGATACCCCAAAAATTCACTTTGTGCAAATGATCGATTTTGGTTTTGGTGTCTTCATGAAAGTTGTAGATCTCATCGAGACGAGCAATTTTTGTGAAGAAAGTTTTTCGATCCGAGGTCATTTACTATTTATTTTTGATTTTACAAGTTAATTATTTTTTGAATTTTCTGGTGCTGACACGTGGCCGCACCTGGTGCCGCCACGTGTCAGCCATTTTTGACCTTATTATCTTCGGTTTTAATAAAAAAAAAAAAACCAAGCACGTGCGTCGCACATGCCTCCCCAGGCACGTGCTCCGCACGTGCCTCCGCCTCTTCCCCCATCACCCGCCACGTGGCGCAACGGGCACCGTCCGATCGCGCGCGATCGGACGGCGCCTGTGCGTCGTCTTCCTCCGCCCTCCCTCTTTCCCAAATCGGCGCCGCCCGCGACTCTCGCCGCAAATCGCGGCCATCTCCGATCCTCGCACCTCCGCCGCACCCCGCAAATCTCGCGCGAATCCCGCCGCATCTATCATCGACCTCCCCGATCTCAATCAAATCGCCTCCCCCCCATGATTTTCTTCCATCGCCGGCGAGACCCTAACCCTATAAAACCAACACCGCCGCCTCCTTCACCATCATCCGTCGACTGCACAGTGAAGGGGGGGCTCGGTGGTGACAGCCCGAGCACCACCCTCCTCAACGAGATCCGAGCCACCAAGGGGCTCGTCGCAGCACCACGCCAGCTGCTTCAGCTCCGGCTAGCCGTCGAGCCCACGACCGACTCCACCAACCAACTCCTCCGCCTTCGTCTTCGCCCTGCCCCGACAAGTGCCATCGCCATCCACACCTTCGGCATCAGCAGCTTCGCCTCTTCGTCTTCGACTCGCCTTCATCGACTCCTTCAGCCGCTCAAGCCACCGCCTGGAGCTTCGCCGACACGCCAGATCCACCTCGCCATCATCTTCGACAGCCATCGCCATCACCCCGAAGGCTCGCACCTCTGTGCGCCACCACTCCATCGACTCCGCCAGCCGCGTCGCTCCGATTTCGTCTCCAGCAACCACGCCTCCGCCTAGAGCTACTCCGCCTTGCTGCACCGCCCGACCACCGCAGGAGGCGGTGGCTCTCCTCGCCGCCCCTTCGCCCAGCTACGCGGCCGGTGGTTCTCCAGCCTTCCTCCGCCTCCTTCACCGCCGGGCACGGAGCCCGAGACTCCCCACGCACGTGCGGGGCACGTGCGTCGGGGGAGGACGTCATCAGACCCAGGGGTCACGTGCTACGCACGTGACCACCTGGGTTATTTGCAGAAACCCCCCTGAAGATCTCCATTTCACGCATTCGCCCCCGCCATCCAGAGGCACGTGCCTAGCACGTGCCTACTGGAAATTTTGCAGAGTCGCCCCCCCCAGTATCGGTAATTGCAAGAACATCCCTCTACTGCATTATTTATTTATGTTATTTATTTAACTTGCAGTTGTACCCCTGTGTTCCCCTGTGATTCTAGACCTCATCTCTACATTATTTTATTATCAAAAAAATAGCATGATGTTGGTTAATTGACTCTCTGCACTTTGACATATTGCGGGTATTTTTTCTGATTGACGGTTAATTAATAAATATTCGTTTTGTGAAAATTGGCATATTTTACCCATTTTTGCTCTGAAATTCATAATTGGTTAACCGTTGCTCTAAAAATTCTCGAAAAATCTCACATTGTAGAGTTAATTATTCTTAACATTGTGCCCAAAAATCATTGCATTTGCATGCATCATTTGCCCTGTAAAAATCATTTTGTGCATTTCAATGTTTGATTTTTAATAGGTATCGAACCCCACATTTTTGAGGTCTAGGATTTTTCTAAGATCTATTACCTAGTGATAGATCTTAGATAATTTTAGTTCTCGAAAATAAGTAGGTTTAATATTTATTAAAATTAAATATTGAAAATTAATTTGTTTGCATTTAAAAATCCATAAAAAATTCATATTGCATCCAAAAATTCCAAAAAAATTACCGTGCACTCATTTCATTATAAGCTACATTGTGGCCAAGTTTCGTATTTTTTTTGGACATCATTTGAACGTAATTTACATTTTAGTCCCTAAAATAAGGCCAAATTTGCACGTGCACCCCCTAATTCATTGAAAAATTCCAAAAAAAAGACCGCCTCGAAAACCGAACTCGAAATTTGATAGACTTAATTCTAGGTTGTTCCTTTGCCTCCTTGTGATCGACCTTGGGACTTGCCCAAGTAAAATAAACATAAAACCACGAAATTAAAAATTGGATCAATTATTTGTGGTATTTTCTTGACCGTTTCCGATTGCCGCCTACAACGCACAACACGATAAAAACACATTATTAAAAGCAGCACATCCGGATCCGTCAGATGGCGCCGTTGCCGGGGATCGAACCCGGGTCACCCGCGTGACAGGCGGGAATACTCACCACTATACTACAACGACGCCATCTGACGGATCCGGAAATGCCGCTTTTAATAATGTGTTTTTATCGTGTTGTGCGTTGTAGGCGGCAATCGGAAACGGTCAAGAAAATACCACAAATAATTGAATTAATTTTTAATTTCGTGGTTTTATGTTTATTTTACTTGGGCAAGTCCCAAGATCGATCACAAGGAGGCAAAGGAACAACCTAGAATTAAGTCTATCAAATTTCGAGTTCGGTTTTCGAGGCGGTCTTTTTTTTTGGAATTTTTCAATGAATTAGGGGGTGCACGTGCAAATTTGGCCTTATTTTAGGGACTAAAATGTAAATTACGTTCAAATGATGTCCAAAAAAAAATACGAAACTTGTCCACAATGTAGCTTATAATGAAATGAGTGCACAATAATTTTTTTGGAATTTTTGAATGCAATATGAATTTTTTATGGATTTTTAAATGCAAACAAATTAATTTTCAATATTTAATTTTAATAAATATTAAACCTACTTATTTTCGAGAACTAAAATTATCTAAGATCTATCACTAGGTAATAGATCTTAGAAAAATCCTAGACCTCAAAAATGTGGGGTTCGATACGTATTAAAAATCAAACATTGAAATGCACAAAATGATTTTTACAGGGCAATGATGCATGCAAATGCAATGATTTTTGGGCACAATGTTAAGAATAATTAACTCTACAATGTGAGATTTTTCGAGAATTTTTAGAGCAACGGTTAACCAATTATGAATTTCAGAGCAAAAATGGGTAAAATATGCCAATTTTCACAAAACGAATATTTATTAATTAGCCGTCAATCAGAAAAAATACCCGCAATATGTCAAAGTGCAGAGAGTCAATTAACCAACATCATGCTATTTTTTTGATAATAAAATAATGTAGAGATGAGGTCTAGAATCACAGGGGAACACAGGGGTACAACTGCAAGTTAAATAAATAACATAAATAAATAATGCAGTAGAGGGATGTTCTTGCAATTACCGATACTGGGGGGGGGGGCGACTCTGCAAAATTTCCAGTAGGCACGTGCTAGGCACGTGCCTCTGGATGGCGGGGGCGAATGCGTGAAATGGAGATCTTCAGGGGGGTTTCTGCAAATAACCCAGGTGGTCACGTGCGTAGCACGTGACCCCTGGGTCTGATGACGTCCTCCCCCGACGCACGTGCCCCGCACGTGCGTGGGGAGTCTCGGGCTCCGTGCCCGGCGGTGAAGGAGGCGGAGCAAGGCTGGAGAACCACCGGCCGCGTAGCTGGGCGAAGGGGTGGCGAGGAGAACCACCGCCTCCTGCGGTGGTCGGGCGGTGCAGCAAGGCGGAGTAGCTCTAGGCGGAGGCGTGGTTGCTGGAGATGAAATCGGAGCGACGTGGCTGGCGGAGTCGATGGAGTGGTGGCGCACAGAGGTGCGAGCCTTCGGGGTGATGGCGATGGCTGTCGAAGATGATGGCGAGGTGGATCTGGCGTGTCGGCGAAGCTCCAGGCGGTGGCTTGAGCGGCTGAAGGAGTCGATGAAGGCGAGTCGAAGACGAAGAGGCGAAGCTGCTGATGCCGAAGGTGTGGATGGCGATGGCACTTGTCGGGGCAGGGCGAAGACGAAGGCAGAGGAGTTGGTTGGTGGAGTCGGTCGTGGGCTCGACGGCTAGCCGGAGCTGGAGCAGCTGGCGTGGTGCTGCGACGAGCCCCTTGGTGGCTCGGATCTCGTCGAGGAGGGTGGTGCTCGGGCTGTCACCACCGAGCCCCCCCCCCTTCACTGTGCAGTCGACGGATGATGGTGAAGGAGGCGGCGGTGTTGGTTTTATAGGGTTAGGGTCTCGCCGGCGATGGAAGAAAATCGTGGGGGGGGGAGGCGATTTGATTGAGATCGGGGAGGTCGATGATAGATGCGGCGGGATTCGCGCGAGATTTGCGGGGTGCGGCGGAGGTGCGAGGATCGGAGATGGCCGCGATTTGCGGCGAGAGTCGCGGGCGGCGGCGATTTGGGAAAGAGGGAGGGCGGAGGAAGACGACGCACAGGCGCCGTCCGATCGCGCACGATCGGACGGTGCCCGTTGCGCCACGTGGCGGGTGATGGGGGAAGAGGCGGAGGCACGTGCGGAGCACGTGCCTGGGGAGGCACGTGCGACGCACGTGCTTGGTTTTTTTTTTATTAAAACCGAAGATAATAAGGTCAAAAATGGCTGACACGTGGCGGCACCAGGTGCTGCCACGTGTCAGCACCAGAAAATTCAAAAAATAATTAACTTGTAAAATCAAAAATAAATAGTAAATGACCTCGGATCGAAAAACTTTCTTCACGAAAATTGCTCGTCTCGATGAGATCTACAACTTTCATGAAGACACCAAAACCAAAATCGATCATTTGCACAAAGTGAATTTTTGGGGTATCCTATGTTCATAGAATACCTTGATTTTTGGGTTTTATAATTTTTATGTCATTTTTAAATAAGATAAAAATCCGGAAAAATATGGAAAAGTCAAAGATAAATAAAAGACACTTAATTCTAATTTTTTTGGATTTTTACTGATTTAAGAAAATATATACATAAAATACAAGGTCAAAAACCGCGAAAATATACAATGTACAAAAGAGGCCCAAAACCCAACTTTCACATATGAGCTCCGATTCACTTGAACTTGGTCTTGTTTTTAAGGTAGATGAATGTACATTAGTTCAAAAGTGAGTAGGATTCAATCGGACACTGGATGTGGGAGATATGTGGCTTTTAGTCCGAAAATCCTGAAATTAGGGTTTGGGTTTTTGGTCCACTTATTTGAGTTAGTTATTTTTTTGTATTTTTCTTTTATTCTTGTTAGTGATATGTACACAGTGGAAGTGGTTTTGAGTCATTCGGAGTTAGCATGAATGTGTTAAAAATCCGGGAAGTCGGGCTTATTTACAGGTCAATTTGGCTTGGATTTTTGGCTTCTTATTTTGTGCAGATTTTTGTGCTAAAATGCAATTCTTATGAAAACATGCATAAATGCTAATTATGCAAAATAGATGCAAGAATGCTGTTGATTTTTAGGGATTTGAGCTTAATAAATGAGATTTAGAGTGATGAATACGAGATTCATCATCCCCCTATACTTAAACCATGCTCGTCCCTGAGCATAAAAAAAGAAATGCCATGAGGTGAAATGAGATTGGGTTCCAAACCAAGACCATGAGCTGAAGGTGAAAGTAAGCCTAAACTCAACCTTTGGATTATTTGTGTGTCGGAACTTCTGTGAGACTTAGAATTTTAAAATCAACAGCCCTCAAGTTCTACACATCATTGCTACAGTTTCGGCTCAGAAGTCATCTTAGATCAATCATCTTCCCAAAGTATACTCTTTGAACATTGAATAACCGACTCTTGTGTGTGAAATATTTTAGCTCTTCCCACCCAGAATGCCGGACTACTACGCAAGCCTCCTCTCCAATAACTCGTCCTCGGGGAGTCAGGTATTTCCTTCTAAGGTCTGTCGTGCTGTGTTCACAATCGAATTGGGGGGAGAAGATAGAAGAATGAGAAAAGAACTGGAGGGTGGCTAGTGTAGTCACCTCTCCTTGTGAAGATGGCCAGTGTAGCCGAGTCTTCACCAAGATCTGCAGGTTTCTGGAAGCTTGGACCTTTTTGGTCAGATTTTATTTGGTAGTTGCTTCTTTGTATTTGGAATTTTTGGTGGTTCTGCTTGGATCTTGTTGTGCCCCTACGGATATAGAATCTTTTGTTTCCGTACATTTTTTGGGGTCTTAGAAAAAATTGTGCCCAGCCGTCCATCCCTTTTCCGAAGCTTTATTTCAACCCGTACTCCGATCTTTAGATTTCCACGCTACCAGAAAAGAAACTCACACAGTCTTCCAACATCCCGTCTGAGTTGAGCTAAGTGCATAGTGCAAGAGTACAAATTAATTCCCTATTCCAGAGTTGTACCCAGAATGAAGAGACCAGGTTTGACACTAAGAGTCAAACGCTGTACATTGTCATGTGGAACTCAAAGAATTAAGTCAACGACCTGAAGACTCTAAAATTCCATTTCTCGGTGAAGTTCCTCTGAAAATTAGGTGGATTAAGGTCAAGTCCAGACTACTCTCGGTTTTGGCTCATAACTCGGTTCAGAACCCAAAGACTTTTCACATATGCAAATGCGATGCTTGATGAAATGCGAGTGTGTGAAATGCAGACACATATTTTTTTTTTGATTTTTTTTATGCAAAGGATTTTTGTTGTTTGTTTGTTTGTTTTCTCTTTTTTTTTATGCAAAAAATGAATAAGAAGCCATTTTTTTTCAAAGATTTTGGGTGTAGTCAGTGTTAGTGGAAAAAAAAATGTGTTTTTTCCACTAACACTGACTACACCCAAAATCTTTGAAAAAAAAATGGCTTCTTATTCATTTTTTGCATAAAAAAAAAGAGAAAACAAACAAACAAACAACAAAAATCCTTTATATAAAAAAAATCAAAAAAAAATATGTGTCTGCATTTCACACACTCGCATTTCATCAAGCATCGCATTTGCATATGTGAAAAGTCTTTGGGTTCTGAACCGAGTTATGAGCCGAAACCGAGAGTAGTCTGGACTTGACCTTAATCCACCTAATTTTCAGAGGAACTTCACCGAGAAATGGAATTTTAGAGTCTTCAGGTCGTTGACTTAATTCTTTGAGTTCCACATGACAATGTACAGCGTTTGACTCTTAGTGTCTAACCTGGTCTCTTCATTCTGGGTACAACTCTGGAATAGGGAATTAATTTGTACTCTCGCACTATGCACTTAGCTCAACTCAGACGGGATGTTGGAAGACTGTGTGAGTTTCTTTTCTGGTAGCGTGGAAATCTAAAGACCGGAGTACGGGTTGAAATAAAGCTTCGGAAAAGGGATGGACGGCTGGGCACAATTTTTTCTAAGACCCCAAAAAATGTACGGAAACAAAAGATTCTATATCCGTAGGGGCACAACAAGATCCAAGCAGAACCACCAAAAATTCCAAATACAAAGAAGCAACTACCAAATAAAATCTGACCAAAAAGGTCCAAGCTTCCAGAAACCTGCAGATCTTGGTGAAGACTCGGCTACACTGGCCATCTTCACAAGGAGAGGTGACTACACTAGCCACCCTCCAGTTCTTTTCTCATTCTTCTATCTTCTCCCCCCAATTCGATTGTGAACACAGCACGACAGACCTTAGAAGGAAATACCTGACTCCCCGAGGACGAGTTATTGGAGAGGAGGCTTGCGTAGTAGTCCGGCATTCTGGGTGGGAAGAGCTAAAATATTTCACACACAAGAGTCGGTTATTCAATGTTCAAAGAGTATACTTTGGGAAGATGATTGATCTAAGATGACTTCTGAGCCGAAACTGTAGCAATGATGTGTAGAACTTGAGGGCTGTTGATTTTAAAATTCTAAGTCTCACCGAAGTTCCGACACACAAATAATCCAAAGGTTGAGTTTAGGCTTACTTTCACCTTCAGCTCATGGTCTTGGTTTGGAACCCAATCTCATTTCACCTCATGGCATTTCTTTTTTTATGCTCAGGGACAAGCATGGTTTAAGTATAGGGGGATGATGAATCTCGTATTCATCACTCTAAATCTCATTTATTAAGCTCAAATCCCTAAAAATCAACAGCATTCTTGCATCTATTTTGCATAATTAGCATTCATGCATGTTTTCATAAGAATTGCATTTTAGCACAAAAATCTGCACAAAATAAGAAGCCAAAAATCCAAGCCAAATTGACCTGTAAATAAGCCTGACTTCCCGGATTTTTAACACATTCATGCTAACTCCGAATGACTCAAAACCACTTCCACTGTGTACATATCACTAACAAGAATAAAAGAAAAATACAAAAAAATAACTAACTCAAATAAGTGGACCAAAAACCCAAACCCTAATTTCAGGATTTTCGGACTAAAAGCCACATATCTCCCACATCCAGTGTCCGATTGAATCCTACTCACTTTTGAACTAATGTACATTCAATTACCTTCAAAACAAGACCAAGTTCAAGTGAATCGGAACTCATATGTGAAAGTTGGGTTTTGGGCCTCTTTTGTACATTGTATATTTTCGCGGTTTTTGACCTTGTATTTTATGTATATATTTTCTTAAATCAATAAAAATCCAAAAAAATTAGAATTAAGTGTCTTTTATTTATCTTTGACTTTTCCATATTTTTCTGGATTTTTATCTTATTTAAAAATGACATAAAAATTATAAAACCCAAAAATAATTCGTGTTGTGTAGTCACCGGCAACGGCGCCATCTGACGGATCCGCGATCGGACGGTGCCCGTTGCGTCGTCTTCCTCCGCCCTCCCTCTTTCCCAAATCGCCGCCGCCCGCGACTCTCGCCGCAAATCGCGGCCATCTTCGATCCTCGCACCTCCGCCGCACCCCGCAAATCTCGCGCGAATCCCGCCGCATCTATCATCGACCTCCCCGATCTCAATCAAATCGCCTCCCCCCCCACGATTTTCTTCCATCGCCGGCGAGACCCTAACCCTATAAAACCAACACCGTCGCCTCCTTCACCATCATCCGTCGACTGCACAGTGAAGGGGGGGGGGCTCGGTGGTGACAGCCCGAGCACCACCCTCCTCGACGAGATCCGAGCCACCAAGGGGCTCGTCGCAGCACCACGCCAGCTGCTCCAGCTCCGGCTAGCCGTCGAGCCCACGACCGACTCCACCAACCAACTCCTTCGCCTTCGTCTTCGCCCTGCCCCGACAAGTGCCATCGCCATCCACACCTTCGGCATCAGCAGCTTCGCCTCTTCGTCTTCGACTCGCCTTCATCGACTCCTTCAGCCGCTCAAGCCACCGCCTGGAGCTTCGCCGACACGCCAGATCCACCTCGCCATCATCTTCGACAGCCATCGCCATCACCCCGAAGGCTCGCACCTCTGTGCGCCACCACTCCATTGACTCCGCCAGCCGCGTCGCTCCGATTTCGTCTCCAGCAACAACGCCTCCGCCTAGAGCTACTCCGCCTTGCTGCACCGCCCGACCACCGCAGGAGGCGGTGGTTCTCCTCGCCGCCCCTTCGCCCAGCTACGCGGCCGGTGGTTCTCCAGCCTTCCTCCGCCTCCTTCACCGCCGGGCACGGAGCCCGAGACTCCCCACGCACGTGCGGGGCACGTGCATCGGGGGAGGACGTCATCAGACCCAGGGGTCACGTGCTACGCACGTGACCACCTGGGTTATTTGCAGAAACCCCCCTGAAGATCTCCATTTCACGCATTCGCCCCCGCCATCCAGAGGCACGTGCCTAGCACGTGCCTACTGGAAATTTTGCAGAGTCGCCCCCCCCCAGTATCGGTAATTGCAAGAACATCCCTCTACTGCATTATTTATTTATGTTATTTATTTAACTTGCAGTTGTACCCCTGTGTTCCCCTGTGATTCTAGACCTCATCTCTACATTATTTTATTATCAAAAAAATAGCATGATGTTGGTTAATTGACTCTCTGCACTTTGACATATTGCGGGTATTTTTTCTGATTGACGGTTAATTAATAAATATTCGTTTTGTGAAAATTGGCATATTTTACCCATTTTTGCTCTGAAATTCATAATTGGTTAACCGTTGCTCTAAAAATTCTCGAAAAATCTCACATTGTAGAGTTAATTATTCTTAACATTGTGCCCAAAAATCATTGCATTTGCATGCATCATTTGCCCTGTAAAAATCATTTTGTGCATTTCAATGTTTGATTTTTAATAGGTATCGAACCCCACATTTTTGAGGTCTAGGATTTTTCTAAGATCTATTACCTAGTGATAGATCTTATATAATTTTAGTTCTCGAAAATAAGTAGGTTTAATATTTATTAAATTAAATATTGAAAATTAATTTGTTTGCATTTAAAAATCCATAAAAAATTCATATTGCATCCAAAAATTCCAAAAAAATTACCGTGCACACATTTCATTATAAGCTACATTGTGGCCAAGTTTCGTATTTTTTTTGGACATCATTTGAACGTAATTTACATTTTAGTCCCTAAAATAAGGCCAAATTTGCACGTGCACCCCCTAATTCATTGAAAAATTCCAAAAAAAGACCGCCTCGAAAACCGAACTCGAAATTTGATAGACTTAATTCTAGGTTGTTCCTTTGCCTCCTTGTGATCGACCTTGGGACTTGCCCAAGTAAAATAAACATAAAACCACGAAATTAAAAATTGGATCAATTATTTGTGGTATTTTCTTGACCGTTTCCGATTGCCGCCTACAACGCACAACACGATAAAAACACATTATTAAAAGCAGCACATCCGGATCCGTCAATACCTCCCTCCACTAGTGGTGTCGTGATCCTGTAACTCACATGTCCTTGATCTAACACTTTACATCTACAATCGATGATATAGCTCATTAGATCAATAATTGTTTGATATCAAGATGGTCATGGTATAAAATAATTGTATCAGGAGAACCTATAGGTGCAAAGACAATTTATTCTTTTATTCAGTTATAGGAATGAAATATTTTGCAACAACCTTTAATGTATAATCCGTGATCTTACTAGTCATCAATGCCATTCATGGACTATTGTTAAGCCCACATTCATGTGCTAATCATTTGAATATTTAATCAAATATCCAAATCGGTTGATTATTCAATCTTTGAATGGGAGCAGTTAGGTGACCTAACAAGAGGATAGGACAATCTGTCGCTGCGGCGACCGATCATGGGTCGAACAACAATCAACTCACAAATAGATTTGTAAATCAAAGTATGTATGTCAGTCAAATTTTATTATAACACTTCAAAACATGTGTATATGGGCATGGAAGTGAGTCAAACACTAGGAGAAAATAAGGTAGATGTGTTATTTCTATTCATTATTGCTTGTTAATTAAGATTTTTTACTTGTTTTTTATTTATTTTTCAATATTTTTGTTAATTTATAATTATATTACATTTTTATGATTTTTAAGTATTTTTATAATTTGTATATGTTTTATAAATTTTTTATTTCTTTTTAATTTTGCAAAATTTTCAGTTATTTTTTATTTTCAAAATAATGTAAGTACTATTATAGATAAGAGAGAGAACATCTTTTTGGATTTTACAAATAAAGTAAAGAAAGTAAAAAATAAAGTATTTTTGTTTTTATGATTTTTTCTATTTTTGTGGATTTTGTGGTAGTTTTAAAATTTTTTACTTTTAACGTATTATACAAACACAAATCTTTAAGAACAATAATTCATATAAGTGATCGGGGTTTAGAAAAAGATATCTATACAAATTGTACCTTAAGTGAAATTCACATAAACTAGAGTTACAAAAGAAAATTCAGACAAGGAAATCAATATTTTGCAATTTTATTGAATATTTTATGATTTTTATATGGTTTTTGATTTCTATATC
Source organism: Ottelia alismoides (assembly GCA_037367405.1). NCBI lineage: Eukaryota > Viridiplantae > Streptophyta > Magnoliopsida > Alismatales > Hydrocharitaceae > Ottelia > Ottelia alismoides. The sequence continues at coordinate 392,474 of JAZKJV010004651.1, read as the reverse complement.
TTTAATTTTTTGTTTTATATTTTAATTGGTTTTTGGATATATGATAAAGTTGGAAATAAACAAATTAATGTAATTATCATGGGAATTTTCAGATAGATATTTTAATTTTTATGCATTTTCTAATTCAAAAGAGGGAAAAAATAATTTTTTATATTTAAGGAATTGGAAAATCAAGTTAAATGCTAAATAAAAAATACGAGTGATATATTAAGGTTCCAATAATTTATCCTAATTTTCCTAAAATTTTTGAAATAATGGAAGCAATTAATAAAAATAAAACAAGCAAGATAATTTAAATCAACAAAATTTCTAGAAACTTTCATGCAATTTTTAACGTTTAAAACAAGTCCAAGGTCTAATGGGTAATATTCAAAATAAAAAACTCAACTTATTCATTCTTGGAAGGAACTAGATTTCAATTGATCAAAAACTTTCATACCTTTTATAATATGTCCAGAGAATATAGGATAAAACTTGCAAAATACTCAAAAGACAACTCACGTGGGAATACACGCGAGGTGAGTTGTGTTATACATGTGAGCCTGGGGTGACCCATTTCTACAATAAATGTTATTGCAATCTTTTAATAAATCAAATAAGTTTATTGATTTTTTAAACTGATTTTCTGAGATTAAATGAATGAATGCACTTATAAGGTCCCTTAGTACAACTTGGTTTATGTACCATGGGCATCTTATTGATCATACTATGTTGACTCAATGGTTGAATTATAGAGGCCGGTGCTTGAATGATATCTAAAGAGTTAGATTGAGGACTCAACAAGCACTGACAAATTGTTATTAAGAGATGATCTCAAGCCTAAGAAAGAGATGCCAATCATTTTCTAAAGGTTGGTATCTGACTAACTTCTTGTTGCATGTCCTTTTCATATGAATAGAAATTCGAAGGTGTCAAATAAGTTAGGTCAAAGAATTGATTTAATGAAATCTAGATAACCAAGACCAGACTCGTATGTTGTCATGATAGAGGGACGCATCCACTGACTGGAGACATATGTATTACTATATGTTTATGTATGTACATTAGACAAACCATTATGTTGATGACCTAATCAAGGTCTATACACTAGTGAACTGGTGTGCATGCAAGGGCATATGAATAATACGATCTCTCAAAGGGATCACACAGGTTCAGTTGTGAATCGGAAGACATGGGCTCACTCATGAGGTATTGGGACTGACCGAATTCCATGGATAATCATCATGATTCGGAAGCATGACAAGAACTTTTAGGTATAATATGTGCTTTTTGAAAGCATATGATCGATGCCAAACTCATAATGACCGAATAAGAAACATAATGATAAAAACATGAAGAAGATAGTTTAATTGTGATCTAAGATTTCTAGTTTATTTTAGGACTTCTAATATGCAGGATGTACAGGTATGAGGAATACTCGAGGGTGATGTCATCATAAACGATTATATACCCATGACACTTCCATTCCTAGAGAGTGATGAAATAGGATTGGATTTTTGTGATTCCTCTCGGTATATTAGTAATCTCATCTTAGTCCAAATCTAGGATATATTTATTAATGTGATTTAGATGCAATTAGAATATTAGATTTGCAATTTGATTTAATTACACATTTTTGTGAAATCCTCGAGATGTGGAATTTAGATATGATCTCAGTATCCAAGTCACTATACATTGTATGCACAATCATCTTGTCCTTACCTCCATATATCTAAGGAGAAAGCGCATTATTCATGAAAGAGATCGAGAATAATTCTATTGTTGATATATAACTGAGGATTGGTAAGTTGATGATTAAATATTTTTTAATTATCATGAATGATATGAATATACATATTATTTGGACACATGGGAATAGTCATATACGATAATTAATTGTGATTTAATTATAAAGGATATGATTATTGTGTATATTACTATCCTCAATAATCAGATTTATTATAATTGTGATTCATAATATGTTAGAGAGATTTAATTATAGATAGTATTTAATAATTACACATTAATGTGAATTATATTCACATTAAACAATTAATTGTATATGCTATTTACATTTAATATTGGATGAATGTATATGACTCATAATTGCCAATGGCATGATTGACTTTATCACATAATAATTTGAAATTTGGGTGAATAATTATGCAACAAAAGTTGGTGCACATGCGTAATATTTGTTTATACCTGAGATCTCACAAAATTGGAATAAGAAAACCACCTTCCTATATAAAGGGTGGACGACCATCATTGAGTCCTCTTTCAATGTGGTCGTCCACTCTATGTTAGAAAAGAGGCTAATCATCTTTCCGATTTATTTACTCACTAATTGATTTCTTTGAATTTAATTATCTTTATGAATATTCAATATATTTATTTAATTTAAAATAAATTATTTTTTGTTGCAGATTTATCAAACAAAATCTTTGCCATTGATTTGAAAGCACAAAATAATCTACACCATTAGTTATGTGAGCCCAAGGATTGGGATCCATGGACATCCAATTTAGTATAAAAGAAAGAGTAAACCCTAGTCTTTTTGACTACAAACTTCAAGAGAAACAAATCTCTCTCTCTCTCCCTATTCTCTTACATGCCCAAAGGTCTCTTTATCTCTCAATATTATGGGCATCCACAATATTGACCTAGAGAGCCTTGCCGTCGTTGCATCGTCGTTGTGATACCGGATCGACTTCTCGTGGATCTCCTCCTTATTCGGTGCATCTTGCTTGTAAGGAAGGCTATTAATTTCATGTGATGAAAAATCAGGTGACACCGTACTCGGATTTCCTTGTATCGCACTTATGACAATAAGTCTCTTTGTTTAGAGACACGCAAGTGCAATCATGCTTCAAGAGGTAATCCTTTGACTCATTTGTGATCTTGATGAAATAATTTGAGAAGTGTTCTCATATCATGTGGTTTCATCTAATTAAAATTTTAAATTCTGCTTCCTATTGCAACTAGTATGACTAGTTGCCCTAGATCATATTTGATGCGATCTACATGCTTGTGTGATGCGCTAAGGCCCAAATCCTAGCCTTAAAATTGGATTGAACCAAACTATAAATATGGCCTCTACAAAGCTTTGCATGCAAATAATCCAAAAGTTATTACACTTTCTTAAACAAGTACATCACTAAAACTAAAAATACAAAGGCAGAGGGGGTCTTAAGCAATATTACCCTCAGTGTGCATGCTGGTCACATGCAACGGGATCGACAGTGGAGGAGCATCCACATAAACGCCGTACTGTTCTAATCAAAACACCTTTCGTCAGGATAATATGGTGGAGATTCAATTTGGTGTTTTGGCCTCATAAAAGAGCGAAGATGGAGGCTAGAAGAATAGGTATGAACTCCGCATGGGAGCTCCTTCAATCAACGTTATTTCTATCCTCCAATGACCTCTAATGCTCTTGATGGTCTCAAAATATGGCTAGAACACTTACACGTCTGATGGAGGTGCTCGATGTGTTCTAGACTTCAATGGATATGAGGTTTGGGGATCTTGAAACACAAAACACCCGGAAGCTGAGGTGGAGTGCTCGAATCACCCATATGGGGTCATAATTCCTTAGTTCTTGCACAAGCATGAGGGGCTTTATCCTTATTTGAGCGAAAATAGGTGGGGGTGAGGTGATGGATCTCGAGTGATGGGTGGAGGATGGAGACCATGGGCCCAAGCATTGCAAGTTCGAGAGAATCTGGATGGTCGAGATGATGGAGAATCAGAAGGGGAAGTTGATGTGATGATAAGGGGGTGAACAAGTTGATAGCACATTGAATAGAGGTCGGAGCCTAGTGCTCTTGCATACTTGAAGTTTCGGGATTTTTAATGAAATCACAATGAAATTGAATGAAACAAAAGACTAAAGTACATTATTGATTGAAAAGTGAATATAAGAGACACCTATGATAAGGCTCACTGATCTGGAGAACCTGGGAGATAGACATAATGGAGTAGCTACATGGATGGATTGAACTTGATCCTCCTCCATTTTCTCCCCTCGAATCAATGGGGGTGCCCTCTTATTATGCAGGCATGCTGTCCAACTAAGGTTACAAACTCCAACTATTTATCCTAAGTGTAACAACGCTAGAAAAATGGATTCAGGTTGCTAGGAGATGAAGATCGACATTATATAACATAGACCAAGAGGGTGTTTTGACATTAGGGTTTCGCATGAATCGAGGGATATCCCACTGAGCAAGGTTTAGGGTGTGATAGGTGGTTACCGTGCGAAGGCATTTCATGAAGGAATTAGGCGAAACAGAACAATGCATCAGGCGGCAAAAAACGACGGAGATGGGTAGTCGACTATCTCTATGAGCCAAAGATTGTAGGGGGTGTTGACCGCTACATGATAGTCAACATTCCTTAGCTTCTAGTTGGACCACGTTGACAGCTACATGATAAAATAAAGAATAAAAAATAAAGAAAATACAAAATAAAATAGAAAATGATTATATTATTAAAACTTAAAACATAAAAAATATTTATTATTTTCTTTTCTTATTTTCTAAGTTATAATCTAGTTATCTTTTATCTATTTTTATCAGTTATTTTATAGGGTATATTATTTATAAACTATTATTTCTAGTTATTTGAAACTATATTTTCATAAATTCAATTTTTATATCGTTTGTTTTTGTAGATAATACATACTTAAATAATTTATTTATTTTCAACATTATTTAATACATATTTAGACATTTTTTTAGATTTTTAGTATTTTATTTCTATATAAAAATAAATACATGTATGTGTAATATAAATATATTTTGCATATTCCTTTTACATATTTTTGTGAGGTTTTTATTTTTATTTTTTATAGATGTTAAATAATATGTAAAATACTTTTAAAATATATGGGGACTAAGAATATACAGAGTAAACTATACCAATTTATTGTACATATGTACAAGTACAAAAGTATCCCAATTAGCTGGCTTTTGCATCTTAACTTCATTTTAAATGAAACCACTTTTGTTTTAAAGATGATTGAATTTGAAATACAGTGGAGTTGAGTTCACTTCATTTTGATTTCATAAGGAGGAGATATTTATTAGTGATGTTTTATTTGCAGCTTTTTCAATTGAGTGTACTATGTGACATGTGCATGATTTATTTTATTCTAATAATTTATATTTCTATACATTATTATGTATAGGTTTGATGTTGAAGTCATCTTTATTAGAAGTGTTTATTATGGTAAATAAATATTACAAGTTTGTGCTCTGTACATAGTTGTTAAAAAATTTTTTGGGTTTTTATTTATTTAGTGGAAATTTATTCACAAGTGAATTTGTCATCGCAACCCAATGAAGCCTCAAGCAAAAATTATTTTTATTCTCAAGCAGAAACAAATAAAAGAACTACAAGCAAGCGAAGAATGCTAGTTATTTACCTGTATATCGTACATGATCGAACTCAAGGAGGCTACAAATCCCAAGGGTTATTTAATCAATGAAAAATAAAGAATAAAAGGGATCTTCTTCTTTTTCTACTTTTGGGGTTTTTATTTTTTTTATTTTTATGTATTTTTACTTTTTTAATTTTTATGGTATTCTGCTTTTGAATTCTTTTAATATATTTTTCATTTTATAATTTTTTTATATTTGTAATTCTAAATAAAACAAATACAGGAAAATGAAGAAACAAAACACTCTTCATGTATTTTTCAAAAATAGAAGAAATGTCTAGGAAATCAAATAAAATAATTTTGTGTTTTTATATTTTACTATTTTTGTGATTTTTTAATGGTGTTTAAGATTTTTTTAGATTTTCAAAACAACTAAAAACAAGAAATAAACCAAATAGAAAATTAAACAGATGTTTTTGAGTTTTTTTAAAAGAAAAAGAAAGTAAAAATAAGTAAAATATATACAAATAGAAAGATGTTTTTTTAACCTTTCAATTAAGCTATTTTATGTTTTTTAAAATTTTCTTTTATTTTATATCAGTTTTTAGTGTTTTCTGTATTTTGTGTTTTTTTTCATTTTTATAGGGAATTTTAGAAAAAAATGTCTACAGAAAGTAAAACAAATCAAAACAAGCACACACAAATCTTTTTATAACTTTTCAAACTTTTTTTCAAATTTTTATTAATTAACTACTACAAACAGGGAAAAATAATTTATTTTACAAAATAAAATCAAAGATAGAAGATCTGATTAACGGGTAGTTATAGGCATTTTTAGAGAAATTTTTAAGTTTATTAATGAATTATTAAATAGGATTAACAAGGAACTATATAATCTGGAAGCACTTGGATCAAAACACAATGAAAAGTTATTTTCATGATTGAAATAATAAAAAAATATAAGAAATCCTAGGGTGAAAACTTAAAATTCTCTGAAAGGGAGTGCGTACTGGTGCACGTGAGCTGTGCTAGGACGAGCCCATATGGAATTTCTTAAAGTCTGAGGGCCTCACAGTCACAGAAACACTTGAGGGTTTTATTAATAAGATCACTGGAAAAACACATGCTATGCACGTATTGCAGTTTAAGCCGGACAATAATGTAAATAATAAAACCTAAAAGGCTCAAATGGAAATATTAAACTTGTATCATATCAACATGTGTCGTCAGAAGGGCATTTTTACAAAATAGGAAATATACAAGGTGAAAGATGTAATTATTTACCACTAGTGTGCAGGTCACAAGTGCATTGGAGGGTTGTTATAGCTTTGATGGCTCACGCTAAGATTTGGGGTATCTTCAATGGCTACGAATGAATATGGGTTCCGTTGTTCTTGATCGGATGATAACGGAGGATGTTGGACAAGCGAGCCCACGGTGAGCCATTATGCAATAAATGTTATTGCAAATATCACTCCTTGATCTGAAATGAAGAATAAATAATTTACATAATAGGTCCCTTAGTATAATTTGGGTTCTGTACCATGGCCATCTTGATGATCATACAACTATTGATTCAATTACTGAATCATAGAGGCTGGTTCTTGGATGGATATCTAAAGAGTTAGATTGAGGACTCATTAAGTACTGCCAAATGATTGTTAAGAGATGATCTCCAGCATGAGTAGGAGATGGCAATCCTTTCTCACTTGGCTGATATCTGACCGACCTCTTGATGTAGGTCCTCTACATAAGAATAGAGATACAGAGGTGACAGATTAGTTAGGTCGAAGAGTTGACTTAACGAGATTGAGATAACAAAAGTCTTATTTCATATGTTGTCACGATCTAGGCACGCATCCTCTGACCGGAGACAAATGTGTTACTATATGTCTGAGTATGTACATTTGGCAGACCAATAGGTTGATGACCTAATCAAGGTCTACACACCGACGTGCTGGTGTGCATATAAGGGCATATGAGTAATATGATCTCTTAAAAGGATCATACATGTTCATCGCTGAACCGGAAGACATGAGATCACTCATGAGATATTGGGAAGAATCAAATTCCGTGCATGGTCATCTAGCTTTGGAAGCTTGACTAAATTTGTAGGTTTGATATATACTTTTGGAAAAGTATATGATCAACACCTGGCTATGATATATGCTTTTGGAAAGCATATCATTGATACCAACTCTCAATGATCGAATGAGAAATTTGATGATAAAATTCTGAAGTAGACAGTGTAAAATTGATCTTATACTTCAGGTTTATTCTGGGCCTTCCAGTATGCAGGATGTACATGTATTGGGTTTACCTGAGGGTGATGTGATCATAAACGATTGTATAACCATGACGCTTCCATTTCGAGGGAGTGATGAAACAGGTCTGGATTTTAGCGACTCCTCTCATAGAGAAGTAATCTGATATTAGTCCAAATGTTGGACATTGATCTAAATGTGATTAAGATGTATGAGAAGATTAGATTCGCGGTCTTGATTTAATCAAGCATCTATGGGGGATCCGCAAGATCTGGATTTGAGATATGATCTCAATATCCAAGTCACTATGCGTGGAACAATACAATCGACATGTCCTTATCTCCAAGTATCAGTGGAGAAAGCGCATTATCCTTGAAAGAGTTTATGGATAATTTCATTGTTGATATTTGTATCCGAGCATTGAGAAAAGTGGATAAATAAATGTGATTCAATTATAACGAATAATATCAACTTTATTCATATTATAATGAGAGTTATCTATGATAGTTAAATGTGATTTAATTATAAAAGACGTGAATAATGTGAATGTCATTCATGTTATTTGGGCACATGAGAAAAGAGATCGAAGATGATTAAATGTGATTTAATTATCATGGATATGAATAATGTGGATAACACTATCCATATTAATCAGATATATTATAAATGTGATTTATAATATATTAAAGAGAGCGTATTATGATTTATATTGGTTGATTAATAATTAATGTGAATTGGATTCACATTGAATGATTAATTGAAAATATAATTACATTTTGTTTTTGGGTTTTGAATGAGATTCTCATAATTTCAATGGCTTGATTGAAGTTTTTCACAAGATAATTGTGAATTATTTTTGTGAAAAATATTTACTACAATTGTTGTTGTAAATTTTGGAGATATCATGAGATAATGAGATCTTATGAGATCTCATGAGATGATGGTAGCCATCCTCCTATTTTTAGGGGATTGGTTTAGTCTTCTAATTATCTCTTCTCTAGTCAAATGTGATTTAAATTGGAATTAATTATTTTGATTTCTCAATATGAATTAATTCAAATTAAATCAATTGTTGTTGTATTTTTACAACAACATCTTAGACATTCAAAGAAACACAAATCAATCTCAACCATTGACTGTGTGTTGTCCATGAATTGAGATCCATGGACTCCCAAAACCCTATATTAGAAGAGGCACCCCGTTCTCTTTGAGATACGTTTTCGACAACAACGAATGCTCTCTTTCTCTCTCTCTACACATCATGTGCCTTTCTCCTTCACACTCTTATGGTCATCCACCATGGAGCCATTGAGAGACTTGCCTTCGCTGTAGCAACGTCGATATGCTGCCGGAGTATTTGCTCATGGATGTCTGTCTCCTTCGATGCGCCTTGTGCATGAAGAAGACGTCGGATCTCAAATGAAATGATCAGGAGATCCACCGCTTGTATCATCAACATGGATTGCGAGGAGCACACATCTCATCATTGCACTCGCAAGCGTCTACTCCGTCGGATCGGACTTGAGACAGGAGGTCTCTTCGTTTAGAGACTTGATCGCAACTAAATTTTAACAGGTAACCCTTGTACCTATTTGTGGTTTAGATGAAACGATCCGAGATGGGTTCTTGGATCATGTGGTTTCATCACATTTAAAAATTTTAAATTCCGCTGCCTGGAGAACCTAGTGCGACTAGTCGCTCCCGATCGTATTCAATGCGATCCACACACTTCTGTGATGTGTTTTAGGATAATATCATATGCTTCAAGTGGTATCAGAGCCAGGTTATGAGGTTTTGGATACAATCCATTAACCTAAGAAGATTTGGCTTGTGAGGGTTCGTGAAAGTTTTATCACATTTCAATTTTCGTAGCCCTATTTTGAGATAAAATTTCGGCCCTGTTTAAAACTTTTAAACGTGAAAGTTTAAATTGGATAATATTTCCCATTAATTAATGAATCTGTGGGATTTAAAGTTTGTGTGATTTGGAATCCGATAACTCAAGATATGATCATTTTAATGAACATATATCTACTGTTTCGGGACTGGCAAATAATGACTTAATTAAGGAGTTAATTACTGTTTTAAAACACCTGTAAATGTGTGCTAATCATGTAGGTTATGTTTTAAATCAAGTTATAAAACTTTAGAAACATATTTTGCTTAATTTGGATTTAAAATAAATGAGATATGCTAATTTTAGTAAGTGAGGGTCACTGCTGAAAATTGCAATCCTAATCATGAACCTTGTGATGGTCATTTAAGAAACTTGTGAAAATAATTGTTAATTTCCTGGAATAATTATGGATAATAATTTAGAAGTATTTTAATGATAATTGTTCCCTTAAATGACATTGCCTTAACCAATAAATGATTAGATTTGATCTAGATCACCAAATTGGTTACTTGATACACTTTCAACAAACATATTGCTTGAATAGGTTTGGGAATTTGTCTAGCAAATTTCCTTATAATAAAAATGGTTTTGATTATTACTATATGGTATAATTTTGGTTGAAAAACTGATGAACATCTCAAAAACACAATGATTTATTTGGCATTATCCTTTACTGAGGTAGATATGGTGTCTAGTCGGGAAGCATTGGGGTAGCAGGTTGGACCGTGTGCGATCTATCCCACTCCCATCGGTACTGGTCATGACAGAGGGTAGGATGAAGGATATGTTAAGATCCTTAAGCGCATCACGGAAGCAAGAGGATCGCATCGTATGAGATCGAGAGTGACTGGTCGTACTAGTGCTCGATGCAGCAGAAATTTAAATTTTTCATGTGACGCAACCACATGATCCAAGAACACTTCTCGGATTGATTCGTCTAAATCACAAACAAGTAATAGTATTATCTCCTGAAGCATGGTTGTGATCGAGTCTCTAAACGAAGAGACCACCTGTCTTAAGTCCGATCCGACGAAGGAGACGCTAGTGAGTGTGTTTATGAAACACATGATCCTCGCAATCCAAGTTGATGATCCAAGCGGTGAATCTCCTGATCTCAACACACGAGATCCAATGTCTTCTTCACGAGCGAGGCGCACCGAAGGAGACGGAGATTCACGAGCAATCGAACCGGTAGCATAACGACGACGCTGCAGGGATGGAGACTCTCTCTAGGGCATCCATGGTGGACGGCCATGAGAGTGGAAGAGAGAGAGCGTGTATAGAGAATCAAAGAGAGAGAGAGAGCCTTGTGTACTCATAAGCATATGAAGAGCAAGGGGTGCCCTTCTATTTATAATATTTTGGGATCCATGGATCCCAATCCATGGACAACACAAATCCAATAGCTCTCATTGATTTGTGTTTCTTTTAATGGCTAAGATTTGTTTGGTAAAACAAAACAAAATTTAATTTAATTTGAATTAAATATATGTGGATAAATCAACACAATTTAATCACAAAATTAAATCAACAATACATGGAGATAATGGAAGAGAGAGTGCCTCCTTCCATGTGGAGAGGGGGGATGGCTACCCTTTCCTAATAGGAGTGGTGGCCGTCCACCCACCTCCTTTAGGAAGGTAGCATTTTCATCTTCCATGTAATCTCCAAGTATTGCAACAACTTTTGTTGAAATTATTCTGCAAAATAATTCATATGTATTTTGTGAATATTGCAATCTTTCCATTGCAAATTTGTGAATCACATTCACAACCAAAAATAAAATGTAAATTACATTTTCAATTTAATGTCCAATGTGAATCCAATTCACATCAACATTTAATTAACAAACATAAATTACAAATAGCTCTCTCTTATATATTATAAATTACATTTGTAATATATATGATTATATGGATAGTTCTATTTACATTATTCATATCCACGATAATTAAATCACATTTAATCATCTTGAATCTCTATCTCATGTTCCAAAATAATATGAATCACATTCACATTATTCACATCTTTGATAATCAAATCACATTTAGATATCTAAGATAACTCTCTTTATAATATGGATCAAACTAAAATTATTCATGACAATTAAATCGTATTTAATTATATATTTTCTCAATGCTCGGATAGTTATATCAACAATGAAATTATCCTGAACTCTTTCAAGGATACTGTGCTTTCTCCACGGATACTTTGAGATAAGGACATGGCGATTGTATTGTTCCACGTATAGTGACTTGGATATTGAGATCACATCTCAAATCCAGATCTCGGGCCTCCCATAGATGCTTGATTAATTCAAGACCGCAAATCTAATCTTCTCATTGCATCTGAATCACATTCAGATTAATGTCCAATATTTGGACTAAGATCGGATTACTTCTCTACTGAGAGGAGTCACTAAAATCCAGACCCGTTTCATCACTCCCTAGGAATGGAAGCGTCATGGTTATACAACTGTTTATGATCACATCACCCTCAGGTATTCCTAATACATGTACATCCTGTATCCTAGAAAACCCAGATCTAACCCCAAGTATAAGATCAATTTTACATTGTCTACTTCAGAGTTTTATCATCAAGTTTCTCATTCGATCATTGGGAGTTGGTATGGATCATATACTTTCCAAAAGTATATATCATACCTAGGTGTTGATCATATACTTTCCAAAAGCATATATCAAACCTACAAATTCAGTCAAGCTTCTAAAGCGAGACGACCGTACACGGAATCTGATTCTTCCTAATATCTCATGAGTGAGCTCATATCTTCCGGTTCAACAATGAATTGTATGATCCCTTTGAGAGATTGTATTACTCATATGCCCTTGCATGCACACCGACGCGCCGGTGTATAGTCCTTGATTAGGTCATCAACCTATTGATCTGCCAAATGTACATACTAAGACATATAGTAACACATCTGTCTCCGGTCAGTGGATGCGTTCCTATTATGTGACAGCATACAATATAGTACTTTGGTTATCTCGATTTCGCTAAGTCAACTCTTCGACCTAACTAATCTAACACCTCCAAATCTCTATTCTTATGCAGAGGACTTGCATCAAGAGGTCGGTCAGATATCAGCCTATCTGAGAAAGGATTGCTATCTTCTACTCAGGATGGAGCTCATCTCTTAGTAATCATTTAATGGTGCTTGATGAGTCCTCAATCTAACTCTTTAGATGTTCATCCAATTACCAGCCTCTATGATTCAATAATTTAATCAACAGTTGTATGATCATCAAGATGACCATGGTACATAACCCTAATTGTACTAAGGGACCTATTATGCAAATTATCTATTCTTCATTTCATATTAGGGAATGATATTCGCAATAACATTTATTGCATAATGGCTATCCATGGGTTTGCATGTCCAATAATCTCCTTGTAGCCCAAGGAGCCATTAATAGACTAATCATTTAAACCCACACTCATGTGACAATCATAGGCTAATTAGAAAAAATAGCTAGGTAAGCTGATCAGTTACTCTATTCCCAAAAGACTATGCCAATTCCTTTTACAGCACTTGCATATCTCCTAGTGACAGTGTTCACATCCAATGTGAACGTTGCATCTTATGCAACCAATACTCAATCATATCAGTCATAGTGTCCTTGACACTACACCTCAATAGTATTATAACCAGTATGTAATTTCTATTATCCTTATTAGAATACCCTTATTCTTGGAGATCTCTATCTCCTAAGGTATTCATAGTTAAGACCTTTTAGATCTCTATCTATAAAGTCTTAATTTATTGAAGATAAGACTTAGAGATCCCTATCTCTAAAGGCTTGTCATCTTTGAAGATATTGTTATTACTGCAATCAAGTGTTCTATCTCCATAGTAGGATTACTAATAGTTTACTACTCCCACTACATGGAAGACATCTGGCTTGTGTACACATCTAGTGTACTTTCATCTTGCATAATTGATGCACAAAAGGCAGCCAGTTTTAGCATTCACTTCCTAAACTCTTTGAGGTGTTATCCCTTTAGATAGGTCAGTACCATATCTAGTGGGAAAGAAGCCTTTCTTGGAATTTTTCAGAAAAATGGAAATGTCCAAGGTGTACCATTAATGTGACGGTCACAATACCCTCTTCTCTTTGATTCTAAACAACTTCAGAACTAAGATCTAAGAGGTATTCTTGAGATCATATCTCAAGTTATGGAACAACCAGATTATGAAACACTTATTATTATCATCCTTATATCATTCCAAATGATTAGGATATTATCTACATTAAGCATGATGAACACAGCGGCACTCCCACTAAGCTTCACACTGTTCATCAAAATTCTATATGAAATCATAACATTTATAATTTCACCAAATCTTATGTTCCAACTACATGAATCTTATTTGAGTCCATAGACGGAGCTCTCTAGATTGCACACCTTGCTTTCCTCAATCATGAAGCCCTGGGGCTACTTCATATGAATATCCTCAGAGAGGTATTCATAGAGGAATGCAATCTTGACGTCCATCTTAAACATGTCAAAGTCAAGTTGTGTAGCTATAGTTAGAAATATCGTGATGGTTTTAAGCATGGTCACTCAAGAGCAAGTCTCATAGCAAGCGATGTCTTCTCTTCGTTGTAGCTTAGGGCTACGAACCGTGCTTTGAAGGTCTCTACCTTCTCATAAGATTCCCTCTTTCTCTTGAAGAAGCATTTACACCTTAATGGGTCTTACCCATATAGGTGGATCCTCGAGGGTCCCTATACAACATTTATATATGAAGTCTACATTAGACTTTATTTCTAACATCCATCTTTCCATGTCATGATCTTCAGAAGTTTCATCATATAAGTTAGATCATGTCAGATTTAACTATCACATGGAATCCATCCTCAAACTCATTTGAAGAGGTATTAGTGTTTCATCTTTATTGTCCTTTTAGTTTCCGATTCTAGGAGCCTCATTATCATCTCAAGATTAAATGAGTTCCTTTACTTCATTTTCATCTTGATTCTCAAGAGAGTCATCCTATAAGAATCATATTCTCAAAGATGAGATCTTTTCAGAATCTCAAGGTCATAAAGTAGGTATCCAATACCATCCTTTATTTTCCTAATGAAGTAGCACTCTCAAGTGCTAAATTCCAACTTACTTGCTTGGAACCTTATTAAGTATATATATATATATATATATATATTGTAGTCTCTACTACATATATACCTGAAACAAATAGGTAATTATGCTAAAAATCATCATTGATCAAATCATGTCATACATGATCCAATTGTATCTCCCTACAACTCTCTTGAGTTTAGGTGTATCAAGAAGAGTGAGATAGAAATGATATTCATATATCCATAAGGTATTTTGAGATAGAAATGATATTCATATCTCCATAAGGTATTTCTTGAATTCATCTAACATGTACATGCTACCAAGGTTAGATCAAATTCATTTTATCTTCCTTCAAACTTTTGTTTTAAACCAAAATTCTAAAATCATTGAATATTTCAAAGGTTTCTTAGGTAAAGAGAAGAAATTTCATATCATACATATGATCAATAGATATCACATATCCTAATGTTTATTATGATAGAGATGATTCACATACATCAATATGTATGAGATCCAGAATACCTTGACATCTTACACCTTTCCCAAAGAAGGATGTATTGGATATTTACTTTGAATACAATATTCATAAGTATGCATGTTTTGAAATTTTAGACATTCTAAAGTTTCTTCTCTTACTTGTCTATTGATCTCATTAACAGACATGTCCAAAACATGATGCCAGATCATTGTCAAATGATCTTCATCCTCCTATTGATCTTTAAAGGTTTAATTTTCAGTATTAGAAATCTTAATGAACCATTCATTAATTTTCTAGTTTAGTGGAGTCTACTAGATGTTGGATTACTATCTGAAATATATCCATCATAACTCTCTATGACAAGCTTATTCCAGAGTTCATGTTTATTTCCAACATTTTGAAATAAACTATGAGTGTATTCTAATATTCAGGTCACAGAGACATTCTCTAAGACTAAGGGCTCCCACTGAAAATATGAAGTCTATTGATCCAATGGAAATTGTTGCAACAATTGCATAAATTCCAACATGGATGACCATTAAACCATAGGATACAATTTCTAATATTCTAATACATATGCAACAATTGCAAGTGTCATTACAAGATTGAGATACAATTATTAGACTTTATCTTTTCAAATAAGTAAGTCAATTTCAATGATTATATGTAGATTATTCTGATGTACTATCTGGTTCCTTCTCTAAGGATTCTAGATAGATTTGATAGTCATACTATCAACACATCAACTTATTGCTGTATTGGCACTCATCCAACTATTTGGATGTCATATAATAGTCACAGAAGTACAATCAACTCTTTGACTTTCCTTTTAACTTGGGTCCAACCCATGCTTCCACGGTTCCTTTCATTTATAAGCAACCATTGCTCAAGACAAAGGATCTCTTATGTTGAAATCAAAAAATTTCAATATATGAGTATTTCAACATTTATACATGCTTCATTCAATTGATACTTATAAATATTCTGAAGCTTCATGAATGACTAGAGTATAGATAGTAGAATGATGACACTCATCGTATCTACATCCATCTAAACTCTTAAAGCATTGATTCAGGTAGGTACTCAAACAATTTGAATACGTCGTCTCTTATAGAGCCACCATTCTGCATAATGCAGAGAACCATGTCATTCATGATAAAATGTTGAGAGCACATATGTATGCCAGAATATCTTCTTAGATTTTTGTAAGGATTATTTTACAATTACAATCATCATTGACATGTCACTTCCAAAGTACATTCAATGAGAGATCAAGATTATAGAGGCATACAAACCATCAGGTTGAAGTCCTATTGTCTATTTAATTGTCACCCCTCATTATTATGAGGAAACTTGCGCATTGCAACCACATACAATATGTGTCCAATTGCAAGTACAATATCTTTATCATGGATTCAATCCATGATATTTTACTGGTTATCATTGAGTATAGTGTTGAGTGGGTTTAATGAAGGATTATCTGAAATGAGAAATTTGCATAAATATATGTAATTATGCAGTTTTACTTTGGTTTAGGAATTTTTATATCAAAGTTAACATCTTCTCCATGAGCGAGGCGTACCGAAGGAGACGGAGATTCATGAGCAATCGAACCGGCAGCATAACGATGACGCTGCGTCGATGGAGACTCTCTCTAGGGCATCCATGGTGGACGGCCATGAGAGAGGAAGAGAGGGGGCGTGTATAAATAATGAGAGAGAGAGAGCATTGTGTAATATTAGCATATGAAGAGCAAGGGGTGCCCTTCTATTTATAATATTTTGGGATCCATGGATCTCAATCCATGGACAACACAAATCTAGTGGCTCTCATTGATTTGTGTTTCTTTTAATGGCTAAGATTTGTGTTGATAAAAAACAACAACAATTAATTTAATTTGGATTAAATATATGTTGATAAATCAACATGTGTTAATCACAAAATTAAATCAATAATACATGGAGATAATGGAAGAGAGAGTACCTCCTTCCATGTGGAGAGGGGGGACGACTACCCTTTCCTAATAGGAGTGGTGGCCATCCACCCTCCTCCTTTCGGAAGGTGGAATTTTCATGTTCCATGTAATCTCCAAGATTTGCAACAACTTTTGTTGCAAATTATTCTACAAAAATGATTCATAATTATTTTGTGAATATTGCAATCTTGCCATTGGAAATTTGTGAATCACATTCACAACCCAAAATAAAATGTAAATTACACTTACAATTCAATGTCCAATGTGAATCCAATTCACATCAACATTTAATTAACAAACGTAAATTACAAATAACTCTCTCTTATATATTATAAATCACATTTATAATACTTATAATTAATATGGATAGTGATATTCACATTATTCATATCCATGATAATTAAATCACATTTAATCATCTTGGATCTCTATTCTCATGTTCCTGAATAATATGAATCACATTCACATTATTCACATCTTTAATAATCAAATCACATTTAATTATCTAAGATAGCTCTCTTTATAATATGAATCAAAATCATATTATTCATGATAATTAAATTACATTTAATTATCCACTTTCTCAATGCTCGAAAACTTATATCAACAATGAAATTATCCATGAACTCTTTCGAGGATAATATGCTTTCTCCGCAGATACTTGGAGATAAGGACAAGGCGATTGTATTGTTCCACGTATAGTGACTTGGATATTGAGATCACATCTCAAATCCAGATCTTGGGCCTCCCAAATATGCTTGGTTAAATCAAGACCGCAAATCTAATCTTCACAATGCATCTGAATACATTCAGATCAAGGTCTAATATTTGGACTAAGATCAGATTACTTCTCTACGGAGAGGAGTCACTAAAATCCAGACCTGTTTCTTCACTCCCTAGGAATGGAAGTGTCATGGTTATACAACCATTTATGATCACATCACCCTCATGTATTCTTAATACCTCTACATCATGTATATTGGAAGACCCATATCTAATCCGAAGCATAAGATCAATTTCCACATTGTCTACTTCAGAGATTTATTATCAAGTTTCTCATTCTATCATTGGGAGTTTGTATAGATCATATACTTTCCAAAAGTATATATCATACCAAGGTGTTGATCATATACTTTCTAAAAGCATATATCAAACCTACAAATTCAGTCAAGCTTCCAAAGCGAGACAACCGTGCACGGAATTTGATTCTTCCCAATATCTCATGAGTGAGCTCATGTCTTCCTGTTCAACAATGAACCTGTATGATCCCTTTGAGAGATCATATTACTCATATGCCCTTGCATGCATACCAGTGCGTCGGTGTATAGACCTTGATTTGGTCATCAACATATTGGTCTGCCAAATGTACATACTCAGACATATAGTAACACATCTATCTCCGGTCAGAGGATGCGTACCTATATTGTGACTGCATACAATATAGGACTTTGGTTATCTCAATCTCGTTAAGTCAACTCTTTGACCTAACTAATCTAACACCTCCGAATCTATATTCCTACGCAGAGGACCTTCATCAAGAGGTCGGTCACATATCAGTCTATGTGAGAAAGGATTGCCATCTCGTACTCAAGCTTGAGATCATCTCTTAATAATCATTTAATGGTTCTTGATGAGTCTTCAATCTAACTCTTTAGATGTTCTTCCAAGCACCAGCTTCTATGAATCAATAATTGAATCAACAGTTGTATCATTATCAAGATGGCCATGGTACATAACCCTAATTGTACTAAGGGGCCTATTATGCAAATTATTTATTCTTCATTTCAGATTAGGGAATGATAATTTGCAATAACATATATTGCATAATGGCTCGTCGTGGGCTCGCATGTCCGACATAGGGACTCGATAGTGGTGGAGAAATCATGGTGTATTTTCTAATTTTTAAAATACGAATTAATACGTACTTTGAGATAATACAATATATTCAAGTAACAATCAAGTTTGTTTATTGAATTGGATTGATAATTGATTTAAAATGATTAAATTAATTATACCCAATTAAAATACTCTATTATGAATAGAGTTGGTGTTTCCCTTGGAAGAATTAATCATAGTGAATATGATTTCATAATGATCTATTAGAATTTGAATATGAGGTGGAGGATCACATAAGTGACATCCATGGTCTCCCATCAAGGTGAAGGGTTCTGTTGACAGATATTGTATGTAGGAGATGTATGTCCGAAATGGCAGCTCCGGCATACAATCCATTTGGATCGGGATCTTCGCTTCTCGAAAGAGTAAGGACGTACACGTAGTGCCCCAATATCGGGTCCTCGTATTATTGGGGCGATATTGGATTGCGCATAGCGAGTTTTATTCATGTTGACAGTTGGTTCAATTAATGGCGGGTCAACATCACCTTAGGGGTGGTGGGCTCGGGTATTAAAGACCGAATTAGGAGATGTAAGTTGGACTTGCAAGGAGGAATGTGTTCCCGCTTCTTTTTATCTGAGTTACAGGTTCTCATATTATTGGGATGTGACGAAGATAAGGAGATCCTAGATCTTGATTGATATATACTGGTAAGTATATCTCTTACATTGAAAGTAATTAAGGGAATGAACTTTCAATGTTGATAATGTAAGAAAACTTTGATATAACAAATTCCTAAATCAAAGTAAAATATATATTTATATATTTATGCAAATTTCTTATTTCAGATAATCCTCAATAAACCTACTAAATACTATACTCAATAACAACCAGTAAAATATCATGGATTGGATCCATGATCAAGGTATTGTACTTGTAGTTGGACACATAATGTATGTGGTTGCAATTTGCAAGTTTCCTCATAATAATGAGGAATGACAATTGAATAGACAATAGATCTACAACGTTAGGGTTTGTATGTCTCTATAGTCTTGATCTCTCATTGAATGTACTTTGGAAGTGACATGTCAATGATGATCACAATTGTCAAATAATCCTTATTAAATTCTAAGAAGATGTTCTGGCATACATTTGTGCTCTTGACATTTAATCATGAATGACATGATTCACTGCATTATGCAGAATGGTGGCTCTATAAGAGATGATGTATTCAAAATGTTTGAATACCTACCTAAACCGAAGTCTTTAATAGTAAAGATGTATGTAGATATCATGAGTGTCATCATCCTACTATCTATACTCTACTCATTCAGGAAGCTTCATAGTATTCATATTTTATGAATTAAATGAAGCATGTATAAATGTCGAAATATTCTATATTGAAATCTTTCGTATTCAACGTAAGAGATCCTTTTTTTCTTAAGCAATTGTTGTTTAGAGATGAAAGGAGCGCAATGGAAGCATGGGTCAGACCCAATATAGAAGAAAAGTTAAAGAGTTGACTGTACTTCTATGGTTTCCACACATATGACATCCAAAGACTTGGATGAATGGCAAAACTTCAATGAGATGACGTATTGATAGTATGACTATCAAGTCTATCTAGATCTTTAGAGAAGGACTCGGATAGTGCATCGGAATAATCTACATTTAATCATTGAAATTGACTTTTTTATTGGATAAGATTAAAAGTCTAATAATTGTATCTCTTTTTTTCTAGTAACACTTGCAATTGGTTGCATATGTTTTAGAAAATTCGAAAAAAGATGATCTTAAGGTTTAATAGTCATCCACATGGTTATTGATGCAATTGTTGCAACAATCTCTATTGGATAGATAGACTTCATATTTTCAGTGGGAGAGCCCTTAGTCTTAGAGAATGTCTCTACTACATAGATATTAGAAAACACTCATAGTTTATTTCTAAATGTTGGAAATGGACATGAATTCTGGAATAGACCTATCATAAAGAGTTATGATGGATATATTTCAGATAGTATTTTGATACCTGGAGGACTCCACTAAATTAGAAAATTAAGGAATGGTTCAGTAACATTTCTAAATACTGAAAATTAAACCTTATAAGATCAATAGGGAGATAAAGATCATTTGACAATGATCTCGCATCAAACCTTGGACATTAGTCTGCTGATGAAATCAATAGACTAGTAAGAGATGAACTTTAGAATGTCTGAAATCTCGAATCTTAAATAATTTTGAATATTGTATTCAAAGTAAAATTGTCAAATGCACCCTTCTCTGGGAATGGTATAAGATGCCAAGGTATTCAAGATCTCATACATATTGATGTATGCGGATCATCTATATCATAATAAACATCGATGACATGTGATATCATTTGATGATTAATTATGATATGATATTTCTTCCCTTAGCCTAAGAAAGCTCTGAAATGTTCAATGATTTCATAATTTTTGTTTTAGAATCAAAGTTTGAAGGAAGATGTAATGAATTTGATCTAGCCTAGGTAGCTTATACCTATTAGATGAATTCAAAGGAATACCTTATGGAGGTATGAATGTCATTCCTATCTCAATCCTCCTAATACATCTAAACTCATTATAGTTGTAGGGAGATACAATTAGATCATGTGTCACATGATTTTATCAATGATGAATATTAGCATAATTACCTCTTAGTTTCCAAGGTATATATGTAGTAGAGACTACAATATATATCCTTAATAAGGTTTCCATTCTACTATGCTGGAATCTAGTACCAGAGAGTGCTACTTCATTAGTAAAATAAAGGATGGTATTGGATGCCTACTTTATGACCTTGAGATTCTTAAAAGATACCATCTCTAAGGATATGATTCTTAGAGGATGACTCTCTGGAGAATCAAGATAAAAATGAAGTAAAAGGAACTAACAAAATCTTGAGAAGATATTGAGGCTCCTGAAATTGGAAAGTAAAAGACAATTAAATATGAAACACTAATACCTCTTCAAATGAGTTAGAGGATGTATTTTATGTGTCAGAGAAATCTCACAATGATCGAACTTCTTGTGATGAAGCATCTATAGATCATGTCATGAAAGATGGATGTTAGAAATTAAGTCTAACGTAGACTTCGTATACAAATGTTGTATATGGGCCCTTGAGGATCCACCTATATGGGTAAGACTCGTTAAGGTATAAATGGATCTTTAAGAGAAAGAAGAAACCTGATGAGAAGGTAGAGACCTTCAAATCACGGCTCGTAGCCATGTGTTACACAATGAATAGAAGACATCGCTTGCGATGAGACTTGCTCTCCAATGATCTTGCTTAAACCCATAAGAATATTGATAACTATAGCTACACAACTTCACTTTGACATCTACGAGATTTGAGTCAAGATTGCATTCCTCTATGAATACCTCTACGAGGATATTTACCTGATGTAGCCCCAGGACTTCATGGTTTCGGAAAGCAAGGTGTGTAAGCTAAATACCTCCATCTGTGGACCCAAATAATCTTCTTGTAGTTGGAACATCAGATTTGATGAAATCATAAATGTTATGATTTCTGATAGAATCTTAATGTACCATGTGAAGCTTAGTGGGAGTGCCATTGTGTTCATCATGCTAAATGTAGATAATATCCTAGTCATTTGGAATGATATAAGGATAATAATAAGTATTTTTATAGACTGGTTATTCCATACCTTGAGACATGATCTCAAGATACCTCTTGGACCTTAGTTCTAAAGATGTTCAGAAGAAAAGAGAAGAGGGTATTGGGACTGGCACATTAGTAGTACCTTGGACGTGTTCCATTTTTTGGAAATTCCAAGAAAGGCTTCCTTCCCTTAAGATATGGTACTGACCTATCCTAAAAGGATAGCACCTCAAAGAGTCTGAGTAAATAAATGCTAAAACTACTTGCCCTTGTGCGTCAGGTGTGAGAAGTCGGGTGAATGCTACCTGTGTACAAAAGTCAGATATCTGCCATGTAGTGGGAGTAGTAAATGTTACTAATCCTACTAAGGAGATGAAATACTTGATTGCAATAATAACAATATCTTCAAAATATTTTGAGACAGTGATCTAAAGTCTTATTTTCAAGAACTTAAGACTTTATAGATAGTGATCTAAAAGGTCTTAATTATGGATACCTTAGGAGATAGAGATCTTCAGGAATAAGGGTATTCTAATAAATATTATGGACATACTGGTTATAACAATTATTAAGTTATAGTGTCAAGGACACTATAACTGACAAGATGGAGTATTTGTTTTATAAGATGAAACATTAGCATTGGATGCGAGCACTGTTACTAGGGGATATGCAAGTGTCGTAAAAGGACATGGCGTAGTATCGCGGGAACAGAGTGACTGGTCAGCTTACCTATCTATTTTTCTAAATAAGCCTATGATTGTGACATGAGTGAGGGTATAAATGATTAGCCCCTTAATGGCTCTTTAGGCTAGTGGGAGATTGTTGGACATGCAAGCCCACGGCGAGCCAATATGCAATAAATGTTATTGCAAAATATCACTCCTTGATCTGGAAATGAAGAATAAATAATTTGCATATTAGGTCCCATAGTACAATTAGGGTTATGTACCATGGCCATCTTGATAATAATACAACTGTTGATTCAATTATTGAATCATAGAGGCTGCTGCTTGGATGAATACCTAAAGAGTTAGATTGAGGACTCATAAAGTACCGTCAAATGATTGTTAAGAGATGATATCCAGCCTGAGTAGGAGATGGCAATCCTTTCTTACTTGGCTGATATCTGACCGACCTCTTGATGCAGGTCCTCTACATGGGAATAGAGATTCGGAGGTGTCAGATTAGTTAGGTCAAAGAGTTGACTTAACGAGATCAAGATAACCAAAGTCCTATTTCGTATGTTGTAACGATATAGGCAGGCATCCTCTGACTGGAGACAGATGTGTTACTATATGTGTACATTTGGAAGACCAATAGGTTGATGAATTAATAAAGGTCTATACACCAACGCGTTCGTATGCATATAAGGGTATATGAGTAATACGATCTCTCAAAGGGATCATACATGTTCATCACTAAACCAGAAGACATGAGCTCACTCATGAGATATTGGGAAGAATCAAATTCTGTGCACGGTCGTCTAGCTTTGGATGCTATACTGAATTTGTATGTTTGATATATACTTTGGGAAAAGTATATGATCAACACCTGGGTGTGATATATGCTTTTGGAAAGCATATGATTGATACCAACTCCAAATGATCGAATGAGAAATTTGATGATAAAACTCTGAAGTAGTCAGTGTAAAATTGATCTTATACTTTGGGTTTATTCTGGGTCTTCCAGTATGTAGGATGTACAGATATTGGGAATATACGAGGGTTATGTGATCATAAACGATTGTATAACCATGACGCTTCCATTTTGTGGAGTGATGATACAGGTCTGGATTTTAGTGACTCCTCTCATAGAGAAGTAATCTCATCTCAGTCCAAATGTTGGACATTGATCCGAATGTGATTCAGATGTAATGAGAAGATTAGATTTGCAAGCTTGATTTAATGAAGCATCTATGGGAGTTCCGCAAGATCTGGATTTGAGATACGATCTCAATATCCAAGTCACTATACGTGGAACAATACAATCACCTAGTCCTTATCTCCAAGTATCCACGGAGGAAGCGCATTATCCTTGAAAGAGTTCATGGATAATTTCATTGTTGATATATGTATCTGAGCATTGAGAAAAGTGGATAATTTAAATGTGATTCAATTATCATGTATAATATGAATTTTATTCATATTATAAGGAGAGTTATCTAATATAATTAAATGTGATTTAATTATCAAAGACGTGAATAATGTGAATGTGATTCATGTTATTTGGGCACATGAGAAAAGAGATCCAAGATGATTAAGTGTGATTTAGTTATCATGGATATGATAATGTGGATAGCACTATCCATATATAAAATGTGATTTATAATATATTAAAGAGAGCATATTACGATTTATATTTGTTGATTAATTATTAAGGTGAATTGGATTCACATCGAATGATTAATTGAAAATATAATTACATTTTGTTTTGGGTTGTGAATGGGATTCACATAATTTCAATGGCTTGATTGAAGTTTTTCACAAGATAATTGTGAATTATTTTTGTGAAAAATATTACAACAATTGTTGTTGTAAATCTTGGAGATATCATAAGATAATGAGATCTCATGAGATAATGAGATCTCATGAGATTATGGTTGTTGTCCTATTTTTAGGGGATTGGTTTAGTCTTCTCATTATCTCTTCTCTAGTCAAATGCTATTTAAATTGGAATTAATTATGTTGATCTATCAATATGAATTAATTCAAACTAATTGAATTGTTGTTGTATTTTTACAATAATATCTTATCCATTGAAAGAAACACAAATCAATCTCAACCATTCATTGTGTGTTGTCCATGAATTGAGATACATGACTACCAAAACCCTATATAAGAAGAGGCACCCCGTTACTCTTTGAGATGCGTTTTTCGACAACAATGGATGTTCTCTTTCTCTCTCTCTATCTACATGTCATGCGCCTCTCTCCCTCTCTCTCTTATGGCCATCCACCATGGAGCCATTGAGAGATTTGCCTTTACCGCAACATCATCGATATGCTGCCGGAGTATTTGCTCATGGATTTCCGTCTCATTCGATGCGCCTCGCTCGCGAATAAGACATTGGATCTCATGTGACGAGATCAGGAGATCCGCCGCTTGGATCATCAACATGGATTGCAAGGAGCACACGTCTCATCAATGCGCTCACAAGCGTCTCCTTCGTCGGTTATGACTTGAGACAGGAGGTCTCTTTGTTTAGAGACTTGATTGCAACCACGTTTCAACAGGTAACCCTTGCACCTAATTGTGGTTTAGAAGAAATGATCCGAGAAAGGTTCTTGGATCATGTGGTTTCATCACATTTAAAAATTTTAAATTCCACACGATTGCATTCAACGCGATCCACATGCTTTCGTGGCGCACTTAGGATAATCCCATAACCTTCAGAGGCAACAGGAAGAATTCTAAAGGAGGTTGTTGTCGGTGATGTTCGATCAAGAGGATCTCATCCGATCTTCCTCCAAAGCGAAGCTTGAAGCTCTGTCCTCATTCCTGCTACATTCCTACGTCGACCAGATATATCGCTGAGGTTCGATGATCGCTATCTATGGATCTGGAGCTAGAAGTGGTCGATGATAGAAAATGTGCTCTAGATTTCAAATCTCAGCTCAAGTAGTGATCATGGACTTGCAGATAACTTTATTGCTTGAGACAAAGATCTCCGACTGCCTTATTAGCTGAAAAGAAAGCAAATGGAAGGTGGGCGTGTGACTCTGGAAGACGGTGGTTGGAAGTTGAGTTGAATTCATATTTCAATAAATTTAGGGTGCTCAAATGTCAAAAGAAGGATGGAAAAGGAATGGGTGATGTGATGCGGGTGTCGGAGATTGAAAACAACTCAAATGGGCCTTCGTTGATTGGAGGTCGGTCGAAAAATGATATAATCTACACAAATTAAAACACAATTGCTAAAAATTGAATATATAGATTAAGGTAATTTACCTATACTTGTCCTACGGATGATGAAGTAGGTATCCCGACCTAGATTCACTCGTTATGCGAAGAAACTGGACAATGCGGTGGAGGAATCTAACGATGTATGGATCACAATTTCCATAGCCAAACTACACCCTCAGTTGTGGGATTTGGCTCTGTCGCAACCTCTTCCTCTAGTACTCAACCTCATGCGTAAAATCCAAATGGAAACGAATTCAGATGGTGAGGTTGATCTGGAGGAGCTTAAATAGGGGATGAGCATGGAGAAATTTAAAAATGGGATTGCACGTGGATCGAGGTTGTATCTGTGAAATTATTAAATGGTCGATGGATTACGTTATTTGGGCAAAATAATTCATGAATGAAACAAGAGCTAAAGGTGATCGGATCATGCAGGAAAATTCAGAGAAGGATGGTGATCAAGCAGGTTTAATCGGGTGGAGTTGGGACTGAAGAGTTGACCCAGGTCAACCTGAAGGGATGGCTGACCAAATAAGACAAACCCCCAAAAGGACAAGAACAATGTAAAAATGGAAAATAAATTAAAATAAATAGGAAAATGAATTAAAATTTATTATATAAATAAAAAATCAATAAATAATTAAACTTATTTGTGGTAATTTTTAATAAATTAAATAAATTTAATAATTAGGTAAAAAACATTCCTTTATTCATAAGTATATATACCTATATATGTAAAACATGGATTTTTAATTGTTACAGATAATTATATAATTTAATAATATATTAATTAACAAAAAATTTTAAGGATTTTAAAGACATTTTTATGTTTATTTTTATGAAATCACTTATTAGGTCAAATAAATAGATATATTTACAGTGTAGGTATGCCATACCTACACAATATGTTCATGAATTTATTTTTTGATTATTTTGGATTTAATTGTTTTTGTTTGCATTTTATATACATCAAATACAATATATATAATAACTAAAAATACAATATGAGCAAATTTTCAAGGAAAATAAATAAATAATAAATAATATAAAGTACAACATACATACAAATATACAATGCAATACAGAAAGCCACCTTTCACATTTTAACTCAGAAATTAATGAAACTACTTTCATTTTTAAACTAATTTAATTTAGAATACAATAAAAATGAGTTTGATTTTTTTTGAGTTTTTGTGGAGAAGATATTGATCTGACAAGTTAGACATTGCTGCTTTTCAAAGTGTTATTATTTTAACTATGTACAAGTTCTCTTCTTGAAATAATTTTTAATATTTACAACCAATTTGTATGTACCAGATCCAAGAAGAAAACAATTTTATTTGAGGTGAATTTGCTGATAAATAAAATTGAATAAGAAAATTTATACATTATGTGTAATTTATACAAGTGATGAATAATGAATAGATACTATTTTTTCTAAATTTTTCTAATGATGGCATTATCTCCCCCTACTTTATTTCTTACCGATCAAGTAAAGTCTTGGCCTTCTCTTGGGGTCAGAATCAACCTGCATTTAATTCAAATAAGCAGTCTCCTGGTTTTCTTTATTTTTCCTTTAGTTATTTATTAATTTAACGTTTAAAATAATGATAAATATACAATATATACAAAAGAATGAGGATTTATAAAAACAAATATTTATTAATATTTAAAGGTGTTTGTAAGGAATTTTAAGCAAAATTTAATGAGTGAAGATGATGAAATGCATATTCATCAATAATATATTATACTTAGATTTTTAGGGTCTTCTTAATATTTTATTCATTATTTCCTCCTGTTTCCCCATACTTCATTCATGGTCAACCTAGTCTATATTTGACTTGGTCTCAAGGTTCAACGTCAGTCGGTGTCATAGATACTTCCTTTATCTTACTTTTCTTCCTTTTATTCTTTTAATATGGGTTAAATTCAAGTATTTATACAGTATTTATATATTTATGTGATGATGTTAATTCACGCAAGTTAGTGATATTTACATGTATTTTACTAGGGGTTTTAAGCCAATATGAAATAATAAAGGTGAATTAATGAGAATTCATCACCCCTGATACTTAGCTTTGTTAGTCCCTAGAAAACATTTATTAGAGAATAACTGCTGAAAAAGAAAATAAAGAAAAGTAAAAGAAAGAACTTAGAATGATTATGACTTTTAAACTTATCTTCATAAAATCAAAGTTTGGAGCATAATCAGTCCTTTGGATTGTTAGTTTAGAGGAACCTTATTGTCAATAAGATTTAAAAATCAATAGCCCATAAATTCTACAACTCTCTTTTCAATTCACCTTAATAGTCAGGTCAGAACAAGTCTTTTCATACACAAACTCTTATGGCTACGAATCTCACTTTTACAGTGAATGTGAAATGGTAGATCCCCACATTTTAAAGTGTCAAAGAAACAGTTTTTCCAGCAACATAAACTTAATTCCTCGATATTGCTACTGTTTCCTCGAGGAGCGGGGTATTTCCTTCTAAGTTCAAGTGCAACTGGCTCCATGAAGTAGGGGTGGAGAAGAGCATGGATTGTGACCAGTGTAGCCACATATACTTTGGAGCTTGGCTAGTGTAGACAAGTCTCCAGTTGCAGGCAACCTTGTAAACTTTGACTTTGAAGCATAAGCCTTGCTTATTTATACATTATTGAGATGAAAATGATCTTTCACTAACTTTTTGACTGTCTAACTTCTTGTTCTTTTTTGAATGTTTTAGAATGACACCAATTACATGAGGAGTTTTTGTTCTTGAGCCAGTAGACTATACATCTTTTGAAGCTTTATTGCAACCCACAACATCCTATATTTCGACATCGATGCCACTGGATTAGGTTGGGGTACACTGGCCTCCTATTAGGGCAACATATGTTTCTAACCAAGTGCTTCTCAAGCTAGAGAATTCTGCTCTTCACCACCCCATTTGAGTTGAGATGTATATACTGTGCTTGTCAAAGTTAGGCTATTGTCAACAAGGGTAATGCGTGTGTCATGAGATATTCTACCTAGGCCAATCAAGATACATGTGAACATAGTTTTATGGACACAATGTATTAAGCCACATTGACCTGAAAAGACATAATTCCAGTTCCTATAAAGTTCTTTTGAAATTAAGTGGATTAAGGTCTAAACCAAGCTCCAATCTTCGGATTTTACTCCATACTAGTTCAATTGTCAAATTCATTATGAAAATTATGCATGAAAATGTAAAGGGTTTTTAGTGAAGTATATTTTTTGGTTTTGAACTTTTTATGTGGTTTGTGAAGATTTTACATTTTTTTATGAATTTTTTAGATCTTTTTTTGTTTTTAAAGGGTTAGTGAATTGCAAGTATTTACAAATAATCGCAACGATCGTGTACACATTTATAAAGGATATTATATACAAGTTTATATAGGAATTTTACAAGGAGGTATTTTACCATGGTTTGTAATTTTCCAATAGTTTGTTCAAAACATTTCACAATCATTTTTTATAGTCTTTTGCCAAATAGTTTCGAAACAAGATCTTACAAAAAAACTACACATCTTTAGCAGAATTCTTCAATCTTTTTATTAATTACATGTATACATTATGTTAGATCCATATTATTGAAAACACATGAAAGTACGAGTTATGTCTAAATTATATATACAATATATACGACCCCCCATACTTACCTCAAACTATGTCCTCATAGTGACCAAGGAGTAATAAAGGAAGACATAACTTGTGCTCAGTATATAAGAATTTTATGCCAAAATGACTCAGTGAAAGAATGAGAAGTTTGCCATCCCCCTATACTTAGGATCAACTAATCCTAAGTATAGAAGACTATAACCTAAGTGAGGATGATAGAGGGTGAGAATATACAAAATCAACGGCTCAACTTGTCTCCTCCTATACTTATGGTAAAGAGTCCGTAATTATATAACAAAATATCAACAAGTTACAGGACAAGTAAGGGAACCAAAAGGAAAAACTCTGGTCACTCATAACCCCTATACTTAGTATCTAGTCATCGTAAGTCTAGCACTGATGAAAGGGATGAATGAATAAAATAGAAGAAGTAATGAAAGGAAAACTAACAAAGATATGTAAATTTCGGTAGCTCAAGTGTTTGAATCTTTTGTAACCATCTCGAGGTCTTTCTACTCTTACCCACTTATTCAGAGGCCTTCCTACTATATATTTGTATCATGGGACCTCAGTTGAACCTTCGAATGTCTGAAAAGGTATGCATGCAAAAGCCCCCTCATATCAGAATTCCCTCAGCTACTACATATCCTTCCACGAGGTTACTGGGAGCTATTCTTGAAATTCCATTTCAATGGAAATAGATAACAAACAAGAATGTATCATGCTCTAAATATGGGTTCAGCAACTGCCCATTGATCACGTGCCTCATTCGACATCCCAGATATGACGATGCTATGTTGTCACGCATAGTCTTCATAAAAAACGACCCAGACCATTTGCTTTTCAATTTGACTGGGATTATCTTAAACTTTGCATCAAACAACCACACCATATAACTAGTCTTGAAAAGTCGTTCATTTGATATGATTGTCATTCCATCATTGGACTTTATTTTTCTACATTAGGTTGTTATCATATACATGGTGTCTTAATTATAGGAGTCTGATCAAATAAATATGTTTGTTCTTACCTGATGCTTGTGAGTCTAAATTATAGATGTTAACTTCCCCAAGTGATTTGTAATCAATTTGATAGGTAGATGACAAGGCTTTCCATATACAAGTCGATAGGGAGAGATTCCTAACGGAGTCTTGTAAGTAGTATGATAAGCCCATAGAACAGAATCAAGGAGTTGAGACCGGTTCTTCATATCCGGTCTAACAAGTTTTTGTATAATACTCTTTGTCTCCCTGTTCATGATTTCAGCTGATCCATTAGACTGTGGGTGGTAAGGAGATGTGACAAGATGATGAATGCCATACTCCATCACAAGTTTCTTGACTTCTCTATTTATGAAATGTCTACCGCCATCTGTTATTAGATTTTTGGGAATTCTGAATCGTGAGATAGTGTTGTCCTTGAGAATGCAACAAACCATATGGCTATCTATAGATTAGGTGGAGATAGACTCCACCCAATGACACACATAGTTTATGACAAGTAGTATGTGTTCATATCTATGACTGTTGAGAAACAGACCCATAAAGTCAATACTCTAAGCTTCAAATATATCAGATATTTGGATGATCTTGAGTGGCATTGAATATTTGGAACCAGAAGTTCCTCTCGGTTTCTATCAGTCAAGGCAACCTTTCACATAAGTTGCGGCATCCTTGAATAGTGTTGGCCATCAGAGGCCACACTGTAACACTTTCGTTATCATTTTATTTCCAAAATGGTGTCCTCCTGCTTTGAGCTTATGACATTGCTCGAGGTCACTAGTGTACTCCTCCAGATGAATGCACCTTCACCAAATGCAATCCGTACCTTCCCTGAAAAGGTATGGATCTTCCCACTAGTGGAAATGAATATCGAAAAAGAACTTGTCCTTTACTCGAGTCCAATCTTGCGGAACTCTTTCCGAGATGAGATAATTTACATTATTTGCATACCAAGTGAGCTATAATGGACTCAAAATTGAATAATCAGGAAAAGTCATTGTGATTGGTACACTACTCGGTAGAGTCTCTATACTCCTAATTTTGGAAAAATGTTCTCCTACCACATTCTTAACTATAGGTTTATCTCATTTCTCCAAAACAAATTCATGGAGCAGAAGTATGCAACGGAGTAATCGTAACTTACCATCCTTCTTTTACTATAAGTACCAAATGGCAGAGTGGTTTGCAAATATGATGAATTTTGAACTGAGAAGATGAGATCGAAACTTCTCAAAGGTGAAAACAATTGCGAGCAACTTTTTTTGTATCTGTAACTTTTATGGGCCTAATCAAGTGTATTTCTGGTATAATGTATTGCATACTACAACCCATCCTTGCATTGTCCTGATACAGCCCCAACAGTATCATCTGAAGCATCCATCATGATAACGATTGGGAGAGACCAATCAGGCGGTTGTAGGACATGCACTTGAGTAACCAGTTCTTTCAATTTATTGGAGTCTTGGAGGACCTTATCTTCAACAATGAATTCAGCCTCTTTGCCTAGAATCTAGTTAAAAGGTCGGGAAATCTTTTCAAAGTGTTGGATAAATCTTTTCTAAAATCCAACATGCCCAGGAAATGACCTCACTTGCAATAGTGTATGAGGATGCTCAAGTTTAGAAACGGCAATGCCATACCTCATTTAGAGATGATATAGCCCAACACAATTCCATGGATGACCATAAAGTGACTCTTCTCAACGAGAGCACTAAATTTCCTTACAACATCTCTTTGGCACTCGATCTAGATAAGAAAGCATGCATCAAAACTGACACCGTAGATTGAGAACTTATTCATTAAGAACTCTAGAAAGCTACCCAACATGTCAGAAAACTCATCCAACGTACACCTATGGAATGTACCAGGTGCATTACACAATCCAAAGGCCATATGTTTAAAGGTGTAGGTACCAAAAGGACAAGTGAATGTAGTTTTTTCCTTATCTTCAGGAGCAATTAACACTTCGTTATACCTAGAGTACCCATCGAAGAAACACAAGAACTATTTCCCTGTTAATATTTCGAGAACCTGAGAAAGATAACTTTCTTGGTCATTGAGTTCAAGCATTAATAATCTACACAAGCACACTATGACATAAGTACTCGGGTTGGAATCTTCTCTCCTTTGTCATTTGTTACAATTTTCATTGTAGACTTATTTGGGATCACATGTAATGGACTTATCCATTTAGAATAGGAGATGAGATAAATGAAGCCAGCATCACACCATTTCATTATCTCTTTCATGATAACTTCCCTGAGATAAGGATTCAGCCTACGCTGAAACTCATGGGACGACTTGTTGTCATTCACTAAGTAGATATGGTGTGAAAACAATGCCACATTTATCCCTCAGAGGTTCGAAATATTCCAACCAATTTCCATGCTATTTTTCTCTAGAACCTCTAGCAAGTGAGATTCTTGATCAATGGTAAGCGCAAACTTATGATGACCAAATATTGTTCATGCTTACCATAAGGAAGCAATACTTTAGATTTGTTGGAAGCAGCTTTAGTGCTACCTGGATCTGAATCAACTTTTCGATAGCCTCTAAGATGTGGTCAATGCATGATTTGTCAATGATATTTTGTTCTCCTTAGTTACTATTGGTTCATATAGTAAAACACCAAACATATATGCAATTGTTTCTTATTTTTTGATCTAGGATAGATCTTCATTAAACATCTCGATCAGCTCATTAGAGTAGGTCTTCTGATTGGTAAAGGAACTGAAATTGTCTAACTGAAATTCTCTATATTTTGGCATTATATATTACATATATACTTATCCATACCTCGTACTTTCACGTATTTTTGTATATATTATATACAATATACAATTATTTTTGTATATAATTATGGGCTGGGTAAAAAAAGGTTCAATAAAATTTTTTTTAAGCTGCTCAACACATTACTATTTTTCTTTAAATAAAATGACACAAAATTTAGGTCCAAATTAATCCATAAAGACAGGGGTCTCTGTGCAATTTCAGAAAACAATATTACAGTGCAAGTTATACACAGGGACTATTATGCAATTAAAAAACTTGAAAAGAAACTAATGTAATTTTCATGAAAAAAAATACACAAAATCTTTCTTCCTTCTTCTTCCTTGCTGGGCACGGGGAAGAACCCAAATGGTGGCGGATGGCATCGGCGGTGTCGGCGCCGCTCTCGGCCGCACACAGCGGCAGAGCCGTGCATGGCATCACGGCGGTCGGAGGGGACAGGGGTGCGGTGGGCGTGGCTGTCGGCAGCGAGAAAGGAGGAGCGCGGTGGCTGCGACTGTGATATCTGCTGGAGGGGCTGCGCACGGGCTGCGGCGGGAGCGCGCGGCCGGAGACACCGCGAGGAGGGGAGGGGGCTGGTTGCCGACCAGGGGCCGTGCGGTGACTGAGGCCGTCGGCTGGCGGCGGTGGGAAGAAGGAGGGGGCGGCGGCGGTGCCGCTGCTGCTCCCTCCGTATGCTTAGTTTTATTTATTTTTTTTATTTTTTTATTATTTTTTTGTTATAATTTGCTGTAATAAAAGAAACACTTTTTTGTTTTATTTTTTTTTAGTTTTTTTTTAAATTTGTTAAACAATAGATGCACGGGATGCGGAAATAAAATGATGTGGTGATGGTGTAGGTTGAAGGTGGTTTAGATGTGGTGTGCTAAAAAAATGCAAAGATACAAATGATGACAAGATGAAAATATGAAACAAAAAATTACCTACGATGAATGCGGTCGCCTATGTTGTGCTCATGAGAGAACGGTCTTCGCTCGAATCGCTGGCATATGATGAGCTCGAGCAGCGTGCAGATGCAGCTGCGATGTTGGCCAAAATGCCAATGGATCTCAGCGGAGAGAGGGCCGTCGTAGCTCAACCGCGGTTGCATCGCTGTCACCGATTCAACTCTGGGAACTAGGCTCTCCTCATATAAAGATGGATCGAAGGAAAAAATGAGGAGAATGAGATGTATATAAAGAGGAAAAAATAGATGTTGGAATTAAGATGGAGTGGGATGGAGGTTAATAAAATGGTGGAGTTGAATTAGAAGTTAGAAAAAATGGTGGAGTAATGGAGTTGAATTGGTGGTTATTGTAGAGAATGTAAAATAAATAAATAAATAATGTAAAATAAAGTAGGATACTTTAATTACAATAGAATAAAAGAGAAGAAAATAAATAGTGGAGAATTTACAAAAGAAGACAAACAACATGTACATTTTTTGTTTGGTTTTCTATTATGTATATTTTTTTATCCTTTTATAAGAGATTTTACAGCGGAAAAATACAGTAAAATAGTATAATCAAAATACAAAACAACCATAATTTTTTTGTATTTTTAAGTAAATGAGAAAGGTAAAATAGAAATGAAGAAAAAAATGAATATATACATAATATACAATGTACATCTAGGTCCCAAAATCCAACTTTTACAAATGAGCTCCGATTTTAATGAAACCATTTCCGTTGGATAGATAATTTTCTAACTTGAACTTTAAAAGTGAGTTTGGTGAATTCGGAGTTCATACGGAGCAGGAATTTAGCTTGGAAGTTGGACTTTACGGCTTTTTCTCTTTGGGATCTAGGAGCATTTAATTAAGATAAAATTTGTTTTGTATTTTTGTATTTTTATAAATAATTTTATGGATAAGTTGGAGAAAGAATTAGTCAAAAAGGAGTTGAAATGAAATTATTAAAAATACATGAAGTTTTGGGCTACTTACAAGTGAAAAACTCCTTCAATTTTGCGGCTTTTTATTGTTAATTTAATTTGTACAATCTAATATACATTAAGTTGTGTGTTTTATTTACAATAGTCATTTTGTTAATTTATTGATTTTATGGATATTATTCTGGGATTTTACTCGGGGATTTTGATAAGATCAAGATATTGAGATGATGAATCGCAGATTCATCAGTTTGACCGTGCTTTCTAGGTTTTCCTCTGTGAAGAGGAATTCTTGGATCTCAACATCATTCAAGGAAAGACTTAGTCCTCTTGTTTAAATAATATCACATTCGTTTGCACGAGGTGTAGATTGTTCGCTTTTCACAAATATGGTCTCTGCTAAGTTAGGTTCCATGATAATCTCTTAAGTAACTTGTCAATGTTGGAGCAAAAGATGATCTTTCGAGATGCATAATCGGTGTCTGCTTCGGCTATTCAAAGAAACAACCGACCAAGTATGATCGGTGTCTAGAGTAATGGTGTAAAGGAGTCCATGTCTAGGATATTGAAGTCTACTGGGGATTTCATTCATTGCACTATTACAATAACTTTTTCCAACACACCTCAGGGTCGCTTAATAGATCGATTAGTAAAGTGAAGGATAACCCTGGTTGATTTCAATGGACCAAGCTTGAATTCCTTGAGGAGAGAAGTGGGCATGTGGTTGATGGAAGAGCAGCTATCAAGTAGAGTTCGCTCGATTCTAATTGAAGATGTCACATTTTATTAAAGGTATACTTTGTCTTTCTTCTCTATTGGGAGATAATCGCACTGATGGTAGCCATGGTTGATATAAGTTTCTTGGCTTGGTTTCATCGACACTTACATGGTTGACACTTCGATGTACATACCTCATGAAGTCCTTTCTTCACGCTAGGTGTGTAGTCCATGGCTTTTAACAAGTTTCTTCTAAAAAGCTATTATGCAATATTTCCTAGACAACGATGCCATTTGTTTGAATCAGAATGACCTTCTAACCTAACAAGAGGATAGACCACTTAGTCACTGTAGCGACTGATTTTGGGTCGAACAACAATTGATCCACAAATAGATATGTAAATCAATGTGTGTGTGTGAGTTTAAATTTATTATAACTCTTCAAAACATGTGTATAGGTGCAAGTATGAAAGAGTATCGAACATTGGGAGGAAACGAGGTAGATGTGTTATTTATATTAATAATTTCAATTTAATAAAGATTTCTAGGTTTTAGTTTTACATGTTTTCAAGCATTTTGTTTCTTTTTCAATGTTTTATGGCTTTTTAATTATATTCTAATTTTTATTATTTTTAAGTGTTCTATAATTTTTATTTTATTTTCAATTTTAATTATTTTAATTTTGTAAATTTTTAAGTTCTTTTTTATTTTCAAAAGAAAGTAAGTACTATTATAGTTTTTTTTATAAAACAAACTAAAGAAAATGAAAATGAAGAAAATAAAGTATTTTTGTGTTTTTAGGATTTTCTATATTTTTAATGGATTTTATGGTAATTTTTTATGGATTTTTAATGTTATAAAAAATATTTTTATTTTTATGGGTTTTTAAAGTTATATAAAAGAACACAAAACATTGAGAATGATACATTCAGAGAACTGATTAGAGTTTTATAAATGGATATAAGTACAGAAAATACCCTAAGTTATTTTTCACATAAACTATGTATTTAAAGAAAAATAAGACATTGGATTTTTGTAGAATATTTTATGATTTTTATAAGTTTTAAGTGTTTTTAGATTTTAAGTTTTCTATTTTGTATTTTTAGTGGTTTTTGTATATGTGATAAAATATAATATATAGCAATTGATATTTTTTTTAGGAATTTGTTGATAGATATTTTAATTTACATGGATTTTTTGAGTAAAAACAAGGAAAATAGCAATGTTTTGCATTATAAAAAAAGGAAAAAAAATTAAATGCAAAATCAAAAATATAAGTGATGCATTAAGGTTCGAGGCAGTTATCCTAATTTTCCGACAATTTTTGTAATAGTGGAAGCAATTATTAAAAATAAAACAAGCAAAATAATTTAAATAACAAGAACAAGGACCTACCTACAATTACTGAAAACTTTTCATTAAATTATAATTATTTAAAACAAGTCTATGGTCGAATGTTACTACTTGCAATTAAAAACTCAACTTAATTCAAAACTAGTCGGGACTACATTGAAATTAATCAAAAACTTTCAAGCATTTCATACAGGTCAAGAGAATATAGGATAAAAGTTGCAAAATACCTAAAGGTCATCTCACATGGATTTGCATGTGAGGTGAGCAGGACTGGACCAAATGTAAATATGGGCACCACGAGGGTATGCATGCAAATAATCCAAATGTTATTGCACTTCCTTAAACATTTACATGACTTAAACTAAAAACACAAAGACGGAAGGAGTCGAGCAATATTACCCTCGGCATGCCTATGGGTCACGTGCTGCAAGATCGATGGTGGAGGTGCATCTACTTATATGACTTATGGCTCTAATCAAACAACCCTTCGTCGGTATCAAATGGTGAAGATTAGATCTGGCACTTTGCCTTCATCGAACGTTGGAGAAGGTGTTTTGAAGAACATGAATGAACTCCATATCAGAGATCCTTTGATCGATGCTATTTCCATCCTCAAATGATCTTTGATGCTCCTCACAATCTCAAAAGAATGCTAGAGTCCTTACACATTTGATGGACATGATTCATGGGTTCCATACCTAGCTTGGATGAAGTCTGGGGCTCTTGAAACATGTAGCACCTAAAAGCTAAGGTGGAGTACTCGAATCACCAAGATGGGGTACTAATGCCTTGGTCCATGCCCTTGAAGAAATGTGGCTTGAGGATGTTGCTCCTCGACCCTTATTTGAGCGAAAATAGTGGGGGTGAGGTGAGGTGATGGATCTCTAGTGATGGATGGAGGATGGAGACTGTTGTCCCAAGCTTTGCAAGCTCTAGAGGATCCATATGGTCAGGATGATGGAGAATTAAAAGGGGAAGCAGATGAAGTGGTAATAGGGGAGGAACAAATCAATAGCATGGTGAACAGTGGCAGGAGCCTAGTGCCTTGGCGTACTTGAGTTTTTGGGATTTTGTGAAGTCACAGTGATATTGAATGAAATAGAAGACTAAACTACACTAATAATTGAAATGTGAACATACACTTATGATAAGGCTCACCTGATCCAGACGACCTGGGAGCAAGACCTAGTGGAGTAGCTTCGTGGATGGGTTGTAACTTATCCTCCTCCACCTTCTCCTCGCCTCAAATCGATGGGGATGCCATCATATCACGAAGGCATGCTCCAGCTAAGGATATTATGGGGTTACGGTGTTAGAAAAATGGATTAGGGTTGCTGTGGGTTGAAGATGAACATTATATACTAGAGACCAAGACTGTGTTTTGACATTAGGGTTTCACAAGAATCGAGGGATGCCCCATGGAGATACGATTAATGCGTGATAGGTGGTTGTCATGCGAGGACATTTCATGAAGGAATCAGGTCAAAAGGAACAGTGGATCTGGTCGTCAACATAGGTGAAGATGGGCAACCGACCAGCTCTGACAGCCTTAGAGCATGGGGGTGTTGATCGGGGGTCAACACTCCTAGACTTCTGATTGGTCCACGTGGACTGCTATAGGATAAAATAAAATAAAAAAATAAAGAAAATACAAAATAAAATAGAAAACAATATAAAAAGTTCAAAACATAAAAATTATTTCATATTTTTAAAACTACATTATAGTGATTTTTATATTTTCATCAACTTATTTAATACGATATATTATTTATATACTATTATTTACATGTATTAATATCAATATTATTATGTATTTACAATTTTATTATCTTCATTTTATAAGTATTACCATATTTAAAAAATTTATTTATTTAAAACATTATTTAATACATATTTACACATTTATTTGAGAGTTTTAGTATTTTATTTCTCTGTACAAATAAATACATGTATGTACAATATAGGTGTATTATGCATATATATTAGGGTTTATTATTTCTTTTTGTGTATTTTTGTATGGTTTTGATTTTTATTTGTATTTTATTATCGATGATAAATAAGATGTAAAATACTTTAAAAATATAAGGGGACTAAGAATATATAGAATAAAATGTACTTGTTTATCGTATAGATGTACATGCACCATATTACCCCAATTAGTCAGCTTTTGTATCTTAACTCTATTTTAAATGAAATCACTTTTATTTTAAATATAATTAAATTTGAAATACAGTGGATTTGAGTTTTTTTTTATTTTGATTTCATACGGAGGATATATTAACCAATGAAGTTTTCTTTGTGGCCTTTTCAACTGGGTGTACTAAGTGGCACATGCATGATTTATTTTTTACAATAACTTTTTTATTTTCTAGACATTATTATGTACAAGTTTGATGTTGAACACATCTTTAATTGTATGGTTTATGACGATAAATAAAATACTACAAGTTTGAGCTATGTACACAATAGATTGTACTAAGATTTTTAGGGCTTCCTCGATATTTTTGTACATTATTTCACCCTATTTCCCCCTATTACATTCCTAGTCACCCTAGTCAATACTTGACTTGGTCTCGGGGTTTAGGATTAGTCAGTATTATAGATACTTCCTTCATCTTTCCTTTCTTCCCTTTATCTTTTTATTTTGGGTTTAAATGTAAGTGATTTTGCACTATTTATATATTAATGTGATGATGTTAATTCATGCAAGTCAGTGATATATACATGATTTTATAAGAGGTTTTAAGTCAATATGAAGAAATAAGGTTGAATGAATAAGAATTCATTAGTCACTCTATCACCAGAGACTATACTAAGTTCTGTTACAAACTTGCATAGCTTATGGAAACAATAATTATATCAAATGCAGTTGCTACATCTTATGCAATTATTACTTGACTTTGTTGAACATCTGTAGTGCTCTACTTTTTGCTAATCAGCTCGTAGCACCAACTTTCAATAGGAACATGAACTTCGAGATTGATTTCCTATCATACACATCTGATTGGAATTCTAAATCTATGTACCCTAAAACTTGGAGATCACTATCTCTATAAACCAAAACATGGTCTTGAGTTCATCTTAGGTACTTGAAGATGCTTTTCACTACACTTCAACGTTATTCTATAGAAGGATTGGTAACGGCTTTCCACTCCTACTACATGGCAGATATTTGGTTATGTACCCATAATGGCATACATCAGGCTTCCTACACCTGATGCATAGGAGCATCTAGCCATAGTTTCTTATCATCTAAACTTTGAGGTGCCATCACTTTAGGTAGGTTAATACCATGTCTTATTGGACAGAAGCCTTTCATGGAATTATCCAAATGGAACCTTTACGAAGCTTCATAGCCTTCATCAACGAATGAAGTTGTGGTGTTGCTCTATACAAATATCATCGTCGAAGTATACATTGAGGAACATAGTCTTGACATCCATCAGCATGATATTGTCATCGAGTTATGCAGCTATAATTAGCAATATCCTAGAGAATTTAGGCATGACCATTAGAGCGAATGTCTCATCCTAATTAATGCCTTCTCTATGTTAGTAGTCCATGGCTACAAGAAATGTTGTGAAGGTCCCTACCTTCCCATCAAGTCTCTTCTTTCTATTGATGATCCATTTACACATAATGGGTTTAACTCCAATAGATGGATATTTGAGGGTCGATACTCCATTCATATGCATGGAGTCTACTATAGATTTCATAGATAGAATTCATTCATCCATGACATGATCCGTTAATGCTCCATCATATGAATTAGGATCATCATCAAACTCTTCTAATACTTGTAATCAATCATATTATATAGTAGAGTCATGCCACCCTCGAACTCTTTCTAAGAAATACATGTGTATCATCTTATATTATCTTTTTAGTTTTTGGCATAGAAACTTTAGTGGTCTTGTTAGAATAAATTTGTTCCTTTTCTTCATTTTATCATAACTTTATTAAGGAATTTCTGCTCAATAAATTTGACATCCCTAGAGATAATTACTTTTCAAGTCTCAAGATCATAAAGTAGGCATCCAATTAAGTAGCACTCTTGAGTGAGAGATTCCATATTATTTGCATAAATGTTTTTAGCAACAACCAAACAACCCCAATTCTTAATTGTAATATACTTTCCTAGGTTTCAAACAATATCTCTTCTGATGCTTAGATATCCAATGAAGTAGCACTCTTGAGTGGGAGATTACATATTTCTTGCACCATGTTTATAGCATCAACCAAACAACTCCAATTCTTAAGTGTAATATACTTGCCCTTGTTTCATACCAAATCTCATGAGGGGCTTAGGGTATTAACTTACTTGACATAGACTGCAATCTTTACTATGTGTCCTTAAATACTAAGAGGTAGTTGTGTGTTTCTCATTATCGGTATTACCATGAGAAACATAGTTCTGTTGTGCCTTTGCATCTCTATAGAGTTGAGGAGTACATGGAGGAGTGAGGTTGGAAACTATTCCTCTCTCTTTAATGTATTCTTCGAAAGCATCTAAGTAGTATTCGACACTTCGATCATATCAGATTTGTTTGATCTTCCTTCACGGCTGGCCCTCAACCAAAGCCATGAATTCTTTAAAATTATCAAAGATTTCATACTTGTGGCATAATAGGAAGACAAAACACTACCAAGAATTGTCATCAATGAACATTGCAAAATATTGCTTTGCATTAATTGCTACGATAATAAATGGACTACATACATAGGTATATAATAGGTCAAGTATACCATCACATGTTGCACTATTCTTGGAAAAGGACGCCCTAGACATTTTGCCTTGGAAGCAATGCTCGAAAGTTGGTAAATCTGGATCTTTTAGAAAATTCAAAGATCCATCTTTTACCAATCTATTGATTTTATCAGTAGACACATATCCAAGTCTTTTATGACATACCATTTTCAAAAGATCTCATCATTCCTTGATCTTTTAGGTGTATTGTTATTAGTTGTATAAACATCCATGATTGATTAATTCATGTCCAATTTAAAGATTCCACTAGGCATTAGAAAATCATGTGATAGAAATTTACCATCATAACATCTAATAAGCCTTTCAAAAAATAGGAAATATTATCCATGTCTAACTAAATTAAATACATATAGGAAATTCCTTCTAACATTTGAGACATAAAGACATTCTCTAAAAGGTAGGAATCTTCCACTATATAATGATAGTCTACAGATTTCAATGGTAACCATTGAAACAGTTACATCAGATCCCATCAATATGGTTGTCTCCGCTTCATCATAGGTTCTTGAAACATATGCAACAAATTGCTTACATGATCTGAACGAAAGAATCAACAATCCAACTTCCTTCTATTCCTATAAGTACGTTGTTTTCAATGTTGAGTACAGATGTGTTACATGTCGAAGTCATACCTTTGCCTTTGACTTGTACAACCATTTCATTATAGGAGGCTTTCTCTTTCTTCATTGTGTCCTCAATAGACTTCAATGCAGAAAGTAACTCAACTTTTTTTAGTTTCCATTTGTTCATGTGGTATGACACAATGAAATTGATAAACGTCTTGGGGAGAGATAACAACATGAAGTCTATCAACATGTATACATCCATCAGACCCAAGAGTCCTCAGTTTAGAGATGTACCTAAACATTTTGAGTATATGTTCTCTAACTAAGGTGTATTATCTCATTTTGAAATGAAGCATGTCTTTCATCAAGTTGTAACGCTAAGTATGGTTCACATCACGAAACATCTACATCTCTTTCAGATCGGGTAGGATGTACCTAGTAGATGAAATGTCTATATATTGCTTCTAATGCACATTAGATAGGTATCCATGTATGTAGCATTGAGTGAACGATTTATCCTCATCATGCTTTTAGATGTAATATTGAGCATCGTCAATCCAAAGACAATCACGCTTCTCAATCGAGAGCAATACCATAGGCACTATAATGTGAGTACAAGTTTCAAATCACAGATCCAATACAAGTAATTTGGTCAGGTAAATCGATTAAGTTTGAGTAATTTATTGAGTGATTTAAGATATTTCATTTGGAATTAAAAGGTTTTCATTTTATTAATCTTGATTAAAGGTGTATTACTTTAAATCAATGATTTCTTACATTTTTATACTTTTATTGTCCTTTACCTTTTCAACTTTTGAAGCATGAGGTATGTTAATCAAATATCTCTATCGATATTTAAGATGTCCTTGTGATTTTCATCAGACCCCAATTATCAGATAACATTCAATTACAATGAAGAAATATGAAAGTTTTCAACCTCATTTCATCCTTAGTATTTGATCTCTAACACGCATGCCTACCATTTCTAAGTTGACATGGATGTGTTGTTAATTAAACCAATCTTCAATGAGGAAATATAATACACTATATGAAATTTAATATCACCTTAGTTATGTGAGGAACAATATTGGATTCAATACATATACTTCCCATCTCTTTGGAGAAACAC
This sequence comes from Ottelia alismoides, assembly GCA_037367405.1. NCBI lineage: Eukaryota > Viridiplantae > Streptophyta > Magnoliopsida > Alismatales > Hydrocharitaceae > Ottelia > Ottelia alismoides. The sequence continues at coordinate 348,193 of JAZKJV010004651.1, read as the reverse complement.
AGCTCGAGTTATGTGTGCTTATATTTGGAGTCATGGTTTTTCGCAATGACATGAGATAATTTATGCCACCATACGACATCCCATATCCTCTTTATATTGTTGATTAAATACTTCGAGCCATATTCACATTATTAATTAGTTAATGAAAATTCGATCATTACTACAAGTAATGGATTCTATGTATCTTCATTAATGTTTGGATTTTCCATGAGTTTTCAAAGTTTGTGTAGGTTTTGAATAATTTTGTGAAGAGTTTTGTGATTTATCCTTTTTCATTCCTTCTCTCAAATAAAAAAACTTCACTTTACTTTTAGTGGCTAAAATATTTACACTCACCCTCAATTTCCTTATATAGTAACACTTACATGCATATATCACTTATATTTTAGAAAATTAATCCTTTTTAAAATGTATATTCCTCATCTTTGTTTTAAAAATAAAACATATATAATATAACAAAAAATAAAATTATTAAAAATAGAATATTTAATGCACCACTTAGTATATGGTATTATTGCCCTCCATTTTTCCCTCCTTTCCTTAAATACTACATAAAAAAACCAAAATACTAAAATCTACATAAAAGTTACAAAAAGAAAAACAAATAAAAATTACTAACTTGAAAACATCAAAAAAAGAAAGATTAAATTATAAAAAAGCCCATGAACTATACATCATATTTCAATGTTATACCTGAACTTTAAGAGGTAACAATGCGGTACCCAAAATTTAAGATTTGTCACACTATGATCTATGACTACATATCATTCCAAACTTAAATTTCAGTAGAAAAGGACCTCATCGAGACAAATCTTAAAGCATGGGCATGCTTGCAAAAATCGTCTAACTAGGATGACTAGTCAGCCTAATTACTTGAATTGATATATTGGCCGACTCGATTAGGCATATTTGGCCATTAGTTGGGTATCTCGATTATTCGGGATAGTTGGACGATTAATCAACCAATTTCTGCAAGTCAGATCTGAGAACCCAAAATCCGACTACCCATTTAAGGAGATTTTAGGTTACTGTTAGACAACATGCCAACCCCCACCCACACTTGATAACCTTCAAATACCTGCCCAAGCGATCACTACATAGTCACCACCTGCTCTTGACCTTGGTTGTCGCCTGCTCTAGACCCGGTCGTCGCTTTCTCAAGTCACCGCTTGCTTAGTCGCCACCTACTCCATCCGGTTGTCGTCTACTCCGGTCACTGCCTAGTCTATTCGATCACGGTTAGGATTACTTATTTAATATTTTTGACATTTTTTAATAATTATTAGTTGGTTGGTTATGTTGTGCTGATTTGCTATCTTGGCATGCTCATATTATTTGGTATATGGTTCTGAATGGTCTATTTATTGGATGGTTCTTAAGAAGCTCATAATATTTATAAATAACTATCTACTACTAAGTAATAGTTCATTTTGTATTGCCAAAATTAGATTTATCCTTGTTAATTAGATTTTTACATACAATCAAGAATGTTTTATTATAAAATATTCTTTTGAGTGTCATATTATATCTTATACTCAAACATTGTTAAAACCATATTTACTCATAAAACAACATGAGTAATCACATTTCAGCACTTAAGTTGCTTATACAAGGACATGAAAATATATATTCGGTCCACAGAATGAGGGCATGCTAAATAATGTAAAAGGGTCTAAAAGAATAGACTAAATATTTATATTTTATAAATTGTGTTATAATCTAATTACACTATTTAGTACTTTGTTTAAACCCTTTAATATTGGCTTGAGCATCTTTATTATCATTGAAAAATTAAATTTTGCACGGAAATTAGCAATAAATGGTATATTCGTTACTATACTGTGAGTGACGGTCCTTATAGTAATGTTATGTCAGTGTTACTTTTCAAAATTTTAAGTAAAAAATAATCAATAAATTTTAAACTAAAAAATTATTGTCTAATTAGCTAAAACTTTGATAACTAACATGAATCCAGGGAATGGCAATCAATAGACAACTCATGTATTTCGATGACCTTCATTTCAACATGTGCATTCTTGATTTTAGAATCGAAGTTCCAACTTCAAGTACTATGAGTTGTCGTGGTTTGGTTGTTAACATATAAAATCATTTTACAATAAAAATTTATAAGGATAAATAAGGAACTCCACTTTTTAATAATTTGTCACAATATGTTGTATCTTTTAGAGTACCATGACACATTACGGTATAATAGTAATAATGGCTGCACATTTCCCAACATCCTAACTCATTAAGATATTTGTATGCATGAATAAAGATGATCGAACTCTTCCTCTGAGGCGAGAGATCACAAGCATTACTTTTGCTCCTAGTTAAGAGATCACATCATTTCTTTCGAGGTAACTAAACGTTTGTTTAGCACGGAAAATCTCAAGGAGAGGATCGTACCATCCGCACAAGGCGGGAGCGAAGTCACTGAAGCAATCCCTAACCAAGAATAACTAACTAAAACAACAACCAACTCACATTAAAATGAAATCGAGCAAGTAAACGCAGATGTGGATCAAAATTTATTATACCCTACAATAAATGTGTCTATAGGGACAAGCAGAGGAGGGGACAAACATTGGGAGACAAGTCAGTGTAGTAGTTATATTATTTATAAATAAATTATGAATAGGTAATATATGTGTATTTCATACAGTATTAACTCAATTAATTAATTAATAATTTGTGGGTTTTAGAATAAATAAAATAATTCTCTTATATATGTATCTAATTTAGATTTTATAATTGTTTATTTTTGTATAGTATTCTTATTTTTAGCTTCTTTTATTTTTAATAATAAATAAGGGTATATATAATTATAAATACAACTAAAAATTACCAAAAGATGTAAAATAAAATGTTTTTGCATTTTTATGATTTTCTGCTATTTCTATGATTTTATGGATATTTTTGCTATTTTTTATGTATTTTTAAAGTTCAAACTTTACAAACTCTGCGACTTAATAATTATGCTGAGTTTTTTTGAGATTTAAAAATGCTAAAAGGGTTCAAAAAATCACAAAACTAATTTCAATATATAATAATATGTGTAAATAAAAATACATAACATAAAGAAATATTTTTGGACTTTTTGAAGAGTTTTAATATAAGGATTTTGGAGGTTTTTTATTTTTATTGATTTTCTTTTTCTATTTTTAAGAATTTTTTTGTTTGTGAGGTACAAAATACATTACTAAACAAACATTTTTTGGGAATTTTTAAAAGCTATTTTATAATTTTTTAATTTTCTACCCCAAAAAGAAAATATATGTGCTCTTTTTTACTTTTTATGAATAAGAAAATGCGTAAAATGCAACATCAAACTATAGCATAGAAGATAATTGCATTAGACACATTACCCTATTTTTCATATTTTTTAGAGCATGGACGATAATTTTACAAAATATAAAACAAAATGAAAATTAATTGAATTAGTAGGGTCTATTTGCAATTAAAATAAAAGATTGTGGCCAATGTGCAAATAAACCAAATTTTTGAACTAATATTCAAAGTTTAAGTGTTAAACAACAATTATAAAAACCTGTAGCGGTCTACATGCAAAATTCCCACTCGCGTGGGGTGCCACAATAGGTGGCGTGGCGGAGGACTAAAGTGCAATTATAAAATAGGTCAAGGGAATACATGTAATTTATCCACTATCTTTTGAATGTATTAAAATATTTACAAGACTAAATAATAATTAGAAAATAAGCGGGGGGTCCTTGTAAATTACCCCTTAAGTGCTTTAGATCCAGTCATCGTCTTTATGATGCTTGTCTGATCGGATGGCTTTGGGCTCGTACCGCTTCACCTAGATTGGTGGATTGCAATTAGATCTGGCACTCATGGGAGTCCTTAAGCCAAAACAAGTATTAGTATTACCTCTTAAAGCATGGTTGCGACTGAGTCTCTAAACGAAGCGACCTTCTATCTCAAGTCCAATCCGTTGGAGGAGACGCTTGCAAGCGCATTGATGAAACGCGTTCTCCTCGCAATCCATGTTGATCATCCAAGCAACAAATATCCTGATATCATCACACGAGATACGACGTCTTCTTCACGAGCGAGGCGCACCGAAGGATACGGAGATCTACGAGCAAATAATCTGATAGCGTAACGACGCCATTACGATGATAGAGACTCTCTCTAGGACTTCCATGGTGGACGACCACAATGAGAGAGACGAAGAGGGGACGTGTAGAAAATGAGAGAGAGAGCAATAGTTGGTGTCTCCAACTTGTGTGTGTATGTAAAGAATAGCAAAGGGAGTGCCTCTCCTTTTATAATATTTTGAAATCTATGGATCTCAATCCATGAACAACACAAATCCAATGGCTCACATTGCCATGATTTTGTTGTAAATTTACACAACAATTAATTTGTTTAAAATAAATATATATTGAATAAATAATCAATATATAAATTAATTAAATCAAATAAACAAAGGAGAATTAGGAAGGAGGCATGCCTCCCTTCCATTTAGGGGGGGGCAACACACCTTGAATTCCAATTCATGGTGGTCGTCCATCCTCCTTAAAAGGAAGAAGGCACTCCTCTTCCTTTTTCATGAGATCTCTTATCCCATGACAATCTACATAATTTACAACAAATATTATTGTAAATTTATTTACAAAAAATAATTCATAATTATTTTATGAACATTGCAATGATACCATTAGAAACTTGTGAATAACATTCACAACCCAAAATAAAAAGTACATTACATTTTCAATTAATTGTCCGATGTGAATCCAAATCACATCAACATTTAATTAACAAATATAAATTATAAATTGCTCTATCTCATATATAATAAATCATATTTATAATATATATGATTAATATGGATAGTGCTATCCACATATTCATATCCATGATGATTAGATCAAATTTAATCATATTGGATCTCTAGTATCATATGCCCAAAAAATATGAATCGCATCCACATTATTCACATCCTTGATAATTAAATCTCATTTAATTATATAAGATAACTACACTTATAATATGAATCAAATTCATATTATTCATGATAATTAAATCATATTTAATTATCAATTTTCTCAGTGCTCGGATAAATATATCAACAATGAAATTATCCTGAACCCTTTCAAGGATAATATGCTTTCTCTGCAGATACATGGAGATAAGGAGAGGGTGATTGTATTGTTCCACGTATAGTGACTTGTATATTGAGATCACATCTCAAATCCAGATCTTGTGGACCTCCCAAAGATGCTTGATTAAATCAAGGACGTAGATCTAATCTTCTCATTACATCTGAATCACATTCTGATCAATGACCAACATTTGGACCATGATCAGATCAATTCTCTATGAAAGGAATCACTAAAATCCATAATGGTTTCATCACTCCCTCAGAATGGAAGTGTCATGGTTATACAATCGTTTATAATTACATCACCCTTTGGTATTCCTAATAGTTGTACATCCTACATACTCGAAGACTCGGAATAAACCCAAAGTATTAGATCAATTTTACATTGTCTACTTTAGGGATTTATCATTAAGTTTCTCATTAAACGATTGGGAGTTGGTATCGATCATATCCTTTCCAAAATCATATGTCATACCCATGTGTCGATTATATACTTTCCAAAAGCATATATCAAACCTACAAATTCAGTCAAGCTTCCAAAGCGAGATGACTGTGCATGGAATTTGAACTTCCCAATATATCATGAGTGAGATCATGTCTTCTGGTTCATTAAATGAACCTGTTTGATCCCTTTGGGAGATCATATTACTCATATGCCCTTATATGCACACCAGCGCGCTGGTTTATAGACCTTGATTAGGTCATCAACCTATTGGTCAGCCAAATGTACATACTCAGACATATAGTAACACATCTATCTTCGGTCAGAGGATGCGTGCCTATTTTGTGATAGCATACGACATAGGATCAACTCTTTTTGACCTTACTTATCTAACACCTCCGAAAATCAATTCCTATGCAAAAGACATGCATCAAGAGGTCGGTTAGATATCAGCCTATAGAGAAAGGATTGCCATCTCCTTCTTAGGTTGGAGATCATCTCTTAATAATCATTTGACGGTACTTGATGAGTCCTCAATCTAACACTTTAGATATTCATCGGAGCACCAGCCTTTATGATTCAATAATTGATTCAACAATTGTATCATCATTAAGATGACCATGGTACATAACACTAATTCTACTAAGGGACCTATTATGCAAGTTATTTAATCTTTATTTCATATCACGGAATGATATATGCAATAACAAATATTGCATAATGGCTCGTAGTGGGCTCGCATGTCCAACATTAATCAAACCAGAGTAGAAGGAAAAGGAAACCTAACTACCCTCATCGTGCCACCCCAGAAACGGTGCCATTTGTTGATTTGAAAATCTTGAGTTTTTCATTATTTGATGTGAAGAAAATGAAATATCAATAAGTGTGTCGTCATAACCCAAAACTGCTTCAAATAAAAATTATTTATCTAGTAGAAATAAAACAAAATTATTAACACTATTATTTTACCATTATATCTATGCATGATTGAACTCAGAAACACAACATTACCTGAGGGTTATTTAGTTATGGACAATTAATCAAGGAATCGTTTCCTTTTCTTTTTCTATTTTTGTTGTTTAAATGTCTTTCTAATTAATTTTAATTTTTTTATAGGTTTTTAGACAATTTTAGTTTTTTCATATTTTTCTAATATCAACTTTTTTATTTTAAAATATTATTTTTTTAAAAGCAAGAAATAAGTAAAAGATATAAACAATGGGAACAAAGGTTCTTTTTACATTTTTCAAAAATAGAAAAAATAGACAGAAAATAAAATTAAAAATCTTTTTGTTTTTATAAGATTTTATACTATTTCCAAAGTTTTCGTAAAATTTTTAGTATTTTTAAGGATTTTAAAATGACTAAAACTTATAAACATAACACATAGTAAATTTACTCCATTATTTTTGGGTCTTCTAAATATAAAATAAAATCAAAAACACTGAAATCAAGTCAAGACGGAAGATAATTTTCCAAACTTTAATTCAAGCATTTTTTATGTATTTTCCTTTTTTTTAATGAATTTATATGAATTTTTATATGTTTTCTGTGTTTTTAGTTTTTATGATTTTCTTATTGAATTTGAAATAAAATTTTTACAAGTGATAAAACTAATTAAAAGATAAGAACATTTTTTAGAGTTTTTAAAATACCTTTTAAATTTTAATGAACTTTTAAAGCTTAAAAGAATAAATTTTTGATTTTTTGGATTTTTAAAAATAAAAAAATAAAGAATTTTTTCAAATAACAATTATGAGAGGTAAAACTTATTAACAAATACAAATTAATTTTTAGGGATTTTAATGAATTAGTTATCTACTTATTAGAAGCAATTAAAAACTAAATAATTCATCAACTATAGAAGGACCAATGCGCAAGTACTTGAAGTTTCAGGACAAATTGATAAAAAATAAAAAATCTAGGGGTCTAGATATAAAATTCTCACACATCACACGTCAAAGAGCACGTGAGTCTTGCTAGAATGGACCCTAATGCAAATAGTTCAAATTTATGGATGAAACAATAACAAAAACATATATCAATTTATTGTAATTTTCCCAAAATTCATGGGGTAACGCACGTGGATCTGTATACACAGGAGTAAAATGCAAATATTTAAACTAATAAGGGCCTACATGAAATTATTCAAATCATCTCAAGCATACATGAGTTCTCTTTGGATTTATTTACAAAAAAAGAAAGCGCATGAAGGAAATAGTAAAATCAGCCATGAGGCATGCCTTGCACGTGCTGATCAGATGGCTAAAATAAGGTGTTGTAGATTTAATCATGCATCTCTAAATTGAAGCTGGGGGGATGGCTGTGATACGATCTAGAAAGAGGTGTTCTTGATCCAACGCTCTTAAAGACCCCTGGAAGAACTGATATGAAGGAATTATTCGAGCGAGGAAATTCGATAAGATAACATTATTTGGGTAAAGAAATTAAGTGAGAAAAGTGAAAGGATCAGTCAAGAGAAATCTAAGAAGAATGAGTAGTCGGTTGTTTATTCCGGTCTAATGGAAGAAATGGTATGTTGATCCAGGTCAATAGATGCGGGTCCAACTAATAAGAGCCTAGTCCAAATCATACAAGACAAAAATATTAAAAAATGTAAATAAATAGAAAATAAAATAAAATGATTTTAAATTAAAAAAATTCTAGTAAAGAATGTTAATAAATAAATAAATTTATTTTGGGTAATTTTTCATAATTTAAATATAATAAATAAATAGGGTAAAATAAATAATTTTCTTTTATTCATTGGTAAAAATACCTAAATATAACAAATTCAATTTTCATTATTTATTTTTTAAAATAATTACATAATTTCATATTTTATTTACTTAAATAATTATTTAAGTGTTTTAAATATATATTTATCTTATTTTTGTGAATTAAATCAATAAGTTAATTAAATAAGGTTATGTGCAATATATTTACATGATACCTATAGTAGAAATGTAATTCTTTTATTTTTAGATATTTTTAATCTTATTCTTTTTATTTGTATTTTATAAAAGTATATAAATATATATAATAGTAAAAACATAATATGTACAAAAAATACAAAGAAATAAATAAATACAATAAATAATATCGGTATACTATTGACAGAATATACAACAACACTCCAAAAAGCCATACGAAACCACTTTCATTTTAAAGCTTATCTTATTTTGATCACAATGAAAGTAGGTTGGTTTATTTTGACTTTTTTTTGGAGAATATATTGATCTAACAAGTTTTGCATTACGATTTTTTCAATGTGTTATTTCTCGTATTCTATAAAGGGTTTCTTTTTGCAATTATTTTTATTATTTACAATTTATTTTTATGTACAAGTTCCAAGAAGAAAATATTTTTGTTTGAGTCTATTTTAGTGATAAATAATATAGTAAAAGATATGTACAATATATACAATGATGAATATACACAAGTTTGAATTGGATTTCTGATTTTTATAAACAACGGGCCCTATATCCCCCTACTTTATTCCTTGTCGATTAGGTAAAGTTTTGAACTACTCTTCGGGTTAGGATCAGCTTGTATTTATTATATGTACATTCTTCTTATTTTCTTCTTTTTCCTTTATTTATTTATTTATTTTGGGTTAAAATAATGATAAATATACACTCTGGATTTATTAAAAAGTCATAATTAATGATATTTATAGGTGTAAAGTAAGGGATTTGAAGCTAAAATGAATTAATAAAGATGATGAAATAGTGATTCATTAGTGCATCAATGACACAAGCTCCTCTATGAATCCTTGCATGCGCATCGTCCAATTATGGGGAGTCTTCGTCTTCCCCCAATTGCCCACTCTTAATGATGTCAACCTATTCAACCACCAGTGTTCTCCTATCTTTCATAGCATCCTCAAACCTCTTTATCAACCGATAACCCTAGGACCAAGCCATAACTTCCACCATCCATACCATTTATCTAACTTCCATTTCTACCCAACCTCCAGTCAAAGGATGGCTTTTCAACTTCGACGAGAACCTTTCTCAGCCACCTCTTTCTAGAGATCAAAACTCCCCCTACGTCAACTGACATCGGCATCCTCTACTCTTGCGAGTTCCTCTGAGCCCTAATCCTCCCCGAAGTGACAGTTAGTAGAGTGATTTGAGCATGACAAAGGGGGAAGACTCCAGGCAAGATCCTTGGTCATTTAAGATGATGTTGCAAGCCATGAAGGAAGTACTTGAGCTCGGCATTTAGCCATGGTATCGCGCAATGACCAGAGGAGTATACTCCTCACTCCTAGGCCATCAATTCATCCATGTCGTTTGTCTCCACCTCTCCAAGTTCTATATCAGTTATGTTAGTTCTTCTCTACTCATTTTTCTTCTATTTTTCTTACACTAAACACACACCTTCTAGTAGCTCCCTGTAGTCGACCATCTCTGTTGTTCATAGATCTTCCATGCACATAGTTCTAATTCAACCTTTCTATTCTCCATTACATGATCACCTTCAATCCATTCTCTAGCTTGCAAAGCTTGAGACCCACTAGTTCCCCATTCCATTCACTTTGATTAAGCCATTTTTCTAACTCCTTTTCATCTCCATAGATTCCTTTTACTTTGGGTTTGTCTTCTAACCGTGCATGTGCTTTAATGGTTGGACATCCATCAGAGCTACTTTGAGCTCCTCTGCCTCCGACAAAATACACTCGATATGACACACCAGGAGGTGCAATAGCTTGTTGGAGCCTTAAGGCGACCTTCACCAAAATAAAATGCACTAGGAGGAGAGGGCTTCGAGTCACAAGCTATGCCGCATCGCTACTCTACACAGAGGAGGATGAAAAACGGTGAATTACATGTATCGTTAGATTAGATAATATTGATTTAATTGGATGGTTGAGTGATCTCCTCCAAGCCACTGCTTTAAGTCTTTGCCTCGATCCCTCCAAGCCTACCCCGAAGCAGCTGAAGCCGCCACATATATTGATGATGCGAACCGAGCCTAGCCATCACATGAAACTGCTCACATGATAGGCCTATTTGCAGCACCTAGATCTAACTTTTGAAGAATTGTAGTTCAGTCCCACGCATGCGGTACACATGTTATCTAGGAAGAATTAAAGATAAGCACCGCTCATATTTATTTAATAAAAATTATAACTCTGCACGGGTCTTTTTGCAACATACATCGCCAACAGCGTTTGTAATTACACATGATCCCATGTTTGGGTCATTATATTATGTTTTATTAAGCTTGCAATGCAATGATGCCCTTGACTTTATATGTTCAGAAGCTTTTCATACGTTGTCAAAATTAAATGAAATCATTGTCATTTTAAAGGTCTCTCAATGCTCTTTCGTATTTAATTATATGATATGCTTTGTCTATATAGAAATATATTTCAGGGAATAATATTAGATTTTAATCTTAAGTAAATTATCTAGATTCACAAGTTGACACATTTTAATGCATCGTTGATTGGTCTTAAGTCCTTGTTATCTAATTAGGAACTTTGCATGATTTATTTCAGATATTAATTCTAATTACTATTGTATTACTATGCTATTAAGTGTTAAATTATTAATTGCTCCCATTTTAATTGATGCATTGATGAAATGAGATGAATTAAAGCTTGTGATTGATAATTAATGTGTACAACTTGATGCATTATTAATATCATTGTGCAAATATTAATTTAGTAGCATAGTGTGTGAATATGTTCTTATTTGTGTGCATTGCATTGTATTGTGTAATCATTAGCATTTTGTTGCATATAATTTGTATGCATTGAAAAATCGTTAAAATTCATGGATGCATTGTGTTGTTGTATTTACACTTGATCTAGATACACTTTAGAGTAACTTAACCATATCTTTAGGTCTCGATTAGGTTTACTAATCAGTTGTGTCCCTGAGTTCGACCCTAGACTTATTTCAGAGATTTTAGCCAAGCCACTCCTCGTAGAGATCTTACGCTCAATTTTGATACCTCGTTAAGCAGTCATACTACAACACGACCTTATTAACTTAGCCATTTAGGTACTATCAGATGGTGCCATTATCGGGGATAAGATTTGATTAGCTTATTTAATTAGACTTAAATATTATATTATGTGAAATTTATGCTATTTAGGTTAAGCTTGATTTTGTTGACTTTGTGTCATTTTGTTAACTTTTGACTTGTGTTGCAAATCTGATTATTATCTTGATTAGTTGATCACTTCTTGAGAAATTCTAAACATGATGTATAGACAAGGCCTACGGAGCAGTTTGGAATGAAAGCAACGTGGAGGCTCGAGCTAGGAGCTTGAATAAAGTAGAGTCAAGTCAACCACATTAGAAAGAGATTTTTAGCTAATTAGATTAATTACTACATTTTGTATTGTAATAATTAGTGATGTAATAATCGTAGGTAATAGCTTTTTTATAGAGGCTCTTGTTTGAGAGCTCACACTTGTAAAAGAGACTTGGACTTTATTTATTTATTTTTAATTATGGTGTGGTAAGACCTGTTTCACTCTCAATGAGAGTGGAGTTTTACATGAGTGGTGAGATTAGGAGTAGGCATACGAGTAGATATAGGTCAAATACTGTATGTGTCTCTTATAATTTAGGCCACAATTCCATCTTAAGATATACATCATCTTAAGATTCAATAATGAGATGCACGTAAACACGCACAACATAGCCCAAATTGAAATTTGATTCTGTCACGCTAATACTGTCATATTTAAGTGTGGTTTTTTACTTGCTTGTCATAAGCATAGATCTTTAAAAATTCAGTCTTGCATCCCACATGGAGAGTGTTGAGAATCATTGTGACTATAACTCCTAACATGCATCGTTGATGTCACGCTTGCATTCTATTTTATGATTCCTCCTTTGGTTTTATAACTTAAGTCTAAAAAGGAAATGGGTTGAAAGTTAGGCATGTATTTTTTTTGTTCTCATATTAATTCAAGTGACAACCTAACACTAAAATTGGGATTGAATTGAGCAAGTCAATCTTTAAAAAATTTGGAATAAAATAAACACTTGTATTATGTGTGCATAAATCTCTCATTGGACATAGGTACCTACCCTCAGACATAGTAGGTGAGGATATAGCCCTAAGGTTAGAGCCCCAATCTCTAGACTTGTCGCCTAAGTCTCCATTTCTAACTCTCGTAGATTTGGGAGTTGTGAGGGCTTGCCATCGACCGTAGAAATACATTTCGATTGTGTAAGATTGGTAGTCTTGATAGAGATGTGATACTAAAACACAATAGCCTAGGAAGATCACCTCTTTGATTGGGAGTTATAAGGAGCATCGATGGGCGTAAGGCGACTCCCTGTGTGTAATGTTTTGAAAGATTATTCTACCACTGACTAAAATCGATAAGATAATTCGATCGAACACTTACGGACTTCAACTGTGAAGTTGGTGAAATCAAAGTGTGTGCATTGTGTTTGAATTGTGAGTTAACTCCTCACATTTAGGTGCATTATAGTGCATAGATCTCCTCTTTTGTCATGTTCATTTTGATCGTCTTGATTTATAAGATGGATAATTGAGGCGATATTTGTTTAGATTTTACGAACCTTTCGGTGACCTCTCCAAATATCATATCTTTAAAGGTCCGTGGAACTTCACTTCATAGACCTACCTGGACTCATGGCCCTCTTGAGTCTAGGTTCACTCACACTTCCTTCTCTCAATGTGGACCTCTATTTTCTGATGAAGGATTTCAAGAAGATCCAACTAATATGACTCCTAAGAGATAAAATGATGATGAAGAGCAGCGTAAGGAATCTTTCCAAATGATACTAGCTTGATTGGCACCATCTGAGTAGTGAAATGCTATATTAAGAACTTAGATGGGTAAGTTGAATGTGGGAATCAATGCACCTATGGATGCAGTATACAACCCTAGACCGTTTAGAGTGTAAAAATATATGAGTCACATCCAACCTGAGATTGATTATGAGTTGAAGTCATAGTTTCTGAACTTATTGTCTCACTTCAATGGGAATTCCCTTGAAGAACCTTACGCATTCCTTTGGGATTTTGAGCTTATTTATGCTAACCTTAGACACTCTAGGATTATTCAAGATTATATCAAGCTCAAAACCCTACCATTTGCCTTGGGGATAATGCACACTACTAGTTGAAGAACTTAGGTGTAGTGGAGACCACCTACAACCATTTTGAGGACATGTTTCTAAAGAAGTTCTATCATATGAGTTGAACTAATCAGATGAGAACACGTATAACGAGTTTTTTACAGTTAAACAATGAGCCATTTCGTGATACTTGGGAAAGATTCATGGCCATATTGAAGAAGTTTCCATATCATGGTGTGGAGGATACCATTCTGGTCCAATCTCTTTACAGCGGTCTTAACCCTGAAGTGAAGGGTTTCGTGAGCAATGCCTATGGAGGCAACTACACTTCCTGAGGAGCAGATACCATCTGGAAAGTATTGGAGAAGATGGCTGAGACTATCAATTCACAGACCTTCAATAGGTCGTACTTAGAGCCCCCCACCCCCTTTTCACTCCAATCCAAGGGAGGGGCAAGAAGGGTGTAGTTGGTCTCACCGAGGATCTAATTCCCAACATGGGAATCGTTGCAAACAAGCTGACACTAGTTGAGCAAATCGACAAAAGGATGAATGATCTAGAAAGTATATTCAAGATTCCTAAGCAGATTAAGGAGTTGGCTGAGAAGGTATCAAGGATTAAGATACCTACCACAAATGTATTTTTTACTCATGTTTACTAAGTATACCTCATATAGGAGAAGTCAATGTCAGGGCCACCCCAATCATGGATAGAGGACCACTCCTTTGCCCAATCTTACCAGCTCTAGCCACCATCAGCAGAGACATATATGGAGGAGCCTCCTTAGGTGTGAGAGGTTGACAGTGTATGGTATATAGAGGACCTTGCCAGGCAGAAATGTAAGGGGGATTGTCCGTCTTACCAACATCCCCCGACCTTCTACAATACCATGTTTATATCGGCACCACTTTATACATATCCTAGCCCTAGTTCATACCACATGAAAAGTCAGTCAGTCAGAGGTGATTGTAAGTGGTCCAAATAAGGCGGGATTGATGAATATGCATTTCATCACCTTTATTTTATCATTTTGGCCTTAAAATTCCTAGCTAGTGCATGTAAATACCATTCATTTATACAAATTAACAATCATTCTTTATTGTAAAATTTTTGTATAAAATATTGTTTTAATACAAAAATTAAATAATAAAGAAAAGAAAAGAAAAAAATAAAATGCCAAAAGTATTATATGACCCTAAACCCCGAGATCTAGGCATCTTGATTACTAGGTCGACATGGAATAAAGTAGGGGGAGATAAGGGCCATTAATACAATAAAAATCCCATTTATTTATTCATTAATTTATTCATTTTTGGGACTTATTTTATTCTCCACTTTTTATTCCTTAAACAAAGAAACTTTGTACGTGAAAGTTGTAGATAATAATAATATATAAAAAAATGCAAAATTGATATCATATAAAAATAATACACAGTGTAAAAGTTATTCTATAAATAAAAGGCCAAAATCCCAACTTTCCAGACCCATATCATTCAAATAAAACTCAAAATGTTTTAAAATCACTTTAGTTGTATGTAACTTTTAATAAACTATTTAGTGAAGGTGGTTTCATATTTTTTGGGGTTAAGTTGTGAATGTTAGGTTTTGGACATCTATTGTACAATATACCCAAATAAAATAATCATTTTATTTATTATTTTTTATTTTTATAATTTTATATTTTTAAAATTTTGTAAATATTATTTACAAGACTAGTACATATTAAACTATAATAATACCATAATAAACCATTAAAATAAAATAATTATGTAAATACACAGATGAAATAATATACTTATACATATATATTTAATATAACTATTTATTTAAGTGTACATATTACATCAGAAAAATACAATAAAAATATATTTCTATATATAAAAATAAGTTATAATTTTACAAAATAAGAAAATAAAATATCAAAAATACAAAATAAAAATAAAACACCAAAAACTTAAAAGAATATACATATAATTTCATCTCTAAATTGAACTCGTAATAAAACACCTCAAAAAGATAAATAAAAATTATAATAAAATTCTACAGAAAATAATTAACATTTTTTACTTTAAAATTTTACTCCAATAAAACTGTTTATTACTTATTATCTATTTTATAAGTAATTTCAAACGGGCTTTTTCCTGGTTGCCAAGGGGCTTTAGAAAAGTTGACCTCGGTCAACTTTTCTAACACACGGCCTAGGCTCTAACAACCTTGTTGGACCGCCTCTTCTCACTTTTTTCCATGTTGATCCGAGCATCAACTTGGTTTGATCTCTTCTGCACTTTTGAGCCTCAATCATTGTTGATTCACGCAGACATGATTCGTCATGGCAAGTGTCACTAAATCGCTGCCACCACCTCATGTTTTAGCCCAGCTCCACCAGCTATATAAAACACCACATTTATCCACAGTTTCATTTTGATCCTTCTTCTGCCACAAAAACCTAAACCTAATGCACCCACAAGAATCCTAGTGACAGAATGGACCTCTAGGAGGATCTAGCGGTACTATGTTGTTAAATCGAAATGGTCCAGAGCTACACCACCTTCTTTGCCGCAAGCTTTACCGTCGACGGGTTCAGTTCCGATCAGCCCTAGTTTTCTTTCTCTTTATGTTCCTTAGCATAGCAGTAAAATAAGTTAGGATTTTATTTTGCTTTATTTCGTGATGTCTGCTGTGAAATCAAAATCCTACGTTCAACAGAGCTCCGGCTCTGCCGCTTGTTTCTGCTATGTCCTGACATCGTTTCGACCTGTGACCACCTCTATATTCTCTGCCCTTCATTGTACTACACCCCACGCATCTCCATTTACCCAGATCTTGCACAGATCTTGGGATCAGGGTCACCATCTCCGCTGCCTCGTCGGTAAACCTCACCCGGCTTCCCCCGTTGCTGATCATGCAACTTAAGATCTTTAGAGGTTCGTATTTTGCCTAGGACTAACCCCTGTAGGTACAACCAAGAAAGGCTGCCTCTTCGAGGTGCATCGAAGCTTAGAGGTATCTCTAGGTTGAGGTGCTCTGCCAGACAGACCCTTTGCACCATTTTGATACCCTCCACAGGTACGGAAGGCCACTATGATTCTTTAGAAGTCTTCAAGGGACACGAACGAGCAAACGACCTCGAGATTTTGCTGATCAAAACTCGCTTCACAAGGGTTCTTCGTGCGTTCATACAAGGCCATCCAACACCTTTAGATCCTCTCCTATTCTTCCTGAGGTGCAGCTACCATCAAATTGCCTTCCCGCTCACCCGTCAGATACTCTGAGGTGATATAATCTTCACCATTGGTCGCAAAGTGTCATCCTCCATCCATCTACCGCTACATGTCCAAGTGAGCTCCATCCGTCTGTCGGCCCGCGCCTATTTGATTGGTACTTTGCTCTTTCCACCCACGTGTTTTTTATTTACTATTTAATGCTAAAACATTCCTCAGCCATTATATATTATTTGTAATATTTGCAGAACTACCTTACCCTTTCTCGTAGTATCATTTAGGTCCTTACAAGATAGGCTTACGTGTCTATACACATGAGCTTGGCATTTTTGCATCAAGGCCCTCGCGTTTTGTGATTGTATTTACTCCAAGAACTATTTATTTCAGTTGTAACATTTTGTAAAAATTGTTGTCGGGCCCTTGGAATTTAATTTAATTATGCTAATGCCCCTAAAGTCATTGCATTTTTTTGTGTTTGCTTAGTTTATTTAAAATAGCTATTGTGCTCCAAAAAAATCACCAAAAAATAGATGTAGGCTCCTGATTGCTTCTAGTTACACGCCCTATTTTTATTTTACAATTTTGGACCTTTTATTATTTATTAAAGCCATATAGAGCACAAACAATTCTATCTACAGTATAAAATACCTAAAAATATATTTTTTTGGAAAAAATCAAAAAAATATTTTTTGTCTAACCCCAGAAATTAAAAACAATAAAAAATAGAAAAAAAATACATAAAAATAAAAAACCTCCAAAATCCAGTATAAAAAGGGTATAAATTCCAAAAATCCCAAAAATAATGTTTTTTATTTTATAATCTTATTTATATTAATATCTATCTACTAAATTTTGATTTGAAGAATTTTAGACATCATTTGCTATTTTTCATCTTCATTTTAATTTCGGCTATTTATTTAATCCCTTATTTGGGATATTTTTTCCTTTATAAATCAATAAAAATTAGCAAAAATCCTTAAAAATCATAAGAATGATAAAAAATTATTTAAAATCCAAAAGTATTTAATTCTATAATTTTTAGTTATTTTTAGTTATATTTATATCTTCATTATCTAGTATTGTATATATAGTCTTATATATCCTTTATTACTTATTTAAAAGAAAATGAATATAAAAATCTAAAAACCTAAAATGGAAAAATAAGAAATATAAAATTAAAAACAAAATATAAAATTATAAAAAAAATAATACACAAAAATTAAAGACCCACAAAAACCATATTTTGGCTAGGCATTTGAGAGGCACATTGTGCTTGATTTTTGCTCACTCACATTGCTCTATATCATTACTTCCTGTGTCCGACCCCTATTTGCTTGTAACTATACATCTTAAGTAGGGTATAATAATTTTTGATTCACACTACTTTGCTTGGTTTATTCTTTGTATGGGTTAATTGTTGAAATAGCCGAGAAATCTGAGTAGTCGCTTCAGCGACAAGTGAAAATGATTTGTTAACTCATTTTAGTGACTCTAATTTTTTCGCTTTTTAGGGACCTAAAGTGTCGTTGATGTGGCCACGCTCGATCGACTAATAAATTCAACAATCAACCCACAACTAATATACTCAAGCATTGTAAAACAAGGTGTGGAGTCAAAATTTATTATAAACCCAACCTATAAATGTGTATAGTGCAAGTATGTGTTGGTTATCGATCACAAGGAACACATAGGTGAAGCGGGGTTATTATTATTTATAGCTAAATAATAATGTATGTATTGCACATATATATATAGCTACATAATATTCACATAATGTTTTGTGGCTTTTTTTAAATTATTTAATTTTTTGATCATTTATATTATATTTTTAATTTTATAATTTTAATAGTCTTCGTCCTTTATTTTTATTTGTTTTTTTATGTATAATCTGTGTAAATATATATATAACACTATATATAATAATATGTATAATATAGGGGTATATATATAATATATAATATATATGTAAAAATCATAAAATACAATTAAAAACAATCCTTTATATTTTTAAAGGGTTCTAAAATATATTTATATATCTATAATAATCATTAATAATGATAAGTATATAATATATATGTATATATAAAATATATATGGCATCCTACTTATAAATATATCTATAAATAGTCAAAAATTACAAAAAAAATATTTTTGTGATTTTTAAATATTCCTCTATTTCTACTATTTTTTAGTGTTTTTGCTATTTTTTGTATTTTTAAAACGCAATATATCCTAAATCACGGATTAATTAAATAGGCCAAAATATTTTAAGAATTAAAATTATAAAATAGCTCCAAAAGTTCTCAAAATTAATTATATTATGTAGTAAATAATATATATATATAAATAGTCCTGAGAACTATTTTTTGTGTTTTTGAAAATATTTTCTATTTTTTAGGGTTAGGAAGGGTTTATGATTTTTTATTTTTTATTATTTTTTATTTTTGGTCTATAGTGATAAAATATTATAATAAACAGTAGGTACTCTTTTCAGAATTTAAAAAGAGGTTTTATTTTTTGGCAAACATGAAATAATCGTGCTCTTTTTTACTTTTAATAAACATAAATTGTGGATAAAATGCTAATAAAATATGTGGCGTGAATAAGCATATCACCATGCATTTATCCTATTTTGCATACTTTTTGGAGCATGGAAATTATTTATGGAAAATAGAAATACCAAAATAAAATTTATACAAGGTGGCAGGGGTATTTTTGGAATAATAAATAAACGTGAGGGGGCAAGAGCAAGGCAAGAGCAAAATACACTAACTTTTATGAACTGAAATTCAAAATTTTAATATAAATCTGCAATTAGAAAATCCACAAGGGTTCAAGTGAAATGTGCCCAAACTCATGTGGGGGCAACATGAGCGGAGCTTGCAAAGATGTAAAGGTATTATGCAGAAACTATAGGGGGGTCATTTTACAATATTTCCCAATCCATTTACATTATAACAAATTTTTATAAGATTAAAAATAAATAAGCAAAAAGAGGAAGGGGATCTATGCAATTAACCCTAAAATAGCACGTGAACGGATGGTGCTGATGATCTTACTTTGATGTGTGCCGGCGCCTCGTTGCGTGATATCGTGTCACCGATGGAAAGCTAGGATTAGACCCAAGGTCAGATCTGACAGTGTTGAAGGGGCTCGATTAGATGGATGTTGATTGTCTGGAGCGTAGTTCCTGATCTAACGATGGTGAAGGGGCCTGGACGAACACAGTTGAAGCAATGCCTGGGAGATCTTCACTTGGCTAGATCTCCAACATCCGACTACCTAGAGTGCTCCCAAGAGGCTCAAAATGATTTCGGATCGGACACACAGCTGCTAACAGAATGAAGGGGAAAGTGAAGTTTGGCAGTGGACGGTGGAAATGGACTTTGATATCCAAATCTTGTGAAGATTTGGGAGGGTGAGGTGGGTTGACCGATGGAGAAATGGAAGGGTGAGGAGATAGGGTTTCTGTGGGGGTCATAACTGGGTTGTAATGCTGGAGACAAAGGTCGGAGCTCTAAGCTCTGACATATTTCAATCTACCTAAATCTACGTGAAAACGACCATAAAACATGTAATAAAAAGCTGGAAATGAAAGGAGGAATGAATAATTACATAGAAAGTCATTGAAAAAGCTATGATCCAGTCTTGTACATGTAGAGACAGAACCACTAGGATTGGAGCTTCGGTGATCATGGAACCACCTTCAGTCATCAGTCCTCGAAGATGTGAACCACACCTCCGCTGCTCCTGTCACATGGAGCGCCACAAAGAGTATATTCAGAGGGGCTAAGAAAGACATAAGAAAGGGAATGGAGCAAAAATACTGATATAAAGTCAGTTCTATACACAAGTTGACAGCTTCTGAAGATCATGAGATTCACGGGGATGGAGTGTTCGTAACATTGATCTTAGAGCATGGCAAGGTGATGGATCATGTGGTGCACAAAAAAGGTGAACGGCTCGAGGCTCCTCGAGCCTTGGTTCTATGTCAAAAAATCAAATTAGAAAGGGGACACGCTAGGTCTGACACGGGCTAAAGTTGAAGTCAAGGGAGTTGACCTAGGGACAATGGGAACGGGCTCCTATTGGTCCAATTGGATCGTTAAAAGACAAAACAACCTAAAGAAGAATAAATAAGTAAAAATAAAATAGTAAATGAATTAATTAAATAATTTAAAATTGAAAATTGTATATTATTTTAGTTAGTAATTTATTACGCTTTTTTCAAGTTAATTTATTACGTGTTACTTTTTATATGTACAAATATACGTATATTTACCTATATATAGTATATTTTATTTTTATTTTTTATTTTAAATTTTATTATTTTATAAACTTATTTTATATATTTATAACTTATTTAAATACGTATATACAAATTTTTAGCATATGTTTCCTAAAGTTATTTATATACTTAAATAAATATTTTTTATAATATATAGGTATATTACAAGTATATTCATCTATATATTTTAGTATAATTATTTATTTTATTGTATTTTCAGTTGATATTCTATTTTCATTTTGTATATGTATTATAAATAATATTTACAAAATTATAAAAATATGAAAAATATAAAGAATGAATAAATATATTATTTTATTCAAGTATCATTCACGATGAGGGGCCAAAACCTAACTTTTGCTACTCCAAATTGAGTTAAATCCACCTTCATTAAATAAATAGTTAAATTTTATAAACAATAAAGGTGAGTTTGGTGAATTTTGAGTTCATATGGAGAAGATACATGTAGGTAAAGGTTTTTATTTTGGTTTTTTATTTTCAATGTATAAGACTCATTGTGCGTTATTTTGAATGAAATAAATTTTGTTTTTCTTTGTATTTTTATCTACAAATTTCATGTTCAAAGTTTATTAGAGGTATAAATAATAAATAATACAATAGGCCCCAAATTGAATTATTAGGGAATTAAAATTAGGATTTTATTTATCATTTTGTCCCCCATCTCCCCCCTACTTTATTCCTTGTCGATCCAACCATCATGATGCCTAGATCTAGGGGTTTAGGGTCATTTATTAACTATGGTAGTTTATTTATTTTTCTTTTAATTTCTTTATTCTCTTGTTTTGGCACTAATCAAAGCATTTTATACAATATTTATAGTATAAATAAGAGATCTAAATTTGCACAAAATATTGTTATTTACATTCATTTAGCTAGGGATTAAAGGCCAAAATGAAAGAATAAAGGTGATGAAATGGAGATTCATCACCCAAATAGAAATAGAGGCAGCAATAGTTGTACGTACGTCAGCTGACGTACCAGTCAGCCTAGCAGTGACTACACTTCCAACATAACCCATAACAACAAGAGGAGTATCATGGACATCAGGGCCAATCTTCACGTTATTCTTCATCCTATACGCAGTCCACTTTATCAGGACCTACAGACTTCTAGCGATAGATTCTTGAGGAGCTTTGTTACTACCGGAACGAAACACATGACCAGCAGGTTGACATGAACCGCCTTTCTAATTGGCAATACGAGCAATCTGCACCTTCGACCTCTAGTCTCGCCTAGGTTCAGGCTAACCCCAATTGCCTAAACAAGTCATAGCAACAACAACAGTTTAGCCAAGTATACTACTCAGACTCACTTAGATCTGAGCATGAGATTCTTCTGTGTGATGATGTTAATAATATGTCACTCAGTAGCGAAAGGACCATGGCCATACCTGACCGGGTAAGGGACATGGAGAGGGACACCTTTGAGGCATTATCTAGGGAGACATCAGAGGATGAGGAGGAGAAACATCACATGCAACAACCCCTTCAGCAGAGGACAAGGGCATACACTTAGGGGACAGAGAAAAGGGGACACGAGCGCATCAGCATCATGGAGATGATTCTAAGTCTATGGAGGACCTTGTGATAAATCTTTGATTTATCATCATATTATTTATTTATTATCGCTCTAACTTAAGCAATTCAATAAAATGTTAATCTAATTATCTAACATTAATAATTAACCATGTGTAAATAATTAACCCTTATTAATGTATATAGATAATTAATTAATATACCCTTTCTATTTGTTTTATTAATCACTAAAAATACCAGAAAATTAGATAAATATTGTATATATATACTTTTATGAAATTAGATACATATTAAAAATACAAAAAAATCTCCACATAATTTAAAACATGAATTTTTAAATCCTTAAAAATACTTACAAAAAATTTTACTATGCATATATGACCTATTCCGATTTATGATCAATATGAAACTTGTCGATCTCAAGAAGATCTACAACTTTTTTGTTCAATGCTTTTTCTATTGAAGCTTTTACATGATTGTTTTGTATCTTTCTTTATATTTTTTTCGTATTTCTCTTTTTGTCTAATTGGACCATGTGGAGCCCCATGGGCCACGCACGTGGCCTGCCTCTTCTTTATCCACCGAAACTCTTCCTCAACCATACGATCTGCTTGATTGATCCCATATGGTCCGCACTTGAGCGCCCTTACCTCATCCCTCTGATCTGATAAATCAGGTCCATCGCCATTACCCCTTTGCACCCCATCCTCGACCATTGGATCTCCATATCCAACAGTCGCTGCTTCTTCTTCCTCCTCTGTAATGGCTGACCGCCCACGATCACGTTGTCATTCCCCCTTCTTCTTCCACTTCTCTCTGCCATCTCAGATGCCTCTCCACTATCTAACCCTACTGCAACATGGACCATTCACCCCCCCCCACACACACACGGGCTCCATAGACTTCATGTACCACCTTCTAGAGCAAATAGACGACTATTATAAACTCCATGATCATCATCTTGTAACCATCATCCACCTCCAAAAAAAGTCCATCTCTAACTTCAATCCCGATCGTCTACTTTTACATGGGCTTAGTCCCAGGATCTCTTCTTCTTCCTGTAATAGGGGAGGTACGAACAACAGAGCAATGATGACCTTTTAGCCTCGATGAGACCCATGGTCTCCGATGATGCCGTTGTTGTTAGCCAATATCTTGTGAGATTCAAGGCATGTCTACTCTTATTAAGAGACGACTGGAGGGCCAATTAGGACCTTAGCCCAAGCCATCCCATTCGCCAGTGATGATATTCAATGCTCTAGGTAAGGCATCCTTTAATTTTTGTTTGTTTTCACCTATTTTTCTTGCTTCAGAAAACCCTCTTCAATTCCATATAAGGTGTCCTCAAACTTCTTCGTGGCTCATAGGTCCACGTTGGAGCGATAGTTCACCCACTTCCCTCCTCAAGAACCTCCTCCACCTCAGGCATTCTTCTTCGCCACAATCAGAGAAGAACCCACTACAGGCATCCACCTTCATCATTACCCAGGCCTCTGTTCACTCTCTGACACGCTTGATAGGATTTGTGTATGCATCCACTGACCCCCTACAGGTCAATTCGTTCAATGGTCAGAGCTTCCAGGGTGTCCATGTTATAGAGGATTTTCATCGGAGAGTCTTCATAGATGAGGAGCTTCAGGCATCCTCAACCCCTATTCTGTTGCTTGCTACCTTCGCGAGGCCCTCATGAAGGTTTTCCGACCTTCATAGGAGCAAGATCATAGCCTTGCAGTCGTCGTACACAAGGAAGAGGATGAGGCATCAAAGAGCATATATTGTCTGATTGCCTCAATCAGACTGTCCATGATGAGTCCAAGCCTCTGCTACAAAGCGCCAACCTCAGTTAGACTGAGGAACTACCCGAAGCGTTGAGGCCTTCCACATGGCCCTGAACCTGCAGCCGACCCCACACCTCACTCCTAGCTTGTACGTGCATGCACAATACATGCATTCTAGGATAATTGCAGCCTAAACCGCCCTTATTCTCTATATTGTGTACAGGTCGAATCAGCTTTGTGCATCATGTGTAGCACCTGGAGAAATCACGCGGGGGCCCTGTCGGGTTCTTGTATTTACATATATGCCCAACACACTTGTTTAATTATAGGGAAGTCCCTTACGGCTTTGATAAATTGCAAAAATGCCCCTCTAGGGACCTATCAGATGTGTTTGTATTTATCTTTTACTTTTTTTATTTATGTTTGTGCCCTTGGATTATTTTGCTTATAATTTAATCATATAGACTCTGTTTTCATTTATTCCAATTTTGTTTTAATGATCAATGATTTTCTAGCTAATGGCATAACTTTTTTTATTCACTGATTTGACACCTATAACAATATGAATTTAATTGGATATTTAATGTGTCATTTGCTTGATATTAAATGCCATTAAATGGAATCAGACCTATGTTTAATACATCAAATGATCATGTCTGAGTTCGACCCTGGACTTTTGTAGAAAAAATATTATTTTTTAAATCAAGCCCTCCTCATAGAGATACTTTAGGCTCAGTTTCTGATAGATCGCTGAGTGGTCATACTATAATTAGACATTATTAACAGTGCCACTCAATGGTTCATTACCTTGCACCAGCAATTGAGGAGGATATACCAGCAACAGATACCCCCAACCTATAGTAGACAACCATATTTGTAATTCGAAGTTGCATTTAAAAGATTCATGTATGAAGAACTTTGTTTCTAGGTATGCAAAGAATGATGTTTCAGTGTGTAATTCATATTCTTCATCTTTTGTTTCTCTTGCTTCAATCCCTTTCCCCGTGATCTAACATCAGGAAAGCACATCATTAAGAAGATTCATAAATATTATCCTAAAATGGCAAGATTTTGTAAAAATAACATTATTGTTAAGGTGCCATTTGATAGTATGTGGCTAGCCAACCAGCATTTTAGAAGTAACTAACGGTGTGATGCGCACCTAATAGGGTTAGCAAGATGAAACTAGATAGCTATGTGAAGACTCAAGTCTTATTAGTAGCTACTGCTTATTGCCTCAAGAATCAGCAACTTCCAAGGAAGAAGAGAGATATTGGTGCACATTACGTGGTGAGTCATATCTATGACATTGAGATAGCACACTGTCTCCTAGATAATAGTTCTTCTCTCAACCTTCTACTCTTAACTTTATATGAGAAATTGAAGTTAGGATCACCTAGCAAATAAAGAGCATTACTCCAATTCATGGATATATCGATGAATAAAGCTAAGGGAGAACTGAAGAACAATGTTATCTCGATTGAGGGATAAGGCTACAAGGTGGAATGCACAATCCTTGATATGAAAATCCCTAATTAGTGGAGAGAGTATCAAATCATTCTTGGGTGGCCATTCCTTAGGACTGTTGATGCCACATTTGACTATCAGATGGGAATGATGAAGTTTGTTCCCATTAAAGAGAGATAACATGATAGGCAGAGTTCGCTCTCCCAGGTAGTATGAAAGGTTGTGGGACAAGTAAAATCTACCTAACAGTAAGAGTTCATCAAATAAGACATGCTCGGGAAATTGATGTATAATACGTTTATTTCA
The DNA here is from genome assembly GCA_037367405.1 of Ottelia alismoides. Taxonomy (NCBI): domain Eukaryota; kingdom Viridiplantae; phylum Streptophyta; class Magnoliopsida; order Alismatales; family Hydrocharitaceae; genus Ottelia; species Ottelia alismoides. Next base: position 321,926 of record JAZKJV010004651.1, on the reverse strand, counting down.
AACATATTTAGTTTTTTTTCAAAGTATGCACTTACCTTACATTCCTTTATTTCTACACAACCATATTTTGTTTTAGATACCCATTTAGGAAATTTTTCTTGAAAATTTTATGTTCAACAATATTAATTTTGTTTTACAAAATTGGTATGTTCTTCCTTTTTACATCTAAATTAGTCTGAGATTTTAGAATACATATGTTCTCTTAGGGATTGGACAATTCATTGGGTCTAAGATCTTCATCTAAAGTTAGATTCACCAATTTATTTCACTCTATTGTTTATAGATGTGTGTCTCGGAATCCTAGGAGCCATGATGTACATTACTAGTCAAATTGTGGTAATTTCTTTGATTTTCCAAGTATACGGTTGCATTAAAGGAAACATGTTCTTTTGAATGGAAATATCCGAGTATCCTTGTATGTGAAACAACTTTGTACATGAAAACTTTTTAGTCAGATGTTATTAGTAACCGAATATGAATCATACTATAGAGTATTTTTGGTCAGAAAAAAGTGTAAACTTGATGGTAATTATATATATTTGAAATCACGACATTAAATGTTTACTAGTTTATTGCTATAGGAAATTCATAATATGGATGAAATGCTATCGAGAAATTGAATGATGCATGATTATATAAGATTATTAAGATGAGATTTCATCCTATTGTGGTTGTCTCAACTAGCGGAACAAGCGAATACATAGACACTTTTTGAATGTTTAATTTGAATTACCTTATATTGTATCACATGTAAAGAGGTTATGATGTGGCTACGATGTGAAAGTGACATGTGTGCTAACTTCTAATGGAATTATAGAGGCTACGATGTGGCCTGGGATATAGTGTGACTCCCCAAGGAGGAGGGAAGGCTTGGATTACAATCATTAAAAACAATGAAATATGCAATGGGTGTAGCGTGGATTTGGCTCATTCTCAGGGTTAAGGATTTGATTTGGGTTTATTTTGTTGCCGCTAAATACTTGGGAGAGATGAGCTTCTGGGTAGCTCCTCCTAACCCCAAGCACTCATCTTGTTTTTATATGGTCATGTCAAACCGCCTTCCAATGAGAGATCGCCTTTTGAGGTTTGGAACTTGTGAAGATCCAATTTGCCTATTTTGTTCCTTTATAGATGAGTCTAGGAACCACCTAGTCTTCGTCTGCCTAGTTGATTGTGACATTTTATTGGTATGATGTGTAGAGTCGGGCCTTCCATTTTCTACTACAAAGGGCTCCTTTGGCATCACTTACATGGATGAAATCATCGTTTGGATGATATACAACTATGGGAAAAAATGGAGAACTACACTTGCAGTTGCGATTGGCTTATTTGGCAAGAGCAGAACCATCGTTGGATTGATGTTGGCATAAATATGTCACAACGGGTCACTGAGCTCATTATGCATGATGTTCTAATCAGTGGCAGCTAATTCTTTGGATTGTTTCATTTTGAGATGTTATGTTGTAATTACCTAATGTTGGGAAGCACTTAGCATGCCCACTGGTTTTTGGTTTTAATACATAATCCTACTTATCAAAAAATATATCATTATATACAAAATATCACAAGGACTTTTATAAGTCATCGATCAATTATGGTCAATAGCCCTCAAAGTTTTGTACATCTTACAATGCTAAACTATTACATTAAATTAAAAGTGTTCATTTATAATATTGTAAAAGCATGTTATTTTATAAAAGTTCAATCTTGTACTATTATTTGTTTTATTGTGGAGGGATCATTCATAGCATAAAGAAAATCGAAACATACTAAGCTAGAACTCGAAAGTACAAATAATTCTATAATGAATAAACGAGCAACATATGGATCATTACAGAAAATAGGATTCTAAAATTGAAATTCAAAGAAATTAATAACAAATATAAATTCAATAACATACCTGGTGAAGAAGTCTTGTAAATCAGCTTCCTTGAGGGGGTATCCATTAGAAAATGTAACAAATAGAGTTCTTTCATCACGACAAATGTCTTTCTGTGGTGGACACCATGACTGCATCAGATGGTCATTCGTTTTAATGATCATCTCCAAATGTTGCACCTTTTTTGCCAAGTTGTGGTAGATAGCTCTTGCCATAATTGTAGAAGCCATGATAGAACTATCTTGGATACTTTGACTTGTGGAGTGATGAGTGGAAGGCAAAGAACCAATATGTGGAAAACTTATACTATCACTTTTATCTACATGTAAGTGGCTTAGTTGATGTACAACACTTTGTATGTTGCTTAGAAGCGATCCCTCTTGTATGTGTTTTACTCCGTCACTCAAGTCATGAAAGGTTTTCATATCTAGCCTTGGTGGGAAAACAAAGTATGGCAAGTGAGTGTTGTAATTGATCCCCATCTCTCCCATCGAACTAGTACCTTCCCCTTGAACCCTAAATGGGGGTCTATCAACTATCATGGGATTGTTGGAATTCCTATTACTTAGATGCTCTAAAAATTCAGAAAAGATATTGACACATACGTTATTGAGGATTGTGGTGACCCCAAGAAGAGCTCGATTCGCATTTTTGTTTACAAAATTCATGTCAACGGGAGAATCTTTGGCCGCAAACTGAGGTGGGCAAGGAAGAGAAGTGAGACATTTCTTGGCTTCCACTGCGATCAACTGGATGGTCCTATCAGGGAGTTGCAACAAGGAAAAGATGATGTTAGGATGGCCAACCTCTTCAAGCCACATCCAGAAGGCGATAATCTCCATGGCTAGGTTGGGATTGATCCCAATGTTAAAGACAAGGCGTGCAAAGAGTTTGCGCTCAAAGGATTGGGAGCCAATGAGTAGTGGGTTAGGACAATCAGTTGAGAAGGAAGAGAGATCCATGATTCCACACAGGGAGAGACAAAGGAGAAAGATCAAAGGGTCTCGTGTATTGTTTGGATGGATTATTGTGACAAGGAAAGGCATAAATAAGCGGACTTAGGAGGATGGTCACGTTTGTTATTTTTGAAATACAATAGTAGGGAGAAGGAAAAAGAGAAAAGGAAAGTTATATTGGTCAATACATTAATGAGGATTCCATACCCATTTTAATTAATAGGACATAATTGAGTAAAATATTTTCCTCTTATACATTAATTTTTCTAGAAACAAAGAAAAATAGATTGCCTATGAAAACGTGTTACTCAATTTCGTCCTATTAATTCGAAAAAAACAAAATTTCTTATTAATTCAAAGCTTTTCATAAAAAAACGAAATCATCACTTTATAAGGGTTTTTTATATTAAACAAAGTTCTCAGGTGTTGGTAGAGTGATGAAATTCATTCTCTTCAAGTATCTCGACATGTGTTATATTTCTTAACCACCTCTATTAGCTATCAGCAACCTATTGCAATCCAATTTCATAGAGAACTCTACGAAATTTATCTCAAAGGACTTTATTCATCATCACTCCATTTTTTTGCAGGAACTAGTGTATCATTGGTTTATTTTATACAACTACATATACTATATGTGCAAAGACGAGTAAAAATGAGTGCATGGATCTTGTTTGGGAAGGAAATCTACAACGTGCATACTTAACGGAAAATAGGAGATTTGCTTCCAAAACATATGTAAGTAAACGAAAATGGTTTGTTTTACAATTTTATCAGATATGTAATATTTGCAAGCTTGTATTCAACATAAATTTGTGATACTTTTTCTTTTCCAAAGACAAAAAGCGTGTTGCGATAAATGAATAGTTTGTTTGTGATCATTAAATAAGATGTGCCAATTAGGTATGAATGTGTATCTCCAACGTTTCAATGGGGCATCCACGTGCCCCGTGATACCCTCTTTAGAATTTTAAATTTCAAATATTTTCCCGTCTTCATTTTTTCCATGGTCTGTATCCCCTTTCCATAATTTCTTGCTCTTCATTCTTTAGTAGAATGTTAATTTGTTTTGATAAAGTTTATAGTATATATCACGTTATGTATTTCCCCCATTACGATATACAATGAATTAGTTTAAAACTATTTTCATCATAATGTATATATGTATTTATTATATAACATCCCTTGTAGTTGTAGAGCAAAATATAACGTGTTCTTGGAGATACTTAGTTTTTCGAGATGAAACCCTCGATATTAGCGATGGAAGCATCCAAATGTCGTACATAGGTTGAGACTAAATACCAAAAGACACATGAGTTAGCTAAATAGTCAAGCATTAACATAAGTTAGAATGGAAGAAAGAAAGTTTATCAGATAGGCTTGATATGCTTACAAAAGGAACCTTTGAAGGTTCGGACAAATCGACTGCCATCAAGTTGTGGCAAGCTTAAACTTTAGTTGCCCAGAGTTTTTTTTTTCATGCGACTACGATGACTAAAATAGAGAAAAAAGTTGACGTAGATCTTGCAATAATAGCAAGCTCCAAAAATTCAAATATCAGTGGCATGATGCTACAATTACCCTGTTAGACTTTTAAGCCCGTAGTGAGCCCTTTGAAAAAAAAGTTACTACGAATTATGTCATTCCATATATGCAATAAAAAAACTACTATACTTATATCAATGATATTGTTAGACATGAGAGCCCTTAAGGAATTATTTGTACAATAAAAACATTATTGTAATCATTTTATATCAATAAAATTTATCGATTTTCACTCCTTGTCTGAGATTATTTAATGAATGCACTTATAAAGGGCCCTTCGTATAAATAAGGTTATGTACCATGGTCATCTTGATAATCATACAACTATTGATTCAATATTGGAATAACGGAGGTTGGTGCTTAGTCGATTTATAAATAGTCAGATTGAGGACTCAGCAATAACAGTCAAATGATTGTCAAGAGAGGATCTCCAGTCTAAGAAGGAGATGTCAATCCTTACTTCAAAGACTGATATCCGACCGACCACTTGATGCAGGTCTTGTGCATTGGGATAGAGATTCCGAGGTGTCTGATGTGTTAAGTCAAATAGTAGACTTAGGGAGACCGAGATAGCTAAGACCTATGTCGTATGCTGTCACGATATAGGCACGCATCCTCTGATCGGAGACAAATGTATTACTATATGTTTAAGTATGTATATTAAGCAAATCATTAGGTTGATGACCTAATCAAGGTCTATACATTGGCGATCTTGTGTGCATACGAGGGCATATGAGAAATATGATAGCTCAAACATGTTCTCTACCGAACCAGAGGACATGGGCTCACTCACGAGATTTTGAAGCCAACAAAATTCCATCGATGGTCGTCTCACTTTGGAAGCAAGTCAGAATTTGTGGATATGATATATGCTTTTGAAACGAATCTGATTGATACCGACTCGCAATGATCAAATGAGAATCTTAGAGATAAACTCCCAAAGGAGATAGTCCAAAATGAGATTTAAACATTGGGATTAATCATCGATCTTCCAATATGCAGATGTACGTGTATTAGGAATACTCAAAAGTGATGTGATCTTAAATGATTGTATATCATGATGCTTCCATTCCGAGGGAGTGATGAAACACATTTGGATTTTAATGATTCCTTTCAATGGACTAGATATCCTATCTTGATCTAATTGTTGGACATTAATCTAAATATGATTCAGATGGAATGAGAAGATGTGATATTATGTCTGACATGATCAGACACCTTTGGAAGGTCTTCTAGATCCAGACATGAGATTGAATCGCATTATCCAAGTCACTATACGTGGTCTATACAATCAACCTAACCTTATCTCTGAATGATTTGGAAAGATCCTTAAGTGCATCATGGAAGCGTGAAGATCGCATCATATGTAATCGAAGTGACTAGTTGCACTAGTTGCTCGATGTAGCAGAATTTAAGTTTTTTTAAATGATGAAACCACATGATCCAAGAACACATCTCAGATTGTTTCATCTTAACTACAAAGTAGGTATAGAAATACCTATTGAAGTGTGGTTGCAATCGTGTCTCTAAAGCAAGAGACCTCCTATCTCAAGTACGATCCAATGGAGGAGTCGCTTGCGAGCACATTGATGAAATGTATGTTCCTCGCAATCCAAGTTGATAATCCAAGCGGGGAATCTCCCGATCCAATAACATGAGATCCGATCAAAGCAGCAACAAAACAACGTGGCGACGACGATTGTCTTCTCTAGGGAAAGAAGTGGACGACCACTTTTGTAGGAGAGATGTTTGCACAAGTATAAGAATGAGAGATAGAGCGACAAATGTTGTAAAATGAAGCACTAGGGTTTTCTCTTGTTTTATTATATTTTGAGAGTCCATCGATCTCAATCCATGGACGAGACAAATCCAATAGTAGACTATGATTTGTGTTTCTTTCAATGGCCATGATTTTGTTGTAAAAACAGAACAATTAATTTAATTTAATTAAAATTATATTGTATTAAAATATGTTAATTTCATCAAATCAATCGTAATAGGAGAATTAGGAAGGAAGCATGCCTCCCTTCCAATTATGGGGGGGCAGCACACCTTGAATTAAGATTCAAGGTGGATGTCCACCCTCCGTGGCATGCTTCTCCTAATTGATGATATTTCATATCTCATGAGATTTCTCTATAATTTACAACAACATTTGTTGTGAAATTTATCCATACAAATGTTTAAAAATTAGTTTGTAAATATTGCATTAATGCCATTGGAAAATGTGAATCATATTTACACCCAAAATAAAATGTAAATTACATTCTCAGTTTATTACCCATTGTGAATCCAATTCACATCAGCATTCAACTTGAAATTGCTATTTACAAATAGCTCTATCTAATTTATTATAATCATATCTATAATATGGATAGTACTATCCATATTATTTGTATCCATGATAATTAAATCATATTTATTATCTCAGATCATTATTCTCATGCATTAAATAATATGAATCAAATTCATATTATTTTCGATAATAAAATATCATATAATTGTCCATTTATCAATGCTTGGATACACATTTGTCAATGGAATTATTCTTGAAATCTTTCATGAATAATGCGCTTTCTCTGCAGATACTTGGAGATAAAGATAATCGATTGTATGTTCCATATATTGTAACTAGTATATTGAGATCACATCTCATATTCAGATCTCGAGGACGTCTGATAGATGCGTGATTAAATCAAGGTTATAAATATAATCTACTCATTGAAGGATTAAGGAAAAAATCATCAAGCACGTCACAAAAGAGCGGGGATCGCATCGTATACGATCGTGAGCGACTAGTCGAACTAGTAGCTCGGTGCATCGGAATTTAAAAATTTAAATTAATAAACCACTTGATCCATGAACTATTCACAGATTATTTCATCTAAACCACATATTAGGTAAAGGAATACCTCTTGTAGAGAGGTTGTAATCGAGTCTCTAAGCGAAGAGACCTCCTGTCTCAAGTCCGACCCGATGGTAGAGACGCTTGCTAGCGAGAAGATGAATCGCGTGCTTCTCGCAATCCGATTTGTTGATCAAAGCATTGGATCTACTGATATCGTTTCACGAGATCAAACATCTTCTGCTCAAATGTAATGCACAGAAGGAGATGGAGATCCACGAACGGTCGATGCGATGGCCTAACGACGATACGACGACGAATGAAACCTTCTCTCTAAATCTAGAGAGGATGGCCACTCAAGAGGGAGAGAGAGATAGTTGGTGTGTTATATGAGAATGAGAAAGAGAGAGAGCAATTGTTGTTCAACAACATCTTCTTCGAAGGCCAAGGGTGCCTCTTCTTATATAGTATTTTGAGAATCCATGGATCTCAATCCATAGACTACACAAATCCAATTGTTTAGATTGGATTGTATTTGTTTCAATGGCCATGATTTTGTTGTAAAAACACAATAATAATAATTCATTAAATTAAATAAAATACATATCGAATCATCAGTACAATTTAATTTCAACTAAATCAATTTTGCATGGAGATAATTTAAAAGAGATAAATCTCTTTCTTAATTGGACTTGGTGACCTTCCACCTCCTCCCACTAAGGTGACTATTTATCTCCAATTAATTTGCAATAACAATTTGTTGCAATTTTATTCACACAAATAATTCAAAATTATTTTGTAAATATTACAATCATACCATTAACAAATTGTGAATCATATTCATAACCCAAAATAAAATGTAAATTATATTTTCTATTAATTGTTCAATGTGAATCCAATTCACATAAACACTTAATTAACAAATGTAAATTACAATTGTATCTCTTTAATATATTATAAATCACAATTATAATATGTATGAATAATATGGATAGTACTATCCACATTATTCATATCCTTTATAATTAAATCACATTTAATTGTCTAAGATCTCAATTCTCATGCATTCAAATAATTTGAATCGTATCCATAATATTGACAATAATTAAAACACACTTAATTATCCATTTCTCAATGATTTGATATATTAACAATGGAATTATTCTTGAACTCTTTCAAGAATAATGCTCTTTCTCTGTTGATACTTGGAGATAAGGATAGTATGAATACACGTTCCACATATAGCGACTTGGATGTTGGGATCATATATCAAGTCCAGATCTTAAGGACCTCCCACAAATGTTTGATTAAATCAAAGCCGTAGATCCAATCTCCTAAATGCATATGAATCTCATTCAGATCAATGTCCAACATTTGGACTGAAATTAGATTACTTCTGTACTGAGAGGAGTCACTAAAATTCATACTTGTTTCATAACTCCCTCGGTATGGAAGCGTCATTATTATACAATCGTTTATGATTACATAACCCTCTTGTATTCCTAATACATGTACATCCTGCATATTGGAAGACATAGAATAAACATGAAGTTTTAGATTTCCTTTGGATTGTCACCTCCAGGGTTTTATCATTGAGATTATCATTCGGTCATTGGGAGTCGGCATCGATCATATACTTTCCAAAACCATACCTCTTACCTACAAGAAGAAAACATGCATGGAATTTGATCAATCCCAATACCTCATGAGTGCGTTCATGTCTTCCGGTTCACAAGTGAACATGTATGATCCCTTTGAGAGAACGTATTACCCATATGCCCTTATATGCACACCAGCTCGTTGGTGTAGAGACCTTCATTAGGCCATCAACTTATCGGTCTACCAAATGTACATAGTCAAACATATAGTAACACATTTGTCTCCATCTAGAATATGCATGCCTATATCATGATAGTATATGACATAGGTCTTGGTTATCTCGATCTCGTTAACACAACTCTTTGACCTAAATTATCTGACACCTCCGAATCTCTATTCCTATTGTGAGGATCTTCACCAAGAGGTCATTCAGATATCACCCTTTTAGAGAAGGATTTCCCATTCCTTCTCAGGATGGAGATAAACTCTTAATAATCATTTGATGGTACTTGATGAGTCCTCAATCTAACCCTTTAGATATTCATCCAAGCCCCGACCTCTATGATTCAACAATTGAATCAATGGTTGTATGATTATCAAGATGGCAATTGTACATAACCCTTAATTGTACGAAGGGACCTTATAGTGCATTCAATCATTTAATCTCAGATAGAGAGTGAAATAATAAACCAATAACCTTTATTGATATATTAAATATTACAATAATATTTATTGTAGAAATGGTTCGTCTTGGACTCACATTGCTAACAATCTCCCAGTAGCCCTCAGGAGCATTCAAATACAATCCTTAAACCCATGCTCATAACATGGTGGTAAAAAACCTTTTGTGTCAAAGGTTTGGTTAGGGGATCAACACGTTGTCGGTAGAGGCCACCTTTGTGGTGATGATGTCACCACGGTTTTGAATCTCCAGAATGATGTGGTATTTCCTTTCCACGTGCTTGCTCTTTTGATGCCATTTGGGTTCCTTTGCCTGGGCAATGACTCCCATTCGCAGAGTAAGGGGATGGTAGCATAAGAAGAAACTACACCAAGTTCAAGGATGAACTTGCACAACCACACCGCATCCTTTGCAACATCGGATGCGGTAATGTATTCAGCTTCTATTGTTGAATTAGCCGTAGTGTCTTGTTTCTTACTTATCTAGCTCACAGCACCACCGTTCAACAGGAACACAAACTCTGATGTCGACTTTCAATCATCAATATCAAACTGGAAGTCAAAATCTGTGTATCCGAAGACTTGGAGATCACCATCTCCATAGACCAAGATGATCTTGCATCCATCTTAGATACTTAACGATATTCTTCACTACATTCAACTGTTTCTCTACGTAGAAAGATTGGTAACAACATACCACTCCCACTACATGGCAGATATCAGGCCTTGTGCACATCATGGCATACATTAGACTTCCCACAGCTGATGCGTAGGGGCATCCGGCCATGGCTTTCTTATCCTCAACACTTTGAGGAGCCATCCATTTAGATAGGTGTATATCATGTCTCAAGGGAAGGAAGCCTTTCTTGGAATTCTCCATATGGAAACATTCCAAGATCTTCTTGATGTATTCATGTTGTGACAATCCCAATATCCTCTTTTCTAAATTTTTGAATAGCTTCAGATCCAAGATGTAAGAGGATTCTCCAAGATCATTCATCTTTAAGGTATGGATAAGCCATATCTTCACATTGGTCATCATCTTTGTATCATTGCCAATGATAAGGATGTCATCTATGTAAAGCACGATGAACACAATGACACTCTCACTATGCTTCTTGTACACAGTTGGTTCATCAAGATTCTGCACAAAGTCATAACTCTTTATGGTTTTGTCAAATCTGATGTTCTTGCTATGAGAAACTTGTTTGAGCCTATAGATGGATTTCTTTAGCTTGCATACTTTGCCTTCCTAAGCTGTGAAGCCTTGGGGCTGCTCCAGATAGATTTCAGCAAATGAAGCTGGATCATTGTCCATTTCAGCTGAAACATGGAATCCTGATAATATCAATTTCCATTTAGGATAAACCTGCATCGCTAATGGTCATCAATAGACATAAAATAATATCGATTTCCATTTAGGGTCACGGTACTGAAGGGACCACATAAATTGGTATGTATAAGGTCAAGAATACCTTCGCATCGTGTAACCATATTACAAAAAGGCATCCTGATCATTTTACTCGAATACAATGTTCGCAAGTAGGCAAGGATTGAACATGTAGATAATATAAGGGTCCATCCATTATTAATCTATTGTTCCTATCAACATATAAATGACCAAGCCTTTGATGTCAAATCACATTCGAAGGATTTCCATCTTCCTTGGTTCTCTTGAGTTTTTATAAGTGGTAGTAACATTCATGACATTTTCATCAATGCACAATTCATAGACTCAACCAGAATTCAAAACACCATCCATAATATATTTGTCATAATGATTTACAACAAGTTTATTACATAAAAGAAATGAATATCCATATCTAATAAGCTTAGACACATATATAAGGTTCCTCCTGACTTCAGGTATAAGGTTCCTCCTGACTTCAGGTACGTAAAGACATTCTTTAATTAAAATTACTCTCCCACTGGATAATGATTGTATGTAAGTCCCGACGGCGATTGTTGCAAAAGATGCATCAGATCACATTTGGATGACTATCTCCCCTTTATCAAGATTTCTAGTTTCCTGAAATAGATGCAACAAATTGCATTCATGAACATAAGCATCATAATCTACAACCCAACTTCTTTCTCATCCAACAAGAAAATTTGATTTAATGATGAATGAAGATATCATATCTGATGGGGCTTTACCTTTGTCAACCGACTTCAGGTAATCAGGATAGTTACATTTCCAGTGCCCTGGCTTCTTTAGTGAAATAGACATCAGCTTTCTTCAATGTTATCAATGTGGAAGCATTTGAAGATGAGCCCACACCTTGATTCTTCTTCTTTCTCTTCTGGGTTGAGCCCTTCCAATAACCTTTCTTCTGACCACGCTTTCCTTTGATCTGTGCAACCATTGCACTTCCAACGAGCCATCTTTCTTTATTACATCTTCTGCAGACTTTAACTCAGCTAATAGTCAAATGTTAGTATAATTCATTTTGCTTATATTGAATGTGACCACAAAGCCGTTAAAAGACTTAGGAAGTGACATCATAATGAAGTCAGATTGCATATCTATATCCATGTTAGCCCCGAGAGTTTCCGGCTCAAAAAGGTACACAAACATTTTGAGTACGAGCTCTCTGATGGAAGTCCCTTCCTGCATCTTGGCGGTGAATAAGATCTTTCATTATATTATAATGGTGTGCGGTTTATATCACCAAATATCTCTCTCATGTTCAACATTATATCATGGCAAGTATTCCTATACACATGTTGCTTCTGAAGCACATTGGACAATGAGCCTAGAATATAACACCTATCCAATGAATGATCTTCATCGTATTTTTCATTGAATTTTATTTCTTCTGGTGTCTAAGGGTTTGTGTACTTGTCCTTGGACAACACATAAGAAATGCAATCTGTAGATAAAACAAGATCCAAATTATGGATCCAATACGAGTAATTCAGTCTAGTCAGCTGGTTGACCTCTAGGAGCCTACTAAGTGGGTTCATGGACTTCATTGTATGGAAATAAGAATGCACTATATGAAAATATATAAATATTTATATATTCAATATTAAAAAATTTGATTAAAGTTTTTTAATAAAATTAGTCTTGCATTTTCAACTTTGAATGTTCATTCTCTTAATTACACTCAAAGAAGAAGATATACTTACCAATATATCTCTAGAAAGATTTGGGATTTCCTTTTCTACCTTAGTCACATCCCAATAATATGAGAAATTGTAACTTGGGTAAAAAGAAGTGGGAGCACATTCCACATTGCATGTCCAACTTGTTTAAATTTTTAAACAGAAATTATCACTTGGATTATGTTTCTCACTAAATAAGGAAACCATGAGATTTGATTTTACTTGATTTGGAGTCTGTTTGCTCAAGTTATGATCATTTTAGTGAACATATATCCATTGTTTCGGGGATAACGAATCTTGAAGCAATTAAAGAGCCTAGAAATGTGTGCAGATCACTTGGACTATGTTGTAAATCAAATTAGCAAACTTGAAAACTTATTTTGTATGATTTGGATATAAATGGATTGAGATACAATAATTTTAGTAAGTGAGGGTCACTGCTGGAAATTACTTTCCTAATCAAGAACCTTGTGATTGTCATTTAATAAATTAGTGAAATTAAATGGTTTAATTTCGTGGAATAATTATGGATCAATATTTATGAATTATTTGATTGATGATTATTTCCTTAAATGATATTGTCTTGATAATTAATTGATTAGATATGATCTAGATCACAATTGGATACATGGTCTTCTTTCCAACAAACAAACTTGCTTGAATAAGATTGGGAGTTTGTTTAGAAAATTTCCTTATAATCAAAATAGTTTTGATTATTACTATATGGAATAAATTCGGCAAAAAAATTGATTATCATCTCAAGTACATAATGATTAATTTCGCATTATCCTTTCCTGAGGCAGATATGGTGTCTAGTAGAGGAGCGTTGGGGTAGCAGGTTGCACCATGTGTAGTCTATCCCACTCTCGTTGGTACTGTCCATGACAACGAGTAGGGAAGGGATAATGTTGAAGATATCATGATGTATTTTCTAATTATTAAAATACGAAATAATATGTATTTGAGATAATATCATATTTTAAGTAACAATAAAGAATGTTTGTTGGATATTAATTGGATCGTTGATTTAATGTGATTAGATTGATTGGAATCCAACTAAAATTAAATACACTCTATTATGAATAGAGTTGTATTTCCCTTGGAAGAATTAATTTTATGAATGTGGTTCATTATAATTAATTAGAATCTGAATATGAGATCGAGGATCACATAAGTGACATCCATGGTCTCCCATCAAGGAGAAGAGTTCCGTCTCCAGGGATTGTATGTAGGAGACGCCTGTCCGAACTGACAGCTCCTGCAGACAAGTGCATCTGGATCGAGCTCTTTGCTTCTCGAAAGAGTAAGGTCATATGCGTAGTGACCCCAATATCGGGTCGTTATATTATTGGGGCGATATTGGATTGCGCATAGCGAGTTTTAATCCTGTTGACGGTTGGTTCAATTAACAAAGGGTCAACATCACCTTAGGGGTAGTGGGCCCGAGTGTTAAAGACTGAATTGGGAATGCAATTAGACTTGCAAGCCGGAATGTGTTCTCGGTTCTTTTTATCCGAGTTACAGGTTCTCATATTATTGGGATGTGACAAAGATAAGGAATGAGATCCCAGATCTTTCTTGAGATATAATCGTAAGTATATCTCTTACATTGAAAGTGATTAAGGGAATGAACATTCAGTGTTGACAAGGCAAGACAACTTTTATATAAAAATCCTAAATCAAAGTAAAACATGTATATATATTTATATATATTTATGAAATTTTCTTATTTCAGATAATCCTTCACTAAACCCACTCAGTGTTATACTTAATAATAACCAGTAAATTGTCATGAATTGGATTCATGATCAAGATAGTGTACTTGCAGTTGGACACATAATGTATGTGGTTACAATGTGCAAGTTTCCTCATAATAACAAGGAATGATAATTAAATAGACAGTACGACTACAACCCTAGGGTTTGTATATCTCTATAATTTTGATATTTCGTCGAATGTACTTTGGAAGCGACATATCGATGATTATCGTAATTGTCAAAAATTCCTTATAAAATCTAAGAAGATGTGCTGGCATACATATGTGCTCCTAGCATTTACTCATGAATGTCTTGGTTCACTGCAACATGCAGAATGGTGGCTCTTTAAAAGATGATGTATTCAAAATGTTTGAGTACCCACCTGAACCTAAGTCTTTTAGAGTTAAGATGTATGTAGATATGATGAGTGTCATCATTCTACTGTCTATACTCTAGACATTCATGAAACTTCATAATATTCATATTGTATGAATTAAATGAAGCATATGTAAATGTTGAAATACTCTTATATTGAAATCTTTTGAGTTAAACATAAGAGATCCTTTTGTCTTAAGCAATGGTTGTTTATAGATGAAGGGAGCACAATGGAAGCATGGGTTGGACCCAAGTAAGAAGGAAAGTCAAAGAGTTGACTGTACGTCTATGACTTCCATAGATATCCTGGATGAATGCCAATACTGCAACAAGTTCTTGTGTTGACAGTATGACTATCAAGACTATATAGGATCCTTGGAGAAGGACTCGGATAGTGCATCGGAATAATTTGCATCTACATAACATCATCGAAATCGGCTTACTTATTAGATAAGATACAAGTCTAATAATTGTATCTCAATTTTCTAGTAAAACTTGCAATTAGTTGCATATATTTTAGAAAACTAGAAAATTTGATCTTATGATTTAACAGTCATACACATAAATGTTTATGCAATTGTTGAAACAACCTCTATTAGATAAATAGACTTCATAATTTCAGCAGGAGAGCCCTTAGTCTTAGAGAATGACTCTATGACCTAGATATTAGATTACATTCATTGTTTATTTCTAAATGTTGGAAATAAACATGAATTCTGGAATAAACCTTTCATAAATAGTTATGATTGATATATTTCAGATAGTAATCTAACATATAGTGGACTCTACTAAATTAGAAAATTAATGAATGGTTCAATAAAATTTCTAATACTGAAATTAAATCTTAAAAGATCAATAGGAGGATGAAGTTCATTTGACAATGATCTGGCATCAAGCCTTGGACATTTGTCTATTGATCAGATCAATTGACTAGTAAGAGATAAAACTTTAGATTTTCTGAAATTTCAAATATTACGTGCTTGTGAATATTGTATTCAAAGTAAAAATGTCCAATATACACCCTTCCTTTGGAATAGTGTAAGATGTCAAGGTATTCAAGATCTCATACATATTGATGTATGTGGATCATCTCTATCATAATAAACATTGATGATATGTGATATCATTCGATAATTATTTGTGATATGAGATTTCTTCCCTTCACCTTAGAAACCTTTGAAATATTCAAAGATTTTGCAACATTGGTTTAGAACCAAAGTTTGAAGGAAGATAAAATGATTTTGATCTATCCTAGGTAGCATGCACTGTTAGATGAATTCAAGGAATACTTTATGGAGATATGAATATCATTCCTATCTCACTCCTCTAATACACCTAAACTCAATAGAGTTGTAGGAAGATGCAATTAGATCATGTGTGACATGATTTGATCAATGATGAATATTAGCATAATTACCTCTTAGTTTCCAGGTATATATGTGGTAGAGACTACAATATATATCCTTAATTAGGTTCCATGCAAGTAAGCTGGAATCTGGCACCAGAAAGTGCTACTTCATTAGTAAAATAAAGGATGGTATTGGATACCTTCTTTATGACCTTGAGATTCTTAGATTTCATCCCTGAGGATATGGTTATTAGAAGACGACTCTCTTTAGAATGAAGATAAAAATGAAGTGAAGGAACTCATTTAATCTTGAGAAGATAATGACGCTCTTGAAATTGGAAACTAAAAGGATAATAAAGATGAAACACTAATACCTCTTCAAATGAGTTTGAAGATGGATTCCATGTGTCAGAGAAATCTGGCAATGATTGAACTTCATGTGATGATGCTTATGAAGATCATATCATGGAAAGATGTATGTTAGCAAGAAAGTCTAAAGTAGACTTCATATACAAGTGTTGTATATGGACCCTCGAGGATTCACCTTTATGGGCAAAACCTGTTAGGTGTAAATGGATCTCCAAGAGAAAGAGGGAACCTAATGAGAGGTAGAGACCTTCAAAGCACGGATCATATCCATGAGCTACACAACGAAGAGAAGACATTGCTTGCAATGAGACTTGCTCTCCAGTGACCGTGCTTATACACATCAGAACATTGCTAACTATAGCTACACAACTTGACTATGACATCTTCAAGATGTGAGTCAAGATTGCATTCCTCTATGAATACTTCTTCGAGGATATTCATATAAAGTAGCCCCAGGGCTTTGTAGTTGAGGAAAGCAAGGTGTGCAAGCTGAATAACTCCTTCCGTGGACTCAATGAAGCTGCTTGTAGTTGGAGCATCAGATTTGATGAAATTATAAAGGTTATGATTTTAGATAGAATCTTGATGAACTATGTGAAGCTTAGTGGGAGTGCCATTGTGTTCATCGTGCTAAATGTAGATTATTTCCTAATCATTTGAAATTATA
Source organism: Ottelia alismoides (assembly GCA_037367405.1). Taxonomy (NCBI): domain Eukaryota; kingdom Viridiplantae; phylum Streptophyta; class Magnoliopsida; order Alismatales; family Hydrocharitaceae; genus Ottelia; species Ottelia alismoides. The sequence continues at coordinate 304,797 of JAZKJV010004651.1, read as the reverse complement.
TAAGGGTGATAATAAGTGTTTTATAAACGGGCTATTCCATACCTTGAGATATGATCCTAAGGATACCTCTTAAATCTTAGTTCTGAAGTTGTTCGGAAGTAAAGAAAAGAGGGTATTGAGACCATCACATTAGCGGTACACCCTGGACATTTCCATTTTCTGGAAAATTCCAAGAAGGCTTCCATCCCTTAAGATATGGTACTGACCTATCTAAAGGGATAACACCTCAAAGAGTTGAGGAAATGAATACTAGAACTGCTTTCCCTTGTGCATTGGTTACGAGAAGCTGAGTGTATGCTAAATGTGTACGAAAGCCATATGTTTGCCATGCAGTGGGAGTAGTAAACTGTTACTAATCCTACTATGGAGATAAAATACTTAATTGCAGTAATAATAATATCTTCAAAGATGATAATACTCAGAGATAGTGATCTCAAAGCCTTATCTTCAAGAAATTAAGTCTTTATAGATAGTGATATAAAAATTCTTAGCTGCAGATACCTTAGTAGATAGAAATCTCCAGGAATAAGAATATTCTGATAAGGATAATAGAAATACTGGTTATAATAAATATTGTGTTGTAGTGTCAATGACACTACAACTAACAAGATTGAGTATTTGTTGCATAGGATGCAACATTCGCATTGGATGAGAGCACTGTTACTAGGAGATGTGCAAGTGTCGTAAAAGGACTTGGTGTAGTCTATTGGGAATAGAGTGACTGATCAACTTACCTAGCTATTTTTCTTAAATAGCTTATGTTTGTCACATGATTGTGGGTTTAAAGATTGGCCCATTAGTGGCTCTTTGGGCTAGTGGGAGATTGTCGGACATGTGATTCCACGACGAGCCATTATGCAATAAATGTTATCGCAAATATCAGTCCTTGATTTGAAATAAAGAATAATTAATTTGCATAGTAGGTTCCTTAGTATAATTAGGGTTACGTACCATGGCCATCTTGATTATCATAAACTGTTGATTCAATTATTGAATCATAGAGGCTAGTGCTTCGATGAATATCTAAAGAGTTGGATTGAGGACTCATCAAGCACCATCAAATGATTATTAAGAGATGATCTACAACATGAGAAGGAGATGAAAATCCTTTCTTTTAAGGCTGATATCTAACAGACCTCTTATTGCAGGTCCTCTACATAGGAATAGAGATTTGGAGGTGTTAGATAAGTTAGGTCAAAGAGTTGACTTAATGAGATCGAGATAACCAAGGTCCTATGTCATATGCTGTCATGATAAAAGCACACAACCTCTAATTGAGGATATATGTGTTACTATATGTATAAATATGTTCAGTTGGCAGACCAATAGGTTTATGACCTTAACAAGATCTATACACCATCCTGCTGGTGTGCATGTAAGGGCATATGAGTAATACGATCTCTCAAAGGAATCATACATGTTCTTTTAATGAACTAGAAGACATGAGCTCACTCATAAGATATTAGGAAAATCAAATTCTGTGTACGATTGTCTTGCTTTGGAAGCTCGATTGAATTTGTTAGTTTGATATATGTTGTTGGAAAGTATATGATCAACACCTGGGTATGATATATGCTTTTGGAAAGTATACGATCGATACCAACTCCCAATAGTCAAATGAGAAACTTAATGATAAATCTCTGAAGCAGATAATGTAAAATTGATCTAATACTTCTGGTTTATTCTGGGTCTTCCAGAACGTAGGATGTACAAGTACTAGGAATACCTGAGGGTGATGCGATCATAAAATATTGTATAACCATGACGCTTCCATTCCTAGGGAGTGATGAAACGGGTCTGGATTTTAGTGACTCCTCTTAGTAGAGAAGTGATCTAATCTTGGTCCTAGTGTTGGGCAGTGACCTAAATGCGATTCTGATGCAATGAGAAGATTGGATCTATAACCTTGATTTAATCAAGCATCTATCGGAGGTCTGCAAGGTTTGGATTTGAGATGTGATCTCAATATCCAAGTCACTATATGTGGAACAATACAATCGCCATGTCCTTATCTCCAAGTATTCGCGGAGAAAGCACATTATCCTTAAAATAGTTTTTGGATAATTTCATTATTGATATATGTATCCGACTATTGAGAAAATGGATAAATAAATATGATTTAATTATCATGAATAATATGAATTTGATTCATATTATATGTAGAGTTATCTAAAATAATTAAATGTGATTTGATTATCAAAGATGAAAATAATTTGAATGTGATTCATATTATTTGGGCACATGAGAATAGAGATCCAAGATGATTAAATATGATTTAATTATTATGGATATTGAATAATGTGGATAGGACTATCCGTATTAATCATATATATTATAAATGTGATTTACAATATATATGTGAGAGTTATTTGTAACCTACGTTTGTTAATTAAATGTTGATGTGAATTGGATTCACATTGGACAATTAATTGAAAATGTAATTTAAATTTTATTTTGTGTTGTGAATGGATTCATAATTTTCCAATGGTAAGATTGCAATATTCACAAAATTATTATGAATTATTTTTGTAGAATAATTTATAACAAGTGTTGTAGTAAATCTTGGATATTTCCATGGAATAATGTAATCTCATGAGATTACATGAGATTGCCACCCACTCCCATGTTATGGAAGGAGGCAATCTTCATTCCAAAATCTCCATGCTTGATTGATTTAATTTGGGATTAATTTTTATTGATTTTGCGATATATAATCTAAATTAGTTTAATTATTGTTGTATTTTTACAACAAAATCTTGGCCATTGAAAGAAACAAAAATCAATTTCATCTTTGTGTGTACGTGGATTTGGATCCATGGACTCCCAAAATACTATATAAGAAGAGGCACCCCTTGATCTTCAAAGTTACAATAACAACAACAACAACTTCTTTCTTTCTCTCTCTCATTCTCTACACATCCTCTCTCTCTCTCTCATTGTGGTCGTCCACCATTGAAGCCCTAGATAGAGTTGCCATTGCCACAACATCGTCGTTATGCTGCCAGATTGTTTGCTCGTGGATCTCTGTATCCTTTAGTACACCTCGCTCGTGAAGAAGATGTCATATCTCGTATGACGAGATCTGAAGACTCGTCGCTTGGATCATCACATGGATTGTGAGGAGCACGCGTTTCATCAATGCGCTCACAAGTGTCTCCTCCATCGGATCAGACTTGACATAGGAGGTCTCTTCGTTTAGAGACTTGATCGCAACCACGCTTCAAGAGGTAACTCTAATACTTGTTTGAGGTTTATATTAAACGATCCAAGATGTGTTCTTGGATAATTTGGTTTCATCGCATGAAATTTTTTAAATTCTGCTGCCTTGAGCAAGTAGTGTGACTAGTCGTTCCCGATCGCATACGATGTGTTCCTCACGCTTTTGTGATGCACTTAAGGATCTTACCATATTCTTCAGCTTAGTCGGCTCCAAAGCTGCATCTGCAGAGTCATCGACGTGGCATCTTCTCAATCATTATATCGCACCCAAATGGAGCCGATCCGACGGTATCTACACATCTGAAGATCTTCTCATCCACCTTGAGTGGCGATGAGGAGGCGGGGCTCCGGCGAGAGTCCCATTCCTCCTCCACGTCGATACTCCTCCTTAGATAATGGGGGATGGTCACTAAGGTCTCCGTGAAGGAGATGCTAGGTCGGTGGTTATGTGTGAGAGTCCGATGGGCGGTGAAGATGGAGAAGAGATAGATATTAAGCTCCAGATCCGAGCTTCTTCGAGAACTCCGACCATTGAAGGGTTCTTGAACTTGTATGGTTAGATAACAAAAGCTGAGGCAACATCGAAGTGTTTGTGTGCAATAGTGAATGACACAGAGGGTATATCGAACGGTGAAGATAAGACACTTATGGGTTCTCCTCAAGTATTTAAGGAGAAGGCGAATCAAGCTGGGAGATTGCGATGGAACAAGATGACAAAGGTCGTATCCTTCTGCGATCCATGATGAAGACCAGGAACATCTCAGATGAAGATATGGATCTATGTAAGGTTAAACTAAATTGAAGAAACATGAAGAGAAACAACATATCTTACCTTTGCATAAGAAGGATGGATAAAAGACTTGGGACTGAATCTCTTATCGGCTTTGAGGTTGTCACTCCAGCAGGTCAATTGAACATGGGGCTCGAACAATCGCCTAATGGTACTGTAGCTTGGCCATTTTGTCCAAGGGTCTCACCAAGACTTTGGTTCATCTTTGCATCATTTATTGACCCTACTTCTGTCACAAGGGGGCAAGAGACACTGGGTCGAAGTCTTTTCGAAGGGCAAGCCACCGTTACTTATGGTGGAAGAGGTGTATTTTAATGTAGAGATGGTAGCAGTTCAAGGTCTCAGGTGGTGGTTTCAATTACTACCAGTTAAGGAAGAAGTTAGGTTTAGGTGATGTTAGGTGGTTTGCGAAGATTAGGGAAGTCAGACGGATGGAATTATAGTGGAGGTTTGATAGAATGACTATAGGAGAAGTTAGAGATATTGGGTGGAGTTGGGTTGGTTGGTGAAGGGCACATCTTTCTTGAGGTTGAAGGCGAGTTCCAAGCCGTTGGATATGATGATCCAATGGTCAGCATTCAGGCGGAAGCATGCGGTTGGATTTGCATGAGATGAAAGAAGATTAGGCGACATATAAGGAGGCAGGTGGCAAGACCACAACTGGCCACGTGGGCGTCTTCAGAGACGCAACGTGGCCCACTCCACGAGAATTGGATAAATAAAAAATTAATAAAAATAAAATAGTTAGGAATTGAATTAAGAAAAATTTGGATGAAAGGAGTAGATCTCGATGAGATCTACAACTTTCATGTAGAAGTCAAAGAGATAAGAGGTCATTTATACATAGATAAAAATTAAATACAAATTAAAACAATATAAAACAATTCTTTTATTTTTCTTTTTATTATTTTATTAGTTTTATTTTTTATGGTATTTTATTTATGTACAATAATATTTTAATTTCTATTTGATTTTTAATGAGGAATATAAACATAAAATTTAGCACAATAATAGGGTTATATTAATATATATTAAAAAGTGTCAATTTTATACAACACACCAAATAATAATTAGTGTTAATTAGTAAATGAATATATTTGAATAACTTGAGAAAGAGAGATAATATTAGTGATTAATGCTGATAAATACGAGTTATTAGTGGGGTAGGTGAGTAGAGCGAAGAAGTGGAGAAGTCAGTCGGAGTTCTAACTTCATAGTCTGAGTGGAATGGAACTGACCATGGATAAGGGTCCCCCGCGAATGGTTGAGGATACATGGAGTAAGTATAAGGTGGGTCTGTCGGTCGGGTGGTAGGAATAAGAAGGTTAAGATAATCAGTATATGGTCGAAAAGAAGTGAATCGTGGATACCGAGTACGATGACCAATGTCATGACATCTTTGAAAAGGAATAGTGAAAGGAAAGCATATCAAGGTGGAAAATGTGCAAGTGCACATAATAACAAACATAAACAATACACAAGAGTAAACCCTAATTTCACCCACTCAACTCAATGAAAGTCACAAAGGTTCTACCGAGGTGTTTTCAATTTCAATATGGTGACAATACAAATCTTTTTAACACAAGTACACAATGTGAGTCGACTAACACCCAGTGATCGCTTCTAACAAACCCTAAACAAACGGACTTATACTCGGGATACCAGGTTATACCAAGTTCTTAAGGGAAATGGTAGAAATACGAGAACCAAAATGTCTCTCTAAGGTTGTAGGAGAGTGTTTGTAGCTCCCGAGTCCGCACGGGTCGGATCAAAAAACTTAGGAAAACGAGTCTAGGAATTTGAACTCTAACCATAGAGTGTGTGTCCTCACCCTCTCAATTAAGAACAGTACTTGTGTACAAGGTTGGGATTACACTCCCGTAAACAAATGTCATTTTTTTCAAATTTTTTGGTCAATCTTGATTAACAATCCTGATATTAAGTTAGATTATAATTGGTTAGGTCTACCAAACTAAACATGATTACTAATCAATCTCAATTTATTTTAATCCTAAGTTATAAAACCAAGGAGGAATGAGTCAAGAAAATTGATGCAATCAATAAGTCAATGATGCATGTCCAATTTAGAACTCTTACAATGATCGTTGAACTCTACATGCGGGATGCAATACACAATTGAAAATTTTAGCTAAATGAAAGCAATTTAGAGAAAACTTCACCTAGTAGATAATTCTACTAATCAAGAAGAATTCAGTTAATTATTTGACTAGGTTGAATGATCTAATATGTGTCTTATTATAAGTACGGTGTGATCTTATGAGTTACGAGCATAAGCAATTATATGAACTAAGTAAAAAGCTCGATGATCTTCCAGTGTAGACCTATCCTACATCAAGCACAACCAAAACAATGAAGGCCCTAACACACTCGATCGAAACGGTCTTGATGTCTGACTCCTGGTGGAAACATGAAACCTAAATGGGAACAATTGGAATTCAAGAAATAATTACAATCGTTTATAATAATGGTTGAAATAACACACACACACACACTATCTCTCTCTCTCTCTCTAAAATGACAATCTATTCAACTCCTCTTGGCATGATCAGACCATAGAATCAACTACCTCCAGTCAATTTGAGTTGCGTCGACTTCCTAGAAAGTTTCTCCAAATTTCCGGATCCTGTTGAACTCAAGAAATTCTAAGGGTTTTTTTAATAGATGAAGTGAGGTGTCATTGTTACTCGTAAATTTGCGAACCAAACAAAAATTATGAGTAGAAAGTAGAAATAAAAAAATAGAAGTGTGCTATTATTTTACCTGTATAGCTATCAATATCGAACTACGAGAGGCAACATTACCCGAGGGTTATTAATTAATACAAATTGACCAAGGACTTCTTTTTTGTTTTTCCCCTTTTGTTATTTTTACATGTTTTTAATTTTTTTATAGATTTTTAATATTTTTAAATCTTTTCTATTTTCTGATTTTTAATTTTATAGTGGTTTTTAATTTTGCAAATTTATCTTTTTAATTTTTAAAAGGAAAAACAAGTAAAAATATATAAATCTAAATACATAAAAGTTCTTTTTGCATTGTTAAAACAGTAAAATAACCAGAAAAAAGAAATAAAATTCTTTTTGTGTTTTATTTGATTTTATACTATTTTTGTGAATTTTAAGAGATTTTTTGGTTTTTAAAAATGAATAAAAAATGGAATTAGAGCATAAATCAGATCAAAGCTACAATTTTTAGGTTTTTTTAAAAAAAATAAAATCAAAACTACTAGAAATATAGACAAAATAGAAGAAAAATTTTCAAAAACAAGCTTTATGTATTTTTACGAATTTTTAATGTGTTTATATGAAATTTTTAGCTTTTCTGTGTTTCAATTTTTATGATTTTCTGAATACATTTTCAAATAAAAATTATACTGAAGGTAAAACTAATGAAAAGACACAATCAAATATTTTTTTATAATTTTAAAGACACTTTCAAGTTTTTTAAGAATTTTTTAATCTAAATTAAGCAAATTTTAGAGGTTTTTGAATTTTTAAAAATAAGAAGTAAAGAAAATTCTTTAAATAAAAACTAAGAGTCAGAAAACTACTTAACATGAATTTATCCTAATTTTTTGTGATTTTTTGAAGTTAACTAGCTATTTTTTAAATATAATTAAATATGTAAAAATAAATCTGTAGTAGGGCCGAAATGCAATTATTTTATTTTTCAAGACCAAACAATAACAAATATAAAAGCCAAGGTCAAATGCACAAAATAACCACAAGTTCACATGTAGATACATATGAATCAACAAATGGAGAACCAAACTATAATTATTTTACTTTCAAAAACCAAACAATAATAGAAAAAACAATTCTATTTATTGTAAAATTCCCAAAAAGCACAAGCTAGTACATGTGAAGCTTTTTAATCTGAACTTAGTCTAAATTCTAAAAAAGGGTATATATGCAATTATTCAAACATTAAAAATAAGACACATATTCAATTTGGATTCATTTTCAAATAAAATAAAATGCTGGATGAAGGTTACATTTTTACTGGGGGAGCATGATCAGCATGTGCAGATCTGATGGTTGAAATGAGGTGTAGGGGATCTGGTCATGCGATCATGTTTTGGGGCTGAACCAATGGCCGAGATGCGATCTAGAAGGCTCATTCTTGATCGGACTCTCTTGAAGGTATCTGGACGAATTGAGATGAATGTATGCTCTGATGGATTTCGATCGGTTGGATCTACGTCGATCTCCTTTCGAGCTGCCACCTGAAGCTCTCAGAAGGTGCCTGCCATCCTCCCGCATTACTTGGAGATGAGAACAAGGTCTGGGTCCCATTGATCAGGGACCTAGATATCAAAGTCTGATGTCAACGCAATCTCAAGTTCCTCGATCCAAGCTCCAAATGTCTTCCAAGGATCTACAGGATATTTATGGCTTGGAGGCCATGCTCCGGAGAGGATTATTTTACAAAAAACAAATCAAAATGGATGGCAATGACCTATCTCTGATGAGGTGTTCAGAAATGAGATCGAATTTGCAGATCCGATGTAGATCTGGTAGATCAGAGAGCGATAGAAGGTGGATAAATGATCGTGGGTGGTGAAGCGATAGTAGGTGATGAATGAAATCAAGTTGAAGATTTCTGATCAGGCAGATTGGATGCTGATGGTGATATACTGAATTAAAATGAAAACTAACTAAAATTTCTTAATTAAAAGCTTAAATGAAAAACAAATTACTCTACGGTAGAAGGGAGAAGGTTGAAGTCTCGATTCGTCAATGAAATGACAGAGAAGATTATCACGCCAATGGATGGAATAACTGAATCTCGCTCCTGAGTTGCTCTCATTCTCGCCCAATCATGGAGGAGACTCATTGTCACCTCAGCTCTCTCTGCGTATCGATCTCGGTGCAAAGTCAACACAAAAACAAATCCCAAGGCGAAGGAGATATGGAGAGGTTTTTATTTGTGATGAGGTTTGGGTGGATTTGAAAATGGAATGGGCACACAAATGATGAATATGTGATTCATCACTCCAAAAGTTTAAAAATGAATTTCATTCTCGAGTAATTATCTGCATTTTTCATTTCTTTTGCATTATTGTCATTCATGCACTTATAGTTAATAATCACATTTTAGTACGCATATTTTCATTAAATAAGAAGCCTGAATTCTCTTGTAAATATCACATGTATAATACCATATTTTCATCTATTTTTATTTATTTATTACTAACTCTAAATCAAAATAAAATCAATTCTATAGTGTACATATTACTAACACTAGTAAATGAAAAATAATAAAAATACTAACTTGTAAGTTTGCCAAATTAAACCCAAACCCTAGTTCGAGAATAAAAGTCGTAAAATGTGAATATCTCTCTCATACAGTCTCTAATGGACCACTAATCACTTTTTAGTTAATGTACGTTCAATTACCTACAAAACAAGACCAAATTCAAAAGAATCGAAGTTCATATGTGAAACTTGGCCCTCATTGTATATTATACTTATTGACCTATTTTGACCTTACTACTTTATGTACAAAAATCACTCTTTTTGATTTCTTTTTCAGTTGGTTTCTTTGATTAATGTTTTAATAAATTGTGTAAAAATCCAAATAAAAAATGAGGCAAAAAAGGTCACCTTGAGTCTGTATATATAGTTGATGAACGAGAAATCTGTCTCTTTAATAATCGAGAATTTTAGTAGAGGAAGCAAAAATCGGTCGATCAAAAATCACAATCTTTAAATGTTGTGGAGTATTTTTACATGGCAAGTCTACAAGGTCAAATACAGGGAATAGTGATTTTTAGTTGCATGGTTTTAAATTAGTTTAAATAATTAATCAAATTACGCGATTAATTTCTGTGTTGAAAAATAAGGAGAAAATATGCGGACGATGCAAATGAGATGTAATGAAAAGAAATTTGAAATGGAGCTGACAAATTCAGCACAAGATCTGTGATTAAGATTTTTCATCCAAATAATGTTAATCAATATCCTCAAATTTGATTACAGATCAATTAAATATCGAAACTAGAAATATTTATCAAATTAACTCCAGAAGCCAGAAAGAGGGTAAATATTAGGAATAATCCTACAAATTATGAAGATAATGAAAATGATTCTATCGATAAATGTTTATTCTCTAATTGAATCCCCAATTAAAAAAATTTGATCACGTAAAATAATGAGAGATCAATTTCTATCCTTCGTGAGCACACGCCTACAAGAATTGATTCTTCAATTTGTGTTATCAGTAAATACGAGAGAAATAGATAAAAGTATATTTAATTGAGCTCCTGCATTTATCGAATCCTCGAATAACAATCCACAACCATTAAAGGAAGATTAATTCAATTTAAACCCTCCATAGGATCCCTGTAAATAGATCGTTAATTTTTCAATGGAAGTATTGTGCAAAATGTCAACAATAAGCCTGCATATGACAAAAGAGATTCTTGAATAATAGACCTCAATAAAGAGCCTCAGATCTGTCCACAAATTATGAAAAGAGATAGAGCGTTAAATAATCTTCGAAACAACATATTATGCGTTAAAAACTAAGTTCCAATGCAAAAGACATGATAAAATGAAGCTTCAAGGACTAAAATTCAATAAAAAGTTAAGTTTTCTTCTCACTTAGGTCCCTGGAGTACTTATCTGTAATTTGCAAAACTACCAAGGGGTTAGATGTAATTTCACCATACAGCACATGCCCAGCACATGATGCTCACGTCAGTGTCGGGAAGGGGCCTTAATGCAATTTCTGAAAGAAACAGGGGGTGTGATGCAATTTTTCCTCCAACGCACATGCTAAGCACGCGCACACGAGGTTTGGGCGTTGCGGCTCATCTTCGAAGCACAAGGCAGAAGGCCCATCCACCCAAGCATGCATGGCAGTGGCAGGAGGTTCGGATATATCCTCGAGTTACCCGAGGCTTGAGGGAGGTTCGGAAGAGGCTCACCTGAGCAGAGCCTCGAGGTTGGAGACAAGGCTCGGCTGGGGATGCGTGGCAAGACGGCAGCCGTTGGATCCAAGACGTGGGCCTGATCCAACGACTACTGGAGGCGTAGCAGGTGCGGGGAGGAGCAGCGAACGAATGTGGCGGCGCCTCCACACGGCAGAGTCGAGGTGTGGAGGAGATCGGTGATGCATGGAGGCGCAGGGCGTCAGGCGGTCGACCCACCCCTGTCGACACACGGCTGGAGGTGGAACGATGATCTTCTAGCGGCAGGCCTCGCGCATGTCGAGGCCGCGTGCAGGGCGGTGGTAGGCGGCTGTGGGGAGACGCACCCTGAAGAGGTTGAATTGAAGGTTTGGGGATGATGGGTGGAACCGCAGAGGTGGGGCGGAGGTCATCGACGAAGAGCAGATGTGCGGGGAGGTTGGTGGACAATGGCCGCGGATGGAGCGTGGAGGTGGTGGTGCGGCCACGTGGGGTGCTGCTGGTGAGGCGTTGTGAGGACGGTGAAGCGGAGGTCCACGAAGTGAAGGCATGAACGTGGAAAACGCAAAACATGTGAGAAAAACATGAGCTACTGGAGGAGCAACTCCTGGTGATCGCTCAAGCCTCTCGACGAGGCGGTGAGCTCAGCAGCTTGAGAAGCTGCAGCAGAGTTGGTGGCTCTGGATCACGCCGCGAGAAGCACCAAGCCGTTGTCACCGGCGATGCAGGGGGGAGGACGGATGAGGTGGAAGGCTGGCATGGGGAGGGTCTTATAGGAGGTGAGATGGGTAACGACGAGGAAGGGGTACATGGACGTCGTAACGACTAGTGAGGAGGCGGGGGCGGTGTCGACCGTTCACGCGGGGTGGGGGTGGGGGCGGTTGGTAATGGCTGGAGGAAGGAGAAGGGAGTCATGTGCTAAGCACGTGACCCATGGAAGGAGAGCGGTGATAGTGACACGGGGGTGCCACGTGGCACGCCCTGGGCCTGCCACGCGTCACCCCAAAAAAATTTAAAAATTAAAAGGAGAAGAAATTTGGAAAAGAAATAGAGGGATGCCTCTGATCGAAAATTTTCTTTCATAAAAGTTGTTCATCTCGACAATATCTTCGACTTTCATGAATGACCAGGGAGCAAAAGAGCATCTATGCGAAGTGGTATTTTTGGTGGTTCTCCATGTGTATTGAAAACCAGCTTTTTAGGGTTTTGTAATTTTTTTTGGTGGCTTTAAAAGAGGATAAAATCTAGAAAAAATACGATAAAAGAAGTGAAAATTATTTACACACTAATCTATTTTTTTGGATTTTTAAAAAATAATAAAATGGAAAAATTAAATACAAGTACGAAATACGAGAATTTTGTAGACTCACAACGGATACTTGGACTCAGTCAGTTTCTTCGATTTTAGTCTTGATCTAGATTTGGATTTTTGTGTCACTTTATAAAACTTTCATCAAACAACACAAATGAAGAAGAAATAAGGGTAATTATGTACATAAAAACTTAGGTCAAAAGTCGCAAAAAGTTAAAATGCGCAAAAGAGGCCCAAAACCCAACTTTCACATATGAGCTCCAAATTTTACGAAATTGGCCTTGTTTTGAAGGTATTTGAAAATGAAGTATTTTAAAGGTGAGTAGACCAAAATTGGACATTGTATGAGGGAGATATGCACGTTTTAGTCTATCAAATGTGAAATTATACATTGGGATTATTTGCCACTTATTTGAGTTAGTAATTTTTTTATATTTTTTTATTTATTCTTGTAACTAATATCTTCACAATGGAGGTAGTTTTGGATCAATTAGGGTTAGGATGAACTAATTAAAAATATGAGAAGTTAGATGCTTTTTGGGCCAATTTACACATGGATTTTTGATGCCATTATGCATGATGAAATGCGAATATTATTAACACATGTATGTATGCTAATGATGCTTTATTAATGATTAAAGGAAAATGAATTTTGGGACATAGATCTTAATTGACCAAATTTAGCATGATGAATACAAATTCATCAATAGTATGTAATATCTCCCCTTTATTTTAGTTCTTTATTTTATTAATTATTAAAAATCCAAAAAAATAAATTGTCATGTAAATATTTCTTTTAAATTTTCTTTTATTTTTTTGAATTTTTAAACTATTTAAAAATGCAAAAAATTTGTAAAATATAAAAAGTTCGGTAATTTATATCAATAGAAAACTACCAAAAATACTTTTTGTACATATGATTTATTTTTGTTTTGGGACCTTCACAAAAGTTGTAGATCTCATCGAGACGAGCCTCTTTCATGTTGATATTTTAATTTGACCTCTTTTATTATTTCTTTTCTATTTTTGTTTAGATTTACTTTTTGATTTTTCTATGAGCGATATGTGTCAACTTCTGAGCGGCCATGTGTCACCCACACTTTTTCTTCTTCTTTTTATTTTATTTTATTTTATTATAATTATTTTATTTTGTTTCATTACATTAGTTCATTTATTTTATTTACATTTATAATTTTAATCTACGTGGTAGCCCAATGGTTGGCTTTGTAGCCCCCCTCCTTCCCTCTCTATGGCTCGTGCAACTACCACCGTGTCTCGTGGAGGGGCACCTATTCCTCGCAGAAACCGTGGCTTTCCCTCACGACCAACAACCCAGTCACCCCCTATGCTCCCTATCGCCTGCGACCTCTCTCTCCATCATCTTCCTCGGTGGTCCACAACTAACTCCAGCACCTTGCTCCCTATTTAACCTACCTCTCGTACAATAGCCATGAGTTCCATCGCTCTGCAACCGCTACCCCTTCTCTCCTCTCGACCCAGTACTCTCTCCCTCCACGATCTTCACTGCCGCACTCCTCGAGCCTTGTCTTCCTCGGTTTGCCCAAGCAGCTCCACTCCTCTTTGAGTCCTACCTTCGTCCCCCCATCTACGCACATCACGACACGACCGAGTCCTAGATCTTCGAGACTTTACCCTTTTATTGTAGGTAGAGCTCTGTAGCAGCACACACATAGAGCATATTCCTTAACTCTCGACTATTCCTTAACCCAAACTATAATCGGAGAAACCCTCTACTATTCCTTAACCCTCCTTATACACAGGAGAACAATCAAGACCCTAACCACCTTTGATAGATATTGTCTCGAAACTCCTCCCATAGTACTCCTACCTGGAATACCAACTAATGTGGTTACTAGTTAGAACCAGATTGTTAAGCCTAAGTGAAAAATCGAAATGTACACTAGAAGCATCGACTACTTGGCCAGCACACTATGTACTAGGGTAAACACTATCAATAAATCACCACAAGGTGTGCTAAGTAGCTCATCCCCCAACTCCCTTGATGTTGGGTTCATGGCCATTGAGGTTTCTACCTAGGAACCCACAAGTGCATGACCCTCCTTTGACAGCATCTACTCCACTACCCACCCGCCACTTAAGAATAATCACTGCATCATGGAAAGAAATGACACATCATGAGCGAGTAAAACTAGTACTTTTTTATTTGAAAATATAACTGGGTTTAAAATTAAATTTGATCAAACATATGCAATATATACCTCATTATAAGAGTCTCATCATTAACTTTGCAAAACATCTGAAAATTTTGATATTCGACTCTGGATGAGAGATATATTACTTTTTTTTACTAAAGAATTATTCACCACTGAATTTGGATGTAGGTTACGAAAATGCAACTACCCAAGCCTTACCAATAAACAATATGGACAGCCATAGGTTCCCTAACCCATCCTCTTCTTCCTCCCATTATTCTTCACCTCCATAGCCATCCTCTTGGCCATCAAGAACTCACTGAAGGTCATCATAACATGTTATTTTTGTCATTCTCTTCTGGAGAGTGTAGAGAATAAGAATATCTTCTCTATTTTGAGTTCGTAGGTAAGATATTTTCTCAAGATTGTATCTTTGAAATGGGTTCTTGTTTCTCATATCCTTCTCTCATGCAAGTCGTGATGTATATTGTTTAAAGATGGTGCTAGTGCTGGTATCGTTGAGAAGAAGCCGTAGATTATCGACAAAATACACATAAATTCATCCATGTGCTAAGGTAATGGAGTTTTTACCCATTCCCTCATTTTGGAATGTGGGTTGATTCTATGCTTGTTTTTGAGGGACTTGAAATCCTGCCTTGTTGATTTTGGGACACCCATCTTTGCATCTACATTTGTTTTATTTTCATAGTTATCGATATTGATGTTTGACATAAATGTGTTTATGTATATATCATGTTAAGTAAAGGTCCTCAGTTGTGAAATTAGATTGTTGTATGAAAACATTTACGATTGGTACTTGGAGATTCATATGACTAAGAATGGAAAGTATGATACCAACACAAACTTCAATTAAAAGTAAAATTAGGATATGCAAACTTCGTTGATTATACTATCAAAGTATTGTCTTATTGCTATTAGGATATAAAATGAACCTCCGAAGAATGAAAACTAGTTTTGGTTGGTACTCAAGTGATTATACATGCGTGTTGAGACTTGTATATGGGGTTGTACGTAGGGAGAGTCTATCGAGGATTAATTTAAATCAAAAAGATATATAACATGAAGATTCATGAAAGTAATGAGAGATGGAGAGAAATTAAGGTTCTATTCATACTTGAAAACAAGGGTTCAAATGAGGTCAAATCATAAAACATCATCACTAAAATTGCCGCCTTATCAATTAGCTTTCAAATGATACCAATATCACTTATTTTCATTGAGAGATTAACGATAATGTTAATTTTAAAATTGATTGGCCATATGTGAAGGCTAGGGTTTTGGCCTTAGCGCATCATGGAGTGTGTACATGGCATTGATTACGATCTAGGACAACTAGACATACTACTTGCAACGTGCAATGTGATTTAAAAAAATAAATACATGAAATCACATGATTCAATGACACCTCTCAAATCATTTCATCAAGATCACAAATGAGTTATTAGGATTACCTATTGAAGCGTGTTTGTGATCGCTAATCTCTAAAGTAAGATATTCTCCTATCTCAAGTCCGATCCGACATAGAAGCACTTGTGGATATGTAGATGGCATGTGAAGCTCCCACAATTCGAGTAGATGATCCGAGGTTGGAATCTCTTGATTTCATCTCACAAAATACATATCCTTCTGCACGAGCAAGGAGCACTGGAGAAGGTGAAGATACACAAGCAGTCGATTAGGAAACACAACAACGTTGCAACGACGGTAATGTCTTCTCCAATGGCATGGCGAACATCCAATATTGAGAGAGAGAATCTTAAATTGTATATGAGAATAATATAGAGAGAGATTCATTGCTCTTGTAATTTTTATTGTGCATGCCATGAATAATAAAAGGCTAGGTCTACCCTTTCTTTTATACTAAATTGGATGGGGGACATGCACTTCTAATTCATATCAATGGTTGAAATTTTGTTGCAACAATTTACACAATAATTAATTATTTACAAATAATTAACATATTTAATTTCAATTAAATCAACATGATTCTCATGAGTGAAGTAGGACAATCATGCCACCATCCATTTGGGAGGGGGGAGCCTCCTTCCCCTGTAAGGAGCCTGGACACCCCATATGAGTTGGAGAGAGAAAAACTCTCTCCAATCACATTCTAATGTAATTTTATTAAATTAAACCTTTATTCATGAAATTATTTGTCAACAAAATATTACCAAAAAAATTGCAAATTATTTAAGACAATTGTAGACAAGCCATTGACAATTATGAATAAAAAATTCAACACCCAATATAAAATGTAAATTGTATTTATAATTAATTGTTCAATGTGAATCCAATTCACCTCAACATGTAACTCGTAAATTCTATTTAAAATTAAATCTCTCCAATTTATTATAAATCACATTTAAAATATTTATGATTATTATGTATAGTAATATCCTTATTAGCACATCTCCAATAACTAAATCATATTTAATTATCTTAGATATCAATTTTCATATGTCCAAAATAATATGAATTATATTCGCACTATTCATGATAATTAAATCACATCTAATTATCTATTTCCCATTGCTCATATATATTATAAACAATTGAATTATTCTTTAAATCTTTCAAGAATAATGTTCTTTCTCCGAGGATACTTGGAGATAAGGACATGGCGACTATAAATTCCTTGTATAGTGACTTGGATATTGAGATCATATTCAAATCGAGATCATGGGAACCTTTCATAGATGTTTGATTGAATTAAAATGTAAATTTAATCTTCTCATTACATCCGAATCATATCCATATCAATGTCCAACATTTGGACTATGATTAGTTTACTGATCTATTGAGAGGAGTCACTAAAATCCAAACATGTTTCATCATTCCTTTGGAATGGAAGTGTCACAGTTGTACAATCGTTTGCGATCACATCATCCTCGAATATTCCTAATTCGTACGTTTTCCATATTGGGAGACCTAGAATAGAATAGAAGTTTTAGATCATCTTTGAACTGTCTTTTTCGGGGTATTAATATTTAAATTTTTCATCAGATCATTAGGAGTTGATATTGATCATATACTTTTCAAAAGTATATATCATACTTATAAATTCTGTCAAGATTCCAAAGTAAGATGACAATGCATGGAATTTGATCCCAATATCTTATGAGTGAGTTGTGATTTTTGGTTCAGTAATGAACCTATATGATCCCTTTGAGAGATTGTATTATTCATATGCCCTAGTATGCACACCAGCTCGCTGATGTATCAACCTTGATTAGGTTATCAACCTATCGATCTGCCAAATGTACATACTCAAAAATATAGTAACACACATGTCTCTGGTCAGAGGATGCGTGCTTATATCGTGATAATATATGACATAGGTCTTGGTTATGTTGATCTCTTAAAGTCAACTTTTTGACCTCACTTCTCTGATACCTTCGAATATCTATTCCTATGCAGAGGACCTACATCAAAAGGTCAGTCAGATAACATCCTCTAGAGAAGGATTGCCATCTCCTTCTTAGGCTATAGATCAATTCTTAACAATCATTTGACAGTGTTTGATGAGTCCTCAATCTAACTCTTTAGCTATCATCCAAGACGAGCCTCTATGATTCAACATTTGAATCAACAACTGTTTGATTTTTTAGATGGCCATGATACATAACCGTAATTGTACTAAGGGACCTATTATGAAAGATAAATATTCTGTATTTCATATCATGGAATGATTTGCAATAACATTTATTGTATAATGGCTCACCGCGGGCTCGTTTGTCCAACAATCTCCCACTATCCCAAAGATCCATTAATGGGCTAATATTTAAATGAACACTCATGTGCTAATCATAAAGCTATTTAGAAGAATGACTTGGTAAGCTAACTAGCCAGTCTACTCCCAAGGGACTATGCCAAGTCCTTTTACATACATGCATATCTCCTAGTAACAGTGCTCACATCCAATACGAATGTTGCATCTTATGCATCCAATACTCATTCTTTTTAAAGCGGTCATAGTGCGTTTGACACTACAACTCAATAATTATTATAACCAGTAAGAAATTTTTATTATCCATATCAGAATACCCTTATGGTTGAATATTTCTATCTCCTTAAACTAGGACACGATCTTAAGTCTTGTAAGGTATATGTAGGTAAGACCTTGTAGATCACTATCTATAAAGTCTTAAGTTCTTAAAAATAAGACTTTGAGATAAATATATCAAAAGTCTTGTTATCTTTTATGGTGTTGCCATTACTATAATTAAGTGTCTTATCTCCATAGTAGGACTAGTAACAATTTATTACTCTCATTGCATGGCAGACATCTGGCTTATGTACACATCTAGCATACACCAGGCTTCCAATAGCATATGCACAAGGGTATACAACTTAAGTCTGCCAAACCATTGCCCTTCGTCGGAGATATACCACTCACCCATCTCATTTGTTATCCATCTTCAAATTGGGTCGAGGTGACTCCCCCTCAAGCCCTTGTGATTTTTGTGCAGGTTAGAGCTCTAGAGAAGCCACCTGGAAGCCAAATTGAGTGAAGAACTTCAGTTCCACGTGTCAGAGAAAGACTCGAGCTCCAAGCCTCCTTTGACGAGGCATGGATCCTTTGAAGACCACCTAAAGCCATGTAGGTGTCCCAAGAAGATGTTGGGTTGATCAACACCGAGAGAGACTACCGGAGGATGGGGCATTCATAGATCGAAGGTAGGCAGGGAAGAAGTTCTTCCATGTTCGTCTTGTTAGCTCCAACACCATTAGATCAGGAGTCGGGCCCAGATCTTATATGGGCCCTTGATTCATTGCAAACCATTTCCTTTCCAAAGCTGCCCGATCACAAGTAAAGCTATATGGCACGCCTCCAGCCATCCGTTCTAGATCACACGCCATGCATGCGAGCTACTGTATATTTCACCCGTACCCTGTGTATATTTTGCATTTTATTTTAGTCATGTAATTACTAAATCAAGGGTAAAATAATAAGGTTTATTTGCAACTAGACCCATGAACTTTTTTGTATTTGCTATTAAGTTCAGTCCAGCTCATCTCATGTGTAGTCCTACACGAGTCACTGGGTTATCTGCATTTTTTACCCTGAACTCTAGACTTGTTAATAAATGAACTTTTAGTTTATTTTAACTACATTTTGGTCTTGGTCAGTTGTATATTTTTATTTCTGGTATATTACATGTATCAAATATGCCCTTTATTCCAAAAATCATGGGAAAAATAGGATAGGTGCTCGGAACCATGATAAATCATGTATAAATTTTATTGCATTTTAACCTATTTTCCTATTTTTGAAAATACAAAAACATGTCTATTTTCCCTACATAAATATTAAAATCTATAAAAAATATAACTCCAGAAATTCAAAAAGTTATATTATCTATATTAGAGTTTATTCAAGCACATATCCAAAAATCACTAAAAAATACAAAATATAAAACATTAAAATAACAAAACCCTAAAAATATTACAAAATTTAGCAATAAATAAATACAAATAAAAAATTTATCTTTCCATTTGTGAATTATCTTATATATATATATATTTTATTTAAAATAGTTTTGGGTTATATTTGAATTTATACCTTAAATAAGTTCATGTTATTTATATATTCACTAGTTTGATCAATTTTCAACTTTAGAAATTCAAAAAATAGAAAATCACATAAGAATTACCAAATATAGAGAAAAATATAAAACCACAAAAACATCTTATTTATTATATTTTGACTATATTTTATATTTAAAAATATAAAAATCTATATAATCTATACATTACATATATTACTTATATATAAGATATAATATCTATTAATATATTTATAATATTATCTTATTGTAAAAATAAAAAAGAAGCTTAAATTTTGCAAAAATAAATTTAAAATATAAAAATAAATAAGATAAAAAATAAAAAAAATAAATGTATAAACATTAAAAAATAAAAAATAGTTATAATTATGAACCCACATAAAAAACAAGCAAAATTAAAAATAAATAAGTAATTATTATTAATATTTGCAATAATTAATAATAATTCGCTACCTTTCTTTACATTCCAGTGTTCGACACTCTACTTGCGTACACCTGTATACAATTTGTAAATTTATAATAAATTTTACTCACACTCATTTTGATCGCTTAATCTAATTGTGGGTTGATTCTTGATTTATTTTGGGATTTGTCACCACAACGAACTTGGCTAGTTGGTTAGCCACAACCAACATCTATTTTGGATAATAACGTCTCTCGTGGACAGAGTGACTAGTCAGCTAACCAAGCTATTTATCTAAATAGCTTATGATTAGCACATGAGTGCAGATTTATATATTAGCCCTTGGTTAGTGGGAGATTGTTGGATATGTAATCCTACGGTGAGCTTTTATGTAATAAAAGTTATTCCGATTGTCTCCTTATTCTGAAATGAAGAATAATTTATTTGCCTAATAGGTTCCTTAGTACGACTAGGGTTGTGTACCATGGCCATCTTGATATCATACAGTTGTTTATCCAAAGGTTGGATCATAGAGGTGGTGTAAGGTTGAATGTCTAAAGAGTTAGATTGAGGACTCAACCACACTGTCAAGTAATTATGAAGAAGGGATCTCCATCCTGAGAAGGAGATGTCAATCCTTACTCTTAAGGCAGACATATGACCGACCTCTTGATGATGGTCCTCTGCATAGGAATAGAGATTTAGAGGTGTTGGACGAGTTTAGTAAAAAAGATGACTTAACAAGATCGAGATAACTAAGACCTATGTCATATTTTCTTATGTATGGGCAGGCATACTCTGACCGGAGATAGTTGTATTAATATATGTCTAAGTATGTACATTAGACAGACCATTATATTGATTACCTAATCAAGGTCTATACACAGTAGAGTTGGTGTGCATACGAGGGCATATGATAAATACGATTTCTCAATGGGATCATACATGTTCACTACTAAATCGGAAGATATAATATCACGCATGAGATATTGGGATAAAGCCAATTCCAATGTTGGTCATCTTGTTTTGGAAATAATACATGATTAGAAGGTATGATATATGATTTTGGAAAGCATATGATCAATAACCATTTGCATTGATCGAATGAGAAACTTACTGATAAAACCCTGAAGAAGATAATATAAAAGTGATAAAAACTTTGGGTTTATTTTAGGTCTTCCACTATGTAGGATGTACGGGTATTTGGAATACAAGGGGATGATGTTATCCTAATCGATTATATAACCATGCACTTCCATTATGAGGGAGCGATGAAACATGTTTGGATTTTAGCGACTCCACTCTGTAGACTAGTCATCCAATCTTAGTCCAAATGTTGGACATTGTTCTGAATACGATTCAGATGTAATGATATAATTAGATATTCTGTCTGACTTGATCAGACACCATAAGAGGTCTTCTATATATAAATATGAGATTAGGTTTCACTATCAAATTTCCTATGCATGGAATATACAGTCGCCCTATCCTTACCTCCAAGTATCAGCGAAGAAGGCACATTGTTCTTGAAAGAGTTCGAGAATAATTCTATTTTTGACAATATTTGAGCATTAGAAAATTGTTCATTAAATAGGATATAATTAGCATCTATAAATTATTTATTTCTTTAAATTAATTAATTGTTATTGCAAATTGATGCGCTAAAATCTAGGCCATTAATTTTGAATTAGGAGTGCATCCTTGCCATCCAATTTTGTATAAGAGAGGGGCAACCCTAGTCTCTTCTTTACAACAATTTAACACACAAGTTGGAGCAACACAATCTCTCTTTATCTCTCTATCTATCTATCTATCTATACATTTCCAAGAGTCTGTAGTCTTCAACCCCAATTGTCATCCACTCTAGGGTTTATGGAGAGCGCCGCCATCATTGGGTTGCTGGATTGACTGCTTGAGGATCTCAGACTTCTTCAGTGCTTCGTGCTTGTGAGGAAGATAAAGGATTTATTATGATGAAATCAGGTGGTTCTCAGCTCAGATCATCACCGAGGATTGTAGGGAGTACGTGTCTCATTCACGCACCGGCAAACATTGTTTACGTCAGATCAGACTTGACATGGGGGGTCTCTTTATTTAGAGGCACGAGGATCGCGATCACACTTCAGGAGATAACTAGTGATCAAGATGAAATTACATAGGAATGGTTCCAATGTCATGTGGTTTCATCGAATTATTTTAATTTCAGCTACCTCGTTGACTAGTAAGACTAATCGACCAAGATCGCATATGATGTGATCTCCACTATTCAGTGATGTATAAGTGAGTTTTTTAAAATCGACTCCCTTCATGCATCGCCCGAATGCAATGAGAAGTTAGCAATGGCCAATACATCGTTGCTCGGATGTAGTTCAATATTTTCAAGGGTTCTCGCATGAGGAACGCATGGGTAGTTGGAATATTGATACTTTAACTGGAAAATTGATGGAGATAGTAGATACGATGGAATGGAGGAAGATTCAGATACTATGTCTCCAAGAGACAAAATGGGTAAGAGAGAAAGGAAGGTAGATTGAGAAGACATGCTTTAACTTTGGCAATCATGTAATATAACGGAAGGAATGGTGTTGGAGTGGTTGTTCATAAGTATTTCAAGGATAATGTGGTTGAGTTGAAATGATTTAGGGATCCGATTATTTTGGTAAATTGGTGCTCTGAGAAGTAAATCTGGATATCATCTCAGTTTATGCACCACAAATTGGTTTAGATGAAATGATTAAACAATCTTTTTAGAGGATTTGGTTATGATTATGCAAGGAATTCCACAAAGAGAGTTGATTTTCCTAGGTGGAGTTCTTAATGGACATGTCGGAAAGGATGCTTTATGGTATGTTATTGTTCATAGAGGCCATGGTTTCGGGAATAGAAATGAAGTGGGAAAAGTCATTCTAGATTTTGTAACAACATATGATCTTTTCATAGCAAACACTCTCTTCAAGAAGAGGGGTAACTTTTAATTACTTACAAGAGGGTCCCGACTAGAACATAGATAGATTACTTTGTGTCGAGGAGAAGATATTGATTGTGTTGTAAAGATTGCAAAGTAATCCCAAGAGACATTTTGGCAACCCCCATAGATTATTAGTTATGGATTTATGAATCTCTGATTTATCATTACTATACTCCTTATTTATCCTCTGAGCATTACCAATTTAATCCAAATCTTCATTAATTCGCATTATTAACAATTGACCCTTCTCTTGTAAATAACCCTAATTATTGTATCAAATTAACCCTTTTTATTTGTTTTTTTCCTGATTTTATTCCCTATTAAAGCTTCAAAAATTAGATTAAATATTGTATATATTTATTGTAGATTTTAAAAGAAATTAAAAATAAAAAAATATCAAAACTAATAAAACAAGCATTTTTAATCCTTCAAAGTTACTTCCAAAAATATTTCCTTGTATATGTAATATCTTTTGATCTTTTGTCCAACATGAAACTTGTAGATCTTCTTAAGTTCTATAACTTTCATGTTTTTACTTTTTGCTAATTTTCCTTCCATTTATTTCTTTCTTATTTTCTCCTTATTTTTCTATTTCTGAATAGTGTTATAGGGCCACATGGCGCTTCTTGGAGCTGCCATGTGACCCAGCTCTTTGGAGACAACACGCCCCTTCTCCTTATCGTTCATCTCATTTCCTCCACCTTCATCTCCACCATCCGCTCCCACTTCCATCTCCACCATCCGATCTCTCACCATCCTTGATCTATATTGTTCCTTATTGCCACTCTCTCCACCCCTTGTTCCAATCCTATGATCAGAACTGGTCAACACAACCCTCCTTCATCTGAATTGTTGGATCACAACATCCAATGACCTTCCTTGCCACCTTCATCTAGCCTCACCCTCTCTCCTACGTTCTCCACCCTGGCCTCATCGCCCCCTTCCTACTTTACCTCCCACTCCTCGCCACCTTTCCTCTACCTAATTACGCCTCCGCATAGCCCTAACCTCCCTGACCTTTGCGCATCCATTCCCCATGACCTAATACCTAGGTCTAACAATGGCTACTAGAATGTCCACCCTCTTGTAACCACCGACCACCACTTATAAGGATGCCTTATCCACAGTCCTTCACCATCATCCACCATTCCACAGAGCTCTGCTTAGTCCTTCCCCTCCCTGTGATAGGGGGAGGTGGAATTGAAGGGGGAGATGATGGTTTGAACCTCCAGATGTGATCCATGGCCAATCAGCCATGCCACAACTGTCCCCACAACTGTTAAGCTCCCTGGACTAGTTGGCCAGGTCGAGCGATAACCTGAGCTCCAAGGAGCTTATCCCAAGCCACATCATTTGCCTTTAAAAATACCTAAGAAATTAAAAATATCCAAAACTCCTAAAAATTTGCAAACTTTTTGAAAATTTCATAAAAAGTTTAAAACCATAAAATTGTTTTACAAAAATATCTTTGCATTAAATGAGCATTTTTTTAGAATGATTTTTTGACAAATGAACTAGTCTGGAATAAAATATCAATATTGGAGCTTGGTTTCGACCTTAATCCACTTAATATTATATGAACCTTATCAGAACCGCAAATAAGATTTTTCAGGTCAATGAGACTTAGTTCTTTGAATCTACAAGACTATGATCGCATGTCATCTTGCTTAGCATAAGTAGAATATTTCAAAGCACATGCATGACCCTTGTTGGTAGTGACTAACTTTGGCAAGCACTCTGCAGTAGCCCAACTCAGATGAGGTGGTGAGGGTAGAACTCTTTGCATTGAGAAGCACGCATATCGAAATATATGTCACCCCAATATAATGCCAAGGAACCCCAACCTGATATAGTGCCATGGACGTCCAAAGATAGGCTGATGTGGGTTACAATAAAGCTCTAAAAGAGGGATAGTCTACTGGATCAAGAAGAAAAATCCTTATGTAAATGCTACTGTACATATGTGCTAAAAATGCGTACACAATAAAGACTTAAAAAAATAGTCGGGCAAAAAACTAATGAAAAATCATTCCCTTAGGAGTCATGTATCAATAAGCAAGGCACTATGCTTCGAAGTTAAATAATACAAGGTTCCCTGTAATGGGAGACTTAACTACACTGGTCAATCTCTAAAGGATATGAGACTACATAGGTCATAATCCATTATTCTCTCTACCTCCTCTTCTTTGAGCCGGGTGTACTTGAACTTAGAAGTAAATACCCCTCTCCTAAAGTAAAGTGTAGCTAGATTGGGGAGTTAGGGCTACCTTGCTGAGGGAGACTATTTCTTGCCACTTCAAATGAAAAGAGATACATTTCAAATACATTGTACAAGTAAGACTCATAATCATAAGGATTGGTGTATGAATAGACTTATTCTGATCAGGATATTGAGGCAATTTGAATAGAGGATTATGGAACTGAAGGACATGGGAAGATCCTTTAGCGCATCACAAAAGCGTGAAAATCGCATCATATGCGATAGGAGTGACTAGTCGTACTAGTTGCTCGGTGCAACAGAATTTAACAAATTTAGATGACAAAACCACATGATCCAAGAACACTTCTTGGATCATTTCATCAAACCACATACACAACTAAGTATTACCTCTTGAATCAAGGTTGTAATGGTAGCATCTAACTTAAGAGACCTTCTGTCTTAAGTTCGATCCGACTGGAGAGGTGCTTGTGAGTGTGGTGATGAACCACGTGCTTCTTGCAATCAAAGGCATTGATCCAAGTGATGAATCTACTAATCTTGTCTCACAAGATCCAACGTCTTCTCCATGAGCGAGGCGCACTGAAGGAGACAGAGATCCATGAGTAGTCAAGGAAGCGACACAACGATGTAGTGATGAAGATGATCTCTCTAGGGTTTCTAAGTGGACTGACACTTAGAGAGAGAGTGAGATGATGTGAGATGAGAGAGAGATGCTATTGAAGTGTGTAAAGAAGATCTAGGGTTGCTTCTCCTTATATAATATTTTGGGAGACCAAGGATCCCAATTCATGGACAACACAAATCTAATGGTTCACATTGATTTGTGTTTCTTTCAATGGCCATGATTTGGTTGTTAAAAACACAACAACAATTAATTTAATTTAATTTGATAAATTGAATAATAATCAATATATAATAATTAAAATTAAATCAATTTACCTTGAAGAAAATAGGAAGGAGGCAAGCCTCCTTACATAGGAGGAGTGGACGACCACCACATTATAGGAATTGCGGTCATCCACCCTTCTCTTATGGAAGGTGGCTCCACCTTTCCTATTACATGGATTCTCATATATTCCATGAATATCTCCAAAATTCACAAAATCTTATGTTGTAAATTATTTCACAATAATAAATCCGATTTATTTTGTGAACATTGCAATCATACCATTGGAAATTTGTGAATCACATTCACAACCCAAAATAAAATGTAAATTACATTTTCAATTATTTGTCCAATGTGAATCCAATTCACATCAACATTAACTTGTAAATGTTATTTACAAATAGATCACTCTTATATATTATAAGTCACTTTTACAATATATGTGAATAATATAGATAATGCTATCCACATTATTATTATCCATAATAAATAAATCACATTTAATTATATTGGATTATCATTCTCTTGCTTCTAAATAATATGAATCAAATTCACATTATTCATGATAATTAAATCACATTTAATTATCCATTTCTCATAGCTTGGATATAATTTTAACAATGGAATCATTCTTGAACTCTTCCAAGTAATGTGTTTCTCCACAGATACTTGGAGATAAGGACATGGTGATTGTGCGTTCCACGTAAAGTGACTTGGATATTGAGATCACATCTCAAATCCAGATTTTGGGGACCGTTTGTAGATCCTAGCTTAAATCAAGATTGTATATCTAATCTTCTCATTTCATCTGAATCTCATTTAAGTCAATGTCCAACATTTGGACTATGATCATATTAATCCTCTAATAAGAGGAGTCACTAAAATCCAAACATGTTTATCACTCCCTCAGAATAGAAGCATCATGGTTATACAATCATTTATGATTACATTATCCTCATGTAATCCTAATACCTGTACATCCTGCATACTGGAAGACCTATAATAAACCCGAAGATATAGATCAATTTACACAATCATCTTCAGGGTTTTATCATTAAGTTTCTCATTCGATCATTGGGAGTTGGTGTCGATAATATGCTTTCCAAAAGCATATATCATACCTAAAAATTCTTGTCATGATTCTAAAGCAAGACGACCATGCATGGAATTTTATCGATCCCTATACCTCATGATTGAGCTCATGTCTTCCGATTCACAAGTTAATCAGTATGATCACATTAAGAGATCATATTACTTATTTGCCCTCATATGAACACCAGCTCACCGGTGTATAGACCTTGATTAGGACATCAACCTATCGGTCTGCTAAATGTACGTACTCATTCATATAACAATGCATTTGTCTCTAGTAAGAGGATGCATGCTTATATCGTTAAAGTATTCGACATAAGACTTTAGTTATCTCGATCTGGTTGAGTCAATTCTTTGACCTAACTAATCTGGCACCATCGAATCTCTATTCCTATCTAGAGGACCTGCATCAAGAGGTCAGTCATATATCATCCAAAAGAGAAAGGATTGCCATCTCCTTCTCAGGTCGGAGATAATATCTTAACAATCTTTTGACGATACTTGATGAGTCCTTAATCTAACTTTTTAGGTATTCATCCAAGCAATAGCCTCTATGATCCAACACTTGAATCAACAACTGTATGATCATCAAGATGGCCATGGTACATAACCGTAATTGTACTAAGGGACCTTATAGTGCATTCATTCATTTAATCTCAGACAGGGAGTGGAATAAACCAATATCTTTTATTAATAAATAAAATATTACAATAACATATATTGTAGGAATGGTTCTCCTCAGGCTCACATGGCTAACATGAACTTGAGGGCTGTTAAGTTTTAGATCCTATTCTCAATAAGGTTATGATAAACTAACAATCCAAATGTCTTATTAAGCTCTAAACTTTGATTTTATGAAGACAAGTTTAAAGATAATAATCATTCTAGGTTCTTTATTTTCCTTTTCTTTATTTTCTCTTTTGCATCACTTATTCTTGTAATAAGTGTTTTCTAGGGACTAACAAAGGTGATAATAGGGGGGAGGTGATATTCCTCCACTTTGGCTTTAAATCCCAAATAAAACACATGTAAATACTAATGACTTGCATGAATTAACATCTAACATTAATATGTAATTTTCATGTAAATACCTATATTTAATTCCAAAATAAAAGAATAAAGAAAAGAAAAGAAAAATAAAGGATGTATCAAGGATACTTACTAACCCTGAATCTTGAGACCGAGTCAAATGTCAACTAGGTCGATCGGGAATAAAGTAGGGGGAGATAAGGGCCAAATACTGTACAAAATACCAAGTAAACCTTAATTCTTTTGTATCAATGTACTGCGTATATAGCCAAAATTACACTATGTTATTATACATTATACACACCTCAAAGAATAAAGTGTTCAACACAAACTTGTACATATTAATGTATAGAAAATTAAAAAAAATAATAGGAAAAATAAAGCATACATAATGCACATGGTACACAGATGAAAAAATTGCATACCAAACTTCATTAATCAATATCTACTCCATATGAAATCAAATTTAACCAAACTCACCTCCATTATATTTAAAATTTATTTTACTGTCAAAGAAGTTGGTTTCATTGAAAATGGAGGTAGATCAAAAGCTGGCTTTTTGGGGTACTATTGTACTTGTTCACATGTATAAAAAATTAATATATTTCATTCTATACATTTCTAATCCCTTTTTATTTTTAAATAATTGTATATACTATCTAACACCTATAACAAAATATAAATACAAATTAAAAAGAAAATAAAAATACCAAAATAAATAATAAACTCTAAAACACAGGTATACTATACTTATAATGTATATACATGTAATTATTTATACAAACAACAACAACAAATCCTTTTCCCACATTAAGTAGTGTCGGCTACATTGGTTCTTTGCCTTCATTTAGATCTATCTTAGGTAATTTTTGTGCTTAGATTGAAAAAACTAAGATCTCTTCGTATGGCCTGATTCCAACATTTCGTGGGCCTTCCTCGCCCTCTCTTAGTCAGCTCAACATCCCAAAACTCGCATCACCTCACCGGTGCATCAACTGATCTCCTTTGCAAATGGCCAAACCACCTTAATCGATTTTCTCATATCTTATCCTCGTTGGAGCTACATCAACTTTCCTTCTAACGCCATCATTCTGAATCTGATCTTTATGTGTGTGTCCACAATTCCACCTTAGCATTTCATTTTTATTACAAACAAAATTATAAAAATACCATTAAAATATGTAAATAAATATTAAATAACTTTTAAATTTAAAAATATGTAAATATAATATTATGAATATAAATATATATTTAAAATATAAATATACAAAATACATGTATATACACTTATATATTTACATGTAAATGTTAACATATAATAAATAAGGTTGTAAAATAAATAAAAATGTCAAAAAATAGTTTATTAAATAAGAAACATTTTCTATGTTTTGAGTATTTTGAAATAAAATCATTTAGTATTTTATTTTTAATTTTCGTTTCTTTTTATTTCCTTTTTCTCATGACTTGGCTTACATGGCCCAACAAGGGCGCGATGAGTGTTGACCCACCCGGTCAACATCTCTCCCTGCACAGACCCCTATACCCCTTTTTGTCAGAACTTGTGACCCCCTCTCTTCTCCATTTTCACACCATTTCCATGCCCCATTTCACCTCGAGCCTTTCGACAACCTTGTGTAGCACACCTCCCTCTAGCTCGCCATACCCATAGTCCTCACTAACCAACATTAGACTACACACAACCTCCATTCCATGAATGCCCCTCGCCATATCTATATAATAAGACCTTCACCTTCCTTTCACTTTATGATCCTCACTTGACCATATGTAATCCCAAGAATTATTTTGCAGTGTGTCCCTTCCGGACAGGAAGCTCGATCCTCTGATTTGCGACGAGGATAAAGGTGTCAGAGTTGGTTCCGCTTCACTAGAGTTCGCTTCAGGTGAGGTTCTTTGCTCCCAGGTCTTCGACCAGGTTTGAGCTTCTAGGTTTAGAACTTTATTTATGCATGTTAGTTTTTAGTGTAGCCTTGCCTTTTTTTCAGTCACTTTTTTTCTTTAGCGTAAAATTTCAATTGAAA
This sequence comes from Ottelia alismoides, assembly GCA_037367405.1. Lineage (NCBI taxonomy): Eukaryota > Viridiplantae > Streptophyta > Magnoliopsida > Alismatales > Hydrocharitaceae > Ottelia > Ottelia alismoides. The sequence goes on along the minus strand of JAZKJV010004651.1, from coordinate 274,142 downwards.
GTTCATCGAAGCTTAGATATCTGGCCATCATTCCATCATGCTACACCCTATTTCGAGCATCTTGATCAACTCGCCTCATTCTTCATCGCCTTCTTCATCTTCTGGACCACTCAATCCCCCTTGATTCTGTAAGAATCGAGGCATCAGATCTCTAGTCCATCGCCGTTTGTCAGAGATATACCACCCACCCATCTCCTATGATATCTAGCTTCAAATTGGGCCGAGTTGACTCCCCCTCAAGCCCTTGTGCTTTTTGTGCAGGTTGGAGCTCTAGAGAAGCCACCTGGAAGCCAAATTTAGCAAAGAACTTCAGTTCCAAGTGTTGGAGAATGACTTAAGATCCAGGCCTCCTCTGATGAGGTGTGCATCCTTTGAAGGCCGCCTACAACCGTAGAGGTGTCCCAAGAAGGTGTTGGGTTGATCAACATCGAGAGAGACTGTAGGAGAGGGAGCATTCATAGATCGAAGGTCGATGGGGAAGAAGTTCTTCCGTGTTTGTCCTATTAGCTCCAACACCATCGGATCAAAAGTTGGGACCAGATCTAATATGGGCTCTTGATTCAAAGTGAACCATTTCCTCCCTAGAGCTATCCAATCACAAGTAAAGTTACATGGCATGCCTACAACCATCCAATCTAGACCATATGTTATGCATGCAACCTACTGGTATATTTCATCCGTACCCTGTGCATATTTTGTATTTTATTTTAGTCCTAAAATTATTTAATCAAGGGTAAAATAATTAGGTTTATTTGCAACTAGACCCATGAACTTTTGTTTATTTACTATTAAGTCCAATCCAGCTTACCTCATGTGTAGTCCTATGCAAGGCGCGGTTATCTGAATTTTATATCATGAACTATAGACCTGTTACTAAATGAACTTTTAGTATATTTTAATTGCATTTTTCTCCCTATCAGTTGTATATTTTTATTTCTTATTCTTGCATGTATTAAATATGGCCTTTGTGCCAAAAATCATGGGAAAATAGGATAGATGCCTGGAACTATGATACATCAGGCATAAATTTTAATTGCATTTTAACTTATTTTCCTATTTTTGAAAAATACAAAACATATTTATTTTTCTTACTTAAATATTAAAGTCTATAAAAAAGAAAATATAACTCCAAAGATTTGAAAAGTTATAATATTTAAAGTGTTTTCAAGCACATATCCAAAAAACATTAAAAAATACAAAATATAAAGCATAAAATAACATAACCCTAAAAATTTTATAAAACTTAGCAGAAACTAAATAAAAATCCAAAAATATATCTTTCTATTTGTTAATATTCTTTAATATATATTATTATAATAGTTTTAGGTTAATTTTTAACTTATACCTTAAATACGCTCACATATTCTATGTATTCACTATTTTAATATATTTTCAACATTAGAAATCCATAGAAAATTGAAAAATGACATAAGAATAACTATACGTAAAGAAAAATATAAAACACCACAAAACAAATCATATTTCCTATATTTTGACTTATTTAAAAATATAAAAAGGTATATAATATATACATTACATAGAGTACTTACATATAAGATATAATATCTATTAATATATTTTTAATATTATTTTATTATAAAAATAAAAATAACTTAAAATTTGCAAACTTAAAAAAAATATAAAAAAAGTTTAAAATTTAAAATATAAAAATAAAAGTATAAAATATTTAAAAAACATAAAAATTAGATATAATTATAAACCCACATAAAAACAAGTAAAATAAAAAATAAAAAGTAAATATCATTAATTAGTAATAATTAATTATAATTCCCCACCCTTCTTTACGTTCCCAGTGTTCGACATTCTACTTGCTTACACCGATACATATAATTTGTAGATTTATAATAAATTTTGACTCCCACCAATTTTGACCACTTATTCTAACTGCGGGTTGGTTGTTGATTTATTTAATGATTGGTCACCACAGTGATTTCTTGGCTAGTTTGTTAGCCACAAAAACATCTCTTCTAGATAATCAAGTCTCTTGTGGACAGAGTGACTAGTTAGCTGACCAATTTATCTAAATAGCTTATGAATACGACGTGAGTGTGTATTTAAAGATTAGCCCTTTAATGGCTCTTTGCGGTAGTGGGAGATTGTTGGACATGTCAGCCCATGTCAAGCCATTATGTAATAAATGATATTGCGATTCACTACTTAATATGAAATGAAAAATAATTTATTTGTATAATAAATCCCTTAGTACAATTAGGTTTATGTACCATGGCCATCTTGATATCATACAGTTGTTGATCCAAAGTTTGGATCATAGGGTCAGTGTAAGGTTGAATGTCTAAAGAGTTAGATTGAGGACTCAACCACACCAAGACCATGACCATTTCCCATGTGCAATGAAAACCCATCTTAACCAAGACCATTTCCCATGTGCAATGAAGACCCATCAGATTGAGGACTCATTCTTTAATATATTTTATGTTGACAAGAAAATGGGAGGTTGATTCTTGCAAATTCACCAACACCATTTCCCATGTGCAATGAAGACCCATCTTAACTCTCTCTCCCTCCCATGCATGGAGCACCACGTACAAACTCCTTTCCCATGCATTGAGCCCCCACGCATACACCATTCCCATGCACTATTTGTTTCCCATGCATATGTATTAACTCTCTCTCTTTATTGCATGCCACATATGCTCTCTATAAAAGAAGACTCTCCTCATTCCAAAAGGATCTCTCCCCATGCAAGCACCTTTCCCGCTCATGCAAGTCTCTCCCTCACGCAAGGACTCTCTCTCTCTGCTACATCTCTCTATTCGACGTAAGGCTCTCCCTCGTGCATCAACAGCCCCCGTGTTCGTCTACTTCACGCCCTCCTCCCGTGTGCATCCTCCTCGATGCGACTAGTAGCCCACGCATGCCATAAGCCCGCACGTGTTCTCCTCGCATCCGCTTCTCGACGTCCTCCCCGCACCACTGCAAACCGTCTCCGCTGCCATTGCCACCGTCTTCATTTTGTATTTGCATAGAGAAGACTTCTTCCCCATCTTTATTTACCTCTTGCATTTTTATTCCCTTATTATATAAGTCGAATTTGGAAGAAAACAACTCTCGTGTTACAAGCTTACCTTACATTTTTATTACATTAGAGTGTTGTTTAAGTTGAACTTGAAAGCATTCCTTTTTGGTAAGATCTTTTTTCACGTCTAACTTTTCTTTAGATATATGCATTGCAAGTATTATTTCTCATTATTCTCTCTTGAAACATTGCAAGCGTCATCTCATTTCCTCCATCTTAATTTGCGATTGAGCCTCTATTTTCTTATTTAGTTGCACTCATGCCCACATTTGTTTACTTTGAGTTCTAATAAACTTTTTACCACAGATTGAATTTTCTCTTCAAGATTTCATAAATTTTCTCTCATTGCCATGGAGTAAGATTTGATTTAAGTTTGAAAGAAGAACAAATATCACAAATTTGCTTGGTCCCTATGGATTCGATCCTTTAGTTGCCGCTTATAATTTTTCTATAATTCGACCATGCTTGTACTTGTAATTTTATTTGTTTGATTGCGGTTTTTCATAGAACAACAACGACGTAGTAAAATCAATATTTTAAATTGTGAAAAATCACATCAACAACGCCTCCTCCTCAACCCTTGACCCTTAGAGCTCTGCCTAGTCCTTCCCCTCCGCATGATAGGGGGAGGAGGAATTGAAGGGGTAATTGTGGTTTGAACCTCCAGGTGTGATCCATGGATGCCCCCATAACTATCAAGCTCCCTAGACCGGTCATCCAAGTCGAGTGATAACTCAAACTCAAAGGAGCTCAACCATGGCTGCATCATCTGCCTTGTTCCGATCAGGTAATCCTCATCCTTCTTTAGGTGGTGGTCGGTCATTACAATCGGGTTTGCATCAAGGTTTGTAGCAACAAATGTCAGCCCTAGGTTTTATGTCATGGTAGATTAATGGGTGCACGAAGGTCGACAAGGATAGGCCGATGAGGAGGCATAATTTGGCCAAGGAAAGAAAGCGAGGACTTGGAGCTAAAATAGAATGGGGGCAATGAGGCCAGTGTGGAGAACGTAGGAGAGAAGGTGAGGCTGGAAGTGGGTGAAGAGGAGACAACCGTTGGATCTTTCGATCAACAACCTAGATGGAGGTGTGGTTGTGTGGACCAGATCTGACCAAAAGATCAGATCAAGCGGTGGAGAGAGTGACACTAGGGAATGGTCTAGATGAGCGTTGATGAGAGATCGGAGGGTGGAGATGGAAGAGGGTGTGGATGATGGAGATAAAGGAGTGAGAAATGAGACAAACAAGCAGGAGAAGGGGTGCGTGGCGGCCAAAGAGAAGGGTCGTGCGGCGGCTCCAAAGAGAGCTACATGGCCCAATCACATTATTCATAAATATAAAAATAAGGAGAAAATAAGAAAGAAATAAAAGGAAGGTGAATTAGAAAAAAGTCAAAAACATGAAAATTGTAGATCTCGAGGAGATCTACAAGGTTTATGTTTGACAAAAGTCAAAAAAGATAAAATATACAAGGAATATTTTTGGAAGTAATTTTTATGGATTGAAAACATTTATTTTGTAGTTTTGTTATTTCATTTTCTATTTTTAATTTCCATTAAAATACAAAATAAATATATACAATATTTAATATATTTTTTTGGAGTTTTTAATAAATAATAAAGTTATGAAAATAAAGCAAATAAAAAGGGTTAATTTTTACAGTAATTAGGGTTATTTACAGGAGAAGGGTCAAATATTAATAATGTAAATTGATAAATATTTGGATTAAATTAGTAATGCTCAAAGGATAAATAAGGAGTATAGTAATGATTCATCATCCCCCTATACTTAAACTAGCTCTTCCTTGAGCATATAAAGAATGAAAGAGTCAGACTAATCCCTGACAGTGCATGTGAATTTTCAAGGCTTAATTCATCGAGGACCCTTAATTTGAGTGATCCTAAAATTCTGGGCTCAACCATGATCTAGTCAAAAGGAATTCAACTTCTCTAATCATCAAACACTGTTTGGTAATATAGTATAAGAGACATGACTTTTAACGTACTACAATCACTAGAGTCAAGTTGAGATGTCACCCAAGGTTCCAGTCCAGGTGACTCTCCTCTAGACCTAATCCTCAACACTAGGGAATAAGCCAGTTCTTGCATTCAATTCACCATCTCATTAGCTAGTCAGACTTGAAAGTATATATGGAAGGCTAGATGATGGATGGTATGGGTTTGTGTAATTTCTTCTCTCCCTCACATTGGAACAAGAATCCTCTCGTGTGCCTTATTACTCAACCCATGTAATTTTTGTTTGTTGATCAGTGTGTAAGCCATGAGAGCTCGGACTCGTATTCACTTGTTTTCCTGGGAGTACATCAGGTGTGTCTCTTTTGAGTATCTAAGATACCTTCAACACCCAGACTTGTATCACTATACGATGCAGAGTCCTTTTTGGGTGCTAGCCAGACTCCTTGGTCCTAATAGCTTTAGTCCAAGTGGACACTTTGAAATTGTTGGGAGTGCTTTCCTTTGATTGAAGCGCTTTGAGATTGACTTTGTATTAAGAGAGCTTTTACATTCACATTTCTTTTTCTTTTCTTTTTGTACACTAGCTCCACTGCTTTTACCATGAGTTGACATACACTGATTAACAAGTTTATTATGTTTCATCACACCCTGGCACATAGGTAAATATCAAAAGATAGCATGTGAACTTGTTCACATACTGGCTAGGGTTTGCTGACACTAAGATTTCTTGAAGCCATCAATGACTTTATTCCATCCTCGAGCATCATTAAATAAGATCTAGACTCAAATAACCAGTCTTAGTCCCTCAAAACCTCAACTAATCTCATCAATTGCTAATCATATTCTTTAATGGTAGAGATTAAGAGTGTGATATAGCTCTCATATCTTTCAAACTAGGGATGTATGGATTATTAATTCTCAAACCCTAATAACTAAGGCTTATTAACTCGGACTCTCAAGACCTTGAAAAACCAAGTGTCCTCGAATCCTTAAGCCTTGAGTGATTGTGAATGTGTCAGGAATATACCAACTCCATAGTTAGTGAATTTTTTTGTGATATTTGAATTTTAGAAAATTTTTATGTAATTTTTACGATTTTTTCTTTAGAGAAATAAAGACTGTCCCAAGCTCGTATGAGTAGTTGCATCCATTTCTAACCGATATGGGTGTACGTACAGACCGTTATACGTCTACCTGTATTACTTCAAGATAGAGCCATTTGCATGGTCTTTTAACCACCCACTCTGCTAAGGGAGACTATAGTTTCCACTATGAAATAACTACTCATTTTTAAGCTTAGTAGTCAGAATTACTTCTCAAGAAGACTTTTAATTTTTCAAATGTTAAGGAGTTTTTAAATATGGTTAATTGTATTTACAAAACAAGTAAGTTAGTCCCACATTTTTGAAAAGATTTTTGAAAACATTTTCCAAACCATATAACATAATATATAAATTTTCAAAACATTTTTCAAATGATTTTTCAAAATGAGTCAAACCCCACTTTGCAAACCATTGACAAATATTTTTTAAAACACTGCCACCCAGTTAGAAATTTTTCAAAGCATTTGCAAACATTTTTATGAAAATTAGTTCAAAATTACTTATACCTTAGCCCCAAAAGTTTTAACAATGTCAAAATACGAGTTATGGTTAAAGTATATATACAATATATATGGTATACCACCTTATACTTAACTATTGCTATGTCCTCAAAGCACAAAAGTGATATGAAGCCATAGCTCCATTTAAAATACAAGGCGATATAGCAGAACTGACTCATATGCCCCTATACTTAGGTTAAAATAACCTAAGTGTAAAAAGAATAAGAAGATGGAAGAATATACTTGCCTCGGGTTCCCCTATACTTAGGCTGAGAATAGCCTAAGTATTGGATACACAATAAGGATGGAGGGACCCGTGATGAATACTCCGTGATTGCACAAGGTTCCCTCAATATTTAGGCTAAAGAGTAGCCTAAGTATTTGGATGAGGAATTAAAGACGGGGAATGGGGGATTTGTTAGGGTTAGAGGGGCAGTAGATTTATAGAGATGATTGGATCTGCAAAGACGGGGAGCGAATACGAGAGGGTTGAGGAGAATACATTAATTAGGCTCAACCGAACAAGCAATGAAACGCTTGATTTTACCAACACATACATGAGGATCAACAGATGTCGATAATTTATCTTTTCTATTTTTATTGGTGATAATTCACAATTCAAGTCTATTATGTAGGGTTTAATGAGTGGTTTTGGGCACTATCCTAGGGATACATCCTCACCTCAAAAATCAATCAGATTCTGTGTAAAATGAGGGTATTACTCTCCCATAATCAATGGTTCATTTTATTCCATTTAATTTTGTTAACTTGCATTACAGTACAAATTTTAGCTTAAGGATACCACCGTATTAATGTTAGCACATATCAAGAATTCATCATCTAAGTAGTCATTCCTAATTTCCTTTAATATCCTAAGTGATAAATTAGGGGAATATCTAGAAAATCCAATGCATTCGTGAAAACAATGATGCATGCTTGAGAGAAGACATACAATACCTCCAACAATCTTAATGCACGTTCCGGACTGTATTTAAATTTTACACTATATGCATGCAAGTCGAAGAAACTACACCCTAAACATGTGACTATTAGTTGGAAGAATTTGAGTTAAATTTGGCTAAATAGATCGATGTTTATGTGTGTCTCAACAAATCAAGGAGAGGAAGTGAATCTCCTCAACTCTTATTAGTATGTCCTAGCCTACGATCAAGCACAAGCGAGAAAGCATTAAATAAGCTCAAAGAGTCGTGTTCCTAACCCTAGGTTGGAACACTCAAGTGAAACATCACCCCAACTGGTGTGAAACATGCTCCACACAACACATGCAAAAGTCCATGTCCAAGTACACACGTGAGCTCTCAAATGAGGACCGCTGGAAATGTAATTTATGATATTATACAACATGAAAATGAAATGATTTTCTTAAATAAAATCCTTAGAATCTTCATTAATTTTCTTTTACAGCTCCTTGCAGCGGTAGCTCCCAACTCCATACCTCCATGTAGATCAAGCATCCTCCATCTCCATGGGCCCTACCACAAAAGAAAAATGTAAGAAAAATACCAAGAAAATTAATCAACAAAAATGATGCAAACAAACACAAAAACGAGACCTATATTTTTGAAAATAATCAACTAAAAAATAATACAATAAAATGCAATAAATAAGGATGAGTTGTGTCGCGACAACAGTTCCATCTGATGAACCTCGAAATCACCTGATTAAAATGTCATTTTTATCATATCGTAGTATAAGAGATGATTTAGGATTTATGCAAAATACCACTCTTTTGAATAAGTGGTTACTAATTTTACTTGGTAAGTGTACCGTGTTAGAGCACAGGACACGAGCCTCCTCATCCATCTATCGGAAATTCTTGATTAAATTTGAGTGACTGAATTCATTGATCTAGGTCTTCATAAGAAGACACAATGTACATTACATAAAATGCACAAACAAATACGCCTAGAATAGATGATGCAAATGATCCAAGACACATCGAATGGGAATACATTTTTTATTATTTTTATGCAAAATAAATAAAGTACATAATGTTAGAAAATATGATGCATGAGATGTATGACTAACATGAAATTTTTGTTTGGTTTTTTGCAAAATAAAATGATGGAAGATGATATGAGATGCTATGATGATGCAAACACAAATAGGCCATACAAATAGTTCAGTCAATGAGCATAGATAAAAAGCATCAATTTCAGTGTTAAGTGAGCATAATGATAATTCAAAGATCAATTAAAGATATTTCAATTAAGAAAAATTGATGTAATAATCATTTAAACATTAGAATAATAAATAGACTATCAAATAAGTGAATTGAACATGTCATTAGGTAGAACATCAAATTAGCAAAATAAAGAAACTGAAATCACCTGAAATGGAGTTCATATGCTCAAGATATTATTATTTTAGTATACGGGCATAAATGTAAAGAAAATAAGAAAATAAAATGAGATAAATATGCAAAAAGGTCCATATAGGAATATAAATGCATTTTTTTGAAACCGGTGGGGTCTTATGTAATTTTCCAAGCACAACATGTGAGGCATGTGCGCTTGGGAGGGACCTTATTACAAATTCTAGAAAATGGCCCAGCTCACACGCACATGGCATGCATGCGAGATAGGTTTGAAAGGGGGGAGAGATTCGATGCTAGTTCAGAGTCGATATAGGTTCCTCGGGCCCCGAGGCAGCTCGAGTCGGTCCCATTGATTCTCTGCGCTTTCGATCTGTGACATGGCTATAGTCTAACCGTTGGATTGTTACCAAAGGGGGGGCATACAACGACACTTGTACAAACTGGAGCATGTACTTCGCTGTGATGATGGTGGCACGATTGGGTCTCCAGCGAGGTTGCTGGAGCTCCGTCATGCTCCTTCTTGCATGTTTAAACTCTAGGCAGCTTCTTGGAGCCATGGAGATGATGCTCGATTAAAGAGGATCGATTGGAGGCTTCTGGATTCACCCATCAATGTGCACTCGTCGGAGGCAGATGCTAGAACAAAGGTCTTCCTGAAGTCCGGCTAATGAATGCTTGGACCTGCAAAGGAGTTAGGATGATAGCTTAAGCATGTGTGGGTAGGGGATGAGGGTAATCCAGGGCAGCGGAGCAGAGAATGGGGTGCCCAAGATGGGTTCTCCTCTACATGTGTGGAGGAGAAAGCCTGGAGTGGGAGAGGTGATGGAGGACCGAAGATGGTAATCTAGACCCCCAACAAAGGTCGAGGGTGTCCGGCGATGCTGGTGATGCTATGACAATGAAAACATGTGTGTACATCGAAATGAAAGGAAGAAATGCAAAGATAAAGAAGGAGGAGGATTACCTCATCGGAGAAAGGCTGATGATGCGGCCTCAGCTGAGCTCCTTGGAGCTCGAGTTATCACTCGACCTGGTCGACTGGTCTAGGGAGCTTGGCAATCATGGGGATGGTCGTGGCATGGCTTATTGGCCATGGATAACATTTGGAGGTTCAAACCATTATCTCCCCTTCAATTATACCTCCCTCTATCATGGGGAGGGGAACAAGGACTAGGCAGAGCTCCGTGGAATGATGGATAAGTGTGAAGGGTTGCTGAGGAGGCATCTTTATAAATGGTGGTCTGTCGTTGTAAGAGGGTGGGCATCGAGGTTTGTAATGGTCGATGTTGGCCTTAGGTTTTAGGTCATAGGAGATTGATGGGTACACGAAGGTTGAGGAGGTTGGGGCTATGGGGAGGCATAATTAGGTTAAGGAAAGGTGGCAAGGAGTGGGAGCTAAAATAAGAAGGGCCGATGAGGCCGACATAGAGAATGTGGAAGAGAGGGTGAGGCTGGATGTAAGTATGTGTGGACCAAATCTAATCATAGAATTGGATAAAACAATGGAGAGAGTGGTGCTGGGGAACGGTCTAGATGAGTGTTGGTGAGAGATCAGAGGGTGGAGGTGGAATCGGGTGTATACGTTGGAGATAAAGGTGGGGGAAATGAGATGAACAACCGTAAGATGGGGCACGTGGTGGACAAAGAGCTAGGCCTTGTGGCCGCTCCAGGAAGCGTCATGTGGCCGAATCACATTATTCAAAAATAGTAAAATAAGGAGAAAATAAGAAAGAAATAAAAGGAAGGAGAATAATAAAAAAGTCAAAACATGGAAGTTGTAGATCTTGAGGAGATTTACAAGTTTCATGGTGGACAAAAGGTCAAAAGAGATCAAATGTACAAGGAAATATTTTTGGAAGTAGTTTTGAAGGATTAAAAACACTGGTTTTAATAGTTTTGTTTTTTTTGTATTTTTATTTTTTTTAAATTCACAATAAATATATACAATATTTAATCTTTTTTTGGAGCTTTGTAGGGAATAAAATAAGGAAAATAAAGCAAATAAAAAGGGTTAATTTTATACAGTAATTAGGGTTATTTACAGGAGAAGGGTCAATTGTTAATAATGTAGAATTAACAAAGGTTTGGATTAAATTAGTAATGCTCAAAGGATGAATATGGAGTATAGTAATGATAAATCATAGATTCATCATGGATGTGTGAAGAATCGCTAAGCACCTTGTTTAATTTGGTGTTTTTATGTTGTAGTAGGGCAACTAGAGATCAATAAAAAAAATCCACAAAATTCAGCGAATTTATCAATTAAGCTAGATGTGATTTTACGTTTATTTAATCTAGGCAAGTCCCAGGGACGTACTCAAGGAGGCAAAGGAACAACCTTGGTTTAAGTCTATCAAATTAGATGTGTGTTATTTAGGAAGTTTTTTTGGTATTTTTAGTGCATTTTTTGAATGCAGAGGCAAACACGAGCCAATTTTTAAGCATGAGAAAATTAATGTCAATAAAATGATTTCCAAAATCCACAAAACTTGGTCGAGATGTGAATTATTCTATATGAATACACAGTATTTTTTTTGGAATTTTCTGATGCAATATGAATATTTAGTGATTTAGATAAGTGCATGCAATATGATTTTCAATATTTAATTACAATAAATTTAAAAATCACGTATTTTCAGAGAAAAAATTATCCAAGATATATCACGATGTGATCTATCTCAGAAAAATTCTAAACCCTAAAAATGTGAAGTTTTTTACTTACTAAAATTAATTACTTAAATTGACAAAAAAATATATGCATTCAAATGCGACGATTTTTGGGCACAAAGTAGAATACAACTAAATCTATTATACTTGAATTTTTGTCAATTTTTAATGCAAGGTAATTAATTATGAATTTAAGGACATCAACTGGGAAAATATGCAATTTTCCACAAAAATAATTATTAGTAAATAACCACAGATCACGAAATTAAGAATCACATGCCATAATGTCAAGAAATATTTATTCTACAATATGCAAATTTTCAAATAATAAAAAGATGCAAAAATAAGGTTCAAATAGGAGATCAAAGTCGGGGTTCTGCATGCATATACAATATTTAAAGAAAATAAAAACTATACATGAGGGCATGGAAGCAAATACCTAGCCCCAAGAGGGGGTCATGCACAAAATGCCCAACAGGTCACCTACGCCTCATGTGACCCTTGGGCTGCAAAGTTTGTGGAGGAATAAGGAGGATCCTCGGAGGGTTTCTTACAAATGTTCCCTCCAGCACGTACGCCTCATGTGTGGAGGGCCTCGGGCCTCATGCCAGGCGGAGATGCAAAGTTCGAGTGGTCTAGCGAGGCTCCTAGGCAAAGGATGGTGGCTCAAGTAGTGACGAGGCAGAACTCAAACGAAGAGAGGAGGGCTCCGGGAGTGGGTCCTAGTCAGTGAAGCACGATGAGGTCGGCCAAAGCAGCCATGGGAGACACACGCCCAATGGAGCACTCAAAGGTGGAAGGTGCTCTAGCTCCAAGTGGCATTGAAGAGGCATTGATGGCAGCCGGCAGAGCGATCCAATGCGTGGCAGAGGGACCTGGCAGTGTGGGTGCCCGGATGGAGTAGAGTGGATGGGATGAAGGTGTATCGAGCCGAGGAGTAGGGCTCCTGATGGAGGTGATGTAGGCAGATGATGGGGGAGCGAAGTATGGAGGAGTAGTATCAAAGCTGGGCGGAAATGGAGTACGGGTGGAGGAGCGGTACCCGGAGAAGGAGTCTCAACGGCGTGGCGGGAGCAGGGGCTAGTGCCGAACGGAGCGATGCGTTGCGATGAGGTTATGAACCTTGGATCAAGCCGATCAAGGGATGCTTTAGTGGACGGAGGGTTGTCACCACCTTCGATGGATTCGCTAGATCTTTTTGGCTCTGATGTTGGTCTATTGCGGATGGATTCTAAGAGGGGTGTCGGCAAGGGTTTTATAGCGAGGGGGCGGTTGAAGATGGAAAGGGGCTTAATGAGGTAGGGGGGAGGTGATGGATTCGACGAGGAGGGGATCTGGAGATGGTGGACTCGGGAATGAAAGGGACCGGTGGTCATAATAAGAAGGTGGGATCAGAGATTGGAAGTGCAGATCGAGGAAATCGAGTGGTGGCATGGTGGAAAAGGAAAGGCAGTGAGAGGATGGGAGGTGGAAGATGCGAGGAGGACCGTCCGATTGGTCAAGACTTGGCAGCCCTAGGGATGACACATGGAGGTGGTGGATATAAGAAGGGATGAAGGGCGACCTCAGCCATTGGATGGATACCCCTTCAACCAATGGCTGGTAAAAAAGGCAATAAGGGAGGAGGTGGTGACTCGAAGCGACTCTAGGAGCTGCCACGTATTGCGCTCAGAAAAATCCTAGAAAAAATATAAAGAAAATTAAAAAAAGGAATAGTAAACGACCTCGAATCGAAAAATTTTCTTTACAAAAGTTGTTTGTCTCAACGAGATCTACAACTTTCATGAAGATATCAAAACCAAAATAGAAAATTTGCACAAATTGGTATTTTTGGTAGTACTCTATGTGCATATAATACTTGATTTTTGGGGTTTTGTACTTTTTCATTTTTAATTAAGAAAAAAATAGATAAAAGAAATATTAAATATGCACACATTAATCTATTTTTAGTTTTTTTATAATTAAGACAATATAGGAATAAATAAAGAGGACTTATTTTACATACTCTCAATGAAGACTCAGACTTACTTAATTTTTTTAACATCATGCTCATTTTTATATTTGGATTTTTATGAATTTTATTAAAACTTTTGTCGAAGAAAATACGTGAAAAAGAAATAAAATAAAAAGAGTTAATAATGTACATAAAATGTCAGGTCAAAATCAGCTAAAATACACAATGTACAAAAGAGGCCCAAAACCCACTTTTTACATATGAGCTCTGATTCTTTTGAACTTCTTTTGTTTTGAAGATAATTGAATGTACATTTATTCAAAACTGAATAGGATTAAATCGAACAATATATGGGAGAGATATCAATGTTTTAGTCCGACTGTCATGAAATAGAGTTTTGATTTGTGAGCAACTTATTCATGTTAGTGATATTTTTATTTTTCATCTATCCTTGTTATTAATATGTACACAATGGAGGTAGTTTCGGGTCATTTGGAGTTAGCATGAATTAATTAAAAATCAGGAAGTTGGCTAGTATACAGGTCAAATGTGCTTAGATTTCTTGGCTTCTTATTTTATGCAATTATGTATGATAAAATGTGATTCTTATTTACATACGCATGAATGTTAATAATGCACTATAGGTGATGAAATGCCAATGAATTTTAGGGATCTGAGCTTAATTAATACTTTTATAGTGATGAATCACATATTCATCAACCCCCTATACTTAAACCATGCTTGTCTGCGAGGAACTAGAGGATGAATGATTTAGTCGGATGAAACCTTGACCGTGAATGTAGAATATAAGATTCGATTTGTTTGAAGAACTCTCGGTTTTAGTGACCCTAAAATTAGAGCTGAACCAAACTTTAGTCGAAAGGTATCCAACTTCTCTAGTCCTGAAACCCTCTTTGTAAACATATATAGTAAGGCTATCACATTTTAGTGTGGACTGCAGCCACAAGAGTAGAGTTAAGATGTCATTCAAGGTTCCAGTCCAAGAGACGCTCCTAAGGACCCAATCCTCATACCATTGGGAGTAAATCAGATTTTTGCATACAATCCATCATCTCTTTAGTTGTTAGTCTTAAAAGTGTAGACGGAAGGCCAATTGATGAAGGGCATAGGATTGTGTAATTTCTTCTCTCCCTTTCATTAAAACAAGAATCCACTCGAGCGCCTTATTAATTCAACGCATGTGTTTTAGGTTGTTGACCAGTGCATCTGTCAAGAGATTCAGAGTCGTCTTCACTTGTTTTCTTGGGAGTACACCGGGTGTGTCTCTTTTGAGTACATATCATACCTTCAACAAGAGATTTCTATCACTATACGATGCAGAGTCCTTTTTGGGTGCTATCCCAACTCCTGATCCTAATAGCTTTGGTCCAAGTGGACTCTTTGAAAAGGTTGGGAGTACTCGCCTTTGGTGGAAGCTCTTTGAGTTTGTATTTGTAATGAGAGAGCTTTTCTTTGTATGAGAGAACTTCTCTCGAAATTTATTCCACTGATGGATGTCTTGCTCCACTGCTTTTACCAAGTTGGCGTACACTAATCAACAATTAATTAATATTCATCACACCCTGACATATAGATTTTATATCAAGAGATTAGTATAAGAACCTTGTTCTTATACTGGCTTAAAGTGATGACACTCAGGTTTCATGAAGTCATCATTGATTTTATCCCATCCTCGAGCATCATAAAATCAGGTCCAAACTCAAATTCCTCATACTAGTTTCTCAATTGAAATCCAACTCATCTCATTATAATTGCAGTGACGCATGCGAGGTGCTCATCATATTATTTTAAGGTAGATACTAAGTATGCAATATAACACAAACATATTACAAACTAGACAAGTGTGAATAATTAAGTCATAGTCCCAAATGACTAAGGTGTCGGACATGCGAGCCCACGGAGAGCCATTATGCAATAAATGTTATTGCAAATATCATTCCCTAATCTGAAATGAAGAATACATAATTGCGTAATAGGTCCCTTAGTGTAATTAGGGTTATGTACCATGGCCATCTTAATGATCATACAACTATTGATACAATTATTGAATCATAGAGGCTGGTGCTCAAATGAATATCTAATGAGTTTGATTGAGTACTCATCAAGCACCGTCAAATGATTATTAAGAGATGATCTCCAGCCTGAGTAGGAGATGGCAATCCTTTCTCAGTTAGGCTGATATCTGACCGACCTCTTGATGCGGGTCCTCTGCATAGGAATAGAGATTCGGAGGAGTCAGATTAGTTAAGTTAAAGAGTTGATTTAACGAGATCAAGATAACCAAGTCCTATATCGTATGCTATCATAATATAGGCACGCATCCTCTAACCGGAGACAGATATGTTACTATATGTCTGAGTATGTACATTTGGCAGACCAATAGGTTGATGACCTAACCAAGGTCTATACACCGGTGCGCTAGTGTGCATATAAGGGCGTATGAGTAGTACGATCTCTCAAAGGGATCATACAGGTTCAGTACTGAACTGGAAGACATGAGCTCACTCATGAGATATTGGGAAGAATCAAATTCTGTGCGCACGGTCATCTCGCTTTGGAAGCTAGTCTGAATTTGTAGGTTTGATATATACTTTTGGAAAATATATGATCAAGATCTAGGTATGATATATGCTTTTGGAATGTATATGATCGATACCAACTCCCAATGATCAAAATGAGAAACTTACTGAGAAAACCCTGAAGTAGACGGTATAAAGTTGATCTAATAAGTCGGGTTTATTCTGAGTCTTCCAGTATGCATGGTGTACAGGTATTGGGAATACCTGAGGGAGATGTGATCATAAATGATAGCATAACCATGACGCTTCCATTCCTAAGGAGTGATGAAACGGGTCTGGATATTAGTGACTCCTCTCAGTAGAGAAGTAATCTGATCTTAGTCCAATTATTGAACATTGATCTGAATGTGATTCAGATTCAATGAGAAGATTGGATTTGCGGTCTTGATTTAATAAAGCATCTATGGGAGGCCCAAGATCTGGATTTGAGATGTGATCTCAATATCCAAGTCACTATACGTGGAATAATACAATCGCCCAGTCCTTATCTCCAAGTATTCGCGAAGAAAGGGCATTATCCTTGAAAGAGTTCAGGATAATTTCATTGTTGATAAAATGTATCCGAGCATTGAGAAAATGGATAATTAAATGTGATTTAATTATCATGATTAATATGAATTCGATTCATATTATAAAGAGATTTATCTAAGATGATTAAATGTGATTTGATTGTCAAAGATGTGAATAATGTGAATGTGATTCATATTATTTGGGAACATGAGAATAGAGATCTAAGATGATTAAATGTGATTTAATTATCATGGATATGATTAATGTGGATAGTACTATCCATATTATTCATAATATATTATAAATGTGATTTATAATGTATTAGAGAGAGCTAATTATAATTTATATTTGTTAAGTAATTATTGATGTGTATTGGATACACATTGTGTAATTAATTGAAAATGTAAATTATATTTTGTTTTGGTTGTGAATGTGATTCACAATTTTCCAATGGCAAGATTGCAATATTCTCAAAATTAATTATGAATTATTTTGAAGAATAAATCTCAACAAAAGTTGTTAGAAATTATAGGAGAAATTCATGGAGATATGCAATCTCATGAGATTGCATGAGATTGCCTGCACCATGAGGACATGGTGGACGGCTACACATTTCGACAAGGAATGTGGTAGCCGTCCCCACCCTTCCTTATGGGGAGTAATCTCCATGCTAATTTCTCCTTAATTGCTTGATCTAATTTAGGATTGAATTATATTTGATGTATCAAATATATTTGATTTAAATTAGATTATTAGTTGTTGGTTTTTACCAACAACAATCTTGACCATTGAATTAGACATAAATCAATCTCATCCATTGATTTTATATGTTCCATGGATTGAGATCCATGGATCCAAAAATATTATAAAAGGAGAGGCACCCCTTTGCTCTTCTTTACACCAAGAGAACATAAGTCTCTCTCTCTCTCTCTCTCTTTCTCTCTACACGCCTAATCTCTCTCTCTCCCTCTCATGGTCGTCCACCATGGATGCCCTAGAGAGGTTCTCCATCGTCACAGCGTCGTTGTTATGCTGCCCGATTGTGTGCTCGTGGATATCCGTCTCCTTCAATGCGTCTCGCTCATGAAGAAGATGTCGGATCTCGTGTGTCGAGATCAGGAGATCCGCCGCTTGGATCATCAACATGGATTGCGAGAAGCACGCGATTCATCCCCGCGCTCGCAAGCGTCTCCTCCGTCGGATCGGACTTGAGACAGGAGGTCTCTTCATTTTGAGACTCGATCGCAACCACGCTTCAAGAGGTAATCCTATTACTTGTTTTGTGGCTTAGACGAAACGATCCGAGAAGTGTTCTTGGATCATGTGGTTTCGTCGCATTAAATTTTTTTTAAATTCTGCTGCATCGAGCAACTAGTGCAACTAGTCGCTCCTCTTCGTATTCGATACGACGCTCATGCTTCCGTGATGCGCTTGAGGATTTATACCATATCCTTTAAGTGGTATCAGAGCCTTAGGTCGAAGGTTTTGGATACAATCCATAAAACTGAAGGTGACTTGGGTTCGTTAAGGTAGCGAAAGTTTTATTACATTTAATTTTTGCATCTCTGTTTAGTGTAAATTTTCGACCCTGTTTAAATTGTTTAAACATGAAAATAACACTTGGAATTTGGTCCCCATTAAATAAGGAAACCATAGGATCTGAGTTTACGTAATTTGGATTCCGTTTGCTCGAGATATGGTATCGAGAATGACATAAGTGACATCCATGGTCTCCCGTCAAGGAGAAGGGTTCCGTCACCAGATATTGTATGTGGGAGACACCTGTCTGAAGTGACAGCTCCTGCATACGATCCATTTGGATCAGGCTCATCGCTTCTCGAAAGAGTAAGGACATATGCGTAGTGACCCCAAAATCGGTTCTCATATTATTGGGGCGATATTGGATTGCGCATAGCGAGTTGTATTCCTATTGACGGTTGGTTCAATTAATGATGGGTCAACATCACCTTAGGGGTGGTGGGCCCGGGTGTTAAAGACCGAATTGGGAGATGCAAGTTGGACTTGCAAGGCGGAATGTGTTCCTGCTTCTTTTTATCCGAGTTACAGGTTCTCATATTATTGGGATGTAACAAAGATAAGGAAAGAGATCCCAGATCTTGCTTGAGATATAATGGTAAGTATATATCTTACATTGAAAGTGATTAAGGGAATGAACTTTCGTTGTTGACATGGCAAGACAATTTTTATATAAAAAATACCTAAATCAAAGTAAATTATATATTTATATATGTTTATGTAAATTTCTTATTTTATAACATCCTTCTTTAATCCCACTCAATGTTATACTCAATAATAATCAGTAGAATATCATGGATTGAACCTATGATCCAGATATTGTACTTGCAATTGGACACATAATGTATGTGGTTGCAATGTGCAAGTTTCCTCATAATAATGAGGAATGATAATTAAGTAGACAATAGGACTAAAACCCTAGGGTTTGTATGTCTCTAGAAGTCTTGATCTCATCGAATGTACTTTTGAAGTGACATGTTGATAATGATCGCAATTATCAAATAATCCTTATAAAATCTAAGAAGATGTTCTGGCATACATATGTGCTCTCGACATATAATCATGAATGACACGGTTCTCTACATTATGCAGAATGGTGGCTCTATAGGAGATGATGTATTCAAATTGTTTGAATACCTACACGAACCTAAGTTTTAAGAGTTTAAATGGATGTAGATACGATGAGTGTCATCATTCTACTATCTATACTCTGGTTATTCATGAAGCTTCATAATATTCATATTGTATGAATTTAATGAAGCATGTATAAATGTAGAAATACTCTTATATTGAAATTTTTGATTTTAGCATAAGAGATCCTTGGTCTTGAGCAATGGTTGCTTATAGATAAAGAGAGCGCAATGGAAGCATGGGTTGGACCCAAGTAAGAAGTATAGTCAAAGTGTTGACTGTACTTCTGTTACTTCCATATGACATCCAAAGAGTTGGATGAATGCCAATACTGCAACATGTTGATGTGTTGATAGTGTGACTATCAAATCTATCTAGAATCCTTAGAGAAGGGATCGGATAGTACATGAGAATGATCTACATATAATCATTAAAATTGACTTACTTATTTGATAAGACAAAGTCTAATAATTGTATCTCAATCTTCTAATGACACATGAAATTGGTTGCATATGTATTAGAATATTAGAAATTTGATCTTAAGGTTTAATGATCATCCATGTTGGAAGTGATGCAATTGTTGCAACAATTTCCATTGGATCAATAGACTTCATATTTTCAGTGGGAGCCCTTAGTCTTGGAGAATGTCTCTACGACCTGGATACTAGAATACACTCATAGTTTATTTCTAAATGCTGGGAATAAGCATGAATTCTGAAATAGACCTATCATAAAGAGTTATGATAGGGATATTTCAGATAGTAATCTAACATTAGTAGACTCCACTAAATTAGAAAATTAATGAATGGTTCATTAAGATTTCTAATACTGAAAATTAAACCTTTAAAGATCAATAGGAGGATAAAGATCATTTGACAATGATCTGGCATCATGTTTTGGACATATGTCTGTAGATGAATGGACAAGTAAGAGATGAAACTTTAGAATGTCTAAAATATCAAAACTTGCATACTTATGATTCAAAGTAAAAATGTCCAATGCACCTTTCTTTTGGAATGGTGTAAGATGATAAGGTATTCAAGATCTCATACATATTGATGTATGTGAATCATCTATATCAGAATAAACATTATGGATATGTGATATCTATTAATGATTATTTGTGATATGAGATTTCTTCTCTTGACTTAGAAAACTTTGAAATGATCAAAGATTTCACAATTTGGTTTAGAACCAAAGTTTGAAGGAAGATGAATGAATTTGATCTAACCAAGGTAGCTTGTACCTATTAGATGTATTAAAGGAATGCCTTAGGGAGATGTGAATATCATTCCTATCTCAATCCTCCTAATGAACCTTAACTAAATAGAGTTGTAGGGAGATACAATTGATCATGTGTGACATGATTTGATCAATGATTAATCTTAGCATATTTATCTCTTAGTTTCCACGTATATATATGTGGTAGAGACTACATTTCCTTACAAGGTTCCATGCTAGAAAGCTGGAATCTAGCACCAGAGAGTGCTACTTCATCAGGAAAATAAAGGATGGTATTGGATACCTACTTTATGACCTTGAGATTCTTAAAGGATCTCATCTCTGAGAATGTGATTCTTAGAGGATGACTCTCTTGAGAATCAAGATGAAAATGAAGTATAGGAACTCATTTGATCTAGAGAAGATAATGAGGCTCCTGAAATCGGAAACTAAATAGATAATTAAAGATGAAACATTAATACCTCTTCAAATAAGTTTGAGGATGGATCCCATGTGTCAGTTGAATCTGACAATGATCTGACTTCATGTGATGATGCTTTTGAAGGTCATATCATGGAAATATGGATGTTAGCAATAAAAGTCTAATGTAGACTTCATATACAAGTGTTGTATATAGACCCTCGAGGATCCACCTATAAGGGTTAGAACCATTATGGTGTAAATGGATCTTCAAGAGGAAGAGGGAACCTGATGAGAAGGTAGAGACCTTCAAAGCACGGTTCGTAGACATGAGCTACACACCGAAGAGAAGACATCGCTTGCGATGAGACTTGCTCTCCAGTGACCTTGCTTTAACCCATCAGAATATTGCTAACTATAGCTACACAACTTGACTATGACATCTTCATGATGTGAGTCAATATTGCATTCCTCTATGGATACGTCTCTAAGGATATTCATATGAAGTATCCCCAGGGCTTCATGGTTGAGGAAAGCAAGGTGTGCAAGCTAAAGAACTCCATCTTTGGACTCAGATAAGCTTCTTGTAGTTGGAACATAAGATTTGATGTAATTATAAATGTTATGATTTCAGATAAAATCTTGATGAACCATGTGAAGCTTAGTGGGAGTGCCATTGTGTTCATCGTGCTGAATGTAGATATTATCCTAATCATTTGGAATGATCTAAGGATGATAATAATAAGTGTTTTATAATCTGGTTATCCCATACCTCGAGATATGATATCAAGGATACCTCTTAGATCTTAGTTCTGAAGTTGTTCATAAGTAAAGAGAAGAGGATATTGATACCGTCACATTAGTAGTACACCTTAGACTTATTTCATTTTCTGGAAAATCCAAGAAAGGCTTCCTTTCCTTAAGATATGGTGGTGACCTATCTAAAAGGATAGCACCTCAGAGAGTTGAGGAAGTGAATGCTAGAACTTCTTGCACTTGTGGATCAGTTACGAGAAGCTGAGTGTATGCTAGATGTGCAAAAGAGCCAAATGTCTGCCATGCAGTGGGAGTAGTAATCTGTTACTAATCCTACTATAGAATAAAATACTTGACTGCAGTAATAACAATATCTTCAAATATGGTGAAACTTAGAGATAGTGATCTCAAAGTCTTATCTTTAAAAGTTTAAGACCTTGTAGATAGTGATCTATAAGGGTCTTAACTGTAGATACCTTAGGAGATAGAGATCTCCAGGAATGAAGGTATTCTAATAAGGATTATGGGCATACTGGTTATAATAATTATCGAGCTATAGTGTCAAGGACACTATAACAAAATTGAGTATTGGTTGCATAAGATGCAACATTCGCATTGGATGCGAGCACTGTTACTAGGGAATATGCAAGTGTCGTAAAAGGACTTGGCGTAGTCTCTTGGGAACAGAGTGACTGATCATCTTACCTAGATATTTTCTAAATAGCCTATGATTGTCACATGAGTGTGGGTTTAAATGATTAGCCCATTAATGGCTCTTTGGGCTAGTGGGAGATTGCTGCACATGCGAGCCCACGGCGAGCCATTATGCAATAAATGTTATTTCAATTATCATTCCCTAATATGAAATGAAGAATACATAATTTGCATAATAGGTTCCTTAGTACACTTAGGGTATGTACCATGGCCATCTTAATGATCATACAACTGTTGATTCAAATATTGAATCATAGAGGTTGGTGCTCAGATGAATATCTAATGAGTTAGATTGACGACGCATCAAGCACCGTCAAATGATATTAAGAGATGACCTCCAGCCTGAGTAGGAGATGGCAATCCTTTATCAGTTAGGCTGATATCTGATAGACCTCTTGATGTAGGTCCTCTACATAGGAATAGAGATTCGGAGGTGTCAGATTACTTAAGTCAAAGAGTTGATTTAACGAGATCGAGATAACCAAAGTCCTATATCGTATGTTGTCATAATATAGGCACACATCCTTTGACCGGAGATAGATGTATTACTATATGTATGAGTATGTACATTTGGCAGACCAATAGGTTGATGAACTAACCAAGTTCTATACACCAGCGCGCTGGTGTGCATTTAAGGGCATATGAGTAATACGATCTCTCAAAGGGATCATACAGGTTCACTACTGAATCGGAAGACATGAGCTCACTCATGAGATATTGGGAAGAATCAAATTCTGTGCGCACGGTCATCTTGACTGAATTTGTAGGTTTGATATATACTTTTGGAAAGTATATGATCAAGACCTAGGTATGATATATGCTTTTGGAAAGTATATGATCGACACCAACTCCCAATAATCGAATTGAGAAACTTACTGATAAAACTCTGAAGTAGACAGTATAAAGTTGATCTAATACTTCGGGTTTATTCTGAGTCCTCCAGTATTCAGGATGTACATGTATTCGGAATACCTAAGGGTGATGTGATCATAAACGATTGTATAACCATGATGCTTCCATTCCTAGGGAGTGATGAAACGGGTCTTGATTTTAGTGACTCCTCTCAGTAGAGAAGTAATCTGATCTTCGTCCAATTATTGGACATTAATATGAATGTGATTCAAATTCAATGAGAAGATTGGATTTGTTGTCTTGATTTAATCAAGCGTCTATGGGAGGCCCGAGATCTGGATTTGAGATGTGATCTCAATATCCAAGTCACTATACGTGGAATAATACAATCGCCCTATCCTTATCTCCAAGTATTCGCGGAGAAAGCGCATTATACTTGAAAGAGTTCAGGATAATTTCATTATTGATAAAATGTATCCGAGCATTGAGAAAATGGATAATTAAATGTGATTTAATTATCATGATTAATATGAATTCGATTCATATTATAAAGAGAGTTATCTAAGATAATTAAATGTGATTTGATTGTCATAGATGTGAATAATGTGAATGTGATTCATATTATTTGGGAACATGAGAATAGAGATCCAAGATGAATAAATGTGATTTAATTATCGTGGATATGATTAATGTGGATAGCACTATCCATATTATTCATAATATATTATAAATGTGATTTATAATGTATTAGAGAGATAACTATAATTTATATTTGTTAATTAATTATTGATGTGTATTGGATACACATTGTGTAATTAATTGAAAATGTAAATTATATTTTGTTTTGGGTTGTGAATGTGATTCACAATTTTCCAATGGCAAGATTGCAATATTCTCAAAACTAATTATGAATTAATTTTGAAGAATAAATCTCAACAAAAGTTGTTGGAAATTATGGGAGAAATTCATGGATATATACAATCTCATGAGATTGCATGAGATTGCCTCCACCATGAAGACATGGTGGACGGCTACACATTCCCACAAGGAATGTGGTAGCCGTCCCCACCCTTCCTTATGGGGAGTAATCTCCATGCTAATTTTTTCTTAATTGCTTGATCCAATTTAGGATTGAATTATATTTGATGTATCAAATATATTTGATTTAATTAGATTATTAGTTGTTGGTTTTTACCAACAACAATCTTGACCATTGGATTAAACATAAATCAATCTCATCCATTAATTTTAGATGTCCCAAGGATTGAGATCCTTGGATCCGAAAACATTATAAAAGGAGAGGCGCCCCTTTGCTCTTCTTTACACCAAGAGAACATAAGTCTCTCTCTCTCTCTTTCTCTCTACACGCCTACTCTCTCTCTCTACCTCTCATGGTCGTCCACCATGGATGCCCTAGAGAGGTTCTCCATCGCCACAACGTCGTCGTTATGATGCCCGATCATCTGCTCGTGGATCTCCGTCTCCTTTGATGCGTCTCGTTCGTGAAGAAGACGTCGGATCTCATGTGTCGAGATCAGAAGATCCACCACTTAGATCATCAACATGGATTGCGAGAAGCTCACGATTCATCCCTGCGCTCGCAAGCGTCTCCTCCGTCGGATCGGACTTGAAACAGGAGGTCTCTTCGTTTAGAGAATCGATCGCAACCACACTTCAAGAGGTAATCCTATTACTTGTTTTGTGTTTTAGACGAAACGATCCGAGAAGTGTTCTTGGATCATGTGGTTTCATCGCATGAAATTTTTTTTAAATTCTGCTGCATCGAGCTACTAGTGCGACTAGTCGCTCCTTGTCGTATTCAATACGACGCTCATGCTTTCGTGATGCTCTTGAGGATTTATACCATAACCTTCATAAGGCTGGTTAATTCCAAATCTTAAAACTTCAAAAACCAAGCGCCCTAGAACTCACAAGTATTGTGTGAGAGTGTACGCGTCCGGGATATATCCAACTAAGGAATGCATGTATGAATGCAATGTTGAATGAATGCAAGTTTGGAAAATGTTGTTTTTTAAGCTTTTTTCACGTTTCTCAAAGTTTTATTTTTTCTCAGATTTTACAAGTTAGTTACCCATCTCATAAATAGAATATATATTTATGTGAAAGTACGAGCTATGGTTAAAAATATAGAGTATACACACCCCTCTATACTTAGAGAGTGCTATGGCCTCAGAGCACAAGAAACACAGAGAAGACGTAGCTCGGGCTAAGCGTAAGAGAGTGAAAAAGAGAAATAGATGTCGGCATGCCCCCCCTATACTTAGGTTGTGGAGTGTCTACGTATTGAAGAAGGGCAAAAGTGAGGTGGACAAGGGGAGAAGTGAATGAGGATAGTATATACAACGGGCATCGGGTCCCCTTATACTTAGTCTGTAGTCAGCCTAGGTGCGGAAGAAGGGTGGGGGACCGATGGGATCTTGATAATGCACAAGGAGAATGTACATTTGAAAGGTGTGAAGAATAAAGATGATCTGTACAACATGTGTTTGACTGCTTCTCTTCATGTAGGGTGGTATGATGAGTCTTCAATGTGCTCGCTCTATATGAAGTTCATGACCTCGACTTGGGCTAACTATTCTTTAGAATTGAAAAACAACTTCAACATTTACCCATTCACTGAAAAAGGTTGTGCACCCATTTTTGAGCTCATCAATATCAACACTTCCATTGTAGTGCCCATCTATGACAATGTAGGGACCCACCCATTTTGATTTGAGTTTCTTGTGAAAAATATTTAATCAGGCATTGAACAACCACACTTTTTGCCCAAGGACAATGGTCTTATGCCTAATGTGTCTATCGTGGCATCTCTTGACCTTGTCCTTATAGATCACACTATTGTCATACATCCAACTTTGGATTTCTATTAGCTCATTCAGATTCAAGTCACAACACAGCTTCCCAAGGTGACAAATCCGAGTAATCTTCTTGATCACCCATTCTAATTTGTGAATTAGCTCAATGAGAAAATGTCATGGCTTACCATAGATCATCCTAAAAGGTGAAGTACTAAGTGGAGTCTTGTAGGCTATCCTATAGGCCCATAGAACCTGGTCCAAAAGATGAGACCAGTTCTTCCTATAGGGACGAACCAACTTTTGCAGAATACTCTTCACCTCTCTATTGGAAACCCTTACCATTTCATTAGACTATGGGTGGTAAGGATTGGCTTCTCTATGCTCGAATTTATAGTCCTTAACCAATGATCTCATTTCTCAATTCATAAAGTGGCTACCCATATCAGAAATCAAAACCTTTGGAACCCCAAACCTCACAAAGATACGATCCTTGATAAACTTATAGACAGTCTTTCTATCTGTAGTTCGAGTCAGAATAGTCTCCACCCACCATGACAAATAATCAACCGCTAACAAGATGTACTCATGTCAATTGCTGCTGGGAAAGGGACCCATAAAATCCATTTCTCATTCATAAAAAATGTCACAGAAATTCGTCATCTGCACGGGCATCTCATCTCTTTGTCCAACACCCTCCCATTCTATGACATATCAAGCATGACCATACAAAATCAATGGCATCACTGAATAGTCTTGCTATCTGTAGTCCGGGTCGGGATAGCCTCCACCCACCTTGAAAAATAATCATATACTAACAAGATGTACTCATGTCAATTGCTGTTGGGAAATGGACCCATAAAATACATTTCCCATTCATTAAAAGCATCACAAAAATTCAACATCTGCATGGGCATCTCATCTCTTTATCCAACAATCCCTCCCATTCTCTGACATAAAAGGCATGACCGTACATAATCAATGGCATCAGTAAATAGAGTCAGCCAGTAAAATCCACGTTGGAGTACCTTGTGTGTGGTTCTCTTTGTTGAATGGTGCCCTCCAGCCTCAAGTGTATGACAATGTGTGAGGACACTCTGGTATTCCTCTTGAGGAATATACCTTCACCATACACAATCTGACCGCTCGAAGAAAAGGAACAAATCGTCCCAATGGTATCTCCTTGAATCTGACTTTAGTCGGTCAATACTGCTCTTAGGCCAACCACAGGGAACTTGCTTTGAGACAAGATAGTTCACCAAGTCGACGTACCACGAGAGTAAGTTAGTAGCACAAACTGACTCCTCTATGAAGGCCTTTCTAATTGGTTAAATATTAGGATTATCATTCTGCTCAATTTGGGAAAGTGACTGGCCACAACATTCTTTATTCTAGGTTTATCCTTAATTTCTAAATCAAATTCCTGGATTAATAAGATTCATCTTAGAAGACGCTCCTTCGCATCCTTCTTTTCCATTAGGTACCAGATTGCTATGGGATGCGTAAAAATTGTCACCTTGGAGCCCAATATATATGATCTGAATATTTCTAAAGCCCAAACTACCGCGAGCATTTCTTTTTCAGTTACCATATAATTTCTCTATGCAGTATCCAAAACCTTGCTCGCGTAGTGAATCACATACGATATCCCATCTCGCCTTTGTCCAAACACAACCCGATAAAAAATCTGATGCATCAGTCATGGTCTCAAAGGGAATACACCAGTCAGGAGCTTGTAAAATTGGTGATTCATAGATTTTGTTATTTAGAAGCTCAAAGGCCTCTAGACATTTGTGATCGATAATGAACTCGGTGTCTTTCCCTAAGAGCTCAGTTAATGGGTGGGCGATCTTTAAAAAAATCATGCATAAATATTCGATAAATTTGACATGCCCTAGGAATGACCTCATTGACTTAATGTTGGTTAGTGGCTCAAGTTTCTTGATCACATCCGCCTTGACAGGGTCAACCTCCATTCCTTTTTTGGAGATGACATGGCCCAACACAATACCCTCCATCACCATGAAGTGACTATTCTCCTAGGAGAGTACCAAATTAACCTCCCTACACCTCTTTAGGACCCAATCCAAGTGCACTAAACATGTATCAAAAGAGTCACCATGGACCGAGAAGTCATCCACAAAGACTTCCAGAACGTTGTCTACCATCTCAGCAAATATGCCGATCATGCACTGCTGAAATGTGCCCCAGGCATTGCAGAGCCCGAATGGCATTCGCCTGAACACGTGTGTCAAAAGGACATGTAAATGTAGTATTTTCCTAGTCCTCAGGAGCTATGGCTACCTGTTTGTAACCAGAGTACCCATCAAGAAATCATAAGAACACTTTCCTTGCAAGTCTCTCCAAAATCTGATCAATAATGGCAGAAGAAAGTGATCTTTCTTGTTACGGCATTCGGGCACCGGTAGTCGACACAGATGCCCCTCGATGTGGGTACTCATGTCGAGATCTCTATTGCATCCTCATCTGTGACCATTTGGATTCCTGACTTCTTTGGAAAAACATGAAGTGGGGTCACCCACTTAGAGTCAGAAATAGGGTATAAACTCTACTTTGCACCATTTATCGATCTCTTTCTTAACTACTTTCTGGAGATTAGGGTTTAGTCTTCTTTGAAATTCACAGGAAGGTCTTGCATTATACTAGACATATATTTGGTGCGAGTAGAGAGCGGGGTTGATCCCCACGAGATCCGACACTGTCCAGCTAATGGCCTTGTCTTTATGCTCAAGAACTTCAAGTAATCTGGACTCCTGTTTTGCAGTTAATTTCGAGATAATGATCACAGGAAATCTCTATGGGTACTTCAAGAAATGCATACTTGAGTGTGGGAGGAAGTGATTTCACCTCAAACAAATATGAATCATCAATTAGGTTCGGTTGAATGGCATCTGAGTTCTGCTCTATGTTGGATGATGGTGGATCAATCTATGATGTGCTGGTTACCAACTCTGATGAAAGTGAGTCGGATCGTAGAAGTAGTACGGTAATTTGGCCTAAGCCACATCTGAATTGTTATCTATGTCCCTTGACTGTCCCAACAAAGATGGGACTAACAGATCCAAAGGGATCTCTGAGTAGTCATGGGTATGAGTATATGGGTCTCTTAGTGAATCATGCAATACCTAGAAAACTACACTGTGCATTGAATTTTCTCCAGATGAGAGGGTCTCACTTTGTCCTGCTGGAGTATGTTGCCAAAGTCCAGTTGTGTTAATCATCTTGCACTCTACCTCTGAGGATTCTGTGTACTTGGTACTAGATTCGGAGTTGAGCCCTTACCATTTTGTTTGCTTGATCTCTAAGTCCACTTCTCCACCTGGAGAATGAAACTTCATCATTCATGTGCCGTAATCGAATACAGAGCCTGTGGTTCTCAAGAATGGTGACCCAAGAATGATATGAGATTCTCTGCAATAATTGGTGGACTTCATATCAAGGACAGTGAAGTCCATGTTGTACTCTTACCCCTCAACTAAGATAACAACATTCTTCACTTCTCCCTTAGGTCTGTTCATTGATCGATCCGCAAATTAGATTAGAGCTGATGATTTTCTGAGTGGACCTAGCTCCAATTTGTATTATAGTGCTAAGGGAAGAAGGTTGATTAAAGAAATGTTATCTAGAAGAGTGCGTGCAAACGCAATATCATCGATACGACTCGCCACATAATGAGCATCCAAGTCTCTCTTTCTCCTTGGCTGTTGTTGATTCTTAACGCAGTGAGTATTGGCTACTTGTAAGACATGTGTATTTACATACTGGTTTGATTTCTTCATGTGAGTTCTTGTAGGCATGCATCTCATTCTCAAGTGCTTCTAAAATGCAGGATTGTTGGCCACATATTGGTCAAATGGAACCTTAACTGTGATGTTTTCTTGGTAAAACCGTACCATTTCTGGGTCATCTCGAATGGGTTTTTTTGTTTTGCGCTTTCCTCCCGTAAGAGCATAGGATAAGGGAATGGAAGTAGTCGAGACAGGTTACAAAAACCAAACCATAAACAAGAACATCGTGCTTTGATTTGTTAGAAATAGAGTTATTATTACAATAATCTTTATTCTTCAACTGATCATAAAAATTGAAATTGTCTACATCACGTTGCGAAACAGATGACAATGGTGAATCAACCGCGATTGGAGGTGCAAGATCCTCTATAGACTCCATAGGTGCTTTTCCCTTCTCCTGAGAAGGAATCCTCGATCTCCTTGGATGTGGTGGTGAATCCAGATTTCTTTCTTCTTCATCTTCAGAAGTGTCATCCGGTTGAACTCCTTAGTCATTTCACTCCATTTCCCTCACCCGATAAGGCATGACCATGGTCCTTTCGCACCTATGTGACATAGCATTGATATTGTCAAATGAAAGTATCTCATGTTCAGATCTAGATGAGATTGAATGTATACCTGACCACCATATTGATGAGATTGACATTTGTTCAAGCTATTAGGGTTATCTTGAACTTGGCCGGGAATGGTTGTAGCAGAAACCATCTGTTCATCCTTCAAATGGGATAAGCGATTCATGTCAACCCAGAGATCTTGAAGTTCATTCGGAAAAGAGAAGATCTCCTCGAGCATATGCTGCTGGATATCAATGGGTTCGGTCGGAGAGCTAGACATCTGTGAGGGTTGCCTCGAAGATTGGCCCTAGGGGGCCTAGTACTAGTGTTTGTATTGCTGGGGAACCTGATGGTATTGTGAACCCTGCTGATTCTCCTGGTATTGGGCCTGACGATCGTATGGTTGCTGCGGTCTCGGATGTTGGGACGTGGTAGTGTTCTGACTATGCTACAGGGTGGGTGGGAATGCACATTGTAGAAGGTTGGGGGACGTTGGTAGAACTAATGGTTCCCCATATTTCCCTATATGACAAGGTCATGAGTGTAACAAATATCGCTTACTTCGATCACGAGAGTAGGCAATTCCTCAACATTCTCGGCTAGTGGTCGGCGAGACTGATGGAATGATGGGGTGTAGGACTGGTTCTGAACCCAGAGCAGAGGTGGCCCAGACGACGGCTGCTTCTGGACATGATGTACTTGGTAAATAGGACCGACGGATGCAGTCACGACTTGTATCCTGATCATGGACACCTTCTCAGTCAGCTCCTCCATTTGATTTGAAAATCAGGAGAACTTGTTGTTGATGTCATTCATCTTCTTGTCAATCTGATCCACAATGACTTGTTTATCCACGATGATGCTCGTGTTCGGAATTAGATCCCAAGTTACCTCAAAAACATCATGTTTCCCTATTTTAGATTTTAATATGTTGAGGGAATAAGTGTATTCCATGCTAGCGATATGTGAGCAGCTTGTCTCAGCCATCTGCTCAAATATCTTCTAGATGGTATCCACACCTCATGATTTATAGTTGCCTCCGTAGACAACACTCACTAATTTTGTGTCTCATAGCTGAGACCAGAATAGAGTAACTGGACCAAGATATTATCATCTAAATCATGGCATGGACACTTTTGTAATAAATCTTTGAATCTATCCCATGAATAACAAAACAGTTCAAGAGGCATTTGAGAGAAGCTAATGATGTGTGTCATCATCTGATTAATCCTACTCAAAGGGTAGAACCTCTTTAAGAACATGTCCTTGAATTGATTGTATGTGGTAATCGTCGCTCCTAGATTCTTCACCCAGTAGTCAGCTTTGCCTTTCAAGGACAATGGATGTTTAGTGAGACGAATATAGTCTTGGCTGATCTTGGGGTGTCTCATATAAGAGCATACAACCTCTAAGTCCCTTAGTAATACATAGGGTTCCTCAGTATCATTTCCATGGAATTGTGGCAGCAGGTTCAGGAAAGTAACATGTCCGGGATTGCGCTTGTTAAGAAATATATAAATGTCGTGCGTAAAAAATTAATTTGTGTCGTTCATTGTAGGCAGCAATCGGAATCGGTGAAGAAAATAACCACAAATATTTACTCAATTTTTATTCACGTGATTTTATGATTATTTAACTTGGGCAAGTCCCAAGGTCTAACACAATGAGGCAAAGGAACAACCTAGAATTATTTCTATCAAAATTCGTGCGCAGTTTTTCAGGTGGTCTTTTTTGTAGTTTTTTAATGCAATTAAAGATGCAAAATACAATTTTAGCCTATTTTAGGGAATAAAATGTAAATCACGCTCAAACGATATCCGAAAAATACGAAACTTGGCCACGATGCAAAATATGATGAAATGAATGTACTATATTTTTTTTGAAATGCAAACAAAATGAATTTAAATATTAATTATAATAAATATTAATCCAATTTATTTTCAAGGAATAAAAATATCTAAGATCTATCACTAGGTAATGGACCTTAGAAAAATCTTAAACCTCGAAAATACAAGATTCAATACCTATTAAAAATCAAACATTGAAATATGCAAAATGATTTTTACAGGGCAATCTATGCATGCAAATGCAATTCTTTTTAGGTACAACGTTAACCACAAATAATTCTACAATATGTGGCTTTTCGAGAATGTTTAGAGCAACGGTTAATCAATTATGAATTTCAAAGCACAAAATGGGCAAAATATATAATTTTCTACTAAACAATTATTTATTAAATAACCATCGATCACAAAAATGTCTACAATGTGTCAAAATGTAGAGAATTAAATGCAGACCAAAATGCTAATTTTTGATAAATAAAATAATAGAATGTAGAGGTCTAGAATAATATGGGAACATAGGGGTAAAAGTGCAATTACAATAAACAAAATAAATATAAAAAAGTTGCAGTGGGGGGACCTTTCTGTAATTACTAATATCATGCGGTGACTTCTGCAAAATTCTAAGAGGTCATGTGCTATACACACGACCCTTGGTCGGCGGGGGCGAGATGATGAATATGAAAACGGCCGGGGGGTGCCTTGCAATTTTTCTAAGTGGTCAAGTGCCAGCACGTGACCCTTGGACTGGATCTTTGTGCCAATTGGAGGATCTCTGGGGGGCCCTTTGCATTTTGCCCACGAGCACGTGCGTGACATGTGACCCGTGGGTGACAGTTGCTGACATCCCCTCACACACGTGCGGATCACGTGCAGGGGGTCTCGGGCCCTGTGCCCGGCCGCTGGAGGCTTGAGAGAGGCAGAGGGGCGGTGCTGGTGAGTGCACCGCCTCCCGCAGCGGTTGCTTCAAGTGCCGGCGAGTAAGGATGGGCATTGGGCTGGGTCGGCCCGGCCCAGCCGAAGTCCAGCCCAAAAAGCTCGGCCCAGCCAAAGGCCAAAAGAGGATTGGGCCGAGCTTGGGCCTAAAATGTTGGCCCAAAAATACTTTGGACCGGACTCGGGCTTGGCTCGACCCAACCCAATCCAGCCCAAGGCCCAGCCCGATCGGGGGCCCGAAGTTGGCCCGAGGGTAAAGCCCCGGACCCATCCCGAAGATGGGCATGGGCCTTAGACAAGATGTTTTTTCTACTAAGGTATATTGTATACGATTGTTGAAGTACTGATTTTGCTACTGTTTAGCCATTAATTTCTCATTGGAATATTACTATTGTTTAGCCATCGTTATAGATTCAAGATATGTGCAAACTTACATGTTCTGTAGACATCTTAGATTCTTATGCATAGTTTAATAGCTACTTTAATGTGGACATTCTTATGCTTGTAACTTCTTTTTTTGCGCTTGATTTACAAATGTGTAATCCTTCTCTTTAATGTGTAGCATGATCCATCATTTCCATATTTGTCGTGTTGTGGTTTTCATGACCAGGAAATGAAACAAGGCTTGAGCCGGCTCAGCCCAAGCCCGACCCAAAAAAAACAGGCCGAGCCTGGGCTTGGGCTGAAAAACACCAAAATTTGCGGGCGTAAGCCCGACCCAAGGCCCGAAATATTTAGATGGGCTTGGTCCTGGGCACTTCAGGGCCCGGCCCATCCCGACTCATGCCCATCCCTACCGATGAGGCGGGGATGTCGAGGAGGCCTCTGATGTCGAGGCGTTAGCGGGGAGGCCCACGTCGAAGCAGGAGGTAGTTGCGTGGCTGGTTGAGCAACAAGGCAGTCGACTTGAGCAGCGGAGATGTCATAGAAGATGGATTAGGCGGAGGTTGATGACGGTGGTGTTTATCGTTGTTGGTGAAGACGAGGCGGAGTAGGTTGAAGGCGAAGTTGAAGAAGTCGATCGTTGGTGAGCTCCACGGGAAGACCAGATCTGGGCAGGTGCGCGGCGGAGGATCGCGGCTGCATCGGCGTCGGGGAGGATGACCGGATCTCGCCGGAGAGGGGAGCGGGCTCGTGTTGTCACCAGCAGCCTCGCGTCTTTGGGTGCAAATCAACAGATGAAGAACTTCTGGCGATAGAGGTTTTCTTAAATAGGAGATGGGGTCTTCACCGGAGAAGGAAGGGGATGTCACAGGGATCGGCGATGGGGATTTGATTGGAGACGGAAGAGGAAGGAGACAATCTGGGATTCGCGGGGGGGGGGGGGGGTGATTTGGGAAGGTTAGCGATGTGAGGGTGAGGCAGTTGAAGAGAGATTGGCAGCGAGGATCGCGGGGGCGGTGGCTGCCGAATCTGGAAAAAGGGGGCTGGTTGAGGATGATGACCATGGGTCATCCGATCGTCCGAGATCGGATGGCCCCAGTGAGGACGTGTGGTAGCCAAAAGAGGAAGAGGGGACGACACGTGCCTGGGTGGCACGTGCTACGCACGTGCGGGATTTTAATAATTTTTTTATAAAAACTAATAAATATAAACCCCAATAATGACTGATACGTGGGGGCTCCAGGAGATGCCACGTGTCAGCACTAGAAAATTCAGAATAAATCCTTTAAAAAAATACAAAAGGCATAGCAAATGGCCTTGGATTGAAAAAGTTTCTTCACAAAAATTGCTCGTCTCGATGAGATCTACAACTTTTATGAAGATATCAAAACCATAATCGATCAATTTCACGAAGTGATATTTTGGGTATCCCATGCACATAGAAAACCTTGATTTTTGGGTTTTATTATTTTTTTTGTCATTTTTAGACCAGATAAAAATCCGGAAAAAAGATGAAAAAATCAGAGACAAATAATTGCACATTAATCTATTTTTTTGGATTTTTATTAATTAATAAAAAAGAATAAATAACATAAAATACGAAAAAGACTAATTTTGTACAAGTGGTTAGTGAAGACTTGGACCCAATTTGTTTCTTTGATTTCAAGCTCAATTTGGATTTGGATTTTTGCACATTTTAATAAAATTTTATCAAAGAAGATAAATGAAAAAGAAATGAACTAAAATAGGTTAGGTGAGTACATAAAATACTAGGTCAAAAACCGCTAAAATACAAAATGTACAAAAGAGGCCCAAAACCCAACTTTCACATATGAGGTCCGATTCAACTGAACTTGGTCTTGTTTTGAAGGTAATTGAAATGTAAATTAATTCAAAGTGAGTAGGATTAAAACGGACACTAGATGGGGAAGATATGAGGGTTTTAGTCCAAAAATCCTGAAACTAGGGTTTGGGTTTTTGGTATACTTATTTGGGTTTGTGATTTTTTTTGTATTTTTCATTTATTCTTGTTAGTGATATGTACATAGTGGAGATGATTTTGGGTTATTCGAAGTTAGCTTGAATGAGTCAAAAATCCGGGAAGTTAGGCTATTTACAGGTCAATTTTATCTGGGATTTTTGGCATCTTATTTTGTGCAGAAATTAGTGCTAAAGTGCAATTCTTATCAAAACATGCATGAATGCTAATTATGTAGAATAAATGAAGGAATGGTGATTATTTTGAGGGATTTGAGCTTAATTAATGAGATTTAAAGTGATGTATCCGAGATTCATCGTCCCCTATACTCACACCATGCTCGTCCCTGAGCATCAAAAAGATATGCCATAAGGTGAAATGAATTTGGGTTCCATACCAAGACCATGAGCTGAAGGTGAAAATGAGACTAGACTCTACCTTTGGATTATTAGTGTGGCAGAACTTCGGTGAGACTTAGAATTTTAAAATCAACAACCTTCAAGTTCTACACATCATTGTCACAATTTCGGCTTAGAAGTCATCTTAGATCAATCCTCTTCCCAAAGCATACCCTATGAACATTGAACAATCGACTCATGTGTGTGAAAGATTTTAGCTCTTTCCATCCAGAATGTCGGACTACCATGCAAATATCCTCTCCAGTAACTCGTCCTCGGAGAGTCAGGTATTTCCTTCTAATGTGTGTCGCGCTGTGTTCACAATCGAATTGGGGGAGAATTTAGAAGAAGGAGAAAAGAACTGGAGGTTGGTCAGTGTAGTCACCTCTCCTTGTAAAGTTGGCCAGTGTAGCCAAGCCACCACCAAGATCTGCAGGTTTTCTTGATGCTTGGACCTTTTTGATCAGATATTTATTTGGTAGAATGCTTCTTTGTATTTAGAACTTTTGGTGGTTCTGCTTAGATCTTATTGTTCCCCTACGGATATAGAATCTTTTTATTTCCGTACATTTTTTGGGGTCTTAGAAAAAATTGTGCCCAGCCATCCATCCCTTTTCCGAAGCTTTATTTCAACACGTACTCCGGTCTTTAGATTTCCACGCTACTAGAAAAGAAACTCACACAGTCTTCCAACATCCTGTCTGAGTTGAGCTAAGTGCATATTGCGAGAGTACAAATTTATTCCCTATTCCAGAGTTGTACCCAGAATGAAGAGACCAGGTTAGACAGTAAGAGTCAAACGCTGCACATTATCATTTGGAACTCAAAGAATTAAGTCAAAGACCTGAAGATTCTAAAATCCTATTTCTCAGTGAAGTTCCTCTGAAAATTAGGTGGATTAAGGTCAAGTCCAGACCACTCTCAGTTTCTGCTCATAACTCAGTTCAGAACCCAAAGACTTTTCACAGATTCAAATGAATGTGACGCTGGATGAAGTGCAGGTGTGTGAAATGCAGACACATTTTTTTCTTTTTGTGATTTTTTTTGATTTTGTATGCAAGGTATTTTTGGTTGGTTTTTTTAATGCAAAACTGAATAAGAAGCCATTTTTTTCAAAAATTTGGGCACGGTCAGTGTTAGTAGCAAAAACTCTTTTTCTTTTTCTTTTGTTTTGTTTTGTTTTCTTTTGTTTTTTTGGTTTTTTTTAAATTAATCACCTACCCTGTAAATACATATAGACTTATGCGAAAGTACGAGATATGGGTAAAATATATACACAGTCTATGTACAGAGCCCCCTATACTTAGCGAGTGTTGTGTCCTTAGACCAAAGAAGCGTAAAGAAGACATAGCTCGGGCTAAGCGTAAGAGAGTAAAAAAAGGAATAGAAAAAGCACAAGAAAAAGAAAGAGATACATCAGTCCGCTCCCCTATACTTAGGTTGTGAACAATCTAAGTATAGAAGAAGAGCGGAAAAAATGAAGTGGTTGGGATATGTAGATGAAGAGATTATATATAGGTGGGTGTCGGTTCTCCCTATACTTAGGCTCTGGTCAGCCTAAGTATAGAAGATGGGTGGAAGTGAGGCGATCGTGAGAAAAGAGTGTGATGAGGGAAATGGTATGCATAGATGGCATCGGTCCCCCCTTATACTTTGGCCTTAGCCTAAGTAGAGGAAGAAGATGTACAAAGAGGCTGATGTGGTTGGGAGGGAGGGTGGGTAGCCGATGATTAATGCGGTTTTTGGCTGATCTTTTTGTGAGCCTGCGATGGGAGATCGGAATAACGAGACGGAGATGAAGCATATGATTCCCTACTATTATCAGTGTCATCCTCAGAAAAATCATGATGGATATCAGATGAAGAATATGAGTCAGATGAAAGGTAGCCATCATTAGAGTTATCCTCAGAGGAATAATATTTGAAAGTGGACACACTCCAGATATTATGGTCTTTTTGTTTCTTCAGTTGTTTCCTCAGAATTCGTTCTTTCTTGGGATCAAGCGGTTTGTCCTACGGTTTGTCCTCGGCTCGAGATCAAGAAGCACCAGTCTCAGTCAGATCATAAGAAATTATTCCAGTGTACTTGATGAGGGCAGGAGCATCAGCTTTGGATGAATAATAGTTAGGAATGGGAGTTGTCCAACGAGAATCGAATTTTGAGATCCTTGCAAAGATATGGTTTTAGAGCTGCCGAACAGACTTCACTCATGTAGATTACCTTTTCCGGACCTGATGAGGGATCATCAGTTGATTTCTCTTCTGAAAGGTCAAAGGTGACTTTCTTTTTCTTATTTCGTGAAGAGTTGGTTCACCTTGAGTGTCCAGATGAATAACCATTGGAATCCTTCTCGTTGGTCGGTGTTCGGCTTACGTGTTTGTTCTTAGTCTTCTTAATGCTGGTTTACTTTTGATTTGGGATGATTTGGTCAAGGTATTCAGAGTAGATTTCTCCAGGATGCGACCATGCATATGTCTCAGGATCATATAAGGAAAGATTTGGTCTATTTTGAGATCTGCAGGAATTGAAATACTGAGGAGAGTCTATGCATGTTCGTTCTCAAATGATTTAACATTTGGAGCATTCCTGTGTCAAGTTGATGTGATCCATGTAGTAAGAAAAGGTTGACCCAGTGTGTGCCCATGCATAAGTTCTCCGGATCATATGATTCATATACTTGATTCTCCCATGGTGATAGAAGCTGGGAATGGAGCAAAGAGGGATAATTCTCTAAACCAATTGTCTCATCAACAACCGCTATCTCAGGTATCGTAGAGGGGTAGGGCTCTTTCCTAACGCATCATGATTACGGTTATTGGGGACTTCGTGGGTTTTGTCAGAAATTGTGGTTCCCCAAAGACTGGGTCATATCGAAGTGCTTCCAATGCTGTAAAATTGAATTTCCCAAGTCTCACAATCAATCATTGCCTTAGCCAATGCTAAGAATGGCTTTCCGAGATATTTGGAGACTGGGTAAATTCCCCTTGATACTCAATATCAATGATCGTGAATTCCACTTTGAGCGGAGCATCTTGGAATGTCATGATGACAGAAATGATTCCTCTAGGCCGTTTTATCCATCGGTCCTCCAATTTGAACAATCTCTCGTATCTTCCTGATCAGTCCGAGTTTGAGTTCATAAAATATAGAGGTCGGGAGGAAATTGATCAGTGAATCGTCATCAACTCGAGCATGGGTAAAGGTCGTGTCTTTGATTTCACAGTCAAATCTGGGCAACTGCTTCCACTATGCGGCTCTTGGTTTTTCTCCTCAACACCAAGGAGGAGGCCATTGACAAGATATGCCTTTCAATCTTTGTTCTTATCCTGTCCGACTTTTTTGTTCATTAGTTTGTCCATTACAAATCCTTTAAGGTCGGGGAAGTGTTCAATGGCCTGTATAAAGGGAAGTTCAAACATCAATCTTTTTTCCATTGCTTCCCATAAAGCAGGATCCAAATTTTTAAATCTTCTTCAGTCTCAATTTTTATGTATTTTTCAGGATTTTTTATTTTTTGGGTATTTTTGAGTACTCCAATTTTTTGGTATTTTTCTATGTGGTGTGGTGATGTAGTGTGTTCCTCAGATGAGCAGGGGCTTTGATGTTCAGTGTAAATGTCAGAGGCATGGTCATTCCTATGGGAGTAATATGCAGAGGTGTCGATGTTGGAATTGTTCCTAGGTTTCTGAATATCCTCAAAATTTTCATCATGAGATCCAATCATTTCCTCATTAACTTTTATGTTCGAGCTCCCATAGAGTAAAATTAACCGGTCAGCAAATTTTTGAAATCTCTCCTCCATTGTTTCGAATCTCTTATTTATCCTCAAAATTCTGTTCATGTTTCATAATGAGAGCAGTTGATGTGTGTTTAATGATTACATCTTCCATTTTCCTGTGTGTCGTAAGAGGAGAGTTTCTTGGAATACCCAATGTATGATCAATATTTTCTGAAAATTTCTCCTCAAAAATTATGGAAGGAGGCTGCTCATATGGTCCAGGCATATGGAGTTGGTCTGAGTAGAGTTCAATCCTTTGATCATGATTGGTCGGACCTTGATATTGTGGAGTCATCATACAGGGCTTATGTGTTTCTATGTGGTCGGTCCAGTCCTCTTTATGAGTATCATGTTTGAACAGGCTTTTGTCATGGTCAATCCAACGTTGATGATCATTAAGTGTGGGTCTTTCCATCTGGGTTTGCTTTTCTCGGCCAGTCACGAGACTCAAAGGTATTTTGATCTTGAAATGGTTCATTAGCAAGAAACCGAGAATAAGACGGTTCAGTCTAAGATAGTAGGTGGTCATGTGCGGTCGGATGATTCGAGTAGGAATTCAATGAGGGGGCCGAATTCATCCACCGGTGAAAGTCTCCCGCAAATGTTGGAAGATTATGGAAAGAAGAGGATTTAGTTGATTTGGGCCTAACTGAGACAAATTCATTTTCATAGTATAGCTCTGATGGATTTGTAGATAAATGTTCGGCTATTTTTGAAAGAGCTGAAAGGAATGATGGTTTGGGTTTGCAATGATTTTCATGATCTGGATGCAGAGAGTTTTTGGACAACAGTTCCATGATGAGGTTTAAATCAATAAAGGAGGGAGATGATTGCACGGGATAGTCAAAAGAAATTTTATCAAATATGTGGCTTTTGATCTTAGATATCAGTTCACGCAAACCAATGCAAACACAAATCAAACCCCTTGTTCACCAACACACACAATGAAGGCATAAGAGTTTGGCTATTATCTTTTTAACTTTACTTGATGATAAGACAATCTTGGAAAGATTTTAGCGAGTTGTTAGGTACCGGAATTTCTTATTGACTGGCCTGAATTCTTACGACTAGTTGCACCTACTTCAGCTAGTATGGGAGTAAGTACGGACCGTAGAACAGCTACCCGTTACTTGAGGACAGAGCCTAACGCAGTGTCCTCTAAACCACCCACTATGGTAAGGAAATACGGACCGTTTACCGGCTACCCATAGATCCTCACTGAGAAGTAGCTAATCATTTTTGGTAGAATCAGTAGTCAATATGAAAATCTGGGTTTGAGCTATAGCCTTAAGTGTTGTCTCTCGCTCACTCAGAAATTCGACAACCCTGAAAATTCATCGTTCCCCGGCAACGATGCCATTTGATGAACGCAAAATCTGCCTCTTTAATAATCGATAACTATAGTATAGGAGGTGAATTTCGGTCGATCAAAATACCACAAACTTTGAATGTTATGGAATATTTTTACTTGGCAAGTCTACCAAGGTCAAACATAGGGAACGATGATTCTTAGTTGCATGGTCTTAAATTAAATTAAATAATTAATTAATGTTTGATTAATTTCTGTGTTGAGAAAATATACAATGTAATGATGAAGATGCTATGCAAGGAAAATAAACAGAAATGATTATGCCCAGGATCTATGATTTGAAACGTGTTAAATCCTCGAATAATATGATCAATAATTTCACCAAATTAATCACAAATCAAAATGGATCTCACTCAATGCTTCAGATTTATAAATCGATACTCAGAATAATTTGAAACAAGATATCATGCCTTCAAATGTCTCTGATTCAATTCCTCGAATTGTTGACAATAATCTTAGAGGAATTTATCTAAATTAATACCCCGTAGAATCTAAACTATTGAGAATAATCAACGAAGGCGTAATCAGATTAAAATCCTCATCTGAATTCCTGTAAAAAAATATCATCAAATTCTCAAGCACTAATATGTCAAAATTAGCCTGCATATGTTATCAAAGATCCACGAATGATAATAATCAGTAAACAACATCAGATCTGTTCACAAACTATGCTAAATGGTAGAGCATGAAAAGAGCTTCAAAATGACATATTATATGCTAAAAACGGAGTTTGTATGAGAAAGATATGCTAAAATTAAATTGCAGAGATTAAAATGAAAATAAAATAAAGTTTTTGCTTCAAATAGGTCCCTAGAGGGCTTATCTGCAATTTCACAAAGTTGGCGTGGGTCTTCTGTAATTTACCTAAGGTGAGGGTGTATTCGTAATTTCAAGTAACTATAGGGGCTTTAGTGCAAATTGCACATTGCGCACGTGCGTCGTACGTACGCCAGCAGGCTCGACGGTGGGGCTGC
This sequence comes from Ottelia alismoides, assembly GCA_037367405.1. Lineage (NCBI taxonomy): Eukaryota > Viridiplantae > Streptophyta > Magnoliopsida > Alismatales > Hydrocharitaceae > Ottelia > Ottelia alismoides. The sequence goes on along the minus strand of JAZKJV010004651.1, from coordinate 231,970 downwards.
GGCTCAGGGAGACCGAGCTTGTGGATCGGGCACCGAGGCACAGGCTCGGAGCTGGACCTAAGGCTCGGATGGAGAACATTAGGTTCAGAGGTCTCGAGCCTAGGTGGCGGTGGTTGGAGGCTTGGGAGATCCAAGCCAGAGGCTCGGAACTCTGAAGATGAGGCACGGGGGGGGGAGGGGGAGGCTGGATACTTCCATGTGGCACGCCCATAGCCGTTGGATCAAGGGTTGGCCCCTGATCCAATGCGGGAGGTAGTACGGGGGCGGTGCGATCGAGGCGCGGGGCGATGGCCGAGCGGAGGTGGAGGAACGGCACGGTGCAGTGGAATCGAGGCGGTCGCGCAGAGGAACGGTGAAGCATGGTGGAGTCGACACATGGCGAGGTGCGCCTGAGGCTTGGCCGCTCGACACACGACCGGCGAAGCCTGAAGGTGGCAGTGGCTGAGGCACGGGGATGGTGGCCGGTTGCAAGCTTCGGAGGAGGTTTGCGGGGCGGAGGTGCTTTCTGCACTGGTGAATAAAGAAGAAAAACAAAATGGGGGGGGGGGGGGGGTAGGGCCCACCTCGGCGAAGCACAGAGAGGGGAGGTGAACTGAGGGGGAGCGAACGGAGCTCAGGCCTGTGCGAGGCCGGAGGAGGAAACAAAGAGGGGTGGCTGGAGATGATGTAGGAGAAAGAGGAGGAGAGAAGGGGCAAGGGGGGGACATGGGAAAGCTGGTCGCATGAGGAGGAAGTCCATGCGAGAAGCACGACTCCTCGATGGAGGAGCTGTTGCGGCAAGGGACATGAGTCCCTTGGATCTCGCCAGAGGTGGCCCTACTCAAAACCTTGCTGTCACCAAGGAAGAGAGGATGTATCTCCAAAAATGGCAGATGATATGCGAGTCCAGAAGGAGAGGGTTTTATAGGAAGAAGGTAACGACTGCGACGGAGGGGCGTTATGCAAAGGTGGAGGAGGTGGAACGGCCATGCATGGCGGTTTGATGGCCGCGCATGGCAGAGGTGGGGGAGGAAGGCAACAACTGGGGAAGGAGAAGGTTGGGTCACGTGCCTCGCACGTGACCCAGAGGTATGGAGAGAGAAGGTGGGGGTAAATATGGTTGCCACGTGGCATGCCCAGGGGCTGCCACGTGGCACCAAAAAAATTTGAATTTGAAGAGGGAAAAGAGATTGAAGAAGACCTAGGATCGAGAAATTTCCTTCACAAAAGTTGTTCATCTCGACGAGATCTACAACTTTCATGAAGGACCCATGAGAAAAAGAGATCATTTGTGCGAAGTGGTATTTTTGATGGTTCTCCATGTGTTTAGAAAACCAGATTTTTTGGTATTTGTAATTTGTTTTGGTGGTTTTAGAGAGGATAAAATCAAGAAAAAATACGATAAAATACAAGAAAATTACTCACACACTAATCTGCTTTTTTTGGATTTTTAATAAATAAGAAAATAGGAAAATAAAATAGAAGTAAGAAACACACAATTTTTTTACAGACATACAACAAACACTTAGACTCGGTCAGTTTATTTGATTTCAGTTTTAATCTAGATTTGGATTCTTGTGTCGCTTAATAAAACTTTCATCAAAGAACACAAATGAAAAAGAAATAAAATTAAAAGGATTAATTATGTACATAAAAACTCAAGTCAGAAATAGCAAAAAGTCAAAATGCGCAAAAGAGGGCCCAAAACCCAACTTTCACATATAGAGCTTCGATTTTACAAAATTGGTCTTGTTTTGAAGGTATTTGAAAATGGAGTACTTTAAAAGTGAGGTCTATGGACATTGTATGTGGGAGATATGCGTGTTTTAGTCTGTCAGATGTCAAATTAGGCTTTGGGATTATTTAATATTTATTGGGGTTAGTATTTTTTTGTATTTTTATTTAATAAGGTTATTAATATCTACACAATGGAGGTAGTTTGGGGTCAATCGGAGTTTGGATGAATTAATTAAAAAAAGAAGTTAGCGGCTTTTTGGGCTAATTTACACTTGGGATTTTTAATGCAATTATGCATGATGAAATGCAAATATTATTAACACATGTATGAATGCTAATGATGCTCTGTTAATGATTAAATGCACGTAAATTTTGGGGAATCGAGCCAAAATGACCAATTTTAGCATAATGAATATGGGATTCATCACTCAGAAAAATAAAAACATCTAAGGTCGGGGTTCCTCCCCCACAAAAATTCTTAATTTTATGGGTTATTTAGAATCGACTATATTAGTAGTCCCAATTTTAATTAGGCGATCATTGAAGAACTAAATGAGCACAAATGCACGTTTACCGTCCAGTCCCAATTTTCTTTAAAATTATGAGACAAAACAAGAGAGAGAAATTCGGGAAAAGTCGATGCACGCAAAAAACTATGATGTATGCTCAGTTAGAAGACTTACAGTGATTCCTCGCAATCTCCATGTGGGATGCAATACGGAATTGAAAGATTATTCTATATGAATGCAAGCCGATGAAAAACCGCACCTAACAGAAAGTTCTATTAGTGGGGAAGAATCGAGTAGAATTTGGCTAAATTGAATGATCTAATGTGCGTCTCAATTAATAGTGAAGTGTGGCCTAATTCTTACGAGCACAATCAATAATTAAAATGCTCTGAGAGCCGTATGTGCAGGTCTATCCTAAGCACCACTCAAGATGATGCCCACCCTCACCGGAGAGTAAAACAGGCCACGACATACCACAAGAATAGTTCAAGGTCTTTTTACACACACGAGAGTCCAAACGGACACCGTTATAAATGAGCAATTAATTACAGAAATTAAAAATTAGCAGAAATTAAAATCCCATACTCTACGCTCTCTCACGACTCGACTCGATCTTAAATTATCTGCGACATTTTCGGAAGTCGGTGAAGATGCGTCGATTCCTGAAAAACCGCTCCATGTATGCTGGGTACCTCGCAAGAAAAATAAGAGAGATGGTGTAAGAAAGTTACTAAAAATAAATCAAAAATAAAATCAGAAAAATAAATGCTAAAAATAAATACAGGAAAAATATGGAATTTACAATGAAAAATTCGGGGGTCAGACTACCCGAATGAGGAAAACCGAACGAAAATTTTCAAGACAAAAATGTAAGCCATTTGTCTCCCCGGCAATGGTGCTATCTGACGGGTCTGGGATTGCGAGTCCAGGTTACCGTTTCGGACCCACAGCTTACATGATCTCCTAGCCTAGCTCCTGACAAGACTATCAAAAAGCCTCTCCCTTGGTGCGAAGCAGCTGAGATGTGCGTCGAAGAGAGTTCTTTATCGGAATAAGACTCTTACTGATTTATTAACAACAACTATATCGGGAATTAGTAATGTGTCAGGAAAAACTAGTACAAGAGGCTTGTTAAGAAATATATAAATGTCATGCGTAAAAATTAATTTGTGCCGTTCGTTGTAGGCGGCAATCGGAATCGGTCAAGAAAATAACCACAAATATTTATTCAAATTTTTATTCACATGATTTTATGTTTATTTTACTTAGGCAAGTCTCAAGGTCGAACACAAGGAGGCAAAGGAACAACCTAGAATTATGTCTATCAAAATTCATGTGCGGTTTTCGAGGCAGCCTTTTTTGTAGTTTTTTAATGCAATTAAAGATGCAAAATGCAATTTCGGCCTATTTTAGAGACTAAAATGTAAATCACGCTCAAACGATGTCCGAAAAATAATAAACTTGGCCAAGATGCAAAATATGATGTAATGAATGCACTATAATGTTTTTGGAATTTTTGGATGCAAGATATTTTTTTATGAATTTTTAAATGCAAACAAAATGAATTTCAATATTAATTATAATAAATATTAAACCTAATTATTTTCAATGAATAAAATTATCTAAGATCTATAATGTCCCTCAGTAAAATCTTAATCCTCGAAAATACAAGATTTAATACCTATCAAAAATCAAACATTGAAATATGTAAAATGATTTTGACAGGGTAATCTGTGTATGCAAATGCAATTCTTTTTGGGCACAACGTTAACCACAAATAATTCTACAATATGTGATTTTTCGGGAATTTTTAGAATAACGGTTAATAAATTATGAATTTCAGAGCACGAAATGGGCAAAATATGCAATTTACTACCAAACAATTAATTATTAATTAACCATCGATAATAAAAATATCTATAATGTGTCAAAATGTAGAGAATTTAATGCAGAAAAAAATGCTATTTTTGATAAATAAAATAATGGAATGTAGAGGTCTGGAATAATAAGGGAACACATGGGTAAAAGTGCAATTACAATAAATAGAATAAATATAAAAAAATTGTAGTGGGGGACCTTTCTGTAATTACCAATATCCCTTGGTGACTTCTGCAAAATTCCAAGTGGTCACGTGTTATGCGAGTGACCCTTGGTCGGCGAGGGCTGGATGGCGAATATGGAAACGGTCGGGGGGCGCCTTACAATTTTGCCAAGTGGTCACGTGCCAGGCACGTGACCCTTGGACTGGATCTTTGCACCAATTGAAGGATCTCTGGGGGACCCTTTGTAATTTGCCCACAGGCACGTGGGTGACGGTTGCTGGCGTCCCCCCCCACACGTGCAGATCACGTGCGGGAGGTCTCGGGCCTTGTGCCCGACAGTTGGAGGCTTGAGAGAGGTGGAGGGGCGGTGCTGGTGAGCGCACCGCCTCCTACAACGGTTACTTCGAGTGCCAACGAGGCGGGGATGCAGAGGAGGCCTCTGATGTCTTGGCGTTGTGATAACCGCATAATTTAGCGAGGGTCGTAATGATATATGTATCAAGTGTCGCTGAGGCGACCACTCACCAAATATGGGTTGATCAGCAACTAACCCACAATAAAAGAATGTATCAATTAAGCTAAAAAAGAAGTGTGAATTAATCTTTACTACTCTACCACAAGATGTATAGTGTCTAAGTATGTAGAGATCGAACCACAGAGAGCAATACAAAAATGCATAAGCCTACAATGTGCATCTATCACAGAGTCATCCATGTGTGAAACCTATTTTTGTGGGTTTTTGAATTTTATACTTTTTTTTTTATTTTTATTTTATTATATTTTTTCTTTTTTTTGTTTTTAATAATATAATTAGGTAATATATATATATAAAATATAAATATATGTATACCCATAGAGGGTGAGTATATAGCTTATAATACATGCAATATATATATGTATATATAAGTGTAATAATATTTTTTTATATTTTAGGATTAATAAATATATATATATATATATAAATACATATAAGTAGTTACACATATATACATATATATTCTTTTCTTTTTTTAGGGAGTACATATATATATAAAGGGGTGCTATAATATTTATAAAATAGTCAAAAATTCAGAGTTAAAGTCTTTTTGAAATTTTTATGGTTTTTCACTATTTTTGTGATTTTTGGGCAATTTTCAGAATATTTTTAGTATTTTTAAATAGCAAAATAAAGGCAAACAGGGAATTAGGGAGTGACTGTAAGAAAAATAGGAGTTAAAAATAGCAAACAACCTCAAAATTCTTCCACACTATTTTTCTAATAAAGGTAATAAAATAGAGAAGAAATAGGAACTGAGATCATATTTTTCTGATTTTTCTTTGATTTTATATATTTTTTTTTAAGTTTTTGTGTATTTTTCAATTTTTAAGGTTTTCCTTTTAAGATTTTTAGGGATTTTTGGACTGACACTAAAATTGGTCAAAATACAAACTAGAGAATTTTTTTTGAAATTTTAGAGGTCTTTTAATATTTTTTTGGTATTTTATAAGTTAGACAGTGAATAAAAGACATGTTTTTGATTTTTAATAAATGTGAAAATGCAACAAAATTAAAAACGAAAAATATAGCATGCAATGGTACACTAACAGGAGCCTATATCCATTTTTACAAAATTTTTTAAGGAAATATGAAGCACAAAATAAATGGACAAAGCATACAAAAAATACAGGCCTGGCAGGGGTATTTTTGCAAATAAAATAATTGACAGGGGCATACATGCAAAAATCACAATAAAAATGAACGTGTACTTTTATTTTCAGGGCCATTTTACAATTACAAAAACCCGGCGGGGTTTAACTGCAAATATCACGCGCCTCACGTGGGTGCGGCAGTTGAGGCGCGGAGGGACTAAAACGCAAATATAAAAACATTAAGGGTCCTTCTGCAATTTATACAACTTATTTACAACTTAATCCTTTATTTTGGGTATTAAACTATAAATACAAAAGCGGGGGGGGAGGATTAGGTGTGAAATTTACCCCTAATAAGCGTGCGATCCGACGGTTGGACCGCTTCCACTTGCCACACGTCGTGCTCCTATCGACCAATGACGATTTGCAGATGACAGCGGAGATTAGATCAGCCTCGCTGATCGGACGGTCGATGCGGCGCTTCATCTGACGGCTCTGGTTCGATCTGGGCCGACTCCTTTGATCTGACGGTGCTGGAGGTGCTTGGAGGAACAGGGAAGAAGCTCACCTCCGGCGAGCTTCGATCGTGTAGCATTAGTTCCTCCGGGCATCTCCCTCGCCTCTGACGCGCTCTGCTCGTAGCTGGCGACCTTCCGCATCTCCTGAAGGTCCCATCATGGCTCCTGGAGATCGAGTCGCTCGGACGAGGTCGGAGAAGTAGGGGACCTCCAGGAACCTCTTCCTAGTTCGATTCGAGCCCAGATGGGCTCTATTCTTCGTTTGACCTGCAGAGGAAGAACCGGAGGCGAGAGGGCTACATCCTCGACCCGGGGTTTTGAAGCTTCGCAGCAAAATGGAGTGGTGCGGAGGGGCTCCGACGAACGGCGGAGGCGGAGCCCCGATTCGCGAAGACCAGAGGTCCTCGATTGGTCAAAGGCGATGGATAGATGGAGAATGCGATGGGGATTGAAATGGGGTGTACGTGGCGGTAGGAGAACGTTGATTTGGGATTTTAAGCTACAGGTATTAACTAAAGACTAATCTAACAATGAGAATTAAAAACTAACATTAGAACCTAGCTAAAAAGCATGAAAAAGACAGATCTTATACCTGGGGGCCACCAGGGAGTAGGGCGGACGCCGGAGCTCCGCCGCGACAAAACTACCCTTCCTCCGGCCGATTCGAGGCACTGGCGCACTCCCCCTGTCACGAGGAACGTACCAGGAACGAAATCGAGGCTTAAGGTTGGATTAAAATTGGCCAAATTCGAGGAAGGAGGCGGAGCTACTTATTTATAGACATTGGCAAGTAGCCTTATTGACCGGCGATTATTACTTAATCCAATGAGTATCTGATCGATCCAAGTTATTGGAGGGCATCATGGATAATCAGAGAGCAATTCTTGTGAAGGAAGCGAGCTTGAACGATGGACGGGATGGCCGCAAAAAATGGAGGAAATCCGAGGAGTTGACAGTTCAGAGGCGCCAGAGCTGGGATGGGACAGTTGACCAGGGGGTCAACGAAGGCCGGCGCCCCATTGGTCCACGTCAGCCGCTAAAAGACAAAACATAAAATTTGAGCCTAAATTGATTTATTTACCATAGGTAAATGATTTTATTAGAATTTTCTTAAAACATAAAAAATGTGTATTTTTTCATGTAGTATTTAATTATGATTTTTATTGAATTTTTCGAAGTGTTTTATTATGGTTTTAATTTAATAATGTGTATATGTATGTATTTACATGTATTTTTGTATATTTTATTTTTAATTTGTTTATTTTCTTTTATTATTTTATTGGCTTATTTTATAAATTTATAATTTATTTTTGTGAGTATAAAGGTATTTTTATTTAATTTTTAGGAGTTTATTTACATTTTTAAATAAATAGGTACATGCATATGTAAGTATACTTATAGGTATTTTAACTATGTATTTTGTATACTTAATTTATTTAATGTATTTTATTGATTTTTATTTTGGATTTACATCTTTAATGAGTTTTGTATAATGTATACATTATTATAAAAATATAAAAGAATAAAAGAACCAAGGAATAAAATCCTTTTTATTTATATAAAGATATATAGTATAGGTATTTTGTCTATGAATTTTGTAGACTTATTTTATTTTACAAATTATTTTTGGGTTTTTCTTTACTTTTAATATGTGTATGCATTATACACATTATTTACAAAATTCTAAAAATATAATTTTGTTAAAATAATGAATAATGAATAAATGTAATACTTTATTCAGGTATTATGTACAAGGAGGGCCAAAAACCTAACTTTTGCATATGGACTCCAAAAATTATGAAACCAATTTTATTAAATAGCTCTTGGAAAGCTATATACAATTAAAGGTGAGTTTGGGTGATTTGGAGTTTTTATTTGCAAGATATGGGTCTGTGAAGTTGAGATTTTGGCCTTTTATTCTGTCTATAAAATGTACACTGGGTATTATTTTTACACAAACTCAATTTTGTATTTTTATTTACATTATTATCTACAACTTTCATGAACAAAGTTTTCTTTATTTGATGAACAAATAATTATGTACAAAATAGGTGTCAAAAATGCAGAAATAAATGCATGAATAAATGAGGTATTTATTGTACGCTGGCCCTTATCTCCCCCTACTTTATTCCTTGTCGACCAATTCCATGTTGGCCTTGGTCTCGGGGTTTGGGTCATAAAATATCTTCAATATTTTATTCCTTTTTCTTTTCTTTTCTTTATTCTATAATTTTGGCATTAAACACAGCATTTAATGTATAATTAATACAATGAATCATGAATGCTATTATGTACAATTTGATGCTATTTACATGCATTTGCTGGGGTTTTTGAGGCCAAAATGATAGAATAAAGGTGATGAAATGGAGATTCATCTCCTCTCTATACTTGCCTTTGCTAGTCCCTAGCAAACACTTATGCAATAAGTACAAAAAGAATAAAGAAAAGAAAAAGGAGAGTTAAAGAAGGATAGAGTGAATTGGGGTGCTTTCAGTGCAATGCATGTCTTTATAAAAATCTGAATTTGGAGCTCCGGTCAGACCTTGGGTGTAAATGTGTGTGGAACCTAGTCAGGAACCTGCTCTAAAATACAACAGCCTTTGATAGTCACAGGACTTGGTTCAACCCACATCAATAGCCTGGTCAGAACTAGTCTACCTCATACGCAAACCCTTATAACTATGAACCTGACTTGTACAGTGTAAGTGATGGTGGCTCTCCCCAACTGAAATGACAAAGGAACTGACTTCTCCAGAATGACAACCCAATGATTCCCTAGTCCAACAGCTCTTTCCTCGAGGAGCAGGGTATTCCCTTCTAAGTTCAAGTGGCAACCAGCTCAAGAGGAGGGGGTGAAGAGAAGAATGGACGGTAGCCAATGTAGCTACCTATCCTGGGATGCAAGACCAGTGTAGTCAAGTCATCCAGCTGCAGGCTCACATATTTGACTTTGGAACTCAAGCTTGCTTATTGACTTTGTACATACTTTGCAGGCATTTTATTTTTGTACAGGCCTGTCCATTTTTTTTCAACATACTATTGCTGAATCCACATTTCATCATCTTTATTCTATCATTTTGGCATCAAAAACCCTAGCAAATGCCTGTAAATAGCATTAATATCATCATCTTAGCATTCATGCATGTGCATCTAAGCAGTGTATAAAATAATGTAATTAAAGCCAAAATTATAGAATAAATAAAGAAAAGAAAAAGAATAAAATATTGTAGATATTTTATGACCCAAAACCCCGAGACCTAGGCATCTTGATGAATAGGTCGACAAGGAATAAAGTAGGAGGAGATAAGGTCAGAAATACAGATAAAATACCTATACATTCTATTCATTCTTTATTTCATTTTGGGACCTATTTTTGGTTCCACTTTTTATACATCAAATAAAGAAACTGGTACATAAAAGTTGTAGATAATTTTATATAGAAAAATACAAAATTGATTTTACAGAAAAATAATGTACAGATAAAAAGTTATGGTCTGAATAAAATTCCAGAATCCCAACTTCCCAGACCCGTATCTCACAAACGACAACTCCAAATACAGCATACTCACCTTTAATTGTATATAGGATAAAATAAGCTAATTAATGGTGGTGGTTTCGCATTTGGCGGAGCTACGGTTTGAAAGTTGAGTTTTGGACCCTCATTGTATACCTGTACTGAATAAAATATTCAATATATTATTTATTTATTATTTTTTGTAATTTTATATTTTTATAATTTTGCAAATATTACTTATAATAATTATGTACATTAAAATTGGAATAAAAACCTAAATAAAACTCAAAATAAAACACGTACATATTTGATACATAGGTCCTATATCTATGCTTATACCTATATTGAATATACTTCTATTTTATTAAATATACAAAACATATCTTAAAATTAGAATAAAAATATATTTGTGTAGATAAAAGTATTTTATAATTTTATAAAACACTGAATAAAAATAATAACATTAAAATACATAAAATAAAAATAAAATGTTAAAACACATAGGTATTATACCTATAAAGGGCTAAAAAGTGAACTTGTAAAAATAAGCCTCATAAAAATAATTAAAAATCATAATAAAATACTACATAAAATAACGAATATTTTTTATTTTATAATTATTATTTAATTCGACTTATTTCTATTTTCAAATGAATTAATTAAACAATAATCAGGGATTTTTCCTGGTTGGTCCACGTGGACCAACCAGGTTTCAGCCCCAGTTGACCTCGGTCAACTGGTCGTCCTAGCCCTACAACCCTTGTCAGAGTCGCGTTTGACCCCTTTTCTCCATTTTTTCGAGGCTCCCTCTTGCATCAACGCATGAAAGGCCCTTCGCGACTTTTGATCCTCGATCTATGGGCATGCCCACCCTCGCGTTACCTTGGACAAAGGGCCACTGTAGCCACTGCTGGACCTCGTTCTTCCCCCACCATCAGTCAACCCTTCAAAAGAGCACCTCCAACTTCGATTCGAACCTAATCCTTCTTCCGCCATTTTCACCCTCAAACCCCGAGTCCTTCGTGCTCCTGGTGACAGCAGGCATCGAATCGAGCCTTGGTTCGAGGTATTTGGTGTAGAATCGAAGTGATTCGACCCTCGCCTGAGCTCCGTCGAGCTTCACCGCCCGTCACCTCTGGTGAGTCTCTTCCTCTTTTCTCTTCGTTTTCTTGTAGCTGTAGCGTAGATTAGGTTAGATAAGTAGCAGCTTTGCTTGTCGTTCGTCCATTCGCCGTTAATCGTAGATCGAAACCACGGCGGAGCTGAGCTCCGCCTCCCATTTCCGGCCACTCCAGTTGGTTATCACCGCCCAAATCACCTCCATCCTTCTCCCCTTCACTCTGTCGATCCGCTCCACCCATCATCTCACCTCGATCTCGCTCAGATCGAGTCGCCGGGCCTCCCCTCTCCGCCGCTCGCCGGAGCCCTTCGCCCGCACCACCAACTGCCTCATTCAACCCATCAGACCCCACCATTTTGCTTGTCTGGTTTTTGCGCACTTAACCCTGCAGGTCCGAGCCCCAGAGAAGGCTCCATCGACCTTCCTCAACTCCAGACGTCTCCGCCCAGGTCGCCTTCCTCGTCCAGCCACTCCACGCCTCCTCAGCCTCGCCGGAGGCCATCATTTGATGCGGAAGCGCCCCAGGATCCTTTTTCCCTTGATCCGGGGGCCGGAGCGGCCGTGTGTCGGCCGCAATCGCCGCTCGAACCTCGCCGGGGAGGTGTTCTTCGTGAACCCCCCTGCCGTCGGATCAGTCACCACCTCCAGACGCGACGCCAGCCGTCCGATCGCCTGCTGCTCCTCACCGTTGGATCGACCACCCATGATCTAATCTCAACCGTCTAGGACGAAGGGGTATCAGCCGCTCGATGCTCGCTACGTGTCCAAGTGGAACTCCATCGGCCGCACGATCGGGAGCTTGGGTATTTTGCATCTTCAGCCCAAGCATTTTTGTTTTTACTTTTTAGTCTAGTAACTTTCGTTTGAAGTTTAAAAAGTTTTGTAATATTTGCACTTAGACCCTTACAGTTGCACTATTTGCACTTCGGTCCACGCCACGTCACCTCACGTGACTGGGGCACGTGACTTTTGGGTATTTTGCAGTTTTTTCCCTGAACTTTTCGTTATTTGCAATTTTATCCCTGTGCGTAGTTAATATAATATGTTTTCGGAAATATTGCATGCATGCCCTGCCGGCTTTTGATATTTGCAATTATGCCCCTGTGAATGGTGTTTCACGTGTTCTACGCGTGCTTCTTTGGTGAAAATTGCTGCTAAGCCCCTGGATGTCTCTCTAATTACAATTATACCCCTGCTAGGCTTAGGATTTTTGTGTGCTTAACCTATTTTTCTCACGCCTCTTTTAATTGCCAAAAATTCTAAAAAAATAGGTGTAAGCTCCTGTTTGCTTCTACTTTTACGCCATATTTTTAGTTTTCAATTTTATTGTATGTTTATATTTATTAAAAATCAAAAACATGTTGTTTCAGCACTATCTAGCCTAGAAAATACCAAAAAAATATTAAAATACCACCAAAAATTCCAAAAAAAATTCCCTAGTGTCTATTTTATCATATTTTAGTGTCAGTCCAAAAATCATTAAAAATCCCAAAAGAAAAACACTAAAAATTTAAAAACACTCTAAAACTTCAAAGAAATATATAAAATCAAAGAAAACTCCAAAAACCACAAACTCAGTTCCTGTTTGTTCTTCATTTTGTTCTCTTTGTTTGAAAAATAGTGTGAAAAATTTTGATTGCTGTTTGCTAATTTTAATTTGCATTTTCCTCACAGCCAGCACATTTTCCACTGTTGTCCTTTATTTCAGTTTTTAAAAATACCAAAAACACCTTGAAAAATACCCAAAAATCACAATAACAGTAAAAAATCCTAAAAAATATCAAAAACATTTTATTTTTGAATTTTTTGTTATTTTTGCACACTTTTATAAATACTTTATCTAGTCTTTTATTATTTTGTCTTTATATTCCAATATTGAAAAAAAAGAATAAAAAATATAAAATATAAAATTATAAAAATCAGAAAATTAAAAATCAAAATACAAAATTAAAAATTAAAAATTAAATAAAAAAATAAAAAATTAAAAACCCACAAAAAGAAATTAGATTGGCTAAGTTGTGTATTAGACCTAGGATTGGATTTTTATCTATGCTCTACACCCTTGCTTCCCGAGTTCGACCCCTACTTGCTTGCCATTGTACATCTTTAGTAGGGTATAATAAATTTTAATCCTTGCTATTCATTCCTCGATTGATTGTGTGGGTTAATTGTTGAAGAACGAAGAGGCTTGAGTAGTCGCGTCAGCGATAGTGAGTCTGATTTGTCAGACCATTATTTAGCGGCTCTCGCTTTTCTCGCTTTTCAAATGGCGCCGTTGCCGGGAAGCATCGGCTTGTAGAGTACCTTTTGGGTCTTTTAGTTACTTAGCCATTTTTGATTACTTGTCTCTTGTGTATAATTTGTTTTGAACTATCTGACATCTCTTTTGTTTTCTTGCGAGGGACCGCCGACTGAGGAGGATCGCCTAGGGATCCTGCGCAGCCTTGGGAGGAGGAGCCGGCTATTCTACCCTAGCCAACAGGAGAGAGCAGAAGAACTAGAGAGAGAGAGATAGTTGCTTTTATTTTTGTGAGAGAGAGTTATTTGTCTAATTTGTAATAATACAGGACTTGGACACTTGAACACTTCGGGCCTAATTTCCGGGTGTTTGTTCACCCGGGGGCTCACCGCGGCTTTCTCGTGTTTTATCGACTGTCATTTTCCGATTTTGTTTTCCTTTTCATTTCTTTTGTGGATTGAGCTCTTAGATTTAGGTCCTGCTTGATTCGATTAGACTAGGTCCAAACACCCTAATAACTCTTGCATACTCCTATAGTTCGTATTTGAACTTAGATTAAATAAGTAGTTGATCATTGGCTCTCGATCCACACGCTGCGAGCTCACTCCACACAAGCGCTTTCTCCTAACTCAAATGTGTTGAGCAGAGGAGGAGTGAGCCTAGACCGGACACTAGGATTGGGAGTTAGCGGTTAACTCGTGGTTCTTCACGCTAGCAGTTGCCTATCTTAGGACGATTTCCGCATTGCATACCGGCATATAGATTAGGTTTATAAATTTCTACCTTGCATCCCGCATGGAGAGAGCTGGGATTCGCTGTAAGTCTTCTTACTTTGCATCCATCATTTAGGCACAAAGGTGAGATTTCCATCTTGGTGCCGACTTGCATTGGCTTTTCCCGACTCTTTTCTCCCTCTGATTTTGGATAAATTAGGATAAAGAAAATACAAAATCGTTAGGCACTTGTTTGAATCTACTCAAAAGAAGCGATAACACAAAAAACTAAAAAAGGGACTGCTAAGAAAACTTTGACCTAAATAAAATTGGTAATTGGACTCATTGATTGGGGAGAGTAACACCCTCACTTGTCTTCAGGTTGCATGGGAAGGTCTCCTTCCAAGTGAGGTGAGCGCTTCGTAAGGATTAGAGACAAAAACCCAACTTGTGGCTGCCTTGTGTATCGCCTGGATTTCCGAACTATTGGCGCTACTATCGTACGTAGTCGAGTAGGGCTTGGTCGCCATTGGTGACTCACTATTGTGTGAGCATCGACCTTGTCCGAAGTACCGAGCATAGGCCACGCCTTCACGGGGGTGTCTGTTTCACCGGCTGCGTCCGAGTAGGATCTTGCACGCTTACGGGTGATTCCGTTGCGAGCGAGGTCCGAAGTATCGGTTTCGCCTATCGGCTTCCTCTCTCTATTTCTTTGGCTGAGTAGGGATCCAGGAAGGGTTACAAGGACGTTAAAAAGCGCAAGTTACAGGTTACACAGGAGGAGGACAAGTACGGGAATACTTTTCCGGCAGTACTCTCGCTCCTATAGGCGTAGCGCTCTAAGGACTCGTTGAAAGATAAATTCCTGAAATCAAGATAAAAACTACAAAGATAAAAGCCGAACCTTCACGGCTTCACGCGTCGAGTTGGTGAACTCCCTTGTCTGGTGTTTGGTTGCTAGTTACATTTAGGTCAAAGATCAAAAATATCGCGCCTTTGCGCAAATTTTGTTCCCCTTCTATTTGACCCTTGCTCATTGTGAGCCTTCTACTGTTTTGCAGTCCTCTTTATTTCTTGTTACCTTCATGCTCTTCGTCCAACATCCTTTCCTCTTGATCTTCTCAAGATGTCGTCACGTGGATGGTTTAGTCGGGACCTTGCCGACACCTACATCGATTCTGTGCCATCGACATCTTCAATAAAGAGGGGTGATCTCCGAAGAGTTAATTCGGATCTTGCGGATGTCTCCTTGGACTCCCCTATTCTCGCCTCTTTCAATACTTGCCTTTCTCCAATTAACCCGCTATTCGGGATGGACTCGCAACCCGAACTAGCTCTTCCCCTTCCAATAAATCGGGATTACTCTTGTCCCCGAAATAACCCCTTGTGGATGGAGGTCGATTTCAGTCAATATCATATGCTCCATTCACAACATTCTGGGATTGACCTTAATCCCAGATTCTTCTCAATAGCAGGTGCTGAGGAAGATACTGATCAGGGTTCATTCCGTCATGCAGATCCTCTACCCGATCAAGAGTTAGAGATTCAAGTGCGGTCTGAAATGGCAGGTGGAAGAGGAAAAGGACCCCAGCAGCAGGAACCTGACATCAATACAGAGGAAGGACAATATACCACGCAGGGCGAGGTTAACAGTCAGCTGCTGGCTTCCATCCAAGCCATTCAGCAGCAGTTGACTAGCCAGGCCCCGGCACAGACAGCCTTCCAGGACATGCTGAATGATCTGAGGAGGAGGGCCGATGCGAGAGACGGCCGACGTGAGGATGACCCGAACTTCGATCCCAATTTCCATGAAGTCAATGATGAGTTTTCAGTGGGACCCGAATATGAAGCAGCAGAAGAAGATCCACCGCAGCCCAAGCCCACACTCAAGGAGACATACAATCCAGGAGCAGGGCGTATCACTGAGTGGATTCAAGTTCCACGTATGCACGCTCACTTCGAATTGAAGCCGCAATTTCTGGCATTGCTTCCCACTTTCCACGGGAACATCACTGAAGAACCATACATTTTTCTCAAGAAGTTTGGCCGCATCTGTTCCACTGCTCATTACCCCGGAATCCCTCTGGATGTAGTCAAGATGACTGCGTTTCCCTTCAGCCTTCAAGACAAGGCCCTTTATTGGGTTGACCATCTTGGGAAGGTCGTCACCACTTGGGAGGGATTGAAGTCTGCCTTTCTTCATAAATTCTATCCTCTTGGGAGATTAAATCAGATGCGTGCCCGGATCTCCAGTTTCTGCCAGCAGCCCTACGAGACGATCTATGAAGCATGGGAGAGATTCAAAGATCTCCAGGAAAAGTGCCCCCACCATGAAATACCAAAAACCAGTCTCGTACAACACTTCTTTGGGGGGCTATCATTCGAGAGCCAAAAGCTCATAGATGCAGCTTGCGGCGGTTCACATTTTAACAAGGACGAGGACGTAGTATGGAACGTCTTCGAAGAAATGGCTGAGGGAGAAGCAGCCCAATCCTCGTCCAGAAGCTACATGAAGCTACCACCCGCCATCAGCAAGCCAGTTAACATGGCTTCTCACACCGAGGACAAAGATGAGAGCTCCAACGTGAGCATCATTGGGAGCCACTTGTCCAAGTGGATATCATCGAGAAGAGGTCGCAGGACCTCGAAAAACTGGCGATCATAGAGAAGAGGACCCAAGGTCTGGAGAAGCTCGACCAGATCTACCAGCAGCTGGAGCAGCTCGTCCGAGCATTGAATGCAAACATGTGCAACGCTGTGTCTACCTCTGCAGAGCCGAACGCTGAGAAGAAAGAGCCTACAATGCAGCAAAACCCTCAGCCGACTCCACCGCAGCCCCAGCCAGTCCAGCACGTGTACTACGTGCAGGTTCCGGAGCAGCCACCGCAGCCTCAGACGCAGATGGTTGTATACCAACCAGAGCACCAGCCCACATACTCCGAGCAGTTCTCTCCACCCCCGCCACTGATCCAGGAGATCAATGGCGTCTGGAACAATGAAGCGCAGCTGACCCGTCCTCAGGGACACTCTCAGGGTCAGAACATGGGCAACCGGCCCTATCATCAGCAGCAGCAGGGTGGGAGACCATTCCAGCAGCCTTACCAGTACCAGCCTCCCTCACACGGGAACACTTGGAGGCAGAATTACCAACATGGTCCTCAGCAGTCCGGATATCGTGGACAGGGATATCACCAGCAACCGGCTGCGCAATACAATCAGCACAACTCGCAGTACCCCTCCAACCCCCTCCTCAATAATTTTCACAAGGATACCAGTCGCAATCTCAGCCGCAATACCAGCATTCTAGACCCCAGCAGGGGGAATCCTCTGAGATTGGACCGGTCAATCCAGCCCTGGCTTGTTTCGAGCAATTGATGAAGAACATGACTGAGGTGAACCAGAAGATCGACGACCTGACGGCAGCCAAAACCGTCATACTAGCCCAGGTCGAAGCTAACCCTAACAATTTCCGACGCAAGGAGCAGGTAGCCGACATTGTCCAACCAGAATCAGGTGAAATTAATTGTTTTTTATCTAATGCTGTTACTCTCAGGAGCGGTAGGACATACCAGCCATCGGCGACGGTGAAGGGAAAGCACATTGCATCTGACGGGGAATCGTCAGTCCAGCCAACACCAGGGCCAGCCAGTATTTTGGGAGCAGCACCAGCATTCAGAAAACCACAAAAAAATGAAGAAAATTGAAAAACACAAAAAGATAGCAGCAACCTCGGTGGAGATCAGCCAGCAGTGGAGACGCCTGCACCCGCCTCTCTGCCAGTTCCTGACAGGAGGAGCACCGCACCTGCAGCGAGTCCAACGCCAGCTCCTGAAGCCGAGCCTGTCAATTTTGGTCCGCAAATTGTAGATGAATCCATTCCTTTTTGTCATCTACTTGTAAACCACGATATGGACACTATTTTGAATGATATTGGTGAAGAGTTTGTAAATATTCCTTTCCCTGAAGCAATGAAAAAACACAAAAAAATGAAAAATTTGAAAAATGTTTTGTCTGATCCTGCTATCATAGAAATCATTCAGAATTTGGTATTGAATATTCCATTGATGAAAGCTCTTGAGTACATGCCAGCTGTGAAGAAAGGACTTAAAGAGGCATGTACAACCAAGCGCAGGCCAAACCCCCACAATTCTAGAAGCAAAGGTGGCAAGTCTGAAAAACACATTCTCACAATGGCCACAGTTAACGCCATCAGCAACCTCCCGGATAAAAAGCCAGATATGGGAGCACCTCTTGTACGTTGCCAGATGTTTGAATAGGAATTCGAGCGAACACTTCTCGACAGTGGGTCATCTGTCAATTTAATGCCAGCCTCACTACTCACGGAGTTCAAGTTAGGACCGCTCAAGCCTACAATGATGATTCTGCAGTTTGCAGACAAGTCAGTCAAGCGGCCTAGGGGCCTATTGGAGGACGTGATCGTCACGGTTCAGGGAAAGTCATTCCGGGCCGATTTTGTGGTCTTAGATATGGATGTCCCAGCTCCGTTGCTCCTTACCCCAGTCATACTCGGAAGACCAGTTCTGCGGACATCAAACGCAGTGGTGAATTATGGGACGGGAGAGATCACTTTTGGAGCTGGCAATGAAATTATCCGAGTTGAGACCCTGTCCGAAGGAACACCAACCGAGCAAACATCTACTCCATGTGCAAGAGTGATCGAGTACGCTGACGACTGCAACTTCCTAGCAGAAATTCAAGATACCAACCTATTCCTGGATGACAATGAGATCCATGAACTCCTCTGTCCAGAGGAGGAAGTGGAGACCTCATTCGAATTCCCCTGTATCAATCAAGATGAGGAACTTGATGATGTACTACAAGAAACTGCTGTGGGAGTAATGTGCCTTCAGAACCAAGAGCTGAAGTCTGAAGAATCCTTGAATGAAGAAGAAATTATTGAGGAATTCTGTCAGGATCTGAGAGAAGAAATGGATCAGAACAAGGTGGACACCGAACAATTGCATGAATGACCACCTACACTGATAGCTGAAGTCACCACGGAAGCAGCTCAGACCCCGCCGGAGCTAAAACCTTTGCCCTCCAACATGAAGTATGCCTTCCTTGCGGGAGAACCTAATATGCACCCGGTCATTATCAATGCCCATCTGACCGAAGACCAAGAATCTCGTCTGATGGAGGTTCTTGAATGCAACCGCAAGGCGATAGGCTGGCGAACTTCTGATCTCCATGGGATCAATCCGTCACTTTGCTCACACCGCATCTTTCTGGAAGAAGATTGCAGGCCTTCTCGAGAAATGCAGAGAAGATTGAATCCGAAACTGCGAGAGATTGTTATGAAAGAGATCCAGAAATGGTGCGATGCGGGATTTATCTATCCCATCTCCGACAGCAAATGGGTGAGCCCTCTGCATGTTGTGCCCAAGAAATCAGGGATCGCCATTGTAAAAAATGACAAAGTAGAGGAGATCGCAACCAGAGTACCGACTTCGTGGCGAGTATGCGTAGACTATAGAAGACTCAATCTCGCTACCAAGAAGGATCATTTTCCGCTACCCTTCATCGACCAGATCTTGGAGAGATTGGCGGCGAAGGAATATTTCTGTTTCTTGGATGGGTACTCTGGGTATAATCAAGTTGCTATTGCTCCTGAAGACCAAGAGAAGACCACGTTCACCTGTCCCTTTGGCACGTATGCCTTGAGACGGATGTCGTTCGGGCTTTGCAATGCCCCAGCCACATTTCAGAGGTGTATGCTTGCAGTTTTTGCCGATATGGTGGGCAGCTTTCTCTAGGTCTTTATGGACGATTTCTCGGTCTACGGGGATTCATTTGATCAATGTCTGGACTATCTAGACCGAGTCCTACGGAGGTGCTGCGAAGTAAATCTTGTGCTCTCCTGGGAGAAGAGCAATTTCATGGTGACCGAAGGAATTGTGCTGGGTCACGTTGTTTTGAAACGTGGCATGGAGGTTGACCCAACCAAGGTGGATGTAATTTCAAAACTTGAGCTACCTACAAATATCAAGCAAGTCCGGTCATTCTTGGGCCATGTCGGATTTTACCGACGATTTATCAAAGATTTCAGCAAACTGGCCAGACCGTTTACTGAATTGCTCGGCAAGGACAATGAATTCATTGTAGACGACCGTGTGCTCCTTGCCTTTAATCAGTTAAAAGAGCTCATCATGCAGGCCCCTGTCCTACAGCCACCGATATGGACTCAGCCTTTCGAGATTATGACCGACGCGTCAGATTATGCCATCGGGGCTGTACTGGGACAGAGAAAAGATAATGTGCCATTTGCGATTCACTACGCTAGCCGAACGCTCGATGAGGCCCAGAGGAACTACACGGTCACTGAAAAGGAGCTGCTAGCGGTAGTCTTTGCTTTGGAAAAGTTCAGATCTTACCTCCTTGGGTCCAAAGTTATCATTTACACTGATCATTCGGCCATTCGGTATTTACAGCAAAAGAAGGATGCCAAACCACGTCTCATCCGGTGGATCCTTCTCCTCCAGGAGTTTGACTTGGAAATCAGAGATAAACCTGGGGTAAAGAATGTAGTGGCCGATCATCTGTCAAGACTTCCTGAACCAGAGTCTCCTGAGCTGAACCTGCAGCCTATCACAGAGACCTTTCCAGATGAGTCGATTCTGTCTGTCACTTCACTTCCTTGGTATGCGGACATTGTGAATTATCTAGTTGCCAAGAAAATCCCACAGGACTGGCCTAAGTTGAAATTAGACAGATTTTTGTCTAAAATCCATTTTTACCAGTGGGAAGACCCGTATCTGTTTCGTGAGGGAGCAGATTGCATCTGGCGAAGGTGTATTCCTCAGGAGGAAGTTCTAAGTGTCCTCGCTCTATGTCATGATCAAGATTCTGGAGGACACCATTCAGGCAAATGAACGGCAGCAAAAGTTCTTCAAAGTGGCCTCTGGTGGCCTTCCTTATTCAAAGATGCAGATGAGTATGTCAAACGCTGTACTGACTGCCAAAAGATGGGCGGAACCATAGGAATGAGAGACACAATGCCTCTGAAATACATTCAGATCTCAGACGTCTTTGACGCATGGGGCATTGACTTCATGGGCCCGTTTCCCAACAGTCAGGGTTATGAATATATTCTGCTTGCTATCGATTACTTCAGTCGATGGGTGGAGGCTATTCCCGCCCGAGCCGCCGACAATAGGACTGTCTGTCGATTCTTAAGAGATCACATCATAGCACGGTTCGGGATTCCCAAAATTCTCATATCTGACGGGGGTAGTCATTTCATAAATAGAGAGGTGAAGAAGCTGACCCAAGAATTCTGCATCGAGCATCGTGTTGCTTCACCCTACCACCCGCAGTCCAATGGCTTAGCTGAATGTTCAAACAGGGAGATCAAGACAATTCTACAGAAACTTGTGCATCCGGATCGCAAGAACTGGTCTCAGCTGCTTGATTCCGTTCTTTGGACTTACAGAACAGCGTACAAGTCACCCTTGGGAATGTCTCCCTACCGCCTGGTGTATGGCAAGCCATGTCATTTGCCCGTAGAACTTATTCACAAATCTCTATGGGCTATTAATATCTGTAATTTGGACTCCAAGCAAGCAGGAAAGAACAGAAAACTAGATCTGAACAGATTACTGGAATTCAGAGATTATGCATATGACAACAGCCCGATGTATAAGGAGAAGGTCAAAACATGGCATGACAAGCACATCCGCTACAAGTCCTTTGATCCAGGTCAGAAGGTATGGTTGTTCGATGCGAAATTAAAAATCTTTCCAGGCAAATTGAAGAGCAAATGGACCGGGCCGTTCATGGTTAGGCAGGTGCGTGACAACGGAAGTGTATTGATATCTAATCTGTCAGCTGACGCACAGCATTTTTGTAGTCAATGGACAACTTCTGAAGCCATACCTTGAACATGACACATTCATGGCCGTCGTTGACTCAATTCAAGTAATCTATGAGGATAAGCTGAATATCTCGAAAGAGGCAGAGGAAGGCAAAGCGCATCAAAACATTTTTGAATGATTTCCCTTTTCGTCTTTTCTTCTTTTCAATTTCTTTTATCTTATTCTACCGAATTGATGCCATCCCTTTCATCACTGCTACACTTAGGATGTACTCTATCCTAAGTATAGGGGGGATATGCATCCCGAGTTGTTCATACCCGATCTCATCTTTTTTCTTCTTTTCTTCTTTTCTTCTTTTCCTATTCTATCTTCTTTATCTATCAAAAAGGTGCCGCCCTTGTAGACAGTTGTCCATACTTAGGACGTGCTTTGTCCTAAGTATAGGGGGGTGTGCACCACGAATTTCTCTAGTTTTCAATCCTCTCCATTGTCTCCTCTTCTTGTCTATACTTAGGGATATCTTACCCTAAGTATAGGGGGAGACAATCTGAGTACGATCTGTTCATTCCCACCCTCGACCCCCCCTGCCTTCTGTACAGTCTGCTATACTTAGGATTAGTTGATCCTAAGTATAGGGGGGACAGTCGACCTCTCATTCATTGATTCCTTCATTAGTTTGGTATTCTTTAGACTTGTCTATACTTAGTCCGAGTTATGTCTTCTCTTTTCTCTCCGATCTATGAGGACATAACTCAAGCTAAGTATAGGGGGGTCGTATATACTACGTATATACTTTTGCCATAACTCATACTTTCGTAATAATATGGCTAATAATTCTTTAAAATTCATTAAAATCTTTAATAAAAAGGTGTTCTGTTCCTCAAATTCTTTTTGTATTTACTGATTAATAAATCAGATGAAAATGTTTTTTTTGCAAAATGTTTGAAAAATAGTTTGAAAATCTTTGTGAACATCTATTGAAAACTATTTTGAAAATATTTTGTTATATGTTTTCAACCTATGTAAAAATGTGTGGTTTGTAAAATTTATTTTCTTTGTGTGAAATAAAAATGTTTGAAAAATGATTTGTAAATGGTTTAAAAAAATGGTTGCAAAAATATTGTGAAAAATCTATATATATTGTTTGAAAAACCTTTGCAAAATGATTTTCAAATGTGTGTACATGTTTTCAAAAATGTTTGTAAAAATTATTTTGGACTATAGTTTTCAAAAATTGTGTGAAAAGCTTGTGTCAAATAAGTTTGAGGAACACAAACATCTCACCAAAATTCACTACTTGTATATATGTATAAAATTGACCACTTACCCTGTAAATTCTGAAAATCCACTTCTTGTAAATATAAGAAGCACTCCCGTGTACATATTTTAACCTAGTTTTCAGCCAAAATCTTTTTCTTTTCAAAAAAAAATTCCCAAAAACATTTGTAAAACTAAAATCCAAAAACATCTGAAAAATTTCTTTGAAAAATACAAAAAAAATTTGCATCTGCATATGCATCATCATCATATTTTAAAAATCCATAAAAAGTTAAAAATCTTGAAAATTGCATCACAAAAATATTTTCTGCATTGCATTGCATGGCATGAGCATTTTTCGGATTGAGTTTGATAGTTGAACAAGTCTAAGTAAAATCTGAAGATTGGAGCTTGATTGGACCTTCAAATCTACCTAATAACAGGAACCTTATAGGAACTGGGTTTGAGGTACTTCAGGTCTAGTTGACTTAATTCTTTGTGGATCACGGGACTTGGTTCAATGGATTCTTGACTGCCTAAGTAGAGTATTTCGGAGCACACGCACGACTCTTGTTGATAATGACCTAACTTGGACACCTGCACCTTTCACATGGCTCAACTCAGTTGGAGTGGTGAGGGGATTGGATTTGCTGCTATGAGACGCACACAAGTGGAAACATTTGTCCTCCTCTAGGGAGGGAAGTGCACCCCAACCCGTCCAGTGATTAGGAAGTCTAAAGACATGAGGCTGTGGGTTGCGATAAAGCTTCAAAAGAGGGATAGTCTACTGGCTCAAGAGGAAAAACTCCTTATGTAAATGCTGTTGTATATAGTATTCAAAAAAAAAAGAGGGTTCAGGCATGTACAAAAATAAAAAGCTTGCAAGTATGTACAAAGTCAATAAGCAAGCTTGAGTTCCAAAGTCATATCATGTGAGCCTGCAGCAGGATGACTTGACTACACTGGTCTTGCATCCATGGATAGGTAGCTACACTGGCTACCGTCCATTCTTCTCTTCACCCCCTCCTCTTGAGCTGGTTGCCACTTGAACTTAGAAGGGAATACCCCGCTCCTCGAGGATGGAGTCATTGGATTGGGGAATCATTGGGTTGTCATGCTGGAGAAGTCAGTCTCTTTGTCATTCTAGTTGGGGAGAGCCACCATCACTTACACTGTACAAGTCAGATTCATAGTCGTAAGAGTTTGCGTATGAATTGAGATATTTCTGACCTGGCTATTGGGGAGACTTGGACAGAGTTTTGGGATTCTCAGAAACTGTTGGATTTCAAACACAGTTCTCACTAAGGTTCCGCCCGCACTAAAATTCCAAAGGTCCTACTTAAGCTCCAAACTTTGATTTTGCGAAGACAAGTTTGATAATCAGATAAAATCCAAGTTCTTCTTTTTCTTTTCTTTCTTTTTCTTTTTGCACTTATTGCATAAGTGTTTGCTAGGGACTAGCAAAGGTAAAGTATAGGGGGATGATGAATCCACATTCCATCATCTTTATTCTATCAGTTTGGCATCAAAAACCCTAGCAAATGCCTGTAAATAGCATTAATATCATCATCTTAGCATTCATGCATGTGCATCTAAGTAGTGTATAAAATACTGTAATTAAAGCCAAAATTATAGAATAAATAAAGAAAAGAAAAAGAATAAAATATTGTAGATATTTTATGACCCAATACCCTAAGACCTAGGCATCTTGATGAATAGGTCGACAAGGAATAAAGTAAGGGGAGATAAGGTCAGAAATACAGATAAAATACCTATACATTCTATTCATTCTTTATTTCATTTTGGGACCTATTTTTGGTTCCACTTTTTATACATCAAATAAAGAAACTTGGTACATAAAAGTTGTAGATAATTTTATATAGAAAAATACAAAATTGATTTCACAGAAAAATAATGTACAGATAAAAAGTTATGGTCTGAATAAAATTCTAGAATCCCAACTTCCCAGACCCGTATCTCACAAACGACAACTCCAAATACAGCATACTCACCTTTAATTGTATATAGGAGAAAATAAGCTAATTAATGGTGGTGGTTTCGCATTTGGCGGAGCTACGGTTTGAAAGTTGAATTTTGGACCCTCATTGTATACCTGTACTGAATAAAATATTCAATTTATTATTTATTTATTATTTTTTGTAATTTTATATTTTTATAATTTTGCAAATATTACTTATAATAATTAGGTACATTAAAATTGGAATAAAAACCTAAATAAAACTCAAAATAAAACACGTACATATTTGATACATAGGTCCTATATCTATGCTTATACCTATATTGAATATACTTCTATTTTATTAAATATACAAAACATATCATAAAATTAGAATCAAAATATATTTGTGTAGATAAAAGTATTTTATAATTTTATAAAATACTAAATAAAAATAATAACATTAAAATACATAAAATAAAAATAAAATGTTAAAACACATAGGTATTATACCTATAAAGGGCTAAAAAGTGAACTTGTAAAAATAAGCCTCATAAAAATAATTAAAAATCATAATAAAATACTACATAAAATAACGAATATTTTGTATTTTATAATTATTATTTAATTCGACTTATTTCTATTTTCAAATGAATTAATTAAACAATAATCAGGGATTTTTCCTAGTTGGTCCACGTGGACCAACCAGGTTTCAGCCCCAGTTGACCTCGGTGAACTGGTCGTCCTAGCCCTGCAACCCTTGTCAGAGTCGCGTTTGACCCCTTTTCTCCATTTTTTCGAGGCTCCCTCTTGCATCAATGCATGAAAGGCCCTTCGCGACTTTTGATCCTCGATCTATGGGCATGCCCGCCCTCGCGTTACCTTGGACGAAGGGCCACTGTAGCCACTGCTGGACCTCGTTCTTCCCCCACCATCCGTCAACCCTTCAAAAGAGCACCTCCAACTTCGATTCGAACTTAATCCTTCTTCCGCCATTTTCACCCTCAAACCCCGAGTCCTTCGTGCTCCTGGTGACAGCAGGCATCGAATCGAGCCTGGGTTCGTGGTATTTGGTGTAGAATCGAAGTGATTCGACCCTCGCCTGAGCTCCGCCGAGCTTCACCGCCCGTCGCCTCTGGTGAGTCTCTTCCTCTTTTCTCTTCGTTTTCTTGTAGCTGTAGCGTAGATTAGGTTAGATAAGTAGCAGCTTTGCTTGTTGTTCGTCCATTCGCCATGAATCGTAGATCGAAACCACGACGGAGCTGAGCTCCGCCTCCCATTTCCGGCCACTCCATTGGTTATCACTGCCCAAATCACCTCCATCCTTCTCCCCTTCACTCTGTCGATCCGCTCCACCCATCATCTCACCTTGATCTCGCTCAGATCGAGTCACCGGGACTCCCCTCTCCGCCGCTCGCCGGAGCCCTTCGCCCGCACCACCAACCGCCTCATTCAACCCATCAGACCCCACCATTTTGCTTGTCTGGTTTTTGCGCACTTAACCCTACAGGTCCGAGCCCTAGAGAAGGCTCCATCGACCTTCCTCGACTCCAGACGTCTCCGCCCAGGTCGCCTTCCTCGTCCGGCCACTCCACGCCTCCTCAGCCTCGCCGGAGGCCATCAGTTGACGCGGAAGGGCCCCAGGATCCTTTTGCCCTTGATCCGGGGGTCGGAGCGGCCGTGTGTCGGCCACAATCGCCGCTCGAACCTCGTTGGGGAGGTGTTCTTCGTGAACCCTCCCTGTCGTCGGATCAGTCACCACCTCCAGACGTGACGCCAGCCGTCCGATCGCCTGTTGCTCCTCGCCGTAGGATCGACCACCCATGATCTAATCTCAGCCGTCCAGGACGAAGGGGTATCAGCCGCTCGATGCTCGCCACGTGTCCAAGTGGAACTCCATCGGCCGCACGATCGGGAGCTTGGGTATTTTGCATCTTCAGCCCAAGCATTATTGTTTTTACTTTTTAGTCTAGTAACTATCGTTTGAAGTTTAAAAAGTTTTGTAATATTTGCACTTAGACCCTCACAGTTGCACTATTTGCACTTCGGTCCACGCCACGTCACCTCACGTGACTGGGGCGCGTGAATTTTGGGTATTTTGTAGTTTTGGCCCTGAACTTTTCGTTATTTGCAATTTTATCCCTGTGCGTAGTTAATATAATATGTTTTCGGAAATATTGCATGCATGCCCTGTCGGCTTTTGATATTTGCAATTATGCCCCTGTGAATGGTGTTTCACGTGTTCTGTGCGTGCTTCTTTGGTGAAAATTACTGCTAAGCCCCTGGATGTCTCTCTAATTACAATTATACCCCTGCCAAGCTTAGGATTTTTGTGTGCTTAACCTATTTTTCTCACGCCTCTTTTAATTGTCAAAAATTCTAAAAAAAATAGGTTTAAGCTCCTGTTTGCTTCTACTTTTACGCCATATTTTTAGTTTTCAATTTTGTGTATTTTTATATTTATTAAAAATCAAAAACATGTTGCTTCAACACTTTCTAGCCTAGAAAATACCAGAAAAATATTAAAATACCTCCAAAAATTCCAAAAAAAAATCCCTAGTGTCTATTTTATCATATTTTAGTGTTAGTCCAAAAATCATTAAAAATCTCAAAAGAAAAACACTAAAAATTAAAAAACACTCTAAAACTTCAAAAAAATATATAAAATCAAAGAAAACTCCAAAAACCACAAACTCAGTTCCTGTTTGTTCTTCATTTTGTTCTCTTTGTTTGAAAAATAGTGTGAAAAATTTTGATTGCAGTTTGCTAATTTTAATTTGCATTTTCCTCACAGCCAGCACATTTTCCATTGTTTTCCTTTATTTCAGTTTTTAAAAATACCAAAAACACCTTGAAAAATACCCAAAAATCACAAAAACAGTAAAAAATCCTAAAAATATCAAAAACATTTTATTTCTGAATTTTTGGTTATTTTTGCACACTTTTATAAATACTTTATCTAGTCTTTTATTATTTTGTCTTTATATTCCAATATTGAAAAAAAAAAGAAATATAAAATAAAAAATATAAAATTATAAAAATCAGAAAATTAAAAATCAAAATACAAAATTAAAAATTAAAAATTAAATAAAAAATTAAAAATTAAAAACCCACAAAAAGAAATTAGATTGGCTAAGTTGTGTATTAGACCTAGGATTGGATTTTTATCTATGCTCTACACCCTTGCTTCCTGAGTTCGACCCCTACTTGCTTGCCATTGTACATCTTTAGTAGGGTATAATGAATTTTAATCCTTGCTATTCATTCCTCGATTGATTGTGTGGGTTAATTGTTGAAGAACGAAGAGGCTTGAGTAGTCGCGTCAGCGACAGTGAGTCTGATTTGTCAGACCATTATTTAGCGGCTCTCGCTTTTCTCGCTTTTCAACTATTCACAGCAGCATTTACATAAGGAGTTTTTCCTCTTGAGCCAGTAGACTATCCCTCTTTTGAAGCTTTATCGCAACCCACAATCTCCTGTCTTTAGACCTCACGGCTATTGGACCAGGTTGAGGTGCACTTCCCTCCCTAGACGAGGACGAATGTTTCCACCCGTGTGCGTCTCAGACTGGCAAATCCAACCCCCTCACCACTCCAACTGAGTTGAGCCAAGTGAAAGGTGCAAGTGTCCAAGTTAGGTCACGGTCGGCAAGAGTCGTACGTGTGTCTCGAAAAGTTCTAGTTAGTCTACTGAGGTGACTTGAACCCAGCCCTGATTTCTCAAAGAATTAAGTCTGCATAGACCTGAAGTACCTTAAACCTAGTTCCCGTAAGGTTCCAGTGCAGTTAGGTGCGGTAAGGTCTAACCAAGCTCCAATTTGAGACTTTATTGGACTGATTTAATCATCAAGCTCACTCAAAAAGAATATGAATGGTATGCTTATGCTATGCACAATGAATGATGCAATTTTTCACAAAGAATTTAAAAGAATCAAAGAATCTTTTTACACAAAGAAATTTTTGCAAATAAAAACTTGATACATACAAAAAGGTACATACAATTATTTACACGGGCGTGCTGCTTTATTTATAAACTGTATGAATTTATAAAGACTCTACAGGTTTTAATGAAGTAGTTTATTTTGGTTGTTGATAAAGAATTTTATGCATTTTATTTCTGATTTACAAGTATTTGGAATAGTGATCTTATTCTTCCGGTCTCGTTTTGAAAATAATTTTGCAAACTATAGTACACGATAATTTTTGCAATCATTTACACACATTTGAAAATTATTTTTGCAACGATCTTTCACACTATATATACATTTTCCACAATAATTTTGACAAACATTTTTCAAAACATTTGCACATAGGTTTTTCCAATCATTTCTTTCACACAAAGAAAAATTTTGCAATTCAAACAGTTTCACACAGGTTGAAATCATTTCACATCAAATTTTTCGAAACTGGTCACAATATATTTCAAATCATACTGTAAAGGTAACAGATTTATTAATCAGTATATACAAAAGAAGAAAAATTGTATTTGATGTATAATGCTTATTTTTGTATAAGAGATTTTTGTGCAGACTCCTCAGACTTATTCCAGAATCATTTTCACAAAAGCTTTGAAAACATTAGTCCAAAATAATTTTTGCAAACATGTACACGTATTTGAAAATGATTTTACAAAGGTTTTATACAGCATAGATAGGTTTTTCAAAACAATTTTGACAATCAAGTTTTTACAGTCATTATTACACTGATTTTCACACATTTTGATTTCACGCAAAGAAAATAAATTTTACACACAAAACTGATTTTTCAAAAGTTGAATACTTGTACACACTATTTTGAAACAATTTTCACAAGGTTTTTCAAAGAAGCTTTCTTTCACAAAACCTTTTTCCTGACTTAATAATCAGTATAAGTACAAAGAGCCTGAGGAGCTCACAATCATCTTTTATTATTACAGAGTTACTTATTGCTTTTTAGATTGAATTGTTGCTTTAATTTTCAGTATGAGTTATGGCTTATAGTATATACATGGTATATACGACCCCCCTATACTTAGCTTGAGCTATGTCCTCATAGATCGAAGAGAAAAGCAGAGACATAACTCGTACTGAGTATAGACAAGTCTAAAGAATAAATATGAATGAAATGAATGAATGAGAAGTTGACCGTCCCCCCTACACTTAGGATCAAGTAATCCTAAGTATAGCAGACTGTACAAAAAGCAGGGAGGGTCAAGGGTGGGAATACACAGATCGTACTCAGATTGTCTCCCCCTATACTTAGGGTAAGATACTCCTAAGTGTAGACAAGAAGAAGAGACAATGGAGAGGATCGGAATGAAATGAAAAACTCGGGGTGCACGTCCCCCCTATACTTAGGACCAAGTACGTCCTAAGTATAGAAAACTGTCTACAAGGGCGGCACCTTTTAGATACACGGAGAAAATAGAAAAGGAAAAGAAGAAAAGAAGAAAAACAAAGAAGAAAATCAGATAAATAGTTCTTGGAGTACATTGTCTGAATCTTCTGATGCTGCAGCGGTTGTGGAAGTGTCATCATGTTGTACGAGCTGGATTGAGTCAACAACGGCCAAGAATGCATCTGGTTCTAAGTAAGGCTTCAGGAGTTGGCCGTTGACGACGAATGGCTGTGCGTCAGGGGACAATTCTGATATAGCAATGCTTCCATTGTCACGCACTTCACAAACTCGAAATGGCCCTGTCCACATACTCTTTAATTTGCCTGGAAATATCCACAACTTTGCATAAAATAACCACACTTTATGTCCAACGTCAAAGGTCTTTCGTCTGATGTGCCGATCAAGTCAGCGTTTCACCTTCTCCTTGTACATCATGGTGTTATCGTATGCATAGTCTCGGAATTCCAAGAGCCTGTTCAGATCGTCTTTCCTCTTCTGACCACTTTTGCGTGAGTCCAAATTACAACTGTTGATTGCCCATAAAGACTTGTGAATTAATTCCACGGGCAGATGGCACGGCTTTCCATATACAAGACGATAGGGCGACATGCCCAAGGGAGACATGTAGGCTGTTCGGTAAGCCCATAGGACCGAGTCCAAGAGTTGAGACCAGTCCTTCCTGTTTGGCCTAACAAGTTTCTACAGGATAGTCTTGATTTCTCTGTTTGATAACTCCGCCATGCCATTGGTCTGCAGATGATAAGGAGACGCGACACGATGATCGATGTCGTACTCCTTCGTTAACTTCTTGACCTCTTTGTTAATGAAGTGGCTACCCCCGTCTGATATGAGAATCTTCGGTATCCCGAACCGCGAAATGATGTTCTTCTTCAGAAACTGGCATACTGTTCGGTTGTCGGCGCTCGAGCGGGGAAATCTTCAACCCATCGACTCACGTAATCGACGGCGAGAAGGATGTGCTCAAATCCTTGACTGTTAGGGAAAGGTCCCATGAAGTCAATGCACCATGCGTCGAAAACATCTGCTATCTGAATGATTTACAGGGGCATTGAATCTTTGGTAGTAAGTGTACCTTTCATTCTCTGACAGTCAGTACATCTCTTAACAAATTCAGCTGCATCCTTGAATAAAGTGGGCCACCAGAAGCCACACTGAAGTACTTTGGCTGCCGTCCGATCTCCAGAGTGGTGTCCACCAGATTCGAGCGAGTGCCAATGCTCGAGGACACTAGACTGCTCCGTCTGAGGGATGCACCTACGCCAAATACAATCTGCTCCTTCTCTGAATAAAAGAGGATCTTCCCATTGATAGAAGCGGATGGTCGACATGAATTTGTTCTTTTGGTTTTTCCTCCAATCCAAAGGTATTACCCCAGAGGCGAGGTAATTGACTATATCAGCATACCAAGGAAGAGAATCCACTGCTAAGATGGCTTCGTCAGGAAAGGTTTCTGTGATAGGTGCATTGTTCAGAGGAGGCTCATGCTGCTCTATTCTGGAGAGATGGTCTGCTACCACATTCTGGACTCCAGGCTTGTCCTTGATTTCCAAATCGAATTCCTGGAGGAGAAGGATCCAACAAATCAGTCTTGGCTTGGCATCCTTCTTCTGTTGTAGGTAACGGATAGCAGAGTGGTCTGTAAAAATTGTGACCTTTGATCCCAACATATAGGATCTGAACTTCTCTAAGGCAAAAACCACAACCAACAATTCTTTTTCTGTCACTGTATAATTTCTCTGTGCTTCATCTAATGTTCTGCTAGCATAGTGAATGGCATAGGGCACTTTGTCTTTTCTCTGCCCAAGGACAGCTCCGACTGCAAATTCTGACGCATCGGTCATTATCTCAAAGGGAAGAGTCCAGTCGGGCAGCTGTAAGATTGGAGCCTGGGTAATAAGCTCCTTCAACTGATTGAAAGTAAGGAGAACCGGCTGATCAACAATGAACTCAGTCTCCTTGCACAAGATTTATGTCAGAGGTCGGGCGATGCGGCTGAAATCCTTGATAAATCATCTGTAGAATCCCACATGCCCCAGGAATGACCTCACATTCTTCACTGACTGAGGTGGCTAAAGATTTGAAATGACATCCACCTTTGCCGGGTCTACTTCCATGCCACGTTTGGAAACGAAGTGACCCAGCACAATACCTTCTGTGACCATAAAATGGCTTTTTTCCCATGAAAGCACTAAATTGACTTCCCGACACTTCTGAAGCACTCTGTCTAGATGCTGAAGATAAGAATAAAAACTATCACCATAGACAGAGAAATCGCCCATGAACACCTCGAGAAAACTGCCGATCATCTCGGCGAAGACTGCTAACATGCATCTTTGGAAGGTTGCAGGTGCATTGCACAAACCAAAGGGCATTCTCTTGAAGGCATAGGTGCCGAACGAGCAAGTGAAGGTAGTCTTCTCTTAGTCTTCAGGGGCGATCGCCAATTGGTTGTACCCGGAATACCCATCCAGAAAGCAGAAGAACTCCTTGTCTGCTAATCTTTCCAAAACCTGATCAATGAATGGCAAGGGAAAGTGGTCCTTCTTTGTTGCTGCATTAAGACGGCGGTAGTCAACGCACACCCGCCAGGTTGTTGGTACCCGAGTAGAAAATTTCCTCTCCTTTATCATTTGTAACCATAGTAAGCTCGGATTTCTTTGGAACTACATGCAGTGGGCTTACCCATTTTGAGTCGGAGATGGGATAGATGAAACCTGCGTCACACCATTTCGTGATTTCTTTCATGACGACGTCCCGAAGGTTAGGATTCAGCCTTCTCTGAAATTCACGGGACGGCTTGGCATCTTCTTCCAAATAGATGTGGTGTGAACACAAGGCTGGATTTATCCCTCGGATGTCTGATACACTCCAACCAAGTGCCTTGCGGTTCTTTTCTAGCACCTCGCGAAGTCGAGATTCCTGATCCGGATTCAGCCTGCTGCTGATGATGACCGGATACATTTGTTCTTCACCCGTAAGGAAAGCATACTTCAGGCCTGCAAGAAGTGGCTTGAGTTTTGGTTTTGATCTGTCCACTTTATCTGTCACTTCAGATACCATGCTGGTGGTGGGATGTACTCCCTTGCGATACTTACCATCCTCATCATCCTGTTGAGATCCCGGTGATGCACCGAACGGTTCTGCGCTAAGCTGATCATGTTCGGTCTGGGGTGAATGCTCAAGAAGATGCGCCTGCATCTGAGAATCTATCTCCCAAGAATCCTCGGAGCATATACTGACTGCGCTTTCCAAGTCCTCCTCAAGAGTGAGGATTTCTTGGGTCCATGAATCATCCAATGATAAAGCTGAGTCTCTGATCTCTGCAATAAAATCACAGTCTGCTTCTGATGCCACCTGGATCTCATCAATTGTGGCATTCTGCTCTTTGTTCATGTTGATCGTGATTTCCTGGGTGTTCGAGCTGAAAGTGATCTTCCCAGACCTGTAATCAACCACGGCACCTGAAGTGCGGAGGAATGGTCTGCCAAGGATGATAGGGGTCTGGAGCAGGGGTGCAGGCGAGTCCATATCAAGGACTACAAAGTCAGCTGGGAATTTCATTTCCTGCACCTTAACTACCACGTCTTCCAAAAGACTTCGGGGCCGCTTGACGGATCGGTCAGCAAACTGAAGGATCATGCGTGTCTGCTTGAGCGGTCCCAACCCGAATTCTTGCATTATGGACGAGGGCAGAAGGTTGATGGAAGATCCACTATCCAAGAGAGTGTGCTCGAAGACCTGGTCAAAAATCTCACAACTGATCAGAGGTGCTCATGTATCTTGCTTTTTTCTGAGGGAGATTGCTGATAGCTACTACCGTGGCCAAGATGAGGACATGCCTCTCGACTTGCTGGCGTTTGTTTTCTTGCGTTGGGCGACGCCTGTTAGTACATGTCTCTTTCAGTCCTTTCTTCAAAGCTGGCATGTATTCCATGGCCTTCAACAGGGGAATCTCAACAGTCAATTTATCTAAGATCTCCACAACACCGGGATCAGACAATGCCTTTTTTCGTTTTGCAATTTTTTTGGGTTTTTGTATTGCATAAGGAAAAGTAATATTTACACCACTGGCAGGAAAATGAGAGTTCTTATTTACATCAAAATCATCGCCCACAGAATGTTGTACATCTGAACTAAAAAAAGGAGTACAAGTAGGATCTTGGCATGCTGGTGCTGCTGGACGATCAAAAAGTGAAGCGTCTGCTCCGTCGGCTGGCGAGGGATCGGCTGCTGCTGGCGGCTCCTCCAATGCTGGCATGGCTTCGCTTCGGGCTACAAGCTTCTTTTTGGTGTTTTTGTTTTTGCTAATTTTTTTGTATTTTCTGTTGAAGTTGCTGATGACACGGCACGACGGCTGGACTGGCTTCTCCTTCTTCTTCCTCCTCACCCGCCCCTGGAGCTGGCACGACTGATGCGGAAGATGACGATCCACCTGTCTCTTTATTTACCCCACTTTTGCTAGCAGGCGGAGGCAAGGCCCTACCGCTCCTGAGAGTAACAGCATTAGAATAAGCAGTAATATCATTACCAGACACGGACAGGACATCACATTCTACCTGCTCTTTCTTTTTGAAATTATTGGGTTGGCTTCGACCTACGTCGGAATGGTAGTTCTGGTGGCGATCAGGTCGTCAAGCTGCTTTGTCATTTCCGCTATCCCTTTGATGAGTTGGGCCAGACAGTCCATGGTGGGGTTTGTAGGGGGCACTTCAGAAGATTCAGCGTGCAGACCACGTTGCTGTTGGGTAGATGGGTGGGGAGACTGTTGCTGGTGGTTCTGAGGTGGTGCAGGAAGTTGAAGTTGTTGGTATGAGGGAGGAGGATACTGCTGGTATTGTTGAGAGGGGGCAGCCGCGTACTGGTGATACGGCTGTGGGTGGCGGTACTGCGGCTGCTTCTGGTAAGGAAAATTCTGCTTCCATTGGTGTGCAAACTGGGGAGGCTGTTGGTGCTGTTGGTGAGGCTGAGAGACTTGCCGAAAACGACCACCCTGAGGTTGGTGGTACTGCCGATTGGCGAATGGCTGACCCTGGAGTTGTCCATGAGGACGGGTCGGTTGTGCATCATTAGTCCATACCCCATTCACTTCTTGAATCAGGGGTGGTGGAGGGAAGACTGGATCAAATACAGAAAGAAACTCTGGTTGGTACACGACCATCTGCTGCTGCGGCGGGCCCTGGTCGGGTGCCTGCACGTAGTACACGTGCTGGACTGCCGGTGGCTGCTGGCTCGGCTGAGGCTGATGTTGCGGTTGCTGCTCGTCCTTTTTCTCAGCGAGAGCGTCCGATGGTGTAGCCGACTGGACAGAGTTGATAGTGCCGACCAACAGTTCAAGGTACTTATTGATCTGATCTAGCTTATCCATGTTCTGGGTCCTCTTCTCGATCACAGCGAGTTTCTCGAGGTCCTATGATCGCTTCTCAATGATATCTACCTTAGAGAGATGGCCCCCGATGATGCTGAGGTTGGAGCTCTCATCTCTCTCTACTTCTTTGGATGCAGCCATGTGCACTTGCTTCTGGAGGATCTGGGGCTGCTTCTGATATGCCTTGGATGAAGAGAGGGCGGCCTCTCCTTCGGCCATTTCTTTAAATATCTGCCAAACTACATCTTCATCCTTATTAAAATGTGAGCCCCCTCATGCTGCGTCCACGAGCCTTTGGCTTTCAATGTTCAGTCCCCCAAAGAAATGCTGGACCAAGTTGGTCTTAGGGATCTCATGGTGGGGACATTTCTCCTGCAGGTCAGTAAATCTCTCCCAAGCTTCATGTATCGACTCGTGGGGTCCTTGGGAGAAATTACTGATTCGGGCTCGCATCTGGTTGAGCCGACCTAGAGGGTAATATTTGTGCAGAAAGGCGGACTTCAACTCCTCCCAGGTCGTCACGACCTTCCCCAGATGGTTGACCCAATAAAGGGCCTTGTCCTGTAAGCTGAATGGGAATGCCATCATCTTGACAATGTCCAGAGGGACATTGGGATAGTGAGTAGTACGGTAGATTCGGGAGAATTGCTGTAGGTGAATGTACGGCTCTTCGCTGGTATTTCCATTGAATGCAGGGAGAAGGGCTATGAACTGGGGCTTCAGCTCAAAGTGAGCATGTACTGGTGGAATGAGAATCCACTCGGTCATCTGGCTGTCTCCCGGATTGTATGTTTCTTTAAGGGTAGGCTTTGGTGGTGGTAATTCAAGGTCATCATCAGGGGAACCACCACCTCCACCTCCACCTCCTCCTCCCCTGCCTCCTCTGCCTCTGCCTCCTCCTCCATCGTCACGGTTCATCAAATCATTCAACATGTCCTGGAATGCGGTCTGTGTAAGGGCCTGTTCGGTCAGCTGCTGCTGGATGGCCTGGATAGATGCCAGTAACTGTGCATTTACTTGGTTCTGATCTGGCACCTGTCCCTCTGGTTGGGGTGGTTGCTGACCCTTGCCTTTCCTCCTGGAGCCATGTCAGGGTCTGAGTCGGATGAGATGAACTCCGGAGTAGTCTCCAGGGCTCGCACTGTCTTCTATCTGCATAATGAGATGGTCCGAATCAGATCACTTGCAATTAATGTTCAGTTGCCGTGATGAAGCTGGAATTCAGGTCAACCCCAGCATGTTGTGAATGGAAAAGGATCTAGACTGTAATCGACTTCCATTCGCAAAGACGGGAGTGGGACAAAAGTGATCCCAGTTTATTGGGTGCCCAAGAGAAAGGTAGAAAATGAGGAGTTCGAGATCGATCCGCAAAGTCCGGATCGGGTTCTTGGGAATCGCCTCGAACTTATTGGCGGAGTTGAGTCTATGGAATTGATGTGGGTGCCGGCATGGTCCCGACGGAAACCATCCATGGATCAACTTCGCGGAGTACAAGAGAAGATCGGATGTTGGATGAAAGATACGATGGTCAATGAGCAATAAAAGGAGTGTAAAACAGTAGAGAGGCTCGTTTGAGCGGGGTGGTCAAAGGGAGAAACAACAAAATGTGCGCAAAGGTGCGGGACTTGATCTTTGAACCTTAATCTAGATCCATACAAACACAATACAAAATCGGGTTCACCAACTCATGCCATGTGAAGCCGTGAAAGCTCGGCTATTTATTATCTTTTCATTTTTAGAGTTGTGATTTTCAGGCATATCTTATAACAAGTCCTTTGTACGCTACCCTATAGGAGAGAGAGTACTGCCAGAAGAGTATCCTGTACTTGTCCTCCTCCTGTGTAACCTGTAGTCTGCACTTTTTGGAGTCCTTGTAACCCTTCCTGGATCCCTACTCAGCCAAAGAAAAGAGAGAGGAAACCGATAGGCGAAACCTATACTTCGGTTCTCGCTCGCAACAGAATCACCCGTGAGCGTGCAAGAACCTACTCGGACGCAGGACGATGAGACATACACCCCCGTGAAGGCGTGGCCTATGCTCAATACTTTGGACAGGTTCGATGCTCTCACAACAGAGAGTCACCATTGATGACCAAGTCCTACTCGCCTCCGTACGATAGAAGCGCCATTACTTCGGAAATCCAGGCGATACACAAGGCAGTTGCAGACTGGGTTTTTGGCTTTAATCTTTAGGGGGTCGCACTCGCTCAAGGGAGTAGGGTTTTGGTCCCCCTCCAAAGTACCTGAAAATAATGAGGGCTTTATCAACCCGGTACAATGATAGTCCATTACAGATTTTAATTAAGGTCAAAGTTTATTTAGCAGTCCCCTTGTTTTATTTTTAGGTTTTTACTTTTTTTGAGTCTGTTTCATACCAGCGCCTAACGTTTTTGTAGATTCTCATTTAAGTCCTAGGTGCTCAAAATCAGAGGGAGATAGCGGAAAAGCCGTGCAAGTGGTTCCATGATGGAAATCTCACCATTGAACCGAATGATGCATGCTGAGTTAGAAGACTTACAGTGCATCCCAGCTCTCTCCATGCGGTATGCAAAACAGA
Source organism: Ottelia alismoides (assembly GCA_037367405.1). Taxonomy (NCBI): domain Eukaryota; kingdom Viridiplantae; phylum Streptophyta; class Magnoliopsida; order Alismatales; family Hydrocharitaceae; genus Ottelia; species Ottelia alismoides. The sequence continues at coordinate 193,606 of JAZKJV010004651.1, read as the reverse complement.
ATTTTTAAGCCTATCTACATGTCGGTATGCAAGGCACAAAATCGCCCTAAACATTAGCTACTATTAGCGTGAAGAACCATAAGTCGCTCATTCATCTCTAGCCCAAAGGGTCCGGTCTTGGCTCACCCCTCCTCTTCTCAACACACTTGAGGGTAGGAGAAAGCGCTTTACATGGCTCGCTGCGGCACAAGGGCTAAGAGATAATGAACGGCTTGTTTAAAATTTGACTAGATCCAAACGAAGTAAACTATAGGAACATGCATTCTTATTAATGTGTGGACCTAGCTACCGAGTCAAGCAACCTACATCTAGGGGCTCCAAGAACACAAAACAAAGGAAAATAAAGGCGGAAAACTCAAAACTTCGGAAAACAAAGAAAAGAAGGCGATGAAAACTCAAAAAGCTGCGATGAGGCCCCCAGGTAAACAATCACTTGGGCACTGGACCTCATTGTGAAGAGTAGAGTCCTGTTTAATTACATGCCAAAATTTGCTCTCTCTCACCATAAATTACAAAAATAATCCTAAATATCTACACCTATCTAATCCACATCTATTTGCTTCCTTGATACTCTCTCCAGATGGTCATGAGAAGAGAAGACCATCCTCCTCCAAGCTCGGCTGCCTTGGCCTCCTAAGAAGCCATCCTCGCGTGGCGGACCCTCGCATCAAAGTCACAAAAAGATTGCATTAGAATAGCTCAATCAATCAAATAGAGCAGATAAAATAATTACAATAAATGAATCAATGAAGCATGGTGATTAATGGCAATAAAAATAGCTGCTCACATAAATAATGAATCAAAAATATACACAAGAATGACAAAAGAAAAGTAGGCTATGCTCATTGCTCCCCGGCAACGGCGCCATCTGATAACCGCATAATTTAGCGAGGGTCGTAATGATATATGTATCAAGCGTCGCTGAGGCGACCACTCACCAAATATGGGTTGATCAGCAACTAACCCACAATAAAAGAATGTATCAATTAAGCTCAAAAAGAAGTGTGAATTAATCTTTACTACTCTACCACAAGATGTATAGTGTCTAAGTATGTAGAGGTCGAACCACAGAGAGCAATACAAAAATGCATAAGCCTACAATGTGCATCTATCACAGAGTCATCCATGTGTGAAACCTATTTTTGTGGGTTTTTAAATTTTATACTTTTTTTATTTTTATTTATTATATTTTTTTCTTTTTTTTGTTTTTAATAATATAATTAGGTAATATATATATATAATATAAATATGTAAATATATGTATACCCATAGAGGGTGAGTATATAGCTTATAATACATGCAATATATATATATATATGTATATATAAGTGTAATAATAATTTTTTTATATTTTAGGATTAATAAATATATATATAAATACATATAAGTAGTTAGACATATATACATATATATTTTTTTCTTTTCTTTTTTTAGGGAGTACATATATATATAAAGGGGTGCTATAGTATTTATAAAATACTCAAAAATAGTCAAAAATTCAGAGTTAAAGTCGTTTTTGATATTTTTATGGTTATTTACTGTTTTTGTGATTTTTGGGCATTTTTCAGAATATTTTTAGTATTTTTAAATAGCAAAATAAGGGCAAACAGGGAATTAGGGACTGGCTGTAAGAAAAATAGGAGTTAAAAATAGCAAACAGCCTCAAAATTCTTCCACACTATTTTTCTAATAAAGATAATAAAATAGAGAAGAAAGAGGAACTGAGATCATATTTTTCTGATTTTTCTTTGATTTTATTTTTTTTTTGAAGTTTTTGTGTATTTTTCAATTTTTAAGGTTTTCCTTTTAAGATTTTTAGGGATTTTTGGACTGACTCTAAAATAGGTCAAAATACAAATAGAGAATTTTTTTTTGGAATTTTTGGAGGTCTTTTAATATTTTTTTGGTATTTTATAAGTTAGACAGTGAATAAAAGACATGTTTTTGATTTTTAATAAATGCAAAAATGCAACAAAATTAAAAACTAAAAATATACATGCAATGGTACAGTAACAGGAGCCTATATCCATTTTTACAAAATTTTTCAAGGAAATATGAAGCACAAAATAAATGGACAAAGCATACAAAAAATATATGGCCTGACAAGGTATTTTGCAAATAAAATAATTGACAGGGGCATACATGCAAAAATCACAATAAAAATGAACGTGTACTTTTATTTTCAGGGCCATTTTACAATTACAAAAACCCGACGGGGTTTAACTGCAAATATCATGCGCCTCACGTGGGTGCTGCACGTGAGGCACGGAGGGACTAAAACGTAAATATAAAAACATTAAGAGTCCTTCTGCAATTTATACAACTTATTTACAACTTAATCCTTTATTTTAGGTATTAAACTATAAATACAAAAGCGATGGGGGAGGGGGGTTAGGTGTGAAATTTACCCCTAATAAGCGTGCGATCCGACGTTGGACCGCTTCCACTTGCCACGCGTCGTGCTCCTGTCGGCCGATGATGATTCGCAGATGACGGCAGAGATTAGATCAGCCTCGCTGATCGGACGGTCGATGCGGTGCTTCATCTGACGGCTCTAGTTCGATCTGGGCCGACTCCTTTGATCTGACGGTGTTGGAGGTGCTTGGAGGAACAGGGAAGAAGCTCGCCTCCGGCGAGCTTCGATCGTGCAGCATCGGCTCCTCCGGGCATCTCCCTCGCCTCTGACGCGCTCTGCTCGTAGCTAGCGACCTTTTGCATCTCATGAAGGTCCCATCATGACTCCTAGAGGTCCGAGTCGCTCGGACGAGGTCGGAGAAGTAGGGGACCTCCAAGAACCTCTTCCTGGTTCGATTCGAGCCTAGATGGGCTCTATTCTTCATTTGACCTGCAGAGGAAGAACCAGGGGCGAGAGGGCAACCTCCTCGACCCGGGGTTTTGAAGCTTCGTAGCAAAATGGAGTGGGGCGGAGGGGCTCCGACGAACGGCGGAGTTGGAGCCCCGATTCGCGAAGACCAGAGGTCCTCGGTTGGTCAAAGGTGATGGATAGCTGGAGAATGCGATGGGGATTGAAATGGGGTGTACGTGGCGGTCGGAGAACGTTGATTTCACAGTGAAGAAGTCGCCGGAGCGGAGCTCCGGCGAACTTCGAATTTGAGATTTTAAGCTACAGGGATTAACTAAAGACTAATCTAACAACGAGAATTAAAAACTTACATTTGAACCTAACTACAAAGCATGAAAAAGATAGCTCTTATACCTGCGGGCCACCAGGGATCAGGGCGGACGCCGGAGCTCCGCCGCGACAAAACTACCCTTCCTCCGGCCGATTCGAGGCACTGGCGCACTCCCCCTGTCACGAGGAACGTACCAGGAACGAAATCGAGGCTTAAGGTTGGATTAAAATTGGCCAAATTCGAGGAAGGAGGCGGAGCTACTTATTTATAGACATTGGCAAGTAGCCTTATTGACCGACGATTATTAATTAATCCAATGAGTATCTGATCGATCCAAGTTATTGGCGGGCATCATGGATAATCAGAGAGCAATTCTTGTGAAGGAAGCGAGCTTGAACGATGGACGGGATGGCCGCAAAAAATGGAGGAAATCCTGGGAGTTGACAGTTCAAGGGCGCCAGAGCTGGGATGGGACAGTTGACCAGGGGGTCAACGAAGGCCGACGCCCTATTGGTCCACGTCAGCCGCTAAAAGACAAAACAAAAAATTTGAGCCTAAATTGATTTATTTACCATAGTAAATGATTTTATTAGAATTTTATTAAAACATAAAAAATGTGTATTTTTTCATGTAGTATTTAATTGTGATTTCTATTGAATTTTTCGAAGTGTTTTATTATAATTTTAATTTAATAATGTGTATATGTATGTATTTACATGTATTTTTGTATATTTTATTTTTAATTTGTTTATTTTCTTTTATTATTTTATTGGCTTATTTTATAAATTAATAATTTATTTTTGTGACTATAAAGGTATTTTTATTTAATTTTTAGGAGTTTATTTACATTTTTAAATAAATAGGTACATGCATATGTAAGTTTACTTATAGGTATTTTACCTATGTATTTTGTATACTTAATTTATTTAATGTATTTTCTTGATTTTTATTTTGGATTTACATTTTTAATGAGTTATGTATAATGTATACATTATTATAAAAATATAAAAGAATAAAAGAACCAAGGAATAAAATCCATTTTATTTATATAAAGATATATAGTATAGGTATTTTGTCTATTATTTTGTAGACTTATTTTATTTTACAAATTATTTTTGGGTTTTCCTTTACTTTTAATATGTGTATGCATTATACACATTATTTAAAAAATTCTAAAAATATAATTTTGTTATAATAATGAATAATGAATAAATGTAGTACTTTATTCGGGTATTATGTACAAGGAGGGCCAAAAACCTAACTTTTGCATATAGACTCCAAAAATTATGAAACCAATTTTATTAAATAGTTCTTGGAAATCTATATACAATTAAAGGTGAGTTTGGGTGATTTGGAGTTTTTATTTGCAAGATATGGGTCTGTGAAGTTGAGATTTTGGCCTTTTATTCTGCGTATAAAATGTACAGTGAGTATTATTTTTACACAAACTCAATTTTGTATTTTTATTTACATTATTATCTACAACATTCATGAACAAAGTTTCTTCATTTGATGAACAAAATAATTATGTACAAAATAGGTGTCAAAAATGCAGAAATAAATGCATGAATAAATGAGGTATTTATTGTACACTGGCCCTTATCTCCCCCTACTTTATTCCTTGTCGACCAATTCCATGTTGGCCTTGGTCTCGAGGTTTGGGTCATAAAATATCTTCAATATTTTATTCCTTTTTCTTTTCTTTTCTTTATTCTATAATTTTGGCATTAAACACAATATTTAATGTATAATTAATACAATGAATCATGAATGCTATTATGTACGATTTGATGCTATTTACATGCTTTTGCTGGGGTTTTTGAGGCCAAAATGATAGAATAAAGGTGATGAAATGGAGATTCATCACGTTGGCGGGGAGGCCCACGTCGAAGCAGGAGGTAGCTACGTGGCTGGTTGAGCAGCAAGGCCGTTGACTGGAGAAGCGGAGATGTCGTAGAAGATGGCTTAGGCGGAGGTTGATGACGGTGGTGTTGATCGTTGTCGGTGAAAATGAGGCGGAGCAGGTTGAAGGTGAAGTTGAAGAAGTTGATCGGTGGTGAGCTCCACGGGCAGACCGAAGCTGGGCAGGTACGCGACGGAGGAGAGCGGCTGCAGCGGCGTCGGGGAGGATGACCGTATCTCGCTAGAGAGGGGAGTGGGCTGGTGCTGTCACCACTGACCTCGCGTCTTTGGCTGCATATCGGCAGATGAAGAAACTTCTGGCAACGGAGATTTTCTTAAATAGGAGATGGGGTCTTCGCCGGAGAAGGAAAGGGATGTCAAGGGGATCGGCGATGGGGATTTGATTGGCGGTGCGAGATTTGATTGGAGACGGAAGAGGAAGGAGGTGATCTGGGATTCGTGGGGGTGATTTGGGAAGGTTGGCGATGCAAGGGTAAGGCGGCCGAAGTGAGATTGGCGGCGAGGATCGCGGGGGAGACGGTGACCGAATCAGGAAAGAGGGGGCTAATTGAGGACGATGACCATGGGTCGTCCGATCGCCCGAGATCGGATGGCCCCATTGAGGACGTGTGGCAGCCAAAAGGGGAAGAGGGGGCAGCACATACACGGCGCGTGCCTGGGCGGCACGTGCTACGCACATGTGGGAATTTAATAATTTTTTTTATAAAAACTAATAAATATAAACCCCAAAAACGGTTGACACGTGGCGGCTCCAGGAGCGACCACGTGTCTGCACAAGAAAATTCAAAATAAATCCTTTAAAAAATACAAAAGAAATAGCAAACAACCTCGGATCGAAAAAGTTTCTTCACAAAAATTGCTCGTCTCGATGAGATCTACAATTTCATGAAGACATCAAAACCAAAATCGATCAATTTTACAAAGTGATATTTTGGGGTATCCCATGTACATAGAATACCTTGATTTTTGGATTTTATAAATTTTTTGTCATTTTTAAACATGATAAAAATCCGGAAAAATATGATAAAATCAAAGACAAATAATTACACATTAATCTATTTTTTTGGATTTTTATTAATGAAGAAAAAAGAAGAAATAAAATAAAATACGGAAAAGACTAATTGTGTACACGTGGTTAGTGAAGACTTGGACCCAATTTGTTCCGTTGATTTCAAGCTCAATTTAGATTTGGATTTTTGCACATTTTAATAAAACTTTTATCAAAGAAGAAAATGAAAAAGAAATGAACTAAAATAGGTTTATTATGTACATAAAATACTAGGTCAAAAACAGCTAATATACAAAATGTACAAAAGAGGCCCAAAACCCAACTTTCACATATGAGCTCCGATTCACTTGAACATTGTCTTGTTTTGAAGGTAATTGAATGTAAATTAGTTCAAAAGTGAGTAGGATTAAAGTGGACACTAGATGGGGAAGATATGAGGGTTTTCGTTCGGAAATCCTGAAAATAAGGTTTGGGTTTTTGGTCTACTTATTTGGGTTAGTGATTTTTTTTGTATTTTTCATTCATTCTTGTTAGTGAAATGTACGCAATGGAGATGGTTTTGGGTTATTTGGAGTTAGCTTGAATGAATTAAAAATCCGGGAAGTTAGGCTATTTACAGGTCAATTTTGGCTGGGATTTTTGGCTTATTAGTTTATTCAGAAATTAGTGCTAAAATGCAATTCTTATCAAAACATGCACGAATGCTAATTATATAGAATAAATGAAGAAATGATGATGATTTTGAGGGATTTGAGCTTAATTAATGAGATTTAGAGTGATGAATCCGAGATTCATCAAAAAGGCGACTTCAATTCAAAATCAACTTCTAGCTCGGGAGAATTCAGATAATTTAATACTTGATATTGTACCAGGTTTTATGCCACATCCATTGGTGGTTCACCCCCAACATTTATATGGTTATTTTGTTCCCTAAGTAAAAGTTGTTGCTGCTCAGATGCAACTAATCTTGCTAATATCATTTGCCTTGGGTCTTCATTTTGTTCTTCTTCATTATCTCTTCTCTTTATAGGAATCTTCCTTAAGTTCTCTTCTTCTTCACCTTCAGTATATGAAAAATCAGAATCAATAGAGTGGAAAGAATTAGAACAAAAATCATAGAGGTGCGAGTCTTCCTCAATGTGATGAGGAGAGAGGGATACGACCTAGATCTAACCTCCCTCAAGGAAGAAGAATTATAGGATGAAGATTCATGGGAAGAGTGTCCACGAACCCAAGGTGGTTCGATGTAAGAGTGTCTCCGAACCCTTGAGAATAGTAAGTTTGTGGTGGTTAGTGGAAGGTATGTGGAGTCCGAACAAAATTCACCACAATCCTCCATTCTCGATTCATGAATCAAAATGGGTGTGTGAAGGCATCAGTGTACAGTATTTGATGATTGATCTTGATCTACGCACAATACAAACACAATACAAGCCACAAGTTCACTAACACACACAGTAAAGGCCGGAAGAGTCCGACCAATTATCTTGTCAATTTTAATTGGTGATAAAATTGATCTTGAGTATGTAAGCGAGTTGTTAGGTGCTAGAAATTTTCTTAAAGACCGTACTAAATTTGTACGACTAGTTGCATCTACTTTCAACAAGTACAGGTGTAAGTACGGACCGTAAAATGGCTACCTGTGTTACTTTAGGATGGTGCCAATCACATCGTCCTTTAACCGCCCACTCTGCTAAGGGAGACAACAGTTCCCTCACTAAGAAGTATCTAGTCATTTTTTTAGAATCAGTAGTCTGAATAAAGATTCCAGAGCTTGGCTCTATCCTAAGTGTCCGTCCCTCACTCACTCAACAAGATAAATAAGTCCAAGGACATGATTATTCTCCCGCAAAATTATTGATTTTATGGGTTAATTAAAGTCAGCCTTGTTTAGCAGTCCCAATTTAAATTTTGGTGATCACTAAAGGATTAAGTGAGTAGAAATACAGGTTTACCATCCAGTCCCAATTTCCATTAGATCTTAAGTGACAAAACAAGAGGGAGAAATCGAGAAAAGCTGATGCACATAAGAAATAATGATGTATGGTCACCTAGAAGACTTAGAGTGATTCCTCTCAATCTCCATGTGGGATGCAATAAAAGAATTGAAAATCATTCTATATAATATGCAAGCCGAGAAAATTGCACCTAACAGAAAGTTCTATTAGCCGGGAAAAAAACTGATTTGAATTTCGACTAAATTAAATGATCTAATGTGTGTTTCAATTAAAGTGTGGTGCGGTCCTTATTCTACGAGCACAAGCAGTATAAACCTTAGTAGCTTTAATAGCCGCAGTGTAGGTCTAACCTACGAACCACTTAAGTTGGGCCCCACTCTCACCAGAGAGTGAAGTAGGTCCGAGACACCACAGAGAAAAAGTTCAAATCTTGGTTACACATAAGATTCCAAATGAAAACCATTGTAAATGAGAAATTGTGACTAATAATTAGATAATGTTGAAAATAAATCATAGAGTATACGCTCTCTCATGACTCAACTCGATCCTAATATTATGTGGCTTTTCGGTGAGCTGTAGAGATGCTTCAGTTTTTGGAAAAACCGCTCCAAGTATGCCAGGTACCTCGCATAAAAATAACAAAGAAAATGAAAGAGAGTTGACAAAATTAAATAAAAAATTAAAGACAGAAAATAATTGCTGAAAATGAAATAAATGTTGAAAATAAAAAGGAAAATGTACAATGGCAAGATTCAGAGGTCAGACTACACGAATTTGTGGAAAACCTAACACTAAATTTTCTAGACGAAAATATAAGCTATTTTCTTCCTGACAACAGCAACATTTGACGAATCGCTAAGCACCGTATTTAATTTATCATTTTTATGTTGTAGTCAGGCAATTAGAGAGCAATCAAAATAACCATACACATTCAATGAATTAATCAATTAAGCTAGATGTGGTTTTATGTTTATTTAACCTGGCCAAGTCCCAGGGTCGAACTCAAGGAGGCAAAGGAACAACCTATGTTTAAGTCTATGAAATTAGATATGCGATTTTCAAGGCAGATTTTTCTCGTACTTTTAGTGTAATTTTTGAACGCAAATGTTAGTGCGGGCCAAATTTAAGGACAAGAAACTTAATGAATCAAATGATGTCAAAAAACTGCAAAACTTGGTCAAGGTGGGAATTATGCTAAAATGATGCACTAATTTTTAGAATTTTCTGATGCAATATAAATATTTAATGAGTTAAATGAGTACATGCAATGTGATTTTTAATAATTAATTATAATAAATATAAAACTTATTTTTTTCCAAGGAATTAAATAATCCAAGATATATCATGATGTGTCGAAAAAATATGCATGCAAATGTGTCGATTTATGGGCACAAAGTAGAATACAACTAAATCTATTAAACTTGAACTTTGGAAATTTATGAAAAAGTAGTTAATTAATTGTGAATTTAAGACATCGACTTATTAAATATGCAATTGAAAATTATTAATAAATATTCATAGACTACAAAATTAAGAATCACATGCCATAATGTCCAAAAATAGTTGTTCTACAATATGCTAATTTTCGAATAACAAAAAGATGCAAAAATAAGGTCCAAATAAGACATCAAAGTCGGGGTTCTAAGTGCAAATACAATAATTTAAATGAAATAAAAACTGTACACGAGGGCACATACAAAAATACCTAGCCCTCGGAGGGGATCTTGCACAAAATGCTAAGAGGGTCACGTGTGCCTCCCGTGACCCCTGGGCAGCGGATTTTGCAGTGAAATAAGGAGGTTCGTCGGGGGGTTTTCTTGCAAATGTTCCATCCAGCATGTGTGCCTCATGTGTGGAGGGCCTCGGGCCTCACACCCGATAAAGAAGTGGAGTTTGGGCGATCCGACAAGGCTCCTAGGTGATGGAAGGCAGCTCGTGTGGTGGCAAGGTGGGCCTCAAGTGAAGAGAGGAGGGTTCTTGGAGGGGGCCCAAGTTAGTGAAGCGTGATGAGGTCGGCCAAAGCAATCGTGGGCCATATAGGCCTGGTGGAGAGGTCAAAGGCGGAAGGTGCTCTAGCTCCAGGTGGCAATGAAGAGGCGTCGATGGCAGTCGGTGGAGCAATTTGATGTGAGGCAGGGGGACCTGGCAGTATGGGTGCTCAGGTGGAGTAGCGTGGATTGGATGAAGGTGTATCAAGCGGAGGAGCACGGAAGGGTGGAGGAGCGGGGCTCCTGGTGTAGGTGATGTAGGCGGACGATGGAGGAGCGAAGTGTGGCGGTGTAGTATCAAAGGTGGGCAGAGATGGTGAATGGGTGGAGAAGTCTTACCTGGAGGAGGAGGCTCGGCAGCGTATGTTCAGAGAAGGAGTTAGCACCGAACGGAGCGAGACACTGCGACGAGGTTAAGAACCTCGGATCACACCGATCAGGGGATGTCTTTGGCAGACGGAGGGTTGTCACCGCCTTTGATGTATTCCTTGGAGTTTTTTGGATCTGATGTTGGTCTACGAAGATGGATTCGGAGAGGGGCATCGGTGAGGGTTTTGTAGCAAGGGGCAGACAGAGATGGAAAGGGGCTTAATAAGGAAGGGGGATGGTGATGGATTTGACGAGGCAGGGATTTGGAGGTGGTGGACTCGGGAAGGAAAGGGGGCATTGGTCGTAGTAGGAAGGTGGGATCAGAGATTGGAAGGGGGGATCGGGAAATGATCAGGCGTCATGGTGGAAAAGGAAAGTCAGCGAGAATACATGAGGTGGAAGATGCGAGGAGTACTATCCGATTTGCTGAGATCGGGTAACCCTAGGGTTGACACATGGCAGCGACGAATATAAGAAGGGCTGAGGGGTGGCCACGTCATTGGATGGATACCCCTTCATCCAACGTCTGGCAAAAGAAGCACTAAGAGAGGGAGGAGGTAGCAACACATGGTGACTCCATGAGCCGTCATCCCTCCCTCTCCTAAGGAAGGAAGGCAGTAGGTGGATCAATTCGATGGCAGTCACTGACTTCCACCTCACCTCTTCATCATCACACAAGGTTCCAGTCCAAGAGACTCTCCTAAGAACACAATCCGCAACACATAGGGAGTAAATCAGTTTTTTGCATACAATCCATCATCTGTTTAGTTGTTAGTCTGAAAAGTGTAGATGGAAGGCCAGTTGATGGAGGGCATAGGATTGTGTAATTTCTTCTCTCTCTCTCATTTGAACAAGAATCCACTCGAGTGACTTATTAACTCAATGCATGTGTTTTAGGTTGTTGACGAGTGTACCGGTTGTTGTCTACGATTTTCTTTAAGGATCGAAAATTAAGGTATGAAAGTCATTGTTATCCCCAAAATTCTCACGACAAACAAATTTTTTTGCTACTTATTTACCTGTATAGCGGACAGAATCGAACTCAGGGAGGCTAAAATTCCCGAGGGTTATTCAATTAATCGAAAATCAATAAAGAGAAAAATAGGAATCTCAAATGATAACTATCCTTGGTTTTTGTGATTTTTTATCTTTTTAATTTTTTTAATATTTTTCAATTTTTTTTTGTATTTTATGATTTTCAAATTTTTAGTGATTTTAATTTCCAATTTTTTTGTTTTCAAAAATAATACGAAGTAATATTCACAAGATTAAAAATACGCACACCAACTCTTTTTTTTATTTTTCCATTACATAAAAAATACTCAGAAAAATCCCGAAAAAATATTTTTGTGTTTTAAAGATTTTGAAAGTTTTTGGGAATTTCTGTATAATTTTCAGATGTTTTTGTATTTTTTTTAAAATCAAACAGTGACAAAAATGTGAAACAATGCACAGCCTGGAGTAATTTGCAACACAAAAACATTTTATTGCCCAAAACTCCTGGCAATTATTTTTATGACAAACTAAATGCAAATATCTTCAAACAGGAAGTGAAATGACAATTTTTAGATTTTTGAAGAATTTTTTATGGTTTTTATAAGATTTTTACTATTTTTCATTTTTTTGGGTATTTATAAAGAGTTCATGACAAAAAATTGACAGAAATTAAAAGACAATGAAATAAAACTACTCTAATTTTTTTGGAATTTTTGGGATTATTTTTGAATTTTAATGAATTTTTGAATTTCAGGAAGAGAAAAATGGCATTTTTTTTATTTTTAATAATAATAAATGAAAATTAATGTGCAATGGAAACTTTATACAATGATCAGACACATAATAGGAACATAATTTGATTTTTTCAGAATTAATAGAGCACAACTGTTATTTCTTTCGATAAATAAAACATGCTAAATTTAAAGCCTCGATAAGAGGGACTGAATTGCAAATAGTTCAAGTTTTAGCATCAAATTTTACAATAAAATAGATGCACGGGAGAATTTGTAATTTACCCAATGGAAAGCGTGCTCCGCACATGATGTGTTCTAGCGGGGCTTTTCTGTAATTATAAAAATCTCCGGGGGCTGAAATGTAATTTACCAAAAATTTTTAAATAGAATATAGGGCTTCTTCTCTTATGCTTTCTTCGTTCTCAAGTTCAAGAGGGGGACCGCCACCTCCCTCCTTTCTTCTCAAACGAGCGACGACGTGGCGGTTGGTGGCGTGGCGAGGGAGGATTGGCGGAGGAAGGGCGAGAATGATCGTGCAGTGGCTGGATGTGATGTTCGTGAGAAGGGTTGGGGGCAAAGATGGGCTACTGGAGGTGGAGGTTGGCACAAGGGGGCGCGATTGCACTGACGGGGGCTGGTGATGGTGGTTGTTCCAGGAGTGGCCGCTGCAGGGTGACACACGCCTCCACAGCGGCGATGTGGTGTTCGCGGAGATGAAGTCGCGCGCAGGTGGCACGCTGGAGTTGATCGGTGTTGCGGTCGACGTTCTGCTGCGCGCTCCAGGATACGAGGGGAGGGACTCTAAGAGATCGAAGATGGTCAGATGCTCTGCTGCAGATGGGCTGCGGATCTCTGTCCGCGGTAGAGGCGTGGTGCGGCTGACACGCGGTGGAGGCGAACTTGGCTGTTGGAGCTTCGCCTTAGAGGGAGGAGGACGTTGTCTCTCTCTTATTTTTAATTTTTTAGTTTAAATTGAAAAGGCAGAAACAAAATAATAAATAAAAAACTTTATTTTATATTTTTTAGAAACTATAAATAATGATTTTTTTGTAAATTTTGTTTATTTATTTTTTTGTTTTTTTGCTTATCATGCAAAATAAATGTTAGAAAGGAAAACAAATAATATATATATATATTGTTTTTTTATTTTATTTTGTTTTTTATTTATAAACACATTAGAACCCGAACACGAGGGCTCAAATCCCAAAAATTTGACGGAAAATGCGAACGGGGATCCGGCAAAAAATGGAAGAATCGAATCCGATTCTCCGACCATCGTGCATGGTCGGAGTTGATAGATCGTGGAAGATAGAAGATGAACGTGGAGAGGTCGAGAATATGAGATGAAAAATCGAGATCGATGCGGATCAAATCGCGATGGTTTTTTTAGATCTAGAAAAACAAAATGACGATGAGATGAAGTTGCAAAATTTAAATTACGACTAACCTAGATAAAAAATGAAGAAATAACGATGGATCTTACCTTAGGAGCGAAAAACTACCGTGATCGCCTTGACGAAGGCCGACTAGCTGTCACCGGATGGCTCGAAGGCTGGACACCTTTCTCAACAAGAAGACTCTTAGAGATCAGGCTCCTCTCACCAAAGATTGATCAAGTTGGAAAGAGGGAGAAGGAGCCATATAAATAGAAAAGATAATGGAGATGAAATTTGAATTTTTGACTTTTTGGATAAAGATAAGTGATAAAATTGAAATTAGATAGAGATAAAAAGATAAGTGTCAAAAAATATTTACAAAAATAAACTATTTTTCTAATTTTCATCACTTTATTTAATGGAAAATTAAAAGTTATTTTTTTTAAATTTTTTTATGGAAGTTAGTTAAGAAAATTATATATATACATATGCTATATACAAATGTGACATTATCTACAAGGGTAAATAAGCAAATTAGTATTTTTTGTTTTAATTTTTTATTGTTTTAAATAATTACTCAAATAAATTTATAAATATATACAAATACAATATTTACAAAATACATGGGAAAATTGCACAAACAACCCCAGAATCTAACTTTTTACTCATCACTCCACAAATTATGAAATTACAGCCATTTTAAAGATAATTTACTTTAGAATCCAATGGAAGTGAGATTGGTTCAATTTGAGTTCATGTGGAGCCGGAATTGGTCATTCAATTAGTGCTCAGTGGTTTTTTCCAAGTGTGATTGTTTTCATTCTGTACATGATTTAATAATGCGATTATTTTTATTAATTAAAACACATTTTTATTTACAACTTTTGTGTTGAAAGTTATTTGATTTGAGGTCAATTACGGTACAACTAAAATAGTGTAGTATACAAATATACACAACACATATTTTTTTTGGATTTTCTCATTGAGGACCCTTTCTCTCCTTACTTTATTCATGGTCGATCAGGTCAAATCTTGACCTTCTCTTGGGATTCGGGTCAGCCTATATCTATTACATATATACATTCTTCCTCTCTTTTTTTATTTTCTTTTTTTCCCTTTCTTTCTTTCTTTATTTTTTTATGTTAAAATAATATACAAATATACAATATTTACACACATATGCAAGTTAGTAAGAATATAGAGTTAGTGTTATATACAGGTGTTTTATAAGGGATTTTAAGCTAAAATAAATAAATAAAGATGACGAGTCGCAGATTCATCATCCCCCTATGCTTTATCATTGCTAGTCCCTTAGCAAACACTTATTTGAAAGAATAAGTGAAGAAAAAGAAAGGGAAAATAAAGAAAGTAGGACAATATTGAGTATTAAACTTATCTTCATAAAATTGTAGTTTGGAGCTCTTTCAGACCTTTGGATTATTAGTATGTCAGAACCTTAATGGGAGATGGATTTAAAACCTAACAGCCTCTAAGTTCCACAGGACTCCTATTCAGGTCACCTCAACAGTCATGTCAGAACAAGTCTACATACACCAATTCTTATGACTATGAATCTTTACTTGTACGGTGTAAGTGAGGATAGCTCCCCATTAAAAAGTAGCAAAGAAACAACCTCCCTCAACAAGGTAACTCTAGTTCCCTAGTCTTGCAACTCTTTCCTCGAGGAGCGGAGATATTCCCTTCTAAGTTCAAGTGCAACCAGCTCAAGAAGAGGAGATGGGGAAAAGAATGGACGGTAACCAGTGTAGCTATCGATCCTTGGATGCATGACAAGTGTAGCCAAGTCATCCGCTGTAAGCTTACAGAAATTTATCTTTGAAGCTCTTAATGTATTATTTTTGTATCCTTGTATATACATTCCGACAGGTATTTTACTTTTCAATTAGGAATGTCAACTTTTGGAGATTCTGGATTTTTCCATACTTTTTTTTTAAAGCATATACAAGGTGCAGCATGTACATAAGGAGTTTTTCCTCTTGAGCCAGTAGACTATCCCTCTTTTGAAGCATTATTGCAACCCCATAGCATTTTGTCTTTAGACCTCAACATCACTAGACCAGGTTGAGACGCACTTCCTTCCCTAGAGGAAAACGAGAGGTTCCTCCTAGACGTACTACCCTCGTATGCTACCCAAGCCAAAAGATTATGCCTCCTCACTACCTCATCCATGAAGAGATACGTGTAGGGTGCTTGTCCAAGATAAGCCACGGTCTGAAAGAATCATACATGTGTTGTTAAATGTTCTACTTAGACTAATCAAGATAACATGTGAAGATAGTCTTATGGACTCAAAGAATTAAGTCACTAGGACCTGAAAAGTCTTAACTCCATTTCTTATAAGGTTCCTTTGGAATTAAGTTGATTAAGGCCCAACTAGGCTCCATTATTCAATTTTATCCCATACATAGTTTAAATGTCAATACTATCCTAAAAAATGCACATGCAAATGCAAGAAAATATGTACAATGCAAAGAAAGTTTTTTTTTTGAAAAAATGATGCACATGTGAAAAGAACATTTTTTTGAAACAATTTTCTAATTTTGAACTTTTTATGGATTTTTGGAGAAAAATGTAGATGTAAAAGAAAGTTTTTTTAATTATGCAAGTTTTTTTATGGATTTTTGATTTTGTAATTTTTTTTAAAAGGAAAAAGGGTTAGTAAAATATATATAAATATATACAAGAATTTTTGTTTTTTTTGTTTTTTGTTGTTTTTTTTTGTTTTTTCTTTTTTCCTTTTTTTTGTTTTTTGTTTGTTGTTTGTTTGTTGTTTTTTTTGTTTTTTTGGTTGGGTGTTTTTTTTAAAAACGTGGATTATACACATATCCCCCCCCAAAATAATCATTAAAAATACGAGTTATGTCTAAAGTATATATACAACATATACGACATCCCCTATACTTAGCTCGAACTATGTCCTCATAGTGATCAGAGAGCGAAAAGGAAGACATAACTCGTGCTAAGTATAGAAAAGTGAAAAGAATCCTATGACACAATGTCTCAAAAAAAAGATAAAAAGAAGAGAAGTTGGTGATCCCCCCTATACTTAGGATCAAGTAATCCTAAGTATAGTAGAGTGAACAAAAGGGGAAAACCTATGAAGAGAATGTATAGACTAAAAAAATAAAAAGACACGATATGAACAACATCACCCCCCATACTTAGGGTAGAGTATACCTAAGTATAGGCAACAACAACAAGAGTGATGAACAGGATGAATATGAACAACACAAATCATTCACCCCCCTATACTTATGATAAAGCACATCCTAAGTATAGCATATATACACACAAAAATGGGGTGAATGATAAAACAGAAGAAAGAGTGAAATGAAAGGATATACAAGAGGAGTTGATGTACAAAGGTCAAGATGGTCGAAAGTGAACCTTCTTGTGGGACCGCTGAGGTATGGATTTGACAAGGTGTTGGTCGATATTAGGGTTATAATTAGATATGAACTGATCACGATCGACCAAGAATGTATTCTCGATAGTTTCAGATTATGAAGGCCTAAACCCGTCAGTGGAAGTAGTATGGTCATGTCTGGCCTGGGAAATCTCGCAAATATCAAAGTAAAAAGGCTCGAATTCATTATCCGAAAAAGTAGGATCAATTTCAGCCAGGTGAGCCTCTGCTGGATCATCATCTTTATTAAAAGGCCCAAATTCCTTTATAATTGGCCTGATCGATCTCGTCTGAATCAAGATGAATAGGAGCCGACTCATTAGTGAAAGTAGTCGAATCATGTCCTTCATGTCTAGTCTCAGAGTTTGCCTTCCGCTCTAGGGCGCCTATCATGTAAATACCGCAGATGTCATCAATGCATCGCCACATACCAGAAGGGGGAACTCCAAGGTCCATGCTTTCCGAGTCTTCCTCCTCGAAGTGGAATTCCTGGGTTTCATTATCATCCAACAAATAACAAGAATCTCTGATATTATCATTGAGGTCAAATTCCTTGGGGTTGACTAATACAGGCGGGCTCTCATGGGATGCAGGTCTCTAGTCAGTAATGGGTGTAGTGATCAACACATCGCTCTCTACATCAGAATGGAAGCGAATCTCTCCTAAAACATAATTAATAACCGCTCCCGCAGAGGTGAGGAAAGGTCATCCCAGGATGATTGGAGGGTGCTCCACAGGGGTGGAGGTCTCCATGGGCAGCACGACAAAATCCAAAGTGAAATTCATGCCCTGAATAAGAGTGACATCATTTTCTAGAATACCCTTTGGCCTCTTGATAGATCCATCAGCAAATTGAACTATCATCCTGGTTTTCTTGAGAGGCCCAAGATAAAGAGATTGTACCATAGAGAAGGGTATTATATTGATTAATGAACCACCGTCAAGGAGAATGTTATCACAAGAATAGTCATATATGGAGCAACTCACAAGAGGTGGGGCAGTGTTCCCTTTCTTAAAATACGGACGGTGAGAGATGGCGTAGGCAGTGGCCATGGTCAAGATGTGATGTTCAGGTCTTCTCCTTCGCTTTCTCTTCTTGTGTTGAGGAGTAGATAAATCTGTCATGGCCTGTTAAAGTGGAGCTTTAATAATCTCATGAAGGGTGGCTACCACTTCAGGTTTGGTCAAAATTTTTTTGAATTTTTGGACCTCATCCATACAAGGGAGGAGGTCGGAATCATCATTTACACGAGGATTGCCAAGAGCAGTCTGTATAATGGAATCCTCGAGATCAAGGTTGGGACATGATGTGAATATATGTGTGGGTAAATGATCGACATTTGGGTCCTCTCCTCACAAAATGAATCAATAATGTGTCTCCCAGAATCTTTTTGGATTTTAAAAATTTTCTCATTTTTTGTATTATGGGCGATTGCAAGCTCTCATGATTATCCTCAAGTGAATCCATATCCTCAAATAGTGGAGCAGCGTTCTGGCTCGTATTTATGTTAAATAGATTGCTAATCCTCGAATTCATATGTTCCATCATCTGGTTCAGTGTATCAAGTGTGGAAATCATGAAAGGTGACTCCAAGATCCCATAATAGGGTGGGTTGAATAAGGGTGGGTGAAAATCATCGTCCGATTCCTGAAATAATAGGTTAAGCGAATATGCACAAAAATCAGGAGGAAAGTCCTCCTGGATAAAGGGAAGGTGGATCGTCTGGAGAGTGCAAGAAGTCCGCGAAGATCGGATTAAAATAACTCCAGTCGGCCATCTCCGAAACAAAAGATGGGATCGGGAGAGCATGAGGGTCAAGTCAAAAGATATGGAGAAAAAGGCGCAAATGCACAGAAGGATCGAGTATGCACACAAGCAATCAAACACAAAACAAACCCCCAGTTCACCAACTCAACTCAATGTGAAGACCGTGCAGGTTCGATCAATTATCTTATAAATTTTAGAGTTTGGTGAGAATACAATCTATCAGAGCGATTAAAGTGAGCTGTTAGGAACCTAATGCTCTTAGGAGACTGGCCCAATCTTAATGTTAGATCTTTCCCAAGTAGTATGAATTGCAGACCGTTTACCGGCTACCCGATCAATTCAATTTTTTAAGGACGTCGCGGGCCGCTTTACCGGCTACCAGAGATATCCTCACTAGAGAACGACTAACCCAAGACAGTAGTCTGAAAAGAGTTCGAGCGTGATTCTATCCTAGTGTGCGGGTTGCTCTCTTGCTACATACAAACCAAATAATGAGGGGATTACTCTCCCCAAAACAATGATTTTTCCTTGTATTTTTTTAGGGTCGAGTTTTCTTTAGCAGTCTCGTATTTAAGGTAGTTGTCACTTGGTTAAATTGTTTTCAAAGAATCGCCTACTGAGTGTCCAATTTCCTTTTTAACTTATGTGAGTGAAAACAAGGAAGGAGACCGGAAATGCCAATGTGCGATTAAAAACAATGATGCATGTAGAGGTTAGAGATGCGTACCTTGTCGCCAGCACTCTACATGCAAGTGATCTACGCAGAATTTAAATAATCTATCCTATATGATGCAAGTGAACCGTCCTAGATGATATCCTCTATTAACTGGCAAGAACAAGTTAATTTCACTAAGTCCAAATTACACTGTACTCTATTGGTACAGAAATTCTTGTTTGGGGTGTATGGACCTAATTAATTACCTGGCACAAGCAAATTAATTAAAGCAATCAAGAGGTAGCTCAAGAAATCTGCGGGAAACAAAGATAAATAAAGGCAATGAAATCAAAACCGGTGAGGTCCCCCAAGTACACCAACACTTGGTGAAATAGACCCCATAACAAATGAATGTCCATTTACAAGAGTTCAAACGCTGGAAAAGAAAAACTCTCTCTCTCTTTTAAAATTTTATTCTTCAATTCTTCTTCTCCTCTTCTCACGCTATCCTAAAGCTTGGTGAAGAATCAAGCCGCCTCTACGTCACTTGGGTGCTTCAGCTCTTCTAGGATCGCCTCCTTCGCTCCACGGGCCCTTGTAAGAAAAATAAAAGAGAATGTGTGATGAACGCTAAATTTGTCTCTTTTATTATCAAATATTGTCGTAGTATAGGAGAAAAATTCAGTTCAACAAAAATCACAATCTTTGTATGTTGTTGAATATTTTTACTTGGCAAGTCTACCAAGGTTGAACACAGGGAACGATGATTCTTAGTTGCATGGTTTTAAATTAGTTTAAATAAATAATCAAATTGATCGATTAATTTCTGTGTCAGAAAATAAAGAGAAAATATGTTGATGTAAATGAGATGCAATGCTAGGAAATTTTAAACAGAGCAGACGAGTTCAATTCAAGATCTGTAATTATGAATTTTAATCCAAATAACAACAATCAACTTCCTCTATATTAAATCACAGATCAAAAGATATCAAAACAAATATATTTATCAATAAGTTCAGGCTGCAGGCTATAAAATTAATCAGTCGAATCAATCTTATGAAATAAATCAATAATAACCCTTAAGATTCAATCCTCAAAGAATGTTCAATACTTTCAAAGAAATAAAGCCAATTATCCTCCTCGATTTTAGCCCCTGCAAAAGTAGCTCAAATGTCACCAAAGACAGTCAGAGAGTCATTAACTAGAAGTTTGCACAATAGATCAAGATCCTCAAATAATAATAATACCCTCTAAAGCATCTCTGATTTGTTTACAAATTAGGCTAAATGATAGAGCATGAAAAAAGCTTCAAAATGACATATTATATGCTTAAATCAGAGTTCGGATGAGAAAGATATGATGAAATGAAATTTTAGGGACTACAATGTAATTAAAACAAAGTTTTTCTTCCAAACAGGACCCTATAAGGGCTTATCTGTAACTTCATAAAGTCAGGGGGGGTCGCTCTGCAATTTATCCCTAGCGGTTGTGTAATTGAAATTTTTGAAATGTCCGGGGGCTTCGGTGCAATTTGCCCCAAGCGCACGTGTGTCGCACGTGCGCCTGGAGGCTTGGCTGGAGAGGCGGAGGCTCGGGGGTCCCGAGCTTAGGTGGCAGTTAGTGGAGGCTCATGGACACCGAGGCGAAAGCTCGGGCGCCGAAGTAGTGGTTCGGACGGCCCGAACCGAGGTGGCAGCAACTGGAGGCTTGGATGGATCGAGCCTGTGGTTCGGAGGTTCAGGGAATCCGAGGCAGAGGCTCAGAGCCGGGGCTCCACATGGCGGCCTGTGGACCGTCAGATCAAGGGTCGCCTTCCCGATCCTACGGTATCTGTACATGTGAGGGCGGCGACGGTCGATGGCTCCAACGATGGGGCGGTCGAGGCGCGGGGGCCTTGGCCTTATTTTTCGCACAGCGGAACTCGGCCGACACACGGCCGAGTGGTGATGGAGCACTGTCGAGCTTGGAAGGCAGAGGAGCAGATGGCAGTCGAGGCTTTGACCGATCGACACACGACCGGTGAGCCTCGAGGTGTTTGTGCTCGGAGGTGACACTGATGGGCCGAACTCGCAGGGGAAAGCATCGGGGCTCTACTGTACCTGCAGGGTTAGCTGCACCAAACACAAGAAACTAGGGGGACGGTCAGAGAGCTCCGACCTTTGCATGGTCGGAGATGGAGGGAGCGGTATGTGGTTCGATTTGTGTGTTTCAATCGACGGAGAGGAAGAGGCCAAAGGTGCGTAATGAGATGGGTTTCTTTACCTTGGAAGGGACCTGGAGATGCAAGGAGGTCGAGGGGAGAATCGCCTGGGTTTGGAGTAGCTTTTGCCGACTCCGGTGATCACTTCGAGGAGGCAGCGAAGGGCTCCAAAGCTTCGTCCGTCTCCACATGGAAGAGCAGCAACAGAGGTAGCTGGAACCCCTGGATCACGCTGCTATGGAGGTCTTCGCCCAAGAGTTGAGGCCGCTGTCACCAGCGATGCTCCTGGACTCCCGATGATGGCAATTACCCTATGTGGTCAGCCAGGGCTGGACTTTATAGGACGCCACAGAGGAGCGTTATGGGGAGGAGGCGCTTGGCTGGCCTCGTAACGACCGGTAGAAGCGGGCGCGACGCCCGTTACGAGGAGAGGATGGCAGAGGAACGGCTGAGGGGGGAGGGGGGAAACGACTGGATGGAGAAGAAGGTGGGATCACGTGCTGGGCACGTGACTCGGGGTGGTTCGGAGAGAGAAAGTGGGGTGCCACGTGGCACGCCCAGGGGCTGCCACGTGGCACCCAAAAAAATTTCAAAATTTAAAATAAAAAAAATCAAAAAGAAATAGAAAAAGACCTTAGATCGAAAAATTTCCTTCACAAAAGTTGTTCGTCTCGACGAGATCTACAACTTTCATGAAGGATTCATGAAGGTCATCTGTGAGAAGTCATATTTTTAGTGATTTTCCATGTGTATAGAAAACCGACTTTTTAAGGTTTTATAATTTACTTGGAGGTTTTAAAGAGGATAAAAAATCTAGAAAATTACAATAAAATATAAGAAAATTATTTACATACTAATCTGATTTTTTGTATTTTTAGTAAATAAGTAAATAGGAAAATAAAATAGAAGTATGAAACACACAATTTTTGTATAGACTTACAACCGTCACTTGTACTCAGTCAGTTTCTTTGATTTCAAATTTAATCTGGAATTGGATTTTTGTGTCTCTTAATAAAACTTTCATCAAAGATAACAAATGAAAAAGAAATAATATTAAAAGGGTTAATTATGTACATAAAAACTCAGATCAAAAATAGCAAAAAGTCAAAATGCGCAAAAGAGGCCCAAAACCCAACTTTCACATATGAGCTCCGAATTTTACGAAATTGGTCTTGTTTTGAAGGCATTTGAAAACGGACTACTTTAAAAGTGATTAGAACAAAATCGTATACTGTATGAGGGAGATATGTTCATTTTAGTCCGTCAGATGTGAAATTAGACTTTGGGATTATTTGACACTTATTGGAGTTAGTAAATGTTTTTGTATTTTTTATTCAATAATGTTAGTAATATATACACAATGGAGTGATTTAGGGTCAATCAGAGTCAGGACAAATTAATTAAAAATATAAGTAGTTAGCAACTTTTTGGGCTAATTTATAGTTGGAATTTTTTAATGCAATTATGCATGATGAAATGCAAATATTATTTACACATGTACGAATGATAATGGTGCTCTATTAATGATTAAATGCATGTGAATTTTGGGAAACAAAGCCTAATTGACCAATTTTAGCATGATGAATACGAGATTCATCAATGTGTAAGAAATACAATTATCAAATATGAAAAAAAATGAAACAAATGCAATGATATGAACAATGAAGTGAATGGCAAATGTAAATAGATATCTACAATGAAGAATAGTAGGTCAAAAGAGAAAGCTAACTACCATCGTCGTGCCTCCCCAACAATGGCACCATTTTGTTGTGTACGAAAAATTTGGGTGTTTTGATTTGATTTTATTTTATTTTATATCCCCGGCAACAATGCCATTTTGTTGTCTACGGTTTTCTCAAGGATCAAAAATTAAGGTATGAAAGTCGTTGTTATCCTCAAAAATCCTGCGACAAACAAATTTTTTTTCAACTTATTTACCTGTATAGCGGACAGGATTGAACTCAAGGAGGCTACAATTCTCGAGGGTTATTCAATTAATCGAAAATCAATTAAGAGAAAATCAATTAAGAGAATCTCAAAGGTTTTTTTGATTTTTTTATCTTTTTAATAATTTAATATTTTTTATATTTTTTGTATTTTCTAATTTTCAAATTTTTAATGATTTTAAATTTGCAATTTTTTATTTTCAAAAATAATACGAAGCAAAATTCACAAGATCAAAAATACACACCAACTCCTTTTTTATTTTTCCATTATATAAATAATGCTCAGAAAAATCCAGAAAAAATATTTTGGTGTTTTAAAGATTTTGAAATGTTTTGGGAATTTTTAGTAGAATTTTTTGATGTTTTTGTATTTTTCTTAAAATCAAATAGTGACAAAAATGTGAAATAATGCACAACCTGGAGTAATTTGCAACTTAAAAATATTTTAATCCCAAAATTCTTGGCAATTTTTTTATGACAAATTATATGCAAATATCTAAAAACATGAAGTGAAATGATAATTTTTAGATTTTTGTAGAATTGTTTATGATTTTTATTAGATTTTTACTATTTTATATTTTTTTGGGTTTTATAAAGAGTTCACGCACAAAAATTTGACAGAAATTAAAAGACAATGAAATAAAACTTCTCTTATCTTTTTGGAATTTTTGGAGTTATTTTCAAATTTTTATGAAATTTTGAATTTCAAGAAGAGAAAAATGGCATGTTTTTTATTTTTAAATAAAATTAAATGATATTTAAAGTGCAATGAAAACTTTATACAATGATCATACACATAGCAGTAACATAATTTGATTTTTTCTGAATTAATAGAGCATAATTGCTATTTCTTTCAATAAATAAAACATGCAAAATTTAAAGTCTGGAAAAGAGGGGATGAATTGCAAATACTTCAAGTTTTAGCATCAAAGTTTAATAATAAATAGAAGTAGGGGAGAATTTGTATTTTACCCAATAGAAAGCATGCTCTGCACGTGATGTGTTATGGTAGGGGCTCTTCTGTAATTACAAAAATCTCTAGGGGCTGAAATGCAATTTGCCAAAAATTTTTAAATAGAATCTAGGGCTTCTTCTCGTTTACTTTCTTCATTCTCAAGTTCAAGAGGGGGACCGCCGCCTCCCCTCAATGAGCGACGATGCGGCAGTCGGTGGTGCGGTGAGGGAGGATTGGCGGTAGAGGGGCGAGAAGGATTGCAAGGTGGCTAGATGTGATGTTCGCGAGAAGGGTCGGCGGCGGAGATGGGCTACTGGCGGTGGAGGTCGGCGTAATGGGGCGCTATTGCACCGACGGGGGCTGGTGACGGTGATTGTTCCAGGAGTGACCGCTACAGGGCGGCACACGTCGCCGCTGCGGCGATGCAGTGTTGGCGGAGATGAAGTCGCACGCGGGTGATGCGTTGAGATTTGATCGGTGCTGCGGTCGACGTTCTGCTGCGTGCTCCAAGAGGAGGTTGGGGCGCCCTACGGTGGTCGGCGCGAGGGGAGCAGCTATAGGAGGTCGAAGATGGTCAGATGCTCTGCTCCGAATGGGCTGCGGATCTACGCCCGCGGTGGAGGCATGGTGCGGCTGATGCACGGTGGAGGCGAACTTGGCGGCTGGAGCTTCACCCCATGCGGAGGAGGACGATGCCTCTCTCCTTTTTTTAATTTTTTTAGTTTAAATTGTAAAGGTAGAAACAAAATAATAAATAAAAAACTTTATTTTATATTTTTTTAGAAACTATAAATAATAAATTTTTTTTGTAAATTTTGTTTATTTATTTTTTTGTTTTTTTATTTATCCTGCAAAACAAATGTTAGAAAGGAAAACAATCAATATATATTTTTTTGTGTTTTTTTTATTTATAAACAAATTAGAACACGAACACGAGGTTTCAAATCCCAAAAATTCGACGGAAAATGCGAATGGGGATTCGGAGAAAAATGGAAGAATCGAATCCGATTCTCCAACCTCCGTGCATGGTCGGTGTTGATAGATTGTGTAAGATAGAAGATGAACGTGGAGAGGTCGAGAATGTGGGATGTAAAATCGAGATCGATGCGGGTCAAATCGTGCTTAGATCTAGAATAACAAAATGACAATGAGATGAAGTTGCAAAATTTAAACTACGATTAACTGAGATAAAAAATGAAGAAATAACGATGGATCTCACCTTAGTAGCAAAAAAATACCGTGATCGCCTCGACGAAGGCCGACTCGCTGTCACCGGACGTCTCAGAAGCTAGGCACCTTTCTTGACAAGAACACTCTCAGAGACCGGGCTCCTCTCACCAAAGATTGATCAAGTTGGAATGAGGGAGAAGGAGCCATATAAATAGAAGAGACAATAGAGATGAAATTTGAATTTTTGACTTTTTGGATAAAGATAAGAGATAAAATTGAAATGAGATAGAGATAAAAAGATAAGTGTCAAAAACTATTTACAAAAAATAACTATTTTTTTGAATTTTCGTGAATTTATTTAATGGAAAACTAAAAATTAAATTTTTTGTGGAAGTTAGTTAAGAGAATTAAATATATACATATGATATATACACATATGACATTATCTACATGGGTAAATAAGCAAATTAGTTTTTTTTTTGTTTTAAAAATTTTCTTTTTTATTATTTTAAATAATTTGTAACAATATTTTACAAATATACACAAATACAATATTTACAAATACATAGGAAAATTGCACAAACCACCTCAGAAAACCAACTTTACTCGTAACTCGAAAAATTATGAAATCACGGCTATTTTAAAGATAATTTAATCTAGAATCCAATCGAAGTGAGATTAGTTCAATTTGAGTTCATATGGAACCGGAATTGGTCTTTTAATTAGTGCTTAGTGGCTTTTTCCAAATGTGGTTGCTTTTATTCTGTACATGATTTAATTGTGCAATTATTTTTAATAATTAGAACACATTTTTATTTACAACTTTGGTGTTGAAAGTTATTTGATTTGAGGTCAATTAAGGTACAACTAAAATAGTGTAGTATACAAATATACACAACACAATTTTTTTGGATTTTCTTATTGAGGACCATATCTCGCCCTACTTTATTCCAGGTCGATCAGGTCAAATCTTGACCTTCTCTCGGGGTTCGGGCCATCCTGTATCTATTACATATATACAATCTTCCTCTCTCTTTTTTTATTTTCTTTATTTTTGCTTTCTTTCTTTCTTTATTTATTTTAGGTTAAAATAATATACAAATATACAATATTTACACACAGATGCAAGTTAGTAAGAATATAGAGTAGTGTTATATACATGTATTTTATAAAATATTTTAAGCTAAAATAAATGAATAAAGATGACGAATCACAGATTCATCACCCGTCAAGAGAGTTCACAGTCGTCAGCACTTTTTTTCCTGAGAGTATATTGGGGAGTCTCTTTTGAGTACTTATCATATCTTCTACACCCGTACGTGTATCGCTATATGATGCAGTGCTCTTTTTGGGTGCTAGCCTGACTGCTGATCCTAATAGCTTTGGTTCGAGTGGACACTTTGAAAAATTTGGAGCGCTCGCCTTTAGTTCAAGCTCTTTGAGTTTCTATTTGAAATGAGAGATCTTTTCATTATATGAGAGAACTTCTCTCGAAATTTATTTCATTGATAGTTGGCAATCTCCACTACTTTTACCAAGTTGATGCACACTGATCAACAATAAATTATGTTTCATCGCACCCTAGCACAAAGGTTTTATTTAAAAAGATTAGTACAAAAACCTTGTTCTTATACATGCTTAAAGCGTTGGCACTCGGGTTTCATGAAGCCATCATCAATTTTATCCCATTCTCGAGCATCATAAAATAAAGTCTAAACTCAAATCCCTCTTCCCAGTTCCTCAAGTGAAATCCAACTCATCTCATCATAGTTGCGATCTTGCATGGGAGGTGTTGATCATATAATTTTAAGGTAGAGACTAAGTATGTAATATAGCACACATATCGTTCAAACTACAGAAGTGTGAATAATTATGTCGTAGACCCTAATGACTAAGGTTGGTAAATTCTCAATCTTAAAACCTCATAAACCAAGTGTCCTTGAACTTCACAAGTCTTGTGTGAGAGTGTAAGTGTCAGGGACACATCTAACTAAAGAATGCATGGATGAATGAAGTGTTGAATGAAATGCAAGTGTGCAAAATGTTGTTTTTTTTAAGTTTTTTTCAAGTTTTTTTTCAAAGTTTTAATTTTCTTTAATTTAAAAAGTTGGTTACCCATCCCCTAAATAGAATATATACTTATATGAAAGTATGAGCTTTGGGTAAAATATATATAGTATACACCCCCTATACTTAACGAGTGATATGTCCGCAGAGCATAAGAAGAACATAGAAGACATAGCTCGAGCTAAGAATAAGAGAGTGAAAAAGAGAAATAGAAGTCGGCCCACCCCCTATACTTAGGTTGTGGATAGTCTAAGTAAAGAAGAAGGGAAAATGAGGCGGAGAAGGGGAGAAGTGAGTGAGGAAAGTATATACAACGGGCATCAGGTCCCCCTATACTTTGGCTCTAGTCAGACTAAGTTTGGAAGAAGGGTGGGGGACTGATGAGATCTTTATAATACACAAGTAGAATGTACCTTTGAAATGTGTGAAGAATAAAGATGATTTGTACAGTGTATGTCTGACGGCTTCTCTTCATGTAGGGTGGTCTGATGAGTCTTCAATGTGCTCGTTCCGCATGAAGTTGATGACCTCAACTGGGGCTAACTATTCTTTAGAATTAACATACGGCTTAAACATTTGCCAATTCACTAAAAAAGGTTATGTACAGTCATTGAGCTCAATAATATCAACACTTCCACTGTTGTGCACATCTATGACAATGTAGGGATCTACCCATTTTGATTTGAGTTTCCCGTGAAAAATCTTTAACAACGCAATAAACAACCACACTTTCTACCCATGGAAAAATTTGTTATGCCTAATGTGTCTATCATGACATCTCTTGACCTTGTCCTTATATATCATACTGTTGTCATACATCTGGTTTCAGATTTCTATTAGCTCATTTAGATTTAAGTCAAAACACAGTGAAAACTCTAATTCATCTTCTTGATCACCCATTCTAATTTGTGAATTAATGCTGCGGGAAAATGGCATGTCTTGCCATATATCATTCTAAAAGGTGAAGTACCGAGTGGAGTCTTGTGTCTATAGGACCATAGAACCTGGTCTAAAAGTTGAGACCGGTTCTTCCTATTAGGATGAACCAAGTTCTGAAGAATACTCTTCACCCCTCTATCAGGAACCTTTGCCATGACACTAGACTGTGGGTATTAAGGATTGACTACTCTATGCTCGAATTTATAGTCCTTAGCTCTCATTTCTCTGTTCACAAGTGGCTGCCCCCATTAGAAATCAGAACTTTTGGAACCTCGAACCTTGCAATGATATGATCCTTGATAAACTTATAAACAATCTTGCTATATGTGGTTCAAGTCGAGATAGACTCCACCCACCTTGACAAATAATCAACCACTAATACGATGTTCCATTGATTTTGGGAAAGGGACCTATAAAATCAATTCCCCATGCATCAAAAACATCTCAAAAATTCATCGTTTGCATGAGAATCTCATCTCTTTGTCCACCAGTCCCACCCATTCTCTGACATATCAGACATGATCGTACAAAATCAATGGCATCTCAATAAAAAAACAGAGTCGGCTAGTAAAATCCACATTGGAGTACCTTGTGTATGGTTCTTTTTCCTGAATGGTGTCCTCTAGCATCAAGTGTATGACACTGTGTGAGGACACTCTAGTATTCCTCCTAAGGAATATACCTTCAGCAGACACAATCTGACCATATAATGTTTCTCTGTAGGATCCAAAACTTTTCTCACGTAGTGAATCACATAGGGTATCCCATATCGCCTTTGTCCAAGCGCAACCCTGACAACAATATCTGATGCATAAGTCATGATCTCGAAGGGAAAAGATCAGTCGGGAGCTTGTAAAATTGGCGATTCACTGATTTTCTTTTTCAGAAGCTCAAAGTCCTCTAGACATTTGTGATCGACAATGAACTCGGTGTCTTTCCCTAAGAGCTCAGTCAATGGGCACACGATCTTTGAAAAATCATGAATAAATCTTCGATAAAATTCGACATGCCTAAGAATGACCGCACTGACCTAACATTGGTTGGCATATCATGTTTCTTGATTACATCCACCTTGGAAGGGTCAACCTCCATTCCTTTTTTGGAGATGACGTTCCCCAACATGATACCCTCTATCACCATGAAGTGACTTTTCTCCTAGGAGTGTACCACATTAACCTCCCTACACCTCTTGTGGACCTAGTCCAAATGTGCTAAACATGTATCAAAAGAACCACCATGGCTCGAGATGTCATCCATGAAGACTTCCATAAAAATGCCCACCATCTCAGCAAATACAGTGATCACACACTGTAAAATGTGCCCGAGGCATTGCAGAGCTTGAATGGCATGTGCCTGAACACGTAAGTGCTGAAAGGACAAGTAAATGCGATCCTTTCTTGGTCCTCAGGAGCTATGGCTATCTAATTGTAACCAGAGTACCCATCAAGAAATAGAAGAACGCTTTCCCTGCAAGTCACTCCAAAATCTGAATAATGAATGACAGAGGAAAGGGATCTTTCTTTGTTCAAAAACTCGGGCACATGTAGTCAACGCAAATGTGCCACAATGTGGGTACTAGTGTCGCTATGTCTACCCTATCCTCGTTGGTGACCATCTAGATTCCTGACTTCTTCGAGACAACATAAGAGGGGCCACCTACTTGGAGTCATAAATAGGATATATAAACCCTGCTTTGCACCATTTCTCAATCTCTTTTTTAACTACTTCCCGGAGATTAGGATTTAGTCTTATTTGAAATTCATGGGAAGGTCTTATGTTATCGTCGATATATATTTATGTGAGTAGAGAGCAGGGTTGAGCCCCATGAGATACGACACTGTCCAGCCAATGGCCTTGCAGTTTCGCTCAAGAACATCAAGTAGTCTATACTCATGTTCTACAGCTAATTTCAAGGTAATGATAACAGGAAATCTCTCTTTGGGTCCTACAAGAAACAAATACATGAGTATAGGAGGAAGCGGTTTCAACTCAGGCAAATCTAAATCATCAATTAGGTCCGGCTGAATGGCATCTGAGTTTGGCTCTGTGTTGGATGATGGTGGATCAATATGTGATGTGCTGGTTGCAAACTCTGATAAAAGGTGAGTCATATCACAGAAGTAGTGTGGTACTTTGGCCAAAGCCGTATCCAACTCGTTATATATGTCCCTTTACAATCCCAAAGAAGATGGGACTGACAGATCCAAAGAGATATCTGAGTCATCAAGGGTATGTGTATATGTGTCTCTTAGTGAATCATGCAATACCTAGCAAATTGCATTGTGCATTGGGTTTTCTCCAGATAAGAGGGTCTAGCTCTATCATGCTAGAGTTTGTTGCCAAAGTCCAGTTGTGCTAATCATCTTGCACTATGCCTCTGAGGATTCTACGTACTCGGTACTAGATTCGGAGTTGGTTCTTTGTCATTTTGTTTTTTTGATATCTAAGTCCACTTCTCCACCTAGAGAACGGAACTTCATTATTCATGTGTCGTAATTGAACATTGCTCCTACGATAGAATGGCCGCTCAAGAATGAACTAAGATTCTCTCCAATGATTAGGGGACTCCATATCAAGGACAGTGAAGTCCACATTGTACTCTTGCCCCTCAACCAAGATAACAACATTCTTCACTTCTCCCTTGAGTCTCTTCATTAATCAATCCTAAATTGGAGTAGATCTGATGATTTCCTAAGTGAACCTAACTTCAATTTTTATATAGTGCTAAGAGAAGAAGGTAGATTAAAGAACAGTTATTTAGAAGAGTGTGTGCAAATGCAATGTCGTCTATACGACTCTCCACACAATGAGCACCCAAGTCTTTCTTTTTACTTGGTAATTGTTGATTCGTGACGCAATGAGTAGTGGCTACTCATAAGACGTGAGTCTGTACATACTGGTCTGGTTTCTTCCTGCGAGTCCTTGTAGGCGTGCATCTAATTTTCAAGTACTTTTAAAATGCAGGATTGTTGGCCACATATTTGTTAAATGGAACCTTAACTGTGATGTTTTCTTGGCAAAATCAGACCTTTTCCGAGTCATCTTGAATGGTTTTTTTTCGATTTGCACTTTCCTCCCATAAAGCAACATGGGAAAGGAATGGAAACGGTAAAGATAGGAGATAAAGAACACGAATCATAAACAAGAACACTATGATTTAATTTATTAGAAATGGAGTTCTTGTTACAATGATCTTTATTCTTCAACTAATCATAAAAATTGAAATCATCTACATCAGGTTGTGAAATACATTAGAAAGGTGAATCAACCACGACTAGAGGTGTAAGGTCCTCTATAGACTCCATTGTGATTTTCCCTTCTCTTGAGCGGGAATCGTTGATATCCTTGGATATGGCGGTGAATCCAGATTTCTTTCTTCTTCATCTTTGAAAGTATCATCCGATTGGACTCCTGAGTCATTTCGCTCCATTTCTCTCGCCCGGTAAGGCATGGTCACGGTCCTTCCGCTCCTAAATCACATAACATTGATATTATCAGATGAAAGGATCCCATGTTGAGATCTAGATGAGTCAGAATGGTATACCTGACCACCATATTAATGAGATTGAGATTTGTTCAAGCTGTTAGGCTTATCTTGAACTTGGGCGGCAATGGTTGTAGTAGGAGCCGTTTGTTCATCTCTCTAACGAGATAAGCAATTTACGTCAACCCAGAGATCCTGAAGTTCATTCCTAAAGGAGCAGATCTCCTTGAGCATATGCTGCTGGATATCAATGGGTTCGATTTAAGAGCTAGATGGTTGTGAGGGCTGCCTTGAAGATTGTCTCTGGGGGTCTAGTACTGCTATCGATATTGTTGGGGTGCCTTCTAGTATTGTGAACCCTACTAGTTTGCCTAATATTGGGCATAGCGGTTGTATGGCTGCTACGGTCTCTGATGTTGGGATGTGGCGTTGTTCTGACTGTGCTACAGAGCGGGTGGGAATGTGGTATTATAGAAGATAGGGGGACATTGGTATAACTAACGATCCCTGTATTTAAATGTCTAGTAGGGTCCTGGATGTACCAAATATCATTTACTTCAACCACACGAGGAGGCTCTTCCTTGATGATCTTGGCTGGTGGTGTGTGAGACTGCTGTAATGATGGGGTGTAGGACTGATCCTAAACCCAAGTCTTAGGTGGCCTTGACATCGGCTACTCCTGGACATGATCTACTTGATAAATAGGACCACCAGATGCAGTCGCGGAAGGTATCCCGATCTTGTATACATTCTCAGTCATCTCCTCCATCTACTTCGGAAACTGGGAGATGCTGTTGTCGATGGCGTTCATCCTTTTGTGAATCTGATCCACTATGACTAGCTTGTCTGTGATGATGCTCGTGTTCGAAATTAGATCCTCTGTTACCTCGACAACATTATGTTTCCCTCCTTTAGATTGTAGTGTGTTGAGGGAATCAATGTATACCCTGTTGGTGATCTGTGAGCAGCTTGTCTCAACCATCTTCTCGAATAACTTCCAGACGGTATCTGCACCTCATGATGTATGTCTGCCTCCACAGGCAATGCTCACTAAACCTTGCATCTCGTAGCAGATATAAGAATAGAGTGACTGGACCAAGATATTATCATACAAAGCATGACACAGACACTTTTGTAATAAATCTTTGAATCTATCCCATGCATCACTGAATGGTTCATGAGGCATTTGAGGGAAGCTAGTGATGCATGTCCTGATCTGATTAGTCCTACTCAAAGGGTATAACGTATTGAAGAACATGTCATTGAATTGATTGTATGTGGTAACCACCACTCCTAGATTCTTCACCCAATAGTTAGATTTGCCTTTCAAGGTGAATGGAAGTGCAGTGAGATGAATGTAGTCATGGCTAAACCTGGGGTGTCTCAGATTAGAGCATAAAACCTCCAAGTACCTTAGGAATGAGTAGGGTTCCTCAATAGCATTTCCACAGAATTATGGCAACAAGTTCAAGAAAGGTTGCTTCAATTCAAAATCAACTTCTGACTCGGGAGTATTCAGATAATTTCTCACTCTATATTGTCCCAGGTTGTATGCCGCATACATTGGTGGTTCACCCCCAATATTTAGCTTGTTAATTTGTTCCCTCTATAAAAGTTGTTGCTGCTCAGATGCAACCAATCTTTCTAATATCATTTGCATCAAGTCTTCATTCTGTTCTTCTTCATTATTTCTTATCTTAGGAGTCGTCTTATTTAAGTTTTCTTCTTATTCTTCACCATCAGAACATGATATATCAGAATCAATAGAGTGGAAAGAATTAGAACAAGAATCATCGAGGTACGAGTCTTCCTCAATGTGATGAGGAGATAGGGAGACGGCCTGGGTCTGACCTCCCTCGAGGAAGAAGAAATAATTATAGGACGAGGATTTATGGGAAGAGTGCCCACGAACCCAAGGTGGTTCGGAGTAAGAGTGTCTCTGAGCCCTTGAGAATGGTAAGTTTGTGGTGGTCAGTGGACGGTTCGCGGAGTCCGAACAAAACTCACCACAATCCTCCATTCTCAATTTCGAGCAGTTCAGAAGAGGATTACAAATCATGAATCAAAACAAGAGTGTGAAGGCACAAGTGTGCGGTATTTGATGATTGATCTTGATCTACGCACTATACAAAAAACAATACAAACCTCAAGTTCACAAACTTACACATTAAAGGCCATAAGAGTCTGACCAATTATCTTGTCAATTTTAATTGGTGATAAAATCAATCTTAAGTCTGTAAGCAAGTTGTTAGGTGCCGAAAATTTTACTAAAGACTGTCTTGAATTCGTACGGCTAGTTGCATCCACTTTCAGCCAGTGTGGGTGTAAGTATTGACCGTAAAATGATTACCCATTTTACTTTAGGACGATGCCAATCGCATTGTCCTTTACCCACTCACTCTGCTAAGGGAGACTGCAATTCCCTCACCGAGAAGTAGCTAGTCATTTTTTTAGAATCAGTAGTCTGAATGAAGATTCTGGAGCTTGGCTCTATCCTAAGTGTTCCTCCCTTAATCGCTTAGAAAGATAAATAAGTCTAAGGATGGGGTTATTCTCCAGCAAAGATTCTTGATTTTATGGGTTAATTAAAGTCATCCTTGTTTAGCAATCCCAATTTTAATTTAGGCGATCACAGAAGAATTAAATGAGCAGAAATACATGTCTTCCATCCAGTCCCAATTTCCTTTAGATCTTACGTGAAAAAACAAGAGGGACAAATAAAGAAAAGCTGATGCACATGAGAAAGAATGATGTATGCTCAGTTAGAAGACTTACAATGATTCCTCACAATCTCCATGTGGGATGCAATACAATAATTGAAAATTATTCTATATGAGATGCAAGCCGACAAAACTGCACCTAGCAGAAAGTTCTATTAGTCGGGAAGAAATTGATTTTTGAATTTTCACTAAATTGAATGATCTGAGGTGCATTTCAATTAAAGTGCATTGAGGTCCTAGGTTCTACGAGCACAAGCAATATAAACACTAGTAGCTCTAATAGTCACATTGCAGGTCCAACCTATAAACCACTTAAGTTGGGCCCCACCCTCACCGGAGAGTGAAACAGGACTGACACACTACAAAGAAAAAATTTCAGTCTTGGTTACACATACGAGATTCCAAACGAAAACTGCTGTAAATGAGTAATTATTACCAATATTTAAATGTTGCTGAAAATAAATCCTAGACTTTACGCTCTCTCACGACTTGACTCAATTTTAACTTTATGCAACTTTTGGCGAACTGTAGAGATGTGTCAATTTCTAGAAAAATCGCTCCAAGTAAACCGGGTACCTCACACAAAAATAAGAGAGAAAATGTAATAGAGTTGACAAAAATAAATAAAAATTAAAATAAAAAAATAAATGCTGAAAAGGAAATAAATGTTGGAAAATAAAAAGGGAAATGTACAGTGGAAAGGTTCGAAGGTCAGACTACCCAAATTTGTGGAAAACCAAACACTGATTTTTCTAGACAAAAACCTAAGTCATTTGCCTCCCCGACAACGGTACTATTTGAGGAATCACTAAGCACCCTGATTAATTTGTCGTTAGTCAGGCAATTAGAGACGAATCAGAAATAATCACAAATTCAATGAATTAATCAATTTTGTTGGATGTGGTTTTATATTTATTTAACGTGGGCAAGTACCGGGGTCGAACTCGAGGAGGCAAAGGAACAACTTAGGTTTAATTCTACCAAATTAGATGTGCGGTTTTTGAGGCATTTTTTTTGTATTTTTAGTGCATAATTTGAATGCAGATGAAAGTGTGGGCCAATTTTAAGGACGAGAAAAGTAATGACAATCAAATGATGTCCAAAATCCAAAAAACTTGGCCAAGATGTGAATTATGCTAAAATGAATGCACTATATTTTTTGGAATTTTCTAATGTAATATGAATCTTTAATGAATTAAATGAGTACAGGTAATGCGATTATCATAAATTAGTTAACTAAATATAAAAACTACATATTTTCAAGGAATAAAATTATCCAAGATATATCACGGTGTGATCTATCTCAGAAAAATCCTAAACCATAAAAATGTTAAGTTTTTTACTTATTAAAAAATAATTACTTAAAATCACAAAATGGTTTTTACAGAAAAATATCCATGCAAATATGATGATTTTTAAGACAAACTTGAATATGAATAAATTTATTAAACATGAATTTTCGACAGTTTTAAAAGCAGTGGTTAATTATTTATGAATTTCATTACATCAACTAGGCAAAATATGTAATTTTCCACAGAAATAATTATTAATAAATAACTAAAGATCACAAAATTAAAATCACATGCCATAATTTCAAGAAATTGTTGTTCTACAATATGCAAATATTCGAATACTAAAAAAATGCAAAAATAGGATTCAAAAAAGTGATCAAAGTCAGGGTTCTAAGTAAAAATACAATATTTTAAATAAAATAAAAACTTTGCATGAGGGCATAGAAGCAAATACCTAGCCCCTGGAGAAAGTCTTGCGCAAAATGCTCAGTAAGTCACATGCACCTCATGTGACCCCTGGGTGGCGGGGTTTGTGGTGGAATAAGGAGGTTCCTCAGGGGGTTGCTTGAAAATGTTCCCTCCAGCATGTGCGTCGCACATGCGGAGCCTCGGGCCTCACGCCCAGGAGAGAAACAGAGTTCGGGCAACCCAGCGAGGCTCCTAAGCGGAGGAAGGCAACTCAAGTAGCGATGAGGTGGGACTTAGGTAAAGAGAGGAGGGCTCCCAGAGGGGGGCCTGGTCGGTGAAGCCCCGTGAGGAAAGCCAAAGCAGCCTTGGGTGACACCCATCCGATGGAGAGGTCGAAGGCGGAAGGTACTCTAGATCCAGGTGACGATGAAGAGGCATCGATGGCAGTCTGCGAAGAGATCTGATGCAAGGAAAAGGGACCTGACGGTGTGGGTCCTCGGATGGAGTAGCATGGACGGGATGAAGGTGTATCGAGTGGAGGAGCATGAAAGGGCGGAGGAGTGGGGCTCCTGATGAAGGTGATGTAGGCGGACAATGGAGGAGGGAAGTGTGGCGGAGTAGTATCGAAGGTGGACGGAGATGGTGAAGGGGTGGAGGAGGAGTACCTGAAGGAGGAGGCTCGATGGCGTGCGACCGGAGTAGGGGCTAACACCGAACGGAGTGAGGCGTTGCGATGAGGTTAAGAACCTCGGATCACGCTAATCGGGGAAGTCTTTGGCAGACGGAGGGTTGTCACTACCTCCGATGGATTCCCTAGAGCTTTTTGGCCATGATGCTGGTCTAGGACAGATGGATTTAGAGAGGGATGGTGATGAGAGTTTTATAGTGAGGAGCGACTGAAGATGGAAAGGTGCTTAATGAGGTAGGGGGCAGTGACATATTCGATGAGAAGGGGATTTCGAGGCAGTGAACTTAGGAAGGAAAGGAGGCAATGACCGTTATAGGAAGGTGGGATCTGAGATTGTAAGAGGAGACTGTGGAATGATCGAGTGGTGGTGTGACAAAAAAGGAAAGACGATGAGAAGACGGAAGGTGGAAGACGCAATGAGGACTGTCCAATCAGCCAAGATCGGGTAGCCCTAGGGATGACACGTGGTGGTGGTTTATATATGAAGGATGAGGGGTGGTCCCAACCATTGGATGGATACCCCTTTGTCCAATGACTGGCAAAAGGAGTAAGTGAGGGAGGAGGTGGTGACACATGGTGACTCCAGGAGTTGTCACGTGTCGAGCTTAGAAAAAGCCTAGAATAAATAAAAAGAAGAATAAAAAAGAAATAATAAGCAACCTTGAATCAATTTTTTTAGAAAAGTTGTTTGTATCAACGAGATCTACAACTTTCAAGAAGAGACCAAAACCAAAATAGGTCATTTACACAAAGTGGTATTTTTGGTGGTACTCTGTGTGCATAGAATACCTGAAATTTGGGGTTTTGTAATTTTTTCCATTTTAAAGTAGGATAAAAATAGGAAAAAAATCATATAAAACAAATATCAAATATTCGCAGATTAATATATTTTTTTGGATTTTTCAAAACTAAGAAAACAAAGGAATAAAACAAAAAGGACTTATTGTACAAACTCTCAACGAAGACTCAGACTCAGTTAATTTTTTTGACTTCAAGCTCATTTTAGATTTAGATTTTTGCACATTTTAATAAATTTTTTGTCCAAGAAAATAATTTAAAAGAAATAAAATAAAAATAGTTAATTATGTACATAAAATGTCAGGTCAAAATCAGCTAGAACACATTATGTACAAAAGAGGCCCCAAACCCTCTTTCACATATGAGCTCTGATTCTTTTGAACTTGGTCTTGTTTTGAAGATATTTGAATGTACATTAGTTCAAAAGTGAGCAGGATTAAATCGGACATTATAAAAGAGAGAGAGAGAGACCAATGTTTTAGTCCAACTGTCTTGAAATTAGGGTTTTGATTTATGAGCCGCTTATTCTGGTTAGTTTTTTTGTATTTTTCATTTATCCTTGTTAGTAGTATGTACACAATGGAGGTACTTTTAGGTCATTTGGATTTAGCATGAATTAATGAGAAATCGTGGAAGTTAACTAGTTTACAGGTGAAATGTGCTTAGATTTCTTGGCTTCTTATTTTATGCAATTATGTATGATAAAATGCAATTCTTGTTTACATATGCATTAATGTTAATAATGAAATATAGGTGATGAAATTCTAGTGAATTTTGGGGTTCTGAGCTTAATTAATGCCTTTTAGAGTGATGAATCATAGATTCATCAATGGGCAAATAAAAGGGCTGGTAAAAAAGATGGTTTTCAAGATCACTAGAACTATATGGTGGAATCTTAAATTAAAGCAATCAAGGTTCATCGATAACATTTTATAATACTTATATTGGGATTGTAATGAAAGAGCAAATAAGATGTGCGAGGCGTTATCATCTAGTATCTGAATGGTAGCTAAAGAGATGTTAGGAGAGTCAAAGGGAGGAGCTCTAAGACAAAAGCATGCTCGGTTGTGGAGTGAAGGGGTACGAGAGAAGTTCAGAGTTTAAAAAGGATGCTTTAAAGCTATTTCTAAGGAAAAAACATAGGAAACTATCAAAAATTACATAATAGTGAGGAAGGAATAAAAGGAAGTTGCAAGTGAAGCTAAGTCAAAAAGTTTTATACAACAATCTCGACTCTAAGGAGGTCTAAAAGGATATATTCAGATTGGCCAAAGCAATAGAAGGAAAGACCAAAGACCTTTCTCAAGTGAGATGCATAAAGGATGATGAAGGACATGTTCTTATTAGTCAGAAGGGTATAGAGACTAGAAGAAAGCAGAATTCCCATAAACTTTTCATTGGGGAAGGAAATAGAGAGATTGCTTACGGAGATCTAGCTAGTAGTGAAAGTTACTTGAATCATGCAAGCTATAGATGAATATAAAGGAAGTAAATAGGCGAGGCTTTGAAGGTTATGAAACCTAGGAAAGGTGTAGGACCTGATGACATTCCTATAGAAATATGGAGAGTTGTAAGTGATTGTGGTTTGACATGACTTACAAACTTATTCAATGTTATTCGGCAAAGTAAGAAAATGTCTAAAGAATGGAGGAGAAGCATCATGGTGCATCTTTATAAGAACAAAGGAGACATAAAAAATTGCCCTAATTATAGAAGTATCAAGTTGATGAGTCATACTATGAAAATTTAGGAATGTGTCATTGAAAGAAGATTAATGCAAGTTTTTAAAGTTAAAGAAAATCAATTAGGATTCATGCCAGATCACTTAACTTTTGAATACATCCACTTGCTAAGGAGAATAATGAAGATTTATAGATCTATAAGGAAGAACTTCCATATGTTTTTTATTGAATTGGAGAAGGCTTATGATTTTGTTCCACGAAAGATATTGTGGAAAGTTTTCGATAAATACAAGTACATGTCCTATACATTAACCTCATAAAGGATATGTATGATAGGGCTTCATCTTGTGTAAGGATCTAGTCTGAGAAGACTGACTATTTTTACATCAACATTGGTCAACATCAAGGTTCATCTTTAAGTCCATTCCTTTTTACTTTGATTATGGACAAGCTTACTAGTCACATCCATGACGAGATAACTTGGTGTAAGTTATTCGTTGATGATATTGTATTGATTGATGAGACTAGATATGGAGTAAATGAGAATCTTAAGGTTTGGAGACATGCATTGGAGACTAAAGTTTTTCGTATAAGTATGGCTAAGATTGAATATATGGAGCACACTTTTTATAGAAGCAATGATGAAAGAATTGGGGTGAATATTGGTGATGATAACATTCAGAAGAAAGATTTTTTAGATAGTTGATATCTATTTTGCAACAAGGCAGGAAAATTGATGGAGATCTTAGTCATAGAATATATGCTAGTTGGCTGAAGTGGGGAGGGGTCTCTACTGTTCTATCTGATAAGGAAATTCCTTTGAAAATGAAAGGAAAGTTTTAAAAAACATACGTGAGATTTTCTATGCTATATAGATACGAATGTTGGCCTGTTAATCACATACATGTGCATAGAATGGAAATAGCAGAAATGAAAATGCTAAGGTGGATGCATGGATATATACGTAATGATCAGATTCAAAATGATGCAATTAGAAGGAATATTGGTGTAGCTCCAATCGAGGATAAGATGAAAGAAAACTACTTAAGGTGATTTGGCCATCTACAAAGAAGGTCAACTAGTGCACCAATTAGGAGATGTGAGTTTTGAGATGTTGAGTCGTATAAGAGAGGGCAAGGAAGGCCCAAGAAGTGTTGGAATGAGACTATCCGAATGGATCTTAAATTTTGGATAAAACTCGAGAATGACCCAAGATAGCTCGAGATTTTTTTTGGATATAAGCTCGAGAATGACCCAAGATTATCTAATTCTCTTTAATTTGATATATTGTGGATACATTTTCAACATTAATATGATCACGAATAAATTTTAAGGGAAGTAGATACTCTACAATTGTTTAATCATTATAAATTCATCTAAATTTATGAAAATTATGGGAAAATAATTTTTTGAAGGTTTTAAGATAAGAAAAAGTTTGGCTTTTTTAATTTATTGGGTTTCATTGAACATTTCTCCTTGAAAAAATTAATCATTGAAATTCATGTTCAGTTTTTAATT
This sequence comes from Ottelia alismoides, assembly GCA_037367405.1. NCBI lineage: Eukaryota > Viridiplantae > Streptophyta > Magnoliopsida > Alismatales > Hydrocharitaceae > Ottelia > Ottelia alismoides. Next base: position 152,402 of record JAZKJV010004651.1, on the reverse strand, counting down.
GGATTAAACTGTAATATCTTCCGAAAACAAAAATATCTCCATGTGCCTTATTGATTACCTGACATTATGTGTTGTGTTTAAGACTTGAGAAACCATCAAAAGGTACTTGTGCATCGCCATTTTTCATTCATCTATATTATTCTACAAAAATATAAAGGCATAATTTCATACCATATTATTAGTTTTGCATAATATTGCATTTTAATCCTCAAAATGGAAAAAGAACAAAAATATTCATCATCGTGTATTGAATTTATCATGCTCAGAAAAATTCCATAAAAATAGTCGTTGTATTCCTAATTGCATCTAGTTTAAAGGAAAATTATCGACTTGATATTTGAGTCTATTTTTTTATTAAAACAATTATTGGAAAATGCTGTAAAAGTTCTCGAAAGCCGCATTCTTACTTGTATTCCTCATTCATTTCTTTTCCAAAAAAAAATTTTGTAAAATAAAAATCATAACAAAATATATAACAAAATATATAACAAAATATATTTGTAAAATTGAATTACTACATTGTCTAAATTGAGAATAAACTCATATTTTTGCCTTCCAGAGTTCAACCTTGAGATTTTTACCAAAGTAAAATAAACAATTCACCACTAGGATTAATTTCAGACATTTTTTCTTGTTTAGTTTCTGATCTACAACTAATTATCCCACTACACTGAATAAACATGATAAATGAAAAGGTTTATCAATGCAGTTCATCAAATGGCATTGTTGTCGGGGAGACATTCAATTTGGGATCGTTGTAGACAACTCAGTGAGTAGGTTCTTCACTTTTAGGGTAGTTTGATCCTCACATTTTAAACGTTTATTTTTTTTATTTTCAATATTTATTTTTCTCTTATTTTTTTTATCTATTTTTACCTCTCTTTGACCATTCTTTTTCTTCTTGTGTGAGGTATCGGTGTACTTGTGTGACGACTTTGGGAACCATCACATCTAAGAAGCACCACAAGCTGAGAATCTGCATATCGATCTGACCTATAAGAGTTGAGAAGATTTTGAATTCTCTTGTATCATGAATGAGCGGTAAGATTTTCCTTTTTGAATTTATTTTTTGTAAAAAATGTAATAATTACTTTTATAGCATTTCCCAGTCATGATCTCATTTGTGTACTCGAATCTAAACACTTAGCTAGTTTTGACCCCATCTGGGTGGTTCAGGCCCATTTTTGGTGGTTGACCTAGTCCTTGGATTGCACATAGCCATTAGAACTACCATGCTTCGTTGTTTGTGCTTGGAGGACTAGGACCACACACTTACATTCAAAGATGCACTAGCTTGAATTCATTTAGCCATTTTATCATTCTCTATAGAAATCCTTATTCTAGTTATGGTTCCTCGTGCATGCATTAGAAATACCTATTTTAGTGAAATTTCAATTCTGCTTTGCATCCTGGAGATTGCGAGAAGGCACTGTAACTATGTCTAACTTTGCATTCATCACCGTTTTCCCGTTGCACGGCATTTTCAATTATCATCTACTCTCTCTCATTAAGAATTAAAGAAAATTGGAATACCCATGTAGACATCATGTGAATCGACTCAAAATAATTACAAAGTAAATTAAGGGGACTGCTAATTCTTTCGATCAAATCAAAATAGAAATAATCGAAGTCATTATTTGTGGGAAAGCAACCACATCATTGCACAAAGGTACATTCAAATTTAAGAGGGTATACACATTATGTTTAGAGGCCAAATCCCTAGACTTGCACCTTAAGTCTCTGAATTCTGAACCTTGGAATCAAGAGTTGTAGGTGTTTTCCTTCGACCTTAGAAATATGTTTTGGTGATATCCTTGTTATATCTCTCTTAGGGCCTAATACAATTACACAACCGACGAACCGCAAAATCTCCTTCTTAATATGTCGTTTTTATCGTAGAATAGGAGACAATTTTGGATCAAACAGAACCACACTTTGGAATATGTGGAATATTTTACTTGGTAAGTGTACCAAAGTCGAACACAGGGACACGATCCTCTAAGTCAATTTATCGGAGATTAATTATTTAATGGAATGATTAAATTCATTTATCTAGTTCTTCTTAATGCAGACATAATGATGCATACAACATAAAAATGGACACAAAATATGATGCATAAAATGACTGATGTGAATAACCATGCACAATATTTATAAAATTATGTATAAATATTGCAAGATAATTATGCACACAAAATGAGAATGCATTTTTTAATTTGATTATATGCGGAATGAATGTGATGTAATATATGAATAAATGTGATGCATGAAATGGATGATCACTATGCATTTTTATTTGGTTTTTCAACTATTAAATATGATACAAGATGCAATGATATATGATGATGCAAGTACAAATATGCATTGGAATAAACAAGCACGCAAAAATATGCCCGTAAATGACAAAATCATGAGCAAGAAGTTAGACCAATTTCATGGTTAATTTATGCATCTAATTTAAAAAATTAATAGGCAAATGAAATTGAAATGATGATCACTTGACACCTTAATTATCTAACACTTAATATACTTGATCATGTGTCAAAAAAAATAGAGCATGATATCTTGTAGAGTATCAAATTAGAAAAACAATGAAATTAAAATCAACTGAATTGGAGATCATATGCTCAAGATATTAAATAAATAGTTTAGGGGCATAATTGAATAAAAACATGCAAAGTAAATTGAGAAAATATCACAAAAAGGTCATATAGGGGTATTTATGCAATTAAGTAAAGCCGACAGGTCATCCTTGCAATTTACCCAAGCACAAAACATGATGCACGCACACCTGGGCAGGACCTTTTTGTAATTTCTGGAAAGCGGTCGGAGTGGACTACAAATTACCCAGCCCGCACGCGTATTGCACGCACACAGGCTAGGCTCGGGAGGAAGGTGAGGCTGGGGCAGAGGCATGGCACCGTTGCATGAGCCTCAGACCACGTAGAGGATGATGACACAAGTTCTGCGAGGGACTAACATAATATCCTCATAGGGTCCGAAGATAAAATGTCATTGAGGCAACCGCTCTCAAGACCACATAGTCAATCAACAATGAACCCACAATGTATAAATCAAAATTTATTATACCCTGTAATAAAATGTACTGTAGACAAGTAAGGTAGGGGTCAAACTCAAGAAACAACGCACGACAATAAAAAATTAGCAAAGAACGATAATAAACGATTCTGGGTTTTTAGGGTATCTTAAATTTCGGTAGGTTTTGAATTTTGGAATTTTTATTTTAGATTTTTAACTGTTTTTCATTTTTATTTTATATTTTCTTTTTCTATGTTTTTTTTAATTTCTTGTTTAAATATATAATATATGAATATATATATAAATATATATATATACAATATAAGTAAATATAATTATAAATACAACTAACAAATACAAAATTAAGTATTTCTTTCTTTATATATTCTTCAATTGTTTTTGTGATTTTTTGATATCTTTGATAATTTTTATATATTTTTACAAAAATACGCCAAAATAAGGATTAACAAATGAGTCTAAATTATTTAAAGATTAAAATAGAAAAAAGTGTCAAAAAATCTTCATAATAATTTTAGTATGTAAAAAACAATATAAAGAAAATTTATAGACATGAATAAATGTTTTTGGGAATTTTGGTGATTTTTTCTATTTTAAAAGTTTTTTTGAGCTTTTTTATTTTTAGCCATTTTCTTTTTCTATTTTAATATTTTTGGTCTAAAGGTATAAAATACTAAATAAACAATATATATGTTTTTTGGAATTTTTCAAAAAGACTTTATATTTTTGGTATTTTTAAAGCTAAATAGGGTCAAAATGTGCTCTTTTTTATTTTTAATAAATAGTTCAAATGCCTAAAATGAAATCCAAAAATATAATGTGAAGGAGTATATTAGCAGACTCTTAACTCTAATTTTTCATAATTTTTGGAGTACAAATGATATTTTTAATAAATAGAAAACAAGTACAAAAATATATGAACTTGCAAGGGTATTTTTGCAATTAAAAATAAAGGTAAGGTAACAGTGCAAATAACCGAAAAAAGTTACAATTAATATTCAAATTTTAAGGACTAAACAGAAATACAAAACCCAAAAGGGTTGCATGCAAAATCGCCACCTTACCTGGGTCATCACGTGAGGTGACATTGCGTGGACCAAAATGTAATATGAGATAAAGATAGGGGTGGAACTGCAATTTTAACCAAAAAAATTCCAGATAATTAAATAAATTACAAGACTAATTTAAAATAAACAAAAATGCAGGGGAAGATGTGCAAAATACCCCCACTAAGTGTGTGATCGGACAATGGAGGGCATGCCACTTATCCACATGGCGAACATCTGATGGCTGGTACCCTTCGCTGATGGAGCGCCGAGATTAGATCTCGGTGCGATTATAACGGTCAAGGGTGCGGGAGATCCAACTCTAGCTGCTGCTTCTAGTGCGACTAGATGGTCAGACGGCTTCAAGCACAGCTGGAAGAACTGGGATGAACAACATGAAGGGCTCACTTCGATCAGGTCTCATGGGCTACTCCAACCACCTGGGCGGCTTACAGATGGTTCAACGTAATGCCAAGGCTCCTCCATGTTAGCTGAGGGTCTTAGAATGACTAGAGGAGGTCCGACGAGGGCTGGCAGCGGTCAAGTCTTGGTGTTGCTAAAATACCACCGAGGTCTCCTACATAGGTGTATTCTTGCTTCATTTTTTACAATAGATCGTTAAGGACAAAAATGCAAAGCTCTGGGGAGCTTCAGGAGGTAAAGGCAAGGTGGCAAGGTGTCGGGTGACGTTCTCCAGCGAACGACGGAGATGGGAGATCGTATATCTGGATCCGTGCATGATCCAGTTGAGTAAAGGTGTGTGGGGTGATCAAAAGATGTAGGGGAAAGAGATGGAGGCGATAGGTGCGACGGAGGTAGCTACAAATGATGGGAACAACGATAGAGCTGGAGCTCCAATGAAGATGAAATATTTTAATTGACAAAAATAAAGATCAAAGAAAATAAACAGTAGCCCTACACTACTGCTATGATAACAAACAAAAAAGACAAGGAAAGAAGAAGAAAGCTCATAGGAGCACACTTGGAGCGAGCTTCAGACGGAGGAGCACCGGTGAATTGGATCACCTCGATTCGAGACCCAACAAGACCCCTGAGATGCTGATCAACCTCCTTCTATCATCGATAAGGGGAATCGAAGCTAAAACCTAGGGTTTATGATCAAAAGAAGGATCAAGAACGAATGGGGGCATGAGGCGAAACTTTATATAGGCGAGGTATGACTAGGGTGATGGGCTCGACTCAGTAGCCCTTCGTCCAAGGAATCATCATATCGTGAAAGAACATGGATTGTGGTGCAAAAGTCAAAAGGCATCAATCTAGAAGGGTGTAATGACCGGGCTCCAAAAATCAGGGAAAATGAGGTGGCATGTGACCCGGTGCAGAGGACATTGGGGGGCGAGGAGTTGACCGAGGTCTGCTCGGACTCGCACCCCATTGATTCTTGTAGATGCACTAGAGAACAAAATAGGCTAGAAAAATGCAAATAAATTAAATAAAATATTATATGATTTTATTAATTTTGGTTAAAATATAAAAAAAATATTTATTATTTTATGTAGTATGCTGTTATGATTTATTTCTTTAACTTAATTTATTACAAGTTACTATTTGAGGGTTCCTTCTTAGGTACATTTACCTATATATTAGGTCTTTTGTTTTTATTTTGTATTTTTGTTTTTATTATTTTGTATACATATTTTCTAAATTTAAACTTATTTAAAAATAAATATATTTTTATTTTATTTTTCAGATGTATTTTGTACACTAAAATAAATGAGGGTGTTAATTATATTGGTATAAGTATAATATTTTCATTTACGTATTTTTATATACTTATTTATTTTAGTATTTTATTTATGGTTTTATTCTATTATAAATAAGTAAATATATTATAATAGTATTTTCAACATTATGAAAAATATAAATTTCTAAAAATTATATAGAATAAATAAAATTAATATATATTCAGGTATGAAGTACAACCGGGGTCCAAAACATAACTTTACATCTTAATTCCAAATTAAATGAAATCAACGTTTTCAAATAGCTTATTAAAAGTTAAAGTAAAAGTGGTTTTGGTGCATTTTGAGTTCAAATGGAGAAGATATGGGTCTGGGAAGTTTAGGTTTTGACTTTTATTCTGAATATAAAAAGAACATTATGTATTATTTTTGTGTGAAATAATTTTTTTGTATTTTTCCATGTATTTATATCTACAATTTTCATGTACAAAGTTTCTTTATTTGAGGTATAAATAATAAAGAATAAAATGGGAACCGAAAATCAATATTGGAGGGTAAAAATTAGGATTTTATTGGTGATTTTTGGCTCTTATCTCCCCATACTTTATTCCTTGTCGACCCTCATAAAGATGCCTAGGTCTTGGGGTTTAGGGTCACAAAATACATTTGGTATTTTATTTCTTTTTCTCTTTTTTTCTTCATTCTTTTATTTTTGCTTTAAACAATGTATTTTATAAAATATTTATACAATAAATAGTAAATGTTAATTTATGCAAAATAACATTGTTTACATGCATTTAGCTAGGGTTTAAATGCCAAAATGAAAGAATAAATGTGATGATGGAGTTTCATCTTCGATCTGAGGTGCTTCAAGTGGGGATAAGCCCCACTGAACCTCCGAGCTTTGGCGTTGCTACGTGGTTTCATCATAGACATTGGATGGTTGCTGGAGAGGCACCATCCAACGACACGTTTACGCTATGGCTGCAGTCCTCTATTGCTAAGGGAGACGCACGATTGAAGCATCAGCAAGTATGCCAGAGCTCCACCGCCTTCGTCAAAACTCGTGGAAGATCCGAAGAACTCTAGGAGGGTCTGGCTATGAAGGATGACGGGCGGAGGAGTCTCAGGGCTGGCTGGAAGACGATGCCGATGAAGTGTCACATGGGGTGGATCTCAAGAATGTAGCTTTGCCAAAAGACTAGCGATTAAAGAGTTCTTACAAATTTGTTAGCGAGGATGTATAGCTGGAGTGAGGGGAAAATGTATGGTGGGATATAGGGTGGAGAAAGGGGTGCTCAGAGTGGAATCTCCTCCACCTCCAGCAAAGGAGATGGCAAGGAGTGGGGGAGGTAGTGTAGGAAGGAGGAGGATGGTTTGGACCATCAACGAAGGTAAGGGTCGTCCGGTGAGGAGAATGGTGAGGTTAATCAATGACGAGGACGAGTGTCCAAATCATAAAAAAATATAGAAAAAATAGAGAAAAATAAGGGAGAAAGAGTACCTAGTCGAATATGTAACTTGGGCGGAGTTAGGCTTGGACTGAGGCTCTGTTGGAGACTCGAGGTCGTCGCTCGACGTGATCGATTGGAGAACAGAGCTCAATAGTGGCGGAGCCACCATGACTTGGATATGGAAACCAAGGGTTTACACCTCAGCACAGAGGGTGTCTTGACTCGGATGAAGGCAAAAATCGAGGGGTCAAAAATGAGCCTCACAAGGTGAGGACTCAGTCGATGTGATGATTCGTCAACAACATCATTCAATCAACTATTAACCTACTCAGATAATCTAGCAATTAAGATCAAGAGTTAAATTTTATTATACCCTACGAAATGTGTATAGCGACAAGCAAGTAGGGGTCGAACTCAAGAAGCAATGGTGTAGAGCAATATAAGATAGAAAATAAACACATGGATTTGCCTTTCAACACAACCAAATTTAGGCGTTTTGCGAGTTTTTGGATTTTTTATTTAATTAATCATTTCGCAAATGTTTTTGGAATTTTGATTTCTAAAAATAAAATAAAATAAAAAGAAGATGGGATTATATATAGATAATAGAAATTATGCTAATGTATATAAATAGATATATACACAAGGAAAAAATAGGTAAAAATATGCCAAAATTCAGAGAAAACATCTTTTGATGTATTTTATGTTTTTCTACTATTTTTTTATTTTTGAAGAGTTTTTGCAAATTTGTTGGATTATCAATTAGAATAAAAAGTCAAAATAGTGCACAATTAAACCAACAAAATTATTTTTGAGTTTAAAAATAGCAAACTACCTCATAAAATCCCACAATAGTTTTTTATGAGATACCTGAAAATATAAAATCCAGAATAGAGAAAATATTTTTGGATGTTTTATGAATTTTTGAGAATGTTTACAAGACTTTGAGTGTTTTGAGATTTTTAGGGATTTTCTTTTATATTTTTGTTTGATTTTTGGTCCGATGACAAAACAACTAAAAATAGACAAAAGAACTCAATTTTGTTGATTTTTTTCAAGACATTAATTTTTTTTTTGGATTTTTAGTCGACAAATCATGAATAAATTTACAAAAAACTATTTTAAATAAATAGCAAATAGTTTTAAAACACCCCACGAAAAATATATGTGATGAAGTGATATATATGGTATTTAAATTAATTTTCTAAGAATTTAGTGAATCACGACTATTATTAATTATGCAAATACAACAAAGAGAAAATACGTACAAACAAGGGTGTAAGTGCAAATATGTGAAAGTTATCTTCGATTCTCGAACCCCTCAAGCAATATGTAGGTTATTTATGCAAATAACCCACTAAAATAAAATATTTGTGCTTGATAAGGTCCAACTTGCATTTTTTAAGGCTTCCAGGGACAATCGTGCAAATTTTCCAGAAAATATCACACTTAATATTAAAAAATCTCAACTAAACAACAATAAGAGAAACCCACGAGGGGTCGGTTGCAATTTCTCCAAGGTCTATCGGCTAAATTGGCAGAGGACTAAAGTGCAAATAATGAAAAGTTCGAGGTTCAATGCATAAATATTATGCAAACTTTAAAGCTACAAAAGAAAGTTTGAGCATCAAAATGAAAATAAAAAATGCACGAGGGGTGATCTCCAAAATACCCTTATATCGTGCGGAAGGGGACGATCCATGCTGCTTTACTAATCCGCGTGGCATGCATCCCACTGCCCAATACCGCTTCGAGACATAGCGGATGAGATCAGAAGGAGGTCTTTGATCCAAGGGCTGACATGATGGCGCATCCGACGGTAGGGATTTAATCTAGCACGATGTTCTTCATCGAACGGTTACGGAACAAGGAGGAGGAATAGATGAAGAACTCATCCTGGGAAGACTTTGACCGGAAAAATCTCCTTGATCCAAGCTTCTCCTTTGCTGCAGATGGGTTCCTTGTGATCTTGACATGATTCTGCATTGAGTGATGGTATCCAAGTGGCACGAGGGTGTCAAGTGAAGCAAGGTAGAGCGGCTCGCTTGGGAGACACTCCTGCAACTCGATGGGGATCAAAGAGGCCCATTTAATAGTCTTTACGTACAAAAAATGGGGAGCGAGCAACAAGTGAAGCTCAAACGATCTTCTGGTGGAGGAATGAGTGAGGGGTGTGTGATATGGCATCCCTCTAGCGAACAACGGAGAAGGAGGAACAGATCGCTTGATTCATGCATGATCAAGATGAGTGAGGATGCGTGAGTTGTTATGGAGATGGAGTGGAAGACGGTGAAGGTATCAGGTGAGGCGGAGGGTGTCTGTCGTAGCTAGAATTGAGCAGGGGAGCTGTGCCACAACATCCGATGAATTTTAAGTTTCTCAAAATAAATGACAGGATCAAAAGAAATGAATACCAATACTTAACTATTGCTATATTTACGTATAGAAAGGACAAGAAAAGGATGAAGAAACTCACCAGAGCACCACTCTTAAGCAAAGCTCAGGCTGTGATGCCAGGAGAGCTAGACCTCCTCGATTTAATGCTCAATTGGTTCCCAAAGTAGCTGATATTAGTCCTGATGTCACCAGGATGGTGTCTCGAGACTTAGTTTTAAGGCAAAGAGGTGGAAGAGGTATTGAAGGTCAAAGGTTGGCGGAGGTGATATTATATACAGAGGACTTTTGGATCGAGACAAACACGCAACACAGAGGGTCTTTGATCGAGGAAACATGTTCGCGTGCAAGTCTTATCATCGAGGAAGAAAACTCATGAAGAGTGTGATCTAAAATGGTGAAATAATCGAGCAAGAGAAGGTTGTGAAAACAGTGTCAAATGCTATGACGTGCATTAGAGCCCAAAGGAGTGGAGAGTTGATCATGGTTAATTGGGGCTACGCCATGATTGGTCCACATCAGACCACTACCCGACAAAATACAATTCTAAAGAATTAATAAATCAAAATAAAATCGAAAATGGTTTTATTTTTGAAAATCTATAAATATGAAATATTTTTATTATTTCATGTAGTATTTAATTATGATTTTTTATATATTTTTATGAGCTTATTTATTATAAGTTCATTCATAGGATTATATATATATATTCAACTATGTTTTGTACATTTTATTTTTATTTTGTACATTTTATTTAATTTTTTTAGTTTCTTATTTTATATATTTATAACTTTTTTATATACATAAATGTATTTTTATTATACTTTTATGACTTGTTTTGTACACCTAAATAAATAAGGGTATTAAATATACATGTATAAGTATATGTATTTTATCTATACATTTTGTATACATATTTTATTTTTGTGATTTATTTTTAGTTTTATTCTATTTTAATATACTATAAATAATATTTACAAAATTATAAAAATATAAAATTATAAAAATAACAAAGAATAAATAAAATGAATTTTTAATATAGGTAAACTATACAATAGGGTTTAAAACCTAACTCTCACACCTTAACTCCAACAAATATGAAACACATTCATTAAATAGCTTAATAACAAGTTATATACAATTAGGCGATTTTGGTACATTTTGAATTCTTAGTTAGGAGATATGGGTCTAGGAAATTGGAATTTTGGCTTTTTTTTATAGTATAAAATGAAAACAGTATATTATTTTTATATGAAATCAATTTTGTATTTTTATATGTATTTTTATCTACAACTTTCATGTACAAAGTTTCTTTATTTGAGGAATACAAAATATAAAAATAAATGTAGTCCCAAAAATGAATTAATGATGAATAAATAAATAGGGTTTTTATTGAGTTTATTGGCCCTTATCTCCCCCTACATTATTCCTTGTTGAGCTAGTCATCAGGATGCCTAGGTCTCGGGGTTTAGGGTCATAAAATACCTTTGGTATTTTATTCTTTTTCTTTCTCTTTTTTATTCTATAATTTTTGCATAAAAACATGTATTTTAACACATTAAATGGAACAATCAATGAATGTTAATTTGTAAAAAATAATGCTAATTACATGCAGTAGTTAAGGTAAAATGATATAATAAAGGTGATGAAATGGAGATTCATTAAGCCCCTGATCCTCCTCCACTCTATCCTTGGAGGGATGAGAGGGCATTGCCCTTGGACTTAGAATGGTAGATGACTGATATCTGTTGTGGAGGGGAGGGTTTTATCGGTGGATCTCATGCGTTACATGATGGTGGAGGGGCGATTTGTAGCGGTCGATATTGCCCGTACAAATATGATCGAGGAGTTGTGAAGGTTGTGTGAGGATTGCAGAAGTTAGGGTGATGTGAAGGTGGCTTTAGTTCAAAGATTGGAGGCGTGGGTGATTAGGGTACATGGGAGAATGTGAAAGGGGCGACGAGGCATAACGGTCGTCGCAGGAAGTGGAAGTCGAATTCTCCACTGTTGGATCTGGAGATCTAATGGTCAAGGATGAGGCATGAGGCGAGGACTTGGATCGGATCGGAGGATCTAATTTAATGGTGGTAGTTGAAGCACAGAGGGATAGCTGAGACAGAGCAGGGGGTTTCTTCCCAAGTCTATGGTGAGTAAGCATGATGTGGAGTGTGCTTGACAGTAGGATTTGAAGTGATCCTCTAGTTGGGATGAAGGCAAGCTTGGGTGGTGTGGATGTGCGAATGGGGAGCTGATCCGATGGTTGTGGGAAAGGCGGAGAAGGGTAAATGAGATGGCGTCTGGGCAGGAGGATTAAATGGTTGAGAAGGCAGCAGGTGGCGCGAAGAGGAGTGGGTCGCGTGGCAGCTCCAGGGAGCGCCACGTGGTCCAATCAATTTATTTAGAAAAAAATGCATAGAAATTTGAAAAGAAATAGAAGGACACAAAAAAGTCAAAATATGAAAGTTGTAGATCTCGAGGAGATCTACAAGTTTCATGTTGGACAAAAAGCCAAAATATATTAAATAAACAAGAGAAAATTTTGGAAAGTATTTTTAATGAATAAAAACACTACATTTTAGTTTTTTTGTGATTTTTATCCTCTTAATTTCTTTTTAAAACCAAAGTAAATATCTACAATATTTAATCTATTTTATTTTGGAATTTTTAATTGGAATTAAAATAAAAAATAAAAAAATAAAGGGGGTTAATATATATACAATAATTAGGGATATTTACAGGAAGAGGGTCAATTGTTAATAAAGAGGATTTAATGAAGATTTTTATCGAATTGCCCATGCTCAAAGGATAATTAAGGAGTATAGTGATGATTATTTAGAGATTCATCACCCCCTATACTTAAACTTTTCTCATCTTCAAGCATTTAAAGAATGAAAGAGCCAGATTAATTCCTGATAGTGCATGTGAATTTTCAAGGCTTAATTCATAAAAGACCCTTAATTTGATTGATCCTAAAATTCTGAGCTCAACCATGCTCTAGTAAAATGGAATCCAACTTCTCTAATTTCCAGACTCTCTGTTTATACATATAATGTAAAGATATGACAATTAGTGTACTACAATTATGAGAGTAAGGTCGAGATGTCACCCATGATCCCAGTCCAGGAGATTATCCTCTAGACCTTATCTTGAACACTAAGGAATAAGTCATTTTTTACGTTCATTCCACCTTCTCATTAGTTTGCTAGACTTGAAAATGTATATGGAAGTCCAGATTAGGGAGGGCATGGGTTTGTGAATTTTCTTCTCACCCTCACATTGGAACAAGGGTCCTCTCGAGTGCCTTATTACTCAACACATGTATTTTTTGTTGTTAACCAATGTGTCCGTCAAGAGAGCTCGGAGTCATCTGCACTTTTTTTCTTGGGATTACATCGGGATGTGTCTCTTTTGAGTATCTAAGATACATTTGACACCTATCCTTGTATCACTATACGATACAGATCCCTTTCTGGATGCTATCCCGACTCCTTGGTCCTAATAGCTTTGGTCCAAGTGGACTCTTTGAAATGGTTGGGAGTGCTCGCCTTGGTGGAAGCTCTTTAAAATTGACCTTGTATTTGAGAATTCTTTTTCGTTCAACATTTTCTTTCTTTTCTTTTTTAGGCTAAATCCACTGCTTTCACCAAGTTGGCGCACACTGATCAACAAGTTATTCAGTTTCATCACACCCTAGCACATAGGTCAATATCAAAAGATAGCATGTGAACTTGTTTGCATACTGGCTAGGGTTTGCTGACTCTCAGGTTTCATGAAGCCTTCATTGACTTTATCTCATTCTCAACATCATTAGATCGGGTCTAGACTCAAATATTCAGTCCCAGTCTCCCATGTGAAATCTCAACTCATCTCATCATTCATGCAGTTGTGAAAGTAATATGCTGATCATATTGTTAGAAGGTAGAGATTAAGAGTGCAATATAGCGCTCATATCTTTCAAACTATGGAAGTGTGGATTATTAAGTCTCAAACCCTAATGACTAAGTCTAGTTAACTCAGACTCTCAAGACCTCAAAAACCAAGTGTCCTCAAATACTCAAGTAATGAGTGATAGTGAATGTGTCAAGGATACATCAATTCCAAAGTTAATGAATTTTTGTGATTTTAGAATTTTGCAAATTTTATGGAATAATTATTTGTTTTTTTTTCTTTAGAGAAATAATGACTGGACCAAGCTCATATGAATAGTTGCATCCTCTTCTAGCCAGTATGGATGTATGTACGAATTTTTAGATGGCTACTCACACTACTTCAAGATATGTCATTTGCATTGTCTTTAACAACACACTCTGCTAAGGGAGGTTGTAGTTCCCTCACTGAGAAGTAGCTACTCAATTTTTAAGCTTAGTAGTCAGAATCATTGCTAAAGAAAAGTGTTTAATTTTTCAGTTTTTTTATGGAATTTTGAATAAGGTTAGAAGGTGATGAATCTATGATTCATCATCTTTATTCATTTATTTTAGCTTAAAATCCCTTATAAAATACTTGCATAAAATACTAATTCCATATTCTTACTAACTTGCATCTGTGTGTAAATATTGTGCACTTCATACTAATTTTAACCTAAAATAAATAAATAAATAAAGGGAAAATAAATAAAAGAAAATAAAAAATGGAAGGTTGTATATATGTAAGAGATACAGGTTGACCCGAACCCCGAGAGAAGGTCAAGACTTGACCAGATCGACCAGGAATAAAGTAGGGGGAGATAGGATCCTCAAGAAGAATATCCAACAAAAATTGTGTGTGTTGTTTTAAATACGTCTCACTTATTTTGTATATCTATATAAAACTGACACTAATTTATTTGTGCCTTAATTGACCTCAAATCAAATAATTTTCAAAACAAAAGTTGTAAATAAAAATGTGTTCTAATTAATAAAAATAATTGCACAATTAAATCATGTACAGAATAAAAGTAGCCACACTCGAAAAAGCCACTAAGCACTAATTGAAAGACCAATTCCGGTTACATATGAGTTCAAATTGAATCAATCTAACTTCCATTGGATTCGAAATTAAATTATCTTTAAAATGGCTATATCTTCATTATTTTTTGGAGCAACGGTTGAAAAGTCGGTTTTCTGGGGTGGTTTGTGCAATTCTCCCATGTATTTTGTAAATATTGTATTTGTATATATTTGTAAATTATTCTTACTAATTATTTAAAATTAAAAATAAAATAAAATTTTTTAAAAAGGCTAATTTCCTCATTTACCCTTGTATATAATGTCATATATGCATATAGTATATGTATATAGTTGCTATTTTTATTTAACCTCCATAAAAAAATAAAAAATAAAATTTTTTAATTCAAATAAATAAAGTGACAAAAATTCAAAAAAATTAGATAATTATGTAAATACTTTTATCTCTTTTCATTTTTACCTCTTTTCAAATTTCATCTCTCTTATCTCTTTCACCAAAACATTCAAAAATTCATTTCAATTTTCATTTCTCTTTCACCAAAAAAAATTCAAAAATTCATTTCAATTTTCATCTCCCTTTATCCAAAAAATTCAAAAATTCAAATTTCATTTTATCTTTTCTATTTATATGGCTCCTTCTCCCTCATTTCAACTTGATCAATCTTTAGAGAGAGGAGCCTGATCTCCGAGAGGAAATTTCATCGAGAAAGTTGCCTAGTCTCCAAGACGTCCGGTGACAGCGAGTCGGCCCTGTCGAGGCGATCACGGTCCTTTTCCGCTCCTAAGGTGAGATCCGCATTTTTCTTCTTATTTTTATCTAGGTTAATCGTAGTTTATTTCTTGTATTTTTATCTCGTTGTCATTTTTTGTTTATCTAGATCTTAAAATCCATCACGTTTTTTATTTGCCATCGATCTCGAGTTTTCATCTCATACTCTCGATCTCCACGCGTTCTACTCTATCGTCCACAATCTCTCAACTCCGACCGCGTACGGTGGCTGAAGATCGGAATCGAATCCCTCATTTCCGCCGAATCTCCATTAATTTTTTCAATTTGTAAATAAATAAAATTGTTTCTTTTTTCTCTAACGTTTGTTTTGCAGGATTATTAAAAAACAAAAATAAAATAAAAATAAAAAAAGAGAGTTTCTATATCCTTTTTCTTTCCTGTTTTTCGGATTTACAAAAAATAAAAAATACTACAGTTTATCAGTTCTATACAAAAATAAAAACTAAAAAATAAACAAAAGGGACAGCTGCCCCCAGGACCCGACGCCCCTCCTCCAAGGCCGCGCCGACCCGCCCGTCCTCCGTCAAGGGCGGCAGCGCCGCCCACAGCCCCGCGACCCTCCAGCACATCGACGACCTGACCCTCGCATGTAACCACCTCGCGAGGCGACACGGTTCGCTCCCATTGGCCACCACCGCCGCCTCCCATCCGCCGCACCCTCCGTCCAACGCGCGCGCATGTCCAGACCAGCGACCCCCAGTGCGGCCCACCGCCGCGACGCATCTCCCTCCTGCACAACGCCACCCAACGCCGTGAAGATGCAGCCCCGTCCAGAGGCCCGCACTCCTTCGTCCGCATCTCGTCCCCCATGCCCATCGAGCTCGTCTGCCGCCTACAACCCTCATCGTCGTAGGCGTGCCACCACGCCATCCGGCCCCGCTCCTCCTTGCCGCATACCGCACCGCCATCGAAGAAGAAGTGGGCGGCGACCCTTGCCTCTCCCCCTGTCTTGTGCAAAAAGCAACGAAATCCCTAGGGAGGGCTCTTTAGAATTAAAAAAGAAGAAGATATTTGGCAAATTTGCATCTTCAGCCCCTGGAACTTCCGAAAATTACGAATAAGCCCCCGCCAACTCCGCAAGCACATGCTCGGTACATGCATACTGGGTAATTTACATTTTGTGTTCTCTATTTGATTTCTATTTTTATTTTCAGTGCAAAAGTTTTTGAAATTACATTTTAGTCCCTAAACTGCAGAACGATAATTTCTTTTCTCTATTTGAATGAAATAAATGTTATTTGTGATATAAAAATTATGCAAAAATTATGTTATGCTCCTGATGTGATTATCTTCTTAGCAATAAATTTTTCATTGCATTTTGCCTTCATTTATTATTATTAAAAATAAAAAACATGTCATTTTTCCATGTTTAAAATTCCAAAATTCATAAAAATTCAAATATTGTTCCAAAAATTCCAAAAAAATAGGGTAGTTTTATTCATTGTTTTTTAATTTCTGACCAATTTTCATGCATTATTTCTTTAAAAAAACAAAAAAATTTGAAAAATATCAAAAATATTATACAAATCATAGAAAATTCTACAAAAATCTAAAAATTGTGATTTCAGTTTTTATTTGTAGATAATTGCTTCTAGTTTGTCTTAAAAATAATTGTCAGGAGTTTTGGGTATTTAAAAATTTTTAAGTTGCAAACTACTCCTGGTTGTGCACATTTTCGTATTTTCTCTGTGTTTGAATTTTAGAAAAAACATAAAAACATCTGAAAACTCCCATAAAATCTAAAAAATATTTCAAAACTTTTAAAACCCAAAAATATTTTCTTTGGATTATTTTAAACATATTTGATAAATTGAAAAAAATTTGCAAAAAGAGTTGGTGTGCATATTTCTTGTGCTTGTCATTATTGTTCGTTATTTTTTAAAATTAAAAAATAGAAAAAAATAATAATAAATTTTGAAAGAATAAAAAAATCACAAAAACCAAGGATAGTTGTTCTTTGAGATTCTTGTTTTTCTCCTAAATTATTCTTGATTAATTGAATAACCCTCGGGATTTGTAGCCTCCCTGAGTTCGACACTGTCTGCTATACAGGTGAATAAGTAGCAAACAAAATATTTTTTACTTGTCACATGATTTTTTGGGGATAGCAACGACTTGTTTACCATTAATTTATTCCGTCCTCGAGAAAAATGTGCTCAACAGAAGGACATAGATTAGTCTCATTTAATCCTTTTTTTGAAAGAATTTTGAAAATATTTTCCAAACCATGTCAAATAATATATACATTTTCCAAACATTTTTCAAAACATTGTCAAACATTTTTCAAAACAATGTCATACAATTAAGAAAATTTTTCAAAGCCTTTACAAACAATTTTATGAAAATCAGATCACAAAATAATATATAGTAGCCCCAAGAGTTTTCAAAAAATTCCTAAAATTTTGAATTATGAGCTATGGCTGAAGTATATATGAAGTATATATGGTACATTCCCTATACTTATCTTTTGCTATGTCCTCATAGCACATAGTTATATGAAGCCATAGCTCATGCCAAAATATAGAAGAGCATATCGGGAACTAACTCGGGATCAAATGAGTAAATAAGGTGACAGGGGTTCGAGTCCCCCCTATACTTAGGTTGGGAATAGCCAAAGTAGAGAGTATGCAATGAGGATGAAGGGACCCAAGGTGAATATTCATAGAATGTACAAGGTTCCCCCTATACTTAGGCCGAAGAGTAGCCTAAGTATTTGTATGAGGAATTAAGTATGGGGAACTAGGGATTAGTTAGGTTAGAGGGGGAGTGGATTTAAAAAGATGAATGAATCTGTGGAGATGGGGGTGAAGCAACTAGGGTTACGGGAGGGTTGGGTGGAAACATATTCAGGCTGAACCAAGCAACCAATAATACCCATGATTTCGTCAACTTCACACGTGAGGGCTATAAAGGTTTGGACAAATTTATCTTGTCTGTTTTCATCCAAATTTCTAGTCCATTATGCAGGGTTTAAAGAAAGTTTTGGGCACTATCCTAAGGATACATCCTAGCCTCTCAACATTCAATCTTGATCTGCATACAATTAGGGTATTGATTTCCCATAATACAAGGTTCATTTTATTCCATATATTTTTGTCAGCATGCATTAACAATCCCAATTTTATGCTTAGGATATTACTGTATTAATGTGAGCACGGATGAAGCATTCATTACCCAAGCAGTCAATCCCAATTTCCTTTAATATCCTAAGTGATAAATCAATGGGAAGATCGAGAAAACGGTGCATTCGCGAAAACCATGATGCATGCTTGAGAGAGAACTTACAGCGTCTCCAACAATCTCCATGCACATGCAAGACTATATTAAATTTTACACTACATGCATGCAAGTAGAGTGAAACTACACCTAAACATGATACTATTAACGGGAAGAATTTAAGTAATTTTGGCTAAATAGATTTATGTTTATACGTGACTCACCGAGTCAAGTAGTAGAAGTGAATTCTCCTCTATCCTTATTTACGTATGTCCTAACCTACGAATCGAGCACATGATATTCGAAGGGAAGATTGGAAAGCTGTGTGCCTAACCCTAAGTTCGAACACTCAAGTGAAGCCCCATCCG
Organism: Ottelia alismoides; assembly: GCA_037367405.1. Taxonomy (NCBI): domain Eukaryota; kingdom Viridiplantae; phylum Streptophyta; class Magnoliopsida; order Alismatales; family Hydrocharitaceae; genus Ottelia; species Ottelia alismoides. The sequence goes on along the minus strand of JAZKJV010004651.1, from coordinate 133,428 downwards.
GACTAGGGAGAAAAAAACTCCACACAACAAATGCAAATGTCCAAGTCCATGTACACACATGAGCCCTCGAACGAAGATCGCTGGAAATGCAATTGTTACAAATATGCACAAAATTATAATGAAATGATTTGATAATTAAAATCCTCAAAATCTTTATAATTTTCTTCTACGACTCCTTGCAACAAGAGTTTCCAACTCCATGCCTCCATGTTGATCGAGTATCCTCCATCTCCATAGGCCTTGCCACAAAAGGAAAATGTCAACAAAAATATAAAGAGATTTAATCAACAAGAAATGATGCAAATACAATAAGAAGACCTTTGTTTTTGAAAATAATCAACTCAAAATAATAAATAAAAAATAAATAAATAAGTAAGGATGAGTAGTGTCCCCGGCAACAATGCCATTTGATGAACCGCAAAATCGCCTACTTAATATGTCATTTTTATCGTATCAGAGGAAATGAATTTGGATCTAATAGAAACACACTTTGGAATATGCAGAACACTTTACTTGGTAAATGTACTTAGTCGAACACATGGACACAAGCCTCCAAGTCAATGAGTCGAATATTAATGGTTTAATTGAGCGATTAAATTCATCGATCTATGTCTTTTTATGAGTACATAATGATGCATACTACACAAAAATGCACATAAACTATGATGCATAAAATGAATGATGTGAATAATCATGCACAATATTGATAAAATGATGCATACATAATGCAAGACAATAATGCACATAGAATGAGAATGCATTTTTTAATTTGATTATATGTAGAATGAATGTAATGCAATATGAAAAGAAATGTGATGCATGGAATGAATGATCACTATGCATTTTTATTTGGTTTTTTAGCAATTAAAGATGATGCAAGATGTAATCATATGTGATGATGCAAGCTTAGATATGCATTGGAATAAACAAGCATGCAGAAAATATGTCCTTTATGATCAAAATGATGGGAAAGAAGTTTAAGTAGTTTTACTGCTAATTTATTCATAAATTGAAACAATTAATAGGCAAATGGAATTGAAATGATGATCACTTGACACCTTACATATCTAACATTTATCCTATTGTATTAGTTATCAAAATATGAAATAGAGTATGCCATCCTGTAGAGCATCAAATTAGCAAAACAATGAAATTGAAATCAACTGAATTGAAGATCATATACTCAAGAAATTAAATATAGAGTCTAGGGGCATAATTGAAAGAAAACATGTGAAATAAATTGAGAAAATATTACAAAAAGGACCCTAAAGGGTCATTTATGCAATTAGTAAATTCGATGAAATGCCCTTGCAAATTACCCAGGCACGACACGCGAGGGATGCACGCCTAGGCAAGACCTTTTTACAAATTCTAGAAAGCATCGGGAGTGGACGGCTAATTACCCAACCTGCATGCATGTTGCACGCATGTGGGCTAGGCTCAGGAAGAAGGTGAGGCTTGGACAGAGGCATGCGTTGTTGCTAGAGCCTTTGTCCACGTGGCAACCTAAGGTACTTTAGGCGAGGCTCGATCCCACCGATGCTCCGAGCGTCGGCATTGCTATGTGGCTTCATCATAGTCTTTGTATGGTTGTCGGAGAGGTGACATCCCACGACACATGTACATTATGGTTGCAGTCCTCCATCACGAAGGTGGAGGCATGATTGGAGTTTAATGAGGATTCCATAGCTCCACCGCATTCGTCCGAGATCATTGACAATCCAGAGAACTCTAGGATTGCCTCTCGATGAAGGTCGATGGAAGGAGGAGCCGCAAGGCTGGCTAGAAATCCATGATAATGAAGCATCACCGAAGGCGGAGCTCTAGAACGGAGCTCTATCCAAAGACTGACGAATGAAGAGTTCCTGCAAATGGGTTAGTCGTGATGTATAACTGAAGCGAGGGGGAAATGGATGGCTGGTTGTAGGGTGGAGAAAGGGGTGCCTGGAGTGGGATCTCCTCTACCTCTGGCTGAGGAGATGGCTTGGAGTGGGGGAGGTAGCGTAGGAAGGAGGAGGGTGTTCTGGACCACCAATGAAGGTGAGGGTGGTTCAGTGAGGTGAATCGCGAGATTAATCAACGATGAGGATGAGTGTGTAATTCATGAAAAATAAAAGAAAATCAAAGAAAAAGAAGGGAAAAGGAGTAAAAGGTCGGAGATGGAGCTCGGGTGGAGTGTAGACATGAGTTGTGGCTCCGTTAGAGCCTCGGGGTCATGACTCGATGTGGTCAGCCGGAGCACGTAGCTCAACATTGGCAGAGCCACCGTGAGTTGCCTATGGCTGCCAAGAGTCGACATCTCAACACAGAGGGAGTCGTCGGCCCTCGATCCTCTGCCCTACTGTCATAGGAGGGAGGAGAGGACCTCACCTTGACCTTAGAATAGTGGACGATTGACATCGGCGGTGGAGGAGAGGGTTTTATAGGTGGATCTTAGGCATTAATGTTGATAGAGGGGTGATTTGTAACAATTGGGCCGGCCATAGGAATAGGATCGAGGAGCAGTGATGGTTGTGCAAGGTTGTGGAAGTTAGGGCTACGTGGAGGAGGCTTTAGGTTGAAGATCATAGGAGAGGAGTGGTTAGGGTAAATTGCATAAGTGTGAAGGGTGGTGAGGCATAACGACCGACAAGTGGGATGCCGGAGGTGGAAGACAAGATCTTCGTCATTGGATTTGGAGATCCAACGACCAAGGATGAAGCGTGAGGCGAGGGCTTGGATCAGATTAGAGGATCTGATCTAATGGTGGTGGTTGAAGCACAGAGGAACAACTGAGATGGAGCAAGGGAGTTCATCCTACGGCTGGGATGAAGGCATGGTTGGGTGGTGTGGATGTGCGGATGGGGAGCTGATCCAATGGTTGTGGGAGTGGTGGAGAAGGGCGACTGAGATGGCGCCTAGGCAAGAGGTTTAGATGGTTGAGAAGGCGATATGTGGTGCGAAGAGGAGTGGGTCGCATGGAAACTCCAAAGAGTACCACGTGGCCCAATCAATTTATTTAGAAAAAGAAAAATTTTAAGAAATTCAAAAATAAATAGAACGATGCAAAATTAGGAAAAAGTCAAAACATGAAAGTTGTAGATCTCTGCGAGATCTACAAGTTTCATGTTGGACATAAAGCCAAAAGAGATTAAATAAATAAGATAAAATTTTGGAGAATATTTTTAATGAATATAAACATTGCATTTTAATTGTTTTGTGAATTTTTTTTTATCTTTTTACTTTTTTTAAAACCAAAATAAATATCTACAATATTTAGTATAATTTTTTAGAATTTTTAATAGGAAATAGAATAAGAAAAATAAAGAAAATAAAAGGTGATAATTTTTATACAATGATTAGGGATATTTATAGGAAGAGGGTAAATTGTTAATAAAGCATAATTAATGATGGCTTTTATTGAATTGGTAATGCAGGAGGTTAATTAAGGAGTATAGTAACGATAAATCAGAGATTCATGAACAATCCAAGGAGATGGTTCCTTTGATTGGACGATAATAGGAGCATTCACTTGGTGCGAGGAGATTCACCATGTGTGCTTGCCTAAGGTAACTACTTAAAATTTCACCACTTAAAATTGAAAATATAATTGATTGGACCTTAAAATTGAAAATATAATTGATTGGACCTTGCAGCCTTAATCATATTGAGTTGGTGAATTTGGGGTATCGCCTTACAATGCGGTTTTGTGTGAGTTTTTTCCGTGCTCTTGCATACATTTGGACTTGATTCGCTTCTGTTACCCACTCCATTTCTGAAGATGTCAGTATACCGATCTCCATACCTGGATCTTGTGGGTCGTTCTCACTCAATCGATTGTAAGCCATCTTCGGTTCTTGATTCCTCCATGTATCCTCACCCAATAGTTGATGACCATCATCCGAGGGCAGCTCCATTTCACTTGTCCTACAAGGTTGGAACCTCGATCGATCTCTCTGCCTCTAAACCCACCCACTTCCCTCATCCACCAGCACTTATGATGACCATAAGCTCATAAATTGCCAAGAGTCTTCATTCCATATGAGAACGATTGTTGAAATCCAAGGATACCACATGATTAACCCATGATTCCATGCCAACGTCTCGATATGATGAGTATGTCAACCCATCACACTACAATATTCCACAACCAATGGCTTCCAAACACATCAATTGTACTTAAACTAAGACGACTTGCTGGAGTTTCAGTATAAGGAGCTTGATATTTGACATCCTACCGTAACTGAGTACATTATTGATGACATATTTCTAAGCTTGTTAAGGGAGTTGATGTAATTGATGACAAGCTTAGGAAAGTCTCAAATATGGTTAATGCTTATACCACTAGCCAAGGGTATGAATTGGAGAATACATTTAGCGAATCAATGTTAGGAAATCTTGAGGATACCAGAGAAATCACACATTATAAATAAACAGAAACACAAAATCGAACTTAGCCTACCACCCCCATTCCAAGCTAAAACATACCACTCTCCCAAAGAAACGTTAAAAATCAAAAAATAGAAAACATGTAAAAAATTTGGAAAAATTAAAAAGATTGGAGATAACCAACATGGAGGAATTAATAAAGTACATCATTTGTCAGTCACGGCTAAGAGAGGCTATAGAATACATGCCTGGCCTTAAGAGATAATTAAAGAGCTTGTGTACACCAAAGAGAGAACAAGAAACAGACTTAAACTAAAATACACCTAGCGTTTATGACTAGCTTCTCAGTGATGTGAAAGCATACCAAAAGCCGCAGAAGTAGGCGGTTACCGTGGGTAGAATGTGACAGAGAATACCACATTCACCTATTCTTGGGTTGATGACTATTCATATATAAATATCCTCCCAACCTCCATGTTCGACAAACTCAGACTCGAGACTCTACACAAGATGAGAATGATTGTTCAGTTGCATGAGCGATCAATAAAAAGGTTGAGAAATTATCTCTATCATCCCGAATTTTTGAGGTGCAAAACATAAAGTGGACTTTGTTATATTGGACATTAAGCATCAAGGCGAGATTCACCATTCTCCTATTATTATCGAGAAGTTGTTCTTAGCCTCTGCTAACATGAAAATTAATTACAAGGCCAAGGTTGTCAATTTTCTAGCACAGGGAACACATCAATATGACTCGACCTCTAGTGACACGCCACAGACAATGGCACCTTACTTAACCACAAATATTTGCGACAGTGAAGAGGAAGATGATTCATGGTACTTCTACACACACACACCTATCTAAGTGGATCATCTATTCCTACGAATGAAGAAAGATGAGAGATGGCCCATGCGGTCATGACTGGCAAGATGATAGACCCCGACCTACTCCAAGGAGTTCCCAAGGTAGTATGGATTAAGGAACAAGGTCTTGAAAATTATACAACCTTACTAACCATATCATTGTCCATATAAGCTACTTCCACATTGAAAGATTCTATGATTACACGAACCAAGCCAACTAATCCCAAAGGTTAAACACCACATGTACTCCCATTAAAGGAGAAGGGTAGTAATTTATAGACCCATTCCAAGAAGGAAGCCACCTCCAAAAGTCAGTTATCTAGTGAAGATCCTCATCGTTGACCCAACCACCACCACACATGATCGCCATTATATGTCTGCCAACACCTTTAACTTGACTTCATCCCTAGACTCCAGTACATCTCACAATTGTGCATCCTCTTCTCCTCCATCATTCTTTCTTGTCGACAACCCACCAACTGCACCTGATGATCCCTATGAGACCCTAAGTTTTTGGCTCAGAGATCTGACAAAAGACAAAGTTAAATATCATAAAACATATATAATATATGAGTCTTTAGAAGTGTATTATCCTTAGCTTTCCAACATATCTGGAATTTTCAAATTGTGACACGGATTAAAGAGATATGACCTTTTTAGTGAAGGTGTATCCAACCCTCAAATTGGACATGAGTTACAAAAATATAATCGCCCAAGCCCTTCTAATATAATATATGAACAACCATGGGTGCCCTAATCCATCTTAGTCTTCCCTAAATCACCCCCACATTCTTAGCTATCATCTTTACCATGGAGAACTTGATAGAGGTCATCAAAGCATGTAGTTGGTGTCATCTTCACTAGGAGACCATGGGAACAAGAAGATCTTGTTGGTTTTGAGTTTGGAGGTGAGCTATTCTTCCTATGTTATATTGTTAGAATGGGTTATTGATTATCTTAGCCACCTCTCACTCAAATTATGTTTATTGTAATTTAGAAATGGTGTTTGTACTCAGATCGATGGAGAGAAGATGTAAATCTGAGAAAAACTGCATGTAGAAGCATATACATGCTAACATAGCATTTCCTTATTCCCTCATTGCATATGAGTTGATGATATACTTGTTCTTGAGGGACTTGAAATCCCCTCCTTGCTAGTTTTGAGAAAACCATCCTTGCGTCCGCATTTGTTTTGTTTTCGAAGTTATCGATCTTGACCTTTGACAAAAATATTTTACATATATATAATGTTACCTAATGATCTTGAGTTGTGGAATGTGATTGTCGTATGAAAATAATTCCGAATGGTACTTGGAGATGTATATACTATGAATGGAAAATACCATGCTAACGTGTGCCTCAATCAAAAGGAAAATTAAGTTATTCCTTATGGAACTTCAACTATTATGGTCAAATGTTATCTTGTTGCTATTATGATATAGAACAAACCTACAGAGGATAAGAACTAACTTGGGTTGGTACTCAAGTGATTATATTTTGCGCATTTGGACTTGTATGTGGCGGTGTATGTAGGGAGAGGCCACTTCAAGGCTTGATTTAGATCAAAAAGATATATAACATGAAGATTCATGAAGGTACTGAGATATGAAGAGAAATTAAGGTTATGTTCATACTTGAAAACAGAGGTTTAAAACAGGTAGAATCGCATAACTTCCATCACAAAAGTTGTAACCTCATAAACCATTTTTCATATGAGTCCAAAATCTTATATTTTCATTGAAATATTCAACATGATTTTGGATTTTGATATCATCTCCTACGAATAGCTCAATGTTTCACAAAGTCAATGTGGTACTTTAAACTTGAATTTAAAGGTTCAGACACAATGGGAATACAATTCTTCTTTCATGAGATGTCTGTATGGATTAAATATTTTTTCACGCTTTTAAAAATCAAGTAATTTTAATGAGAAATGCAATGGGCATTGATCTTAAGGGTTGCATGATTATTTTGTATAGTAACGGGAAAAGGAAAGAAAATATCAACTTTGAGGATTCATGAATCTAATGAATCTATTATGTAGAGAGTTAAAATTATATTTCTAGCGAAATTGAAATCAACACAAATCTCCCACAAACATGCTTGGAATCAGATGTGTTATTTTTAACAACACAATATAACAATGTTATGACTTTGAGAACGCATTTAAAGTTTAAATGGAGTCAAATCAGAAAACATTCTTAATGAAGCTTGTAGAGTGTTTTGAGATATTTCTGATGCATCTATGAACACTCAAATCCGTTATGGAATGCAACGGGAATTGAATTTCAAAGTTAATTACTTGTAACACTTTTGTGCACATCAATACATTGTGACATAGCTCCACCTATGATAATAGACGATGTATGAGGCCATACTAAGTGTGTATGTGAGTATGATTCTAAGGTTTGAATGCAATTAAGTATGAGATTTGATATTGTGATGAATAAACGAATCCTTGTATATGCGTATATATATTAAATATAATGGTGCTACAATTTATTGTTGACAATGAATACATTTCATTAGTCATATTAGGATACATCTTGTTAATAATAAATGGTTAATGCACTGATATCAAGATGTACTCTTTATTTACTAGTTCAACATTATATGGTGAACCAACAATCTTAGGATTAGAAGATATTCAAACCGAGTAGGATAGTTCTACATATGATGAATAGTCATGTACGAATTTGAAAAAAAGTGTATTATGGAAGTGAATCGATGTGTTTATCTAAGAAAAAAATTGATTTCATAATTTTTCAACCAATCCTTGTGGGATATATCTTCTAAATCATGACAATATCATTGATCATTTATTATGAGTGTATCTCATGAGTTTATGTGATAATTATAAGTGTTGAGGTTGTCACCTCGGTGATGTATATCTTATATCCAATCTAGATCATTGAGGACATCTGAACCTCATGTGAATTGTAATCCCATTTGATTTTATAATACTCAATAAGTTAAAGGAACCTGTTTCTTGGGGTACAATAAAATACTACAGAGGAGAGGCAAACACCGTTGTGATCCATTTGGATGTTACAGGAAAGCTTCCCATTGCACTTCGATGAGTGGTCGGCCTCCAGTTTGATATTCCCTCCATTGTAGCTGTTACGTATTGGGTACGCAATACATAGCTTTATGACATGTGGTATCGCAGTTTTAACTCTTCCTTGCCAAAATTAGCATGTGTTATGTAGGTCATCTTTGTTTGTATGGCCTTAGTACTGTTAAAGTATACTTTTGTTTTGGAGCTTCGAGACTACTATCGATGTTTGTTTTTAGTTAGTGGACTTAGGATTATGACAAAGAGGTTATGTTCTAAACTATCCACTAAACAAGGTAGGCAAGTCCAGAAACAAATAACAAAGTGATAACAATAAATAGGCAATTATATGATCTTGATCCGTTTAAATCTACTAGTATGAATAATATGAAATGTCTTATGGAATAAATAACATAATCACATGTAAATTGTAGGTTGAATCCTTAGCATGGGATATGAGTAAGTTGGATCATAATTATGAATTTGTATTGATGCCATACATGACATGTGACATCTAAGAGCAGGATGAGTGCGGACACACATAGTTTGGGTTGTGGCCAGCTCTTAATTTTGAAACATGGGTATATTGTTAAGATTATATGAGTGGTTCATAGTTTCCATATCTTGAGAGTATATATTGACAAACACACACATACACACACACATCCTATGGGTCTGAGCCTGATAAATACTGATATATAAGATCATTCTTCTCATACTCTCGTAGTTACTCTTTAACTTGCACTCCTTTCGATCATACTATGTACTTTGCTGGTATATTGTAAATCTTGTTGAGATGGATACTTACTCATATAAATAATTTGAGATACTTACATATTTTACATATAACATGTTGATTATATATATATGATTGTCTATGAAATACTAGCACATTTTACTTTTCTTTTCATACATATGTTGGTTATATGCAGTTTATGCCATTCTATGTTAGAGTGCCATTTGTCTCATCAGCTGCACCTTTTGGTTTCCCAGATCAAGTTGTAGGTTTACAAGTTAACATAACTAGGACAATATGTAGGCAATGACACATTGATATATGATTGCCAAGATTCAAAAAACTCAATCTTTGATCTCCTTACACATTTTAACCGCTTTGTAGTATATTCTTAACGTTTAATTTGAGAATAGTGAAATTATTTGTGACTGTATTGTCAATTTGAGGAAGATTGTAGCCTTGAAATTAAGTTATGTATTGGATTTGTACATTTAAATCATGTAGTAGGCATTGTTACAAAGATACATTATATATTCCCTCTTATTCATGTTTGAATAATGATTATATTCACTCGTTGTGGTTATTGTTGGGTATCCTGTTGGACAAGCGAGCTCACGGCGAGCCATTATGCAATAAATATTATTGCGAATATCATTCCCTGATCTGAAATGAAGAATAAATATTTTGCATAATGGGTCCCTTAGTACAATTAGGGTTATGTACCATGGCCATCTTGATGATCATACAGCTGTTGATTCAAGTATTGAATCATAGAGGCTGGTGCTTGGATGAATATCTAAAGAGTTCGATTGAGGACTCATCGAGCACCATCAAATGATTATTAAAAGATGATCTCCAGCTTGAGAAGGAGATGGCAATCCTTTCTCTAAAGGCTGATATCTAACTGACCTCTTGATGCAGGTCCTCTACATAGGAATAGAGATTCGGAGGTGTAGATAAGTTAGGTCAAAGAGTTGACTTAACGAGATTGAGATAACCAAAGTCCTATGTCGTATGCTGTCATGATATAGGCACACATCCTCTGACCGGAGACAGATGTGTTACTATATGTCTGAGTATGTACATTTGGCAGACCAATAGGTTGATGACCTAATCAAGGTCTATACACAGGCGCACTGGTGTGCATATAAGGGCATATGAGTAATACGATCTCTCAAAGGGATCATACAGGTTCATTACTGAACCGGAAGACTTGAGCTCACTCATGAGATATTGAGAAGAACAAAATTCCGTGCACGGTCATCTCGCTTTGGAAGCTTGACTGAATTTGTAGGTTTCAAATATACTTTTGGAAAGTATATGATCAAGACCTAGGTATGATATATGGTTTATGAAAGTATATGATCTATACCGACTCCCAATGATCGAATGAGAAACATAATGAAAAAACTCTAAAGTAGACAATGTAAAATTGATCTTATACTACTGATTTATTCTAAGTCTTCAAGTATGCAGGATGTACAGGTATTGGGAATACCTGAGGGTGATGTGATCATGAACGATTGTATAGCCATGATACTTCCATTCTTAGGGAGTGATGAAACGGATATGGATTTTAGTGACTCCTCTCAGTAGAGAAGTAATCTGATCTTGGTCCTAATGTTGGACATTGATCTGAATGTGATTCAGATGCAATCAGAAAATTAGATTTGCGGTCTTGATTTAATCAAGCATCTATGGGAGGCACGAGATCTGGATTTGAGATGTGATCTCAATATCCAAGTCACTATACGTGGAATAATACAATTGCCCTGTCCTAATCTCCAAGTATTCGCGGAGAGAGTGCATTATCCTTGAAAGAGTTCATGGATGATTCTCTTGTTGATATATGTATCCGAGCATTGAGAAAATGGATAACTAAATGTGATTTAATTATCATGAATAAATATGAATCTGATTCATATTATATGGAGAATTATCTAAGATAATTAAATATGATTTGCTTATAAAAGATATAAATAATGCGGATATGATTCACATTATTTGGGCACATAAGTATAGAGATCCAAGATGATTAAATGTGATTTAATCATCATGGATATGATTAATGTGGATAGCACTATCCATATTAATCACATGTATTATAAATGAGATTTATAATATATAAGAGAGAGCTATCTGTAATCTACATTTGTTAATTACATGTTGATGTGAATTGTATTCACATTGGACATTAATTGAAAATGTAATTTACATTTTAGTTTGGGTTGTGAATGTGATTCACAAATTTCCAAAGGCATGATTGCAATGTTCACAAAATAAATTGGATTTATTTTTGTGAAATAATTTGCAACAAAAGTTGTTGCAAATATTGGAGAAAATCATGAGATAATGCAATCTCATGTAATGTGGAAAGGAGGCTCCCTTCCTAATAAGGAGAGGGGACGGCTACTAAGTCCTTATAGGACTCATAGCCGTCCTCCCCCCTTTATGGAAGGAGGCTTGCCTCCTTCCTATTTATACAATGAAGATTGATTTGATATAAATCAAATTATATTTGATATATATTTGATTTTTATTAAATTAATTGTTGTTTGTTTTATACCAACAAAATCCAACCCACTGAAAGAAACACAAATCAATGAGAGCCATTGGATTTGTGTTGCCCATGGATTCAGATCCATGGATCACAAAATATTATAAATAGAAGGGCACCCCTTTGCTCTTCTCTTCACACACAAGAGAATATAAGTCTCTCTCTCTTTTTCTCTCTACACGTCAGCCCTCTCTCATCCTCTCTCATGGTCGGCCACCATGAATGCCCTAGAGAGAGTCTCCATCGCTGCAGCGTCGTCGTTATGTTGCCTGATCGTTTGCTCGTGGATCTCCGTCTCCTTCGGTGCACCTTGCTCGTGAAGAAGACGTCAGATCTCGTGTGTCGAGATCAGGAGATCCGCCGCTTGGATCATCAACATGGATTGCGAGAAGCACGCGATTCAACCCCGTGCTCGCAAGCGTCTCCTTCGTCGGATCGGACTTGAGACAGCAGGTCTCTTCATTTAGATACTCGATCACAACCACGCTTCAAGAGGTAAACCTATTACCTTTTTGTGGTTTAAATGAAACGATTCGAGAAGTGTTCTTGGATCATGTGGTTTCGTCACATGAAAATTTTTTTAATTTCCGCTGCATAGAACAACTAGTGCGACTAATCGTTCCTCATCGTATTCGATACGACGCTCACACTTCCGTGATGCACTTGAGGATTATCCCATATCCTTCAAGTGGTATTAGATCCTTAGGTTGAAGGTTTTGGATACGATCCATAAAACCGAAGGAGACTTGGGTTCGTTAGGGTTGTGAAAGTTTTATCGCATTTCATTTTCGTATCTCCATTTAGTGATTATTTTAAGCCCTGTTTAAATTGTTTAAATACGAAAATAAAATTTGATTTTGTACCCCATTAAATAAGGAAACCATAGGATCTGAGTTTACGTAATTTGGATTCCATTTGCTCGAGATATGGTTGTTTTAATGAACATGTGTTCACTGTTGCGGGTATTGGATTCTTAACATGATTAATGAGTTAATTATAGTTTTGATCTGCCTCAAAATACGGAAATATCACTTAGCTTCTGCCCTAAATAAAATTAGCAATCTTTGAAAATGTATTTTGTCTAATTTGGATTTAAATTGATGGAGATATATTAATTTTAGTAAGTAGGAGTCACTGCTAAATTACAATCCTAATCAAGAACCATGCGATTGTCAAATAGTGAAATTAATAGTTAATTTCATGAAATAATTATGGAAAATATTTGAGAAATATTGAATGATGATTATTTCCTTAATTTCCTTGGCCTCAACCAATAAATTGATTAGATTTCATCTAGATCATAATTGGAAACACAATCATTAAACTCCTTGCTTGAATAGGATTGGGAATTTATCTAGCAAATTTCCTTATAATAAAAAATATTTTGATTATTACTATATGGTATAATTTCGGTTGAATAACCGAAGATCATCTCAAGTACAAATTGATTGACTCGGCATTATTTTTTCCTGAGGCGGATATGGTGTCTAGTCGGGGATCGCTATGGTAGCTGGTCGCACCGGTTGCGGTCTGTCCCACTCCCACCGGTACTGGCCATGACAACGGGTAGGGAACGAATGATGCCTGAGAGATCATGATGTATTTTTCTAATTATTAAAATTCGAATTAATACATATTTTGAGATAATACCATATATTCAAGTAAAATCAAGTTTGTTGATTGAATTGGATTGATAACTAATTTAATATGATTAAGTTAATTATATCCAAATTTAAAACACTCTATTATGAATAGATGTGTATTTCCCTTGAAGAATTAATTATATGAATATGATTCATAATAATTGATTAAAATTTGAATATGAGGTGGAGGATCACATAAGTGACATCCATGGCCTCCCGTCAAGACGAAGGGTTCCGTCGCCAGATATTGTATGTGGGAGACACCTGTCCGATGTCACAGCTCCTGCTTACGATCCATTTGGATCGGGCTCGTCGCTTCTCAAAAGAGTAAGGACGTATGCGTTGTGACCCCAGTATCGGATCCTCATATTACTGGGGCGATATTGGATTGCGCATAGCGAGTTGTATTCCTGTTGACGGTTGTTTCAATTAATGATGGGTTAACATCACCTTAGGGGTGGTGGGCCCAGGTGTTAAAGACCGATTTGGGAGATGCAAGTTGGACTTGCAAGGCAGAATGTGTTCCCGCTTCTTTTTATCCGAGTTACAGGTTCTCATATTATTGGTATGTAACAAAGATAAGGAAGGAGATCCCAGATCTTGCTTGAGATATAATGGTAAGTATATCTCTTACATTGAAAGAGATTAAGAGAATGAACTTTCCTTATTGACATGGCAAGACAACTTTGATATAAAAAATTCCTAAATCAAAGTAAATTATATATATTTATGCAAATTTCTTATTTCAGATAATCCCTCTTTAACCCCACTCAATGTTATACTCAATAATAACTAGTAGAATATCATGGATTGGACCTATGATCCAGATATTGTTCTTGCCACATAATGTATATGGTTGCAATGTGCAAGTTTCCTCATAATAATGAGGAATGATAATTAAATAGACAATAGGACTAAAACCCTAGGGTTTGTATGTCAATATAAGTCTTGATCTCATCGAATGAAGTGACATGTCGATAATGATCATAATTATCAAATAATCCTTATAAAATCTAAGAAGATGTTCTGGCATACATATGTGCTCTCAACATATAATCATGAATGACATGGTTCTCTGCATTATGCAGAATGGTGGCTCTATATGAGATGATGTATTCAAATTGTTTGAGTACCTACCTGAACCTAAGTTTTAAGAGTTTAAATGGATGTAGATATGATGAGTGTCATCATTCTACTATCTATACTCTAGTCATTCATGAAGCTTCATAATATTCATAGTGTATGAATTTGAATGAAGCATGTATAAATGTTGAAATACTCTTATATTGAAATTTTGATTTCAAAATAAGAGATCCTTTGTCTTGAGCAATGATTGCTTATAGATAAAGGGAGAATAGTGGAAGCATGGTTTGGACCCAAGTGAGAAGTATAGTCAAAGAGTTGATTGTAATTCTGTGACTTCCATACGACATCCAAAGAGTTGGATGTATGCCAATACTGCAATAAGTTGATTATTTGATAGTATGACTATCAAATCTATCTAGAATCCTTAGAGAAGGAATCAGATAGTACATCAGAATAATCTACATATAATCATTCAAAATTGACTTACTTATTTGATAAGATAAAGTCTAATAACTATATCTCAATCTTCTAATGACACTTGCAATTTGTTGCATATGTATTAGAATATTAGAAATTTGATCTTAAGGTTTAATGGTCATCCATGTTGGAAGTGATGCAATTGTTGCAACAATTTCCATTGGATCAATAGACTTCATATTTTTAGTGGGAGCCCTTAGTCTTAGAGAATGTCTCAGTGACCTGGATATTAAAATACACTCATAGTTTATTTCTAAATGTTGGAAATAAACATGAATTCTGGAATAAACCTTTCATAGAGAGTTATGATGGATATATTTCAGATAGTAATCTAACATCTAGTGGACTCCGCTAAATTAGAAAATTAATGAATGGTTCATTAAGATTTCTAATACTGAAAATTAAACCTTTAAAGATCAATAGGAGGATAAAGATCATTTGACAATGATCTAGCATCAGGTTTTTGACATATGTCTGTTGATGAGATCAATGGACAAGTAAGAGATGAAACTTTAGAATGTCTAAAATTTCAAAACTTGCATACTTATGAATATTGTATTCAAAGTAAAATGTCCAATACACCTTTATTTTGGAACGGTGTAAGATGTTATGGTATTCAAGATCTCATACATATTGATGTATGTGAATCATCTATATCAGAATAAACATTATGGATATGAGATATCTATTAATGATTATTTGTGATATGAGATTTCTTCACTTCAATTAAAAACTTTGAAATGTTCAAAGGTTTCACAATTTTGATTTAAAATCAAATTTTGAAGGAAGATGAAATGAATTTGATCTAACCAAGGTAGCTTATATCTATTAGATGGATTTAAAGAATACCTTATGGAGATGTGAATATCATTCCTATCTCAATCCTCCTAATGAACCTTAACTCAATAGAGTTGTAGGGAGATACAATTGATCATGTGTGACATTATTTGATCAATGATTAATCTTAGCATAATTATCTCTTAGTTTCCAGGTATATATATGTGGTAGAGACTACATTATATATATCCTTAATAAGGTTCCATGTGATTAAGCTGGAATCTGGCACTGGAGAGTGCTACTTCATTAAGAAAATAAAGGATGGTTTGGATACCTACTTTATGACCTTGAGATTCTTAAAGAATCTCATCTTTGAGAATGTGATTCTTAGAGGATGAATCTCTTGAAAATCAAGATGAAAATGAAGTAAAGGAACTCATTTAATCTTGAGAAGATAATGAGGCTCCTGAACGGAAACTAAATAGACAATTAAAGATGAAATATTAATACCTCTTCAAATAAGTTTAAGGATGGATTCCATGTGTCAGTTGAATCTGACAATGATATGACTTCATGTGATGATGCTTCTGAAGATCATATCCATGGAAAGATGGATGTTAGCAACAAAATATAACGTAGACTTCATATACAAATGTTGTATGTAGACCCTCGAGGATCCAACTATATAGATAAGACCCATTATGGTGTAAATGGATCTTCAAGAGAAAGAGGGAACCTGATGAGAAGGTAGAGACCTCAAAGCACGGTTCGTAGCCATGAACTACATAGCAAAGAGAAGACATCTCTTGCGAAGAGGACTTGTTCTCCAGTGACCTTGCTTTAACCCATCAGAATATTGATAACTATAGCTACACAACTTGACTATGACATCTTCATGTTGTGAGTCAAGATTGCATTCCTCTATGAAATACCTCTATGAGGATATTCATATGAAGTAGGCCCCAGGGATTCATGGTTGAGGAAAGCAAGGTGTGCAAAGCTAAAGAACTCCATCTTTGGACTCAAATAACTTCTTGTAATTGGAACAAAAGATTAGAATTATAAATGTTATGATTTCAAATAGAATCTTTATGAACCATGTGAAGCTTAGTGAGAGTGCCATTATGTTCATAGTGCTAAATGTAGATTTTATCCTAATCATTTGGAATGATATAAGGATAATAATAAGTGTTTTATAGACTGGCTATTCCATACATTGAGATATGATCTCAAGAATACCTCTTAGAACTTAGTTCTGAAGATGTTCAGAAGCAAAGAGAAGAGGGTATTGGGACCGTCACATTAGTAGTACACCTTGGACATATTCCATTTTCTGGAAAATTCCAAGAAAGGCTTCTTTCCCTTAAGATATGGTACTGACATATCTAAAGGGATAGCACCTCAAAGAGTTGAGGAAGTGAATGCTAGAACTGCTTGTACTTGTGCATCAGTTACGAGAAGCTGAGTGTATGCTAGATGTGTACAAGAGCCAGATGTCTACCATGCAGTGGGAGTAGTAAAGTGTTTCTAATCCTACTATAGAGATAAAACACTTGATTGCAGTAATAACAATATATTCAAAAGATGATGAAACTTAGAGAGAGTGATCTCAAAGTCTTATCTTCAAAAGTTTAAGACCTCGTAGATAGTGATCTGTAAGGGTCTTAACTGTTGATACCTTAGGAGATAGAGATTTGTAGGAATAAAGGTATTCTGATAAGGACTATGGGCATACTGGTTATAATAATTATCGAGCTATAGTGTCAAGGACACTATAACAAAATTGAGTATTGGTTGCATAAGATGCAACATTCGCATTGGATGCGAGCACTGTTACTATGGGATTTGCAAGTGTTGTAAAAGGACTTGGCGTAGTCTCTTGGGAACAAAGTGACTGATCAGCTTACCTAGCTATTTTCCAAATATCCTATGATGGTCACATGAGTGTGGATTTAAATGATTAGACCACTAATGGCTCTTTGGGCTAGCGGGAGATTGTTGGACATGCGAGCCCACAGCGAGCCATTATGCAATAAATGTTATTGTGAATATCATTCCCTGATCTGAAATGAAGAATAAATAATTTGCATAATAGGTCCCTTAGTACAATTAGGTTTATGTACCATGACCATCTTGATGATCATACAACTGTTGATTCAAGTATTGAATCATAGAGGCAGGTGCTTGGATGAATATCTAAAGAGTTAGATTGAGGAATCATCGAGCACCGTCAAATGATTATTAAGAGATGACCTCCAGCCTGAGAAGGAGATGGCAATCTTTTCTCTAAAGGTCGATATCTAACTAAACTCTTGATGCATGTCCTCTGCATAGGAATAGAGATTCGGAGGTGTTAGATAAGTTAGGTCAAACAGTTGACTTAACGAGATCAAGATAACCAAAGTCCTATGTTGTATGCTGTCATGATATAGGCATGCATCCTCTGACTGGAGACAGATGTGTTACTATATGTCTGAGTATGTACATTTGGCAGACCAATAGGTTGATGACCTAATCAAGGTCTATACACCGGCGCACTGGTGTGCATATAAGGGCATATGAGTAATACGATCTCTCAAAGGGATCATACAGGTTCATTATTGAACTGGAAGACATGAGCTCACTCATGAGATATTGGAAAGAATCAAATTCTGTGCACGGTCGTCTCACTTTGGAAGCTTGACTAAATTTGTAGGTTTGAAATATACTTTTGGAAAGTATATGATCAAGACCTAGGTATGATATATGCTCTCCCAATGATCGAATGAGAAACATAATAATAAAACTCTGAAGTAGATAGTGTAAAATTGATCTTATACTTCTGGTTTATTATGAGTCTTCCAGTATGAAGGATGTACATGTATCGGGAATACCTGAGGGTTATGTGATCATGAACGATTGTATAATCATGAAACTTCCATTCCTAGGGAGTGATGAAACGGGTCTGGATTTTAGTGACTCCTCGCAGTAGAGAAGTAATCTGATCATGGTCCTAATGTTGGACATTGATCTGAATGTGATTCAGATGTAATGAGAAGATTAGATTTGTGGTCTTGATTTAATCAAGCATCTATGGGAGGCCCGAGATCTGGATTTGAGATGTGATCTCAATATCCAAGTCACTATATGTAGAACAATACAATCGCCCTGTCATTATCTCCAAGTATTCGCGAAGAGAGTGTATTATCCTTGAAAGAGTTCATGGATAATTCTATTGTTGATATATGTATCCGAGCATTGAGAAAATGGATAATTAAATGTGATTTAATTATCATGAATAAATACGAATTTGATTCATATTATATGGAGAATTATCTAAGATAATTAAATGTGAATTTATTATCAAAGATATAATTAATGTGGATGTGATTCACATTATTTGGGACATAAGGAAAGAGATTCAAGATGATTAAATTTGATTTAATCATCATGGATATGATTAATGTGGATAGTACTATCCATATTAATCATATGTATTATAAATGAGATTTATAATATATAAGAGAGAGATATTTGTAATCTACATTTGTTAATTAAATGTTGATGTGAATTGGATTCACATTGGACATTAAGTTGGAAATGTTATTTACATTTTATTTTGGCTTGTGAATGTGATTCACAAATTTCCAATGGCATGATTGCAATGTTTACAAAATAAATTGGATTTATTTTTGTGAAATAATTTGCAACAAAAGTAGTTGCAAATATAGGAGAAAATCATGAGATAATGCAATCTCATGTAATGTCGAAAGGAGGCTCTCTCCCTAATAAGGAGATGGGACGGCTACTAAGTCCTTATAGAACTCATAGCCGTCCTCCCCCCTTTTGGAAGGATGCTTACCTCCTTCCTATTTCTCCAATGAAGATTGATTTGATATAAATCAAATTATATTTGATATATATTTTATTTTTATTAAATTAATGGTTTTTTACCAACAAAATCCTAGACATTTAAATAAACACAAATCAATGAGAGCCATTAGATATGTGTTGCCCATGGATTGAGATCCATGGATCCCAAAATATTATAAATAGAAGGGCACCCCTTTGCTCTTCTCTACACACACAAGAGAACATAAGTCTCTCTCTCACTTTCTCTCTACACATCAGCCCTCTCTCATCCTCTCTCCTGGCCGTTGATGAATCCATGATTCGTTAACTTTTCTGTCGCATTTTGTCTTAAAACCCTTAACAAATGCATGTAAATATTCATTAATTTCCATTTTTTAACAAATTCTCATTCATGTATAAATATTCATTTTTAACCATCAAAATCATGTAAATAAATAAAGAATAAGAAAAGAACAAAGTCAGATTGCATCTATGTAAATATATACAATATGACTTAAAATATAAATATAACTGAAAGGTATATTTATAACCTAAGCCCCGAGACCAAGTCAGCATGGATTGGTCGACAAACCAAAAAGAAGGGGGATATAAGGAAAGAAAACCTAGAAAATAAATTAATACACATTGTATACACCTTTCACTATTTATCAATGAATACAAAACTTCAAAGATTTTTAATTAATTAATATACATACATATTTTTCACCAAACTCTTCTCCTAATTATTTCTAAAAATGTATATAATAATATAAAAATAAGTTAAAAATATTATCCTGTATATATGCCAAGAAACCCAGCCTATAAATTGTCAATATCTCAACTTCCGAACATCATAACTTCCTTATACGAACTCCAATTTCACTGTACTCACCTTTAAATTCATAAAATAATATTCTCTAATTAACAAAGATGGTTTCATCGAATTCGGAGTCCGTTTGCAAAAAGTCAGTTTTGGGACCAAAAGACAACGAGGTTTCTGGGCTATTTATTTTATATAACACACCTTATTTATAGTTTCCTCACTTTTATAATTTTTAAAATATTTCATGATCTTGTATTTTCACCCTAATTTATTTAATAATTTTGGAGCTTGTTTAGTATTTTAATAAAATCAAAAACCCTAAATTATAGGTATAAATGAACTAGATAACGTATACCTCTATTTATTAAAATATGTAAATTAACTTATTAAAATCCATAAAAATTTCCACAAGCCTTATTTATTGTTCTAATAATTAAGAAAATATAAAATTAATTTTTAATTATTTATTAATTAAATTAAAAATCTAAAACTTATTTATAAATACATATTTATTAATATAATATTTATAATTTGAATAATATTTATTATTTGTAAAAAAATATTTATTCTATAATTAAGATTATTTAATTATCTACAATTCTTGTATTTACACTTATTTAGAATAAAGTTAGTTATTATTTAATATCTAATTTACACTGAAAATTTAACTTCTGGCCAGCCAGGTGCTGACACTTGTCAGCACCTAGGTTGTCTTCCCCAAGAAGTTGTTATTCCAGCTGCACTGACCGACCTTCTTCACTAATTTATTCCACGAGCTTCGTCACTCCTCCTAGCCATCTGAACCTTCGATCTTAATCTCCTAACTACCCCTCCATCATTGGCCCTTAGATCTTGACTTGCAGACCACACATTCTCTCTATTTAAACCCCAAAGATCTGCCATTGCAACTTTAACTCTCCAACAACCTGAGCTTCTGCTCCAGTTGCCCGAATCCCCAAATTCCTCGCCTTGCTCCGCTCGCTCAGGAGGTGATAGCTCCGCTTGAGGTGTTCGCATGGAGGAGGAGACATCGGAGGAGGTTCCAAGGAGGCTCTCTTCCTTGCATCGCCGCTCATCGCCGCGTGAAGCTCCGGCCAAGGTCGCCCGTCGAGCAACTTCGTCCAGGTAATACACCTATACTCTCCCCAGACCTATCCCCCCATCTTCTTAGTTTTCTTCCTCGATCGTCGTGCATTGATTAGCAATGCTAATTGAATGATTAGATAGCTAAAATCATCCTACTTAAGCGCGCATCAAATTCCCCTCTCATTTCGCTTCGAATCACGTTTTGTTTCAGCTTCATCTTCACCTATTTTGTTTAGTTCTTCTGGAAACCAAATTTTTCTTCACCTTTTGAGCTTGTAATTCTCTAAAGTGGTGGCTGATTCTTCACGAATCGAGCATATCATTTGGATATTTGCAGGTCCATAATCAATCAGGAGCAAATTATTCGCATCTGGAAGTCTTCATCTTCACTAAAATAAACTTCGAAGATGGCATGACCACTTGACATTCAGACACCACTGCAGAGACCCGTCATCTTCTTCGCTGGACCACCGCCGCTTCAGGTCGCCGCTGACCACCACCTACCACGGGCGAGCTCGAGGGGTGGAGGAGCCACCCCTCTGGCCCTGCTGGAGCGCCCAGATCGTTGCTGTGCGTCGGTAATAACTCGGAGAAGATACCCCGTTCGCCATAACTCTAACAACCTCAATAACAGACGGTGTATAGGCTAGCGACACGTGGCAAAAGCAGGAACGTCAGATCGACGCGGATAACTTCTAATCTGAGCCGTCAATCACAAAGATGTGGAAAAATTGCGTCATAAACCCAAAAGGTTTCCAGTATTTTATTCCGCTCTAGAGGTTTTCAGATATTACATTTAGGTCCCTCTGCAGGGACTTAAATGTAAAATAATTGTATTTCTTTTTCAAAACAGTCCCTGAAGGACCTTTTTGTAGAACAATTTAAATAGTTTTTTTTACGCTTATGCCCCTGGGCTGTAGGGGTTCTTTTGACCACGTTTGACCTCCTTTTTTGACGTTTTTTTGGGTAGTTACGCAACTACCCCATCTTGTTGGTATTAAGTTTTCGTGAACTTTTGTCGTAGTTTTCGTCGAGTTTTGATTTTTTCAAAAACTGTTACGTTTTGATTTATTTTCTTGTGTAGTTCTAGCCCGTTGCTCATTTTCCACCTATTATAGTTTACCATCTACATATTATTCACCTATTATATAATAAATAAATCTTTTTGAAAAATATCCCTTTTTGAAAATTAAATAAAATTTAAAAAGAAAAAAATCAAATAAAAAATAAAAATAAAAATAAAACAAAAAGTCTTTTCTCTTGATCACTTAAAGAAGAGATAGAAAATAAAATTGCAAAAGTATCTCTGAAAAAAATCAAAAGATTCTATTCTGCCTCCTTGAGTTCGACCCGGGCACACTTACCTGCATTAATATTTAGTGTAGGTTTTTGACCCGAAAATCGAATTTGTTTGATTAGAGCTGAGATCTGATCTTCGCAGCTTTTTCTACATCGACCACGTTTCTCTAAAAAAGCGGCAAAACCGATTTTTAGCTTTATCAAAATGGCAACGTTGCTGGGGATGAGTTAGATTTTTTGATTTTTTTCTTCTTTGTGATTTTATTTTTTTCTCTTCTTTTTGTTTCTTTTTCGTACGGTTTTTGTACGCCTTTTTCTTGATTTTCTTCTTGTTTTATTTTCGAAGTTTCTTTCAGTTTTTTACGATTTTCTCGGCTCTCTTCTCTCGATCGATTTCGTACGGCTTTTCAGCTAAGTAATTTTTGTAGGGCCTGTAGGATCTGCCGGCTTCTTCGGAAGCCGAATCAGTTGAAAGAGCAGAGGTCGGCTCCTTCTTCACGAGTCGGCTGTAGAGGGCAGAATTAGATTAGTAATTTTTGTAAAAGATAGAGAGAGAAGCTGTTAATAGACAATAAACAAAATCCCCACCCCCCATTTTTTGGGGTCTGATTCACCGGATATCGTGTATCCGGGGGGTCAGAGCACCCACCGCAGTTTTTCTCGCTTATCAGTTTTCTGTAGCTTTTTAGGTGCTTGCTTAGGGTTTTTTGCTCTATCTGATTGTGCCTACATAGTTAGCTTTAGGACTCGCAACCTAGGTGCATGAATTTTAGGGTTTTAAAAAAACAAAAAAAATCGGTAGATGTTTGTTTGAAAAAACCCAAAAAAAATACAAAAATGCATACTAAAATCGGGACTGCTAATCATATCTGATCTAAATGCTGGTAAACCGACTCAATTGCTTTGGGAGAGTAATCCCCTCACAACATCTCAGATTGCGCGAGCGAGAGCCGACCCATAAGGTTAGAGCCCAAAATCACGTATTTCCCGCGAAATACTACTGGGTTCATACACCTGATCACTATTCCTAAGTGGGTAAGCTCGGGTAGCCGAAAACGGCCCGGGTTTACTTAGCAGAGTGGGAGGTTTAGAGGACACTGTGCAAGGCTCTGTCCTCAAGTAACACGGGTAGCCGGAAATGGTTCGTACTTACTCCCATACTGGCTGAGCGCGAGTAGGTCTTTTGTAAGGACTCGGGCCAGTGTTTCGGAGAAACCATTGGGCACCTATTGACTCGCTCAGCCTGTGATAACCGCAAAACTTGTTTGCTAATTACAACCCTAAAACCGAAAAGATAAAAAGACCGAACTCTTACGGTCTTCATCGGGTTGAGTTGGTGAACACGGGGTTTGCTTTGTGTTTGCTTGTGGGGCGTGAGTTTCCGTGGCTTTCGCATTTATCCTTCTCAGTTGAATCGTGAAACGTGCTCTCCCGATCATTCCTCTTAACATCGAAGATGACGTCTCGACGGCTTTTCTGCTCAGACTTCGTGAGCTTTCGACCGTCCACCGTCGAGTGTACTTCTTCATAGGCTCGGGATGACCCTCTTCCCGAGCTGGTCCCATCAGATCTCGAGGCGAGTCAGACCCAGACTCCCTCGCCTCCTCGCCAGACTATTGAGGCAGAACCTTGCCTCAATACATCATCAAGATCTCCAGCTTACTTTTCGATGAGTTCTTACGAGAGCTTTTTATTTCACAGACGATCAGATGCTCGCGACAAAGGACCAGCATCAGACGAGAGGCCACCAGCTGGGGAACATCAAGAAGGAAGACTAGACGCAGATGTTACTACTGGCATTCTCGATACACTTCAGCAGATGAGCATACAAATCCGAGAATAATTTAGAGTTCAAAATGAACTGCGGGCTGAAATAGTCGCGCTGCGAGCAGGGGCCGGGAACCAGTTACCGCCTGCGGTTCCCGCAACTTTATAGGATGAGTATGACCCGGGAGCTAGAACGCTCCACCACTGGATTCGGCTACCGCCGAATCAAGGGCCATACGAGCTGAGACCGTCCTTCATCTCTTTGCTTCCCAAGTACTATGGGAATGCCGTAGAGGAGCCGTTCACATTCTTAAAGCAGTTCGAAATGATTTGCGGTATGGCTTATTACCCTGCAGTTATGCAGGAGGTCGTACGCCTTAAGAACTTCCCCTTTGCCTTAGCCGATAAGGCTCTTTATTGGCTGAGTCATCTGAGGAGGAAAATCTTTACATGGGACGATATGAAGTCCACCTTCCTGCGCAAATATTTTCCTCTAGGAAGGACGAACATGATGAGGAGCCAGATCTCCAACTTCACACAACTCCCGCACGAATCATTCCATTAGACATGGGATTGATTCAAGGACCTTACGGAGAGATGCCCGCATCATGAGATTCCGATGAAGGTGCTCGTGCAGAACTATTTTGGAGGACTCCATCCAGAGATTCAGGGGCTCGTGAGTATCGCATGTGGCGGCAGATACTTGAATAAGGATGCTGAGTCAGTCTGGGCCATCTTCGAAGGGATGGCCGAGAACTCAAGAGTCGTGGACTCTACTCGGGCATTTCAGAAAGCCCCATAGCCACCACATCGCCGCGATCATCACAAGGTGGTGAACATTTCAGACTCTAAATACAACACAAACATGGGATTTATTAGCGAGAAATTGACGTTGGCGGACGTGATTCAGAAGCAGGTCCAGGACCTACAGCCGCTGCGAGAGTTGGAGAAACTCTAATCTCTACCTCAGCAGCTAAGTGATCTCTCGAAAAAGGTCTTTGATCTTCAGCTCCAGTACTAGCAGAGCCAGACTTCTTCGAATGCGCAACCAGCACGTAGGATCGCACCCGCTCCATCCACCCGTCAGATCCACTACGTCCAGAGCGAGTCCGAAATTCCGCAACTTGATTGGCTTGAGGATCAGTCTCATGCCAATCCCAGCCAAATCACCAGCACTATAGAGATGAAGGTGGAGCTTCAATCTACTTTCGAGATTAACGAGATTTGGTATACGCCGATTCAGCAGCCGGGTATACCGAATCAACAGCAGCAGCCGTACGGTCATCCGCAGCATGGACGTCCGAATTTTCAGCACTGTCAGACTTTCACGCCACAACAGTCTCACCCGAATGTATACCATCAGAGACCGCACTCATATCAGCAACCTGCTCATTATTCACATAACTATCCTTATCAGCAGCCGCAACAGTCTTCCTCCATACCTCAGCGATACTCCCAAACTTCCACCTCTCAGCATTACAAGCCGAGGCAGGAGAGAGGAGCAAGCCAGGGTCACCACACCGAACCCGGGATGTCTTCACAGGCCCAGGCGCTCAACCAGATCATGTACATGCTGAGTACGCTTTAGATTGCACACAAGAATGAGATGGAGCAGGTTAACCGTCGTCTGGACAAGTTAACCGCACCGAAGACCACTCTTCCAGCCCAGCCTTTGATGAACCCGAACAACAAGAGGAGGAATCCAGATCAGGTAGACATACAGGTAAGATCTCGTTTCCTGAATTTTTATCTAACTTCATTCGTATCAGGAGCGGTAGATCACCACAAGTACCTGCTGGAGAAGAGGAGAGGGCACTAAAGGAGCATGAGCAGAACCATGATTCTGAAGCCGAGGAGGAGAAACCGCAAGATGATGAGGACTACTATGCAGAATCGAGAGATGGGAGTGATGCCAACACAGCAGATATGGACACTAGCGAATCAGACGATGACATCACGCCAGATCAGGCAGAGAGCCCCGAGAAAAATCTTTCTTTCCCTGTCATAGAGAGTTTTGTAAATAATTCTGAAACTCTCGATGTACAAGCTGATTCTGAAATGAATAAAAAGTCGGATTTTCTGACTTCTAATTTTGTTCCTTTTCGCGATGCTTTGTTTGGAAAAGTAAAGAAAAATATCAAAAAAAAACTTACATCTCTAGAGATAGAAAAATTACTAAAAGATCACATATTTCTGAAGATCCCGCTTCATGATGACTTAGATCAGTTTCCTACGCTTAAGAATCAATTGAAAACCGATGCACCACGTGTAGGAAAAAGAGATCCCGAACAGAGAAACATGTTTTGACTAAGGCTACATCATGTGCGATACAGAATAAGTTACCAAAGAAGAAGAAAGACTCAGGTGCACATTATGTCAGATGTGAGATCGCAAAAGCCGATTTCGATCGCACTCTATTAGATAACGGTTCCTCGATCAATTTGATACCCTATTCCTTACTCGATAAGCTCGAGTTAGGTCCTCTTTACAATTCCCGCACGATCCTTCAGTTTGCTGATAGATCCGTAAAGAGACCTAAGGGTATACTTAGGAACGTTATCGTAACCGTGCATGATCTACAATTCCCAGTGGACTTTACGGTCCTGGACATGGATTGCCCTACATAGTTACACCTTACCCCGATCATTCTCAGGAGGCCTTTTCTAGAGACCGCAAAGGCCCTCTTCGATTATGATACAGGGAATGTATCTTTTCACGCCGAGGGCGAAAAGGTACATATAGAGATGGAGAGAGAATCGAACACAGCCAGTGATGCATCTTCTGATTTTCTGAGTTCTTTAGCCTCCTGCGATTACATGGATGAGGTTCGCCTTGACGACTTCGAAAGGTATCAAGTAGAGACCCAAGATCTCATAACTGAGGACGGGTCCAAGACCACAGGAGGTGATTCTTCCGATGGAACTTTATATTTTAGTCTGGATGATGAGAAGAAAATGGATCAGAATTCTGAGGAGTTTAATGCAGATCTTTCAGATTCAGAAAATTTACACGATTCCTCCATCTCAGATGATTCAGAGTTTCATTTGCTTGAGTTATTTTCCTCTGATCATTCTGAGGAGTCGGATGATGTCTTGAACATATTCTGTAGTCCGACTCTAGAGCACATTAAGATGGTGGATAACCAAATCGCAGACACATCCACAACCGATACAGATCCTCGTACACATACAGAGGATGTTTCAGCAGATCCAGATCCTACCTTACCAGAGCTAAAAACTTTGCCACCAAACATGAAATATGCTTTCCTTGCGGGTCCACATCAACGGTTTCCGGTCATTATCAGCTAATCTTTGACCGACGATCAAGAGTCTCGTCTGATGGAGATTCTAGAAAGAAACCGCAAGGCTATTGGGTGGATTGTATCCGATCTTCGATGGATAAATCCTGCTTTGTGTTCGCATCATATATATCTCGATCACGACAGCAAACCCTCCAGAGAGTTTCAGTGTAGGTTGAATCCGCTTTTATGAGAAGTTGTCAAGAAAGAGATTATGAAATAGTGTGACGCAGGGTTCATTTATCCTATCTCCTACTTTGAATGGGTTAGCCCATTACATGTTGTCCCGAAGAAGTCGGGAATTCAGATGGTTAAGAACGAGAGTGGAGAGGAGATTCCAAAGAGAGTAACCACGTCATGGCGAGTATGTGTTGATTACAGAAAGCTGAACACCGCAACGAAGAAGGACCACTTCCCTTTGCCTTTCATAGACCAAGTCATAGAACGGTTGGCAGGGAAGGGGTACTTCTGTTTCCTTGACGGTTACTCCGGATACAACCAGGTATCCATTGCTCCTGAAGACCAAGAGAAAACTACTTTCACATGTCCGTTTGGTAAGTATGCTTTTAGACGGATGCCCTTTGGATTGTGCGACGCTCCTGCTACTTTCCAGAGGTGCATACTTGCTATTTTTGCGGACATGGTCGGTGATTTTCTAGAGGTTTTTATGGATGATTTTTCGGTCTATGGTGAGTCTTTTGACGATTGTTTAGCGCACCTAGACCAGGTTCTGAAAAAATGTTGTCTGGTAGATCTCGTTCTGTCTTGGGAAAAGAGCCATTTTATGGATACTCAAGGGATCGTGTTGGGGCACGTCATCTCCCAGCGAGGCATGGAGGTTGACCCTGCCAAGGTGGATGTCATCAAGAAACTCGAGCCACCATCCAACATCAAACAGTTACGGTCATTTCTAGGGCACGTAGGCTTTTACCGACGGTTTATCCAAGACTTCTCCAAGATTGCCCGACCATTAACTGAATTATTAGGCAAAGACATCGAGTTCGTGTTAAATGATAAATGTCTTAATGCCTTCCTTACTTTGAAAGAAAAGATAATCAATGCTCCTGTCCTACAGCCGCCTGATTGGTCTCTACCCTTCGAGATCACGATGAATGCTTCAGATTTTGCGGTCGGGGCTGTATTAGGATAGAGGAGGAATGGACTTCCCGTTGTCATTCACTATGCCAGCAGAACCTTAGACGATGCTCAAAGAAATTACACAGTGACAGAAAAGGAGATGTTGGCAGTAGTGTTTGCTTTAGATAAGTTCCGATCATATCTGCTTGGCTCGAAAATCACAATCTATACTGATCATTCACCTATCCGATTTTTAATGGAAAAGAAGAATGCCAAGGCACACCTTCTTAGATGGATTCTATTACTTCAGGAATTCAAGTTGGATATCAAAGATAAACCTGGGGTAAAGAATGTGGTAGCTGATCACCTCTCCCGATTACAATTAGATCAACCTTCAGATGAGTACATGCCAGAGATCGTAGAGAGATTTCCTGACGAGAGCATATTTGCGGTTACCAAACTTCCGTGGTATGCAGATATAGTGAACTTTCTGGTCACACAGAAAAGTCCTCAGGGTTGGCCTAAGAACCGAGTTGATAAACTAGTTTCTGAGGCACGATACTACCATTGGGAGGATCCGATTCGTTTTTGCGAAGGACCAATTTGTGTTTACATGCGTTGTATTCCTCAGGAGGAATATAATAGTGTGCTCACTTTACGCCATTCTTTAGAGTCAGGAGGACATCATTCAGGGAATAGGACAGCGTAGAAGGTGCTACAGAGCGGATTATGGTGGCCGACTCTTACTAGAGATGCCTGCACATTCGTGAAGAGTTGCCCGGATTGTCAAAGAGCTGTAGGGACAGTCAGTGCCAGAGATGCAATGCCGATGCGACCCGTCATTATATTCGAGATCTTTGACGCATGGGAATAGATTTCATGGGACCATTCCCTTCTAGCAGCAGCTTTGAGTACATTCTTCTCGCTGTAGATTATGTTAGTAGATGGGTGGAGGCTATACCCGCACGAACCGCAGACAGTAAGACCGTTTGCAAGTTCCTAAGGGAACACATTATTTCACGGTTCGGGATCCCACGTATTCTCATTTCTGATGTGGGTAGACATTTCATTAATAAGGAGGTGAAAAAGCTAGTGAAGCAATACGGCATTGATCACAGAGTAGCTTCTCCTTACCACCCACAGATGAACGGCATGGCTGAAGTCTCAAATAGGGAGGTGAAATCAATTCTTCAGAAACTAGTACGTCCGGATAGGAAGAACTGGTCACTGCTTCTATATCAGGTTCTTTGGGCATATCGTACTGCATATAAGACTCCCTTAGGTACTTCACCATTCAGATTAGTTTATGGAAAGATGTGCCATTTGCCCGTAGAGATCATGCACAAATTCGAATGGGCAATTCGAGAGATATTAATGGATACACAGAAAGCAGGGGCCAAGAGAAAGATAGATCTGAATGAGCTGGTAGAGATTCGAAATCAAGCACACGAGAACACACTCATATATAAGGACAAAGTAAAAAAATGGCATGACAAACATATTCGGCACAAGAGCTTTGTCCCTGGGTAGAAAGTCTGGTTGTTCAATGCGAGGTTGAGAATTTTTTCTGGCAAATTAAAAAGAAAGTGGGAAGGACTGTACATAATCAGAACGATGCGCGACAACGGCAGTATAGCAATATCAGATGTGTCACCTGGTGCAGAGCCGTTCGTGGTTAACGGGCAGATGCTGAAGCACTTCATTGAGACTACTGATCATCTGGCTTGTACTGAAGTGATCTATTTTGTACAGGAATCATGATCATTCTTTCACTTCATCTCATCCTGTACAAACTCTTTTGAGCCATTCGTTTCTGGAGATCCACAACATTTGTACATTCTTCGTAGACCACAATCGTCCCCATTTTTGCTCATCTTCTATGCTTAGGATACCAGATCCTAAGTATAGGGGGGACCGATTGTTCGCTGATTCACGCTTTATATTTTGTTCTGATTCTTTTAGTATAGCCTTTCTTTTTCATAAATCACTGGTTCCAATTTTTGGATACACTCTTTTCTATACTTAGGATTCCTTATCCTAAGTATAGGGGGGACCGAGTGATTTCAATGATTTCATATTCTTTTCCTTTTGAACTTTCATTATTTATTCTTTTTCACTCAGTCATCCCGTTTTTGCTCTCCCGTTATACTTACGATGACCTGATTGTAAGTATAGGGGGGTTGATTGACTTGTACACTCTATTCTTTTTCACCCACTTTTACTTAGCACGAGTTATGTCCTCCTTTTTCTCTTTCAACGCTATGAGGACATAGCACAAGCTAAGTATAGGGGGGTGTGTATATATTGTATATATACTTTCGTCCATAACTCGTACTTCTATGTATTTTCTATATCTATAAAATCCATAAAAAAGTGGGTAAGGGTTAATTAAAATCCACTTATATATTTACAAAATACTTGCAAATAAGTAAAATATGTTTAAAACTTGTATTTAAAACTTGTAATTAAAATTTGTATTTAAAATTTATATAATACTTATTTAAAATCCTATTTATTAAAACATGTGTAAAAACCATTCAATCCATGTAAAATTCCCTTGTAAATAAAATCTGTAAAATACATTAGACACTTATACCGAATAAAATATATCTTGTAAAATCCTTGTATAAAAATTGTTTATAAAAACCAGAAAATCCATAAAAAAAACAAAGTCCTAAAATGCATAAAAATTACAAAAGCCTTAAAATCCATAAAAATGAGTAAAATTCAGAAAATATACTTCACAAAAACATGGTTGCATTTGCATTTGTATTTTTCAGAATAAGTTTGATTTCTGGAACTAAGGATTGAGTCTAGTCTAAAGGATGGAGCTTGATGACGGCCTTTAACTCTCGTTGTAAGGAGCCTGGTTAGGATATGGAATTTAGACTCTTCAGGTCTTGTGACTTCAAATCTTTGGGTTCCATAATACCATATTCGAGAAATCAAGTCATATGTGCTTAAGTAGATCATTTGGAGTCATCCGTGCAACTCTACACCAGTGAACCAATCTTGAACACATGCACTTCGCACTTAGCTCGACTTGCATGGAGTTTCGAAGGGCAGTACACCTTGGTAGTGCGTTTCTATCCTTATCTTTGCAGCATTGACGTCTAAAGACGGGAGAGTTTGGGGTTGCGATAGTTGCTTCGGATGAGGGAAGGATCTGCTGACACAATTTTTCTAAGACCTCAAAAAAGGGACGGAATAAAAAGATGCTATATTCGTCGAGGCACAGACAGATGAATGCAGTGCAAGCAAATTACAAAGTCAAAGCAAAGCAGAAGCCCCCAAATAAGATCACAATGGTCCAAGCTTCCACTAAAAATGCCTGCACATCTTAGTGGACACTCAGCTACACCGGTTTAGCTTCATAAGGAGATGTGTCTACACTGGTCGCACTCCACTTCTTTTCTCATTCTTCTACTTTCTCCCTATATTCGATTGTGAACATAGCAGAAATGAACTCAGAAGGGAATACCTCCCTTCCCGAGGAAAGAGTAGCGGGATGAGGAAGCCATAGAAGTGTATAGCCGGGATTGACGGTTTCTTCGGTTCTCTAAGCAGAAAGAGCTAAATCAATTCACACACTGTACAATTTGACTTCAAGGATGATAGAGTTTGTGACATGAATAAGTGAGTCTGAACTAGCCGATGAAGTGATCTTGAGTAAGGATTTGTGGAACTTGAGTACTGTTGAGGATAAAATCCTAATCCTAGTTAAGGTTCCGGCAAAATGCTTGTTTCAGGTCCGATCGAGCTCTGTCCTTTGTCTGTTCTCATGAATTAGTTTAGGAAAATAAATTCATTCTAACTTTCTTTCTTTTTCACTTACTTTTCAAATAAATGTTTGCTAAGGGACTATCAAAGTGTAAGTATAGGGGGTTGATGAATTCATGATTAATTAACTTTTATGTTGCATTTTGTCTTAAAACCCTTAACAAATGCATGTAAATATTCATTAATTTCCATCTTTTAACAAATTCTCATTCATGTATAAATATTCATTTTTAACCATCAAAATCATGTAAATAAATAAAGAACAAGAAAAGAACAAAGGCAGATTGCATATATGTAAATATACAATATGACTTAAAATATAAATATAACTGAAATGTATATTTATATCCTAACCCCTGAGACCAAGTCAGCATGGATTGGTCGACAAACCAAAAAGTAGGGGGAGATAAGGAAAGAAAACCTAGAAAAATAAATTAATACACATTGTATACACCTTTCACTATTTATCAATAAATACAAAACTTCAAAGATTTTTAATAAATTAATATGTATATATTTTTCGCCAAACTCTTCTCCTAATTATTTCTAAAAATGTATATAAAAATATAAAAATAAGTTAAAAATATTACCTTGTATATAAGCCAAGAAACCCAGCCTATAAATTGTCAAAATCTCAACTTCCGAACATCATAACTTACTTATACGAACTCCAATTTCACTCTAATCATCTTTAAAGTTCATAAAATAATATTCTCTAATTAAAAAAGGTGGTTTCATCGAATTCGGAATTCGTTTGCAAAAAGTCGGTTTTGGGACCAAAAGACGACGGGGTTTCTGGGCTATTTATTTTCTATAACACACCTTATTTATTGTTTTCTTAATTTTATAATTTTTAAAATATTTCATGATCTTGTATTTTCACCCTAATTTATTTCATAATTTTTGGAGCTTTTTTAGTATTTTAATAAAATCAAAAACCCTAAATTATAGGTATAAATGAACTAGATAACTTATACCTCTATTTATTAAAATATGTAAATTAACTTATTAAAATCCATAAAAATTTCCACAAGCCTTATTTCTTATTCTAATAATTAAGAAAATATAAAATTAATTTTAATTATTTATTTATTAAATTAAAATTCTAAAACCTATTTATAAATACATATTTATTAATATAATATTTATAATTTGAATAATATTTATTATTTAATAAAATTTTTATTCTATAATAAGATTATTTAATTATATACAATTATTGTATTTATACTTATTTAAAATAATGTTATTTACTATTTAATATCTAATTTATACTGATAATTTAACTTCTGACCAGCCAGGTGCTGACACTTGTCAGCACCTGGGTTGTCTTCCCCAAGAAGTTGTTATTCCAGCTGCATTGACCGGCCTTCTTCACTAATTTATTCCGCGAGCTTCTTCACTCCTCCAAGCCATCTGAACCTTCGATCTTCATCTCCTAACTATCCCCTCCATCGCTGGCCCTTAGATCTTTACTTGCGGACCACGCATTCTCTCTATCTAAACCCCAAAGATCCGCCATTGCAACTTTAACACTCCAACAACCTGAGCTTCTGCTCCAGTTGCCCGAATCCCCAACTTCCTCGCCTCGCTGCGCTCGCTCAGGAGGTGACAGCTCCGCTTGAAGGTGCTCCCGTGGAGGAGGATACATCGGAGGACGTTCCAAGGCGGCTCTCTTCCTTGCATCGCCGCTCATTGCCGCGTGAAGCTCCGGCCAAGGTCGCCCGTCGAGCAACTTCGTCCAGGTAATACACCTAGACTCTCCCCAGACCTATCCCTCGATCTTCTTAGTTCTCTTTGTTGATCGTCGTGCGTTGATTAGCAATGCTAATTGCATGATTAGATAGCTAAATCATCCTACATAGGCGCGCATCAAATTCCCCTCTCATTACACTTCGAATCGCGTTTTGTTTCAGCTTCATCTTCACCTATTCTGTTTAGTTCTTCTGGAAACCAAATTTTTCTTCACCTTTTGAGCTTGTAATTCTCTAAAGTGGTGGCTGATTCTTCACGAATCGAGCATATCATTTGGATATTTGCAGGTCCATAATCGATCAAGAGCAAATTATTCACATCTGGAAGTCTTCACCTTCACTAAAATCAACTTCGAAGATGGCATGACCACTTGACTTTCAGATACCACTGTAGAGACCGGTCATCTTCTTCGTCGGACCACCGCAGCTTCACGCCGCCGTCGACCACCACCTACCGCGGGCGAGCTCGAGGGGTGGAGGAGCCACCCCTCTCACCCCGCCGGAGCGCCCAGATCGCCGTCGTGCATCGGTAATAACTCGGAGAAGATACCCCATTCGCTAGAACTCTAACAACCTCAAGAACAGACGGTGTACAGGCTAGCGACACGTGGCAAAAGCAGGAACGTCAGAACAGCGCGGATAAGTTCTAATCTGAGCCGTCAATCACAAAGAGGTGGAAAAATTACGTCATAAACCAGAAGGTTTTCAGTATTTTACTCCCGCTCTAGAGGTTTTCAATATTACATTTAGGTCCCTCCGCAGGGACCTAAATGTAAAACAATTGTATTTCTTTTTCGAAATAGTCCCTGAAGGACCATTTTGTAGAATAATTTAAATAGTTATTTTACGCTTATGCCCCTGGGCTGTAGGGGTTCTTCTGACCACGTTTGACCTCCTTTTTTGACGATTTTTTAGGGTAGTTACGCAACTACCCCATCTAGTTGGTATTAAGTTTTCGTGAACTTTTGTCCTGTTTTCGTCGAGTTTTGATTTTTTCGAAAACCGCTAGGTTTGATTTGTTTTCCTGTGTAGTTCAAGCATGTTGCTTGTTTTCCACCTATTATATTTTACCATCTACATATTATTCACCTATTGTATAATAAATAAATCTTTTTGAAAAATATCCCTTTTTGAAAATTATATAAAAAATTGAAAAGAATAAAATCAAATAAATAATAAAAATAAAAATAAAACAAAAAGTCTTTTCTCTTGATCACTTAAAGAAGAGATAAAAATAAAATTGCTAAAGTATCTCCGAAAAAAATCAAAAGATTCTATTCTGCCTCCTTCAGTTCGACCCAGGCACACTTACCTGGATAAATATTTAGTGTAGTTTTTCGACCCGAAAATCGAATTTGTTCGATTAGAGCTGAGATCTGATCTTTATGGCTTTTTCTACATCGACCATGTTACATTCAAAAAGTAACGAAACCGATTTTTAGCTCTATCAGCCGTCCACCATGGATGCCCTAGAGAGAGTCTCCATCGCCGTAGCGTCATCTTTATGCTGCCCGATCATTTGCTCGTGGATCTCCGTCTCCTTCGGTGCGCCTCGCTCGTGAAGAAGACATCGGATCTCGTGTGTCAAGATCAGGAGATCCGCCGCTTGGATCATCAACATGGATTGCTAGAAGCACACGATTCATCCCCGCGCTCGCAAGCGTCTCCTCCATCAGATCGGACTTGAGACAGGTGCGCTCTTCGTTTAGAGACTCGATTGCAACCACGCTTCAAGAGGTAAACCTATTACTTGTTTGTGGTTTAGATGAAAGGATCCGAGAAGTGTTCTTGGATCATGTGGTTTCCTCACATGAATAATTTTTAATTTTCGTTGCATAGAACAACTAGTGCGACTAGTCGTTCCTCGTCGTATTCGATACGACACTCACGCTTCTTTGATGCGCTTGAGGATTATCCCATATACTTCATATCCATATCTGGAAAGGCAAGAGAAGGTGTTAAATAATGAACAGAAATCATGTCTCCCTCATCGGAATAGGTTATAGGGGAGTTCTTGAACATGCTTTGGTCTAGTGTTCTTAACAAGTTAAAACACTAGTTTTTGTGTTGACCAAATCCTAATTCAGATAACAATCAATCCATAAATAGAAAAATGAATCAAATACATGTAGGTCAAAATTTATTTTAACTCTACAAAGATGTGTATAGTGCAAGTATGTAGAGTGTCAAACCACTGTGAGAAAAACATATGGTAGGTAATTATTAATAATTATTGATAATTAATAATAATAATTATTGTATTTGTCTTTTTTCTTGTTTTTAGGTGTGTTTTTTGTTATATTTAGTTTTTCAGGTTTTTAATTTATTTTCTATATTTTAATTTTTAATTTTATAATTTGTTTTTATTTCTACAAAATTTTAATTTCTTTTGATTTTTAAAATAAAATATCTAGTTATATATAATAATATAGATATTATATGCTATATAAGTAATATATAGATAATATGTATAGTATAGCTTTATGTATTTATAAATAAGATAAAATATTCAAAATAAGAAAAATAAGTTTTTATTATTTTTATATTTTTTTTGTTTTTAGTAATCTTTTATGTGACTTTTTCTAGTTTTATGGATTTTAAAGTGGTTAAATATACAAAACAATGAATATATTAACTGAGATTGCTTAGGGTATAATAAATATTTATAAGTCAGATATTAACCGAAACTATTTTCAATAAGTAGTATATATAATATAGAAAATACACAAATAGAAAGAAATTATTTTTGGAATTTATAGAATTTTTGATAATTTTTATAAATATTTTAGGATTTAATGATTTTTAAGTTTTATATTTTGTATTTTTTACTACTTTTTGGATACGTGCTATAACATATAGTTATACATCTAATACTTTTTTTGGAATTTTTCATAAAGGTTCTATAATATTTTGAGTTTTAAATGCAAATAGGGAATATAAGCTTTATTTTGCATTTTTAGAAATAGGAAACTTAGTTAGATTCCTAAATAAAATTAGGCATGGACACGCAAGGTACCATACATCTATACTAATTTTCATACAATTTCTCGCTCATATATAACGAATAAAATATAATAAATAAATATACAATAGAAAACAGACTTGTTTGCAAATAAAATAAAGTAAATGTACATTTAATAACAAGTCCAGAGAATATGAGGGAATACACACAATTTTACAATGCCTGACATAGCCTACACATGAGGCGAAAGGACCTATATGTAATTACAAGAAAGCTTTGGGTCCAGATATTAAATATTTCTAATTATTTTATCCGTAATATTTAATTTACAGAACTAAATTGAAATACAAAAGTAGTAGGGGGTTTCATGCAATATACCTAGAAGTGTGCATGCTTGGCACATGAGGCACGATCTTGTAGCTGAGGAGCTTCCACATCACACCACTGAATGGCTCAAGAAATGTACTGCTTCAACTTGAGTTGAAGACCCAGATTAGTGCACCTCTGATCCCACAATCCTGGAGATGTCGCAAAAAAACAAGAATACTTCCTTGTTCTTCCTTTGATCGATGAATCCTCTCACCTCTAGCAATCTACTTCCTTACTGATTGACCCCATATCTTACTCGGAGGCTCCCACACCTACAAGTGGCTTCAAGAATGTCCATGCCTCGTTAGAGGAGTCCTGGAAGCTCATTCCTTCTCAAGGATCTAGAGGTCTTCTTCTTCAATTAAGTGCAGCTTTAGGTGGTTCTTATTGTGCCTTCTCCAGCACAAAACCTTTCACAACTGAAGGACAAGTGTGCTCGTCTAGGAATGAAGCTAAATAGCACAATGGATGAGTGGAATGGTGATCTACTGTAATGATGACTAATGGGAGATCTGAAACCTAGATCTGTGCAAGATCAAGGGTGGGGTAGTGATCTGGATAATGAAGAAGCAAAGGGG
The DNA here is from genome assembly GCA_037367405.1 of Ottelia alismoides. Lineage (NCBI taxonomy): Eukaryota > Viridiplantae > Streptophyta > Magnoliopsida > Alismatales > Hydrocharitaceae > Ottelia > Ottelia alismoides. Next base: position 95,241 of record JAZKJV010004651.1, on the reverse strand, counting down.
AATGATATGGGATGCTCAAGTGGTCGGGGCAGTGGGTAGCATGGCGGAGAACTGTGGATGGAGCTTAGTGCTCCAATGAACTAAGAATAAAAAATGCAAGAAAAAAACTAAATCTAACTAAATGTAGCCTAGATTTACCCTAAGAATTGAAATGCTACCTAAAAAGATAAATAAAACTAGGACTCAACCGGGACTACCTAGAGGCAAAGGCCTTCACTTGAGATGCTCCAGTGTGGTGGATCTCTACTCCTTAACCAACTTAATACTCAACGCTGAACCTAGGGGCACCTTCCTATCAGAAAGGGCTCAGGCCTATAGTGGTTCGTTGGAGTTATAATGGCCAGAGAACGATCAAACTTTCAAAAGATGGTGGGGGTGAATTTTATACAAATGGTGAATGGAAATCTCAGGAGGGAGATTGCATGAGGCAGAGAAGGAGCTGGTGGGGGCATGGAGGTAGTGAGATGGAGGGATGTGTGGTGATCGGAATAATGATAGTCTTGAGGGAAAAAGGTGTAAGCGGAAATTGTGAAAAAATGGGAAGGAAAGTGGCTCAACTCTTTAGACAACAGTGAGAGGGTAGGTTGGTATAATTGACCTGAGGTCAACATTTCCACCCTCCTGAATGGTCACGTAGGACTAAGCCAGGACAAAAATAAATAATAATCACATATACATTCAATATAAAATAATAAATGAATTTTTTAAATAAAATTTAAAACATGCAAATGGTTTATTCTATAAACTATTTTATGATGTTTTTTATCTATTTTTACAACATTAATTAATAGATATTCATATTTACATGCATATGCAGGTATATATACTTGTATTTTATGTATTTTATTTTTATTTTTATTTTGTATATTTAATATTATATTAACATATTTTATATATTTATAACATTATTAAATACATATTTACATATTTTTCTTGTACTATTGTAATTTTATTTGTATATATAAATAAATAAATATATTGTATAAATATAATATACATATATATTATAATGTATTATTTATTTTAGTGTCTTTTAAATGTTTTTATTTATGCTTGTATTTTTATTATGGTTTATATAATATATGTAATAATTTAAAGAAATGAAGAGAGCAAAATTATAAAGAATAAAATAATCATCTATTTATTCATGCGCCTCGGTACAATATTACCCCAAAAGCCAGCTCTTTTATCTTAGCTTCACATTCAATGAAACTACCTTCAGTAGATAGATAATTTAATTTGAAATACAATGGAGGTAAGTTTGGTTCAATTTAGTTCATATGGAGTAGATACTGATCAATGTAGTTCTGTTTGCGACTTTTTCATATGTGTGTACCATGTGCACTGTGTATGATTTTTATTGGCTATTATTTTTGTAATTTTCTATATATTATTATATACATGTTTTATGTTGAACATTATAGGTGTGAATAAAATAGTATATTAATGAGCTATTTAGAAAGTAAAGAATTAGGGTTTCTGTGAATTTTGTACATTATTTGACCCTTATGTACCCCTACTTTATTCCTGGTCGACCTAGTCAATATTGACTTGGTCTCGAGGTTTAGGGTCATTCAGTACCTTTGATGGTTCATTTATTTATATTTTCCCTTTTTATTGTTTTGTTTTGGATTTAAATATAAGTATTTACATGCTAATTATATACTAATTACAATAACAATTTAGCAGTTAATTTATACAAATTAGTTGTATTTACATGTGCCTTGTTAGGTTTTTAAAGAAAACATAGAAGAATAAAGGTAGGTGAATGGATATTCATCACCCCCTATACGTACCTTTGCTAGTCCCTAGCAAAAACTTATTAGGAGTATAAGTGATGCAAAAGAGAAAATAAAAAAAAGGAAAATAAAGAACTTTGAATGATAATTACTTTTAAACTTATCTTCAAAAAATCAAAGGTTGGAGCTCAGTTAGACCTTTGGAATGTTAGTTTGCTCGGAACCTCATTGGGAATAGTATATAAAATTTATAGTCCTCAAGTTCCACAATCCTCTATTCAGATTGCCTCAATAGCCTAGGTCAGGATAAGTTTTTTCATACATAAACCCTTATGACTATGAGTCTCACTTGTACAGTGTATGTGAATGTTTCTCTTCTCATTAGAAATAGCAAGAAATAGTCTCCCTAAACATGGAAACCCTAATTCTCGAATCTAGCTACTCTTTCCTTGAGGAGCGGGGTATTTACTTCTAAGTTCAAGTACAACCAGCTCAAAGAAGAGGATGTAGAGAAAGGAATGGACCGTGACCAGTGTAGTCACGTATGCTTTGGATCTTGACCAATGTAACCTTGTCTCTAGCTGCATACAGTCCCCACAAGAAAAAAAGACTAGTCTGTTAGAACTATTGTAGTACGTGTAACAAAGGGCTTTTGCTCCCTGGTTCATATTATTTAGTTAACCATTGATCCCTATCTTTTCATCCTCAATCCATTATTTTGGGAGGCTCAAGTGTCAAGAGCAAAAGCGCCATAGGCCTCAGCTCTTCTTTCTACTGGTGGGGGTGCAGGTGGGTTGACCAGCAAGTAGGGAAAAGGCCACACAAAGACTTTGCAGGTACAACTATCCTAGGAGAGTCTCAAGAGCCTACCTAGCCCTTTTCTTTTCTAGTGATCTCGCTCAATCTTTTGTACCAATTTTCTCTCGACCATTTCAAAAAGTAATAGTGAAAATGGATGACCCAATAGCAGATTTTGTAGCTGCCAGTTTTGGAACTAATGAAACAAATGATTGACCCAACATATCCTCCAAAGAAATGGAAAATACCAAAAAGTTCAAAATAATTTCTAATAACATTGATTAAATTGGTGTGACGAGATTGATTTTTCATTAGCCTTGCCCATATATTTTTTTAGATTTTTAGATTTTGTAAATTTTTTACTATATATAGCAGCATTTACATTAGGAATTTTTCATCTTGAGCCAGTTGGTTACCCCTCTTTTGAAGCTTTATTGCAACCCACATTGTCCAGTCTAAAGACGTCCATGCCACTAGATTGGATTTGGGATGCACTAGTCTCCTATTAGGGTGGCATATGTTTCCACATATATGCTTCTCAAGCTAAAGAATCTTGCCCTCACCACATCATCAGAGTTGAGCTAAGTGTGGAGCGCTTGTCCAAGTTAAGTTATTATCGACAAGAGTCATGCGTGCACTTTGAAATACTCTATTGATGAATAGCCATTCATCTACTTTTATTCTTCCATTTTTTATTTAAATCTTAATAAAAACATATGCAAGTACAATGAACTCATACAAATTAACATTCATTTATTAACACCTAAATACTATATAAATACTTGTATTTGAACCCAAAATAAAAGAATAAAGGAAAAGAAAATAAAAAGAAATGAAATATTGAAGATACCGAATGACCTCAGATCTCGAGACCAAGTCAATATTGACTTGGTCGACAAGGAATAAAAGTAGGGGGAGATAAGGGACTATAATGTATATAGAAAACCTATTTGTCATTCTTTAAAATAGATATTTTTGTTGATTTTATTCTTCATCTATACATATAAAATAATAAAATGGTCTAATGAAACTTGTACATAAAAATAAATAGGAAAATTATAAAAATTTTTGCACATAAAATTAATGCACTGAGCTACTGGGACACACATATGAAAAATCCATAAAACAAAATTCACATATCAATATCTTCTCCATATGAACTTAAAATTCATTAAACTCACCTCCATAGTATTTCGAATTAATTTATCTCTCTAATGAATGTGGTTTCAATAAAAATGGAGTTAAGATACAAAAGCCAGCTTTCCACGGTCCCATTATACTATATGCATGTAGATTTTATTCATATATTTCATTATTTATATTTTTTACTGTTATTATATTTTAAATACTTGTAATTTAATATCAAGTTGGGGACTTAAAATGAATTTCCTACTAATATTTGATGTGAGATGATATTTTTAATGCAAGAAATAAAGAAAATAAAAATACAAGAACTTGTACGGACTGAAATGTAATTATATTTAAATAAAAATACTATTTATAATAAGAACACAATGTTTAGGGGCCTTTACATAATTTTCCCCAAGTATTTGATTCATACAATAACGATAGAGTTATAAATGAAATTTACAAAAATGCGATAAGGCATACATGCAAAATACCAAAATGCTTTAAACATCAATGCAAAATTAATGAACCAAATAATAACCAAATGTCTCAAGGGGTTTCCTACAAAAATTCCACCACCTAATGTGCATGGGTACATGAGGTGATGTATCGAGTGTCCTAAGTGTAATTAAAAGAAATACAAGGGTCCTACTGCAAAATATCCAAAAGTTTTTACACTACAGTCTACAGACAATATTTTATAGACTAAAAATAAAATATAAAAGCTAGGGGTAGGTAGCAAAATTACCCACAAGAGGCACGAGCGGACGATTGAGATGACCACTAATCCACAGTGAGTGCACAATGGTCGATGACGGTTCAACTATAGATGGCTGAGATTAGATCTCAGCGGCTGGATTGAAGGTCGAGGGCACTTTCATCCAATGGCACCTGCTTGATCCGAAGCGCCTCAATGATCTAATGGTGGAGAGCCCTAGAGGAAGATCAAGGAAGAACACTTGCTAAGGTGAACTTAGATCCGACCTCTAGAGTAGTTCATGCGATATGTGTCTCTATGATGAGGCTAAAAATGCTCCTGGCAGCTCCCAGCAGCTGCAAGATGATTCAGATGGGTTCGTAGACAACCCGAAGAGTCCCCGAAGATCAAACAAGAACTAGATTGTAGGGGAGCTTTGATTTCGACAAAAATGACCAAAAAGTGGCCTTTGACCTCCAAGACCTGTAGAGTTATCTCACAACACAAATGACAAGGTCCTGGGGGTTTGATCAGGGTAAAATAATGCGGAGTGGGTTCGGGCGGAAGGTCTCTGGTGAGCAGCAGAAAGGAGACCATGATCTTCTAATCAGAGAGGATAAGGGGGAATGAAGTGCATTGAGGAGAAGAATAATCAATGGGGAATGAAGTGGAGGTAATCTAATGGTCAAAGAACAACGAGGCATAGTTTAAATAGTTGTCGGAGCTCAGCTCCGTCGAACTTCGAATTTGCGATTTCACAAAATGAAATACAAAATGAACTGAAATGAAAGCCTAAACTATTATAACTTAGATCCTATGAACAAAAAGGAATCTATAGTTATGGTTCTACCTCGAGAAATAAGGGATCCAGGAGGAGCTCTACCACGGGTGGTCAACAATGCTCGAGTCTCAGCCTGCACAACTTTTCCTCCACGCCAACAGGTCCGGTGAGACTCATGCTGTCACTAGGAAAATTCAACACACGAGAAGTCAGAGATTTTGAGGGTTAAAGGGGATTAAGTTTGAAATGGAGGTGGCAGAGGAGTATATGTACATGGGTCCTTTGATCAATGCTCCTGATCGATACATCGATCCAAAGATCGAGGAGAGATGCTATCGTGAAAGACCTATGATCGAGGAACAAATTTCAAAGAGAAATTGAGATGAAAGGAGTAAGAATCGATGGGAAAAATTAAGGAAGTAGGCTATGTAGCGAGGCTAGCAAACCTAGGTTGTTAGAGGGGCCAGTTAACCAGCAGGTCAACAAGGCTGGCCCCACATTGGTCCACGTGGCCCCTACAAGACAAAACTGAAAATAAAATGAGAAATAAATAGAAAATGAATTTATTAATTTTTTACAAAACATAAAAAATGTTTATTAAATTATTTAGTATTTTAATATTATTTTTATTTATTTTTCTGAATTTATTTGTTGTATGTTACTTTTTACAAGTACATTATATGTATATTAACATATATATTAAGTATTTTATTTTCTATTTTTGATTTGTTTACTTTGTATACATAATATATATATAAATTGTTTAAATACATATAAATATATTTTTATAGTATTTTTCTGAGGTTATATGTACACTTAAATAAATAAGTATATTTGTTATATAGGTCTATGTATGTATATTTCATCTATGTATCTAAGTATATTAATTTATTTATTAAATTTTTAATGATTTTATTTTAATCTAATTATGCACATTATTATAAATAATATTTACAAAATTATAAAAATATTAAAATTCAAAGAATAAATAAATTGATTATTTTATTCAGGTATATTATACAATAGGGGTCCAAAACCTAGATTTTGCATCTCGACTCCAAATTGAATGAAACCACCTTCATTACATAGCTTATTAAATTTTGTATACAATTAAAGGTGAGATTGGTAAATTTTGATACAGTATGGAGAAGATACATGTCTGGGAAGTTTGGATTTTGGCCTTTATTTGAGTGTCTAGGGCACATTGTGCATTATTTTTATATGGAATAAATTGTGTATTTTTCTATGCATTTTTATCTACAACTTTCATGTGCAAAAATTATTGATTTGAGGTATAAAAAATAAAGAATAAAATAGTTCCCAAATTAAATTATTGAGGACTTAAATATTAGGGTTTTATTGTATTCCTGGCCCTTATCTCCCCCTACATTATTCTTTGTCGACTCAGTCATCATGATGCCTAGGTCTTAGGGTTTAGGATCATTCAATACCTATGGTATTTCTTTTCTTTTATTTATTTTTTATTTTAGCTTAAAATAGGATATTTTATACAATAACTGATATGACAACTTTAGTAAATTATATAAAGTTACAAGTAAATGCAATATTATAGTTTTAGTAAAGTGTATGATGTTTCAAGTAAATACGAACTCTATAGATGGCTTCAACAATACATATTATATCTTCAGTAAGTGATATTAGATATCATAACTTTAGTATCTTTTTTGTTTTTTGAAGATAAACAATAAATGTGATTGATTTTTTCAGAACAATGGTCGATGAATTAAATTAGAAAACATCTTATAGAGATACGGTGGGAGATGGGCAACAAGTTGTGCCGCCAATCCCTTTTGGATGGAAAATCTAATTCTTTGAAACACAACATCCATAGACCTGGGAACCATAACATTACTATGCATAATTTTCTGGACCCTCTTAAGGAGCTCTACCGATTCAGTCGCCAAGAACCCAAAGGTATCAAACCCGAAAGGGATGAAAACATGTTGATTGTTAATACAAGCCTTCTCAGGTTTAGTAACTTTAGCTAAGACAGCTTTTTGTGTAGTGTATCTCACGATAAAATCACTTTTTATCAGACTAACTAACGGAGACACTCCCGTCAAATCAACACATGCATGTTTTCCTCTAGCCCATCCAAAAATTAAAACATATATTGGTCTGAATGTGGATCTCCCCTCTTGTGGATAAATCCAAAAAATCACAGGTGCTTCTTTCATTGACGCAACTCCAGCCTTCTTGAGTACATCATAGAGGGAATCTCTAGCAAGATCATGTCTATATTTAAAACATGGGAATTCACATCAATGAACCACATGCTCCCCAAAGGCATCTAGACAAGATTTGTGGCATATTGGACATGCTTCATCAGATGGGAATAAAGGAATCACAAGGTGATATATGAGAATAGTATGATACTCATAGGTGACATATGCATTCCAAGACCATCAATAGGAATAGCTAGAAGAAAATATTGAGCATGGCCAGATTGTAAACATCGAAAAATTGCCTTTTGTCTAGCAGTCATGTCAAACACAACCTTAATTTCTTTGATAATTTTGCTAAAAAGGGAACTCGCCAAAGCGTTCTGGGCTTTAGGGGGGATGGTATCCTTGTTAGCGAAACATGTAGAATCTAGAGATAAAAGTTTTGACACGTAGATCCTCTAAGGCATCTAAAAAATTAGAATCCATATCACGTAACCCATAGTCATGTAAAATGTGGTCTTGGAGCACCCAAGATTGAGCTCTAGAGGCCACAAAAGAATATGAAGAAGCCTCGATAGTGGAGTGCAGACTAAGCCACCTGGCTTGATTGGTAAGGATGCCACCCGCCATTGAAGATCACTAAAGAAAGGGCCTCCACAAACCACAATGTCATCAATAGCTCCACGTAGTCCCCGATCAAAAAAAGTAGCGACTTGCTCCATGCATGTGGGTTGACATGTCCTTAAGAAAAACATTAGCTTGGTTGAACCCATACAAGATCGTAGTAAAAGAAGTTCACTTTGTGGATCATTCAAATGAGGAAGTAAGTGCATTAATTCAACAGCTTTGGTGGCCCTCCTCATAGCCAAGTCTTCAACAAATCCTTTATCCATACTCACTGCACCTCCAAGCAGTTTCACTCCTAGCACATGCCTCCTAATATCAGTAGGAAACAACCCTTTGCAGATCTTCTGTCCATCACATGAAGGCCAGAAAAAGCTCAGTTTTTTTTATATTCAGAACAAGTCCCAACTCCGGGCCTCTGCATTGTATAATGTTAAGCTCCTTAGCCACCTCTAATGTGTCCCCATCATCAAGATACCAAGAATGGAGAATGAGTTTATAATTGTCTTTAATCTCATGAATAAGTAGGTGCAATGTAAGAGAAAATAGAAGTGGGACTAGGGGATCACCTTGCTGCAACCTTATATGATTGTCTCCATTATATAATCTGGCAGCTTGAGCATACAAAAACTCCACCCCTGAAGATATAGATGGACATCACCTCCTAACTTCACAAAGCATTAAAGATCTATCTATCATGTTGAAAGCATTAGAAAAATCTACAATAATCATAGAGAGAGGCCCATCAGCATGATGCTTGCTCAAAAGCTGATTGGTGCTATGTAAAATGGTTTTTGCTCCTTATGATACACCAACCCCAAATTTAAGGTCATTGAGATACTTAGACATCTCTTTGTCTACCCCTATCATAGCAAATTTTGATACTAGGTGTCTCCAGATAGTGCCCACTACAATAAAGTGTATTCCATTGGCAGGTTTTAGTAGTGGAGTAAGAGGTGCAGAGGCTACAAACTTAGCCAAACTCAGGGGGCATCTCCTTCATAGCCATATGTTAACGACCATGGTGGTCACCAGTAAAAGATCATTGGCAATTACAAACCCCTCTCCACAAAGAGCATCTAAAAGGTGTTGTGCTCTCAAGCAATCTCTACCTCATGATGTCCCTTTAGGAAAGGATTTGATAGATTGTAAGATAACATCTGCATCAGTTGTAAGAGGAGTCTCGGAAATCAAGATATCTGGCAAGGAAGGAGGTGGCTTATATGGATGTTTAGCCTCTAAAGCTTTCAAGGTATCGTCATTATAAGGAGCCACTCTTGAAAAGCATAAAACCCTTAAGGTTGTTGAAAAGTGTCTATCTGACACTTTACGAAGGGCATTCCCTAATGTTGGAGTGTTGATTCTCCTCCAAGGAATTGTTTTGATTAAGACCCAATGTCCCTGGTATATCACCTTTCAAAATATAACCCACTAACTTTGTGAAACCATCTGTACTACCCTAAGTAGTAAGTGAGCTCATAATAAGGAGTTGCAAAGACTTTCTGCTGCTAGATCTTCTATCCCTCCTATTCATAAGCATGAATACATGTAGTTTGCAACGAGGAAGAAGTAGCAATCTCACCCATGGAGATATGGATCCCGGCCCCACAATAACATCATGCAAAGTTGTCTTCAGAGCTTGAGAAAAAGAAAGACGACTATTGGGAGGAATACTCTTAACTATGGTGATAGGGGCTTTGAAAATACAATCAAGCAGCAAATCATCAACAACTAAACTGCCAGTGATAGCAAGTACGACAGGTAGAAGAGGTTTCAAGATGTCGATATTGTGCTCCTGATCTACCCTAGTGTCATCTGTAGCCTGAACAAGACCGCCATCATGATGGCAAGCCCGAGTTACTGCTTGTATCTTCATGCACCTATCGCACATCCACTGATCAAAGGTCCTTAAGGTCCCTTATAAAGCAAGATATAGATCAAGATCATTCTTGATAGCTTCTCATAAAACAAAAGTCCACTCATTGATGGAAAGATGCACCCTTTTGATATGGGAGATTAAGCATGGAAAACCTTTACTTCCTTCCCTACCATAGGGGCAACAATGAAAATTCCAAAAAAGGCACATCAATCCACTTGTTGCCGTTTCAAGGGGAGGAGACATCAGCAAGGAGACGTCGTTACCCGCAAGGATGCGTGATGGTGGAGAAACAATTGGTACTAGAGGAGCATAACATTCTACCACAAATATATCGGAGTAGGGATCGAGGATTTAGATGGCAGACAGCTCATCCTTCAGATGTCAGGAGGAAAGGTGAAGAGAGAGGTGGGTTGCGGGAGAGGGGCTGCAAGAGGGGAGGGTTACGGCAGGGAGGGGCAGTAGTAGGGCGGGGCTGCAGCAGGATAGGGCTGCAGTAGGGAGGTGTTACGATAGGGTAGGGATGCAGTAGGGAGGTGAGGGATGCGTTAGGGAAGGGCTACATTAGGGAGGGGCAGGGTAGGGCTGTAGGGGGGTAGAGCAGTAGGCCATCGGGGGTGGAAGGGATGTCGGGGGCTGGAGGGTCGTGGTGAATGGGTTTAGGGCTGGGAGGTCAGGGCGAAAGGGGGTCGGTGGCAGAAGGGTTGTAACTTATATGATGTTACATGTAAATTCAAACTCTATAGATTGCTTCATTAATTCTTTGATTCTAATTTCTCCGTATTTCACCAGTAATTCTTAAAAAAGGATTGGTATTTCTCAACAATACATCATTAATTTTTAAACCCATTTTCAATAGCCTTTGGATTTTTTTAAGACATTCTGACATTAATTCATTAATTATTTTTTCCAAATCCTTGGCAAATTTTGATAAGATTCAAGTTATTTATTGTTAAATTCAAGTAACAATTGTAGCATTTATAGAAATAATGAAATTTTAATTAGTAATTACATAATTTTGAAAATATCACCTCATGTTGGAACAATACTATATGTTGTGGTCATCATATTCCAAGTTTTCCTCTTTCCATAAACATATACTATGTTTAGAAATACCTATAAGTTCCAATGTTATTTTCTTTCCATTACGAATACGGTTGCTAGATTTTAGGATTGAAATATTGGAATGTGACAGCTAAAATTAGGGGCTCATCTCATCTTTAAACGACATAGGGCCCACTGGATATATATTATGTAAATATGGGATTTTTATCCTACGAATCATATAATCTTTGTAAATTACCTTCTCGACCATATAAACATCATTATTATCCCCTTAACTCCCTAAACTTGCTCCATTTTACTCCACGACCTCTGCCTTTAATTTGACACATCTTGAGTTAACTTGCTTGTGTTAAAAATGAGTTATCAAACCGTAAAAAATCCAATGGTTGAATTTCTTTCTCTCTCTCTACCCCATTCCTTCTTATATCCCCTTTCTTCCTGTTCCTTCTCCTTCAATGCAACTCAGTTCCAATCCATGGGTAGCAGTGACAGTCGAGCGACATGGTGGAGGGGATCGATCTTTGGGCAGCATTGGTGGGATTTGTCAAAGCTCCAGATCATTTCTCAAGTGCTGACAAACTAGAGTTGAAGGTGTTGTTGTGCATGTGATACAAGTAAGATGAACCTCCTTGGAATCCTCTCCGGCCACCCCTTTGTCGTCGCTCAAAGAAGGCTTTGGCATCTGTCACTCGCTAAAAGAGATCAAATCTCCAGAAGATCAGCGATTTTTAGTTGAGAAGCACTGATATGGAAATGAAATCGACCACGTCCCAAGGTCTCTAGCAATGTAGTTGTGGAATAGTTTGGATGGAAGTTTGATGGTGATGCTCTTCCATGAAAAAGATGGGTATGTACTATTTGAATACATGGTCGACACACGACCAAGTGATCTGTTGCTCTATGGTGTCCTCTATTGTTGTAGCTTCAATGTGAATATGCCGCCACCTAGACCTGGGAGTTCTGAAACGAGAGAGGAGGTGTGTGGTTCTTCGAGTCGTGCCAGTAAAGGGTGGAGGAAGGTCTTCGGTTGTCATGCAGTAGGTTCCTTTCAGAGGCGTACTAGAGGGTTGAATGGATGGCAACGACAAAGCCACAGAGGTAGGGGAGGTCGAGGGTGAGGGCGATGTGGACAAGGTAGGGGCGCTAGGGTTATGAATTCATGATTAATCACTCTAATTAGATGAAATAGAGCCTCACCTCGAGAATTTAGGTTCATTTGCATATTAATTTTACAAAATTAACTTTCAGCACCTGTAAATAATTTGCATAAATTAACACTTCATATTGCATTCGTAATTATCCATGCATTTTTGCCTAACTTCATGCATTTTTAACTAATCTATGCTAATTCTAATTGACTTGAAACCAACTTCTTTGTGTTCATATCATTAACATTAATAAATGAAAAGTACTAAAAAATACTAACTTATAAAATTGACCAAATTCAAAAGAATCGGAGTTTGTATGTGAAACTTGGGTTTTGGTCCCCTATTGTATATTGTACACATGTCCCCTTTATTTTATTTATTTATCTTTTTTTATTTTCTTCAATATTAAAAATCCAAAAAATATATTCATATATAAATATATCTTTTATATTTTCTTGAATTTTATTTTGATTTTTTATAATATTTAAAAATTAAAAAAATCACATAACACAAAATGCAGTATTTTATACCCGTAGGATACCACTAAAAATATTTTTCGTACATATGATTTTATTTGATTTTTGATCCTTCATGAACATCGAGACAAGCAACTTTTGTGTTAATCACTTTTTGATTTGACCATTTCGTTACTTCCTTTTTTATTTATCTTTTGAATTAATTTTTTATTTTTTTGGGAGAGACACATGGTAGCTCCTAGAGCCGCCACATGTCACCCCCTTTATTTTATTTTTATTTATTTTATTTTTTCCTTCCATTTTATTTTCTTATTGAAACTATAGTTAATTAACTATGAATTTATAAGCATAAATTGGGTAAAATATGTAAATTTGCCACAAGAATATTAATTGTTAATTAACCACGGATAATAAAAATACCATAGGCATGCCACAATATAGAGAATTACTTAAGAACAAAATGCTATTTTTTATTAGTTAAATGATGCAATAAAAAAATTCAAAAATAAAATAAGAAGTCAAGGTTCTCTCTACAATGTTTACAATAATAAACTAAAGTAACTAGGGAGTGCAGAAGGAGGGCTAAAAAGAAATTACCAAACTCCCTGACAATTTACTTGCAAAATTTCCAGTGCATCACGTGCGAAACACGTGACCTCTGGGCTGGGGGCGCTTGATAACTTGGTGAAGATCTAGGGTCGTTCTTGTAATATCCTCCTTTAGCATGTGCAGAACACGTGGGGGAGGATCTTCTATAATTTACTTATTCTCTAGGGAGCTGGCTGCAACTAGTCCCTTCTCCACGTGCGAGTCACGTGCTGGGGGGATTTGTCTTCTTATCTGGGGTAGGCAGAGGGGATTCCAGGCAGAGATGACAACGGCTGCCCGCGGTGGAAGGAGGAGAAGCTATTCCAGGAGAACGACGACAACAAGGATGCCACACGGAGAGCTACAAGCAGAGCATGGGTGCTCATGGCAGAGATAACGAAGTGGCGCAGCAACGTAGCGCGTAGGAGGCTGCGGGTGGCTGGTGATGGTGGGTGCCTGTGGAGTGGTGGAGGCGGAAGCTGCTCTGCAGGATGGCGATGCGACTAGAAGTTGGAAAGTGCACGGGCGAGGAGGTTGATGCACATCCCAGAGCGAGGCGGGGCCTAGAGCTGCTACCGATGTGAGCTACTCGTGGTGCCTCTGAAGAATTGTGATGCTCCTTAGAGGTGAGGCGAGCGTGAGCGTCTGAGAGAGCAGTGCCTGTATGACCACGTACAGGAGATCGTAGCGCGGCTGGCTCAGTGGATGTGTGCATGCATAGAAGCTCCAAGAAGTTGACTTGCAGTTGGTGGTGGGAGCCGCCTACGGGTGTGGCTGGATAGAGCTGGATGGTGAGGAAGATAAAGAAACTAGAAGGGGATGGAAGTAAGTCCAGGAGTGAGTTGGTAAGATGCGGGATGATGGGTGCGATGAGGAAAATAAGGGAATGGGAGAAAACAGGGGAATGGAAAAGAGAGGGATATGTGGATCGCGTGGGTTCGGGGATGGAGATGCCCTCCTCTTTGTTATCACCTCAAGAAGGGTGCAATCACTCAAGAAGGGAGGTCCAGCACAGCACGTCGAGATCCTCCTAGGTCTGTCGCCTTCCGTCGATCCTCGACCTGAATGGGGGGGGTCGGTGGGTCTTGTATAGAGAGGAGGAAAACGGGATAATGAACCGGCGGTTGCAGAGTGAAGAAGAGGGGTGACACGAGGATAAGGGAGTAGCAGTCGGGTGGGTCATGCGAGACGCGACTGTGAGAGGAGTGGGGTGGTGGTTTGACTAGAAGAAGGGGAGAAAGATCAGCATGTGCTGAGCAGGTGCAAAGGGAGGCATGTGACTAGCATGTGCCTCCCTTATTATTTTTATTTTAATTTTTTTAATAAATAAAATAAAATGGGGTTAAAAATGAGTGACATGTGGCAGCTCTAGAGCTGCCACGTGTCAACTCCATAAAAATCTGAAAATTAAATAAAAAGATTAATGAGAAGGAAATAGCAAATGACCTTAGATTGAAAAGTGCTCAAGACAAAAATTTCTCATCTCGATGAGATGTACAACTTTCATGAAGAGATCAAGAGCAAAAAAGGTCATCTGTGCAAAACGATATTTTGGAGGTACTCTATGTACATAAAATACCTTGATTTTTTGGATTTTGTAATTTTTCTGTGATTTTTTAATGAAGAAAAAAAATCTAGAAAATTAACAATAAAACCAAAGATAAATATTTACACATTAATATATATATTGTATTTTTAATAAATAAGAAAATAAGAGAATAAAATAAAGGAGAAAGTGAGATTTTTGTACACACTCGTAAAAGACACTCAGACTCAGTCAGTTTCTTTGATTTTATTCTTAATTTGAATTTAGATTTTTGTGCATTTTATTAAAACTTTCTTGAAAGAACACAAATAAAAAAGACATAAAATAAAAAGGGTTAATTATGTAAATAAAATATTAGGTCAAAAACTTTTAATAGACAAAATGCGTAAAAGAAACCCAAAACCCAACTTTCGCATACGAGCTCCGATTTTTATGAAATTGGTCTTATTTTGAAGGTCTTTGAATATGTATTACTTTAAAATGAGTAGACCAAAACTGGACACTCTATGAGGAAGAAATGAGCATTTTCATCTGTCTATTCTGGAATTGGGATTTCATCTTACGGGCAAATTATTTGAGTTAGTATTTTTTGTATTTTTTATTTAATCTTGTTGGTAATATGTATACAATGAAATTGGTTTGAGGTATGTTGGAGTAAGCATGAACTAATTAAAAATGCATGAATTTGGGAGGAAATATGAAGATGATTTATGAGTGCAATTATGATTAATAAATGCAAATATTAATTTTACATACATGAATGATAAAAATGCAGAATAAATGATGAAATACAGCCAATTACTTGGGAACGAAGCTCTATTTTCATCTTTTAGTATGATGAATCAAAGATTCATCAACCCCCTATGCTTAGACCTTGCTCGTCCCCGAGTAATGAAAATGAAATGCAAAAGTGAAATGATTTTGGGTTCCATACCAAAGACATGAACAAAAGGTGAAAATGGAGCTAGACCTGACCTTTGGATTAATAGTGTGGTGGAACTTCTTTGAGACTTATGATTTTAAAATCAATAGCCCTCAAGTTCTACATATCATGGAAACAAATTCGACTCATAAGTCATCTTAGATCAATCCTTCTCCCAAAGCATATCCCATGAACATTGAACAACTGTCTCTTGTGTGTTAAAGGTTTTTGCTCTCCCATCAAGAATGCCGGAGTACCATGCAATTCCCTTCCTAGTAACTCGTCCTCGGGAAGTCAGATATTTCCTTCTAAGGTCTGTCGTGTTGTGTTCACAATCAAAAGGGGGGAAATTAGAAGAAGGGGGAAAAGAATTGGAGGGTGACCAGTGTAGTAACCTCTCCTTGTGAAGCTGACCAGTTTAGCCAAGTCTCCACCAAGATCTGTAGATTTTCTTGAAGCTTGGACCTTTTTGAGCAGATATTTATTTGGTAGTTTGGCTTCTTTTTGTTATGGATTTTTGGTACTGTGCATGGATCTTTTGTGCCCCAACATACATGGAATCTTATTTCTGTACATGTTTTGAGGTCTTAGAAAAATTGTGCCCAGTCGTACATCCCTTTTCTGAAGCTCTATTTCAACCCATACTCCAATCTTTAGATGTCCACGCTACCAGAAAAGAGACCTACACAGTCTTCCGACATCCGTCTTAGTTGAGCTAAGTGCACGGTGCGAGAGAACAGATTAATTCCCCACTCAAAAGATATACCCAGAATTAGGAGACCATGTTAGACAAGAGTCAAAGGCTGCACATTGTCATGCGGAACTCAAAGAATTATGTCAAAAGACCCAAAGTTTCTAAAATCCTCTTTCTCGATGAAGTTCCTTTAAAAATTAGATAGATGAAGGCCAAGTCAAGACCACTCTCCTCTTCTACTCATAACTCAGTTCAGAGCCCAATAACTATTTATTTTGCATATGCTAGATATGCCAATGAAATGCAGATGTTATGCATATGAGGAGGTGCAAAATGTTTTTTTTGAAGTCTCTTTTTTTGTATGAATGCAAGGACGATATGCAAGAGATTTTTTGTTTTCTCTTTTTTTCTTATCTTCCTTTTTTTCTTGTTTTTCTTCTATATTATTGTGTATTTTGTTTTGTTTGACTTTTACCCATCTTGTTATTAATATATATGAAGTGCGTGAATGTACGAGCTATGGGTAAAGTATATATATGAGACCCCCTATACTTAGTGTGTGCTATGTCCTCAAAGCATAAGAAGCGACAAGAAGACATAGCTCGTGCTAAGCATAGGAGAGTGATAAAAAATAGAAAGTAGTATAGAAGTCGACCACCCCCCATACTTAGGCTTTGGAAAGCCTAATTATAGAAGAAGATCAAAAAATGGAGCAGTCTAGATCAAGAGGAGAAATGAATGAATATATACATGGTGGGCATCGGTCCCTCCTATACTTAGGCTCTAGTCAGCCTAAGTATAGGACATGAGTGAGTATGAGAACCGATGAGATCTGTAGAATATACATATCGAGTGAGGAGTAGAATGATGAATAAATACAGATGGCATCAGTCCCCCCTATACTTAGGCCTTGGCCTATATTTAGGAAGAAAATATATAAGGAATCCGATGGGGCCGAGGGAAAGGTTGGCCGATGATCAAGGCGGTTTATGGCCTATCTTTTTCATGGAATGTGGTGGAAGGGAATATTGATTGGAAGAAGATGAAATTAAGATTCCCAGCCACCATCAGAGTTGTCATCAGAATAATAATCAAAGGTCACATTACTCCAACTATTCTTATTTTTGAGCTTTTTTCTTATCGCTCGCTCAGTTTTTGGGTCAATCTTTTCTTCCTTTGAATATTCAAATGGACAAGTATCAGTCTGGTCATAACGTATTGTTCCAGTATACTGAATCGGACCAGGGGAGTCGGCCTTAGAAGAATAATAGAGAGGGGTTGGGAAAGTCCAACGTGGGTCATCATATGACTTCTTATTCTGATGAGGCTGCAGATTCTCTGAACTGAGCTCTCTCATACTACTCTTATCCTCTGAACTTGATGAGTAATCCTCAAGAGATAATTTTTCTGAAATATTGAAAGTGACATTTTAGTCGGTTCAGGGGGTATTCTTTGTGAGGTGTTGATCATGTGTTCCCTATCAGATGAGTTTCCGTATAGATTGTAATATTCTTGTAAGGTCAACACACGTCCTGAGTATTTACTCTCTGTTGATTTTGCATGTGTAGACTCAGGGAGATCCAACATAGCCTTGTCCGGGTGTGTTGAATTTGGTGTGTCTCGTTTAATTTCATTCACCTTCGTAGGTTCGTCAGCTGTTTCATAAGATGTCTCTCCTTCATTTAAGTCTGTGATAAGTAGAGAGGTATATGAAGATTCTTCTTTGTCACGACTGATGGTTTTTGGTTCGGTTTTCTCAGGGTTTGGTGTGTCCTTGAGAATTTGATCAATTTGGTTTGTGTTCGGGAAAATAATATCTTGAGTCTCACAGTTAATAGTTGCTCTAGCTGAAGCTAGAAACGACTTTCCCAAAATAATGGGAGACTCATATATATCTCCTCGATGTTCAATGTCCAGGACAATAAATTCCACTCTATGTGTGACACCTTGGAAATTAATGTCGTCAGAAATGATTACTCTCGGTATTTTTGTGGATCGATCATGAAATTAATGATCACTTGGGTCTTTCTGAGCGGTCCGAGTTCGAGTCTGTCAAACACGGATTTCAGTAGGATATTCAAGGTAGAATCGTCATCAACCGGACATTATTAAACTATGTATTCTCAATTTCACAAGTCACATTGGTCAATCGTTTGACTTTCCAGACCTTGTTTGTCTAGGTCAACACCGTTGAACTGGCCATAGTGATTAAATGATATTCTGTTTGAGATCTTTTCTTTCCCGTCTTCTTAGGTAATAGTCGACTCTTCACAAATCTCTGAAGATCGGGAACATACTCTATCACCTTTCTTAATGGAAGCTATAAGATTAGACTTTTGCAAAAGACTTCCATATTGATGTTGTCCAAATTTTTTGAATTTTCTGATTTTTCTTTTAGAGTTTTCAGTAAAGTCAGTAGGAGGGTCAGTGGTCTGTGGTGGTTTTGTGTGGAACTCAGTCACATGATGAGTTTTGGGTTCTCTCTGTGATTTTCTTAACTCCTCTTGGTTGATTATCATATCTTTGACTATTTGGATGACATTATCAAATTGTTCATTCAAAACCTCGGTCCTCTTATTGATCTGAGCTATGTCATCCATTATTGTCTCATGACATGGAGATGAGTGATTATGCTCGGTATGCCGCGATATTGGAATTTTCTCCTGAAGTGAGATATAGTCAGTCTCTATGATTAGGGTTTGGTCATGAGTCCTATTTCCTTGACTTTGGGTGTCATCTATGTAGTCAAAGGAAAAGTGATCAGACTCAGGTTGTGGATCACCCCGAGTAGAGGATGGTTCAAACAGTGAATTTTCATACGTAATCGGGAATCGTGTTCCTCTATCAAAGTTGGTTACGCCTATATTCATCCTCGAGTCCGCTCATTCCATTGTGTCTTCATTAAACATGATTGGTTTTGTGAGCGGTTTGTATCTTGAAGTTTCAATCAAGGGTGGGTGAGTGGGTGAAGAGAATGATGGCCGGTGAGAAACTACCTCAAAGAGAGAGTTCCTCTGAAAAGAAGGTGGATATGAGGATTGGGAATTTATCATGTAGCACGATCCATGGAGTCTGGGTATGAATTCCAATATTCTGTCACCTTCGAATGGAATGAAAAATATTGATTCATGAAACCACGATCAGTGTGTGCAAGTGCATGGTTACACAATTTAATATACAAATTCAAACCCCAAATTCACCAACTCAACTCAGTGAAGGCTGCAAAGGTTTGACCAAATTATCTTTTCTCTTTTAGTTGGTGATAAATACAAAAGTTGGACAGAGTTAACGAGTTGTTAGGTGCATGTATTTTCATATAGACTAGCTCGCTTTTTACGACTAGTTGGACCTACTTTCAGCCAGTATGGGAGTAAGCACGAACTGTATGAGCACGGTTAAATGTTACTTGAGGACGGAGCCTTACACAGTGTCCTCTAAACCTCCCACTCTGCTAAGGAAATCCAGGTCATTTACTGGCTACCCGTAGATCCTCAGTGAAAAGTAGCTAATCGCTTAAAAAGAAAGAACCAGTAGTCTATAAAACATTTCTGGCTTGGCTCTATCCCGGTGTTGTCTCTCTCTCTCTCTCATCTGCAATAAAATCAAATAATGACTTGGTTGCTCTCCCGAAAACAATGATTTTCAATTTTATCTTATTTAATTAATCAATAATGTTAGCAGTCCCCTAGTTTTAATTTGTTTATCACTTGAATTTGAGTACGGAACAATGCACGTCTACACGGGGATTCCAATTGCCTCTAGTCCTCTGTGACTTAAAACTAAGGGAGAATCGAAAAAGCCGTATAGCGGGAAACACAATGATGAATGTTGAGTTAGAAATACTTACAGTACCTCCTCACAATCTTTGTGCAATATGCTAGATAAAATTGAAATTTCCCTAGAAAAAATTAAATCCAATGCAAGCATGGGAAATCGCACCTAGAACATGAATATCTATTAGCCAGTGATAGAATAATTTAATTTGGCTAAATGAGAGACGATCTAGTGCGTATAATTTAGTGAAAGCGTGGTCCTAAACTACAAAGGGCACAAATAAATTTAAAATTAACTACCGTGTGCCTATCCTAATTTCGCCATTCAAGTCGGACCCCACACTCACCGGAGGGTGAAACATGCCGACACACCATAGATAAATGTTCAGTCTTTTTTACACACATGAGATCTCGATCGGAATCTGCTAGAAATTACAGTTAATTACAAATTAGATAAAACACTCTCTCAAAAAATAAAAAGATGGTGTGTATCCAGTCACTCCGAGATGCGCCGGTTTCCAAAAAATTCACTCCATGTTCACCGAGTACCTTGCACGAAAAATAGAAGATCAAATATCAGAGAGATGTTCAAAAAAATATGCAAAAATAAAAGAAATATAAATACTAGAAAAGAAGGAAAATGGGATAGAAAACCTAGGGATAGAAAACCTAAAAACTTGATTTTCTTAAAAACGACCTAAGCCATGCCTCCCTAGCAATGGCACCATTTGAAAAACCCTAATTTAATCATTTTAATTATGTCATTTTAAATGTGTTGTAGTCGGATAAATTTAGATTAATCAAAAACCACAAATTTAATTAATGTATCAATTAAAGGAAGCAGTCATATATTTTTTTCATGGGTAAATCCAAGATCGAACTTGGGGAGGCAACTATATCCTTAGGTTTATTTAAATTCAATCAAGAAATTAGGATTTCGGAGAGATATTTTTTGGTATTTAAATGCAATAAATGAGGCAAATGCAATTTTGATAAAGTTCGAGGGTTAAAATATAAATAACTACCAAATTAAGTCCAAAAATCCTCAAACATGGTCAGAATGTTAAATAAGATGAAATTAGACTACTGTAATATTTTTTGAATTTTTGGATGCAAGACGAATAAATAATGAATTTATGAGTGCAAACAATGAGATTTTCAATAATTATATATAATAAATATAAAATCTTATTGTTTTTCAGGAAATAAAATTATCTAAGATATATAACTAGGTGATCTATCTCAAAAAAATCCTAGACCCTAAAAATATTGGATTTAATACCTATTAAAAATTTATTAGGGAATACACTAATTGATTTCTCTAGAGAAAATTATGAATGCCAATACAATTCTTTATTGGTACAATGTAACTAGCAATTAATTCTACTATCTATGAATTTTTGGCAATTTTTGAAACTATGGTTAATTACCTATGAATTTATCAGCACATATTGGGTTATGTAAATTTGCCACAAGAATATTTAGTGTTAATTAACCATAGATAATAAAAATACCATGAGCATGCCACAATATAGAGAATTAATTGAAGAATAAAATGATATTCTTTTAATAATTAAATGATGCAATAAATAAATTCAAAATAAAATAAGAAGTCAGGGTTCTCTCTATAATGTTTACAATAATAAACTAAAGTAACTACTGACTACAGAAGGAGGGACAAAAAGAAATTACCAGACTCCCTAAGGATTTACTTGCAAAATTTCCAGTGCATCACATGCGAAACACGTGACCTATGGGCTGGGGGTGCTTGATAACTTGGTGAAGATCAAAGGGAATTCTTGTAATCTCCTCCTTTAGCACGTGCAGAACACGTGGGGAAGGATCTTCTACAATTTAGTTATTCTCCAAGGAGTTGGTCGCAACTAGTCCATTCCCCATGTACGGGTCACGTGCTGGGGGGATTTTTCTTCTTCCCTGTGGCAAGCGGAGGGGACTCCAGGAAGAGGTGGTGACAGTTGCTCGCGATGGAAGGAGGAAAAGCTATTCCAGGCGAACAGCAGTGGCGAGGAGGCCACATAAAGAGGTACATACAGAGTAGAGGCGCTCGTGGCGGAGACGACGAAGTGGCACGATGATGTACCATGCAGGAGGCTGCAGGTGGCTAGTGATGGTGCGTGCTTGTGGAGTGGTGGAGGCGGAAGCTGCTCCGCGGGACGACGATGTAGTTGGAAGCTGGAAAGTACGCGGGCGAGGAGGCTGACATGTGTCCCAAAGCAAGGCGGGACTTGAAGCTGCTACCCATGTGAGCTACTCGTGGTGCCTTTGAAGAAATGTGGTGCTCCTTGGAGGCAAGGCGAGCATGAGCATCTGAGGGAGAAGCGCCTATATGACCACGTGTAGAAGATTCCAACGCGGCTGGTGTAGCGGACGTGCGCAAGCGTAGAAGCTACAAGCTGTGGACTTGTAGTCGGTGGTGGGAGCCGCCTGCAGGTGTGGTTGGACAAAGGTGACTGGTGAGGAAGATAAAGCATCTAGAAGGGGATGGAAGTGAGTCCAGGAGCGAGTTGGTAAGATGTGGGATGATGGGTGTGATTTGGAAAATAGGGGAATGGGAGAAATCAAGGGAATGGAAAAGAGAGGGATATGTTGATCGCCTGGGCTCGAGGATGGAGATGCCCTCCTCTTTGTTATCACCTCAACTCCGCGGCGGAGTAGGAGGCTCGGTTGGATCTTACCGGAGGATGTAATCACCCAAGAAGGGAGGTCCCTATCACTAGCCTCCATCTCAAACTTCCTCTCTCGTCGATGATGGCGGATGCCCCTGTTGGGGGGGGGGGTCGGTGGGTCTTATATAAAGAGGAGGAAGAGGGGATAACAGGCCGACGGTTGCAGAGCAACAAGGAGGCAGCGACGTGAGGATAAGGGAGTAGTGGCCGGGAAGGCCACGAGACGCGACGGTGGTTGTGAAGCGGGTGAGAGGAGGCGGGTGGTGGTTTGACTGGAAGAAGGGGAGAAAGACCATCACGTACTGAGCACTCGTGAAGGGAGGCATGTGACCAGCATAAAAAATGGGGCTAAAAATTCTTTATTTTTATTTTACTTTTTTAATAAAAATAAAATAAAACGGGGTTAAAAATGAATGACACGTGGCAGCTTCAGGAGCGGCCACGTGTCAACTCCAAAAAATCTGAAAATTAAGTAAAAAGATAAATGGGAAAGCAATAACAAATGACCTTGGATCGAAAAGTGCTCAACAAAAAAATTGCTCGTCTCGATGAGATCTACAACTTTCATGAAGAGATCAAGAGCAAAAGAGGTAATTTGTGCAAAACGATATTTTTGAGGTACTCTATGTACATAAAATACCTTGATTTTTTGGGGTTTTAAAAATTATTTGTGATTTTTTAATGAAGAGAAATATCGAGAAAATTAACGATAAAATCAAAGATAAATATTTACACATTAATATTTTTTTGGGATTTTAATAAATAAGAAAATAAGAGAATAAAATAAAGAAGAAAAAGTGAGATTTTTGTATAGACTCGTAAAGGACACTCGGACTCAGTCAGTTTCTTTGATTTTAGTCTTAATTTGAATTTGGATTTGTGTGGATTTTATTAAACCTTTCATCAAAGAACACAATGAAAAAGAAATAAAAAAGGTTTAATTATGTACATAAAATATTAGGTCAAAAACTGCTAAAAGACAATGCGCAAAAGAGGCCCAAAACCCAACTTTCACATACGAGCTTCGATTTTTATGAAAGTGAGTAAACCTAAATCGGACATTGTATAAGGAAGATATGAGCATTTTCGTCTGTCTATTCTAGAATTGGGATTTTGTCTCACGGGACAATTATTTGAGTTAGTATTTTTTGTATTTTTCTTTAATCTTATTAGTAATATGTACAGAATGAAAGTGGTTTGAGGTCAATTGGAGTTATCATGAATTAATTAAAAATGCATGAATTTGGGTGGAAATATGAAGATGATATGAGTGTTAAAATGCAAATATTAATTTTACATACATGAATGATAAAAATGTAGAATAAATGATGAAATATAGCTAATTACTTAAGAACGAAGCTCTAGTTCATCTTTTAGTATGATGAATCATAGATTCATCAACCTCCTATGCTTAAACCTTGCTCGTCCCCGAGCAACTAAAATGAAATGTAAAAGTGAAATTATTTTGGGTTCCATACCAAAGTCGTGAATAAAAGGTTAAAATGGAGCTAGACCCGACCTTCGGATTAATAGTGTGGCATCCACATATAATAAAAAATATAAATCATATGCTATACTGTGGAGAAATAATTGAGTAATAAAATGCCTTTTTGTGATAAATAAAATAATGTCAAAATGTTGATCAAATGGTAGAAGAAACACATGGGTCTCAATGCATATTCAAAAAATAAAATAAACAGAAAAGTGCTGACGAGGATTAAATTGTCATTACCCAAAAATAAGGGTCTCTTCATGTAAAATTTCTACAGGCACGTGCCTCGCACGCGCCATCTGGATGGCTGGACCTTCTTGAGATTTGTGAAGAACTAGGGGGTATGCCTTTAATTTTTGCCTTGCTCAAGTGCGTTGGGGTGGGGGTGTGATTTCCAAAAGGTGTGGGGGGTGTTCGTAAATTTCCTGCCCCCACGTGCTGGGCACATGTAGGGGAGAGAGACCAGCTCAAAGGGGCGCAGCACCCGAGGTGAGGCTTGGCTGAAGTCTCTAATGGTGGTGGCAGCTAGAGCGTGAGCGGAGTCCTGTAAGGCATTGGATGCCCAAGGCAGAGGCATATCGTGGTGGGGAGAGGTGGCAACGGTCTGGAGTCGTTGGTGGATAGAGGGCCGCCTAATGGTGAGTAGTGGCGAAGCTCAAGGGCGGTGTGGACCGTGGAATGGATGTCGAGGCAATTGGATGTGTTGGCAAAGAGCGTAGGTAGGCCAAGCTCGGCCGTGGAAGGGGTAGAGATGAACGATAGCGGGGTGGTTGATGGCGGTGGCTCCTAATGATCCCAAGAGGCATCGATGAAGATAGCTCCTCGAGTCGAAGATGAACGAAGCTTCAGTGAAGGTCAAGGTTGTGCAGTTGTGAGGTAGAGGATCTCCGCTGCTTGATGGCATTGATGCCGGATCGGGGAAGTTGCAAGTTGATGCGGTGGAGCGTGGAAAGTGGTGGTGGAAGAGGATGATGATCGGAGATGGAGTGAAATGAGGGTGGAAATGCGATCGGGAGAGGAAATGGAATGGGGGAGGAATTGAAGAAGTCGGAGAAGGGAGATAAAGAGGATGAGGAAGATGGGTTACATGGGAACGAAGAACTCAGAGTAGAGGAGCGCTCAGAGCTTGGCTCGACGGTGGGAGATAGGAGCGGAAGCAGTGGCTCTGGGCTGGGTGCAACGAGATTGCCAGGCCTCGGATCTCACCATAGGAGGAATATGGTCGACATTGTCAGTGTCAGACTTGGAGCTTCCTTTTTTGCTAAAATGATGGATGAATTAGTGGGGTATCAGTTGTAGATTAAATAGGGAGAGAGGTCATCGGAGGTGATAAGGACGTTGAAGATGGGTGGTGGTTGCTGAGATTATCGGGTTAGTCAGGCGAAGAGATAATGATAGTGGGAATGAGAGGATTAGGTGACTTTTGCAGGAGATATTATAGAGGGAGAGGGGTTCTGCCGTTGGGATTCTGATGATGGAGGAAGGTTGGTTAGGGCGAAGGGCGTAGCTAGAGACGTGAGGGAGAGTGGATAGAGTTCGATGGTCGGAGATTTAGGATATGGCGTTGGTTGGATAGGGATAGAGGAGAGAGAGAGAAGAGGGAGAAGCAGGTGTGGCAGAGCACTGGGAACAACGGCTAGGGATCGGTGGAGCAAGGCGGCGACAGAGGAAGGAGAAGACCTCACGTACAGGGCACGTGAGGAGAGGGGGAAGGGGTGCCACATGGCGCATAGGGGTGCAGCCACGTGGTGGGTTTAAAAAAATAAAATTTAGAACTAACAATTTAAAATGTAAATATAATAAATAATAAATAAATAAATAAATAAAAGAAAGTAAAATGAAAATAAATAAAAGAAAAGGGGTTGACACATGGCTGCTCCAGTAGTGGTCGCATATTGCTCCTAGAAAAATAAAAAAATAATTCAAAAAAATAAAAAAGAACTAACAAAAGAGGATCAAACCAAAAAGTGATTAACATGAAAGTTGCTCGTCTCGATGAGATCTATAAATTTTATGAACTACCAAAAACAAAAAAATCATCTATACAAAAAGTATTTTTGGTGGTATCATATAGGTATAAAATGCCACTTTTTGTGTTTTGTGAATTTTTTGTCATTTTTAAATAAGATAAAAAATCAAAATAAAATTAGAGGAAATATAAAAGACATATGTTCACATTAATCTAGTTTTTTGGATTTTTAATATTAAAGAAAATAAAAAAGATAAATAATAAAAATAAAGGCAACATATATACAATATACAATAGGGACCAAAAACCCGAAATTTCACATACGAACTATGATTCTTTTGAATTTGATCTTTTTTTGAAGGTAATTGAACGTACACTAATTCAAAAGTAAGTAGGAGTTCATAGGAGACTGTATGAGAGAGATATTTATGTTTTAAGGTTTTTAATCTCAAACTAAGGTTTGGGTTTTACTGGTCAATTTTACAAGTTAGTATTTGTTTGGTATTTTTTATTTATTAGTGTTAATGATATGTACACAATGAAGTTGGTTTCATGTCAATTAGAATTAGCATGAATTAGTTAAAAATGCAAGAAGTTAGGTGAAAATGCATGGATGATTATGAATGCAATATGAAGTGTTAATTTATGCAAATTCTTTACAACTGCTTGAAAGTTAATTTTATGCATTTAACATGCAAATGAACCTAAATTCTCAAGGCGAAGCACTATTTTCAGCTAATTAGAGTGATGAATCACATATTCATTAACCCTCTGTACTTAAACCATGCTCGTCCTCGAGCAACTAAAGAAAGAATGATTTAGTCGAATCAACACCTGACTATGCATGTGGAATACAAGACTCGATTTGTTGAAGGACTCTTGGATTTAGTGATCCCAAAATTCTGCGTTTAACCAAGATTTAGCTATAGGTGTGTATACTTTGTATATATTTTACCCATAACTCGTACTTTTGTGTAAGTCTATATCTTATTTACAGGGTGGGTAACTAACTTTTAAAATCTATGAAAAAAGGGCTTCTTATTCACTCATGCATATCATACTTTCATTCAATTGAAAAAACATTTGCACTCTTGCACTTCATTCGACATCTCATTTATCCATGCATTCTTTAGCCGGATATATCCTTGACACTTACACACTAACACAAGGCTCGAGAAGTTAAAGGACTCTCGGTTTTAGTGATCTCGAATTCTTAGCTTAATCAAGCTTTAGTCAAAAGGTATCCAACTTCTCTAGTTCAGAGACTCTCTTTGTTTACATATATAGCAAGGATATGCCATTTAATTGTGGACTGCAGTCACAAGAGTAGAGTCAAAATGTCACCTAAGGTTCCAGTCCAAGAGACATTCCTAAGAACTCAATCCTCAACACATAGGGAATAAATCCGTTCTTGCATACAATCCATCGTCTCTTTAGTTGTCAGTCTTAAAAGTGTAGATGGAAGGCCAATTGATGGAGGGCATAGGTTTATGTAGTTTTATTCTCTCCCTCTCATTAGAACAAAGATCTTCTCGAGTGTCTTATTAACTCAACGTATGTATTTTAGGTTATTGACCAATGCTTCCGTCAAGAGAGTTCGGAGTCATCTGCACTTGTTTTCTTGGGAGTACACCAGGGTGTGTCTTTTTTAATACCTGTCGTACCTTCGACACCCAGACTTGTATCAGTATACAATGTAGATCCCTTTTTGGGTGCTAGCCCGACTCCTGGTCCTAATATCTTGTGTCCAAGTGGACACTTTGAAAAGGTTGCGAGCGCTCGTCTTTAGTGGAAGCTCTTTGAATTTGTATTGGTAATGAGAGATCTTTTCTTTGTATTTGAATGAGAGAACTTCTCTTGAAATTTATTTCATTGATGGTTGTCTAGCTCCACTGCTTTTACTAAGTTGGCACACATTGATCAACAATTTATTTAGTTTCATCACACCCTGGCACATAGGTTTATATCAAGAGATTAGTACAAGAACCTTGCTCTCATAATGGTTGAAGGTGTTGACTCTTAAGTTTCATGAAGCCTTCATCGATTTTATCCCATCCTCGAGCATCATAAAATCTTGTCCAAACTCAAATCCCTCATTCTAGTTCCTCAAGTGAAATCCCAACTCATCTCATCATAACTACAATCATACATGTATGGTGCTGATCATATTCTTTAAGGAAGAGACTGAGTATGCAATATAACACACACATCTTTCAAACTAGGGAAGTGTGAATAATTAATTTGTAGGCCCTTATGACTAAGGCAGGTTAACTTTGAATCTTAGAATCTCATAACCAATTGTCCTTGAACTTCTCTAGTTTTGTGTGAGTGTGTAAGTGTCAAGGATGCATCCAACTAAAGAATGCATGGATAAATGAGATGCTGAATAAAGTGCAAGAGTGCAAAATGGTTTTTTCGATTGAATGAAAGGATGATATACAAGAGTGAATAAGAAGTTCCTTTTTATATTTTACAAGTTCGTTACCCATCTCGTAAATAATATAAAAACTTACACGAAAGTACAAGCTATGGGTAAAATATATACAAAGTATACACACCCCCTATACTTAGAGAGTGGTATGTCCTCAAAGAACAAGAAGCGCAAAGAAGTTTGTAGCCCGGGCTAAGCGTAAGAGAATGAAAAACAAAAGAAAATATAAGTCGGCCCACCCTCTATACTTAGGCTTATGTATAGAAGAAGAGCGAGAATGGGACGGATAAGAGAAAAACTGGATGAGAAGGGTATGTAAATCGGGCATCGGGTCCCCCTGTACTTAGGCTCAGGTCATCCTAAGCATGGAAGTTAGGGTAGGGGTCCGATGAGATCTGGAGAATGTACAAAGAGAATGTGTGAAGAATAAAGATGAATATGTACAGATGGTGTCTTACTGCTTTTCTTCATGTAGAGTTATCTGATGTGTCTTCAAAGTGCTCACTCTGCATGAAGTTCATGACCTCTACTTGGACTAACTGCTCTTTAGAATCAACATAATGCTTCAACAGCTACCTATCCACTGAAAATGTCTGTGTGTTATCTTTAAGATCTACAATGTCAACACTTCCATTGTTGTGAACATATGTGACAATATAGGGACCCACCCATTTAAATTTTAGTTTCCCGTGAAACATCTTCAACGTGGCGTTAAACAACCATACCTTCTACCACGGGACAAAGGTCTTATGCCTTATGTGCCGATCATGCCATCTCTTGACTTTGTCCTTATAGATTACACTATTTTTATATGCTCGATTTTAGATTTCTACTAGCTCGTTCAGATTAAGGTCAAGATAGAGCTTCCCCATGTGACAACTCCAATTATATTCTTGATCACCCATTCTTATTTGTGAATTAACTCTACAGACAAATGGCATGACTTGCCATAGATCTTCTTAAAAGGTGAAGTATAGAGTGAAGTCTTGTAGTTTGTCCTATAGGCCCACAGAACTTGGTCCAAGAGCTGAGACCAGTTCTTCCTATCGAGACGAACCAACTTCTGAAGAATGCTCTTTACCTCTCTATTAGAAACCTCTACCATGCCATTAGACTACGGGTGGTACGTATTGACCACTCTATGCTCAAACTTGTAGTCCTTGGCCAATGCTCTCATCTCTCTTTTCACAAAGTGGTTACCCCCATCAGAAATCAAAACCTTTGGCACCTCGAACCTTGCAATGATGTGATCCTTGAAAAACTTACAGACAGTCTTGTTGTCTTCAGTTGGGGTCGGGATAGCCTCCACCCACCTTGATAGATAATCAACTGCCAGCAAGATGTACTCATGTCCATTGTTGTTGGGAAAGGGACCCATAAAATCAATTCCCCAAATGACAAAAACATCACAAAAATTCATCGGTTGAATGAGCATCTCATCTCTTTGACCAATAGTCCCTCCCATTCTTTGATAGATCATGCACAACCGTACAAAGTCAATGCCATCTCTAAATAGGGTTAGCCAGTAAAATCTACATTGGAGTACCTTGTGCGTGGTTCTCTTTCCTGAATGATGTCCTCCAGCCTCGAGTGTGTGACAGTGTGTGAGGACACTCTAGTATTCCTCCTAAGGAATACACCATCGCCAAACATAATTCGGCCCTTCAAAGAAAAGGAATGGATCGTCCTAGTGGTATCTCCTGGAATCTTACTTCAGTCGGTCAATACTGCTCTTAGGTTGAGTTCTTCATGGATGACTTCTTGATCCACGATGATTCCTTCGTTTCATGTCTTATAAATTTGGATCGAGTTCTCAAAAGATGTTATGATGTTTATATGGTACTCTCCTGGGAGAAGAGTCACTTCATGGTGATGGAGGGCATTGTGTTGGGGCATGTCATCTCCAAGAGAGGAATGGAGGCTGATAATGCTAAGGTGGATGTGATCATACGACTCCAACTGCCAACCAACGTAAGATAGTTGTGGTCTTTTTTCAAGCATGTAAGATTTTACATTAGATTTGTAAAATATATTTTAAAGATCTCTTGGCTGCTAACTGGGATTTTAGGCAGAGACACAGATTTTATTGTCGATTGCTCATTGTATAATTCCACTGTGCATGATCTAAAACTTTGCTTGCATAGTGAATCACATAAGGTATCTATCTCACCTCTGTCCTAACATGACTCCGACAGCAAAATCTGTTGCATTAGTAATGATCTCAAAGGGAAGTGACCAGTCGGGATCTTATAAGATCGGTGATTCATATATTTTCCATTTCAGGAGCTCGAAGGTCTCTAAACACTTGTGATCGACAAAAACTCGGTGTCTTTCCCTAGGAGCTCAGTCATCGGGTGGGCGGTCTTTGAAAAATCATTAATAAATCTATGATAAAGTCCAACCTACCCTAAGAATGACCGCATTGACTTGACATTGGTTGGTGGCTTACGTTTCTTGATCACATCCACTTTGGCAGGGTCAACCTCCATTCCCTTTTTGGAGATTATGTTCCCCAACATGATACCCTCTGTAATCAAGAAATGACTTTTCTCCCACGAGGGTACCAAATTAACTTCCCTACACCGCTTGAGGACTCCGTCCAAGTGCGCTAAACATGTATCAAAAGAATCACCATGAACCGAGAAGTCATCCATGAAGACTTCTAGGAAGTCGCCCACCATTTCAGCAAATACAACAATCACACACCGCTGAAATGTGCTTGGATCATTGCAGAGCCTGAATGGCATGAGCCTAAATGCGTAAGTGCTGAATGGACATGTAAATGTGGTCTTTTCCTAGTCCTCGGGAGCTATGGTACCTAATTGTAGCTAGAGTTCCCGTCAAAAAATAGAAGAACTCTTTCCCTGCAAGTCTCTCCAAAATCTGATCAATGAATGGCAGAGGAAAGTGATCTATCTTGGTCATGGCATTCGGGCATCTGTAATAAACAAAGATGCGCCATGACAACCCACTTGGAGTTAGAAATCGGGTATATAAACACTGCTTTGCACCATTTCTCTGTCTCTTTCTTTACTACTTCCTGCAAATTAGGGTTCTGTTGTTGGACATGTGAGTCCGCGATGAACCATTATGCAATAAATGTTATTGCAAATTTCATTCCCTAATATGAAATGAAGAAAAACTAATTTGTATAATACGTATCTTAGTACAATTAGGGTTATAAACCATGTCCATCTTAATGATCATACAACTGTTGATTCAATTGTAGTATCATAGAGGTTGGTTCTTGGATGAATATATAAAGAGTTTGATTGAGGACTCATCATGCACCGTCAAACGATTATTAAGAGATGATCTTCAGCCTGAGTAGGAGATGCAATCCTTTTCTCTCATAGGTTGATATCTAACTGACCTCTTGATGCAGGTCCTCTGCATAGGAATATAGATTCGGAGGTGTTAGATATGTTAGGTCAAAGAGTTGACTTAACAAGATAGAGATAACCAAAGACCTATGTCATATGCTATCAGATACATGCATGCATCCTCTGACCAGAGACATATGTGTTACTATATGTTTGATTATGTACATTTGGCAGACTGATAGGTTGATGATCTAATCAAGGTCTATACACCGGTGTGTCGGTGTTCATACAAGGGCATATGAGTAATACGATCTCTCAAGGAGATCATACAAGTTAATTTAACGAACCAGAAAACGTGAGCTTACTCATGAGACATTGGGATCAAATTCAATACATGATCATCTCACTTTGGAAGCTTGACTGAATTTGTAGGTTTGATATATACTTTTGGAAAGTATATGATCAATGTATAATATATGCTTTTGGAAAGTTTTTGATCGATATCGACTCTAATGATCGAATGAGAATCTTAATGATAAAACCCTGAAGGAGATCGTCTAAATAGATCTAAAACTTTGGGTTTATTCTTGGTCTTCCAGTATGCAGGATCTGCATGTATTAGGAATATCTAAGGGTGATGTGCTCATAAATGATTGTAAAACCATGACACTTACATTCCGAGGGAGCGATGAAGCAGGTCTGGATTTTAGTGACTCCTCTCAGTAGAGAAGTAATATAATCTTAGTTCAAATGTTAGACATTGATCTGAACGTGATTCAGATGTCATGAGAAGATTAGATCTACGTCCTTAATTTAATCAAGCATCTGTTGGAGGTCCTCGAGATCTGGATTTGATATGTGATCTCAATATCCAAGTCATTATATGTGGAATGTACAATCACCCTATCCTTATCTCCAAGTATCCACGGAGAAAGCACATTATTCATGAAAGAGTTCAAAAATAATTTCACTGTTGATAATGTATTTGAGCATTGAGAAAAAATGGATAATTAAATGTGATTTAATAATTATAAATAATGAGAATATGATTCATATTATTTGGGATCATGAGAATGGACATCTGAGATGATTAAATGTGATTTAATTATCAAGGATGTGATTAATGTGGATAATACTATCCATATTATTCATGGATATTATAAATGTCATTTATAATATGTTAGAAAGAGATAATTGTAATTTGTATTTATGAATTAATAGTGGATGTGAATTGGATTCACATTGAACAATTAGTTGTAAATGCAATTTATATTTTATTTTGGATATGTGAATAAGATCCACAATCTTTTAATGGCATGATTGAAATTTTCATAAAATAATTTGGAATTATTTTGGTGAATAATTTTGCAATAATAGTTATTGCATATGTTGAAGATATGTAGATATTTGAAATCTCTACATATATGGAAGAAGAGCGTCCCCTTTCCGTATATAGGGTGGACAACCAAGTTGAGTGCTCTCAACTTGTGGCCATCCACACCATGTATGGAAGGTTAGTTGCTCACCTTCCAATCATTTCCGTATGAGTTGATTTAATTGATTTTAAATTTATTGAATACAATTAATATATTTAATTTTATTTAAATTAAGTATTTCTTGTTGTAATTAAAACACAACATGATCTCATGCATTGAATGAAAGCACAAATCAATCTCAACCATTGAATTTGTGAGCACATGTATTGTGATCCATGGACATCCAAAATTATATGAATAGAAGGGTAACCCTAGTTTCTTTTACAACACACACAATGTGAAATACAACAAATATCTCTCTCTAATTTTTTATGGCTTTCCCCTCTCTATCTCAACAATGTGGACATCCACTTGTTGACTTAGAGATCCTTTTATCTATCGCATAGTCGTTATGATGTCGGATCGATTGCTCGTGGATATATGTTTCCTTCGGTGTACCCGCTCATGAAGAATACATCGAATATTGTGGTATGAGATTAGGAGATTCATCGCTTGTATCATCAGCATGGATTGCGAGGAGCACGTGTTTCATCTACATGCTCGCAAGCATCTCATCCATCGGATCAGACTTGAGATAGGAGGTCTCTTTCTTTAAAGACTCGATCCCAACCACGCTTCAAGAGGTAACCTTAATACCTATTGGTGGTTTAGATGAAACGATCCAAGAAGTATTCTTGGATCATGTGGTTTCATCGTTCTAAGTTTTTTTAAAATTTCGTTGCTCGGGCAACTAGCACGACTAATCGCTCCCGATCGCATACGACTCGATCTCCATGCTTCCATGACGCGCTTAAGGATTTTCCCATATCCTTCAAGTGGTATCAGATACAAAGGTCTAAGTTTCGTATACGATCCATAAACCTAGGATGACTTGGGCATTTTTGGTTGTGTGATGTTTCATCATATTTTATTCATGCAATCCTATTTTGTGCAAAATTTTCACCGTTTTAAGTACTTTAAAATGTGATTTTATCATTTATATTATGATTCCAATTAAATTAGCAAACTGTAGGACTTGAGTTTGCACTATTTGGAATCTGTTTGCTCAAGCTAGGACTGTTTTAGTGGACATGTATCCACTGTCGCTAGAATGGTATTTTAGATAGTAATCAAGAGATAACCATAAATTTTTGAAATGCTTAGAAATGTGTGTATATCACCTGAGTTATGATATTAAACAAATTGGCAAATCAAATAAACTGATTTTGCATGATTTGAATTTTATTTGATTGGGTTATGCTAACTTTATGGGTCACTACTAGAAATTACATACTTGATCATTAACCTTCGGATTGTCATTCAATTAAATTAATGTAAATTAATGGTTAATTCTGTGAATGGTTACTGATGAATATTTGTGTGATAGTTAGTGATGATGATTATTTTTTGAATGACATTTCCTTAACCAAATTGATAAGATATTTGATCTTGATTACAATTGAATACATCAATTCCAACAAACATAGTGCTTGAAAAGGATTGGGGATTTATTTAGAAAATCTCCTTATAAAGATAATCAAAATAGTTTTGACAAATATTATATGGTATAACTTCGGTTGAAAGACTGATTATCATATTAAATACAAAATGATCAAATCGCATTATCCTGACCTGAGGCAACTATGGTGTCTAGCCAGGGATCATTAGGGTAGCAGGTTGCTCCGTGAGTGGTCTATCCTATTCCCGTAGGTACTTGCCATGACATCGTGTATGGAAAGGATAATGCTTGAAATGATCATGATGTATTTTTAAAATTATTAAAATTTGAATAATATGTATTTTTGAGATTATACCATCCTTCAAGTAACAATAAAAAATTATTTGCTGGTTGATTGATTGGATTGATAATTGATTTAATATGATTAAATAAATTAGATCCAATCAAAGTTAAACTCTCTATTATGAATAGAGTAGCATTTCCCTTGGAAGAATTAATTATGTGAGTATGATTCATTATAACTAACTAGAATTTGAACATGATGTGGAGGATCACATAAGTGACATCCATGGTCTTCCGTCAAGGCGAAGGGTTCCAAAACAGGGGATTGTATGTAGGAGACGCTTGTCCGAAGTGACAACTCCTGCAGACAATCACATCTGGATCGGGCTCTTTGCTTCTTGAAAGAGTAAGACCGTATTTGTAGTGAACCCAATATCGATTCCTCATATTAGTGGGGCAATATTGGATTGCACATAGCAAGTTCTATTCCTGTTGACGGTTGGTTCAATTAACAATGGGTCAACATCGCCATAGGGGTGGTGGGTCTCGATGTTAAAGACCGAATTGGGAAATGAAAGTTGAACTTCCAAGGTAGAATGAGTTCCCGCTTCTTTTTATCCAAGTTACAGTTTCTCATATTATTGGGATGTAACAAAGATAAGAAAGGAAATCCCACTTTCTTGAGATATAATGGTAAGTATATCTCTTACAATGAAAGTGAATAAGGGAATGAACTTTCAGTGATGACAAGTCAAGATAATTTTGATATGAAAATTCCTAAATCAAAGTAAAATATGTATTTATGCAAATATCTTTTTTTCAGATAATCCTCATTAATCTCACTAAATATTATACTCAATAACAACCAGTAAAATATCATGGATTGGATCCATGATCAAGGTATTGTACTTGCAGTTGGATACATAATGTATGTGGATGCAATGTGCAAGTTTCCTCATAATAACAAGGAATGACAGTTAAATAGACAATAGGTCAACAATATAGGGCTTGTATGTCTCTAAAGTCTAATCCATTATCGAGTGTGCTTTCGAAGTATCATGTATAAGATGATCGTAAAATAATCGTTATAAAATCTAAGAAGAGTTTTTGCCATACAGATGTGCTCCTGGCATTTAGTCATGAATGACATGGTTCACTAGTGGAAACATGGGTCTGACTCAAGCAAGATGGAAAGTCAAGGATTTGACTGTACTTCTGTGACTTCCATATGGCATCCAAAGAGTTGGATGAATGATAATACTTTAACAAGTCGATGTATTGATAGTATGACTATCTAGACTATCTAAAATCCTTAGAGAAGGATCCGGATAGTGCATAAAAACTATCTACATATAATCATTGAAATTGACTTTCTTATTAGATAAGATCAAAATCTAAAAAATTGTATCTCATTCTTCCAATAAAACTTGAAATTGGTTGCATAAGTTTTAAAAGACTAGAAAATTTGATCTTATGGTTTAACTTAGTCATCCGCATGGATGTTGATGCAATTGTTGCAACAATCTCTATTGGATAGATAGACTTTATATTTTCAGTGGGAGAGCCCTTAGTCTTAGAGAATGTCTCTATGACTTAGATATTATCACACACTCACTATTTACATCTAAATGTTGGAAATGACCATGAATTCTGGAATAGACCTATCATAATGAGTTATGATGGATATATTTCAGAGAGTAATCTAACATCTAGAGGTCTCTACTAAAATTGAAAAATTAATGAATGGTTCATTAACATTTCTAATACTAAAAATTAAACCTTTAAATATCAATAGGGGATGAAGATCATTTGACAATGATCTGACATCAAACCTTCGACATATGTCTATTGATGTAATCAATAGATAGTAAGAGCTGAAACTTTAGATTGTCTGAAATTTCAAATCTTACATACTTGTGAATATTGTATTCAAAAGTAAAATGTCCAATACACCCTTCTATGGGAATGGTGTAAGATGCCAAGGTGTTCAAAATCTCATACATATTGATGTTTGTGGATCATCTATATGTGATATCCATTGATAATGATTTGTGATATGAGAAGAAGTCTCTTCACCTTAGAAACCTTTGAAATGTTAAAAGATTTCACAATTCTGGTTTAGAACTAAAGTTTGAAGGAGATGAAATTAATTGAGATATGAATATCATTCGTATATCACTCCTCCAAATACATCTAAACACAATAAAGTTGTAGAGAGATACAATTGGATCATGCGTGACATGATTTAATCAATAATGACTCTTAGCATGATTACCTCTTAGTTTTCATGTATATATGTAATAGAGACTACAATATATATCCTTAATAAGGTTACATGCAAATCAAAGCCTGAAAACCCTCACAAGCTATGGTTTGGAACCTAGCCAAGTGTTGGACACTTGAGGATTTAGGGTTGCTTGGTCTATAACTTCGCCATGGATGCAAGTAAGCTAGAATCTTGCACTAGAGAGTGTTGCTTCATTAGGAAAGTAAAGGATGGTATTGGATACATACTTTATGATCTTGAGATTCATAAAAGATTTCATCTCTAAGGATATGTTTCTTAGAGGATGACTCTCTTGAGAATCAAGATAAAAATGAAGTAAAGGAACTCATTTAATTTTGAGAAGATAATGAGGCTCCTGAAATCAGAAAAAAGGACAATTAAAGATGAAACACTCATACCTCTTCAAATTTATTTTGAGGATGGATTCCATGTGTCAGTTAAGTCTGACAATTATCTGACTTTGTATGATGAAGTTTCATAGGATCATGACATGGAAAGATGGATGTTAGCAATAAAGTCTAAAATAGACTTCATATACAAGTGTTGTATATGGACCCTTGAGGATCCACCTATAAGGGTAAAATATGTTAAGTGTAAATGGATCTTCAAGAGAAAGAGGGAACCCGATGAAAAAGTAGAGGTCTTCAGAGCATGTCTCGTATCCACAAGATACACACTAAGAAGACATTCCTTGCGATGAGACTTGCTCTTCAGTGATAGAATATTGCTAACTATATCTACACAACTTGACTATGACATCTACAAGATGGAAGTCAAGATTGCATTCCTTTATGAATTCCTCACCAAGGATATTCATATCAAGCAACCCCAAAGCTTCATGGTTTAGGAAAGCAAGGTATGCAAGCTAAATAACTCCATCGATGGACTCGAATAAGCTTCTTATAGTTGGAACATCAGATTTGATGAAATTATAAATGTATGATTTCAGATAGAACCTTGATGAATCCGGTGAAGCTCAGTAGGAGTGACATTGTGTTCATCATGCTAAATGTAAATGATATCCTAATTATTTGGAATGATATAAGATAATAATAAATATTTTATAATCTGGTTGTTCCATACCTTGCGATATGATCTCAAGGATACCTCTTAGATCTTATTTCTAAAGTTGTTCGGAAGTAAAGATAAGAGTGCATTGGAACCGTCTGATGAATACCTGATCATCACTCTTTATTCTTTTATTTTATCTATTTATCTTGGCAATGCATTATGTAAATAGATGTAAATACAATAAATTAGCATTTTGCATGCATTTGCTAATATTACATAATTAGCATGTACTTCTGCAAAAATAAAAGAATAAAGAAAAAGAAAAAGGAAGTAGGTATTTAGAATAAATATCGAGTGACCCGAACCCCAAGAGAAGGCCAAGCATTAGCCTGGTCGCCAAATAAAACAAGTAGAGAGAGATAGGGCCCACTCTATATTTTACATATTAGTTGTGTAAATAAATAATTTTTTTGACAAATTAAAAATAAAATATTCTTTTTACCTCTTTGTATATATTCCTGAAAATAAAACAAAAATCATAAAAATAAAATAAAAATAAAATCAGCTCTCCCTTGTACAAAATACATGTATATATGCTTTCTTCTCTATTTATTATATACCTGTAAATAAATGATAAAACAAAATAAAAATTATTTTGTACTCCAAAAATTATGTTACAAATAAATAATATATAAAATTGGGGTATTTATGTAAAATTAACAAAATAAAAATAATTGTACATAATACATAGGTATACTATACATGTATATACTATTATATACTGCATATACAATAATTTATTTTTCATAAAAATAATTGAAAATCACAGAAAAATTCCTCCAAAAATAATAAACGTTTCTTATTTTGAAAAATTTTTAATTTAAAATCATTTATTATTTTTTATTGAATTTGTAAGTATTTTGTAAATCTTGATTTTTCTGATTAGTCGGCTAGATTATTGACCGTGGGTCAACAGCTCCTCCTTCTCGGGTCAGACCTGGTTCCTGTTCGCCGGAGCCTCTTCCCAAAATTTCCCAGCCCGACTCCGTTCGCCTTTGGCCTCGAAATTTGGACTCGATAATCCTCGTACCTCCAACATCCTTGTGAGTCCTCTGGTCGATCCGATTCTCTCTAGTGTTTAGCGCTTCACTTCGACCTTTCCAGACCCTCGACTCGCCTATAAATTACCTCTTCTGCCTCCATGGAGCGATAGCTCGTACCTCGCTCCCACTTCGACCCGTAGCCTCCTCCAGTTGAGTGACAGCTGTTCAGAGAACACCTTAAAGCTCGGTTTGGTACAGTAAAGATGACGCTCACCCTACGTGGCCGGAGATTCACCGCGAGCAGCCTCCCCCTCCTTCCGCATCGAGTTTGAGGCTATAACCCCGTCAGCCATCTTCACCTGAAGCTCAGGAGCACTCCCAGATCGTCAGGTAATCATCATATCCTCCTCCATCGTCCTGTTTGATCCGATCTTTTTCGTCCATCACTGCCCGCACTCCTATCTGCTCTGACCAGCTGGTCGGAGCCTCGACATCCACCTCCAGTCGTTTAGATCGATTTGCAGCCTTGCCCTCCATCTTGCACCGCACCTGATCATCCTTAGTCTCGATCTTCAGGTCGAGATTAGGGTCAAGATCCCCTCTACCACCTTCCCTGGAGATAAAACTTCGCCCTCCTCTGCTTCTTTGGTTGTTAGCTTCAATAACCCGGACCGGAGTATAGCCACAAGTCCTAGGTTTCCTTTGTAGGTGTAGCGCACGCAGGAAGCCTCGTTTCATCCATAAGAGGGTTTGCCAGACCAGCTCCAAGCCATTTTCACCGTCACTCGCATCCGGTTGTTGGCTCCTCCATCGGACCCGTTCAGTTGACGTGGAAGACCTCCACGATCATTCCCGAGCCTCTCGATCGACCATCGGAGCTAAGGATCACCTCTTTAGCTCTGGTAAAACTCGCCTTGACGTTGTTCATCTAGGTCATCTCAGCACCGTTGGATCGGCCATCTTCCTCTAGATTGAATCCACACCGTCGACAGCAGCAGCCTTTCGGATCGTTCGATCGCAACTCTAATGCATCTGCACCCCACATCCTCGACAGTTTCTAAGGCGTCAGATCTGACACCTGCCACATCTGAGTCGCACGACCACGTGCAGCCAGCGGCCACCACATGTCCCTCTCACGCACCGCACGTGCCTGCAAGGGTATATTGCATTATTTACCCTGCACTTTTTATGCTTTATTTTCTAGTTTGTTAAATAAAAATGTAGTTTGAACTATTACATGTTATACCTAAGGTTTCTAGTATTTGCACTTTAGTCTTCCTGTCTAGAAACATGTGCACGATCACGTGCCCTATGGTGTTTTTGCGTATTCCATCCTGGACTATTTGATGGTTCATATTTGAATGAAATGTTTTCTGGATTTGCATGTATACCCCTATGAACAATTTATTGAGCATGTGCATTATTTCCTCGGCTTTTTGCATTGATGCCCTAGGAATTTATATGTGTGTTATTATTTAGTCTGGAAACATAGGATATTTGCAAATAGGTCCCTACAACCTTTGTGCTTTGTTTTAAATCAAATAATTATCAAGTTTACTCCAAAAATTCCCCAAAAAATTACCATTTGCTCATGCTGATGTGTAATAATTTTGTAGTTTTTGTGACGCTATATCTTTTTATTTGATATTTTATTTAAAAATAAAAAACCCTTAAAAATGTGTCTGTTTATTTTAGAAAATATAAAAATATATAAAAATAGCCCTGAAAAATTCTATAAAAATTCTTAAGTGTTTCTTTTGGTTTCTTTTTAATTTCAGTAGCATTTTGGTTCTATTATCTTTTATAAAACCCCTAAAAATCACAAAAAAACCAAAAATCTTATAAAATTCATTAAAAAATTTCATAAAAATAAAAAAATGAGTTTTTAATTTGTGTAGTTAGATATTGTCATCTACTTTAACATAAAGTTGCAACCAGGACGTTTGGGGCAATTTAAGTATTTTAAAGTTGCCTTCTAGTCCAAGTTGTACATTGTTTTGATATTTTTACTTTATTTCATTTTTATAAAATTATATAAAAATATGAAAAATCCCTTAAAATCACCAAAAACATTTACATATTTTTATTTTTAATTTTTAGCCTTTTTAGCCTTAATAAAAATTATTTTAGTGTGATTTCCTTTATTTTGTTATTAGAAAATATGAAAAAATTATAAATTAAAAATCAATCAAAAAGATGCTTATTCTTCTCTGATTTCCCGACTACTTCGTAGGATTAGCTCGTGCTTCTTGTGTTCGACCCCGATTACTAAGTTAAATAAATAGTAGAGACCGCTTCTTTTAGATATTTTTTAGATTGACTGTTTATTTTGTGGTCTTACTTTTTCTTGATTGATCGTGCCTTGCGATT
Organism: Ottelia alismoides; assembly: GCA_037367405.1. Classification (NCBI taxonomy): domain Eukaryota; kingdom Viridiplantae; phylum Streptophyta; class Magnoliopsida; order Alismatales; family Hydrocharitaceae; genus Ottelia; species Ottelia alismoides. Next base: position 53,371 of record JAZKJV010004651.1, on the reverse strand, counting down.
CGAGTGGCAAAGACCTTAGATACTACTTAACCCGAGTTGTTTGGGGCCATCATCAGAAAAGCACTGTTGCCGAAGAGCACGACTTAGTAGTAGGTTTTCAATTTTCTTTACTTTTTCTTTTTGCTTTATTTCTGTTCATTTTTTATCCTCTATCTGTTATAACTATTTTCTCCACTTCTCTCTATTTCATTTTATGTGCGAGGGACCGCCCGAGGAGTTTGCGACTTTGGTTGGAGGACCCACGCCTGTAGAGGAGCAAGAGGACATGAGGAGCATAGTTATAGTAGATAGAGTAGTTAAGTCTTTTTCACATTCCATTATTATTGTAATAATACAGGACCTTGGACACTTGGCTTTATCGAGGTCTTTTTCGACGAGCACTGGTTTGCTCGGGGGACCTTACCGCGGTTTTCACCGATTTTGAATTTTCCTTTTATTTCATTTATTCTCGAAGAATTTTGGCCCTTAGATTTAGGGATTTCCCTGAATATGACGTAATTAATTAAGGCCCAATCCCGAATTATCTGCCTGCACCTATAGTTTGTAATTGGACCTTAAAAAAATAATTAATAAAAAAGTTAACTTGGTTGCTAGAGAGGTCACGTGTCGCTAGAGGTCGTATACATCGCGTGCAAGATCCATTGTGGAGGACACCGATCGGCATCAGAGACTGGACTCCGACCTATCTCTAACAAGTTAGCTACAGTTCCACGTGTAGAAATTACTCATCTAAGGCAATTTCTTCTTGCATCATATAGGGTAGTTTTATTTCAATCGTTTAATTTATGTGCGGATCACCCTGCATGTATAGTGCTGGCGACAGGTACGCATCTCTTACTTTGCATGCATCATCGTGTTTGATCTCGCATCGGCTTTTTCGACTTCTCCCCCTGTTTTTGACCTTAAATAATCAGTCGTTAGGCGTTTGTTTGTTTATTGAAAAATACCTAAAAAGTGATAATCATAAAAATTGGGACTGCTAAACAAACTTGACCTTAAAAGACACCTGACTTAAAAATCTGTCTTGGGAGAGCAATCCCCTCCATTTTAGTTTGCTTACGCGAGAGAGTGACTCGCACACTAGGCTAGAGACATACTTGAACGTTCATCAGACTACTGGTCTTGGGTTAGTCGTTCTCCAGTGAGGAACGCTCCGGTCTTCGGTAAAGCAGGCAGCAATATCCTTAACAGAGCGAGTTGATCGAGTAGCCGGTAAACGGTTCGCAACTCGTACTGGCTGGAAAAGATCTAGCTTTGGGATTTGGGTCAGTCTCCTGAGAGCATCGGGTTCCTACCAGCTCGCTTAATTGCCCTGCTAGACTGAATTTTAACCTAAATAAAATTGACAAGATAAAAGATCGAACCTTACAGTCATCACCTCTTAGTGTTGAGTAGGTGAATTGGGGGTTTGTTTGCTGATCTTGTTTGTTTCTAGATCCCATCCGCCTTTCTCCAGATCACGATGATGGGTCAGAGTCCCTTAGGAAGCCCTTTGGCTGTACCGCCTTTTTGAGCACTCCGCCCCATTCATCTATGTTGGTTCGTGAGATCCCGGACACACTCTTAGAACCCGAGTTCGATTCCTCATGTTCCCCCTCAACCACCCTCTTTCCAGTCCTGAGGAGCTTGAGCAGATACCAGAGAAATATTCATTCATTTGACGGTACCTAAGTTTAGATCTTTTGCCTTTGCAGAGACCCAAGAGATGGCCAACAATGAGGAGCGCACAGATGGATAGGCCCAGACCACCACGTATGTTCTAGATCAGGGTGCCATCAACAACACCCGTTAGCTTCCTTGGAGATGATGCAGAGATAAATAAGAGACCAGGGGCTTTCATGGCAAACATGAATAGAAAAGATGGCCCAGATACGAGCTGACCGCGGAGAGCAGAACCGAGCCGGTGGTGGAGAGATACCAGAGTTTGGAGGAGGAGACGGACGACAACCAGAGGAGATACAGGAGCCAGTCCGACCAGCCAAGCCAATGAGAGGATTGTACATCCCTGATGCGTCTCTTACACATTGTTGGATTCAGCTTCCAGCGATCTTGGGAGATTTCAAGCTCCCACTCAGACGATTCAGCTGTTGCCCAAGTTTCATGGGCTAGCCACCGAGGAGCCGCATCTGCATTTTCAAGAATTTGAAATGATCAGCAGCACGATCCACGACAGATATTTGGACGAGGACACCATCAAGATGATGGCCTTTACGTTCTCTGTGGTCACATAGCAGCCTACTAGCTGAAGCATTTAGGGACATACGTCACTTCATGGGGAACAGCTCCAAAACGAGTACTTAAACAAGCAATTCCATGATCGGTCGAACGAATACAACTCGAGCTCTCATCAACAACTTCTCCATGCTTCCCAACGAGTAATTCCATGAGGCATGGGACCGCTTCCGAGAGCTTATTTTACCGGTGTCCACGCCATGACCTCTCCAAGCCCAACTTAGTGTAGAGTTTCTTTTGTGGGCTGACACCAAAGCTATAGGGCTTGTGAACGCTTATTGTGGGGGGTCCTACTTCGCCAAGGACAAAGACCAATTCTTGGCCATATATGAGGAGATGCTCGATAACTACACCATCATGTCCCAGACCTGTCTCTACACTCAGGGGAAGCCCTCACCCCATGCCGTGTCCTATCAGAGGATACCATGAGTCGATGTAGGTTTCCTCCACCTCTTTAGCAGTCGTAGCACATGCAGAGTCATTGACTGCTGATAAGGGCATCATCAGCGAGAAGCTGGATCACATCGAGATTAACCAGAAGAAGCAGTGCTAGGGCATGACACAGATTGATTAGTTGGAACAGACATTGAGTGACCTGAAGACCCAGATTATGTGTCTCAAGGAGGTACAGACAACTTCTCACCCCCATCTCAGGTCATGGGATGACTCTAGCAGCAGCATCTCGACCCAGCACCTCACCCAGTACCGATAGGTCCACCATGATCAGGCGGAGTCGTTCCAGCAGTCGCAGCACCAGTACCTCCAGCAGCCACCATCTCAGGACACTCAGGTGATGGTGTTCGAGCAAGATCATGCCCTAGCAGTCCTTTCTCCACCCCTTTCGAGCAGGACCATTGATGGAAGTCAACGGGATTTGGTACAACCGACAGCATCCAAGATCTGTAGAGATCATCTTGGATTCAGGTGGTCGACCGGAGGTGAAGGATATGGTATAATCCTCAAGCACATCACTGAAGCGTAAGCGTCGTATCGAATACGACGAGGAACGACTAGTCGCACTAGTTGTTCTATGCAGCGGAAATTAAAATTTTTTAATGTGACGAAATCACATGATCCAAGAACACTTCTCGGAATCATTTCATCTAAACCACAAACAAGTATTAGCGTTACCTTTAGAAGCGTGGTTTTCGAGTCTCTAAAATGAAGAGAGCTCCTTTCTTAAGTCCGATCCGATGGAGGAGACGCTTGCGAGCATGTTGATGAAACACGTGCTTCTTGCAATCCATGTTGATGATCCAAGCGACGTATCTCCTAATCTCGACACATGAGATCCAACGTCTTCTTCACGAGCGAGGCACACCGAAGGAGACAGAGATCCACAAGCAAATGATCGGTCAGCATAACGACGACGCTGCAGCGATGGAGAACCTGTCTAGGGTATCCATGGTGGATGGCCACATGAGAGAAGAAGAGGGGGTGTGTAGAGAGAGAAAGAGAGAGAGAGACTTATGTTCTCATTGTGTAAAGAAGAGCAAAGTGGTTGCCTCTCCTTTATAACATTTTGGGATCCATGGATCTCAATCCATGGACAACACAAATCCAATGGCTCACATTGATTTGTGTTTCTTTTAATGGCTAAGATTTGTGTTGGTAAAAACCAACAACCATTAATTTAACTTAGATTAAATCTATATTGATAAATCAATATAAATCAATCCCAAATTAAATCAAGCAATCATGGAGATCATTAGAATGAAGATTGCCCCCTTCCATAATATGGGATTTGGTGGCAATCTCATGTAATCTCATGATATCTCATGAGGTTACATTATTCCATGGAAATCTCCAAGATTTACAATAATACTTGTTGTAAATTATTCAACAAAATTAATTCATAATAATTTTTGAATATTGCAATCTTGCCATTAGAAAATTGTGAATCACATTCACAACCCAAAATAAAATGGGAATTACAATTTCAATTTAATGTTCAATGTGAATACAATTCACATTAACATTTAATTAACAAATGTAAATTACAAATAGCTCTCTCTTATATATTATAAATCACATTTATAATATATATGATTAATATGGATAGTGCTATCCACATTATTCAATATCCATGATATTTAATCATCTTGGATCTCTATTCTCATGTGCCCAAATAATATGAATCATATTCAAATTATTCACATTTTTGATAATCAAATCACATTTAATTATCTAAGATAACTCCTTATAATATGAATCGAATTCATATTAATCATGATAATTAAATCACATTTAGTTACCAATTTACTCAATGCTTGGATACATATATCAATAATGAAATTATCCTGAACTCTTTCAAGGATAATGCGCTTTCTCTACGAATACTTGGAGATAAGGACAGGGTGATTGTATTGTTCCACGTATAGTGGCTTGGATATTGAGATTACATCTCAAATCTTGATCTCGTACATCCCATAGATGCTTTATTAAATCAAGATCATAAATCTAATCTTCTCATTGCATCTGAATCACATTCCAATCAATGTCCAATATTTGGACCAAGATCAGATTACTTCTCTACTGAGAGGAGTCACAAAAATCCAGACTTGTTTCATCACTCCCTAGGAATGGAAGTGTCATGGTTATACAATCGTTTGTGATCACATCACCCTCAGGTATTCCCAATACCGGTACATCCTGCATACTAGAAAACCCAGAATAAACTCAAAGTATTAGATCTCTTTTCACTGTCTACTTCAGGGTTTTATCTTTAAGTTTCTCATTTGTCATTGGGAGTCGGTATCGTTCATATGCTTTCCAAAAGCATATATCTTAACCAGGTGTTGATCATATACTTCTCCAAAAGTATATATCAAACCTACAAATTCAATCAAGATTCCAAAGTGAGACGACCGTGCACGGAATTTGATTCTTCCCAATATCTCATGAGTGAGCTCATGTCTTCCGGTTAAGTAATGAACCTGTATGATCCCTTTGAGAAATCATATTATTCATATGCCCTTATATGCAAACCAGCGCGTCGGTTTATAGATCTTGATTAGGTCATCAACCTATTGGTCTGCCAAATGTACATACTCAAACATATAGTAACACATCTGTCTCTGGTCAGAGGACGTGTGCCTATATCGTGACACCATACGATATAGGACTTTGGTTATCTCATTCTCGTTAAGTCAACTCTTTGACCTAACTAATCTGACACCTCTGAATCTCTATTCCTATGCAGAGGACCTTCATCAAGAGGTCAGTCAGATATCAGCCTATGTAAGAAAGGATTGCCATCTCCTACTCAGGCTGCAGATCATCTCTTAATAATCATTTGATGGTGCTTGATGAGTCCTCAATCTAACTAATTAGATATTCATCCAAGCACTAGCCTCTATGATTCAATAATTGAATCAACAATTGTATGATCATTAGGATGGTCATGGTACATAACCCTAATTGTACTAAGGGACCTATTATGCAAATTATATATTCTTCATTTCAGATTATGGAATGATATTTGCAATAACATTTATTGCAAAATGGCTCGCCATGGGCTCGCATGTCCAACAATCTCCCACTAGCCCAAAGAGCCATTAATGGGCTAATCTTTAAACCCACACCCATGTGATAATCATAGGCTATTTAGAAAATATCTAGGTAATCTGATCAGTCACTCTGTTCCTAAGAGACTATGCCAAGTCCTTTTCTGGAACTTGCATATCTCCTAGTGATAGTGTTTGCACCCAGTGCGAATGTTGCATCTCATGCAACCAATACTCAATCATATCAGTTATAGTGTCCTTGACACTACACATCAATGATTATTATAACCAGTATGTAATTTCAATTATCCTTATCAGGATATCCTTATTCCTGAGATCTCTATGTCCTAAGGTATTCGTAGTTAAGACCTTTTAGATCTCCATCTATAAAGTCTTAATTAATTAAAGTTAAGACTTAGAGATCACTATATCTAAAGTCTTGTAATCTTTGAAGATATTGTTATTATTGCAACCAAGTGTTTTATTTCCAAAGTAGGATTTGTAACAGTTTACTACTCCCAGTGCATGGCAGCCATCTGGCTTTGTACACATCTAGCACACACCCGGCTTCTCAGAAGTGATGCCCAAGGACTAGCGGTTTTAGCATTTACATCCTCAACTCTTTAAGGTTCTATCCCTTTAGTGCCATATCTTGAGGGAAATAAGCCTTTCTTGAAATTTTCCAGAAAATGGAAATGTCCAAGGTGTACCATTAACGTGACGGTCCCAATATCCTCTTCTCTTTACTTCTGAACAACTTCAGAACTCAGATCTAAGAGATATCCTTGAGATCATATATTGAGGTATGGGACAACCAGATTATAAAACACTTATTATTATCATCCTTAGATTATTCCAAATGATTAGGATATCTACATTTAGCACGATGAACACAATGGCACTCCCATTAAGCTTCATATGTTTTATCAAGATTCTATCTTAAACCATAACATTTATGATTTCCTCAAATCCAATATTCCAACTACAAGAAGCTTATTTGAGTCCACAAATGGAACTCCTTAGCTTGCACTCTTTGCTTCCCTCAACCATGAAGCCCTAGGGTTGCTTCATGTGAATGTCCTCAGAGAGGTATTCATGGAGAAATGCAATATTGACTTTCATCTTAAAGATGTCAAAGTCAAGTTGTGTAGATATGGTTAGCAATATTCTGATGGGTTAAAGCAAGGTCACTGGAGAGCAAGTCTCATCGCAAGCGATGCCTTCTCTTCGGTGTGTATCTCATGGCTACGAACCGTGTTTTAAAGATCTCTACCTTATCATCAGGTTGCATCTTTCTCCTGAAGATCCATTTACATCTTAATGGGTCTAACCCTTAAAGGTGGATCCTCGATGGTCCATATGCAACATTTGTATATGAAGTCTACTTTAGACTTCATTGCTAACATCCATCTTTCCATGTCATGATCTTCAGAGGCTTCATCACATGATGTAAGACCATTGTCAGTCTTAACTGACACATGGAATCCATCCTCAAACTCATTTGAAGAGGTATTAGTGTTTCATCTTTAATTGTAATTTTAGATTCCGATTTCAGGAGCCTCATTATCATCTCAAGATTAAATGAGTTCCTTTACTTCATTTTCATCTTGATTCTCAAGAAAGTCATCCTATAAGAATCATATTCTCAAAGATCAGATCTTTTAAGAATCTCAATGTCATATAGTAGGTATCCAATACAATCCTTTATTTTCCTAATGAAGTAGCACTTTCAAGTGCTAAATTCCAGCTTACTTGCTTGGAACCTTATTAAGGATATATATTGTAGTCTCTACTACATATATACCTGGAAACTAATCGGTAATTGTGCTGAAAATCATTATTGATGAAATTATGTCATACATGATCCAATTGTATCTCCCTACAACTCTCTTGAGTTTAGGTTTATTAGGAGAAGTGAGATAAAAATAATATTCATATCTCTATAAGGTATTCCATGAATTCATCTAATAGGTACTGACTACCAAGATTAGATCAAATTCATTTAATCTTCCTTCCAACTTTTGTTCTAAACCAAACTTTGAAATCTTTGAACATTTCAAAGGTTTCTATGTGAAGAGAAGAAATCTCATATCACAAAATAATCATCAATAGATATCGCATATCCGTAATGTTTAATCCAATATAGATGATTCACATACATCAATATGCATGAGATCTTCAATACCTTGACATCTTACACCAATCCGAAGGGTGTATTGGACGTTTTTACTTTTGAATACAATATTCACAAGTATGTAAGATTTGAACCTTTAGACAATCTAAAGTTTCATTTCTCACTAGTCTATTGATCACATCAACAGACAAATGTCCAAGGCTTGATGCCAGATCATTGTCAAATGATCTTCATTCTCCTATTGATCTTTTAAGGTTTAATTTCAGTATTAGAAATGTTAATGAACCATTCATTAATTTTCTAATTTAATAGAGTCCACTAGATTTTAGATTGCTATATGAAATATCTCCATCATAACTCTTTATGATAGGTCTATTAGAGAATTCATGTTCATTTCCAATATTTAAAAATAAATAATGAATGTATTCCAATATCCAGGTCATAGAGACATTCTCTAAGACTAAGGGTTCCCACTAAAAATATGAAGTCTATTGATCTAGTGGAAATTGTTGCAATAATTGCATCAATTCCAACATGGATGACCATTAAACCTTAAGATCAAATTTCTAATCTTGTAATACATATGCAACCAATTACAAGCATCATTAAAAGATTGAGATACAATTATTAGACTTTATCTTATCAAATAAGTAAGTCAATTTCAATGATTATATGCAGATTATTCTGATGTACTATCTGATTCCTTCTCTAAAGATTCTAGATAGATTTGATAGTCATACTACTATCAACATATCAGCTTGTTGCAGTATTATTGGCATTCATCCAGCTCTTTGGATGTCATATGGGAGTCATAGAAGTACAGTCAACTCTTTGACTATCCTTCTCATCTTTGGTCCCACCCATGCTTCTACTACGCTCTCTGCATCTTAAACAACCATTGCTTAAGACTAAGGATCTCTTGTGTTGAACTCAAAAGAATTCAGTGTAAGAGTATTTCAACATTTATACATGCTTCATTCAATTCATATAATATGAATAATATGAAGCATCATGAATGACCATAGTATAGCAGTAGAATGATGACACTCATCGTGTCTACATCCGTCTAAACTCTTAAACATTGGGTCAAGTAGGTACTCAAACAATTTGAATACAACATCTCTTATAGAAGCCACCATTCTGTGTGATACAGAGAACCATGTCATTCATGATTAAATGTCGAGAGCACATATAATGCCATAACATCTTCTTAGAATTTTATAAGGATTATTTGACAATTACGATCATCATCGACATGTCACTTCCAAAGTACATTCAATGAGAGATCAAGATTATAGAGACATACGAACCCTAGGGTTGTAGTCCTATTGTCTATTTAATTGTCATTCCTCATTATTATGAGGAAAATTGCACATTGCAACCACATACATTGTATATCCAACTGCAAGTACAATATCTTGATTATGGATCCAATACATGATATTCTACTGGTTATTATTGGGTATAGTATTGAGTGGGTTTAATGAAGATTTATCTGAAATAAGATATTTGCATAAATATATATAAATATATATACACATTTTACTTTGATTTAGGAATTTTTATATCAAAGTTGTCTTGCCTTGTCAACACTGAAAGTTCATTCCCTTAATCACTTCTATGTAAAAGATATACTTACCATCATATCTCAACAAGATCTGGGATCTCCTTCCTTATCTTTGTTACATACCAATAATATGAAAAGCTGTAACTTGGATAAAAAGAAGAGGGAACATATTCGATCTCTAACACCCGGGCCCGCCACATCTAAGGTGATGTTGACCCATCATTAATTGAACCAACCGTCAACAGGAATAGTACTCGCTATGCGCAATCCAATATCACCCCAATAATATGAGGATCCGATATTGGGGTCACTACGCATACAGCCTTACTCTTTTGAGAAGCAAAGAGCTCGATCCAGATGCACTTGCATACATGAGATGTCACTTTGGACAGGCGTCTCCTACATACAATCCCTGGCGACGGAATCCTTCACCTTGACAGGAGACCATGGATGTCACTTATGTGATCCTCCATATCATATTCAAATTCTAATTAATTATAATGAATCATATTCATATAAGTAGTTCTTTCAAGGGAAATACACATCTACATAATAGAGTGTTTTAATTGGATATAATTAATTCAATCTCAATAAATCAATTATCAATCTAATTCAATCAATAATCTTGATTTGTTTTACATGAATATATATATATATATTTGGTATTATCTCAAAGTACATATTAAATTGAATTTTAATAATAAGAAAAATACACCTTGATTTCACCGGCATTATCGAGTGCCTAACCGTTGTCATTGCCAGTATCGACGGGAGTGGGACAAACCGCAACCGGTGCGATCTGCTACCCCAACGCTCCCCGACTAGACACCATATCCACCTCAGGAAAGGATAATGCCAAATAGATCAATGTGTACTTGAGATGATCATCGGTTCTTCAACCAAAATTATACCATATAATAATAATCAAAATAATTTTGATTATAAGGAAATTTGCTAGACAAATTCCCAATCCTATTCAAGCAAGCTGTTTGTTGATTGTGTTTCCAATTATGATCTAGATCAAATCTAATCAATTTATTTGTTGAGACCATGTCAATTAAAGAAATAATCATTATTAAATATTTCTTAAATATTTTCCATAATTCTTTTTTGAAATTAACAATTAATTTTACTAATTGACAATCACATGTTTCATGATTAGGAATGTAATTTCAGTAGTGACCCCTACTTAATAAAATTAGCATATCTCAATCAAATCAAATCCAAATTATGCAAAATCAGTTTTCAAAGATTGCATTTGATTTACGACAGAAACTAAGTGATATTTCATGCATTTCTAGGTGCATCAAAACAGTAATTAACTCATTAATCACGATAAGATTCGCAGTTCCCGCAACAGTGAATACATGTTCATTAAAACGACCATATCTCAAGCAAACGAAATCCAAATTATGTAAACTCAGATCCTATGGTTTTCTTATTTAATGGGGAAAAAAATACAAGTAATTAATTCGTGTTTAACCATTTTAAATAGGGCCGAATTTATTCACTAAACAGATGTGTGAAAATGAAATGCGACAAAAACTTTCGCAACCTTAACGAACCCAAGTCGTGCTAGGTTTACGGATAGTATCCAAAACCTTAGACCTAAGGATCTGATACCACTTTAAGGATATGGTATAATCCTCAAGCGCATCACGGAAGCGTGAGCATTGTATCGAATACGACAAGGAACGACTAGTCGCGCTAGTTGTTCTATGCAGCGGAAATTAAATTTTTTTTATGTGACGAAACCACATGATCCAAGAATACTTATCGGATCTTTTTGTCAAAACTACAAATAAGTAATAGCATTACCTCTTGAAGCGTGGTTGCAATCGAGTCTCTAAACGAAGTGACCTCCTGTCTCAAGTCCGATCCGACGGAGGAGACGCTTGCAAGCATGTTGATGAAACGCGTGCTTCTCGCAATCCATGTTAATGATCCAAGTGGTGAATCTCCTAATCTTGACACACGAGATCCGAAGTCTTCTTCACGAGCGAGGTGCCTCGAAGGAGACGGAGATCCACAAGCAAATGATCGGGCAGCATAACGACGACGTTGTGGCGATGGAGAACCTCTATAGGGCATCCATGGTGGACGGCCACAAGAGAGAAGAAGAGAGGGCATGTAGAGAGAGAAAGAGAGAGAGAGACTTATGTTCTCATTGTGTAAATAAAAGCAAAGGGATTGCCTCTCCTTTTATAATATTTTGGGATCCATGGATCTCAATCCATGGACAACACAAATCCAATGGCTCACATTGATTTGTGTTTCTTTTAATGGCTAAGATTTGTGTTGGTAAAAACCAACAACAATTAATTTAACTTAGATTAAATCTATATTGATAAATCAATATAAATCAATTCCAAATTAAATCAAGCAATCATGGAGATTATTGGAATGAAGAGTGCCTCCTTCCATAATATGGGATTTAGTGGCAATCTCATGTAATCTCATGATATCTCATGAGGTTACATTATTCCATGGAAATCTCCACGATTTACAACAACACTTGTTGTAAATTATTCAACAAAATTAATTCCTAATAATTTTTTAATATTGCAATCTTGCCATTACAAATTTATGAATCACATTCACAACCCAAAATAAGATGTGAATTACAATTTCAATTTAATATTCAATGAGAATCCAATTCATAATAACATTTAATTAATAAATGTAAATTACAAATAGTTCTCTCTTATATATTATAAATCACATTTATAATATATATGATTAATATGTATAGTGCTATCCACATTATTCAATATCCATGATATTTAATCATCTTGGATCTCTATTATCATGTGCCCAAATAATATGAATCATATTCAAATTATTCACATCTTTGATAATCAAATCACATTTAATTATCTAAGATAACTCTTTATAATATGAATCGAATTCATATTAATCATGATAATTAAATCACATTTAATTACCAATTTACTCAATGCTTGGATACATATATCAACAATGAAATTGTCCTGAACTCTTTCAAAGATAATGCGCTTTCTCTGCGAATACTTGGAGATAAGGACAGGGCAATTGTATTGTTCCATGTATAGTGACTTGGATATTGAGATTACATCCCAATCTAGATCTCGGGCCTCCCATAGATGCTTGATTAAATCAAGACCGTAAATCTAATCTTCTCATTGCATCTGAATCACATTCAGATCAATGTCCAATATTTGGACCAAGATCAGATTACTTCTCTACTGAGAGGAGTCACAAAAATCCAGACCTGTTTCATCACTCCCTAGGAATGGAAGCATCATGGTTATACAATCGTTTATGATCACATCACCCTCAGGTATTCTCAATACCGGTACATCCTGCATACTGGAAGACCCAGAATAAACTCGAAGTATTAGATCTCTTTTCACTATCTACTTCAGGGTTTTATCTTTAAGTTTGTCATTTGATCATTGGGAGTCGGTATCATTCACATGCATTCCAAAAGCATATATCTTACCGAGGTGTTGATCATATACTTTTCCAAAAGTATATATCAAACCTACAAATTCAATCAAGCTTCCAAACCGAGATGATCGTGCACTGAATTTGATTCTTCCCAATATCTCATGAGTCAGCTCATGTCTTCCGATTCAGTAATGAACCTGTATGATCCCTTTGAGAGATCGTATTACTCATATTCCCTTATATGCATACCAGTGCGTCGGTGTATAGACCTTGATTAGGTCATCAACCTATTGGTCTGCCAAATGTACATACTCAGACATATTGTAACACATATGTCTCTGGTCAGAGGATGTGTGCCTATATCGTGACAGCATATGATATAGTACTTTAGTTATCTTGTTCTCGTTACGTCAACTCTTTGACCTAACTAATCTGACACCTCTGTCTATTCCTATGCAGAGGACCTACATCAAGAGGTCGTCCAGATATCAACCTATGTGAGAAAGGATTGCCATCTCCTACATAGGCTGGAGATCATCTCTTAATAATCATTTGACGATGCTTGATGAGTCCTCAATCTAACTCATTAGATATTCATCCAAGCACCAGCTTCTATGATTCAATATTTGAATCAACAGCTGTATGATCATTAAGATGGCCATGGTACATAACCCTAATTGTACTAGGGGACTTATTATGCAAATTATCTATTCTTCCTTTCAGATCAGGGAATGATATTCACAATAACATTTATTGCAAAATGGCTTGTCGTGGGCTCACATGTCCAACAGGAGGTGCCTCATCCCAGCATCAGCCTCTTGCTCAGGGCGAACAGTTCGGCCAGCCTGAACAGTAGCCCCAGTTCCCACACCAGCCACAGCAACAACATTACAAGCATGGTCCTCATCCCTACCAGCAGGGACAATTGTGGAGGCAGCACCAGCAGTAGCCTTAATAATATTCTCAGTTTCCTCCCCATCCTTCCTAGCAACAGCCTCTCTTTCAGAGAGGCAACCCGTCTGGTTCCCATGGGCCAGCCTATGAGATTCAAGCACTCGATGATCTAGCCTGCATTCTTTCCGATCAGCAGGCTACATTCAGGCGAGAGATGGACGAGTTCCGCCAGGAGATGAGGGAGATCATAAAGGGCAAGGCCACCATACCTGCTCAGAAGGAACCCAATCCGAATAACCTAAAAAGAAAGTCTAAGCAGGTACAATTCATAGAGGTTACCACTATTAGTGACTTATTGGGTGATATCGCTTCATATACATTTGATGCTGACTTTGTTACACTTAGGAGCGGTAGGATTCCATGTGGCAGTGCCTCGTTTGAGCGACGACACCACGAGGATGCAGGAGCACTAGACGAGGAGAATAGCGATGCTGATACTGCTCATGATGATGATGACGGTGGTGCTGACGCCACCAAGGATGTTGATCTAGCCAATGGTACAGAGGTCATCGCATCCCCAGATGTAGAGGGTGGTACTGATACCACCAGAGATCTAGATGCTAAGCCAGAGTGCGGTGCTTATGCTGTAGTTCCTGATGCCGTGGGTGGTACTGAGGCCACTCCTTCTATTCTAGTAGTCTCTACTCTAATTTTTGTACCTGGGAGTTGATAGAAAATACCAAAAACTTAATAAAGGAAATGGTTCTTCATCTTTGAGTCCATATGTGATGCATGGTAATACTTGTATGTATTCTATTTCTTCTCAGAAGCAGGGACCCATTCCTAGCCCACTATCCAAGAAGGGGCCGACCATCCCCTTCCCTCAAGCACTCCGCTTGGCTAAGGGGAATAAAAAAGAAAATCAAAAAAGGAATCAATAGTTAGAGTTCAGCCAGCAGATGATCGATAGATTTCAGATTCAGTTGACTCTACAAGAGGCACTTGAGTACATCCCCCTCTTCCAGAAGAACCTGAGAGAGAAGACCACCATTCATAGGAAAGAGAGGAACCATAATACAGAGATCTATGTGCTCACTCGTGCCACCTGCTTCGCCATCCAGAATCGTCTGCCAACCAAGAGGCCAGATGCAGGAGCTCCCTTTGTCAGTTGTCATATTCATGAGTAGATATTTGATCGGACTCTTTTAGACAGTGGCTCTTCCATCAATCTCCTTCTGATAGCCTTACTCAATCTATTCAAGTTTGTTCCTCTTCAACATAGAAGGACAATCCTTCAGTTTGCTGATAGATCTGTCAAGAGGCTGAAGGGGTTGTTGAAAGACGAGGTCGTCAGAATTCAGGGCCTAAAATTCCATGTGGACTTTGTTGTGTTGGACATGGAGATCCTTGAGTCTGTGACCGATACCCCCATCATTCTAGGAAGTCCATTCTTGGCCACAGCTAAGGAGGTGTCTGACCATGATAGTGGGAAGGTGTACTTTCACGTCGAGGGCGAGAGTATACAAATAGAGACGATCGACGAGACTAGAGCATGAGATTCATCTTGCTCAAAGCAGTACAGTGATTCGGAGCAGATGACAGAGGTAGAGGAGACGTCCACTAGGAGTGCGACTTTGTGATTACTGATGATGAAGCCACTTGGTCTAATGTCATTTCACGAGCCCTCCTCTCACCTTCAGATACTACATATTCATAGATCCCAGCAGAGGAGAGCTTGGAGAGCACGTTCTTGGCAGAGGATATACGCGAGGCTGAAGACCGTGTTCAGGGTAGCAAGGCATAATATATCTCTTGTGATTCAGATTCAGATCCCTCAGATTCAGATATAGATTGGGCCAAATTTGATGAGTTGTTACCCTGTTTGATTCCAACAGAGCCAGCAGCTAGGGTGGAGACCGAGCCGACACAGATTACAGATATACCAGCAGGGCTGTCTACACCAGTTTTTTATGATCAGCGAGAATTCTCAACGCAGATTTGGTTGCATTCACTCAGACATTTCAGAGGCCAGATTTGCCAGCTCCCAATTGTCTAGAACGAAAGCCTTTGATGCATTCTCTGAAGTATAGATTCCTTGCGGGCGAGCATGAGATGTACCAAGTCATTATCTCAGCAGATTTGATTGGAGAGCAAGAACCTCGTTTGATGGAGGTTCTTGAAATGAACTGCAAGGTGATAGGATGGAGCGTAGGTAATCTTCAGGGGATAAGTCTAGCCATGTGCTCTCAGCATAGCTATCTCGAAGAGGATGCTAAGCCATCGCGTGAGTTCCAGCGACGACTGAACCTGAATCTTCAAGAGGTTGTCATGAAGGAGATTTCGAAATGGTGGAGCGCTTATTTTATCTACCCCATCTCCAACTCCATGTGGGTTAGTCCATTACATGTAGTGCCCAAGAAGATGGGCATCACTACAGTTGTGAGTGAGTCTGGAGAGGAGATAGCTACCCGGGTACCCACTTCTTGGAGGGTTTGTGTGGACTGCAGATGATTGAATCAGGCCACCAAGAAGGATCATTTCTCGCTGCCTTTTATTGATCAAATTATAGAAAGGCTATCTAGGAAGAGTCATTACTGCTTTCTTGATGGGTACTCCGGCTACAACCCAGTGGCCATTGCGCCCGTAGACCAGGACAAAATGGCATTCACATGTATGTTTGGGACTTATGCTTTCAGACGGATGCCCTTTGGTCTATGTAACGCTCTGGGGACATTCCAAAGGTGCATGTTGTCCAATTTCTTGGACATGGTGGGTGATTGTTTATAGGTCTTCATGGATGACTTTTCAGTCTATGACGATAGGTTTGATGCTAGTCTTGACTGTGTAGACCGCATCCTTCAGCATTGTATTGAGGTTCATCTTGTTTTGTCCTGGGAGAAGAGTCACTTCATGGTGACTCAAAGGATGGTGCTTGGTCATATAATCTCCAACAGGGGCATGGATGTTGATCCGGCCAAGGTGGACATCATCAGGAAACTCAATCCACCGTGCAACTTGCGATAGTTACGGTCTTTTCTGGGGCATGTTGGTTTCTACCGACGATTCATTCATGATTTCAGCAGGATTGCCCGATCGTTGACTGATTTGATGACAAAAGAGATCGAGTTCATTGTAGATAATAAGTGTCTTGCGTCATTTGAGACTCTCAAGAGTCTAGTTGTTGAGGCTCATGTCCTTCAGCTGCCTGATTGGTCTCTCCCATTTGAGATCATGACGGATGCCTCTGATTTTGTCGTAGGGGCTGTGTTAGGACAGAGGAGGGATAGAGTACCATTTCCTATTCACTACGCTAGCCGTACACTGGATGTCGTGCAACGGAACTACACCATCACTGAGAAAGAGATGCTAGTTGTAGTTTTTGCCTTGGACTAATTCAGATCATACATTATTGGATCCAAAGTGACTATCTTTACTGATCATACCACCATCAGGTACCTCATGGCAAAGAAGGATGCCAAAGCGAGACTGACTAGATGGATCCTTCTACTCCAAGAGTTTGATATTGATATTAAGGATAAACTTGGAGTCAAGAATGTGGTGGCAGATCATCTCTCCCAATTAGAGAATCTTGAGGAATCTGAGCAGAGTGATCCCATTTCTGAGACCTTCCTAGATGAGGCGATCCTTTCTATCGCCTCGCTCCCGTGGTATGACAACATTGTGGACTGTCTTATTGCCAAGAAAGTTCCACAAGGTTGGCCCAGGCAACAACTTGATACCTTCCTTGCAAAGTGCAAGTCTTACCATTGGGAGGATCTCATCCTTTATCATGAAGGAGGGGATAGCATCTAGCATCGGTGCATTCCTCAGGAGGAGCACCATAGCGTCCTCACATACTGCCACAAGCTTGAGGCAGGAGGACATCACTCTGGGAGGAGAACAACACAGAAAGTGCTCCAATCCGGCCTATGGTGGCCTACTCTCTTCAAGGATTCGGATGAATTCGTGAAGAGGTTTACTGACTGTCAGAGGAAGGGCACTTGTGGACAACGTGATATGATAAAGATGCAACCCATTCACTTCTGTGAGGTTTTTGATGCATGGGGCATCGATTTCATGTGTCCATTCCCTAAGAGTCAGGGATTTGAGTACATTCTGTTGGTTGTTGACTATGTGAGTCGTTGGGTTGAGGCCATTCCCGCCCGAACTGCAAATGCTAGGACTGTTTGCAAATTTTTGAGGAAGAATATCATTTCACGGTTCAGGTGCCAAGAGTATTGATATCTGACGGGGGGTCTCACTTTCTCAACGACAAGGTAAAGGCCCTTGCTAACGAGTTCAGCATAGACCATTGAGTTGTCACTCCATATCACCCTCAGACCAATGGTCTTGCTGAAGTCTCGAATAAGGAGATCAAGACGATATTGCAGAAGGTAGTCCGCCCAAACCGAAAGGATTGGTCATAACTTTTGGACTCAGTCTTGTGGGCATATCAAACTACCTTCAAGACTCCTTTGTGTACATCTCCCTTTCTTCTCGTTTATGGCAAGCCCTGCTATTTACCTATTGAGATTAGGCACAAGTCACTTTGGACTGTCACCGATATATTATTGGATCCAGAAAGCATAGGTGATCAAACAAAGGCAGAATTGACAGCCCTGGAGGAGCTTAGAGATACAACCTTTTCGAACAACCTGCATTATAAGGAGTGAGTAAAGATATGGCATGATTCTCACATTAGCCATAAGAAGTTTGAGCTAGATCAGAGAGTATGGTTGTTTGATGCCAAACTTAGATTATTTCCAAGGAAATTGTAGAGTAAGTTGAATGGACCATACCTGATCTAGAAGGTGCATGACAATGGTAGTATTGACATATATGAAATGTCATCTGAGTCCACCTTTCGTGTTAACGGTCATCGCCTCAAACAATATCTAGATCATGAGCCGCTAGTCGTTGACGTCACCCCGATTCATTTTGCATGAGATGTAGTCTTCGACTCACATCAGTTGCATCTCGTGCCTAATTATCACTGTCTCCCACCTTGTATAGATCCAGATGCCCATATCATCTCATTCTTTAGTCAAACACCCCATCTGCATCTTGTAATTATGCTATACTTAGGGTGCACTTTACCCTAAGTATAGGGGAGTGTCAGACTCTTGATTATTCTTTTGATTCTTTTTACCTCTGTTTTCTGCCTATACTTAGGGATATTTTACCCTAAGTATAGGGAGGTAGACCTTGTACATTCTATCACTCGGTTTTCCCTGTTTGTACAGTCTGCTATACTCAGGATTACTTGATCCTAAGTATAGGGGAAACACCGAGCCCTCTTCATTCGACTACTTGATTTGTCGTTGTAGTATAGGATTCCATTTCACTTCCCTATCCTTAGCACGAGTTATGTCTTCTTCATCGCTCTTGATTCACTCTGAGGACATCGTTCGAGCTGAGTATAAGGAGTGTAGTATATATTATATATATACTTTAGCCATAACTAGTACTTTGTATTAGTGTGTTAATAAATAAAATGTCTAAAATCCTTTATTAAAAATAGTAAAAATTTTGAAAATTTTCTTGTATATAAAACTCTTTCTTGCTCATAAAACTCTTTCTTGCATATACATATCTATTTATAAAAAATATTTTTGTACAAATGTTTGTAAAAAGGTTTTGTTTGTAAAAAGTTTGTAAATATTTTGGATCAAAACTATGTATGTAGTACAATTTTTTGTAAAATGTTTGAAAAACAAAAGTTTGCGAAAACCCTTGTGTAAATATTTGTAAATAGTTTGCAAAACTTCTGCATACATTCAAACATTTTTCAAAAATTTTGCACATTTTCATAAAAAGATTTTTGCAAATACTTTTACATTTTTCTGAATCGTAGTTGACATTTAAACTAGCCTGTAATTAAATTGAAAAATGGAGCTTGGTTAAGACCTTAATTCACTTAATTCTAAGAGGAATCTTATAGGAGTTAGGGTTGAGACTTTTCAGGTCCATTAGAGACTTAATTCTTTGAGTCCACTTGGCTATGATCACATGTCATCTTGATGAGCCTAAGTAGAACATTTAACAACACACACACATAACTCTCACAGACAATGGCTTTACTTGCACCAGCACCTTACACATAACTCTCTACGGATGAGGTGGTGAGGAGGCAGTTTACTTTGGCTTGGGGTAGCATATGAGGGTAGTACTTCTAGGCGGAACCTCTCGTCTTCTTTTAGTGAAGGAAGTGTGCCTCAACTTGGTCTAGCATTGTCGAGGTCTAAAGATAGGAGTTGTGGGTTGCAATAATGCTTCAAAAGAGGGATAGTCTACTGGCTTAAGAGGAAAAAATCCTAATGTATATATATTTTACCATGTAGATATGTTGTACATAAGCACATAAAAAAACTCCAAAAAAGTGGTGGGTCTGATAGAAAATGAAATACCCATCGGAGTGTATATAGCCAAATAAAGCAAAGCTTATGTTACCCATTCTTATCTCATGAAGCTTACAGTAGGGAGACTTAGCTACACTGGTTGGGCTCCCAAGGATACATGGCTACAATGGTCATGATCCATTCTCTTCTTTCCCCTCTTCTTGAGCCGGTTGAACATGAACTTAGAAGGGAATACCCCCCTCCTCAAGGAAAGAGCTGCCAGACTAGGGCATTAGAGTTACCTCGTTGAGGGAAGTTGTTACTTTGCCATTTCTGAGTTGGGGGAGCTACTTATCACTTACACGGTATAAGAAAATATTCATGGTCATTAGAGTTTGTGTATGTAGACTTGTTCTAATCTGGATTATTGAGGACTCTTGACCATAGATTAGTGGAACTTAGAGGTTGTTGAGTCTTAAACCTAGGTCCAAATAAGGTTCTGACAAACCAATAATCCAAAGGTCTGACTGAGCTCCATACTCTAATTTAACGAAGATAAGTTTAATAACCAACCTTGATTCTCCTTCATTTCTTTTATTTCTCTTTTCACTTGCGAATAAGTGTTTGCTAAGGGACTAGCAAAGGTAAAGTATAGGGGGTGATGAGTCCCTGATCATCTCTCTTTATTCTTTTATTTAGCTATTTATCTCGACAATGCATTATGTAAATAAATGTTAATACAATAAATTAGCATTTTGCATGCATTTGTTAATATTACATAATTAGCATGCATTTGTACAAAAATAAAAGAATAAAGAAAAAGGAAGGATGTATTTAGAATAAATACAGAGTGACATGAACCCCAAGAGAAGGCCAAGCATTGGTCTGATTATCAAATAAAACAAGTAGGGAGAGATAGGGCCCACTCTATATTGTATATATTAGTTGTGTAAATAAATAATTAAATTTGACAAAATAAAAATAAAATATTATTTTTACCTCCTTGCATATATTCCTAAAAATAAAATAATCGGAAAAATAAAATAAAAATAAAAATAAAATCCTCTCTCCCTTGTACAAATTACATATATATATATATATATGCTTTCTTCTCTATTTACTATAAACATGTAAATAAATGATAAAAATAAAATAAAAATTATTTTGTACTCCAAAAATTAAGTTGCAAATAAATAAAATATAAAATTGTGGAATTTATGTAAAAATAACAAAATAAAAATAATTGTACATAATACATAGGTATACTACAAATATATATACTATTATATAAGGCATATACAATAATTTATTTTTCGTAAAAATAATTAAAAATCACAAAACTTCCTCGAAAAATAATAAACATTTCTTATTCTGAGATCTTTTTAATTTAAAATCATTTATTATTTTTTATTTAATTTGTAAGTATTTTGTAAATCCTGATTTTCTGATTGGTCGGTTAGATTGTTGACTGTGGGTCAATGGCTCCTTGTTCTTGGGTCAGACCCAGATCCTGTTCACCGGAGCCTCTTCTCAAATTTCCCAGCCTCGACTCTGTTCACCTTTGGCCTCAAAATTTGACCTGATAATCCTTGTACCTCCAACATCCTCGTGGGCCCTCTGGTCGATCCGATTCTCTCTCGGGTTTGGCGCTTTCACTTTGATCTTTCCAGACCCTCGATTTACCTATAAATTACCTCTTTTGCCTCCATGGAGCAGTAGCTCGTACCTCTCTCCCACTTCGACCCCTAACCACCTCCAGTTGAGTGACAACTGCTCGGAGAACCCCTCGGAGCTCGGTTTGGTGAAGTAAAGACGACGTTCATCCTTCGTGGCTGGAGATCCGTCGTGAGCTGCCTCCCCCACCTTCTGCGTCGAGGTTGAGGCTATTATCCCATCAGCCATCTTCACCTGAAGCTCAGGAGCACTCCCAGATCTTGAGTAACCCTCATATCCTCTCCATCGTCCTATTCGATCCAATCTTTTTCATCCATCGCCGCCGTACTCCTATTTGCTCCGACCAGCTGGTCGGAGCCTTGACATCCACCTCCAGCCATTTATAATCGATTCGCAGCCTCGCCCTCCATCTTGCATTCGCAACCTGATCATCCTTAGACTTGATCTTCAGGTCGAGATTAGGGCTGAGATCTCCTCTACCACCTTCGCTGGAGATCAAACTTTGCCCCCCTCTGCTTCTTTGGTTTTAGCTTCAATAACGTGGACCGGAGCATAGCCCCGAGTCCTAGCTTTCCTTTGCAGGTGTATCACGTGCTAGGAGCCCCTGTTTCATCCATTAGAGGGTTCGTAGGAGCAGCTCTAGGCCATCTTCACCGTCACTTGCATCTGGCAGTTGGCTCCTCCATTGGACCCATTTAGTCTATACGAAGGACCTCCAAGATCATTCCCGAGCCTCCCGATCGACCATAGGAGATGAGGATCACCTCCTTAGATATGGTAAACTCGCCTTGGTGTTGTTCATACAGGCCCTCTCAGCACCGTTGGATCAGTCGTCCTCCTCTAGATCGAATCCATGCCACTGACAACAGCAGCCTTCCGGGCCGTTAGATCGCAGCTCTGACGCATCTGCACCTCACCGTCCTCGGTAATTCTAAGGCGTCAGATCTGACACCTTCCACATCTGAGCTGCACGTACACACGCAGCCAGTGGCCACCACGTGTCCCTCCCGCGCACCGCACGCGCTTGCAAGGGCATATTGCATTATTTACCCTGTACTTTTTATGCTTTATTTTCTGGTTTGTTAAAGTTGTAGTTTGAACTATTTGCATGTTAGTCCCTAAGGTTTTTAATATTTGCACTTTAGTCCTTCCTGTCTGGAAACACGTGCACGATCACGTGCCCTGTGGTGTTTTTGCGTATTCTATCATGGACTTTTTAATAGTTCATATTTGAATGAAATGTTTTCTAAATTTGCATTTATACCCCTGTGAATGATTTATTGAGCATGTGCGCTATTTCTTGGGCTTTTTGCATTGATGCCCTTGGACTTTATATGTGTGTTATTGTTTAGTCTGAAAACTTAGGATATTTGCAAATAGGTCCTACAACTTATGTGCTTTGTTTTAAATCAAATAATTCATAAGTTTACTCCATAAAATTCCCCCAAAAATACCATTAGCTCGTGCTGATGTGTAATATTTTTTATAATTTTTGTGACCCAATTTGATTTTATTTGATATTTTTTAAAAATAAGAAACCCTTAAAAACGCGTCTGCTTATTTTAGAAAATACAAAAAAATACAAAAATAGCCATGAAAATTCTTTAAAAATTCTTCTATATTTGTTTTGGTTTCTTTTAATTTCAGTAGCATTTTGGTTCTATTATCTTTTATAAAACCCTTAAAAATCACAAAAGACCAAAAATATTATAAAAATCATTAAAAAATCTACAAAAATAGAAAAAATGAGTTTTCAAATTCTGTAGTTAGATATTGTCATCTATTTTAACATAAAATTGCAATCAGGACGTTTTGGGCACTTTAGATATTATAAGGTTGCCTTCTAGTCTAGGATGTGCATTGTTTTGATATTTTGACTTTATTTCATTTTCATAAAATTATATAAAAATCTGAAAAATCCCATAAAATCATCAAAAACATTTGCATATTTTTATTTTTTTTGAGCCTTTTAGCCTTAATAAAAATTATTGTATTGTGATTTCCTTCATTTTCTTACTAGAAAATATAAAAAAAATTATCAATTAAAAATCAACCTAAAAGATGCTTGTTCGTCTCTGACTTCCCGACTACTTCATAGGCTTAGCTCGTGCTTCTTATGTTCGACCCTGGTCAGTATACCAGGTTAAATAAATAGCGGAGACCGCTTCTTTAGATCTTTTTGAGCTTGACTGTTTATTTTATGGTCTTACTTTTCCTTGATTTAATGTGCCTTGCGGTTCGGGTCGCAACGACCTTAGATACTACTTAACCTGAGTTAGCTGGGGTTGTCATCACCGTCACATTAGTGGTACACCTTGGACATATTCTATTTTTTCGGAAAAAAAACTCTAAGGAAGGCTTCTTACCCTTAAGATATGATACTGACCTATCTGAAGGGATGGCACCTCAAAGAGTTGAGAATGTGAATACCAAATCTACATGCCCAAGTGCATCAGTTATGTGAAGCTCAGTGTATACTAGATGTGTACAAAAGCCAGATGTATGCCATGTAGTGGGAGTAGTAAACTGTTACTAATCCTACTAAGGAGATAAAGCACTTGATTGCTAGAATAACAATATCTTCAAATATGACAAGATTTTAGAGATAATGATCTCTAAGCCTTATCTTCAAGAGATTAAGACTTTATATATAGAGATCTAAAAGGTCTTAACTACGGATACCATAGGAGATAGAGACCTCCGGGAGTAAGGGTATTCTGATAAGGAAAATAGAAATTACACACTGGTTATAATTATTATTGAGCTGTAGTGTCAAAGACACTGTAACTGCTTTAACAAGATTGAGTATTGGTTGCGTAAGATGCAACATGCGCATTGGATGTGGGCATTGTTACTAAGAGATATGCAAGTACCGTAAAATGACTTGGCATAGTCTCTCGGGAACAAAGTGAAATATCAACTTACCTAGATAATTCTCTAAATATCCTATGATTGTCACATGAGTGTGGGTTTAAAGTTTAGCCCATTAATGGTTCTTTAGGCTAGTGGGAGATTGTTGGACATGCGAGCCCATGGCGAGCCATTATGCAATAAATGTTATAGCAAATTTAATTCCCTGTTATGACATGAAGAATAACTAATTTACATAATAGGTTCATTAGTACAATTAGGATTTTGTACCATGGCCATCTAAATGATCATACAACTGTTGATTCAATTCTTGAGTCATAGAGGTTGGTGCTTGGATGAATATCTAAAGAGTTAGATTGAGGACTCATAAAGCACCATCAAATGATTATTAAGAGATGATCTCCAGCCTGAGTAGGAGATGGCAATCCTTTTCTCTCATGGGTTGATATCTAACCGACCTCTTGATGCATGTCCTCTGCTTAGGAATAGAGATTTAGAAGTGTTAAATAAGTTAGGTCAAAGAGTTGACTTAACGAGGTTGAGATAACCCTAGACCTATATCATATGATATCATGATATAGGCATACATTCTCTGACCAGAGGCAGATGTCTTACTATATGTTTGAGTATGTACAATTGGTAGACTGATAGGTTGATGATCTAATCAAGGTCTATACACTGACATGCTAGTGTGCATACAATGGCATATAAGAAATACGATCTTTCAAAGGGATCATACATGTTCATTTCTTGAAGCGAAAGACATGAGCTCACTTATGAGACATTGGGATAAAATTTCATGCACGGTCGTCTTGCTTTGGAAGCTTTACTAAATTTGTAGGTTTGATATATACTTTTGAAAAGTATATGATAAATACCTAGTATAATATGTGCTTTTGGAAAGTATATGATCGATACTGACTCCCAATAATCAAATAAGAAAATTTACGATAAAACCCTGAAGGAGACAGTCGAAATAGATCTAAAACTTCGGGTTTATTCTAGGTCTTCTAGTATGCATGATGTAAAGGTATTAGGAATACTTGAGGGTGATGTGGTCATAAACGATTGTTTAACCATGACACTTCCATTCTGAGGGAGTGATGAAACAAGTCTATATTTTAGTGACTCCTCTCAGTAGAGAAGTAATCTAATCTTAGTCCAAATGTTAGACATTGATCTGAATGTGATTCAGATGTAATAAGAAGATTAGATCTACGGCCTTGAATTAATCAAGCATCGGTAGGTGGTCCCTGAGATCTAGATATGAGATGTGATCTCAATATCCAAGTCACTATACGTGGAACATACAATCGCCTTGTCCTTATCTCCAAGTGTCCATGGAGAAAGCTTATTATTCTTGAAAGAGTTCAAGAATAGTTTCATTGTTGATTATGTATCTGAGCATTGAGCAAAATGGATGATTAAATTTTATTTTATTATTATAAATAATGTGAATGTGATTAATATTATTTGGGTTCATGAGAATGGACATTAGAGATGATTAAATGTGAATTAATTATCAAGGATAAGAATAATATGGATAACACTATCCATATTATTCATGGATATTATAAATGTAATTTATAATATGTTAGAGAAAGATAATTACAATTTGTATTTATGAATTAATAGTTGATGTGAATTGGATTGATATTGATCAATTAATTGTAAATGCAATTTATAATTTATTTTGGATATTTGAATAAGATTCACATTCTTTCAATGGCATGACTGAAATTATCACAAAATAATTTTGGAATTATTTTTGTGAATAATTTTGCAATAATAGTTATTACATATGTGGAATATATTGAGATATTAGATATATAAATATATATGGAAGAAGAGCCTCCCCTTTCCTTACATAGCGTGGACTGCCGAGTTGTGTGCTCTCAACTTGTGGCCATCCACACCATGTATGGAAGGTGAGTTGCTCACCTTCCACTCCTTTCCATATGAGTTGATTTAATTCATTTTAATTTATTAAATATAATTCAATAGATTTAATTTCTTTTAAATTAATTATTTGTTATTAGTAATTAAAACACAACAAGATATTGTCCATTGATTGAAAGCACAAATCAATCTCAACCATTGAATTTGTGAGCACATGGATTATTATCCATGGTCATCCAAATTTGTAAATATAAGGGTAGCCCTAGCCTTTTATTTTACAATACACAAAATGTGAAATACAAAATCTCTCTCTCTCTCTAATTTCTCATGGTTGTCCCCTCTCTATCTTAACAATGTGGCCGTCCAATTGTTGACCATTAAATCCTTGTATTTGTCGCATCGATGTGATGCTGCCAGATCGATTGTTCGTGGATCTCCGTATCCTTCAGTGTGCCCCGCTCGTGAAGAAGACATCTGATCTCGCGAGAAGAGATTAGGAGATTCATCACTTAGATCATTAACATGAATTACGAGGAGCACACGTTTCATCAACCACTTGCAAGCGTCTCCTCCGTCGGATCGGACTTGAGACAGGAGGTCTCTTCCTTTAGAGACTCGATAACAACCACAGTTCAGGAGGTAACCTTAATACCTATTGGTGATTTAGATGAAATGATCCGAGAAGTATTTTCGGATCATGTGGTTTCATGGCTTTAAATTTTTTAAAATTCTGCTATTACGAGCAACTAGTACGACTAGTCGTTCCTGATCTCCACGCTTCCATGATACGCTTAAGGATTTTCCCATATCCTTCATCGATCTCCTCTTAAACTCATGGGAAGGTCTCACGTCATGCTCAACATATATGTGGTGCGAGTAGAGAGCAGGGATAATCACCACGAGATCCGACACTGTCCAATTGCTTTGAGGTTCCTCTCAAGGACTTCTAAGAGCCTGGATTCATGTTCTAAGTAAATGCTAATCTAATGATCACATGAAATCTCTCTTTGGGTCCGCAAGAAATGCATACGTCAGTGCAGAAGGAAGTGGCTTCAGCTCTGGCAAATCCGTGTCATCAATCAAGTATGGTTGATTATTATTTGTGTTTGGCTCTATGTTGGATGATGATGGATAAATTGTGATGTGCTTGCCACCAAAGTGGCTGAACTAGGAGTCGGATCACAAAAGAAACGTGGTGGTTCGGCCAAAGCCGTGTCCGACTCATCATCTATGTCCCTTTATTCTATGTCCCTTGACTATTCCACGTGGGGTAGAACTGTCAGATCCAAATGGATATCTAATTCATCAAGTCCATAGGTATTTGTGTCACTCAGTAAATCAAGAAGCACCTCACAAACTACATCATGCACTATTTCCTCTCCAAATGAGAGGGTCTCTCTCTGATTGGTCGGTGTATGTTTCCAAATTTCAACTGTACGAATCATCTTGCAATATGCCTCTGAATGATCTGAGTATTCCGTACTAGATTATGAGTCGGGTCTCTACCATTTTGCCTGCATCATCTCTATGTTCACTTCTTTGTCGGAGATGTGAACTTCATCATTCATGTACTATAATCGAATGCGGCTCTGGTGGTCCAAAAGAATTGCCATCCAAGAATGGTTTGAGAATCTTTCCAATGATTGGGGTCTCCATCTCTAGGACCGTGAAATCCACTTTGTAGTCCTGCCCCCCAATCGAGACAATGACATTCTTCACTTTTCCTTAGGTATTTACATTGATCGGTCTGCGAATTGTTGTAGAGCTGTTGATTTTCGAAGAGCTCTTAACTCTAATTAATGATTTAATGCTAAGGGTAGAAGGTTGATTGAAGATCAATTATCTAAAGAGTGCATACAAATGCAATGTCATTGATGCAACTCTCCACAAAGTGAGTACCCAGGTCTCTCTTTTTTCTTGGAAGTTGTTGATTCTTGACACAATGTGTGGTGGCCACTGATAATACGTGAGTCTTCATAAACTGGTCTGATTTCTCCCTGCGAGTTCGGGTAGGAGTACTTCTCATCTTTAGGTACTTTTGAAATGCAGGATTGTTGGCCACATATTGATCAAATGGCACCTTGACTATGATGGTCTCTTGACAAAATCGTGCCATTTCAGGGTCATCTTGGTTTGTTTTCTTCCTTTTTGCGCCTTCCTCCCGCTGGAGCACATGGGAACGGAATAGAAGAAATCGAGTAGGAGAAGAAGAATCTGAATCATAAATTGAAACATTATGCTTTGATTTAACTAAAATGGAGTTCTTATTACAACAATCTTTATTTTTCAACCAAAAATTAAAATCAGAATTCTCTACCGCATGTTGCGGAATTGGTGACAAAGATGAATCTGTCTCAACTGGAGATGCAAGGTCCTCTATAGACTACACATAGGTCTGTAATGTCTCCTTCTCTTTTCTTTGAGATGGAATCCTTGATTGTTACTGAAATTAAAGAGAATCCTCTTTGTCCTCTGAATTATCGTCAAGTCGAGCTCTAGAGGCAATTCTTTTCAATTCCCTTTCCCGATTAGGTACGACACAGTCCTTCCGCACCTAAGTGACATAGTATTAATATTTTCATACGAAAAGATCTCATGTTCAGATCTGCAAGAGTCTGAATAGCATACCTGACTAACATAGTGTTGAGAATGACATTTATTCAAACTGATCGGATTAGCTTGAACTTGGGTGGGAATGGTTGTAGTAGGAGCAGCCTGTTCATCTCTCCAACGAGGTAGGAAATTGACGTCCACCCATAGATCATGAATTTCACTCTTGTAAGATCAGAGTTCCTAGAGAATCTATTGTTGAATGTCCACAAGTCCTGTAGAGGAGTGATACTGTTGGGAAGGCTATCGTGAAGATTGGCTCTGAGGGGCCTGGTGTTGTTGATTTCTATGTTGCTTGGGTGTCTGCTGATATTGCAGGCCCTATTGGACTGCCTGATACTGGCCTTGATGATCGTATTGATGTTGTTGCCTCTGTTGCTGGGGTTGGGTTGTGCTCTGGCAATGTTATGGTGCAGGAACAAAAGCGGTGTGTAGAAGGTTGGGGGACACTGGTATGGCTATCGGTACCCCATGTTTCCTTGTCTAGCAAGGTCCTATGCATACCAAATATCGTTTACTTTTAACATCTGCAGGATTTCTTCCTCGACAATCTTTGCTGGTAGCAGTGGCTGTAGGAAACGTTATGCAAAGGACTTATCCTGAATCCAAGGATGAGGTGGCCCTAACATTGGTTGCTCCTTGACATGATGTACTCGGAAAATGGGAGCAACGGATGCAGTCGCAGCAAGTATCTAGATCTTGGACACCTTCTCATTCAGTTCCTCCATTTGGTTTGGTATCTGAGAGATCCTACTATCAATGTTATTCACCCTTTTGTTGATTTGTTGCACACCTGCTAACTGGTATGCAATGATCTCATGTTCATAATTACATCCTCGGTTATCTTAGCAACAATCTATTTTCCTCCGTTAGATTGGAGTGTGTTGAGGGAATCAGTGTACTCCCTGCTGGCGATCTATGAGCGGCTTATCTCAGTCATCTGCTCGAATACCATCCATACGGTATTCGTACCTCGTGATGTGTAGTAGCCTCTAAAGGCAGTACTCAATAAACCTTGTGTCTCATAGTTGAGACCAAAATAGAGTGATTGAACCAAAATATTTTCATCCATAGCATGACATGGACACTTTTTTAAAAGATCTTTGAATCTATCCCATGTTAGCAATGTGAGCTCGAGGCGAACCATTCCTACAATAAATGTTATTTTAATAAATGATTTATCAATAAAAGTTATTTATTATGTTTCACTCCCTTTCTGATATTGAATGAATGAATGCACTATAAGGTCCCTCTGTACAATATGGGTTATGTACCATGGCCAACTTGATAATCATACAGCTGTTGATTCATTGATTGAATCATAGAGGTTGATGATTGGATGAATATCTAAGGAGTTAGATAGAGGACTCATCAAGCATCATTAAAGATTGACAAGTAGTGATCTCCAGCCTGAGAAGGAGATGGCAATCCTTTCTCTTTAGGCCGATATCTGATCGACCTCTTGATGCAGGTCCTCTACATGGGAATAGTGATTCAGACGTATCAGATTAGTTGAGTCAATGAGTTGACTTAACGAGATCGAGATAACTAAAGACCTATGATGAATGCTGTCACATCACAGGCAAACATCCTCTGACAAGAGACAGATGTATTGCTATATGTCTGAGTATGTACATTTGGCAGACCAATAGGTTGATGGCCTAACCAAGGTCTATATACAGGAGAGCTGGTATGCATGTAAGGGCATATGAGTAATATGATCTCTCAAAGGGATCATACAGGTTCACTTGTGAACCGGGAGACATGAGTTCACTCATGAGCTATTGGGACTGGCCAAATTTCATGCATGGTCGTCATGCTTTAGAAGCATGACATGAATTTGAAGGTAAGATATATGCTTTGTGAAAGCATATGATATGTACTGTATCCCAAGGACCGAGATTGAGAAACTTAATGATCAAACTATGAAGATGACAGTGTAAAAGTGATCTATATCATCAGGATGATCATGAGTCTTCCAGTATGCAGGATGTACAGGTATTAGGAATACCTAAGGGTGATTTGATCATAAACGATTGTATAACCATGACGATTCCATTCCGAGGGAGTGATGACACAGTTCTGGATTTTAGTGACTCCTCTCATTAGAGAAGTGACCTAATCTTAGTCCATGGATTGGACATTGATCTGAATGAGTTTCAGATGCAATGAGAAGATTAGGTTTACGGTCTTGATTTAATCAAGCAACTATGAGAGGTCCATGGGATCTGGATTTGAGATGTGATCTCAATATCCAAGTCACTATACGTGGAACAATACAATCGCCCTGTCCTTATCTCCAATATCTGAGGAGAAATAGCATTGTTCTTAAATGGTTTAAGAACAATTCCATAAGATCTAAGAATTGAGAAATTGATAATTAAATGTGATTTAATTATCATGATGTATGAGGAATTGTCCAATATAAATAAATATGATTTGATTATTATGGATAAGAATAATGTGGATAGTAATATCCAATTATTCATAATATATTATAAATATGATTTCTAATGTATTAGAGAGAACTAATTATAATTTATATTTCTAGATTAATTATTAATGTGTATTGGATAAACATTGTCTAATTATTTGAAAATGTAAATTATATTTTATTTTGGGTTGTGAATATGATTCACAATTTCCGATGTCAAGATTGCAATATTCCCAAAATTAATTGAGAATTATTTTTGGTGAATAAAATCCCAACAAAAAGTTTTTGGAAATAAATAATGGAGAAAATCAACGAGGCATGCAATCTCATGGAAATCCATGAGATTGCCTCCTATAGGAAAGAGGTGGGCAGCACCCAATTCCTGTATGGAACGGGTAGCCGTCCCCCCCTTAATGTACATGGAGATGTAATCTCCATGTATATTCTCTCCTTATTTGTTGATGTGATTTTAGGATTGATTTATATTTGATTTTGTCAAATATATTTTAATCTAAAGTTGTTGGCTTTTACCAACAACAATCTTGACCATTGGATTGATATAAATCAATCTCATTCATTGATTTTATATGTCCCATGGATTGAGATCCATGGAACCCAAAACCATATAAATAGAGAGGCATAGCTTTCTCTCTATTACATGCTATTGTAGCACATATCTCTCTCTCTCTCTCTCTTTCTCCTCACACGCCAGCCCTCTCTTTCCCTCTTCTTGGTGGTCGTCCACCATACCCTAGAGGAGGGACACGTCGACGCCCACGCCACCGTGCTGCCGCTTCGACGCTCTGCGGTTTTCCGTCTACTTGGAGTGCTTCGCTCACAAAGGAGACGTTCGATCTCGTGCGACGAGATCAGGAGCAACCGTGCTTGGATCAACTTGTTGGATTGCGAGGACAACGCGACTCATCCCCGTGCTCACAAGACGTTACTCCAACGATCGGACTTGAGACAGGAGGTCTCTTTTCTTAGAGACTCGATCAACCACGCTCCAAGAGGTATTGCATTATACTTGTTGTGGTTATAGATGAAACGATCCAAGAATCATTCTTGGATCACGTGGTTTCATTGCATGAAAATTTTTTAAATTCCGTTGCACCGAACAACTAGTGCGACTAGTCGTTCTCCGTCGTATCCGATACGATGCTCACGCTTTCATGATGCGCTTGAGGATTTCTCCATATCCTTCAAGTGGTATCAGAGCCTTAGGTCGACGGTTTCGAATATAATTCGCAAACCGAGGACGACTTAGGTTCATTAAGGTCGCGAAAGTTTTTATCGCATTTGATTTCGCAAATCTGTTTAGTAAATAATTTTGGCCATGTTTAAAATGTTTAAGCACGAATTATTTACTTGGTTTTTGTTCCCCATTAAATAAGTAAACCATAGGATCTGTGTTTGCGTAAATCGGATTTCGTATGCTCGAGATATGGTTGTTTTAATGAACATGTATGCACTGTTGCGGGAACTGCAGATCTGAACGTGATTAAAATGTTAATTAATGTTTAAACTTGCCTCAAAATACGTGAAACATCACTTGGGTCTGTCTTAAATCAAACTAGCAATCCATGAAAATTGATTTTATCTAATTTAGATTTAATATGATTGAGATATGCTAATTTTAGAAAGTAGGGGTCACTACTGAAATTCCAGTCCTAATCAAGAACCATGTGATTGTCAATTAATGAAATTAATTGTTAATTTAAAGAAATAATTATAGAAAATATTTGAGAAATATTGGAAGATGATTATGTCCTTAATTGACTTGGCCTCAACCAATAATTGATTAGATTTGATCTAGATCATAATTGGAAACATAATCATCAAACTCCTTGCTTGAATAGGATTGGGAATTTGTCTAGCAAATTTCATCATAATCAAAATTGTTTTGATTACCATATGGTATAATTTCAGTTAAAGAACCGATGGTCATCTCAAGTACAAATTGATCTATTTGGTATTATCCTTTCCCGAGGCGGATATGGTGACTAGTCGGAGATCGTTGGGGTAGCGGGTTGCAACGTATGTGGTCCGTCCCACTCTTGCCTGCACTGGCCATGACAGCAGGTAGGGACGAGATAATGCCGAAGAAATCCAGTTGTATTTTTTTTAATTATAAAATACAAATTAATACGTACTTTGAGAATAATACCATATATATTCAAGTAATACAATCATGTTTGATTGATTGAATTGGATTGATGATTAATTTAATATGATTGAATTAATTATGTCCAATTAAAATACTCTAATATGATTAGACTTGATAATTCCCTTGGAAGAATTAATTATATGAATGTGATTCATGATAATTAATTGAATTTGAATAAGAGGTGGAAGATCACATAAGTGACATCCATGGTCTCCCGTCAAGGTGAAGAGTTTCCGTCGCCAGAAATTGTATATAGGAGACGCCTGTATGAAGTGACAGCTCCTATATACAAGCGCATCTGGATCGGACTCTTTGCTTCTCGAAAGAGTAAGGCCGTTTGCGTAGTGAAGCCAATATTGGATTCTCATATTACTGGGGCGATATTGGATTGCGCATAGCGAGTTCTAATCATGTTGACGGTTGGTTCAATTAATGACGGGTCAACATCACCTTAGGGGTAGTCGGCCCGGGTATTAAAGACCAAATTGGGAAATGCAAGTTGGACTTGCAAGGCGGAATGTGTTCCCACTTCTTATTATTGGAGTTACAATTTCTCATATTATTGGGATGTAACAAAGATAAAGAGGAGATCCCAGTTCTTGCTTGAGAGATAGCGGTAAGTATATCTCTGACGTTGAAAGTGATTAAGGGAATGAACTTTCAAAGTTGACAATGCAAGAATATTTTGATTTAAAAACCTTAATAAAATATCATAAATGTAAATATATGAATATATATATTCTAATATAGTGCATTCTCAATTTCAGAAAATGAAGTCCATGAACCCACTGAGCAGGCTTCTGGAAGTCAACAAATTGACTGGACCAAATTACTCGGATTGGATCCGTAATTTGGAGCTTATACTCTCAGCTGAGCGCATCAATTATGTGCTCTCTGAAGACAAGCATGAAAACCCTAAATCTAAGGAAGAAAAAGCATTCAATGACAAGTATGATGAAGATCATGTCTTGGCTAGATGCTACATCTTGGGTTCTCTCTCCAATTTTCTTCAGAAACAACATGTGGATATGAGTACTTGCCAGGAGATTATGCAGAATCTAAAAGATATGTTTGGTGACATTAACCGCACCCAGCGGTACAATGTTATGAAAGAACTCGTTCGCTGCAAGATGCATGAAGGGACTTCGGTCCGTGAGCATGTACTCAAAATGTTTGGGTACTTATCAGAGCTGGAGACTCTGGGGGCAACCACGGATGCAGACATGCAATTCGATTTCATTCTGTTGTCATTGCCCAAGTCTTTCAATAACTTTGTGGTGTCATTCCACATGAATAAGCTGGAACTGACAAATGTTGGGCTTCTTGCTGCATTAAAGTCTGCAGAAGACGTGATGAATAAAGATGGTCCCGCTGGCAGTGCAATGGTTGCACAGGTTAGAGGGAAGCGTGGTCAGAAGCATGGTTCTCGGAAGGGCCTGCCTATACGAGAAATAAGAAGGGACAAAGTGTTGGCTCGTCTTCCAATGCATCCACTCTAATGGCATCGAAGAAAATCGATGTCTGTCACCACTGCAAAAAGCCGGGGCACTGGAGGTGTAATTGCTCGGATTACCTAAAGTCGGTGGACAAAGGTAAAGCCCCAGAAGGTATGAAATCTACTTTTATCATTGAAACCAGCTTTCTCGTTGAACGAGAAGGAAGTTGGGTTGTTGATTATGGAGCTTCTGTTCATGTATGCAATTTGTTGCATTTGTTTCAGGAAACTAGAAAACTTGAAGAAGGGGAGATAGTCATCCAGATGGGATCTGATGCAAGTGTTGCAGCAGTCGCCGTCGGGACTTGTCGACTGTCATTATATAGTGGTAGAGTCCTAGTACTTAAAGATTGTCTTTATGTAGCTGAAGTCAGAAGGAATTTATTATCTGTATCTAAGCTAGTTAGAAGTGGATATTCGTTCCTTTTTTGTAATAAGTTAGTCATAAATCGTCATGATAAGTATATTGCAAATGGCATTTTGACTTCTGGAGGACTTTATGAATTGTGCATTGATAAATGTGTTATGAATGTCACAACCACTAATAAAAACCCTAAAATATCCAAGGAGGATGAAAATCTTTCAAATGAGATTTGGCATCAAAGGCTTGGTCATTTGTCTGTTGATAATATCAATAGACTGATTAAGGATGGACCCTTAGATTTTCTCAGGTTCAATCTTTGCCTACTTGCAAGAATTGCATTCAAGGAAAATTACAAGGATGCCTTTCTGTAACAAGGTTACAAGATGCGAAGGTATTATAGACCTAATACATACTGATGTATGCGATCCCTTCAGTACTGAGACGCGAAATGGATATCGATATTATTTGACGTTTATTGATGACCATTCGCGATACGGCTTTATCTTCCCATTACGTCATAAGTCTAAAACCTTTGAAAAGTTCAAAGAGTTCAAGGTTTTGATTGAGAACCAAACCAATAGGAAGACTAAACAAATTTGATCTGATCGAGGTGGCGAGTACCTCTCAGATGAATTTAAGAAATACCTTAAAGAGAATGGAATTATTTCCAATCTCACTCCTCCTGGAACTCCCCAACTTAATGGTGTTGCTGAAAGATGCAATAGAACCATCATGGATATGGTTCGTTCAATGATGAGCAAAGCACATTTACCACTTAGTTTCTGGAGATCTGCAATAGAGACTGCAATATATATCCTTAATAAGATTCCTAGCAAATCTGTATGTAAGACTCCTCATGAGCTCTGGTATGGAACCAAACCTAGTGTTAATCACTTGAGGGTTTGGGGTTGCTTGGTCCATGCAAAGAATGTGGATGCAAGTAAGCAAGAATCTCGCTCTCGTGAGTGTTACTTCATTGGGTATGTTAGAGATGGTATTGGATACCAACTCTATGTCCCTGAGACTCAGAAGGTTTTTGTTTCCAGAGATGTGAAATTTCTGGAGAATGATTTCCTTAAGGGTCAAGATAAATATGAAATAAAGGAACTCATTGAATCCCCTGAGGATTTTGAGCTTCCTGAACCAGAAACTGAAGAGATAAATAAAGATAAAACACCCATACCTCTTTGAAGGAGTTGGAGGGTGGTTGCACCACCTGAAAGGTATGGATTCCATGTGTCAAGTGAAACTAACAATGATCCTACTTCATTTGATGAAGCACTCGCGGATCATGACATGGATAGATGGATGCTAGCAATGAAGTCAGAAATTGACTCCATGCATAAGAATGGTGTATGGACCCTAGAAGATCCACCTAAAGGGGTAAAACCCATTGGGTGCAAATGGATCTTCAAAAGAAAGAGGGGACCTGATGGGAAAGTAGAGGCTTTCAAGGCATGTCTCGTAGCCAAGGGCTACACACAGAGAGAAGGCATCGACTACGATGAGACATTCTCTCCTGTGGCTATGCTTAAATCCATCAGCACATTGCTAGCTATAGCTGCATATCTTGACTACGACATCTGGCAGATGGACGTCAAGACAGATTTCCTCAATGGATATCTCGAGGAGGATATCTACATGGAGCAGCCCCAAGGCTTCATGACTGAGGATGGCAAAGTATGCAAGCTGAAGAAATCCATCTATGGGCTGAAGAAAGCTTCTCATAGCTGGAACATCAGATTTGATGAAACCATAAAGAGTTATGATGTGCAGAATCCTGATGAACCTTGTGTGTACAAGAAGCTCAGTGGGAGCGCCATTGTGTTCATCATGCTTTATGTAGGATGATGACCAGTGTGAAGATTTGGCTATCCCATACCTTTGAGATGAAAGTTCTTGGAGAAGCCTCTTACATCTTGGGTCTGAAGTTGTTTAGAAACCGAGAGAAGAGGATATTGGGATTGTCACAACATGGATACATTAAGAAGATTCTTGAACGATTCCGTATGGATAGTTCCAAGAAAGGATTCCTACCCTTAAGACATAGTATACACCTGTCTAAAGGAATGGCTCCTAAAACTGTTGAGGAAAAGAAATCCATGGTTGGATGTCCTTCTGCATCAGTTGTAGGAAGCTTAATGTATGCTATGATGTGTACTAGGCTAGATATCTACCATGCAGTGGGAGTGGTAAGTCGTTACCAATCCTGCTATGGAGAAGAACACTGGAATGCAGTAAAGAACATATTTAAATATCTAAGACGGACGCAAGATTACATCTTGGTCTATGGAGATGGTGATCTCCAAGTCTTGGGATATACAGATTCTGACTTCCAATCGGATATTGATGATTGAAAGTCGATATCAGGGTTTGTGTTCCTGTTGAATGGTGGTGCTATGAGCTGGAGAAGCAAGAAGCAGGACACTACAGCAGATTCAACAGCAAAAGCCGAATACATTACCGCATCGGATGCTGCAAAAGAGGCGATGTGGTTACACAAGTTCGTGCTAGAGCTTGGCGTAGTTTCCTCTGATACTCCCATCCCGCTACTCTGTGATAACACGGGAGCCATTACCCAGGCGAAGGAACCTAGATGGCATCAGAAGAGCAAGCACGTAGAAAGGAAATACCACATCATTCAGGAGATTCAAAAGCGTGGTGACATCATCATCACCAAGGTGGCCTCTACCGACAACGTTGTTGATCCTCTTACCAAACCTCTGACACAGAAGGTTTTGGACCAGCATGTCATGAGTATGTGTTTAAGAATTGTTCCTGAATGGTTATGAGAGCTAGTGGGAGATTGTTAGCAATGTGAGCCCGAGGCGAACCATTCCTACAATAAATGTTACTGTAATAAATGATTTATCAATAAACGTTATTGATTATGTTTCACTCCCTTTCTGATATTGAATGAATGAATGCACTATAAGGTCCCTCTGTACAATATGGGTTATGTACCACGGCCAACTTGATAATCATATAGCTGTTGATTCATTGATTGAATCATAGAGGCTGATGCTTGGATGAATATGTAAGGAGTTAGACAAAGGACTCATCAAGCATCATCAATGATTGACAAGTAGTGATCTCCAGCCTGAGAAGGAGATGGAAATCCTTTCTCTTTAGGCTGATATCTGATCGACCTCTTGATACAGGTCCTCTGCATGGGAATAGTTATTCGGAGGTATCAGATTAGTTGAGTCAATGAATTGACTTAACGAGATCGAGATAACCAAAGACATATGATGAATGCTGTCACATCACAGGAAAACATCCTCTGACCAGAGACAGATGTATTGCTATATATACAAGTATGTACATTTGGCAGACTAATAGGTTAATGACATAACCAAGGTCTATATACCGACGAGCTGGTGTGCATGTAAGGACATATGAGTAATATGATCTCTCAAAGGGATCATACAGGTTCACTTGTGAACCGGGAGACATGAGCTCACTAATGAGGTATTGGGACTGACCAAATTCCATGCATGGTCGTCATGCTTTAGAAGCATGACATGAATTTGAAGGTAAGATATATGCTTTGTGAAAGCATATGATCTGTACAGTATCCCAAGGACCAAGATTGAGAAACTTAATGATCAGACTATGAAGATGACAGTGTAAAAGTGATCTATATCTTCAGGATGATCATGAATCTTCCAGTATGCATGATGTACATGTATTAGGAATACCTGGGGGTGATTTGATCATAAACGATTGTATAACAATGACGCTTCCATTCCGAGGGAGTGATGACACAACTCTGGATTTTAGTGACTCCTCTCATTAGAGAAGTGACCTAATCTTAGTCCATGGATTGGACATTGATCTGAATGAGATTCAGATGCAATGAGAAGATTAGGTTTACGGTCTTGAATTAATCAAGCATCTATGA
This sequence comes from Ottelia alismoides, assembly GCA_037367405.1. Taxonomy (NCBI): domain Eukaryota; kingdom Viridiplantae; phylum Streptophyta; class Magnoliopsida; order Alismatales; family Hydrocharitaceae; genus Ottelia; species Ottelia alismoides. Next base: position 13,853 of record JAZKJV010004651.1, on the reverse strand, counting down.
GAGGTTCATGGGATCTGGATTTGAGATGTGATCTCAATATCCAAGTCACTATACATGAACAATACAATCGCCCTGTCCTTATCTCTAAGTATCTGAGGAGAAATAGCATTGTTCTTAAATGGTTTAAGATCAATTCCATAAGATCTAAGCATTGAGAAATTGATAATTAAATGTGATTTAATTATCATGATGTATGAGGAATTATCCAATATAATTAAATATGATTTGATTATTATGGATAAGAATAATGTGGATAGTAATATCCAATTATTCATAATATATTATAAATATGATTTATAATGTATTAGAGAGAGCTAATTATAATTTATATTTGTAGACTAATTACTAATGTGTATTGGATACACATTGTCTATTTAATTGAAAATGTAAATTATATTTTGTTTTGGTTTGTGAATATGATTCACAATTTTCCAATGTTGTGATTGCAATATTCCCAAAATTAATTGAGAATTATTTTTAATGAATAAAATCCAAAAAAAAGTTGTTGGAAATAAATAATGGAGAAAATCAAGGAGGCATGCAATCTCATGGAAATCCATGAGATTGCCTCCGTTAGGAAAGAGGTGGGCGGCATCCAATTCCTATATAGAATGGGTGGCTGTCCCCCCTTAATGTACATGGAGATGTAATCTCCATGTATATTCTCTCCTTATTTATTGATGTGATTTTAGGATTGATTTATATTTGATTTTGTCAAATATATTTTAATCTAAATTTGTTGGCTTTTACCAACAACAATCTTGACCATTGGCTTGACATAAATCAATCTCATCCATTGATTTTATATGTCCCATGGATTGAGATCCATGGGTCCTAAAACCCTATAAATAGAGAGGCATACCTTTCTCTCTATTACATGCTATTGTAGCACATATCTCTCTCTCTTTCTCCTCACACGCCAGCCCTCTCTCTCCCTCTTCTTGGTGGCCGTCCACCATACCCTAGAGGAGAGACTCGTCGATGCCCACGCCATCGCGCTGCCGCTTCGACGCTCTGTGGTTCTCCGTCTACTTGGAGTGCTTCGCTCACAAAGGAGACGTTCGATGTCATGCGACTAGATCAGGAGCAACCGTGCTTGGATCAACTTGTTGGATTGCGAGGACAACGCGACTCATCCCCGCGCTCGCAAGCCGTTACTCCGACGTTCGGACTTGAGATAGGAGGTCTCTTTTCTTAGAGACTCGATCAACCACGCTCCAATAGGTATAGAATTATACTTGTTGTGGTTATAGATGAAACGATCCGAGAATCGTTCTTGGATCATGTGGTTTCATCGCATGAAAATTTTTTTAATTCCGTTGCACCGAACAACTAGTGCGACTAGTCGATCTCCGTCGTATCTGATACGATGCTCACGCTTCCGTGATGCGCTTGAGGACTTATCCATATCCTTCATCCCATGCATCACAGAATGGTTCATGAGGCATCCGAGAAAAGCTGGTGATGTGCGTCCTCATCTAATTAGTCCTAATCAAAGAGTGGAACTTCTTTAAGAACAGGTCTTTGAAATGATTGTAAGTGGTAACCATCACTCCAAGATTCTTCACCCAGTAGTCCACTTTGCCTTTCAAGACAAACGGAAGTGCAGTGAGACAAATATAGTCCTGGTTGACTTTGCGGTGTTTGAGATTATAACATACTAGATCCAAGTCCCTTAGGAACGTGTAGGGTTCCTTAGTAGCATTTCCATGGAATTGTGATAGCAGGTTCAAGAAAGGCAGCTTCAATTCAAAATCAACTTCTGGCTCGAGAGGATTCAAATAACTTCTCACTCTATATTATCCTGTGTTGTATGCCACATCTATTGGTGGTTCAATCATAACATTAAGCAGGTCAATTTGTGCTCACAATAACAGTTGTTGCTGCTCAGATGTAGCTAATCTTGCTAATACCATCTGCATCAGGTCTTCATTGTGTTCGTCTTCATTATCTTTTTTGGAGGCATGTTTTCAATTCTACTTCTTCACCTTCAGAATCAAATGAATTGGTAATAATAGAGTTGGAAGAATTAAAATGAGAAGCATTAAGGTGAGATTTCCTCAATGTAGTGAGAGAAAAGAGGTTGGTCTGGGATTGACCTCCTTTGAGGAAGAGGAGAAAATCAGGTGGTTTAAGTCCAAGGAGGTTCAGGGAAAGAGTATCCCTAAGTAGGCGAGGATGGTAAATTTGTGGTGTTAAGTGGGAGGCTCGCGGAGTCCGAGCAAATATCATCACAACCCTCCATTCTCGGTGTCAAGCGGTTCAGAGAAATATTACGGTTCATAAATAAACAAGGGGAGAGTAATGGCACAGATGTGCGGTATTTTATGCTTGATCTTGATCTATGCCTACAATACAAACACAATACAATCCCCAATTTCACCAACTCACATAGTGAAGGCTGCAAGAGTCCGACCAATTTATCGTTTCAATTTTAAATTGGTGATAATTCAATATTATAATGAGTCCTTAGTGGTTAGACCTATAAGAGTGTGAGTACTGCCAAAAAAATATCCCTACGTCTCCACGTCCTTTGAAACCTATAGCTTGTACTTTTTGAGCTCCTTGTTATCATATCTGCAACCACTACTCAGCCAAAGAATTAGAGAGAGGAAGTTGATAGTGATGAATCAGGTACTTCAGACCAAGCTCGAGATAAAATCACATGTGATCGTGCTACGCCCTACTCGGATGCGATACGATGAGACAGAGACCCTTGTGAGGGCATGGCCTAAGCTCAGTACTTCAGAACGGGTCGGTGCTCCACACAAGGCGAGAACACTGTCGTTGACCCGGTCCTACTCATTCACGTAAGATAGAAGCATCGGTACTTCATGAATCTCAGTGATAAACAAGGCAGTATTCATGCTGGGTTTTGGAATCAAATCGTTATGGGTCGTGCCTCACTTAGTCAGGGTGGTGACCACACCCTAGAATGTATCTGAACCAAGGACGGGGTTTCTCTCCCATAAAAATCCACATTTTATGTGTTAATTTAAGTCGAGCTTATTAGCAGTCCCAATTTTATTTAGGTGATCACTGAAATTAAGATGAGAACAAATTACTTCTACCGCCCAGTCCATATTTCTTTAGACATTAAGTGACAAAACAAGGGGAGAAAATCGAGAAAAGCTGATGCACACGAAAAAACAATGACGAATGATCAGTTAGAAGACTTACAGTGAATCATCGCAATCTCCATGTGAGATGCAATACAAGAATTTTAAATATATTTTATATAAAATGCAAGCCAAGATAATCATACCTACTAAAAAGTTCTATTAGACAGGAAGAATTGAGTTAATTTTTGACTACATTGAACGATCTTAAAAATGTGTCTCAATTAAGTGCAATTGTGATCCTAAGTTCTACAAGCACAAGTAATAAAACCCTAGTATCTCAAGTAGTCATATGTATAGGTCTAACCTATGAACCACTCAAGTCGGGCCCTGATGAATATGCATTTCATCATCTTTATTCGTTTATTTTAGCTTAAAACCCTTATAAAACACTTGTATATAATACTAACTCCATATTCTTACTAACCTGCATTTGTGTGTAAATATCGTACATATATTCTTATTTTAACCTAAAATAAATAAATAAAGGGATAATAAAGAAAAAAAGACTGTATATATGTGTAATAGATACAGGTTGACCTGAACCCCGAGACAAGGTCAAGACTTGACCAGATCGACCATGAATAAAGTAGGGGAAGATAGGGTCCATAATCAGAAAATCCAAAAAATGATTTGTAAATACTTTTCGTTGTATATTTGTATACTTACACTATTTTATTTTTACATAAATTGACCTCAAATTAAATAATTTTCAAATCAATAGTTGTAAATAAAAATATTTTCTAAATAATAAAAATAATTGCAAAATATAATCACGTACAGAATAAAAGTAACATCTAGAAAAGCCATAAAGTATAATTGAAAGATCAATTCTGACTCCATATGTACTCAAATTAAACCAAACTCACTTCCATGGTATTCTAAATTAAATTATCTTTAAAATGGTTGTGGTTCATAATTTTTAGAGTTAAAGTTTGAAAGATGGTTTTCTAGGGGTGGTTTGTGCAATTTTACCACTTATTTATTGTATATATCCATATTTATTTTTGTACATATTACATTTGTAAATATTTTTTAATAAATATTTAAACTAAAAATAAGAAAAATATAGAAAATTTTCAAAAAATAAAAAAAAAACTAATTTTCTTATTTAACTATGTATATAATGTACCATATGTATATAGTATATGTATATAATCAGTTTCCTTATATAATCACTCCAGAAAAATTAAATATATAATATTTACTATCTAATTTAATAATGTGATTATATTAATTAATTAATTATGCAAATAATGTAGATAATCTTATCCACCATTAACCACTAACTTCCTTCCTTTTCTTCCTCTCATTTCAAATTTTGAGTTTCAAATTCTTCTCTTTCCTATTAATATGGCTCATCCTCTCTCATTTGAATTTGATCAATCTTTGGTGAGAGGAGCCTAATCTTCAAGAGCTTCTTATTGTAGAAAAGTGCCTAGCCTCCGAGCCTTCCGATAACCGTGAGTCGGTTTTCATCGAGGCCATTATGGTATTTTCTTCTCCCATGGTGTGATCCACATCCCTTTAATTCTATATCTCTCTTCTAGATAATTCTAGGATTAATTTTCATCTTATTTCATAGTTCATTTTTTAAATTCTAGATCTTCGATTTTTCACTCCTAATGCATCATCATGATTTAATACACCCGATCTAATCTGATTTTCACCATCACATCTTGATCTACACACGTTCACATTCTATCTCACACGATCTCCCACCTCCGGCAGTGTACAATGGTCGGAGACCCAGATCTATCTCCCATTGCACCGATCCAAACCATTCACATTTCTATTTTTATTTTATTTTATATCTCTTTGACCAAGCCATCATACTCGAGTCGAGTTATCTTCATTTTGGTGCAGGTTGACAGGAATTTTGAAAATAATTACAAAAAAAAGAAAAAAAATTCGGACGGCAGCGCCAGCCACCACCTTCCAGTGTCGTCGCTGCCACACTCCCACGTACTCCGCCTAGACCACCACCGATCATAGGGGACGTGTGTCGCCCCCTCGCACAACTCCCCATCACCCTACCTTCATGTCGCCAACCATGCCGCCTTCTAGGAGCTCCGCCGTCGATTCACCTCCGATCGTAGATCTACTGGCGCAGAGCTCCGCCGCCGACCATGCTCATCGCCACTCTGCCATGGATAAGCACGCACACCCATGAGCCCATGCTCCACAGCCTGCGCGAAACACCGTGCCCTCCTTCGTCACCTGCGAGTAGCACAACCCACCACTGCTGGTAGCACTGCCCCGCTATCTCATCTTCAACGTTGTTCTCCTCTTCCGCCGACCAACTGCCAACCACCACCATAAGGCAGGTATCGCCCCCCCCCCCCTCCAGGAGGTCCGTCGCTCGCAAGCACCACCGCATGTTGTAGTAGCCCGACCACCTACGGATCGCCATCCCCTGCCAGGAGCGTGCAAGCTCCATCGCCAACGTCAGCAACCTCACCTCATGCCATCTGAAGAACCTCTACTGCCATACTGCTCCTCCGTCTAGAGAGGAGGACCATCACCGATAGCCAATCTGCTGACCCGCCGCCTTCACACACGCCCCCGCGCGAGCTGCCTAGATTTCCACTGTCGTAAGCTCACGTGACCAGCCACCCTTAGCCACTATTCTCTCTGTTGTGCAAGCCACTCCACCCACCATCGCCCGTGTTGTTTATTGGAGAAGAAGAGGAAAAGGGTGACGACACCCTGTCCCTTTTGGCTTAATACGAAGAAACAAAGAAGAAGGCCACTTTTAAGCCTAAAATATTATTCTAAGCAAATATCAAATACCTCCTCAGAGATTCAAGAAATTATGCAAAGAGACCCCTACTCTCTTTCAAGTCACGTGTTCTGCACGCCTATTTTGAGCGAATTGCAATTTTCCCCCTTCGTTTATTTCATGTTATCTTTTCATTCAAGAACCTCTGAATAATTGTAGTTTAATCCAATTATTTTTGCACATTCTTCTTCTAGAAATTAATATTTTTATTGCTCAAAAAAATCAGGAAAATTCATGTGTTGACCCCTACTATGTGCTTTATCCATTGTATAAATTTTTCATTGCATTTTAATTCCATTTTCTATTATCAAAAATTTAAAAATGCTGCATTTTTCTTGTTTGAATTTGAAAAATCTTAAAAAATTAAATATTGCGTAAAAATTCCAAAAAATAGATAGTTTCTTTTGATGTATTTTATTTTCTATCCTATTTCACGCATTCATTATTTTTAAACCCAAAAAATGTAAAATACTCAAAATCTTAAAAAATCATATAAAATTGTAGAAAAATCTGAAATATGATTTCATTTCTTGTTTATTGATAAATAATTCTAGTTTCTAGGGAAAATAAATACAATAATTTTTTATTTGTTTACATTTTTTAACTGCAAATAATCATGTTTGCATATTGTTTCCATTTCCCATGTTTTATTCATTTTAAAAATCCTAAAAAATCTAAAATCTCTAATAAATACAAAAACGGTAAAAAAACAACAAAAATACAAAAATATTTTATTTAGATATTTGGAGCATTTTTATCATATTTGAAAATTCTAAAAAATGCATTTCTTTTGTATTTAAATTTGTTTTGAAAATTATATTTTGGAAAATTAAAAAAAAACAAAACTAAGAAATTATTAAAATTTTGAAAATTAGAAAATAAAAAATATAAAAATTTAAATTTTTTTTAAAAGATAAAAATTTCACGAAAACCAAGATAGTTAGCATTACAGATTCCTTTTTTCTCTTAATTGATTTTTTCTATTATTTGAATAACCCTCGGGAATTGTAGCTTCCATACGTTCGATCCTGTTACTATACAGGTTTATTAAGTAGCGAAAATTCTCTTACTAAATTTGTCTGTAATTATTGGCTTGAGAAGAGAAAATATTTTTTGTTGAGGGATTCTTTAGGTTGCAACGACATTGTGCATTTATTCTCATATATTTAAAGCCCCGAAAATCTTGTTTAACAAAATGGCACTGTTGCCGGGGAGGCATGACGAGGGTAATTAGGTTTCTCTTTTGACCTATTATTCTTGGTTGTATATATTTGTTTATATTTTTCAATATTATTTCATTTTTCGTATTCATTGTATTTCTTTCATTTTCCCTGCTCATATTTTATACTTGTGTTTCTTACACATTCTTTCTTTCTTTCCTTTTTTCTTGTGAGGGATCGCGAAGCGAAGGAGGCGATCCTAGGAGAGCCGAAGCACCCAAGCGAAGCGGAGGCTGGTTGATTCATCTCGAAGCTACAGGAGAGCTTGAGAGGAGGAGGAGAAGGTTGAAGGAGACCAAACAAATATTTTAGACTTTGTTTTATATATCTCAAGCATTTGAAATCTTGTAAACTAACATTCATTTGTTGCAGGGTCTGTTTTGTCATGAGCCAGTGCACTTGGGGGACCTCACCGGTTTTGTTTTCCATGGCCTTACTTTTCTTTGTTTCATGCGGATTTTCGTGAGCTACCTATTGATTGCTTTAATTAATTTCTTCAGATAGTGATGAATATGTGATTCATCACTCTAAAAGTTGAAAATAGAGCTTTGTTCCTGAGTAATTAGCTGCATATCTCCACTTAAATTGCATAATTAACATTGATGCATGTGTAAAATAATATGTGCATTTTATCATTCATATTTGCATTAAATAAGAATCCAAGTTCCCTTGTAAATATTCACATGTATATTAGCTAAAATTACCTATTTGTATCTATTTTATACTAACTCGGAAATCCAATAAAATGAACTCTATAGTGTGTATATTACTAACATTGATAAAGAAAAAAATGTCAAAAAAAATACTAACTTGTAAAATTGACCAATAAAACACAAATCAAAGTTTGAGACTAAGAGCCTTAAAATGCGCATATCTCTCTCATACAATGTCCGATTAGAGACTCATTTTTAAAGTAATTATACATTCAAACACCTTCAAAACAAGATTAATGTCATAAAAACTGGAGATCGTATGTGAAACTTGGGTTTTGGGCCCCTATTGTATATTATATATATAGACCAAAACACCCTTCATTTTATCTTTTATTATCTTGATTATTAAAAATCTAAAAAAATAGATTAAGTTGTAAATATTCCTTTCATATTTTCTTTAATTTTATTTTTATTTTTCTCTTATGTAAAAATGAAAAAAATTGCAAAAGATAAAAATATGTATTTTATATCTATAAGGTACCCCAAAAAGTATGCTATTACATTTGGTGTCCTTTGATTTTTGGTCCTTCACAAAAGTTGTAGATCATGTCGAGACGAGCAACTTTCGTGTTGACAACTTTTTGATTTGACACCTTTTGTTATTTATTTTTATTTTTATTTACATTTAATTTTGAATTTTCTGGGGAGAGGCACATGGCAGTTCCTGGAGCCGCCACGTGCCACCTCATTTTTATTACTTTCGTAATTTATGTATTTATTATTTTTTTTATTTCTTATTTATCATTTTAATTAATTTTTTATATTTATTTATATTTTTATTTAATTTTTTATAAATTTTTCCACTTTCTTCTCTTTCCTTATTTTAGTAGCCTACTTATTTTACTCAATTTTTGTTTATTTTTATCTTCTCCTTTACTTCCTTTGTACTCCAACTTGCCACCCAAGTCACTAACTCCCCATTTCTCCCATCTCTCCACTTTCTCCACCTCTTTTCTAACTTCCTCCTCCTCCTTTTATTCCCTTCTCCTCTTCATTTTCATCATCCCGCCATTCTACGAGTGAGAGATGTTCTAGCCCCCGTCGAAGCCGCGAGGTGACAGTTCCTTATTCGACGTCAAGCGAAGATGATTCATCTGCAAGATCTGAGGTGTTTTTATTCCACTTCGTAGCAGTGATCCTCCAGGCAAGCTATAGAGCTTCGAAGGTCTTCTTCGTTGACCTTCTTGAGGTGACGAAAGGAGTTTAGCATAGCTACTCCACACCCTCAGCGGAATTTCAGGTAAGTATCCCTCTCATTCTCCTTGATAATTTTATTTACCTAACATTTTTCTTGTGTATTGTTCTATAATCATATTCAATCATTCCCTCAATTCATTTTCATCACCATCAAACAACACCCCATCATCATCACAACATCACCACCTCATAATCATGTTTATTTTTTACATCATCACCTTCACAAACATCCATAATCATCACCATCATCATTCCATATCACACCATACTTTCATCCACAAATTTCTTTTCATGTAAAAAAATACAGAAATAATAACAAAAAATTCAAAAAATCAAAAAAGAGCAGGGAAGCAGCCGCAACCGTCACCCCTTCTCTCCTCGTCTACGCCAGCAGCACCGCCTCCAACCCATGCAAAGCCATCACCACCAGCCTCCTCCAGGCGTGTAGCCGCGTCCGCCTCTAGCCCGCTTCCTCTGCAAGGCATCATTCCATCACCGTCGCCGCCCCACCTGTGTTCAGCCACCCACAGCAACCACCAGGACATGGCCGCTCACCACACCGTGTGCCAACCCCGCGCATGGTCGCACCTCCTCCTCTAGCCATTGTGTGCGTCGTATCCTCTATGCCAGTGCGACCACCAGCCCTTATCACCGCGATTCCACTCTAGCAGTTGTACCACAACAGCGCCTCCAGCCGCCCCTTCGCCACGAATGCATGCTCCGCCAGCCGCGTGGGACCTCCCTGCTGCTGCGTTGAGCCCTTGCCGACCTCGTTGTCCACCATTCACGCACTTCCCAACCATGACCGACCATCACCCGTCGCGCACCTCCGCGCTGTTGTACTCCTCCACGTGCGCCCTAGTCGCCTCCAGATCGTGGGTTCCATTATTGGAACCCACGTAAATCATTTTCTTTTTATTTTCATTTTTTGTGACAATTGCATAATAAACCCACCTAAGTTTCTTGTATTGCAAAAGTGCCCTTATGCACATTTTGTTTGTTGAATTCTATTTCTGTATTTGTGAAGATACCCATATATGTATGTATTATTTGTACATTAATATTGATTATTTTTAAAAAAATATTATATTGTATAGCATTTAATTTTATATCTTTTGAATATTTATTTATAATTTTGTGAGCAGTAATTCATTTATTAAAATTATTTTGGCAAAATTTACATATTTTACCCATTTCAAGGTCTGAAATTCATATTTAAATAAATACTGCTCCAAAAATATTTCAAAAAATCAAGATGATGCCTCTACACACTTTTTAGTTACTACCCAAATTTCATCACAAATGGAGTTGTCTTGTGCATAAAATAAATTGTTGAATGATTTATGTAATTGATCTTTAATTAAATCCACAAATATTATTTTTGTGAAATTTCAAGCCTCATGGATTGCTCATTAAAAATATCTAATTGAGATAATTTTTCTTCTGGATAAATTGATTTTTTTTGGATTAATTAGGAATTAAATACTCAAATTCACTCTATTTTCAGTAAAAAAAATCATAAAAAATCATATATTCTTTGAAATTTCAAAAACTTTACTATAGCTTCATTTTATAAGTTCACTTCCAGAAATTTCTTCATAATTTTTACAATCTTTTTGCATGAAAAATTGCATAAAACCCCTAAAAAGTTTGCATTTTTCGTTGTTGCAACTTAAACCCAAAAAAATACATTTTACATTTTCATTGGATTAGGTTTACAGGAAAATAAAACTTGGCTAATTTGTTTAATTTCACATCAAAATTAATTTAGCTAAGTGTCTAGTTTTCTTAATAACCTGGTTCAATCGCATTTGTGCATTTGCCTTTTTATTTGCATAAAAATAAAAAAAACTGCTTGGAAATCGTGAGCTAATTCGTCTAATTTGATCTGAAGTTATTCCTTTGCCTCCTTGAGCCGACCTAGAGGTTTCCCAGGTTAAAAATATATAAATCATACTTAATTAATCGTCGATTCATCGATTCGTATGGTTAATTTTTAATCGATCATGATTACCTGACTACAAACAACATTTCACGATTAGCATAGGGCAAAACCACGGATCCATCAGCCAGGTAATTAACTAGGTCCAATAACCCTAAACAAGAATTTTTATACCTATAGAATAGAGCGTAATTGGACCTAGCCCCAATTTAATTGGTTCTTAACTATTAATAAGCTATTGTTAGGACGGTTCACTTGCATAATATAGGCTAGTTTATTTTTTATGTATTTAAATTATAGACGGATCACCCTGAATGTAGAGAAGTGCTGGCGATAATGTACGCATCTCTAAAACCCTGCATGCATCATTGTATTTAATCGCGTATTGGTATTTCCAATCTCCTTCCTTGTTTTCACTCACATAAGTTAAAAAGGAAATTGGACACTCGGTAGGCGCTTCATTGAAAATATACAAACTAAGTGACAATTGCCTAAAATTGGGACTGTTAATATCACTTGAACTACTAAAATTAAACATAGTTGATTCACATCATTATTTTGGGGAGAGAAACTCCCTCTTGTATTCGCATTTACGTGCTCACGTACACACTAAGGTTAGTGCCCCAATCCCATAAGCCAACCTAAGTGTTTGTACAACTTGTGTTTGATCACCTAACTCTAAAATTGACAAGATAATTGACCAAACCTTCACAATCTTCACATTGCGTTGAGTAGGCGAATTACGGGTTTGCATTGTGATCTATTGCGCATGGTATTGAGTTAGTTACAATCTTTTCTCTCCTGATCATTAGCAATCTCTTAAAAAAAATCATCACTCATGTTGTCCAATATCTCCCCTCCCTCCCACCCTTCACTCTGAGGGTCAAATGTTGTCCAATATTTCACAAGCTCAGATCCCTTCACACTGGCAGGTCAATGATCTCTTTGATCTTGACCAAGATTTCTTTGAGCCTAATAGTCATGATCCATTGGAGATTTTTCTTTTACTTCGAGAGAGAACCCGTTATTTGATATAATCATTCATTCTCTCCCTCAAATTATCCTGATTTCTAACATCACCCTGAGGGGTTATTAACGGACAATGTGTAATCTGTACTCGATTTCAATCCCTAGTTGTGCATCTGATCTATCGGATCAAGAGACCGAGTCTTCTGATTATTCTAAGTATTCTGATTCTTCCGATACTTCTGAGTTTTCTGAACTTGATCATTCTTCTCTCCTGAACGACCCTTGCAAGGATGAGCTGACCCTTGAGTTATTCGATGCTACACAGATCTCTCTTCATTACAATGCATCGGCTATCTACCTTCTTATTGAGTCCTCTTGATCTTGACCTTCCATACATTTTAGAGATGGTAATTGACGTGGAGGATTCCATGACAGATACTTCCTTCTCCACGTTCTAATTTTTTGGCCCCAACCATTCACTCCACTCTGACCATGCGTCAAAGATTTCTTTTATGCTACCGGTGCCCGATTTTTATCTACAAATCTATTTTATCCGATAGCATACACCCGCCTGATTGCCTATCTGGGATTCCTCGTTTACATTTGTTGACCACGTTGTTGTTCTCACACTGAGACAACAACGACAGTACGGTATTTGCATTACAGATGTCATCCTGAAACTTGATAGTGTTTTCATCATGATTTGCTCCTTCCTTCTTTCATTTATCATTCACCTCTTATTTGTATTTGTGTGCTATACTTAGGATGTACTTTATCCTAAGTATAGGGGGTGAATGATTCGAGTTTTCATATGCATCATGTTCATCACTCTTGTAGTTGCTTATACATAGGGATACCCTACCCTAAGTATATGGGGAGTGATGTTGTTCATATCATTTCTTTTGTGTTTTTATTCTTCTGATCTCTCGATTGTCCTAACCTGTTGATATTCTATGCTTAGGGCTATTCTACCCTCAGTATAGGGGGGCAAGTCTAGCCTTTGAGTCTGTACATTCTCTTCATCGGTTTTCCCTTTTGTACAGTATTCTATACTTAGGATTACTTGATCCTAAGTATAGGGGGGACTACCGACTTCTATTCTTTTCATCTTTTCTTTGAGTTGTTGTTTCTTTGAGTTGTTGTAGCATAGGAGTCTTTTCACTTTTCTATACTTAGTAACGAGTTATGTCTACCTTTGCCACTCTCTGATCACTATGAGGACATAGTTTGAGATAAGTACAGGGGGTGTTGTATATATTGTATATATATACTTTAGACATAACTCGTACTTTTAAATATGATTATATTTGGGATATGTAAATAAATTCATAAAATCCATGTGTGTATATTAGACTTTGATCACTTTTATTATTTAAAAACAAAACAAAAAAATAAAACAAAAAACAAAAAATTTATATAGAAAAAACAAAATAATAATAATAAAAAACAAAAAACAAAAACAAATACAAAAAAAAGAAAAAAGAAAAAAAAGAAAAAGAAAAGAAAAACAACAAAGAAACAAAAAAACCTTGTATATATTTTACTGACCCTTTTCCCATAAAAAATCCTAAAACTACAAAACCAAATATCTATAAAAATTATATAATTAAAATTTAAAAAAATAAAAAAAAATTCTTTTTTTACATGTGCATCATTTTTTCCTTTTTTTCATTTTAAAAACACATAAAAAGTTTCAAAATTAGAAATTTGTTTCAAAAAATTTGCTTTCTTTGTATATATTTCTTACATTTGCATGTGCAATTTTCAGGATAGTATTGACATTTAAACTAAGTCTGGAGTAAAATTGAAGAATGGGGCTTAGTTGGGCCCTTAATCCACTTAATTTCAGAGGAACATTAGAAGAACTAAGTTAAAGACTTTTCGGGTCCTAGCGACTTATTTTCTTGACAC